>OX439040.1:64312409-66712409 GCA_949317995.1 Acholoe squamosa
GGGTGTACAATTACGACAGACACATGGAAAAATGTAGGATAATACCTAAATTTTGTCCTCTATGCGGCAAAGGAAATTGCAAAAAAAATCACCTGTCTACGCGAATCTCTGGACAGAGTGAGTATTCCTCCGATAATATGCACTATACCGGAGGGTTAGGAAATGTTCACCAGGAATTGGCCTGCAATACAAACAGGAGTCAGGACACACGGGAGTCGCGTGAGTGTAACGAACTTAAGACTACCAACGGGTGAGTTGAGTGACGCTGTAGATACTATGTGTCAGATTCACATGACACAAAGATTCAGATACAAAGTGGGTTTGTCAGTAGGGTTAATTTTACAACACAGAGAAAACAGAAACAAGCTACGCTACTTTCACGCCTCCAAAAACAATGTGACTCTTTACAACCCCTCCCCACCATAACTAATTCAGAAACATTGGAAGAGCTTCTCTCCCTCATGGAAAACACTATCACTTCCGAAGAAGTACAGAAACTTTGCGACTGTGACACCAAGTGGAAAGTTCTTTTTTCCACCAATTTGAATGTTTGCGTTTACATGGGACCCAGAGAATTCCCCATAGGGGGCAGGGTTACCCATTCGGGTCGACTTAAAAAGAGAGGCGGTGTGTTAGATTTTCCCAAGAGGGACAAGTTATGTGTCTTTTGCTGCATACCTTTCACTTATATAAGACCGGCAAACATGCTTCAAAATTGTTGCGTCAGTTTGACTCCACTGCGAAACCTGAAACCTTTCCAGGTTTAATCAGGAGGGACTTACCCACATTAGACTTGTTCGATAGACTAATAGCGGTTTACACCACCCATAAAGTGAGAGGTCAGAACCTGAAAAACCGAGTTACCCTGATCAGTCCACCTTCCAAAAAATCGGCCACCCGAGGTAAAGTCAACCTACACCTGTCCGCGACACACGGTTTGCACGTGTCCCTCATTACGGATTTCAATGAATATGCTGGCATCTACGCATGTCCCAAGTGTAAGTCGGCGTTCACGACTAAGTTCTTACTGAAAAGGCACAGGAACCTTCAGGAACTTTCCCCTTGCAGAAAAGTCGCCTTGAAATACGTAGGTGGAATCTACCAAAATTCGAAAATGGTTTTTGAAGCACTAGCAAATTTTTCCATTTTTCCTCCGAACGGAAATTAAAAAATGTACCATAACAAAACTACCTTCGATTTCGAAGCTTTCTTCAGACCGCCCAAAGAATCGTTGACCGAACACGTCCCTCTGTCGGGTAGCATGGCATCCGACTTTCTAGGACGCGAAGGTCCGGTCTGTTTCGTGAGACAATCCAACACAGATTCAGACCCCTTGTTGGATAAAGTTTTGAATTACACAAGACAAGGTCATCAGGGAAGCAGTGCTAGAACTTTACCGGCCGACGTTAGCGAAGTTAAATGAGAGGATAGCTGAAGCTCTCCACCTAGAGGAGGCGTTCAGGCCTCCTGACATCGACTTTAATGAAACTCGGACAAGACACCCTTTAGTTGAACTGAAGAAGAGACTTTTGAGATATCTCCGCCAAGTTCCGGTCGTAGGTTTCAACTCGGGGCGTTATGACTTAAATCTGATCAAAGCACAGCTTCACTCGTTCTTCTCCTCCAAAGACCGAGAGAACAAAGAATTCAGCGTCATATAGAGAAGTAACCAATACTTGGCGATTTACACTCGGCACACTGTTTTCTTGGACATAGTAAACTATTTGGCACCTGGTTATAACTACACGAATTATCTACTAGCTTTCACCAGAAATCAGCACAACGGGCACTTTTCTTACGAATGGATTGACATCTACCAGGAAACTGGAAAACAGAACACTAACACCAAGATCTGCATTTGACAGCAAACTGACTGGCACCAAGATGTCTGAATCTGACTACGCCGAATGTGAAAAAGCTCTAGGTAACAAGTTGATCGTCATATGGGAGTGTGAATGGAGAAAGATGAAATGCCAGGATCCGCAGGTTATGGCGTCCGAAAAAACACTGGAAGGTCCACGACTTGAAAGCGGTTTGAAATCCCATGACAGAGAGTGACATCTCCTCTGTGAAAGATGGGAAAATGTCCGGTTTGATTCAGGTGGACATTACTACTCCTCCTCACCTACGTGAATACTTTGAAGAAATGACTCCTGTTTTCAAGAACGTGACCATTTCGAAATCCAACATAGGAACTCACATGACAGACTTTGCGAACTACGAAAACCTGATGAACGCTCCTCAGAGATCCTTGATAGGCAGTTACCACGGAAAAAAGATTCTCTTGGGAACACCTCTTCTTAAGTGGTATTTGGATCATGGTTTAATAGTCACCGAAGTGCAGATGTTCATACTTTCCTATACGACCCTTCGCCGGTTTCACAGATGAAGTAACCGCGGTGCAAAGATGTGGTGAAGTAAACACGAACCTTCGAATTATTGACCGATTCATGGCAGTTAAAAAAGGGTACAGAGTTTAGCACAGATCTCTTTAAAGTCGAACTGCAACCGAAAACAGTCAGGAACAATCTTCCTATTCAAATAGGATTCATGGTCTACCAGTACGCCAAGTTGAAAATGTTAGAGTTCACCTTTTACTTTTTGGATAAATTTATCGATCGACACAATTACGCTCTTTGTCAAATTGACACTGACAGTCTTTACATGGCTCTCAGTGGCGAATCGTTGGACCAACTCGTGAAACCCGACCTGAGAGAATCATACTTTAGAGAGAAATGAAACTGGATTCCAACAGCGGTGTGTGATGACCACTTAGAGCTTTTCGTAAAGATAAAAACCCAAAGAATGGATCCCCCTTGCTTGAAGAATCCGAGTGGGAGGGTGATGGAACTCTAAGTCTCAACTCCAAGACTTACATTTGCTACAATAAAGACTCGACAGGTGAAAGAAAATCAAAGAAATGGATTGCAAAGGGTGTCATAAAAAAACAAAACATTCAAGAACCCAAAGACTTCTTGGATGTTCTTTTGAAAGGAAAAACTATCCATGCTGTTTATACAAATTTTAAAGTAATAGAAAACAAAATGCACACTTACACGATAGAGAAAAAGGGACTGAGTTACTGAGTAAAGCGTTGCGTACATTCTGACGAAGTGATGACGAGTCCTTTAGAGTTATGAAAATAAAAAAAATATAATAAAAAAAATTTAAATAACTGTAAAGGGGGAAAAAAATGTAGATGTAGATAAGCCGCTGAGATAATATCCTTTGTTGTTGTATTAACTTCATCTACTACGTCCACCGACTTACCTCGTGTATCAGTGTAAAATAAGTGTAAAATAAGACAATGTGTACTTGCGATCCCATTTTCACTTGGGAAATAATAGATGCAACCAAGGTGTTCATAAAGTGTTCACTTCTATTGTTGTATTTGATTCATTGAGTGTGTGTTTCAAAGATGCATTTCAAAGAGTGGTTCGACCACCACAGATAGAGCTATAGAAGTATATCAATTCCATAACGAGAACACATGTGCTTTCATCAAAAGGCGATATACGATAGAATCGATCAACACATTGCTTTCTCTTTTGGAAGAGAGCTCAGACTTCTTGAGAAAGATGTGTCATTGTTCAAAGGGAACATTCGACTCTTTTTGTCAAAAGTGTGTCGACCGAATGTTGTGTAGCAAAGTTCCTTACCCCGGTGTACCACCTGCACAACTGAGAAGTATCATGTCCAGATGGACTGAATGGAGTACTTAGTATAGCATTTCAGTGGATTTCACTTGTAATATAGATGAGATTTGGATGGGAAATATGGCTTACACCTATCCTTCATTTCAAGAGGGTACTTGCTCCAAAGTTGTACACCAAGATTACACCATATATGCAGTCTGAATTATGACAAACAAAAGTTGAATGTGTACATCTCAATGTGTGGGTTCTGTCAGGTTACTCTCTGATATTCTTCTATATTATGTAGAGTGTGAACTTGTATTTAGCAACTTGTAAATAATAAAGATTATTTATCAAAATAAAATAAAATAAAATAAATTTGTTTGTTAAGTTTTTATTTTTAGTAAACCCGCCCCTACCTAAGGGGCGGGTTTCCAAAAACAAAGTTGCCCCCTACCACCCCAAGGCCCCCCCAACCCAAGCGTCCCCCCAAAGGCCCCCACCCCAAGGGCCCCCCCAAATATTTTCTAGTTATTTTTTTTATTGGCAAGCTATCAGCTTGCCTTTTTTTTTTATCTATATAAAAAATATCTCACTATAGTCACACCCTCACTACATAATAAACCACACCTATTTATGCTAATAAGGTCACATAACTACTTGCTTGCATACAGCTGACGGTATGACGTGTGGACAGCCAATCAATAAGAGGTCTCCATTTTGGCAAAAAATTTTAAAAAATAGAGTCACGTAACCAAGTTTTTCAGATTTCCTACCAAACTGGCGACCTCTGATTGGTCCATTCAAATTAGGGTCATGTGACCTTATTTGCATAATAGAGGACACATGACCTAAACATCCAGCCAATCAGATGGCGCCATTTTGGCGCCACACCCCAGGGGGTTTGGGACACGTGACCATTTTGAATTCCCCGCCAAAAGGAAGGGTTCTGATTGGTCCATTTTGGCACCACACCACAGGGTGTCTAGGTCATGTGACCCCACATTTGAATTTCCCACCAAAAGGGAGGTCTCTGATTGGCTGCATCCCCAGTGAGTAATATCTTTAGATTAGCTATAATCCCGTTCTGATACATACTATACTAATTTAACGTTTCCATATAAATAAAAAAGAAAACATATTACTCTGCCAAGTTGGTAGACCGCAGTCAATGACTTTTAGAAACCAGACCGGTCAGTGAACTCTCCAAGATCCCTCTCCCCGGCCTGGGCTAGTGACCACAAACTGGGACATACATCACCCGGTGAATGGTGTTACATTTGATCAAAACTTTGCTTGTGCATAATACTTAGTAGATGGGCACTGTTCCCTTTTAATAAATCATGGCATACTATCCAGGGCATGCTTTCAAATCTCTGGACAACACATTGTGTTTTACAAATCATGGAAATTGCAAAGTATATATATATATATATATATATATATATATATATATATATATATATATATATATATATATATGCATATGCAGTGTATGTGGAGACACACACATATTTAGTTGGCAATTATAGATACAATCCTTGTGTTTGTACACCCCATGCTGTAAGTACAGCATGCAATGTGCTTGTAAACATCCTAATGGTAAAGTATAAGCACAATGTTTTTGTAAATCTAATCCAAGGTGTAAAACACCGTGCATTCAACAATAGGCTTTGGTTAATAACCATTAACTTACATAACAGTGGGTTAACTTATATAACTAACGGTTACTTTAAAATAATCATACATGTATGTACCTTGTTTCCTTAGTTTTCAGGTGTCACCTTTGGTTAGATAAACTATGATTGTCTAATATAAACACAAATTATGTTATCGTGGCACAGTGCACTCATAGTATAATTTAATACTATAACGATGTATCTTGCCAGCACGTCATGCACAGAAAGTATGGTCAGATATGATGCCTCCCACCTGGCATTTGACGTTCTATAGAAAACGTGTTCATTTTAGTGAAAAAATGGGAAAAAAAGAGTTGAAAATAAGCGTTGTTATCTGGTTGAAAAACGTTTAAAAACATTTTTCAACGTAATAAAACGTCTTTATCCAAACAAAAAAAAAACGTTTGCAAATGTTGAAAATACGTTGGTTTTTTTTTGTTGCGAAGTGGGCATACTCTACCCCAAAAAGTTGATACACAACATAATGCACTGAAGTGTTACAATCACAAAGCCGGCTTCTATGAAGTGTGCTCAGCATATATCAGAGTCTGTGCACGTGTCGGCTCCAGCATGGTGGCATCGGAGTACACATGTTACCACGTGAAACCTGTAATAGACTTTACCTAAGTAGGATAATCACAATGGCAAATCCTCTTGTTTACACAAACAGGTAGGCCTAATAGGCGATTCTGGTAAAACACATGTATGTATGTGTGCACACTTCTTTGACTACATAGAATTATGAATACATGAATGATTAATGGAAGCTGTTCTGAATTCTTTTGGATCAAATGATTATATATGTACATTGTGTACTTATCAATGGACACGTTCTATTCAAATGGTGACCTGACAACCCCTGCCAGCCACCTTCAAGTCCTGAACTGTGTGCATCAGAGTTCATCAGAATGGATGGCATCTGATAAGGGAATGGTCATTATCTATCAAGGGGGCGGCAGATGCGCGACAATGGCGGTCAACATTTTTTGGGTCATTTTTTACGACCCTCGTAGATCTGTAGCTGCACGTGGGCTTTTTTTTTTTTTTTGCTAGAAAGAGGCTAATTTTGTTATGCCTCCCTCAAGATCAAAAGTTTTCTTACGGCCTCCCTCAGGAGGGGTCAAAGTTTTTATGCCCCCCCTCCAAAAAAAAAGAAAAAACAACCTACCCCTGTTGATAAATAATGACCACTCCCGTAGATGAAAACACAAATACAATTGCCTGATATCGATTTTAGAAAAGGGTATTCCAACGTAATAATCTGAGAAAAAGAGATTTATCATCTTAATGAAACTCATCCTTCTGTTATGTGGATCAGACATTGGATACAGCCAAAAATATGTATCCTAAATCAAGAAAATGAGATAATTCATCTTACCTGACAGACAAAAGTTCCAGTCGTAAGAGAATAAAATTAATCATCTTAAAACTGATTATTTGGTCCACCAGGAGGTTAATTCAAAAGGTCTTGGGATTTCTGCACCCTATACTCGATAAGTAGCTCATATAGGGAAGGGGAACGCTTGTGTAATCACTCTTGTGAGAAGGAGTGTTTCCACTGCTATTCTTTCAGTATGAGCCTCTTGCCCCTGTGCACAGTGTGTTGTACTTGGAATGGTGTAAGAGGGCTGATGCTGAGATCACTGCGATCTTAGTGCTGGCTGTGAAAAGGCAAGGCAGTCTAATCTTAAGATTGCTTATTTGGATAAGGCATCCCAGGACCTTTTGAATTAACCTCCAGGTAAGATTATATAAGATTATAGGAAATTATTTGTGTGACTATGAAACTAGACAAGTCAGTGACCTTTTGAAGCCAGACAGGCCAGTGAACTCTCCTTGTTCATTTGGTGGTGAGGTAATCCCTCACTGTATGCTTGGAACCTTAAGCTGGAACTTACACCACCCACATGTGATATGGAGCCATATCTGATCAAAATATTGCATGTACACTCTACAATATTTGGCTTTTTACAAATGCACTTTGTTATTTACAGCTTGTGTGCCATTATTTACAAGGCATCAATTGTTGTTAATTATGGTTTAGTTTTATCAGGGGTTGGACTGGGCATCTGTGCAATCATAGTTTGCATAATCACAGTGTGTTTATTCCTTACAATATAGGGAGACTCACACTAAACATTCCTGAAAACTAACCAATCTATAATGCAAACTATGATTGGCTGGTATAAACATAGCTTGACTTTGTAGGGTGGCACAGCACATTCAGTATGGTTAGATAAGCCACACCCTAGCCCTTTAGTTGGCAAACTATGGTACCTAGTGCCATAATAATATGACATGAGGTGTACCGACATGCCGGCAGTTACAAAACATGAGTCTTGGGAGTCTGATCAAAATATCGCACCCTATGGCATAGCCTGTGCCAGCTCCAGCAGGGCCTTGCCAAAAGTCAAACGTGTACATTTATGTGAACACATTCCACACAGTTCAGTGGGTAAACTTCCTTTTTGTCAGCAAGACCCTCCAACACAATGGCTCCAACTGAAACACGTAAATAAACAGTGCAACACTTTTTATTGTGCCTTACAGTATTACCTTGTATAGGCATGAAGGCCCATACTAGATGTACAGAGTACTGTAGCTACAAGTACAAGTGGTTCCCCTGCCTAATTACAGGGCTATTTGTAGCCGATTTATAATGCGGGCTGAGTGTAACTGAACAATTAGCTCATGTCTACTAATTCATGCCTTTGCACTACCAAACAGGCAATGGGTGAATATTGGGCAGAATTAAGTAAAGCAAAAAGGTTTTTGCCTGAAAGTAATTTGTACACACTTTATTTGACCACATTGGATTATACATGAACACGAAATGGGAGCTGTTCTGGAGGCTATTTCTTAAGGTGGCTGGCAGGGATAGAATCAAAGTAATTAGATTTTTGCCAGAGTATCATCAGAATCCCAAAATGATATGTACTTTTCATATATGCAATAAAGATGTGGGGGTCCCAGGCATATTTCTGAGATACAGAACTTTTACTATTATAGAGGAGTATACAGCAATATGCAACATAAGTCCACAGAGTCATATCCAAAAGTAATTAGATTTTCTTATAACTTACTCAGCACTTAGATTATACACGTATCTTTGCAGTGAGTGTAGTTCTGACATATTGTCCCAGCCATATTTCTAATGTTTTGGATGATTGGAAATTTTCCTGAAGGGAAATGGCTAGAATAAGTACATCTAGATTATATGGTACATTCCAAAATCCCTCCCCAACTGACTCTGGAGCTTAATTCAAAAGATCCTGGGATCACAACCCCAGCGATCTTAGGAATAAATCAGCCTTATCCTATTAAGTGATCTTAAGAGTTGACTGGGTTCACATATCCTAGCCAGCACTAAGATCGCATCGGTCTTAGCCTCAGCCCTCCTACACTATTCCAAGAAGTACTGACTAGGCACAGGGGTAAGAGTCCCAAAAGAAAGGAATAGCTGTGGAGTCACTCTTCTTCACAAGAGTGCTTATACCATCGTTCCCCGTCCCCATATGGGCTAACAAAAGAGCACAGGGTGCAGTTGACCCCCATACAGTATTCAAGAGTTGTTCCCATGAATGTATGATTTATGCTTGCCTATTAGAAGCATTGTGCCCTCCCCCCAGGACAAAGAGAGAGAAGGGAAGAATTACCTTACAGTGCACTTAACGCATGAGTAGCCCTAAGAGCCCTCAAGGACACTCAGCAAACGTCCTCCCTCCCCTCTTTATGTATGCAGCAGGCTATTCACTCTTTCAATCAGGAGTGTTCCCTGTAAGTGCTCTTGTACCCTGGTGAAACCACTATGCATTTCTTTCACTAAGATCGCAGTGATCTTAGTGGTGGAAATGGAATAGTGAAGTGATCCCAGGACTAGCTATTCTGGACAGGCCTGCAACCACTGCATTACATAGGGTAGACCAGCCAGGTCTTATGATATATGCTTACACTAAGATCGCTGGGGTTGGGATCCCAGGATCTTTTGAATTAAGCTCCTGTGGCACATGTGTTACATCTCTGCCTTGTACACAAGAGGTCTGGAGTTCAAATCCCTATTCAACCCATTCAGAATTTGCATATTTTGTTCTTATAATTTCAATAGAGCACAGGAGATCCCTGGTGTCCAAATTGTGAACTGACAATCCCCGCCAGCCACCTTAACAGACTATTTCATGACCTCCCAGTGTAGACCCGCAATCCACTGTAAAATTGGTGTGCTAGGCTGAGAGTGTATGCATTCCTGGGGTTTCCTTAAGATGTTGGAGGATTTATTTTTCATGTGGGGTTCAATGTAGAAAAATGCAATTTCTCATAGGCCGCTATACTTAAGACCACAACACTTAAATGCTTCCAATAAACAAACAGTGCAGGTCACTTGTTTTTCTTACTTTCCTCATGTTATGTAAGCATCAAATTAGCATCCCTGGAAGCTTCTAAGAAAAATGATGGTCAATTTTAAATCAAATGCCTGTTGACAATTGTATTTATGATACATTATGGAAAAGGGGAAAATATCCCATTATCAAACTTAAGATACCCCGGTTCTTTCATTTTTCTTTTGCCACTGAAGACCTTTATAATCGCTACCTGATCAAACCTATTACAGGTCCATATTCTTACTATTATGATAAGAAAGAATAGATGATAAAGAATATGTATAATATACATTTCATCATAACTACTACCATGTAGGCTTTTTCATAACAGTGCTGTACAAGACACGGGTCACATTGCTCGACCTCTCTGTACTGCTATGCTGGTCACTGACTGGAAGAGACATACTTATACAACCTAGCCATTCACTTATATCCCACTTGGCAAAACACAACCACGTGCAGCGCGTTCATAACGTTTGGGAACACATGAAAAGAGTTCGCATTGGAAGATGGTCATTTTCTTATGTACAAAAGCAAACTTTAGAAAAGACCAGCAACTTACAAACCTTAAAAGGAACACATTTGACATAAGAAGGGTTCCTTTTTCTTCTGACAAGGGAGAAATAATATCTTAGCAAAAGGTGGATACAAAAATGGAGACTTTGCAACTGAAACATCATTATGAGGACGATTTTAGTGAGATGGCTCAGAGTGGCCATGAAGAAGAGAGGAAGAGATCTGAAGGTAAGTTTAAAGGTAAACCGCGGCTTATATGCAAGGACAGTCCCTTAATTGCTACACCTTATACATTTCACCTGAGTGCAGGGTGTACCTTTAGGAGCCAGGATTTTATGTAAGATGCACCTTAAGGATATATATATATATATATATATATATATATGGAACTATATACACTCGTGTATATTTATATAATTAGCTGCGGACGGTTAGGGACTACTTTCAGCTCGTATGGATACCAATGATGTCATAGTGTGACGTCATGGTCAACAACTCCACTGGTATAAAAGGGGGCGGGTTCAAGCTAACCGTCAATTGGCTCGTATTCACCTGTACAGGTAACACCACGCTGGGTGTTCCCTGGAATTTTAAATTATTTTCGTGTTTAATATTTGATTTTTCGAATCAAGATGGGGAGAAAATCAACTAGAAGTGCCAAGGCAGCTACTACTTCTAAAAAATCGGCCAAATCGGCAAAGAAAACGGTAGAATCGGCCAATTTAGGATTTGCGAGTGAGTTGGATTCGTCTTGTGTAGATCAGAGGTCTGCATCGCCCCACCATGCTAAGGGGTTAGAAGACGACCAATTCATTGACCAGACGGAGAGGTTGGAGTCGTTGGAGGACGAATTATGCAGTATCAAAGGCTTGCTGCAGGAGCTGGTGACTGGAAAGGACAGGAAAGATGAGACGAAATCTACCGAGGGGGCGTGGCAGCATGCACGTGCGAATGTTTGTCAACGACCGGTGACGTCACATCACCAAGGGCGCAGCCGCGTATCTAGGCAGCGGTCTCCGAGCGTCCTTAGTAACGGTTCTAAGTGGGACGAGGTCGGGCGTCGTGGTCGTCGCCGGAGATCAAAATCATCGTTTTCCACTCGTCACAGACCTCGGTCGTCTTCAGGAGGGTCGCCAGTAGATTCTACCGCTTCCAAGCTTCACAGCAATACCAAATTTGGTGAGTTTGACCATGAAATATATGTAAAAAAGAAGGAGAAGGTCGACACTGTAGAAAAATTGGTACTTGTCAATTTGAATTTTGTCTTGGATTATTACAAAGACGGTAGTGATGTAGAAGGCATGCTAAAGCATTTACAGGTTCTGGTGGAAAAGGCTGGGACGAGAATGTATACAGTACCAGCCCTCTTGGCTTACGATAAATCAGTTAGGACCAGGACGAATAAGGATGGGATAGAAGCCTTTGGGGTTATAGATAACTCTGACATTCTTAGACACCTCTCTTATGATGGTACTATTCAGGCACAGAAGGCTTACGCCACCAAGGCTAGGAATGGGACCAAACAAAAAATCTCAAACAATTCTTGCTATGCTTTTAATAGAGCAGAAGGCTGTGTAAGGGACCCTTGCAAGTATAGACATGTTTGCAGTGGATGCAGTTCCTCTGGTCATGGTAAAACTGAATGCCTAAAATCTAGGAATGAATAGGAAACTGTAGGTGGTCGATGTCCCATAGCTTGTAATGATTTTTGTTTGATGCTTGACCAAGTTATGGTAGGTGTGGTAGATGTCGACTTGCCTTCACGAACTCCAGTACAGGGGGTAAATCATATGGAGAGGGTTAAGGATTGTATTCTTTCAACTGAGTCCGTAGCAGAACAAAGTATTTTCCAAGAATTTAATTTGTTAGAAAATAATATAAATGTTACCTGTAATAGTCTAATACAGGTTGGTAGTGAACCGCTTTTTACTGTTAGTGTCAGAGATTTGCCTAGCATCAGGGTATATGACGACTGTATAAAAGGTGTATGTACGTGTGTTCTTTACATTGGTGGTGAGAGAGCTCAAATTTTGCCATGTAGAGTAGCCCCTCTCCTTCAACAAAAAGGTCTCATTGATATTAGTGGTAAAGAGGCTGATTTTCTATGGCATGGTATTGTTCAAGGATTTAAGATTGTGGACCCGGACTGTCAAACTACATATGATGGTAAAAATTATAAGTCAATCCTCGAGGGAAAATTCTATAATGAGTATTGTGGTATATTATTAGACGAGCTAGAAGCTGGTCTAGTCTCGAAGAGTGATAGTAAACCTCGTTGTATCCATGCTCTAGGTGGGGTAGAGAAGTCAAATGGCAAGTTAAGACCCATAACTGACTGCAGCATGCCTGATAAAATTTCTATTAATAATTTTATGGATACCACTAGCTCAACTTTTTCTTATAATAATGTCAGCCTGAGTCAAATTGCAGAAAAAGGGTCATTTTGGCACCTCATGGGAAAGCTGTCTTTTTAAGACATTGCTCTGACATTCAGTGGAAAGTGGTTACTCACATTGATTCCCAACTATTCGTTTAAAACTATCCATCCCCACACAAATGTGGAAATGGTTAGAAAAAAAAAACAAGGAACTGGGTATTGACAAAAAAAGGAAAAATATTGTGATGATTTGGCCTAAATTTCTTTGGGGGGGGGAATGAAGGGGTAAAATTATAGTCATGTAAATATCCATCCCCACACAAGCTTGGAAATTTTCCAAGATGAGTGGATTGAAGTTGTTAAAGGAAAACAATTGAGAAAAAGGGGGTGGAAGGGGGTTATAGGGAAGGGATGTAATCATGAAATGTCCATCCCCACACAAATGTGGAAATAGATAAGAAATTGGGTACCATCTAAAGGGGAAATATTGTTGATGTATGGGTCGACTGATCTTGGGGTGTGAATTAAGGAGAATGTCCATCCCCACACAAATGTGGAAATAGATAAGAAATTGGATATTGTCTAAAAGGGGAAATATTGTTGATGTATGGGTCGACTGATCTTGGGGTGTGAATTAAGGAGAATATCTATCCCCACACAAGCCTTGAAATATTTCACGATAGACAAAAAGGATAATCTATGGGAGAAGGAGGAAAGTGGATTTGTAAGTGTGGTGTGAGTAAATTTGTGGTTACTTAAGATGATAACTGACCTCAGGTTAGGTGGATTGGGGGGAGGGTGGGGTTTTATAGAGAAAATAAGTAAATAAATAAATAAATAAATAAATACATGAATAAAGGAATAAAAGGTTTTAGCTTTTAGCTAACAATGGATAAATGCTAGGGCTGGAAAGGGGGAGATAGATACTCATATATGTATGGTCTACGGGTGGATTCCAAAATACCTTGTTGATGAAAACTTTTGGTGCCTTGCGGTCACCAGGTTGGATTGCCAGTTTTCTGCCTGGAGTCAATTCTCTACAGGTCTTAGGAGTTGGCTTGGAGCACTAATTTGTGCAGTTCTCTGCCTGTCTTAGGAGATTCAATTCTCAGCAGGTCTTAGGAGTCGGTTTTGGGGCACTAACTTGTGCTTAACAATTTGGTTTCTTAACCTAGATCATCACTTGCTAATTGGAAATCAAATATTGGTGTTCCATAATAATGAGTTTATCTCTTGATAAACCAACCTAAAGGAGGTGGGTGATTGGGTCCACACACAATGGAAGATTAGCAGGCACAACATTGGACAGTGAAGAGTGAAGATCATTCAACTTTTTCTAGATACTCTGAGCTCACACTACCATTGGTTTATTGAGGAGTCTGGGCAGTATGACAATAAACTTTGCCATTACCAAATGCAAGAACGACTGATGGTCTATGTACTAGAGTGGACACATAAGACAGGCCTACCTGGGCTGGCTGCATGCCCTGTTCGCCATGGTTAACTTCAATCAGGCACTTGCTCTCAGAAAAACAGGAAGTGGTTGGATATGGTGTATTATTGAGAATGGATAAGATTGGGGTGGGTCAAGGCTTATAAACCTGGTCGTGAGGGAAGCTAACCCTCAGTTGCAGGTCTCCCATGTAGGTATGTCTTGCCCTTAAAAGGCTAGGCCTTATCTTATTGGATATATGCAGTGGGGGCAGGCCTGCTCCGTATGCAAATTTCTGGTGGCCTCAGCGCTGAGGCCTGGTATGTATTGATTAAAAATTGGAATTTTTAGGTCAAGAAGGTTGGTAGATGCAGGTCAAGGTTATGATTGAATTCTGACCAGGTGGGTTGCCTGCTTTGTGGAAGCTTGGCGTGAAATTGGGGCTGTGGTTGATTACAGCCAATCAAAATGGTATTCCACCTGCATTACTGGATCTGAGAAAAACAGAGGTGCAAACATGGTTGGAGCATGGGAGACAGGGACTCCTACAGTAGGCGTGTCGGTGGCAAGAATACCGAATTTAACAGGAGTCCTGACAAGCCATCAAGCCGGTGCAAGAATATATAAAATAAAAATTTTATACATATACCCTAGAATGCACTGCTGCCTTGGGTAGTATATGTGGCGTATCGAACCATTAAATGTGGGTGTGCTGAGAACGTCCATGGGCGCGGAAAAACTAAATCTACAAGACTCATGTGAGTGTTGTGTAACTTTCATACAACGTACAATAAGAGGAAAAAAGGTGTATTGGTGTTTTTGAGAAGGAAAAATTGATAAATAGAGAACAGAAATGTAAAGAAAGAAAATCTGGAATGGGGGTTGAGTATTGGGAGGTTTCTGGGGGGGTGGTCAGTATTTAGTGTTGGACAGGTGGCGTGTGGGGCGCTGGGTGCAATGTGGTTGGTATGTATATGCTCTGAGGGTAATATGTTTGGCAAATTAAGGGGGGGGGGGCGGTGTTGGATGCGGATTTCTGCACTTGATCAGGGATCAAGGTGTAGGCACGTGGTGGTTATCCAGATCACTGGTGCATAGGATGGAGGTATGTTTGACTTGCCGTGTGGTGTAGGCTGGGGTAGGGATATTTTGAAAACACAGCAGGGATTTCACAATGAATCCAGCGTCTATAGAACATGTTGGAGCTTGATTAGTGTGGTACAATGAACTTTCATTGAATTTAGATTGTAAAAGTCTTTGGGATAAATGAATTTAATTTTGAGTGGTTATGGGCTAAAGTTGCCGTAAGAATGGCCTAAATATACTCTAATTAATTGCTCAAATTCGATTAAGGGTTAGAATAAGATTTACCATCACTCTAATTTGTGAATTGCCGTGATAAAGGTCTTAAGTATTTGGGTTTGATTTAGTTCAATAAGAGGCTATGGTTATCATTGGTAAAGCCTAAATATGATATGTTACATGCCACTATGACGTTTTCTGATTTGCCATGGTGCTGTATTCCAAATTACCATTAAAAATAGGTACAACTTGGGTGGCATTATGATCATATGGGCACTGACAAAAGGGTATGCCCATAGTAGTGGTTTACTAATGGGGTATATTCTACATGTATAGGGGGCTATGATTTCTGTTAAAAGTCTGGAAATAGGTCTAAGATGTTTATGTTTTATTTAGATTGATACATGATGGCTGTTGTTGGAGAATGGCCTAAAATGTTTGGGTTTATTGAGGCTATTAGCTTGTCATGTGAAAAAGGTCTGGGTGACGTTTTTCTTTTCTGCCACACTGATTTGTTTCCAAATTACCATTATCTTAGGTAGAATTTGGCTGTTATTACGACTATGTGGTCCCTGATAGAGGGGTATATCCACAATAGTGGTTTAGTGGGGTATATTCTACATAGGGGGCTGGACATACAGGCTATAGGGGAAATAGTAAGGTGTGTCTACCTGGAGTCAGTGAGTTGCTAATATGGGATATACTCTACATAGGGACTGGGCATATTAAAAGGGGTATATATCACATAGGACAGATCACTGAGTATTGTATCAGTCAATATGAGAGATCCCGCATGACAAAAAGTAACCGTGACCAGAACTTGTTCTGCAATTATGTCAATATATCAATGTGAACCTCCTACCTGTTGCTGGTGCCAATCATCAGGTGGATATAAGTGTATGTATCCTTTTGGATAGGATTGCATCCTCCTGTACTCAGCTGTGTTGTAGGTGGTATGTATAGAGTTCATAGCACTAGGTGTGCTGTATGGTACCATGCTGGATGTAAGGTGGAGGCCAGTAGGAGCCGGAGCTGGAGGAGTAGACCCTGTCCTGCTATGGAGGTAGTAGCAGCATACACTGGAGGAACCTGTACTGAGCAGGGGTAGTACCTCAGTGGAGGCAGATGGTGTACCTATAGGCTGTGACTTGCTGGAGGATCCTGAAGCTGGTCTGTTTGTAGAGTACTCACTTATTGTTCTTGGTTTTGTGGGAGGGTATAGGGTGGGATCTTCCACTATTACGGGTTTCTCGACCAATGTCAAAGGAGCGTTAAATGTCCTTTACAAAGGAAAAAAGAGGAACTTGGAGCTCTTCAGTTGATCCAGCTTTATTGTAAGATTGGTGGTACAGAGTGACCATGTAAGATGGTACAGCATGATCACTCACCAAGCTTATCCAGCCAAGCCTATGCCTTAGTATAGGGTGATGTAGCCTCTAGGTCTGGGAGCAGACTAACATGTCCCAAGCCAGTCCTGTATTCATATATATAGGAGCAGCTTGGGGTAGGCATGACGTCATCCTTAAGGGAAGCATGACGTCATGCTCAGGGACAGGCAAGACCCTGCCTGCATTGCATCAGCTCCTGTGGGAGGAGCAGCTCGGCCCCTGATTGGCTAGGAATGGAGGTGGGTGTGAGCACACTTTCACCCTGTACCTAGGGTTAGTGGGGGTCGGGGTCATGACCCCTAGCCAGGATCCTGAGGTGAATCTGAGGTCACTGGCCAGGGAAGGTAGAGCCAGATCCAAGGTCTTGGTTTGAGTAGGCTTGTAGGCAGGTCTGTGGATAAGCCTAGCGGTGAAAAAGTAAATATGTATGGAATAATTGTAATACCCAGAATCGTCCATTGACAATAATATTAGCACGGTGACTGCTCAGTTAGAGAAGAACGAGTTCATGAGCGTGGTAGATTTGAAGTCAGCGTATAGGTCTATAAATGTGTATGCACCTCACACTACCATGCAAGGTTTCAGATGGGATTTTGGGCATGGTGAGGATTATTATGTGAGCAACAGGTTAACTTTTGGTCTGAAATGTGCTCCATATATTTTTAATAGGATCTCTGATTTTATTGTGGAGGTGGCAAAATTCTACGGTGTAGAAAAAATTGTAAATTATCTAGATGACTTTATCATAATTGCTGATACTTATGATGAATGTCTGCGCCAAAGAAATATCCTCATTGAATGCATGCAGCATATGGGGTTTGTGGTATCGAGAGAAAAGGTAACGGAACCTTCTCAAAAATGTAAATTTCTTGGTATTAATATAGACTCTGTGAGTTTGGAATTGTCCTTACCTGAAGATAAGGTGATAAAAATGAGACATATTTTGATGGAGAATGTTAACAAGAAATTTATTTCAAAGAAGAATCTTGAAAGAATAGGTGGCCTTATGTCTTTCTGCTCACAGGTGGTTAAGGGTGGTCGGACCTTTAGCAGAAGAATTTTTGATCTCTGCGCTCGGGCTAGACCCGGAGGTTATATTAGGGTATCAGTTTGCACTCGCCAGGATATGCAGTGGTGGCTTGACTTTTGTAGAGTTTTCAACTGTAAGAGATTAATTCTAAATGATATGATGGATACACCTATGTACTCCGATTCATCTGTTAAGGGCTTTGGAGCTTGGATGGGTAAAGATTATTTATATGGTGACTGGACATCTCATGATAGGTTCAACTTGGGTTCAGGCCATTTTTCTCTCCCTCCTATATTGGATAACTTGAAAAATCACCATAGAAATATAAATGTGTATGAGCTATATCCTGTCATGGTTGGCCTGAAATGTTGGATTTCAGGTTGTAAAAATAAAAGAATACATTGTATAACAGATAATATGCAAGTGCTGGCTATGATTAATACGGGCAGGTCTAGAAACAAACTTTGTATGGAATGGCTTAGAGAAATGTTTTGGCTGTGTTTCATCAATAATGTGGAATTGTTCACAACTTATATTAGGTCAGAGGATAATATCCTGGCCGACCAACTTTCTAGACTTGCCTACACCGGTATTCCGAGCAAATGTATAACCTCTCTCTATGAAAATGATATGTGTTGCTTTAATTCCAGAGTGGGAGAGATTACTAAACAGAAAAAGGTTACTTTTAGCCCAGAGTGTGTTTGAAAATACGAGGAGGGCAAGGGAACAACAGCTTAACAGGTATAAAAAATTTTGTAATGAATTTAATTTATCTAATTTTCCCTGTTCTCCCTCACAGGCTGCTACATATGCAGTATATTTATCTGAATATATGAAACCTTCCTCTGTAAGGAACTATTTATCGTCCATTTGGTTTCATCAAAAGCTTAGGGGTGGCTTAGACCATAGCGGTAATTTCATGCTAAAAAAGGTGTTGGATGGTATTGGTAGGAATTTTGCTGTTCCTACTAGGGTTATTCACCCATTGAGTCCAAAGGAAATGTTATGTATTAGATCGTATTTGGATCTCTCCAACAGGGCTGATTTGAAATTTTGGTTAGCTATTCTCTTATGTTATAGAGGTGTCCTCAGGATAGGACATGTTGTATCTTCTCCCCATACACTAAGGGTAGGTGATGTTAAAATATTTAAAAGTTATGCTAGTCTGCTCATTAAAACATCTAAGACCGACCAGCTTGGTGGCAATTCTTTTAACATATACTTATGTAGGGATGATACCTCACTGTTATGTCCTTGTAGAGGCTTAGGAAAATTGTGCACAGGTAGGGCTGTGAGTGATTTGTTATTTAAAATTAATGGTGTTCCTCTACAGTACCAATATATTAATTCGAGATTGAAATCTTTATCTCTACGTGCTGGTATCAAGGGTTCAGTTTCCACCCACTCACTTAGGCATGGTGGTGCTACTATGTTAAAGGATGCAGGACTTTGTATAGATTCTATTAAAAAGAAGGTAAACTGGAAATCTAATTCTGTTTTTACGTATTTACATGATTATAAAAAAGAACTTTTAGATTTGGATAGACTTTGCCAATCTCAATTGCATTGCTGATTGGTATGTGTTTCTTCACATGTATTTGGCGTGTTTAGGTGTTTGGCATGTATGGTGCTGATAGCCCCAAGGTCAGTAACCCACCAAACTCATGTGTCTGTGATATGATCATTTATTATACCACTGTATCATATATTATTACTACCGTATATATCAACATTATTATTTGTTATTACCGGTATTATTATTCCCTGGTAGCGAGATAACTTATGGAACTATATACACTCGTGTATATTTATATAATTAGCCGCGGACGGTTAGGGACTACTTTCAGCTCGTATGGATACCAATGATGTGTGACGCATCAAGCAAGAACACCCCTCCGCGGCAGATTTTTAATTCCCCATTTGCCCACCAGGGGGCATTGGAGAGGCAAAATTACTGTAAAATCAATATAAAAATATTTTAAGCTAATTTTTGATGCAGAATTCAATGGTCTCATTTAAAATGCACCATTTTCGGTAGAAATGACCCCTATTTGGAAGGTAAAATGAACATTTTTCATGAGAAATCAGCCTATATGCCTGTTTCTGGTTGCCATGGCAACCATTTCAATAATCAAAATTTGCAGATTTTTATGCCAATTTTCAGGGAAACTCACTAAAGACCCAAATCTGAAAACAGAAATGGAAAATTCCTTCTAGATCAAAATCTATGACAAAAATCACCATATTGTTATGTATTTTTTACGAAAAAGGCTGATTTATCGTGTTTTTAGATATTATTATGGTTTATAATGTATTTAGAGCTTAATCATCAATTTCAAATATGAATAACGACCTATGTTCAAGGTGGGGTTCTGACATAACTACTAGGAATATTTAAGCCAATGATGTCTCATTTTAAAGATCTTCAGAAGAACTTTGATAATAAGTTTCCCTGCAGATGGGTGTTTTTGCTTGCCTGGTCACATGTCATAGTGTGACGTCATGGTCAACAACTCCACTGGTATAAAAGGGGGCGGGTTCAAGCTAACCGTCAATTGGCTCGTATTCACCTGTACAGGTAACACCACGCTGGGTGTTCCCTGGAATTTTAAATTTTACTATTGTTAGTACTATTGTTATTAATATTTGTTATTCTGTACTATTGTTATTATACTATTGTTATTATATTATGCTTTTTACTGACTATGCTTATTGTCAACTAATTATTATAGTTGTTTTAATAAAGGCATGTATGGTGCTGATAGCCCCAAGGTCAGTAACCCACCAAACTCATGTGTCTGTGATATGATCATTTATTATACCACTGTATTATATATTATTACTACTACCGTATATATCAACATTATTATTCGTTATTACCGGTATTATTATTCCCTGGTAGCGAGATAACTTATATATATATATATATATATATATATATATATATATATATATCCTTAAGGTGCATCTTACATGTGTGATTATATTTTAGACATTTCAAGTTGTTGTTAGTGATATCTATTGGTTCAATTTAACAATACAAAAGGTTCACTAGCCTCTATAAGTGGCTGTCTGGGTACAGCCACTAATCACTCAATAGGAATTGTCAATGTCACAGTGCAGAAGGTACCAGGGTAATTGGCAGTTACTTCTTTTTAAATCAGTTTATTTATACTGACACCAAAGATGGGTCAAGCGTTCCCCTATTCACTTGGCACCTGTAGGGCCTTTGGTTTGTATATGACTTGCTTTATAAATGCAAGACTTAAAAAAGACGATGCACTAATAATACAGAAACTTGTTAACTGATACAACGGTAGTGTATATAACACTTAGTTTCTGCATACATATCGATATATACATATGACAAGTCGACCATTATACACGAAAAGAAGAAATTCATATTGAATAACGACCAATACATCAGGGCATATCTATTCTTGAAAGCACATATATGAATAATAAAATTCATAACAAAACACTTTGGTTCTACTGAATGGATTCAAAAACTATGTGTAGATATGGCTCCCGGACCCCCTGGACCCCCAATGTTCAATTATAATTTAGTGGGAGTATAACATATCAAAAGAAAGGTGTCAGTGCCCCCCTTGCGGATCCAGGGAGAACTAAAACCTCGCGTACAAGACGCGCCTTATATGAAAGAGATTACGGTAATATGAAATGTTGTTATTTTTGTGTTTAAGCATTAGGGAATACCCATGGGCTTAAAACTTAGCCATTCATTTGGCTATCCCCCACTGGAACGACAGAAGTAGAAACAAACATGGTTATGAATAGAACTATCAAATGTGGAAGGCATAATTCAGAATCAGCTAGTTGATGACGGTATGGCCTCTTTTTACCAAAGGTGGGCACAGCCCCTGGAGGGGGTGTTTTTAGAAAATTTCTGAGTAGACCATTAGTATTTTTGGTGGAAAATACATATGACCCAAACAATCAAATGGTGGAGTGGAATCATTCAAATATAAAAATGGTTGCCCTCAAATATGTCCGCCCGAGTAACCAAAAATGTTGTTTTTATTATTAGGGGCCATTATTTTCAGAAAAATATGGTTGCAGGTTGATATTTCGTTGTTTTTTTTATTAGGAAGACACATATTGGTTGTGATTTTTGATAGTTTAGGGTATAGGCTAGATTGTATTGTATTGTATTATAGCTCAAGACCTTCCCTTTCACATGGTATATAACATCAATGTTGCAAAAATCTGTATACTGCAAGAGATGCACCCTGGTTACTCGGGCGGACAAAAATGTGTTTTTTTTTTATTAATCTTCTCTATATTTTGTGACCGAATAGAACAATATATTATCTAAGTAACCAAACAATTATCTATGTAACCACAATCTCCTAACCATCTACTTTAATATGGTAATCAAGTAAATTGGTCAGGTCTGAGAGAAACAGAAGTAGCAATACACTGGACTTTCTGACCCAAGTAATCTATACATTTGGCATGTATACAGGGGCGTAGGAAGCAAATATTTATTGGGGGGGGGGCAGTGGTCTCGGTTGGGGGGGGCTGCTATATTTCTATGTAGGCTTATATAGAGAACCTCCTCATTATTGGGGGGGGGGCTGGCCCCCCTGCCCCCCCCCCTTTTACTACGCCCCTGGTATAGCAGTTACTCGGGCAAACAGGGGCCCTTTTAGGGGTTTTTGGTTCCCCTGAAGTAAGAAATGAGGCAAGAGGTCTGGTTTTAGCAGTCAAATTGCTCCAAATATAACTAGCTTTTAGGGAAAAATAATAAAAAAATGCACACTTTTTCCTTTTAATGAAAATTTCTTGGATAAGTACATAAAGACGCTACACTACCACCATCTGGTGTAGAACAGTCCCCCTATTCACTCCCCCCCTACAGGGGGGTTAGCGGCATTCAGCAAGCAGCAGCCATGCATGGCAGACAGAAAGTGCCAGACAAGAACTTTATTTTTAGTCGTACGTAGTCCGTTCACTGGGTAATTACACAGCTGTCACATGTATAGGGATGGAGCTACAGAGGGAAATGTCATCTTTTGCCCAAGCATCATATATCAAATATGTACTTGCAGCACAGGTGCAATTTTGGTATTCAACTATCTTTTGCATATGCATTTTATGCACCCATACCCCCCCCCCCACCCTGTTACACCCGTAATTTCATAGTTGTTCCATGTATACTGACAGCTACAAAGGGAAACAGCATCTTTTGCCCGGGCAAATGTATTTGCAGCACAGGTATGATTGTGTCATTTAAGTATTAATTATGTGGCCCTTCTGTGCACGCATACACCCCCAATCTATACCCCTAATTTCAGAATTATGCCCGAGCTTGTCACCATTTGCCCAGTCAAAACACAATATTGTCTAGCTCAATTAGTTATGCTCAAAATCCACTCAAAACTGTATTGCTGGATTAATAATGATGTATTTCAACTATCCCCTCAAATATTTTCCTCTGTAGCTCTGTACCTAGACATGGCACAACTGTAAAATTAGGGAAGTGTATGTGTACAAAATTGTCATACAGTAGCTAGTTAGCTTAAAGAATTGTACCTGTGCTGCAATTATCAAGAGGCGATCGTCATATAACATGCTTGATAACATCCCATAGTGAGAGACACGTTGCACCTAGCCTAAAAGCCCCAACGAAAGGATGGCTAGGAGAAAGACATTTTTTTTTTAAAAAATCACCTCACATTTCTGCTTACGATTACGGGACATATGAAAGTATAGACAAACAATTAATGATTGGGCTTTGCAATGCAGCTAAATAGTGTGTATAAGCATATCTGACTACTTTATCCTAATTGATGAATGCACCTGTATAGGGCCCCAGACGGGTAGAATCGACAAGGAACATGGGAATGAGAGACAAGCGACAAGAGACAAGAGCCATTTCTTATGATGGGCAAAGGACATGGGACCCCCCTGTCTAGGGCCCTATCTGTGCTAGACGAGGCATCGAAAGCAATCTGTTTTCTTGGTGCTGCTGTTCAGATCACGAGCACAGATTGATTCCATGTGTATAGACCGTCTGAGTGCCAGTGCATGAATCCTCCCCTCTTGGCAAAAACAGGTTTTAAGTTCAAACATCTTTTATATCAAAAGAACTTCGTTTCTTTGCCAAGTGGGTTTACATCGATATTCTTGGAATCGTCCGATGGGTCTCATATAGTGCGTCAGGAGTTGATGGGTTGTGGAAGGGGGGTTTCAATAATCAGATTGGGGAAGGGGGCTGAAAGGTTTTGTCGTCTGAAAGGAGAGTGCAAACTTATCAATCTTATTGCAGAGAAAAGGCCTGCACTATAGAACAAATTCAATCAATGGTCGACCAGGAAAATATGACTTGAGGATACCTCCAGATTGATGTTAGTTTGTTAGATGAAGTAACATCTCACTTTAGCCTGGCAGAATTGCAGTTTGACCCTAAGTTCTCCGATACCCTTTTCCCCACTCTTCTACAAGGTCTCTATGACCATTTCCAGTAGGGTGTGTGGATGTCACCCTTGATCATTTTTAATCATTCAAGATAGCCGCCAAATGTAAATCAATATATCTCTGGTCATAATCAAGATAGAGACATTGTTGCAAGTCTTATAAACATTTCTGAGGTAATTCAAATTAGACATTTATGAAAACGTAGGTGGCAGTCATCTTGAATTTCTAATGAGGTTACACCCGAAATGTCTGAAAGTCTCTCAAGTTTTATGTTTCTAGCTCCAATTAGCATAGACTACTAATTCATAAAGAGAACGTCTGGATAGATCTGTATGTAGAGCTCAGAAAACACAATAACACACCTCATGAACGTGAACTGCAGCAATTTTACTAACTTCCACTTATGAAGGGTCTACCAGAGGTTGCATTCCTGACTTTCGACAGGCTGTCAGGGAACATTTTGATATTTTCGGAATGTTACCACTGCGATAGGTGAGTCAGTAATGCCACAAAGGCCGAAAAGGGTTATAAAGAAAGTTGTTTGGTCCTACTTCGCTCGACCGACTAAGTGAAAAACTACCTAAAGCATTTATGCACTATGTAGCCTGTAAACTCTAAATCCATTTGGTATCGTGATACATGGACCGTACAATGTTGATATGCTTCAATGGATGGTCATGATGTACCCATTTGGTTTGGAAAAAAGTTGATCGGCCAATACAATCACTACATCATGAAGCTCTTCTTTGAATCACCAACAATGATTTGGTGCATCATCATAATAGAAATCCATGAACCATATGGCCTACTGGCAGATACTCTCCATACCAGCCCAAATAAGATTTGTGGAAAAGAATGACACATACATTTTGGCTTTCTTTTCAGCAACGTCTGATACAAAGTACAGCATGGCATGCTGTTCCAGAGAGCTCTGGCAGAGAGCTTTCCCCACTGGATACTGCAAGGAGTTCAAACAAATTATGAAGATTGCCTGGGCATTGGTATGTGTGGTTAAGTTTCTGAATTCAGATTTTGGGGCTTGGAGTGACACTTTGATTCCCTTTTTAATACAATTTCATGATCAGGCCAAATAAAAAAAAAAGAAAGGTTTGTTTCCAGTTACCCGACCGACCCTAGCAAAACAGGGCAAAAAAACCTTTTTGGGGGATTTTGGAGATTTTTTTCTGATTTTTTCATATTTTAGAGAAATATTTCTTTACATTTTTTCACCATTTCCTGTACCCTTTTTGTGTTCTTCCCTTCTCTCACAGTTGTCACTTTCCCATAATTATTTTACAAAGAAATCAAAGAATTTGATAGATCCTTATATATGTGCCCTCACATTTTCCTCTATAAATGTGTAGGGGCCAGCTCTGGCTGTAAGTCCATGGCGGTAGGCCATCTGCCCCGTTCCAGTTGCACCAGCCCTCAGGGGCTGGTCAGCCGGTATAAGCTGGCCCCCTTGTGTATCATACCGATCCAGATGTAGGTGGAAGGTAGAGAATGTCAGATGGGGAAGTAGCTCAGCGGTAGAGCTTCCGCCTGCAGGTTGGAGGGTCCTGGGTTCGACTCCCGGTTTCTCCAGGACGTTTTCTGCCGACCTCTACAAATGTAAAAAAAAAAAATGAAAAAAAAAGAAAGAAAAAATCTGACCTACCGACCCTGCCTTTTCAGGCCATGTTACTGGAAACACGACTTTATTTTTTTTGGCCTCATTACCACTTTTTGCTTTAAGGGCCACAGAGTGCATTAATACATCGTTAGCTTAGTGCAGGAAAGTTGTATGTACAATATCTGGGTCAATAAGTTGAAAGATACATCTGGGAGGGACTTTACAGCTGTACCTATTACTTTGTTGATTCTCAGTTGCACTTATAGCCCTCTTGCACTAATGAGACAACATATGTCCTTTCGTGCCCTTTGGACAGCATATATATATATATATATATATATATATATATATATATATGGTCCAAATTGATCACCCGGGTGATCTATTGGCCTATTGACTTTGAGACACTGCACCACCTCCACCTGTTGTAGTTTAGAACAGTTACCCCCTCACACTCTCCCCCCACAGCAGGGATGACAGCAGCAGCAGCAGCATATGGCAATCAGGACAAGAACTTTGATTTCTTTTCTCATTTTCTTTATCATGGGAGTTATTTGTGACTCTTGCGAGGAGCAATACCATGGGAACTCCAGACTGTGTCCTACGTGTAAGCACCCTAACCTAAAATGGGACCCACAGCAGCAGTTAGGGGCCCTAAAGGAGCAAGCAGGCCATGGAGGACCACCAGCTACAGTGGTGGGGGCCCGAACGCACCAGGACATCATAACATTCAAGAGGGCGAACTGGGCCTTCCGGTTGGCAATGATACAGCTACTGTACGGACAAATTCAGGAAATATTGGCCATCTACAGGCTCCTGCAGGCCCCCAGCAGCTCATAACAGGTATGAACAATGTTAATTTGCAAAATGTGGGCAATGATTTCCTTTCTGGGACCTGCACGGTACCGAGCAGTGGCCACGGGGTACCCGGTATAAACCAGCCGACGCGCACAAACATTGTGAGTGCTGGTGGTGGTTTTGTGGGTCCAACAGCCATGTCCAGTGGCAATGACATTAATGTAGGTGCACCCCCAGGTACACGGGCACCTCAATCCACCTACTCCCAGGCTACCTTGAATGAATATCAGCGGTTTGTGGCCTGGAGACAGCAACAGCTGCAACAGCAGCAGGGACCTGCCAGCACCAATACCCAGGTTGGTAATCAACATGCATGTACCAGTCAACACCACTGCCCAGGGTGGTCTACAGCAGCAGTTACTGGATCTACTTAAACAGCAGATGCCTGTCAATACCAATGTCCAGGTTGGTTCGCAGCAGCAACAATCTCTCACCACCCTGCAGACAGGACTAGCTTCTGCTGGTCTAGGTCTGGGTAACATTGGCATTCCAAACGAGGATGTGGAGCGTCTGTTCAACACTACGACAGGTAAACTTCGGGAGGAGCATGACCTGTTAACCACCTTACATGCAGCTAGTGTAGCAACTAAGAGGAAAAGGTCTAAAATATGGTTGCGTCCCGATTACCACATTCATACGGATAAATCCTATGATGAGATGAGTTACAGGGAACTAATGTATGGTATGCTTAATGTGCTTCAGAGTTTATTGCTTGCCAACAACCCGCAGTTAACCACCATGTCCTACCTGCAGCATATGAAATTTATCGCCCACATATTCCATGAAAACCATGTGTCAGTATGAGTATGATGTGACTGATAAAGTTCTGAAGAAAGAAATCCCAGGTTTTGTAGCAGCGGAGCATCGGTCTATGGCAGAGAATCTTGGTATTGAAAAAACATTAGCTTATATAAAAATGCAACAAGAATTAGACAAAGCCATGAAGTTGCCGCAGCAGTTAAAATTCGCCAATCAGTCTCGCCAAGGTCAAGGTCAGGGTCACTCACAGTCAAAATTCATGATCCCCTGTCCAGAGCATTTGTGCAAAAAAATTAATTTCACTGTCTGCGATTTTGTCAACTATACTAAGCAGCACTCATGCAGTTTGTGGGGGACGCTCACACCCGGTGAAAAATTTCTACCGAAACCCCCAAAACCAGTCCACCAACCAGTATCAGGGCACATTAGGGAACCAGACACATTATTTTGCTCAGCAGCAAAATTACCAGCAGCTTGGTTACCAGGCCTCCCCAGGTTCCCAGAGACAAGCCTGAGTGGGGCTAGTGGATGTGAATTTTTGCTCCTTTGATTCCATCCATGTGCATAATTGTGAGGAATTGCTATGTTCTGACAGTTTGAATGCCTTATTAGCTTTGTATGATAATTATGTGCCTTTGTGGGACTGTAACTATGTTCATGTGGTCACAGGTGTCCATTCCCAACTCAAGCCAGCAGGTTGGAGAGACATATTATTATTTGATACGGACCCTGATATTGATAGTCACTTCATCCTGGATGGGGTCATGAACGGTTTCAAAATAGTGGATCCCCATGCAGAACTGGACGGTTATGAAACCCCCAACTATAAATCCGCCACTGTCCAGGCTCACTCGTTTATTGACAACTTATTGCATGACGAGTATACAAGGGGTAAATTAGACATTGTGTTGGACAAACCCTTATGTGTTCACGCCTTGGGGGCGGTCAAGAAGGGCGTCAGGGGGGTTTCGCCCTATCACTGATGCAAGTCGCCCGATAGACAGATCCATTAATTCTTACATGAAACAAACTTTTCAACATTTTCAATTCACCAAAATTGATGATGTGTGTGATCAGTTATGGCGTGGCATGTTTCTGGCGGTGACAGATATCTCGGTGGCTTACCGTTCAGTTTTGGTTAGGCCGGAGGACAGGAAGTTTCAGGGGTTACGTTGGTCAATTGATGGAAAGGACCAGTATTTGGTGGACAATTTTCTATCATTTGGTACCAGAGCTGCCCCTTACATCTTTAATCGCTTGACGGATTCTATTTCAAGATTTATGTGCAAGAGGGGCTTTATTTGTTTCAACTACCTTGATGATTTTTTATTAATGGGGCATTCATATGAACAATGTCGAGTGGCACAATTGACCCTACATTCTTTTCTACTGAAGCTCGGCTTCTATGTGGCACACAAAAAGGTGGCAAGCCCTTCTAGAGTTCAGCGGTACCTAGGAATCGAGATTGATACCATCAATTTGAAGCTTAGATTACCAGAGGAGAAATTAGCGAAGTTGAAGCAGGAGGTTGCATTTTTCAATGGTCGCCGCAAGGCAACACATAAGCAACTGCAAAGACTTTGTGGCATTCTGTCGCATTGCTCCTCTTTGGTAAAAGGCAGTCATACATTCTCACATCGAGTTATCAAGATGCTGAAAGGTTTTCAGAGTAAGGGGTATATATCCTTGACTAAAGGTTTTCACAGGACTGGTGGACATCATTCTCTAGATGGTTCAACGGGGAAGCCCTTATCATTATGTCAGACACTGAGCAGGAGTTAACTCTATCCATGGATGCTTCAGGCAAGGGTTATGGAATGGAGTGTATGGGAGACTGGTTGGCCAGAGCATGGCAGGGTTCTTTGGAAAATGTGGTAGACTTCCACGGTCATATGCGACCGGAACCGGATATGGCCATTCCAGACAACATAAATGTACAGGAGTTCTACCCTCTAATTGAGTCTCTCTGGAGGTGGGGCCCTATATTCAGAGATAACAAGGTCATTGTGAACTCACACAATACCCAAGTAGTGGCAGCAATAAACTCAGGGCGCAGTGAAAACAAAGTTTCTATGGCAATCTTGAGGCGAGTCTTCTGGCTATCAGTGTTGTACAATTGCCATGTAGTGGCACGCCACATTCCTGGCCGCCTCAATGCGGTGGCGGATAAGTTATCAAGATTGCTGGATGGTAGCGCAGATTTTCCTCTATTTTTATGTTGTAGTGGTTTTCTCAGCGTTGTATGAAGTTGGATAGGCTAGCAGCAGAGGCCAGAGCCTTCGTTTGGTCTCCATCAACCTGGCGCACCAAGTCATCTCAGTGGAAACGCTATATTGTGTTCTGCACTTGGCTCGGAGTGAAAGTTCTCCCTACGGATGTGCTAACTATGACTCGTTATATTATGTACCTTTCTGACTGTCTGAGCTACAGCACTATAGATAATTATGTGAGCAGTGTAATTAGCTTAAACCGCTATTTTGGATATGAGATAGGCTGGATTCGCCAAGAATTTGCTTTCAGTGCGGCGCTTCACGGTTTGCGCAGGATATTGGGCCATCCAGTCCCTATGAGAGTGACATTAACTTTTGCTAACTTGTGTGACATGTTATGATCTGTGGATTTATCAAACAGTAACAATTGTGTTATGTGGGCTTGCATAGTTCTGAGTTTTCACTCCTTGCTGAGGAAAAGTAACTTGGTACCTAATTCAATTTCTGACTTGTCAGGCCACTTCCTGAAAAGGAAGTCAGTCACCTTTCACCCATGGGGCATGTTGCTTGAGATTAGCAGTTTAAAGACAATCCAATATGGGCAGAGAATGCATCTGGTTCCCATAACCTACACCCCGGGATCACCTTTCTGTGCGACCTCATTGATTCGAAAGCATATGATTGACGTTCCCGCTTCACCATTATTTATTATTCATAAAGGAGGGCGAGAAGTTCCCCTCAGTTACTCGGTCCTGCTCAAGTTCCTAAAGGGACTAATTAAAGGCATTGGGGTGAACCCTGATAGGGCCGGAGTGCATAGTTTACGAAGGGCAGGTGCAGTTTTCTTCCATGAGTCAGGCATTCCATTGGAGGATATTTGGCAGGCAGGGGACTGGGCAGGATTGACAGCGCTCATATACCTGGCAGAGCCTATGGTTACGAGAATCAAACTTGACAATGTTATATCGTACGCATTATTGAAATGACCTTTGAATTGTATATACTTAACTTGGAATCGTCGAAGTTCTGGGTGTGCCGGTCACTTGTGACAGTCGGCTAAATGGCAGTGGCGACTTTGTTTATCCTTTCCCAGAGTTTCGACTAGTCAATGGTCCAAATAGATCACCCAGGTGATCTATTGGCCTATTGACTTTGAGACACTGCACCACCTCCACCTGGTGTAGTTTAGAACAGTTACCCCATCACACTCTCCCCCCACAGCAGGGGTGACAGCAGTTCAGCAAGCAGCAGCAGCATATGGCAGGCAGGACAAGAACTTTGATTTTTTTTTTCTCTATTTCTCTCTTAATAAAGGGCCAGTCACTTGTGACAGTTGGCTAAACGGCAGTGGCGACTTTGTTTATGCTTTCCCAGAGTTTTGACGAGTCAATATATATAGATCACCAGGAATAGCAATGGTAGTGATCACATAGCCTCACCTCAGATGGTGAGGATGGTGATCACTCATCCTCACCAGGGATGGTGACATGAGTGATCACTCATCCTCACCAGGGATGGCGCCATGAGTGATCACTCACTTTGCTAGATGAGACGCACACCACGTCATAACGCACGTTCACCACGGATGGCAAGGATCATGATCACTCACACTCACGGGGGATGGTCAATCGGGTGATCACTCACCTCGCTAGATGAAATGCGTACCTCGTGATAGCACAGGTTCACCACAGATGGTGAGGATCTTGATCACCCACACTTACCAGGGATTGGGACATGAGTGATCACTCACCTCGCTAGATGAAACGCACACCATGCCATAGCGCACGTTCACCACGGTTGGCAAGGATCATGATGACTCACACTCACCAGGGATGGCAAGGCGGTTGATCACTCACCTCGCTAGATGAAACGCGCACCACGTCATAGCGCAGGTTCACCATGGATGGCTATGCTGGTGATCACTCAGACTCACCAGTGATGGCGATGCTGGTGATCACTCACCTTGTTAGATGAAAAGCTCATGATCATCGACATTGGTAATCATGCAGCCTCACATCTGCCAGAGAAGGTATTGCCATATGTATCTTCCCTCTACCCACAGACAAGGTGTTCATGTAGATATTTCCCTATGTATTTTTCCTGTAACCAGAGAAAAGGTGTTTATGGATAGTTGCTTTCATTTTAGAGATACCTCTATCTAAATTCAATTGATATTTTCTCTATATAATCTTGTTTGATTCAACTCTGAAGTATTACATGGAAATCAGTGTGAAACAAAGCACATTTGATACGTATGGGACTTATACTTCATGCCCACACTTCCTAGATAGGCTACATGTTGAACAGTGGTGCTGTCTCAACAACTTTGGCAATGGTGGTAATAAGTTGCAATTCTGAGTGAGAGTGAGTGACAGATGATGCAATTCTCAGAGAGCATTGACTTGGAGTGACACAAATTCACGCACTGAGTGAGACCAATGTTGGCAATGGTGGTGATAAGTCACCATTTTGTGTGAGAGTTGATGACAGTGGCATACACTCACACATTGAGTGACATCCATGTCAGCGATGGTGGTGATAAGTCACCATTTTGAGAGAAGATTACCTAGGAGTGACACAAACTCACACAGTGAGTGAGAGCCTTGGCAATGCAGGTGAATAGTCACCATTTTGAGTGAGAGTTGACTGACAGTGACGCATGTTGACGGAAGGAGTGAGATCCATATTGGCAATGGTGGTGATAAGCTGCCATTCTGAGTGAGAGTTGACTGGGAGTGAGACATAATCACTCAGTGAGTCAGATCCATGTTGGCAATGGTTGTGATAGGCTGCCATTCTGAGTGAGAACTGACTGGGAGTGGCACATAATCACACATTGAGTCAGATCCATGTTGGCGATGGTTGTGATAAGCCGCCATTCTGAGTGAGAGTTGACAGGCAGTGGCACATACTCACGCAGTGAGTTAGATCTATGTTGGCGATGGTGATGATAAGTCACCATGCTATGTGAGGGATAACAAGGGGTGGCACATACTCACGCAGTGAGTGAGATCATGTTGGCAACTGTTGTGATAAATCGCCATGCCATGTGAGACTGACACACAGTGGTAAAAGATGACGCAGTGAGTTATCACTCAAAAAGGAGTCACCATTGATGACCAATCATGGCGACAGATAACGACAATTTGCTGGGACGTCTTTTTAATGTTACTCATTTTAAAATCCGTTTTACTTCACAAACCCTGGAGTTGTTTCATAAAAGTTCTGTCGTTAGCAGGATAGCTTAATTTAAAAAATTGCTTTTCCATTCAGATTTTTACTGCGATGAGCCAGGTAGGGTTTCAGCCAGTTGCCACCATGTTTGGGGGTCACTTAGGGAAGTTGGAGCTCGAAGCAATAGCCCTCTCAAATACAGTAAGTTATCAGCTTCATTGGGAGAGTGATATTTCTTCTATCAATGTAGAATTATACTAACAACCATTATCATACATCCTGTTCCATCAGTGTCAGTGTGCTTTTCTTTTATCAAATGTTGCAAACATTGCCTCTTCTGACCTTAGTATGGAAATTAACTATGATAAAACAACACATTGCATACTAAGGAATAATATAATGAATAATAATTATTAATGGTATGATATAATGGTATGATTCCCTTGCAGCTGATAAATATATTAGGCAACTCAATGGTAATAGGATTTGCATCATGTCTGGAAACTTCATTTTCACAGGTAAGTCTACATTACATTCAGCATATCATAAGTTAAATAGAATTTAATTTTCATAATTTTCAACATTTACAAAGGGGCTGTATATAGACGGGCCTTTATAAGAATTGAATGACACATAGTTTTAAATGGCCATAAATTGCCCCTAGGGTATTGTTATTTCTTTAATCATGATGTATGGATACAGTGCTAGCAAGTAGAATGATACATAGTGCTAACCTTTTGGAAGTATATCAATTCTATAAGGTTGGCATGATGCATGAATGCAGCACTAGTGAGATACTTGTCAGGGCTGAACAGTGTATTCATGCATGTATTGCAAAATGCTATAGAGTAACATCTTAGATGCATTCTGCAAGGTTATAGCCATACATTGGGTATGTAGAAGTCAATAATTGAATTTCCTCTAAACGTTTTAAATGGATGCAAGTTAAATACAGCTGGCCTGACTTTCCTTTTAAACATCACAGTGTTATGGACTCAAGAACTTCAAAATGTATGGAATCTACTTCCAAAAAGGTTTGCCATCTCCTTTAGTGATGAAACTTAGATCATTCTTGATCCTCCTTCACATCCTATGAATGTTCTGAGAGACATGCTATTTCAGTTTTAGAGCAGTATTAAACTGCTTAAAACCAAGCTACCCTAGCTACCCTCTATGGTGTCTCCTTCAGCTCAGGATGTGCCTTATATGTGGGGTGTGTCTTATACTCGAGAAATTTCACTAATTACTTCATACAATAAAGTTTATCTGCTTAAAAATTAACATAATCATCAACAATGCTCATACCTTTAGATTGTTGCAGTAAATGTCTCAAATTTCTGTTTGGTTTCATGTAACACACACTTTAGATAAATGAACTCATATGCTTCCTTCTTGCTAAGATGAATCTTGATCTACTTTACAGGGTTGATATTGCATATGATGCTACTGATGCCATGCTATGCAATATACATGAATATAAAGCCTATATTGCTGGCTCTAGGACAACCAAGACTTGTATCCGAGTAAGTTTTACATTTTACCGAACAGCCTTTTTTGTTAACAAAATAACCAATTGATGACTGCAGTGTCGCTCCTTAAGTATTCTCGTGAACACTTAATGGTGGACTGATGAATTTGAACAAGTTAACAAACAAGGTTTACCAAGAAGGCATGGCAACAAGACAAAGTTTAGTAACGAACTAATGTAATGTATGAGCTAACAGGCACCCAATTGCTTGTATCGTAGGATATTATAACTCGTAGGCATAGCTCATACCTTACTAAGTTTATTACACGATTCATCAATGAATTGTCAATGAATAATCAATAGAATATCAATAAATTCAATTTGAAAAAAAAATCGTTCACCTCCCTATGGGACTCGAAGCATGCCATAGTGTGTATAAACACAAGGTTTGACAGCTTGCACTGCAAAAAAGCTGAACCAGGCTGGGACGCGAACACCTTGGGTTTGGACATGAGCGCGACATCATAACTATGTGGCCACAGGGCTGCTATTAAAGCTATGGTAGTAATCCAATCCATTCCCACCTTACCCATAACCAGGCCAGTCGTGCACAGTACTGCAAGCTGTCATTGCTTCAAGTATTAAGGAAGTAATATATAATGAATAGACTTGCACTCGTTGGCTTCAGGGGGTGATATAAGCATTCTGAGCCGAAGGCGAATGCTTATATGAAACCCATGAAGCCAACGAGTGCAAGTCTATTCATGATATATTGCGCTTATAACACGGTTTCCACCATTGGTTCTAAGTATTTACCTTTAAAATAGATAGAATCCATTGATTTCTTTTGCGAGTCGACAAGACGGCCCTCCACCATCTTGGTTTCATGTTAACGTATGGTTAAGCTGGCGACCTCCTGTATCTCCCATTCTCATAGGCCTACTAGCGCGAACACATTGAGACAGAGCTGCGCCAGTTTAAAATCTAATCCATTCTGTACACACCAGGCGGTGGCACCTGTAGTGTTGACAGAATGGCAAAGACGCACGGCCAGTCGCTTGCTTCGAAAGTTTACTATTTTTTTATGTTAAATTCAGCCTTAATATCAATCAAGTAATCTACCCGACAGGGAGTTAGAATGAGGTTTCAACTATGTTATGTCCAAAGCATTTCAATAGATTTGGTACATAAGCTTCAAAAATGGAGGATTTACTTTCGTGTCAACTCGTTGTCAAGGTAGGATTCAATATGTCCGCTCCGCTGCGCGTCCGCTGTCAATTTTGGGTTCTTCTATCGCTAGATATCAGAACTCATATTATCCATTTTAGGCACTGAAAACTTGCTAACCGTGTTATAACCCTGGCTACACCATCGCCAGCATGGTCTAGTGGTAAGACTCTCGCTTTTAAACATTGCGACCTGGGTTCAATCCCAGACTGGGGGATAACGGTTTTAAATGCTAAATTACACATTAAACCATGCTAATATCCACCCCAAGTCGTGCTGATGTCCACGCATCTGTTCACATTACAGTGCAAATTATGCAGGAATACCAGCACGGGGATTTCCAGATATAGCACCAAAAATCACAGAAGTCGTGTGATAATGTTGGATATTGCCCTAAACAGACTAACATCAATGAAATGAAAGTGAGTTCATGAGAATAAACAATGACCTGTTTGGTATCAGCTTCAAAAGAAGAGTCTGATATGAGTTCATGTACACATTTCATCTTTTTTTATCATTCAGGCTAACCTCACAATATTTACTCTACTTCATGCCTGGACTATTTGTCAGTACATTTTACATTTCATCCTATATGTATTGATGAGTAGGATGTCAGTGCCCTGTCACACAGAATAAAGATTACCCCTTTCTCAAAAAAGGAATATTGTATTATATTGTTCATTGGTACATTAGGAGCAAGTCATGCAAAGTTCAAAATTGCTTGTTTTCTGTAGTCTAAGAAATCATCCACATAAATCTCTGCATTGTGACTACTGGTCATTACATGGCCATAACAAGTAGGCTATTGCAAAGGTCACTGAAAGCTATTTTCTTTATTCTATATCGGTTTTCATCCCTTAAACTCCCCTCATAACCTCCTGAGTCTGATAGTTGCTTCATATAGATGTTCAAATAAAGGCCTAGTAGATTTAACTAATTGTTCTCTTCGTACCGGTTTCAACAGTTCCTGTTTATGTGGACCGTGCTACGGAAGTTTACTGAGTGCCAGAATCAAGTCGCCCCCCACAATATGATAGCATTAATAGCCCACATCATCCATGCACTATTGCAGTATCTCTTTCTCTACCAATTCAACCTAGGAATATTGTAAGTCAATACATATTTATTGGAATCTATTTTAAAGGAAAAGCATATCCATAAACCGAATTAATAAAACGAGTGGATCCAGAACCAGTATCCTGCAGTGGGACAAAGTCAGGGAAATATGGCCTGGGAGGCACAAGTGGGACTGCAAACCACATTTCTCATTGTTAAACAAGCAATATTTACCTGACTATATAAGGTAGACCAGTCGCTCCTTTTCATGATTAACACTCACTTTCACTCTTTATTTGATTGTGTAACATTGCAAATTGATAAGTTTTGTGGTCCCATTACTTTGAAATCCCCAGAATGATGTTTATAATATAGATATCATTTGGTTCAGGATCACTTCGACGACCAGGTGCAGAATACACATGCATCAATTGGGATTAAAATTGGGATTAAAATTGGTCATGGTCAGCCATATGTTTGTTTTGCCATTACAACAATGTGTATACATGTACCTCTATACATTTTTGTATTTTCTATTTGTATTAGATGCTTCAAATAAAAGATTGGAGGCTCTGCCCCAACACCCCCATTTTTATTTTCCTATTCCTTTTCTCATATTTTCTTTTCTCTTATTCAGATATTTCATCAGGGCATAATAAATCTGGTTCTCTGCCCCCCGCACCCCCGTTTCCATATATTTTTTTATCAACTACTTTTTTTCTTTTTCTTTTACATTTCCCCTTTTTTTTTTATCACATTCACTATTTTTCAGAGTATCTGTACATGTAGTTTAAAGATGCTGTACTTCTGCTTCAGTTCTTGAAAAACAAATATATCAGTTGACTGTATATAATTCTTTGAGGCAGTAGCTAAGTGTGTGTATAGCACTGGAGACCGACCCTCTCTGTTTATAGAAGATAGTGCCCATTCTTAATCCCCTACCCCTGTCGTCGAAATGACCCGGTACCTATCATTTAGGGCTTTCCAGTACTGGTCCTTACATTGTAGGCATTTGATTAAAGAAAGAGAGTCAACCCTTTAGTCTCTGCTCCCCTGCAAACAATCATGTGATGTAACGAACTAAGCATTAATTTGAAGAAAAAAAATGTATCAAAGTAGCTTTCCTTCTTAATACAATTTAGGGGATCGTCCATAGCCCAGGCTACCACCTTCTTCCTACTGTTTGTCATGACCCTCATCTATACTTTATGTTCCAAAGCCTTCAAGACATCTTGGTATGGTATGTATACACTTATCGTTATAACCTCCTGAGTCTGGCAGTTGTGGTTAATCATGGAATGCAATGGTTACAAATATAAGTTATACATAGGCTTGGCTAAACTTTTATTTGTACATCTAAATCTTTTTTTTTTGTGTGTATAATCCATTCATACGTTTCATTTTAGTATAGATATACAGAGGTTATCACCTTCCCAAAAATGGAGTGACACTGCATTTGGCAGCCTACGGGTTGTGTGAATCAACAGCTTTTCCCCTTTTACTGTTGATGATAAAGGGGCTGGACATCACCTTTTGTGTCTTAATTCCTGCCAGGTCTTGCCCTGAACAAAAAAGGCTAATGTTTGCAGGTAACGCAATCATCAGTATTGCAATGGTGGAGGCAAGATTATAAATGTGGTAAATCAAAAAAGTTTAAATCCACATAATTCTGTCACCAGAATATAGCAACCAATAAGTATGCATAAATGTTGCAGGATGGGACCTGAAGTGTTTCCTTGAGTGGGGCCCTCTAGCATCACTGGGTATATTTGGAATGTTGATGATGTGTCTAGAATGGTGGGCAGTGGAAATATCGCTTTTTGCTGCTGGAGCGATCGGCGAAACTGATTTGGCTGCACAAACAGTGGTTTTCAATCTCTTCAATTTATTCTATGGGGTAGGTATTTATCAAAAATGATTTCTCTCGGTATCGTTGTGCTATCATACTATTTAATAACTTTTTGAAACTCATATATTGTTTTAACTTCTCATTTGTCCTCATCTTTTAAAGTTGGGTCACACATCCTCAAAACACAAATTACTACTGTAGAATATAGCCAGGTATCAGAACCCAATATATCATAAGAAACAACATTAGCGGCTTTAGTTAACAGATATTGGGGTCACTCTGATGCTGTTGGGTTCATATTTGTTGTTGGACCCATCAATGTTGAACTTTTTAATTGTAAATCATGACAAAATTACATGCTGTAATATCATGAATTGTATCTTACAGATAATAGGTGGAATTGCAAGTGCGACAGGAATCAGGGTTGGCCAGTATCTAGGGGCAGGTGACACCAATGCCTCTGTAACTACTGCACGAGTTGGGCTTACACTTTCTGGTAGGTGACTCTTATTGTTTCATGTATTATAATGGTTACAAGTGAAAAAAAAGATTATATGCAGTAGTATATAGGTGCAAACTCAGCGCATAGGAACAGCTACTGAAATCCCACTTACTTGACCTACTTACGGACTGGAAGTGACCTTTTGTCCTCAACCTCTCGACCAATCAGCATCCAGCATTTGACCAGAAGTGAGGTCATGACCTAGTTTCTTGAGGCCTGATGCAGCCTGACCGTTGTACGACTGAGACTGTACCCCAGATACATAAGCAGCAGCTCATTAGTAGTCCACCTGAAGTACACAAGGATTTCAGCCTATCAGATGCTGGTACCTCCTGCAGCAGATGCATCTGCTTCTGCCAAGATGGTGGCTGCCTTAGTCAGTCAAAACACGTCTATTCAAGGCACAAATCACTTAATTTCTCATGATTTACAGATAATTAGACTTAAAAATTTGATGAAATGATTGGGATATGTTGGAAAATAAAAAATATCCATAGATTTATAACTATAAACCAGGCTGTGGCTGGCCTCATACTATACAGCCCCCCTGTATTCTTCTTGGTATGGAATTGTATTCTTGTATTTTCCCCCCAAAATCACCTCTGCACTCCAGGTACAGAACAATCTCCTGTTCATCACACACCTTCTGTATCACAGGTACACATCCCTTCCCTACTGTACTTCAAGTGTACATAAGGGATGGGATGTGTACCTGTCGTACATAAGGGATGGAATGTGTACCTGATGTACAGTAGGGATGGGATGTGTACCTGTCGTACAGAAGGGATGGGATGTGTACCTGGGGTACAGAAGGGGTTTGGTGTGTACCTGTTGTACAAAAGGGATGGGATGTGTACCTGTGGTACATAAGGGTTGGAATGTGTACCTGAGGTACAGTAGGGATGGGACTTGTTCCTGAGGTACAGTAGGACATGGATATAATAAACATACTAAGTCCACTGTCAACAGTACATTCCCTATTATGTTGACTAGGAATGTTTAAATCGAAAACTACTCTATGTTATTGCAATGTATTTACATTTCACTCTGAAGAATGAAGGAACAAGTCATAATTCTACCCAAATACCTATATATAGGAGTGTTTTCAGTTCATATACAGCCTCAGAGTATGAGTGAGACTTCTGCCGTGTTGTTTGTAGCAGCTGCTGGGCTCCTCTACCTGCTACTGCTGCACCTGGCCTCTGATTGGTCAGTTTCCTTGTCTCCCTGGGGTGGACTACTAATGAGCTCCACCTAGTGTACCTCAGGTACTGTCTCAGTCGTATAACGGTCAGGCTGCAGCACGCATTGGCGAGAGGTGGTTGCCATGACAACAGCAAAAGAAAATGTGTTGTTGTTATGGCAACATCACATGGACCGTAGCAAAGAAATAAACAAATGCCATGACGTAATCACCTGACACCTAGTGGATATTATTGAAACTGCTTATAGCTGGGTTTAGTGGAGCCCCCTTGTGGTTAAAAAAAACTAGTGGCACCCTCACACCTGACACCTATTGGATATTATTGGAACTGCTTATAGTTGTGTTTAGTGGAGTCCCCTTGTGGTTAAAAAATAAAAAATAAACCTAGTGGCGCCCTCACGCCTGACACCTAGTGGATATCATTGGAACTGCTTATAGTTGCATTTAGTGGAGCCCCCTTGTGGTAAAAAAAATAAATAGTATCGCCTTCACCGGGGAGTATTGGGTTTGACGCCAAGCATGTCTATGACAAAGTTATTTTTTTTCATTTAACATTGTAAACCAATGTTATTACATGGAGTAGTAGATGTAGTGAAATAAAAAAAACTTGAGAGGATTCTTTTTTGCATTGGAACATTGGTGGTGTAGCAACTTAGTGAGCGGTGAAACGCCTGTGCGTAAACAAAATTAGTGCACCTGCTTTGCACCAGGTGGCTACATTTGCTCTTTTAGAGACGCCAACCGCCTAAGCACATAGCATCACTTTTTTCGTTTATTTGGGGGGGGGGGCTAACTGCAGTGGTGCAGCATTGGGTGACAATTGACCTCTCTTTTTTTTAAAGCAAGAATGCGATACAATTGGAGAGATTTTGCACTGGAAAATTGGTGGTGTAGCAACTTAGCGAGTGATGGTGGACTGTCTGTGTGTGTAAACAGCATTAGTATGTCTGCTTTTCACTAGGTGCCGCCGCTTTTTAGAATCACCAACCACCTAAGCACATAGTCAAACATGAATCGTCCAAAAGTGGGCTGGCAGGGGGGTTGAAAAATTAATATTCTCGACCAGCCTCAAAAGTTTTAGGGTACATATAGTATAGGTGTTGGGGCTTAGGCTCCATATATGTGCGTAGGTTAGATATCGTTTTCAGATCCAGGGCAGAGCAACAAAGTTGAGTACCTCAATATCGCGTGGCACCCGTCACCCTTAATAATTTCTTATGACATATGAAATAAACATATTTCAGCATGCTATGAATGAATTAAGATGCATATTCTATGTTTTTTTCTTAATTATTGAGAAAAAATGAAATATCGAGAGCTGAGGAGGGTGCCCTCACAACGGAACCTGTCTTTAGTAAAACTCTATAAAACTAATCACAAATGAGTAACCTCCCCTATAGGTACTTTATATGCTAGCTAATACGCTTGTCTACATCCAGGTATAAGGATATTAGCCTAGAGTTTATAGTATTCCTGCTATAGCACCTCCAGCAGGGTCTACGACGTGTGCCACGATCACTCGTAAACGGAGGGCTAAACCCTTATTTGTTGTATTTTCCTTCCCACCTCTTTTGTTATAGAACGACTGCTTACAACCTATTCCAACATGTTCCTGAACATTCTTTAAGCCTTCTATTCACTCATTACAGTCAAGCTAGAACCATAAGATGTGGGAAATTCATTGTTTCCAAGGGGGTTTTTGTGAAAATTCAGCTATCGAGGGCAAAAACTTGAAAAAAACATGAATTTTTACAGACCTTTTCATATGAATCTGGGTGTTTGATGTTGAAAGATGAATCACCCTCACTGTGAAATATAATTTTGGGGTTTGCAGTATGTAAATACAGCCTGGGAGGTGACACAGAGGGTCTACGACAGTCCTACATATAGCTGCATAGGGTGTACGACGGGTGCCACACGTTTCTCTCTCAATTGTTACTGTGCCTATCACCCTTCTATACTTGAGGGACAATGTTTGGTGTACTTGACTGCTAATTTAGGCTACATATGGATCCTAATTCATTCATTATCCATAGAAAATGTATAACAGAAACTTTTATTGACTCCCCTTTCCCCACCATATGACTTAATCTAAATATATAATGACTTAATCCATCTGAGTTATGACTTAATCCAGCTAACACTCCCTATCCCCCCACCCCACCCATGGAACATTATTTATATTATAATCATGGCAATGACTTAATTATTGTTATAATCATTTATATAATCATGACATTGACTTAATTCATTTTCTTGAAAATTCTAGATTGCACTCCCTATCCCCCACCCACCCCACCCATAATGTAATAATTTCCTGGCGGGTCTCTTTGGAGTTATCCTGACGGCTGTGAGATGGCTCTAGGGTCTTAAAGATATACTTGGGTGAGATGGCAACCTTCTTGCTAAGGTGCCATGCTGACCATACACTTTTTTTACGGCTGGCTCCGCCATCAGGCCCTGCTTGACCTTGGTCGAGCTGACTCTCACCTGCTGGGAGACCATTACATATGTGGCCAGTTCATCCAGGCGCTGTTTAGTTGGTGTGATGTCCAAATCTTGAGAACCTGCCTGGTCTCTGTCTTGTTTGTGGTTTAATGTCATTTGTGATTTAGTGTCATTTGTGCTTTAATGCCACATTTGAGGGATAGTGTCCCAGCATATGACACTATCCCTCAAACATGCACTGTTTGAGGGGTAATGCCTGTTTGTGAGATAGTGTCCCGACAGGGTCTACGAAGGGTGCCACGAAAAACTACCCCAAATGTATCATTGGATCACCGAAGCTAAGATATTACAGCTAGGCTCCCAATTTTTTTTCTATTCATATACAGACATGTTAGGGATTTGCATGGTACATCTCTCTCATCCCCATGCTATATTTAGAATAGAGCAGGGGAGCCAAGTTAGGGTCTACGACGGGTGTCACGCGAAACTACACAAATACATTTTTGCCCCCAGCATAAAAAATGATTTGCCTACATACACCTATATGGTCTTAAATTTTCTCTTTGCTATGGGGGAAATACCAAAACACAATAGGGAACCTATTGACCTTTTATTTTTATTTTTTGCAAGTTGCAGTACAGATTTTTATGTTTTCTTCTTGAAAAACCCTCATTTTGGGCAATTTTAGGCCCCCAGGTCCCTAAATATGCCTCGTAGATATGCAAATCCCATATACCACTTATAGCTCTATCCCATCCCAACCAGAATAAAGGATAAAACACATATATAACTTTATTTGAAGTTTTTATTAATGGGAGAACAAGAACAGGGCAGATCTGGACGATCAATGACAATTGGTCAGCATCACTTCGTTTATGTGGGAAAAAAGCGGCTTATAGTCCATATTTTTATCCAAAAAATGAAAATCACAGCTCGTTGAAGCCTTGTAGCAATAGAATAAATTTGACAAGATACAACAGATGGTTTAGATCGTTCGCTCTCTATTTTTCCACTTGAGCGCACACCTTATTCATGGGTTCTACATAGGCAATGTGTATATAAGTACGCTTCACCCTAATAGATATTGAGGAGGTCGGTACCCCATCTGTTATGGTCTGCATGCAGCAGCATATTGATTCTGACATATAATTGCTTTGTGACACATAAGCCTGACGTCACAGTTGATCTGGTCTTGGGATCAGCAAAAGGTTTGTCTCTCTCCTTTCTCTCATGTCCTCCTCAATCACAATAAAAGCACTACAAGCTCCTAAATCACACTAAAAGTTCACTTCTCTCTCTCTCTGCGCACTTGCGCTTGGTGATTAGTGTGTTTCCATTGTAGGTGTTTGAAGACATCCTTGCCAGTATCCGACAAGCGGGCGGTGCTCCTGTGTCATGTTCAATGTCCTCATTCTCATTCTTCATGTTCATCCTGTGCTGCAGTTGTTAAACAAATGACTGACAATTGACCGCCCCTTTTAACCAGCGGCAGCGGCCAGCAGCAGCAGCAGTAGCCGGTTTTTAAAACAAATTGACTACAATACCCTCCATTCTTTTTTCATATGTGGTTTTCCACCGCTTTCAATGATTCTGCCACGTAACAGCTTGCCTTTTTTAAGTCAAGTCCATGTAGGACGTCCACTAAAACTTCAAAAGGTTTACGATTTGGTTTGGTTATGTTTGGTTTGGTTGATTTAACCTCCACTAATAGTACTTAAAAGTTAGCAGAGTTTCAGTGGTTTGCAAACATTAAGTCCTATCGTTTCTGTTTGGACAGGTGTTTCAAAACTGCTTGTCCAGACAGCTAGACCTAATCTTTGAATGTTTTATAATTTTTGTTGTTCCCTTAAGGAAGGTACTATGCTTGTTTCATTGGGTTGTACAGCTGACTTCATTTTTGAATCCGGTCTCTTTTGAATCAGTACCAGGTCAGTTACTAAGACCTGGCTCCAGGGAAGATTATTTACGCTGATGGCCCACATGGGGAATTATGAGTATGTAACAACCCCCTGGGCACATCAAATACACTGTACCGGTATGTAGGTTACAGTGAGGCACTTCATCAACATGCTGATGGAAAACGTTTTTAATAACCTTACCATAACCATAGCGTGCAGTACGGAGCTGACACCATAAAGTTGACATACACGGAGGGGTCGCCATAGAGTTAACATAGCGGCAAAATATGCATCAGGTGCCATAGACTTAACATTACAAAGAGGTAATGGTAGAAGAATGTTTAAGTAGGACTAAAGGTAGGGGGTAAAATCTGACGACTGGCTTTGATCCTGGAACACAGGTACAATTGGGTGTGCTGCTGTCTTTTGATCTCCTGGAGCATGTAGCACAGATGGTCATGAACAGCTTGTGACATGTAAACAGCATATAAACTGCTAATTTGTACATGGTGATATGCAACCACATGAGATATTTTTTTGAAAAAAAACTGTGTTGTTAAACTCGCTTTTTTTTAAACAAAAATTTAAAAAAAACTTATTCTTTGTTAAATCGGTGAGTTTTTACTTTTAACCAACAGGTAAAGAACCCAAGAGGTTTTTTTGTCTTTATTTTTTCTTCAAAAAGGAGTAAAATGGTTAACAGGATAAGCTGTGACAACTTTGCAACCTTCAGCAGATATTTGAGTTACCACCATCACTATATAACAACAGCCTAGTGAGGAGTGGCCAATTTCAGTTCTGAACACCCTTTTGTAAACGATTCTGTTTGGGACAAGGGGGGATAATGTAATTTGTCTGCCTGAAATAGCGTTGTTTTTATCAACGCTTTTACCAAAGTGGGATCAATAAAAACTGAATTTCCACCCTTTGGACTTTTTTTTAGAAACAAAGTTTTCTGCCTTTCGCGTGTGAAAGAGATTGAGGACGCGCAGGGTATGGTGTGACGTCTCATAATGTGTATTACAGCATTATAAGTAAGCTCAATCCCTGCTACCTGCCAATTTTTACTTTTTGTGATAAATTTTTTTATGGATGGACAAAAGGAGTATTTGCCATTCTTTATCAAAGGTGCAGTGTTATTTGGAGGGAAACACTCTCTAAAATTCAAATTGGGAGGAATAAATGCGTCTGAAGGATAATGTTTAGGACAATACCACCACAGTTGAAACAGCTTACCTTGTTCTACACCACCCCTCTTGTCTAATGTGAGTGAACCTTGCACCATCAATGGTCACAGTGGCAACTCGGTGGTCAGTTTGGCTGGGGGGTGGGGGTAATGCATACTGGGGAAAAGGGGGTGGGAGGAAAAAAGCTGCTCAACGCACTGCACATGGTGGCAACTTGGTGGGCAGTCTAACATAAACAAAACAGGGTTGCATATACAGGCTCATTAGACTGCTGCTGGAGGGAGGGGTAAAAGTAGTGTTTATAAGGAGTGGTGAGCGGCTCACTAACCATGACACAGGTGCTTTTTACCGCTACTGCTGCTGCTGCAACCACATCTACCACAGCTTCACTACACCACCATGAGCATCTCCACAGTTATGCCAAGCAAACTGAAAACGAAAGCTAAAAGGGTACCACCCATTAAACTACAGCTCTCTTCTACAGAGGGCTTTCTCTCTACACCTTATTATAATATAACAGTGGACGATTGCCACACCGAGGGAGCAACATCACTGGCACAGTGAATGGGACAGTGGGGAAAATGCCAAGTCTGATTTTGACATACGCGAGTTTCTTAATCCCTCAATGCCTGTGTACTACTACAAGGACCTTGAAGCCCCCACAGACGTCATCAAACTAACTGGAGTTACGGCAACAGTGCCACCGCAGGCACCGTCATCACCACCACCATCAGCTGGAGACATCATTGGCAACTCGCACACATACCCTGTCATGGCTCAACCTGAGGTCATTGACTCAACCAAAGAGGAGGAGGAGGAGAAGGAGGAGGGTAAAAAGAAGGCAGTAATGGTGGTGGCAGGTGTTAACCACCCTTTTAACGCTTCACCCCCACTATTGACTGAAGAAAAAACTTCTTCCACCAATTTGAGAAAGAAGAAAGGGACAGGGTCAGGGACCACTTTTGAACCGGTGGAAAAAAAGAAAAGGTAGAGAACCTCTAAAGCAGCAGCACCACCACCACCACCACCACCACCACCACTACCACCACCGGCACCAAGACCGCAACACCTTTGGTCTGTAGGCAAAAATGAGAGCATCAAATTAACTTCCAAGAAATGGCCTATGGAAAAAGTGAGTGGGCAAAATATTACTCGCGCCTAACCAAATTTTCTACCCCAAAGGTGACAAGAACACACGCATAGAGGTATACAAAAAGCCCAATGTGAAAGGTCTGGCCATTCGCTCCTACATAGATAGACCCTTTGAAAGGTGTGTTAATCTTTCACCTCCCCAGGTCAGATGGTTCATCAGCAAATGTCCAGCTCTCCTAAAGCACTACCAAGATATTTTACTCCAAGCCTACCAGGGAGCGCCAGCTGTTTCTAACCTCATAGAGGATTTGGACACCTCCACTGATGCACCTTCTTCATACCCAGTTTCGGTTCTGGTAAACCTTTACAAGGGTGCAGGTAAAATCCACATTGGCACTCAGTCCTAAATAAATGAAATGAACCTTTCTGTGTCTTCTGCCATGTGCTTTCCCACCTGCCCCTCACACTGTGACCACACCATTATGCCTCAAGTGCTGGACACTTTTCAAACACATGTGGGACCACTTCTGGAACAAGACTACAAGAGTTTCTACCAGTGAAAAAAAAACGCCAGTGGTCAACAGTTTTTTTTTAAAAAATCTGGTCAACAGCTCCTCTCCTGTCAAAATTAAACGTGTTTCATAGCATTGTAGCGTTGTATATGTACCAGTTCAACAACTGGTGCTCATGTGTTACAATCATCAAAGCGTTATAGTCTTAATGCATAGAAACTATAGTGTAGCATGCGCAATGAAAAAAAAATAACAAAATTTACTTTTTGCACCTGAAAAAATAGAAAAAAGACTCTTCTTGCAAGGAAACTTATGATGCCAACTTTTAAAATCTAGAGCTGGTTTAGAAAATGATACAAAAGTGTTTACAATGTCAGATTTACCACTTCAAAAAGTAATTCAAAGGTTAAGCAAGTCATTGTTGTGTATAAGCATTTCTTATAAAAAAGATTTTCAGTAAAAGCTAAGGTTAAGGTTGTGTTCTATCATGTATATATGTATGTATATATGTATATGTATATATATATATATATATATATATATATATATATATATATGGGTGGGGCTCCAGAAAATGTCCATTAAGCAAATTTGTCATGTTTTCTTTAATAACTCTGTAATAAGATCATTTCAGGTGATATGAACAGCATGGTTACAAAGATCTCAATGAGTACTTATGTAATAACTAAGGAATAAATTATATTTTTCCTGTTATTTTCTGAATTTACCCATATTTTGCTTGAAAAATACCAAAAAATCCATGTCCCCTGAGAAAAAATGATTTTCATTCAATTTTTTTCTCTATTCACATTGTATTAACCCATTTTGCAATTAATACAACATATTTTAGAGACCCTTCTGTACATCACCGTGAATTTTCAAGAAAACTTTCAATTTTTTTCATTATCTGATGAAAATCTTTAAAAATAGAGTTTTTCTCATAAAATCATGTTTTTATTTAAAAAATGTGTTATCTATATGAATAGAATGCGTTTGAGGTAGTTTTTTGACAGTATGTAGAAGTCTGACACCCACATATTGGAGCAGATATGCAAAAATCTGAATATTTTACTGTTTTCTCTCCATAAATGAGGCCCAAAGAGGGGTAAAAAAATGACCCTTTTAAGGCTATTTTCTTTGGGGAATAATTTATTATATAAATATAAGGCATATAAAGATGAAATTCAGTTGACACTGTGTGTGGTGGGGGCCTGGAAAGGATCTTGCCATTTGATTCCGGAAATTCCACTTCAAAGTATGATAAAAGACAGAAAATTGAAAATGTTACGTTCATCAGATTTATGTTACGTTCATCGGATTCACATGGATGATTTACCTCTAATTTGCCTAATTCTTCAATAATAGTTAAAACAAATATCAATAGGGTACCCAAGTAGTGAACTGCACCAGCTAGTGTAAGAATTTTTTCAATGTAGATTATTGTTTTGCTGTAATAGGAATGCAATCATAAATGTTACGTTCATCAGATTTATGTTACGTTCATTGGATTTATGTTACGTTCATCAGATTTTTGGTGTTACGTTCATCAGACTGTTACGTTCATCGGATAAACTGATGATAGCATATGTATGGCATAAATCATCCATGAAGAAAATTTTAAACAACCAGTAAACCTGAGAAAATCAACCTAATTAGCATGGGATATGAATTTTCCAGATAGATATATTCTTTAAGGAGATATTTCATGATTTTCCCCAAAAATGTTACGTTCATCGGATTCAGGCTAATGACTTATCAAAGATAAAATCCTTTATAATGCATAAGTAGATCAAAGAAATATCTTTAGGTATAGCTAATAAAAGTGAATACAATCATTTCCAATTGTCAGTTAGTGGAACATTGTTCAATTTTATATTTTTTTTTGTTGTTTACAAGAATTTTTAAATGAACTTAGAGCAAATCCATTATTTTCTCAATTGACCTGATATTTTAAGCATGACACAAGATATGTGGAAACGAAGGAAAAATTTATATATGATATTCTGTGCATAGAAGAGATACATCTCTACCAGGTTCCAGTGAATATATATCATGGTATATTGTTTGAAAATCATTTTTCCACAATTTTATCTCATTTAATCAAATCTGATGAACGTAACACCCCTCTTAATGCTTAAAATATATGCATTTTGAGCTAAAAAATAGAAAATGATGGAAAAATCCCAACTTCACAATATTTAGCATTCTCATGGCTTATCACCTCCTCCACAGACATGTAAAACTATAGAAGTCTAAGGGTAATTAAAAAATTTGATCTTTTTTTCTCAAAATTGGACATTTTCTGGAGCCCCACCCATATATATATATATATATATATATGTGTGTGTGTGTGTATATATATATATATATATATATATATATATATATGGTCAATTGCACCGAAATCGGGTCAAACCCATTTTTATCGATGGGAAAGGGTAAATGTGACTAAAAGGTGAATGTTTTAGATGATTTTCATATTCATTAGTTGAGTCAAGTCAGGACCTTGCTTTCAACCCATAGTTTTGCCCATGTATAATTAATATTTAATGCAGCAGACTACAATATAAAGGCCTATTTAGGGGTATTTTGAATTTTCTTTTTTTTTTCATAGTGCACCCAATGTTATGAGACAAAGTAAATAGAAAACACATTAGAAATCAATAATATTTAGATTTTTCCATTAGCCTACGATAATGGAAAATATATATAATCATTGTAAGAATCGTTTCTTTTATCTGCTTGGAATTATTGCTAAAAGCCCTGTGGTGTACCCTAGAGCATAACTGATATTACATTTATTAGATTCAAATACGTGTTAAGAATACCCAATGAGTCTACAATATACAGTAGTAGTACAGAAGAAAGACCATAATTTTGAATATGTAAGTTGGTAATTCCATCTGTGTAAATCTAGATGGATGTGGGGTAGTTTTAAAAGAAGCATATGTGCCACATTGCTTAATTGTGAATTTACCTGTCAGATATAATGAAAAGTACTTGTCTCCCTAAAAGCTACTTATATCAGCACTAGGTAGTCCAATTTTTGATAAGGTTGGATCATTTCTTCATAGTCTTTCTTGACCTTTTATGTCCCAAAAGGGCACAGAATCGTACGTGCCACATGGAACCAAATGTGCCACATACATATCTATACTTTAAAAAAGATAAATCATATGATTATCAGGCACCATAATTGATTAGTGCAAAGGGATAATACATGGGACTGTGGTCACTAATTTTGGAGTAAAACTGGGCATTCAAAGGCACAAAAATTACCTCCTGAAAAAAATGCCCTTTTTCACCCCAGATTTCTATAGGATTTAGTGTTATGACTGTGACTTTGAGCTAAAATCATTAATTATCAATATTGATGTTCCCAATTTCTAGGATGTATATCTTGATATGTTGCGATTATGGTCTGAAAGTATCAAGCTGATCCAAGCATTTTAAATTTTTATGATTTATCACTTTTAAGTGGCACATTTTGCTGACCCGACAAAGGAAAAAATGCTTCATCATGCATGTACATATAGATGACGGATGAAGAAAAAAGCACAAACAAGAAGAAAGGGTAATCAGCCAAGATGACATTGTGTTGATATGTTTGTTGCTTTTTTCTTCTTTCTTTTACATTGGTGGATTGAAATATGAAATGTCTTCTTTTTACAGTGTTCAATGGCCTTGGTATAATGCTACTTTTCATAGCACTGAGATCAGAACTACCAAAGATGTTCACAAATGATGGGTGATTATATTTACAATTTACAGATTTTGATAAATTGATTTATCACCTCTAGTGTGAAATTATGGCCCTCCTCTAAATGATATGTAAATGGCAGTTACAGTCCTCTAAGTAAATAGAGGGAGGTATAAAGAGGATTGCCATATAAATAGAAAATACACATCCACAATATGATATGGCATATATAATGAGCAGGAGGGAATTCTTCGACATATGTAGATATGGGGGCTCAGGGGCCAGCTTGTCCATATTTGAATTTGGAGCAGGTGACATCTAAGTATGGTCCTCTATATTTGAAATACAGACCCTATATTTGAAATATTATGGACCCTGCTGATCTATGCTTTAGATGTTGAGAAATACTCCCAGGTTACTAGAATAAGAGTTCTCTACTTTCAGTGATGTAATTGCCATGGCATGCCTTATCTTACCATTGGTGTCAGTAGTATAATAGATGGTCTTTTCTGAATATTATCCAGAAAAGACCATCATATTTGGATTATCCAGAGAAGACCTCCTATTTTTAGATTATTTATAAAAGAGGTCGTTTATAGATATATTTAATTTATCTATAAAAGAGGTCGTTTATAGATATATTTAATTTATCTATAAAAGAGGTCGTTTATAGATATATTTAATTTATCTATAAAAGAGGTCGTTTATAGATATATTTAATTTATCTATAAGAGAGGTCGTTTATAGATATATTTAAATTATCTATAAAAGAGGTCGTTTATAGATATATTTATATTATTTATAAAAGAGGTCGTTTATAGATATATTTAATTTATCTATAAGAGAGGTCGTTTATAGATATATTTAAATTATCTATAAAAGAGGTCGTTTATAGATATATTTATATTATTTATAAAAGAGATCAGTTAATGTATATGTTTTGCTATAGAAACATAGAGGAAATGGAATTAGTTCCACATGACCTATAGATCTATGTAGTTATAGTTCTTTTAGACAGATGGGAGTGCGAACTACATAGTTCTTTTAGATCCCTCCAGATGGGAGTACGTGCAGTACCAGCGTCATCACGATGCTTTGCTTTAAAGTGAAGTGTTCAGAGTAACCACAGCTAGTAGCTTAGACCAATGGAACTCACATTGCAGTTTACTGTCCACCGCTTGTATGCTTTTGAAGGGGCCGCATGGGAAATTTTCATTATTTATTATCTAAAAAAACTGCAGAATTTTTCAAAAATCTATTTGGACATGGTAAGGAATGAGCAAAGGGAGCCATATTTGGTATCAAATTAAAGCTTACAGTGCAAGGAGTATTAATAACATGATGTTACATACAACCTAGACATTTCCAGCCACTGGTACCCATATAATGAATAATGAAAAAAGCCTCATTAATTTTCAAAATGGCTTGAGCGGTAAATTGTGATCTAACTTCCCATGGCCTTATATAATAAAGCTATAGGCAAAAGGGATTAAGCTGCTCGCTATAAGCCATAGTGAGTAGATTATAATAAAGCCTATAAGCAATGATAATTTGAGCTGTTTTTATAAATGCTAACACTTGAATAGGAGTAATTTTGGTACATTATTTATAGAGATATATTTAGACTAACTCCTCCTAGTGCTTTTGATAGTTCTTATAAATGCCGCCAGATGGGAAAGCAAACAGTCAGTGGCTTAGAAACTATCTATGCAGCTATAGTTATTATAGATCCCTCCAGATGGGGGACAGGCAGGCAGTCTTCCAGCCTTTCACTTGTGTTATCACAATGCTCTGTTTTTAAAATGAAGTGCTGTGTTGCCTTAGGCATAACGGTTCCCATTTATGTGTTGCTTCGTGGTGACTGGTGACTGGGTCAGTGAGTCACTGAGCCTTAGGCCTGCTGCTGGATGTGTGTGTAAACGTGTATACATATATGTATAAGTAGGAGCAGCTCGGCACACTTTTTTATTTAGGGTTTTAGACTATATGTGCAGCATTATGAAGTCTTTGTGTTCTTCCCTATGGCAGAGTAATTACAGACTAGTTTTTATTATAAAACTTTGTATTTAATTACCTTAAGCAAATCAGCGAGTCTTTTAGTGAGTTACCATAAAATCCCCTGTATAAGCCGCACCCGCGTATAAGCCGCACCCTGAGTTAACAGCTTTGCTAGAAGCCTTCCCAGGGTTTGAAAAAAAGTTTCTTATTCCTTCCTAAATCTTATATAAGTAAATCCCTGCATGTAAGCCGCACTTTGACTTTCTTGAGGTGTTATAAGCTGCAGCAGAGACTTAAAATGGTTTAAAAGCTGTAGCTTATACAGCACTTAGTGAGTCAGTTAGTGAGTTTGTACTACAGCGAGCAGCTTATATAGAGTCTTAGCTGCTCGCTGTAAAAGGCAAGCTGTTGATATGGTTATGGTGAGAAGCTTACACAGTATTTGAGCTGCTCTTTGTTATAGGTTAGGTATAGTATATTGCTCAATTTTTAACAAAAAGTAGATCTTTCGTTATATATTTACACATGTTTAATATGTATAAATATACATCCATCAGTCACCACGTGAAGGTAGATCTACATGACTGACATAATTTTGAAAAAATAAAGGCCTAAAGTTAAAAATTTTGGAACAAAAACAATGTTTCCTATCTCTTTATGAGCTAAGTAGATATATAGATACATATGAATGGCATATATTGTATATTTCATTTTACCTAACCTACGTTGAATAAAATGAAGATATTGAATGCCTTGTTTTTAGCTTTTATTTTCACCCGATCTGGATCAAGTGATAACATAAAGCCTAATTATTTGAGAAGCAGATTTTTAACCAGATCTGGATCAAGCATAAAAATACAGCTTCCTTATTTATACATATACCTACATGCTTAATATGCAGAGACAGGTGAATACATTGCTTTTGTAGTTATTTCAAATGAAGTTGGAGAAGGCTTTCATTTTCTATCGTGTTTCTGATGATCTGAAAGAAGGAAAAATTCTTGATTGCTTGAGTCAGCCCTTTTTGTTCTATGTTTTTTATAATCAGCATGGTAACATCTAAATCTCTTATGTAGTATGATTTCCCTACATATTTTTTTTTGTGAGAAAAATATGTTCCCTTCATGAACATTTGAGCCAAGAAAAATATGAAGTCTTTCTTGGTAAATCCTTTTTTTGCCAATTTTGCGATATCTTTTGATCTAAAGCAGGCCAACATTTCATTTTCATTTATTATTTGACTCAGTAATTGAGCCAAATAGAAGCTGTGCCCTTTGTCTATTTTGCAATTGAATAAAAAGATAGCCTGAAAAATACGCAAAGCACTTTCTATTGCTACGTATAATGACTTTTTTGAGGGCTGGTGTTTGAAAATGTAACTTTTATGGCTGGCTTCTTTGTACATTTCATGTGAATAATGACAGACAGAATTGTGGTATGGGCACATTTTGATATAGTTTTGCCCTGTCCAGTAGCTTTTTATAGATAGCTTTCCACATTTATTTTGTTTCCCATCTAAGCAATCACACAAAGAATATGAATCTTGTTTCCTTCTTTTAAATCCTGTTGGAACACTTACCTTATTAAAGGCTGGTAGTTTAATGCTCAAAATCCGAGCAAATAGAAATAAAATATCCTGCATTGAGTAAGCCTTCCCCATTTTTCTGGTTCTTTGCCATTTTCCTGTTTAGTTTGAGCATATAAAGGGTAAAAGCATTTTTTATGAAATAGGGAGGAGCTATGTAAATAGGGAGGGGTCTGTTTCATCCAATCCCTGTAGCTATAGTTAAACAGACAGGAAAAGTTATTGCCATTGTGCAGTTAGGTTGAATAAGGCACTGCGTAGTTAGTTTTTAACCTGGCTTTTTATCAGTGGTAAAAAGTAGGATTTTGCGCAGTTAGTTGAATAAGGCACTGCGTAGTTAGTTTTTGATCTAGCTTTTTATCAGTGGTAAAAAGTAGGATTTTGCGCAGTTAGTTGAATAAGGCACTGCGTAGTTAGTTTTTGATCTGGCTTTTTTATTAGTGGTAAAAAGTAGGATTTTGCGCAGTTAGTTGAATAAGGCACTGCGTAGTTAGTTTTTGATCTAGCTTTTTATCAGTGGTAAAAAGTAGGATTTTGCGCAGTTAGTTGAATAAGGCACTGCGTAGTTAGTTTTTGATCTGGCTTTTTATTAGTGGTAAAAAGTAGGATTTGCGCAGTTAGTTGAATAAGGCACTGCGTAGTTAGTTTTTGATCTAGCTTTTTATCAGTGGTAAAAAGTAGGATTTTGCGCAGTCAGTTGAATAAGGCACTGCGTAGTTAGTTTTTGATCTAGCTTTTTATCAGTGGTAAAAAGTAGGATTTTGCGCAGTTAGTTGAATAAGGCACTGCGTAGTTAGTTTTTGATCTGGCTTTTTATCAGTGGTAAAAAGTAGGATTTGCGCAGTTAGTTGAATAAGGCACTGCCTAGTTAGTTTTTGATCTAGCTTTTTATCAGTGGTAAAAAGTAGGATTTTGCGCAGTTAGTTGAATAAGGCACTGCGTAGTTAGTTTTTGATCTGGCTTTTTATTAGTGGTAAAAAGTAGTATTTTGCGTAGTAAGTTGAATAAGGCACTGCGTAGTTAGTTTTTAACCTAACTTTTTATCTGCAGTAAAAAGGGGGAAATCCTTTTCTTTCTGCGCAGCTATGTTTGAATCAGGTATTGCATAGTTATTTTTTGATTTGCTTTTTTATTTGTCGTAAATAAAGGTGGAAATTTATATTTTTTACGCATTTGTGTTTAGAAGTTAATGCCCAGTTTTATTTCAGTCTATCGCACAGGAATAGGGTAGACAGTAGGAATAGATATATAATGATAAAGTCATGACAATAGAGTGTTGTTTTTTACCAAGATTTTTTATTTCATAGACAGATAAATCTCACTTTACTGCGCTGGTGAGATTTTTCGCTGTTTAGCAGAATATTTCATGAGTATACGTATTAATTTTTTAGGATTGACATCCATAGACCTGCCAAGGTATCCACTATAGTTGACGCTAGACCTACCATGGTATCTGCTGTTGTCGATGCTAGCCCTCAATGGGTTAAGCACAGCATGAGTGGTAGGTTTTTTACGAGTTATAGCATAGCAGGTGCAGTGCTGTTGAGTTAATATAATACTACGTTGTACTTTATAATAACATGTTTTGATTAAGTGCTGGAGAGGCTTGAGCACATGAGGCTCCTTAACCTTTGAAACAGAACCACACCTTTCTTATTCCAGATCACATTTTTTGGATATGCTCTTGAAGCATTGTAAGTACTATGTATACTTTTTAAGAGCAATTTCATCACTTTACTGAAACTACAGTAAATCTTAATTGTTAAGATAGGTGAAAATTTAAAGCTTTAGTTTTTATGTATGTATTATTGTTTTAGTCTACGTTAATCTGTCTTCATTAAAAGCTGCGTGGTTTTTTTGGTCAGTGCCTATTGTCTATCCTTTCTAAGGTTTACCCCATTAGCTTTTTTAAACCTTGCTTGTGTATCAAGTAAAAGCAGAGCAGGGAACTACGTCTTGAATAAAGATATATGTATATATATGGGGTACATCTGTAAAAAGGGAAATAGCGCAGAGTTAACTCTTTAAGAGCCTCAGTTTTTTTGTTTTTATGCTTTATCCCTTTGACTATCATGCTGCTGTTGTAAAGAGCCGTTAACATTTTTGTTTTATTTGACTGTTATGCTTGTTTCACAGACAATAATGTTACTATAATGCAGAGCTGTTACGGTGATAAATTAATCGTTATGGATATATTTTCTGCATTTTTATAACTCAAGAGCATTATGCATTAATGTAGTCACCTTTAAAGATCTATAACAGAAGATTTATACATGGAAGCAACTACCTTTTATGCGAAGATTTATATATGGAAGTTACTGCGTCTTAACTAAGATGTATAAATGGAAGTAACTATGTTTTATGCGAAGATTTATATATGGAAGAAACTGCGTCTTAACTAAGATGTATAAAAAGAAGTAGTTATGTTTTATGCGAAGATTTATATATGGAAGAAATTGCGTCTTAACTAAGATCCATATATGGAAGTAACTACGTCTTAACTAAGGTCCATACATGGAAGTAACTACGTCTTAGTAAACTTCCATATATGGACTATTGCGTCTCAACTAGATAATGATATGTAGACAACTAGCATAGTTACATGTTAATCTCATGGTGTTTTATCGTTTTCAAGCCTGTAGCTTAAAAGAAAATACTTAAGCCTGAAAAGATCTGAGTGGCTGCATTTCCACTTCATCTCTAGCTGTGCTAGGAGTAGATTGATTAGGTCTGTATATTACGGACCTTTTACGTTTTTTAATTAACAGTGCTGTGATTATTGATACACATATCACCAAAGGTGTTAATGCACTACCTATTACAATGCCTGTAATAGTCATCCATTTTCCCCTTGAGGGGTTAAGTGACGCAGGGGGAGAAGAGGGGCTCACAGAGGTAGAGTTTGGCCCCTCCCATATCGTCTGAGGGGTGATATAAGTTAGTGTTCTTGAAGGCGCGATAGATTTGGTGCTTGGTGATCCTCCGTGTAAGGAGTCTGGAGAGACAGATACAGTTTTCCTTTTGGTCCCTGACGTTGGAGGCGAATTTGGTTTCCTTCTCAAAGAAGATTCCCATGCCAAGGTAGTGGGAGAGTTAAACACGGTTTCCTTCCTGCTACCTTTTTCAGAGGTAAGTATTTTCCTGAAATTGTATGAAAATTTAACAATTATTTGATCACATTGTATGAACCTTTAGATTTAAGCAGTGTATAATTGTTTAAAGTTGATCAAATCTGGATGTAAAGTTGCTTAAATCTGTTAAATGATCGTTTTTATGCACTTTTTATCAGCTTTAAGCGGGAAATGCTTTAACTTGCTTTAAGTGGATAAAAGATGCTTAAAGAAGGCTATCAAGCACATTTAAGCAACTTTACACCCAGATTTTATCAACTTTACATTGCTTAAATCTGAAGGTTCATGCAGTGTTAGATATGAAGTTCAGGGAAATATAATTTTCAGGTAATTACACTAGCATAAAATTAAGCTGATTTATGTATATTTTATAAATGAAATACAGATTGAATATTTTCATTGTTTTATTAGAAATAGATAACAATAATTTTATGCTTACTTGTTATCTTTAGAGAAGCTGATTTTTTCTTTTGCTTGCTGAATTTCCTTAGTGGGAAAAGTAAGAGCAGGATGAGAAATCATAGACGTTGTTCTTGAAGTAGAGCTAGTTTGAGTGAGGAAGGACGGCAGGAGAGGTTTAGAAGTAGAAGATCTGGTAGAATTAGCAGTGGATGAATCCATATCATGCTCTGTGAAGGCTGTGGACAAAGCCTCTGGGCTAATGTCATAGAGGAGAGGAGGATGGGTTACGTGCTCCACAGATAGGATTTTTTGGTTCTTAGGCTTCAGGTTGGTCTCAGTAGCTAACGTTGATCTGAAAATAAAGAAATGAAAAATATTCTTAAGTTATAGTATTTTATTACATGATATTTTTGAAAGTGAAACTTTATGTTAAGTTTGGGAATTGTTTGAACCAGATATTATATTGTATTTTCTTGGTTTTTGTTTTTGAGCTCTATGTTACCTGCTGATTTAAGAAAGGTTTATGTCCTTTGGTGTCAGAGGTCTGAACATGGTAATAGTGTGGTTTTTTTACATCAGCCTTTAAACTTACCTTGGAAAAGAAGTAGGGCCGAAAGTAGAGTAAGGTTTTGTAGCCATTGAAGGATAATTTGATGTAGGAAGGCTTGATTTAGGCGTAGCAATAGAAGAAAGATGTGTAGAGGTTGATGTTGCAGTGTTTGAGCTCGGCTTAGGCATAGAATGAGTAGCTGTAGTAGCAGGACGTGTAGTGGTAGATATAGCCGTATTTAAGCCTGGTTTAGACGTAGAGTGTATAGCAGGAGAAGAAGGACGTGCAGTTGTTGGCTTAGTGTATTTCAATCTGGAATCAAAAGACAAAAGAAAGATTTAGTTCAAAGTAGGCTCTCTATAGTGGGAATATAGTTGTTTCATATGAAGACAAGGGATATGCGACAAAATCTATTTGTTTAACTTAACCTAATGAGGCCTGAAGTTGAGAATCCTTAACATCCATGCAGGGCCTGATGTTGAGTATTCTCAACACTATGCAGGGCCTGATGTTGAGTATAATTGGCATTACTATATTGATACGGTAGCCATGTTTGGAATTGTGAGATAGATTTAATTGACCTGCTATTATTGGTCTGATGATTTTTTAGACCTATTTCAGGGAAGAGGAATTCAAATTTGAGGAGTCTAGAGTGATACAGACGATAGAATCATGTCAAAAATAAGATCAAAGTTATGGGGACTGTATGCTGGTTAGCAAGGTCTCGCCCCTGGTAAATATTCTGCTCAAAATTTAGGTCTCTAGCCTACCAAAAGGCTCTTTCAGCCAGTTCTTAATGGGTTAAGTTGAAATAGAAACAAATTGGTGTAGCATTTTCTTACCTGCATAAACCAGCATCGCAATAATATATTCCATGGTTTGTCGTGAGTTTCTCTAGGAAAGGGAAAACATTTTCATGGTATGAAATAACGTCCGTATTGTTCCCTTCTATGTCCTGGATTTTTATGAAAGATGTGACAAAAGAAAGATGAGAAGCTGTTATAGCTTGAATGCATTCAATATGTTGATGACATATCAAAGTAGATCTTGTGAAGGCACATTGACAATTGTGTTGCACTGTCTGCATATAACAGACTTGCAGAAACCCAACTAGGAGCCACAGAGTTTTCATGTTGAATGCTGATATTAAGCAAAGTATAAACGTCCTAGTTAGATAGCTGCAGCTGAATCCCTCTTTTTAGACATTATATCCCTCTTTGAGATAAAGAAACAAAACAATAGAGGAAAGGAAGATGTTTGACCTGCAGATAAAGTTTGCTTGCCTGAAGATAAACCTATGACTCATACACTTTAGATACCGAGGTGTAGAAATAGAATTTCTGTTGTTTAGCATCATAGAAAGAATCCAGGGAGATAAATATATCTAAACAGTCGCGGTCCTTAGCCTGACAGGATGGCGCAGTGGTAGCGCGTTCGCTCACATATCTCTAGGTTGCGGGTACGAATCCTGCTGTCGGCGTTCGACGTTGAAGTGTTTTTTCTTTTATGACTTAGAGTCTGTAACACTGGCGATATTTCCTGCGCTGCATCTGCTACAGCAAAGCAACACTGTTAGCTTTCTCTGCTGCAATAAACATTGTTTTGAAACTGATTTCATTTTTTTGTTTCAGGGTTAAACGTATATCCCTGTTTCCAGAGCAGCAGAAATCTGAAACAACGTACAAGGCAGGGACTGTGCTTGTGACTAGGATAGCATAACACAGAGCTGCCCTCTGGAGATAAAACTGAGAAGTAAATTCTGCAGATCTTATGAAGGTAGGCTATAGTATAGTATGGGTGTGGACTACTAAATTCGACATGATGACATGATTATTCCTTAAAATCAACATGTGACATGAGCTTTAGTTACATGAGGTAAAGAATTAGTAACATGACATAGATCCTTTTTAAATTCGACATGGGACATGTAAGGTTTTTAGAGGTGACATGGACATGAGAATTTAAATGACATGTGACATGTAACATGGAAGACCTCCTATCCATACCCTCTATAGTATAAATTTTCTTAAAGGGTGATAAATGATTATGCTTTTTAGCCTTGTTAATGCATGATTGAAAAATTTAGTTAGTAGCTACGTTACATCCTTTTACTGCTGTTTAGTGTTTTTTGATAATATTATAGTAAGGAGCTGATAGGACGTTGGTTACTGTAACTTTGAAGAGAAGTATTTCTGTGTGGACATTAAAGACTGTGATTAAAATTACGGTGTATAGGATATAAAACAGAAGTGAGATCCTTTGTTTATATGATTTTATAACTTAAAAATTTATTTTTTTAGGTACACTTTAAGAAACATTGCTGCACTAGCTGCGTACTATACGTCAGCAGCTACTTTGACTGTCTGCCTTACTCGAGTATACATTGTTGCACATCATAGCCTCCTGGTAAGTGATAAACAGCTTATTGTTGAATAGTTTAGTGTAGACTACTGAAATCGATATGGCTACACAGGTTATTTTAGGCTTAATAACATGAAACATGAAAAAGTTTTTTGAAATAGATAAGGCGACACAAACAATATTTAAAAATAGATAATGATATAACCTTTTCTTAGAATTGATATGGAGACTTGATGTTCCACATGAAAACTGATAACTATAATTTTTTAGAGAATCTTTTCAGTAGAGTAATTGATAGTAGAAATTAAAATTACAGGGATAAGGATGGCTGAAAAATCTTTTATTTGCATAATTTATTTTTTTGTGAGGGTGTAATTTAAAACTTTATTTATTCCAGAGCAGGAAACCATACCCGTATTCTGCTGGCAACAGAGAGCAGATTATAGCAGCAGACAACTCAAACAACGCAGTGCAGTGCTGCCTCCTGGTGAGGGAATTTATGACTTTTACTAGCAGCTTGATGTTCCATGCAAAAATTGATCGTTGTAAATCTTTAGAGAATTATTTCTGTGAAGACATTGACAGCAGTAATTGAAATTATGAGTATTAAAGTCAAGAACGGCTGTGAAATGTTTATTTGCATGATTTTATTTTTTTGAGACATCATAAGTGACTATTTTATTTATTTTAAGGAATACTTTAATTGATATTACTGTGTAAGCTGTATGTTATACCCCAGTGACGAAAAATACAAATATTTGAGCTTGAAAATATTTCTAGGAAATAATTTATATGATTTTTTTCGTTATAGTTTGAAGCTGTCAAAGTTCCAAAGGCAGTTGATAGTTCCTGCTGCAAAAGTTTACGAGACTTTCATAGTTTGCTGATTTATCAAGCAAGGTTGTAGCCTTTTAATTTGTTATGCAGTTATATGTCTATTCAATACATAGTAAATAATATTGTTCTTATAGTTACTACAAATCCTAGTGCTAAAATAGATATAGAAAGTTTTAGGTCTCCAAAGAAAAGTATTTCTAAGTACAGGGGATCTATACATGTTGTAAGAAAAAACTTTTCTTTGAAATTTACAAGAAATGGATTTTGCTATATATTTTTGAAAAATAATTTTTCTTATTTATTAAACAAAATAGATAAATTCGTTGTTAAATATTGTTTGCATTTTTATTCAAAATATTCTGAGATAGATTACCAGAAAATAAAAGTTAATTTATTGAATGTGCAATTAAGTATAGAAATAAATTTAAATAATCAGGGAACAAAGCTATATGAGCTTTTCTTAAAGCTTTTTTCTAGATTGCCTGAAAAATATATCTACAAAATTAGAGAGTCAAATTCTTTTGAATCTTCTTGGCTTTTGTATGATCATAAAATAGCTGTCACCAAAAAATTGAATTATTTTTCTTCTTTTAGGGTATCTAATAAATATCTTACTTTTACTTTAGGTCATAATTTTAAAGGAAATTGTATAGTAAAAGACACATCATTTTTTTTCGAATTGTGCTTTGAAATTAAGGAGGCATTGCTTGAAATAAATCAAGAGAAAAATCAAGCTTCATCAAAATGAAAGAAATTAAGATAATTTCACATTTTCTTCTGGTTTTGTTTACTATATTGTGTCAAGACAAAAAAGAAAATCATGAATACTGGAGTAAAGTGAAACAAGAAGACACACACTGTTTGTTTTACGTTACTCAACTGATCAGCAAACAGCAAAAAGGAAAAAAAATTCCAAGGGATAAAGTTATTGCTATATTAAAAGATGAAGCTTGGTCTTCTCTTATGTTTTATATGAAAAAGGACGAAGCTTACAGCACATATTATGGATATTGCATGACTCAAAACAAAGCTAAAATTTTATTAGATTTGCTGTCTTCTCATAGTATTTTGGTAGAATGTGTTTGCGAAATTTTGAAAATAAATATTTATTTTGCTTCAAAAAATCAAAGCACTGATTTTCATCCTTTATATAATTTTAGATCAAAGGTTGTAAATTTATTTTTGAATGAAGATTTGAAAAAAATAACAGAATATTCTCCTTCACAGAGCAGAGTTAAAAATGAAAAAGAAAGTAGCTTGAATAAAAAAAGGAAATCTGATAATTTACTTTCTATGCCTAGCAATCTTTTTAAAGAAGAAAATTTCTCAGATAGTAGTGAAGATGAAAGCAAAGAAAAAAATGATGATTTATCTTATAAACCTAAAGCTGGCACTTCTCCTATTCGAATGAGTGACAGCGAAGAAGAAAAAAAAGCAGAAAAATATTCTAAGAGTAAATTATCAAGAAGTCAGTCAGAAGACAGTGCCATAATTAGTGATCCAGAATATATGTTTCTGAAAGATGATCTCGCATTGTCTGATAGCGAAGAAGAAAGTGAAAAAAATCAAAAAAGTATTTGTTCCCCAAAAATCAAAAAAGAATTAGAGAAAAAGAAAGTTCAAATAGAAGATAAAGTTCAGCATCTTAAAAATTTTCCTCCTTTAGCAACATTGTTCAAAGACAAATTGGAACTAAGCCAGGCAAACTTGGAATATTGTTTTCAAGTTATAGAGCGTCTTCAAAAACATCTTGTAGTCTTATCGTCGAATATATTACCTGAAAATTTAGAGAAGTGTGCGAGATGTCCACAGCACTGTTCTTATGCAGTTCTGAAAAGCACAAAAGACAAAAGAGGTCCAAAAATACCTAAACCAAAGAAAATTAAAATTTCGCATGATTAATGATATATGTTAGTCTAATTGTTTATATATGCCACTGTTTATAATATGTTTATATATATATATATATATATATTTTTTCTCTAGATGCCGAAAGCTACCCATCCCTTGCCAACAAAATTATTTAAGATTCAACCTCATCGTCCTGTTACAGTGGAACCTGCACCTTCTACCTCTGCAGGTTCCACTTCTTCTGACACAGTTCTCTCATCTCCTCCTCAACTTGCTTCTATTCAAACCACGTCTGTCGTTTCTTCTTCTGCTTCACTTTCTGTTTCTATTCCACAGTCTGTCAGCTCGCAAAATACCTCCTCTTCGCAGACGCTTAAACGTTCTGCTAGTGAAGCTTCATTGCCTGCCTTGCAAAAGAGCAAATCGCAAAACCTCTCGTCTTCCTCTCCATCTATTTCTAATGCTGAAGCTGCAGCTTCTCTTTTCAGAATAAATTCTGGCGTATCTTCCTTCGAGGAAGAACACGTCAAATTCTTTCAGAGCAAGGGAACTTCACTGTCCCTACCCCCCTCTTCTTCTCCTTCCTCTAAACAGCTTCCTTCCTCTACAGAGTCTAAGGGCTCCACTTCCGCTGCTAAGAGTAAGACCTCCTCTACTAAGGCTAAGACCTCTACTTCTGCTTGTCCTTCCTCTGCTAAGACAAAGACCTCCACTTTTGCTTCTCCTAAGCAGCTTCGTTCTGCTACTGAAACCAAAGCTTCCGTTCCTAAAGCCTCCTCTGAAGCCACTTCATCTAAAGCCTCCATTTTTCCTCTTTCTGAAGCCTCCTCTATTCCTGTTCCTGTTGCTTCTCTGTCAGGTCCTTCCCCTGCACCTTTCCAAGCCACTGCCTCTGCTAGATTTCCTGCTCTGACAGCTGCTATCCTAGCACCGTTGCCTGGAAAATCTGTTTCTCACCCTGAAGCTTCTTCTTTTTATTGTACTTGTCCTGACATCAAATCTGAGCCAGAAAGTGACGAAGAGGTTGCTGACATACTCCAAAATCCTCTCCCTCCTGCTCCTCTTAGTGACCGTCCCTCTACTCCTTTTCCCCAGAGCCAGGGAGATGAAAGTAGGAAAAACAATCACCCTGCTTCCCCCCTGAGAAAACTGAGAGAAACAGCATCATCTTTTGATTTCTCCTCCTCTTCCTTACCAGTGCAAGCATCTGTTCCCGCCTTCCCTCCTCCAAACCATTTGGCACCAGTTCAAGCATCTGTTCACGCCTTCCCTCCTCCAAACGTTTCGGCTCCAGTCTCCCTGAGCTTGTCTCCACAGCAAGCTCCTTCCATCTACCCTGCTCAAAGTTTCCCACAAGTTTCTGTTCCTTCTCTTGCCGTCTTCCCCCAACCATCAGCTTTCGGCACCTTCTCACAGAGCCACAGAGGCACAAGGGCTGGCTTCCAACTTCCTAGTCAGACACTTCCCAAAGAGCAGGTGACTTCTCATACAGTCGGAGGAGCGTCTTATAACGCAGGACTTCAAACGTTGGGCGTTCCTAGAGGTCCTCCTATTGACGCAGGACTTCAGACGTCAAACGTTCCTAGAGGTCCTCCTGATACCGCAGGCGTTCCTGCAAGCACAGCTCCAACTGGAGTGGTAAGACCCACCTATGGTTCGCTTGTGAGCAACAGAGCTCCTTTGGAAGAATTCGTAAGGTTGTTTGGGTCACAAGAATTGGGGAAATATTTCTTTGAACAGTCTGCGTTGGCAAGACTTGTTCAGCCTCCTAGCGAGCTGGCCAAACATAGATCCAGTCTCTCTCGGGCTTGCGGAGGGTGCGATACGCCTGCTCATTTTGCAGGCTCTTTCCTCCTGACTACTCGAAAGAGACCTCAGTACGTCTGTCGTTTCTGTTTCCGCTCCTTTAAATCAGAAGAGCAGCTCACTAGACATATCATTTATGAACATGGGGGGACTGAATAAATTTAAAGGTTTTGTTTAAGATTTTTTCTAAAACCTTAAGTGAGATTTCTGCTCAAAAATTTCTTTGGTTTATATGGAGGGAAATATTTCTTTGAACAAAAAACTTTTATGTTCAAGAATTTCCTATTTTAAATCCTATTTTAGTTTCCAGGAAAAGAAAAAAAACAAAAAAGCTAAAATTAATATAGAAATTCCTGTTTTTTCTTTGCTTACCGTAGCTCAATGTTTTTCTTTTATAGTAAATTTATGTGAAAAATCAAAGAAAGAATCATATGCTAGTTTTGATGCTGTAGAGGACGTAGAATCAATTGCTTTTTTTGCTTGTTACTTTCAAAGTGACTTTCTGTTTAAATATTTACACGAAAGAAGTTTAAAACACTTGAATGAAATAGCTAAGATTGTAAAGGTATGTATATATACAGGAAATGTTTGTCATGATACCACTATTTCTTTGTTATACTTTTGTACTGATTTGATCGGTGAAAAATATCCTTTGTTTGATCTTCTTAAAGACGTATATTGTAAAACTCATGGCACAGATTTGTATTGCTCGTTTAAATGCTACAAAACAAAAAAATTAGCAAAAAAGATAAAACATGCTTATCGTGATATGTATATAGACTGTTATCCTGTACGTTACCTTTGCGCAGGTTGCGGAGAATTTCATGACGCCAACAGAAAAGACAAGAAAAAAAATATTAATCGTACGGAATGTTGTGACAGTCCATGTTATCATAAATGCTACACTAATTTCAGACTTAAATCATACACTAAGCCAAGAAAAGAGGGAATTAAATGTGCAAATTGCAGTATGAAATGGGTAAATGGCAAACCTTTAGGTGCTCAAACCTTCATCAGGTGGCAAAAGAAAACATTTAAATTAATGATGAAAAAATACTATCGAAACCAAATATCTTTTTTTTCTTAGAGAGCTGGAATTCTCCACTAACTATTCTGAGATATATAGACTAATATCCCTACAAGAAAAGGAAAATCCTTTTTATTATTCCTGTACAAAAACAGGGATTTTATTTGATTGTTCATATATTTTGTGTTAGTCTTATCAAGGAAAAGCCATAAGACTTATTGTTTGTTGTTTTGATATTGCTTTGTTGTCTTGATATTCCAGAATTACCATATCAAAAAAATGATTACGAAAATTAACTATGAATTGTTGAAAAATAGAATCAGTTATTTCGAAGGTAGAATACATTTCAAAGACAACGAAAAGGATATAATAGATGTCAGTTTTCCTTCCCAGCCTTATATGTCAGTCAAGGAAGCTGAACAAATTATTTCGGCTTTGTCTTATTTTGATTCTTTGCCACGGTTAAAAAAAATCAAAGTAGAGGCGCTTGTATATTTCGCTGATTATTTCCTGTCTTTTTATTTGCAGGATGAAATAGGCAATTTAGTTTTATCAAATATTATGCTTTTACCGCGAGTCCTTAAAATGTGTTGCATATTAATGCCTTATCAACATTTTTATTTTACTATGATGAATTTTGCTTGTGACTTACTCGAAATCCCATATATTTATCATGTAGAAACGTTAATGAAACCTAAAAAAAGAAAACATGATGACACTTTAGATCCTAGTGAATATGTTTTATCAGAAATAACAAAAAAATTGAGAAATAAAACAAGACAAAGATTGCATAAAATGTCATTAGAATACATGCTATGTAAATTATGCAACACTGAAATGATTATTTCTACCAAAACTAGAAACATTGCTTATATGATTTGTTGCAATAAGCCAGTACATCAAAAATGTTTTGATGATTTTATTCAAACATCAAATTTGTATCATAGGACTGAAACAATAAAATGTCCTTACTGTTCCATTGAATGGGTACATGAAAAACCATGGGTTGGTCATGAATGTTTGTTATGGTTAATGAGAAAATCATCTGACACTTCCTTGTTAAATCAAGAAAAAAAACCAAAAGTTTGTTTATTTAATAAGAAATAAAAAGTTTGAAACAAATATTTTTGTCTTATGTTACTTTCTAAAAATGAAATATTTCATAACATATACAGCAGTAGCTAACAAAAAGTCTCTGAGAATAAAGAAACAAAACTACAATAACTTAAGGTAATATAGTATAACGAATAATGCAACGAAGTTAACCAATAAGGCAGCAAAGTTATATGAGAACGAATAAGGAAAAGAAGAGAAAGAAGGAGGCAGCGAAATCAGATGAACTTTTTTGACGCAGACTACAGGGAATTCTTTACAGGAAAAGCATTGCGATTAATGCTTTAAAGGTAAAGCTAAACATTTACTTCAGTGAGTTCATTAAAAATTGCTGTTGAGTCAACTGTTCATTGAGAGCTAAAAATTAAATTTGTTTCATTTCAACTTAATTAATTCCTGTAACAAACATACAATTTGTGATAAAATTAACTGTAACAATGCTTGTATGGGAAGGATTAGCAAACAAACTCACAAAAGTAAAAAAGTAGCTTTTCGCTTATCTAGTTAAGAAATATTAGTCATAGCCTCTAGAGGTTTTCAGTGTGCTAAGTATGGTATAATTTAAGATAGTTTTAGGAATGCTCACTAGAGGTCTTTAGTAAGCAGAAAATGCCTTCTATAAGCCACCAGAGGTCTTCAGTGTAAAACCATGCACATAATTTATATCAGCCACCAGAGGTCTTCAGTGTAAAACCATGCACATAATTTATATCAACCACCAGAGGTCTTCAGTGTAAAACCATACACATAGTTTCAGTGACTCACACTAGAGGTCTCCGCTGATCTAGTAAAGTAATGTTAGTCCTAGCCTCTAGAGGTCTATAGAGTGCTAAAAATGGTATAGTTTAAGATAGTTTCAGGAATGCTCACTAGAGGTCTTCAGTAAGCAGAAAATGCCTTCTATAAGCCACCAGAGGTCTTCAGTGTAAAACCATGCACATAATTTATGTCAGCCACCAGAGGTCTTCAGTGTAAAACCATGCACATAGTTTCAGTGACTCTCACTAGAGGTCTTCGCTGATCTAGTAAAGTAATGTCAGTCCTAGCCTCTATAAACTGCTAAATATGGTATAGTTTAAGATAATTTTAGGAATGCTCACTAGAGGTCTTCAGTTAACAGAAAATATCCTGTTCATATGAGCCACCAGTGGTTTTTTTCCCTGAGATAAGAAATACTTTCAAAGTTATCAAAGAAAAGATTTTATTGTTTAAAAATAAGATATATTTTTAAAATGAATGTTTCTTCTCCTTTTTACATTAATTTACCTTCTAATACTATTCATCCCTCTCGAGAAAACAAAACAAGCAAATTTTGGGTTAAATTACCTTCTATTTTAATTTTACAAGGAGAATGGGAAGTGGGATTAGTAGAAGTAAACATACCAGTTTCCTGGTATAATTTCCCAGAAATTCCAGAAAGAAATAGGACTTTGGTAGTAGAAAGAAAAGATTTCAGATTGAAGCAAGACGTGAATAAAATAACTTCATTAGATGAAATAGAAATAAAAAAAAGATATGTCGTGCAAAAAATTCCATATGGAAATTATACTTCTTTAGATAGTTTAATAAAAAGCATAAATGCAGCCTTGAAAAAAATAGACGCATACCCTGACGATGAATTTTTTCGAAAAAGTAGAGAACCATATGTGAAAACTGAGCTGCAAAATTTAAAACCCATTTTAAAGGTAGGGAGAGGAGACAAAGTTGTTATGTCTAAATATTTAAGTAATGTACTGAGATTGGATATATCTGAAGAAATAGACAACGAAGCTGAGATCGAAAACAGTGACGTTATAACTTTTTCAGGGCTTCCATTGAATAGTTTATTAGATTTTCAGATTTTAATGAGCACTACTTTAAGATACAAACATTATAAATATTTTCATGCGGGAGGTGTTCCTAATTTGCATCACGTTTCTTCTAATATTTATATTTATACTGATATAGTTGCAAATGAAATTGTAGGCGATCTTCAAATTCCTTTATTGAGAACTATTCGTTGCAGTGAAAAATTCGGAGACGATATAAAGGAAGTTTTTGTCTCTCCGTACTATAAAAAGGTAAAAAAAAGTGAAATACAAGAAATCGAAATAACTATATGTGACGATGTGGGAAAGTTGGTTCAATTTGAATATGGAACAGTTTTTTTAGTTCTTCATTTTAGACCTATAAGAAATGAAAAAAAGTAAAGCTTTCAGAAATTTAATCGTAGAATATGATTTAACTCCTGCTCTTCACAAATATGATCCTGATTTATTTTTACTTAATCAGACCAAAAAAATTAAAAAATTAATTTTGAAGAAAAAAAAAAAAGAAGGGGGGGTTAAATTTCAATTATCGTTATGCACAGTGTTAGGAAAATATAATCTAGAAAACAATGAATATTTTGAAATTCAACCATGGTTCCAAAGTCCTGTTCAAGTAAACTTTGATTCTCATAACGTAGAAGAATTAATAAGAAATTCCTTTTCTGTGATATTAGGTTTTTTCGATGCTTTTTTGCACATGGGGTCAGGATGGTTTTTAAGAGAAATAAAAGTGTTACGCCTCTCTGTTTTTAAATATAATCCTTTTGGAGGTGAGAAAAAAGGGAAAGAAAGCATTATTCAAAGAAAAAAATCAGTTCTTAATATAAAAGGAAGCGGCAAAAAATGCTTCATATACTCTGTTTTAGCAGGATTACATAAAATTCCTCACAATGCAAACTTGGCTAAGTCGTACGATATTTTTTTAGAAAAATTAAACCTTTCTTTTCTTTCTTTTCCTGTGAAATTGAGTGAAATTCCAAAGTTCGAAAAGAAAAATAATCTTACTGTAAATGTCTTTGGCCTTTTAGTATCTGAAAAAAAAGAATTTCAGCCTTTCCCTATGTATATTTCAGTCCTTTCTTCTCCCCTTACTGAAGGAAGACATATTGATTTATTGTTATTTAATGATCACTATTATCTTATCAGAAATTTACATAAATTTATCAGACCATTCTTTTGGAAAAAAACTAGGTACTTTTGTTACAAATGTTTGATATCATTTTGCTCAAAAAAAAAATATGAAATGCACGTTAACAACAATTGCAAAACTAATGTATACAGTGGTCAGGGTTATTCTACTCCATCGAAAGGGACTTTCTTGAAATTCGTTGACCATAAATTTAAAGTTAAAAGTCCTTTTGTGATATATGCAGATTTTGAATGTTATAATCGCACTATAAGCAAAATATACAAAGGGAAATCGTGTTGCTCCAAAGAACACAAATTAAATGCCTTTGGAGCTATATTAATTTCGAAATATGAAAAATACAGTCAAGATCCTGTTATATACGTAGGAAAAAATGTTATAGAAAAATTTGTTTCTTACTTATATAAAAAAAGAGCTGAAATTTCATATATTTTAGATCATAAGAGAAAACCTTTGTCTTTGTCTTCTGACGATATTTCACATATAGTGAAGCAAAAAAATTGTTACATATGCGGGATATCTTTCACCGAAAAAGGTATAAGAAAAGTTTTAGATCATGCTCACATAGGACAAGAAGGAAAAGGAAGAGATTTAAATTATGCTTGCAATAGATGTAATCTTACTTACACTAGTCTTAGGATGGACAATTTAAAGATACCAATTATAATTCACAACAGCATGAATTATGACACTCATTTTCTCATCCAAAAATTATATAAATATATAAACCAGAGCACCATATCTGTGATTGCTAAATCATCTGAAAAATTTCTTACTTTAGGTTTCGAAAATTTTAGAATTATAGATTCCTTCCAATTTTTACCTACGTCCCTTTCAAAATTAGCTGAACTTTTGCAAGAGAAAGGTTTAAAAGATTTCGTTCAAACAAAAATACATACTTCAAACAAAAAAATGATTCCTTATATGATAAGAAAAGGTGTCATGTGCTATGATTACATTGATTCTTGGTCTGTTTTGAAAGAAAAAAAATTGCCGCCTATAGACAAATTTTATTCTACTTTAACCAAAAAAAATATAACTGAGGACGATTATTGTCATGCTATTCATATGTTTAAAGCATTAAAATGTAGAAACATGAAAGATTATTTGAAAGCCTACTTGAAAATAGACGTTTTGCTTTTATGTGATGTTTTTGAATCTTTTAGAGAAAAGGCCTTAAGTTATTACGGTTTAGACCCTGCTCATTTTCTAACGGCACCTAGTTTGAGTTATCAAGCTATGTTGAAACATACAGAAGTTGAACTAGAGTTGCTTTCTGACATCGAAATATATAATTTTATAGAAGGCGGTATAAGGGGTGGCATTACTAATGTTTCTCATAGGTATGCGAAAGCTAATTTTTCCGACGAAATCATCTTTTACATAGACTGCAATAACCTTTACGGCAAATGTTTAGCAGATTTTTTGCCTCACTCAAATTTCAAATGGCTAACCCAAAATCAAATTCAAAAACTAAACATAGAAAGCATTTCAGATCATAATGAAACAGGATACATACTGGAGGTAAGTTTAACTTACCCTGACTGTCTTCATGACATGCACAACGATTTTCCTCTAGCTCCACAAAAAATAGAAATAGAAGAACAAGAATTATCTCCGTATGCAAAAGAAATATTGAAAAAAACTGAAACGTCCTATAAAAAAGGAGGAAAAAAGCTTATATGCAATTTAAAAGACAAAAAAAATTATGTAGTGCATTATCGTAATTTAAAATTATACCTTGCATTAGGTTTAAAGATAAATAAAATTCATCGTGTTTTAAGCTTTCATCAGAAAGATTGGATGAAATCTTACATTTTGTTCAATAACAGAGAACGAACTTTGGCTACCTCTGCTTTCGAAAAAGAATTCTTTAAGTTATTAAATAATGCAGCATTTGGTAAAACAATGGAAAATGTCAAGAAAAGAACTAACATGAAATTAACTTCAGACCCTAAAGAAAGTGAAAATCTTATAAAAAAAAAACCTACTTTTAAATCTCTTCATATATTTCAAAAGGACTTTGTAGGAATACAAAGCAGCAAAGAAAAACTTTTACTAGACAAACCGATCTACATTGGGTTTTCTGTTTTAGAGTTATCTAAACTATGGATGTTTAATTTCCATTATAATATCATGTTGCCTAAATTCAAAGACGTACATATTCAACTGTTATATACAGACACAGATTCTTTAGTGTATTACATAAAAGATACAAATTATCTTAAAAAAATAAAAGATCTAAATAATTTTTTTGATTTTTCTAATTTACCTAAAGATCATTTTTTGTATGATGAAACGAACAAAAAGGTCTTAGGTAAATTTAAAGATGAAGCAGGGGGGAAAAAAATAAAAGAATTTATTGCTCTCAGGCCAAAAATGTATTCAATTTTGTTTGAGAAGGGGGAAGAAGAGAAAAAAATAAAGGGAGTCAAAAAAAGTAGCATAGAAACTATAAGGCACAATGACTTTAAGCTTACTTTAGTCCAAAATAGAATAAAAGAAGCAGAATTCGATAACATAAGAAGCATAAAACACAAAGTGTACACTATGTCTCAAAGAAAGATATCTCTTTCTCCTTTTGAAGATAAAAGATATTTGAGAAGAGGAGGAATTAAATCTTACGCATATGGTCATTATAAGATTCCCCCTTTAAAAAGAAAAATGAAAGAAATTCCTTTTGAAGAGATTCATTCAAAAAGAAGAAAAGTTTGTGAGATAAAGACAAAAATACAATAGCAAACTATCTGCAAACAAACAAAATGAGTAAATCATCTAAATATCCTACTTTAGCTTTTGGCAAAAGGAAAAGAATTGACATAAATAAATTCAAAGGAAAAATATACTTACATTTTCATGATATGGTAAAAGACAAAAGTATTTCTCTCCTTAAAGAAGAATATGATTTACTCTTTGAACTAAGGAATAAAATAGATAAAAAAATAGATAAAATTAAAAAAATGAGTGAAGAAGAAAAGCCTGGAAAGACTAAGAACACTAAGAAAAAGAAAGAAAAATCAAAGTCTCATAGCGACAGCAGCAGCGACGATAACATAGCCTCTAGTGACAGTGACAGCGATTGAAAACCTTAGTGAGATAAGAGCTACAGCAAAAAAGATTACAAGATATCTACGGTCAAAGTATCTTTGTTTTGAATTAGATAAAAATATACATAAAATGCCTGTTAAGTGTGAATATTGTGGAAGAAAAGGGAGAATAGTTCAAGATAAAAAATATTGTGAAAAATGTCAAAAAAACATGGTTCAAGAATGTATAAGGTGTCATAAACCTTTTCATTCTCTCCATTATTTTTCTGCTGACGAAAATCATTTGAGATGTAATTCATGCCATACACAATATCTCAAAGAAAAAATGAGGAACAAAGCTAAGTCTGCTCAAAATAAATTGAAGCTAATTATCGACGAAAAAATCAGCGACACAGAAAACTCTAGCTCCGAAGAATCAGAAGGAAAAGACAACCTGACAGCCTCTCCTTTGCCTGAAGACGAAAATGAAAATCGAAGCAAAAAAAGAAATAAAAGAAAAGCAGGGACTAGCATGACAGAAGATGAAGAAAGTGAGAAAGAAGAAAAAGAAGTCAAGAAAGGAAAAAAACAGAAAACTATTTGTTCCACTAAAGGTAAAACTGTGTTGAAGAAAACCGGAAACGTAAGAAAACATGCACAAAAAACTATAGGAACTAACACAAACCAAACTAGAATACCTGATGGGTTTATTCCTATATACACTAATATCTATGCTATAGAATAATATTTCTTTTATAAGGCAAAAAGATTTTTTTGTTTCATTTTTTCACGGAAATCCGGAAACTTGCATTGCATTTAATGACTTTATTCACGCGTAAAAATGGGTTAAAATCTGTGCTAATATGCCCCGTTCTGTGAATTTATGCATTGGCAGAAAGTACACCTCAATGGAGGAACTTGCGCTAATGCCAAGTTTTTTATGGTACATATATTTTAAAACCTATGTGTCAGCAAAAAGTACATCTCGAAAGAGAAATTTGTGCTCTTGCTCAACTCATAAGGGGATAAAATATGTCTCTACCTTTTTTTCTTGGAATGGACGCGTATCGGATTTCCATTTTGTTTCGCGTGCACGAAAAAAGTTGTGTCATTCATTTATTTAAAAATGTTGTGAAAAATGTTTTGTCTGAATGCTGTTGCAAAAGATGTCGTTCATTCATCAAAAATTATATCACCTACTACTCTGAGATGGTTCTATTTTCATGTTCATAAGCAAATATTTTTCAAACATGGACAAAGAAAATATTTTGAAAAAAATTTATTTCACTCCTTCTCATCCTTCATCTTTTTCTTCTGTGAAAAAATTATATGAAGCAGCTAAAAAAAATAGATGAAAATATAACGAGAAAGGACGTGCTAAATTTTCTCCGTAACACTAGAACTTATACTTCACATAAGAAAATAATATATAAATTTCTTCGAAGAAAAACAATAGTGAAAGGCATAAACGATCAATGGCAAATTGATTTAATAAGTATTTTTAACCTTAAAGATCAAAACAATGGAATAAAATATTTATTAGCCTGTATAGATTGTTTTTCACGTTATGCTTATGTTGAACCTTTAGTGAACAAAACTGCATATGTCACTCTAGACGGCTTCAAAAAAATTTTGTTAAAAAGCAATGTTAAGCCCAACTTAATACAATTAGATGAAGGAAGCGAATTTAAAGGTGTTTTTCAAAATTTTTTAAAAGAAAATGAAATAAAATTTTTCAGTACTTCTCAAGACACTAAATGTGCTATAGTAGAAAGATTCAATCGTACCATACAAGACAAAATATATAAATATCTTTCTTTCAAAAAGAGTCTGAGATATATAGACGTTCTACAGGATTTAGTTAAAAGTTATAATCATAGTAAACATAGAACATTAGGAATAAGTCCTTCTGAAGTAACCAAATCAAACGAAAAAAAAATATGGTTAAAGCAATACGGAAAATATTTGTACAGCAAAAGAATTAAACTGCCTTTTAAAGTAGGAGATAAAGTACGAATAAGTAAATATAAGATTGCTTTCAGAAGAGGGTATTCTTCTCATTGGAAAGAAGAAATTTTTCAAATAGCATATGTTCTTAGAACATGGCCTGCTACTTATGTGTTAACAGACAAAAATAATGAAATATTGAGTGGTAGTTTTTATAAAGAAGAATTAAACAAAATAAAAGGAAAATAAAAAATGGAAGACATAGAATTCCCTGTTTTCAATGCATGTATTAGAATTCCATTTTCTATGATCATAGCAGGACCAAGCAACAGTGGAAAAACTACTTTTGTGTATGATCTATTAAAAAATAATGAGCGAATAATAGAAAAAAAAATAGACTATGTCATATGGTGTTATGGTCAAACCCCTCCTGCTAAAAAAGACTTTATGGAGGGGAAAAGCATAAGATTTTTGAACGGTATTCCTTCTTCTTTTGATAAATATATAAAACCTGACCTCAATGGACTTGTTATTTTAGATGATTTAATGAAAGAATATGGAAATAATCCTGAAATAGGAAAACTTTTCACTCAAACATGTCATCATGAATCGATAAATGTTATATATATTTCACAAAATTATTATTCTGAAGGAAAAGAAAGGCAAACTGTTAATAGAAATGCGACGTATTTAGTTATTTTTAATTCACCTTTAGATCAAACTGTCCCTCTAACATTAGGGAGAAAACTGTTGCCTAAAAATTATAAAACTTTCGTTAATATTTTTAATGAAGCAACTAGGAAACCACATTCCTATCTTTTAATAGATGGTCATCAAAAAACTCCTCAAGAATACAGATTTAGGAGCAACATATTTGACATAGGACAAGAGGTGTATATACCTAACAAAACATAAAACAGAAACAACTATACATGTATGAACCAACATAAAGTTCATGAGATTGAATAAAATATATGAAAAAAATAAAAGTTTTTGTGTGAAAGAATGCCACCGTTAAAGAAAAAAATGCCTGTTTCTAAAAGAAAAGGCAAAAAAACAATAAAAAAGAAATCAATTGTAGCAAAAAGAAAAAAAAGAACTAGCTGCAAACAACCAAAAAGAAAAATCAAGAAGAAAGCAGCAAACATCAGATCAGTCAAAAGATTAGCTTTTTTGACAATGTTAGGAAACACAAAAAACAAAAGAAAAAGAGATTTGTTAATAGAATATGCAGATAAAGAAGATTTAGATTCTATATGTCAGTGCATTTTTAATGTTCTTACAGGAAACATTAAATTAAATTCAGTGTCTTATTCAAAGTTAAAAAAATACAAGAACACTTTAAGATATCTTATTAATAGACGTGTGAATAACAAAAAAAGGAAAGCAGTTTTAAAACAAAAAGGTGGATTTCTCTCTCTTCTCCTCCCTTTAGCAGTGTCCTTAATAGGAGGATTGGCAGGTGCAAAAAATTAATATTATGGCTAGCTTCAAAAAAAGTATCGTTATACCTTTAGCAACTTACAAAAAATTATCTTCAGCAAAAAATCATGCTAATGAAAAAAACACTGACCAAGAAAAAAATCCTGCTCTCGAAAGGCAACAAGAATTATTAGCGCAAAGAATGTATAACGTGAAACCGTATAAGATATTAAGCACAAATCAAAATATAGCTAAAGACTCGGCTTTCATGTATTCTGCTCCTACAGAAAAAAAACAAGAAATAATACCAGGTATATCAATACTTGAGATCTTATCCAACATAAGACAAGCACAAATTCCTTACATAAAAGAAATTCTCAAAAAAATGATAGAACTGAACTATCTATGGAATGAACATGGTGAAATTATCATCAGAGGTAAACTAATCAGAAATTCTAATGTGATAAGCATCATGAAATTCTTTTCAAATGCAAGCATAAAAACAGAACCTATAGGAACAGAAGAACTTTGGGTTAATATATCTAATCATATTCCTAAATCGTGGTTTTTAAATAAGCCAAAAATAACTAAAAAAAACAATCGTCCTTATATCATAAAAAAATATCCTTTAGAAGATCAAAACATGGAAGACAAACAAAGAAATGAAAGCAATTATTCTACAGATGCTACAGACGATGAATTTTCTGAAGACGGCAATTTGGATGAAACTCTTCTTCAAGAAAAAGAAAAGCCCCTTCTGAAAAAAACAACTACAGAAGACACTGAAGATAAAAATAACGACACCGACTATCTTTCTGAAAATGAAGAAGACAAAATAGGAGAAGCCAGCGGAGGCATAGTGAAAACTCCAATAAAAAATATCCCTCCTCTCCCTTTCGAAGAAAAGCAACCCAGCAAAGAAAGAGACGTAAAAATATCTTACCCAAGCCCACAAGAAGACGTCTTCGGGAAAATTAAAACAAACAAAAATTTGTCAGGAAAGCCGTCACCTTATTCTACTCGATCTGGAAGAAGAACCAAAAAAAACCCAAGATATTCTTCTAAGGAATGGGCATCTGACTGGTAGAGATAAATTGTTTTGAGATAAATCAAAAAAAATAAATAAAAATACATCAAAATGTATTCTAACGATTCACCTGAAGATATATATTATAAACATTTTTTAACTAAGCGATCTTATCCTTATGATGTACAGTATGGAAAAGGATACTATTCTTTAACCCCCTTCATAGGAAGCAGAAATCAAAAAGGTTATGGGCTAGGTGGTATTTTAAAAGGATTGTTTAAGACAGTTATTCCTTTGGTGAAACCTGTTGTGGCATCAGCCGCAAAAGGAATAGGAAAAAGAGCCTTAACAGGAGGAATTAAAGTAGCAAAAAATGTCATGAAAGGTGAAAACTTTAAACGAGCTTTAAAAAGAGAAGCTCAAGAAACTTTGTCTGATTTAGGCAAAGAAGTTATTTCACATGTAACCAAGAAAAGAAAAGTTAATAAAACGATCACAAATAAAAAAAGAAATAGATTTAGAAGAAATTTCAAAAAAGATATCTTTGGTTAACATAAAATAACCTGAGATTACTGAAAAGAAGAGAAAAACAAACAAATATTTTTGAAGTTTGTTCATCACCTTAAAAAAATGTCATTGTTAGACGAAGATCCTTGTTTTTGTGTAGCCTCGGAATTTGATTTTACTCATGTTCCTCCAACAGATATAAGTAGAGTTAAAACTTATTATGAAAAAGTTGAGCCCACTGCTTCTCCTAACAGCACTACAGTTCAATTCACTTTAAAATCTAAACATACAGATTTCATTTCTTTGCACGACAGTTTTATTCGAGTGTCTGGCAAAATTTTAAAAGCTGACAAACAAAATCCAGATGCTCCAGCTAACGATGGGACAATAAACGATAAAGCTAAAGTTTTTCCAGTGAATTATTTTGCTTCTACTATGTTTAAAAATGTGAAACTTTCTATAGCAGGAATACGAATATCAGACAGCAATGATTTGCACGGGTATAGATCTATTCTGGAATATATTTTAAGTTATGATCCAACCACTGCTAAACACTTGGGAGCTTTGGCTATGTATTACAAAGACGATAAAGATTTCAACGAAGTAACAAATGTTAACAGCGACGATCATAATTCTGGAGTGAAAGCACGTTATAACAAAACTAAAAACGGGAAATTATTTGAAGTCATAGGACGAATTCATAATGACCTTTTTGCTCAGGTCAAAGTGTTACCTGGAGATCTGCCTCTTACTATAGAATTTGATAGAGCAGACGAAGACTTTTGTTTGATGTCTAAATTAGGAACACAAAAATACATAATAGACATACAGGGCATACATTTATTCATAAAAAGAATAAGAGTGTCTGAAAAATTCCATAAAAAAATAATGGATGCTAGAATGGTTACTCCGTATTGGGATTATCCTGTGAACAAAATAGACATGAAATACGTCACTTTTGGTCCTCAGAAATCTATTTTGCAAGCCTCTCATATAGTGAACAACACTCCTCTTCCAAAAAGAGTCATCATAGGGTTAGTTCATTTAGATGCCTTTACAGGAAGTCATAATCGTAATCCGTTTCAATTTGAGCACTTCAAAGCTAAGGAAATAGAACTGAAAGTGAACGACGGTGGAACTCCTTTTTATCACTATGAATTAGATTACCCTAATGATTTATACAATATGGCCTACCTAGCTCTTATACGGTCTACAGGTTCAATTTTCAGAGACGATACGATAGATATTTCTTTCGACGAATTCAAAAAAGGACATTGTCTTTACTGTTTTGACATATCTAAAAACGGAATAACGTCAGGCACATTCGAATATTCAGAAAATGGTTCTTTAGGATTTGTCATAAAACTAGAAGAAGAATTAACCCATGGAGTAGCAGCTATCGTATATTTAGAACATCATGAACTCCTGAGATTAGATTCTAGCAATATATTAAGAGCAAAATCTGAAACAGCATAATTCCTAAAAATGAATGGAGCGGAAATAAATTTTTTCTTGCAGAAAATTAAAAGAAAAAAAGGAGGAAATTATGGTGTTTATTCAGCTGACACTATACCTGCAGTGAAATCATTTCCTACAGGTTATGTAGTCAACACCGACAACAGTAACTTACCCGGAGAACATTGGGTAGCTTTTTATTATGAAAAACCACGTAAACTAGCTGAATATTTCGATTCATATGGCTTCAGTCCTATGCGAAAGAGTTTTCTGAAAGCTTTGCCAAAAAAATATAAATATTCCTCTCATTCTATTCAAGGACTTTTTTCTATGACTTGTGGTTTATATTGCTTGTTCTTTTTAGAAAAACGAGCTGAGAATAAGACAATGCAACAAGTTATATCTAGCTTCACTTCAGATCCTGATTGGAATGACAGTAAAGTAAAACAATACTTTTTAAAGAAAAAACAAAATAATCGAAGCAAAAAGAAATCCTTGTTTTGTAACAAACAAATTTGTTCTACAAAAAATAATTTTCTAAGAACAACACAAAAAAGAAAAAAAGATTAATGTATTATTTCTTTTTCATCTTGTCTTGGAAATTATTTGCCGATTTGTTGGAACTGATCATCATAAAAAGATATTTTTTTTAAAAAAATGAGCGAACATAAAACAAAAGAAGGAAGCATGAAAAGTTTAAGCAAAATAAATAATTTGATTTCAAACGGGAAAGTAGGAGCAGGAGGAATAGTTTTTACTCTTATTTTAAGCATCGTAGTCATTATCTTAGAAACGCGTAAACAATCTATCTCCCCTTCTTTACAGAAAGGAGATGAAATATTTTTGTCTTGTACAGAAAGCGGAAATATTTATCATAACAATGAAAAAACTCAAACTTTCCTGTCTTGTTTTGTAACTAATGTAAATCACAGAAAAACATGGACATATCCTGTCATAGGATCTTCTGTTTCTAACCATGACTTAAAATCTACTCAAATAAATGAAAACCGAGATATTGATAACATAATGTACGAAAAAAATAATCAATTACTAACTACTATTGCAAATCAAGAACATTTGCCCGACTCAAATGTATTCACTGAAGAAACAAAAGATCCTGAGATACTCAAATAATTATAAGAATGAACATCTTTCTCGTGTGAGACCTAAAAAAAATATATAAATTAAGATTATTTCTCAAGTCTTAATCATGGATACAAAAGGGAACAATATGATTTTTGAAGTAAAGCGCAATGAAATACTTGAAAAAATATGCTTACATCAAGGCACTTATATATCTCTGTTAGAAGAAGAAAGACGTGAACACATTAATATCATAAAAGAGGAAGAAAAAAATAATCTCCATCTTACTTTACAATTAAGAGAAGCACGAAATGAAAATATGAATTTAATGGCTCACAGGAAGGCATACAACTTAGCTAAAGCAGAGAGAATATATAACATCAGGAGAGGTTCTTATCCGTATGGTCGTACAGTAGCCGACGGTGATGACTCAGAAGAAGGCAGTAAAATTGTAGCAGACGGCGAAACTTGTGATGTGCCAGATTCTATGCCTTCTGATGTTTTAATGGAGACTTATAGGAATAAGCCAAACGAAGCTTTTCATTTAAATTCAGAAAAAAAACATGAAAGTGATTAAGAAATAAAAACATAGATGAGATAAGTGAACAAACAGACTTTATGTGAACACTGATCTGCGTCAAAGTAACATGAACAGTTATTCTGATTGGAAGCCTTCGCTAGAAGACGGGGTGTGTCCTGATTGCATACATAAGATAGAAACCCTTGAAGAAACAAGAAAAAGGCAACAAAACCAATTTCGCATTCTTAGAGCAGAGAGAAAAAAGAATCAAGAAATAATAAAATCTTTAGGAAACAAAAATAATATTCTTGTGCAACGAATCACAGAAAAACAAGAGAAACTTTTGTCTGGCTTCATGAGCAGAACACTACGCTGATATGGGAAAGTACACTTTTAAAATAAAAAAACTGTTGAAACACACAAACTGGGAAGACGATATAGCCATTAAATACATAAAATCTAAAAAAGAAAAAATAACTTGCAACAATTCTTTCTTGAAACTTCTCTTGCAACATTTCGAACAGGTTTTAAGGCATAGACAAATGATATGTTTCACTTTTTACCTTTTAGAAAACGTATTTGACAAAAAAGATAAAATGTGTTTAACAGAACGAATAATGGTGCATGACTTATCTAAGTTTTCAATGAAAGAAGCCATAGGTTACACCTTTAAGTTCCATACTAAAAATGGACCAAAAAATTCTCAAGAAAAAACAACTTGGGAAAATGCTTTATTTCATCACTATGAAAACAATGATCATCATCCTCAATATTACAGAGAAGGAAATATGAGAAAATATGCTTTAATTGAAAGTGTGATAGACATGTTAGCTTGTCATGTAGAACGAGATCTGAAGCCAGAAGAAATAAATGTTCATGGTATTTTAGACGGAGATCTTTCTATCACCAATTTTTTGGACATAAATCCAATATACTTAGAAAGATATACTGAAGAAGATAAAGAAAAAGTGAAAGAATATCTGTCTTCGTGGAAAGATATTTTGTCTTGCAACTTATCTAAATAAAAAAAATGATTAAAATGAAAAATATAGGTAGTCTTAAAATATATGAAATTTTTTTGTTATTGTTTCTTTTCTTTTGTGCTACATATGGATTCATAAGCGTTATATACTATTTCATACATGGATTAATAACTGCTATAATTTTTTATCCTGTTTTCTTTTCTTCTATGTCTATTTATGCTTAATATAAATTTACCCGATATACCTGTTTTGTAACAATCTGGAACTTAATTTTACTTCCTTGAGATAAGATATAATCCTCATGTTACGAGCATCTAAAGTTCTTCATAAGTACATATGTTGAGGAAGTACATGTGTTATTTAAATCATTGGTATATGTATTTTTGATTTATTTCTTTTCCTACTTTTGATTGTCACTCTAATCCTTTGAAGGTAAAAAATGCCTTTACCTACTTATTACTTTCAAGATGATTTAGGATATTCAGATATCTTTCTTCAAAAAATCTCTGTATCGTTAGCACGTCAATGGATGACCTTAGGAGTATATCTTGACATCCCTCATGCTAAACTTGAAAGCATGAACAAGACGAAAACTCCAACTGCTATGGGCATAGAGATGCTGAATAAATGGTGGAGAGAAGTTCCTTACTACTTACGAACAGAAGAACTGATGACAAGTTTAAAGGAAAACCACAGAATAGACTTGGTGGAATTCACTGAAAATTTCTTCAAAGAAAAAAAACTAGAAGAGTATGACATGGAATCGACCTCCGTGCAAATGTATTTCAGCTTATTGAGTGAAAAAATGTCAAGAGACTGGAAGGACATAGCTACATATCTACATATCACGTCTGACGAAAGAAGAACAATATCGTCCCAGCCCGAACAAGACATAGCTCAATTAACCTTCAATGTCTTAAAAATGTGGCAAAGATCTAAGTACAGTGCTACTCATCAACTGATGAAAGCAGTACACGACATGAAAAGAAATGATGTGCTAAACATGATATTCCTTGAATTCGATAAAAGAACAGGAACAAACTGAAAATGAAAAACTGTCTTTACACATGTGACAATCAAAATAAAATCATATAAAAAATTATTTCATTTTGTTTGTTTGGTTATTTACTTACTTGAGAATCATAACAATAGGCATCACATCATGTCATATAAAACTGAACGAAAATGTCTGTTCTAAAATACAGTAAAATAGCAGGTTCCTTCTCTCCTACTGAAGAGGAAAATAACATAGGGATTCAAATGTACAGTTCATATGACCATACTGTTCCTAAAAATACAGCATGTACAATTACAACAGAAGTTAAACTTGCTATCCCTAAAGGTTATTATGGTATAATTTTACCTCTATGCAAATCAAGAAAACATAACTTTGTGTTAATCAACCAAAAAATAATAGACGAAGATTACAGAGGGTATATTACCATTGTTTTATTTAACTTCGGAGAAGAAGACCTAAAAATAAAAAGTGGTGATGCTGTTGCACGACTTGTTTTACAAAAAATTTATCCTATAAAATTAGAAGAACGTTCTAAGCTTGAAAACACTGAAAAAGGTGAAAAAATCTCTCAATTAGCTTACAGCAAAATATATGAAGAAATTTACAATGAAAATCTTAAATATTACAGCAAAGATCGTCTTAAATGAACTAAAACAAAGAAAACATCTCTGTGAATAGCGTTATATTAAACAACAAAACAACTGAAATAATGTTCAGCAAAATGGCGCGTTGTCAAGATTCTTTCTATATTACTCTTGTAAAAGACAAACCAAATACACTGTTAGTAACAACATGTAAAAAATCTGCTTTACTGCCTGCCTCACCTATTCTCCAACCTATTATGCATTATGTTAAAGCATCAACAAAAGCATTGAAGCCAACCAGATCCACAAAAAAATCTGCAGGGTTTGATTTATATAGTGCTTATGATTATATTATTCCTGCTAAAGAAAAAAAATTGGTACAAACTGATATAATACTTTGCATACCTGCAGGATGCTATGGTCGCATAGCACCAAAATCAGGACTTGCTCTTAATCATTTCATCGATGTAGGAGCAGGGGTAATAGATGAAGACTACAGGGGAAAAATTGGTGTTTTGCTGTTTAATTTTGGAAATGAGGTCTTCGAAATAAAACATGGAGATCAAATAGCTCAAATAATATTAGAAAAAATTCTCATCCCTGAGCTAGAAGAAGTATATACACCTGATAAAACCGAAAGAAATGATCAAGGTTTTGGATCAGGCAAAAAGATATCTGCTTCATTGAAAGAAAAAAACGACTATGAAGAAAGTGATTCTGGAGAAAGTGACTCGTCTGAAGAATCAGATATAGAACAATCTCATTTAGCTGATGAAACGTCGTCTGAAGAACAAGAATTTTATTCGGCGGAAGAAGAACCAACCGATGAAAAAGGTTCTCATGAAATCGACCCCTCCGAAAATGAATTAATGTCTTTAGAGGAATTCTTAAAGTTGATTCTAACAAAGAACTAGGTGACGAAAATTTACTATGGTATTGGTTCAATGAATCACATTATTCATGAAGATTCCAATTATGTTATTCATTGTTATTGTAACTCATTCTCCGCCTCTCTATTCATAAACAATAAAGGAATAAATTGGATTATCTGTTGGATTGTCTGACTATATGATATGTCTCAAAAAGAACAATAAAGAAAAAATAAAAATATTATGACTTCTCGTTTCACTTGCAATCTACATTTTCTCAAAAATACAGGTCTTTTCTGGATTCTAAATATATCTATAAACGACCTCTTTTATAGATAAATTAAATATATCTATAAACGACCTCTTTTATAGATAAATTAAATATATCTATAAACGACCTCTTTTATAGATAAATTAAATATATCTATAAACGACCTCTTTTATAAATAATCTAAAAATAGGAGGTCTTCTCTGGATAATCCAAATATGATGGTCTTTTCTGGATAATATTCAGAAAAGACCATCTATTATACTACTGGTGTCAGTTTTCCAATTAGGAGATGCAGTCTCTGTGAGTGAATTTAACAAATTCCTAGTTAGAGAAGGAATCCTCCAATTTTCTTAGATTTTCCCAGGTGATAAATGAAGCGGGCTCCATTAAGTTCTAATTGAATGTCACAGATGATCTGTCCTGGTAATGGGGATTTATAGATGCATTTGCTCAAGAAAAGTTAGTGTCTTAAAGAATTATCATAATTAGTATGCAATAATTCAAAATGTTGGCTCGCATTTAAGTATGAATTTTCACTGTTTAAATGCATCAGCATCCTAACCTTTTTGAAAGCTACTCATTACCTCTTGTATGCATTCTAGAGCATAGGCCGTGCGACATTGAGAGGAACAGGCAGACAGCTCTGGGGTACGCTCATTATCTTCATTGCCTTCTATGTAATAGCTTTGCCTATCTCCATGCCTTTAGGATTAAAAACTGAAATGGGATTGCAAGGTAAGAAACATTTGTTAGACCTATGATACAACACAGGGCAGAAGGTATACAGTAGGGCAACTGGCAGTTACCCCATCCAGCATAATGGATCCTATATGTAGTACAGGAACTAAAAGAGGAGATAACACAGTATCTCTACTGATTTGAGTGATGCTAAGTTGTTAAGATATGTTGTACAACATGCACAATCATCTTAAGGTGGGTCGCTACCATTGGATTTGAGCCTACTGCGCAGGTCCCTGCGCATATAGGTTATCTTAATCAGAATCAGCCCATATGCACATACTTTTATCAGCCTTAAATGTCCACCAAATATTTCAGATGAATCCGATCACAATTGTGTATTTAATGACACTTTGAAATTTTGAGAAATTTGAATCTAGATTTTTCTCATGATGGGGTAATACTTTGAATATGGGTTTTTAGTTAATTTTTTTCAATACTTTTTTAATTCAAATGGCCAAAACTATAAAATAGTGCACGGGACCCCATATCAAAATATGAAAGCAAATTATCTGAACTACATTCTAAAGAAGTTTAAGAAGAATCTAGTGGTTAGATATAGCTAATCTAATAATTTAGTTTAGAAATAATAGAAAAATTATCCTTCTTTTGGTCAAATCATGAGGGATTTACCCAGAATGCCATGTAATGGAGGTTCAAACAAAAACTGTTGATAAATAAGGATATTAGAACTTGCATCATGTGTGGTTTCATATTTCTGTGTTTGCTGGTTATGATAGAAAAAAAATATTCTCAAAGTTGAGTCAATAATTTTCTTATTTTCCGGTAAAAATAAAAATACTTTTATTTTTCAAAATTTGACATTAAAAAAAATAGCTTGGGACCCCCTACTTTTCTTTACAAAATCTTATTCTGGATGATATAAAGTACATTTGACCAAAAAATGGAGGATCTTTAGGATCTTTGATTCAATGGTAGCGACCCACCTTAACTGATACCTGTAGACTGACATTGCCTAGAACAGTATTGCAGAAAGGGATTTAGATTTCTAACGCAGGGTAACTCAGTTTGTTTACAATAAAAAGTACTAGGGTAACTTCATTTAAAGTTACCCTAGTACTAAACTTTCATTTTGGGCTGATTGCTTTGTAATCCAAGTAATGTACACGTAGTAGCTCAAGGTCTGATCGTTCTTATTATTTTTGAATAAGGTTTATGGATTGGATATGATGTTGCACTTATCATTAGTGCCATCACATACATCGTTGTCATTAATTGTGGGCTGAACTGGAATCTGCTGACAGAGGAGGTAAGATTAGGATCCATGAATCTATTTTCGTCCCCTTACACCTTTCTCCGAGGAGGGCACACTCATTATTTAGTGGTGGGGACGGTGTAATCTTGACCCATCTTGAGGGGCACATAAAAGGTTGTGACTTTTAGAGGGGTAACTAGATCTTGAGTTACCCCTCTAGAGTTGTTAAAACCAATCATATAAATGCCATTGATCTAGTTGTTTTACTCCGGTTAGCATCTTTATTTAACTATCAGAAGGACTGAAACATGCAGATGCTCGGGTTGGATCATTTACATTGCGGATGTTCTGTTTCCAATTGAGAAAATAAGCTAAATATTTTCCCCTCGTTATAGGCAGCTGTGCGAGCAAAGGGAGACATAGAGTTGTCTGAAAATAGTAGCACTGATGGGATTGATGAAGAAACAGGCAAGTACCCACCTGTTAACCCTTTCAACTCCCGGTATTCTGTATAGATAATGCACTAATTCTTTTTCGGTTCAATGAGTGCTAAGCACACTCCTTTATTTAAACAGAAGAACACATTCGGTGATGCGGTAATCTCTGGACAAATCGTAACCAAAACATATCCATAAACAATCTTTACAATTATTGTTCACGATGATGATATATTGATGAAAAAGTATAGAATGAGGAAAGATAAGATAAGGCACAGATGACTTGTGCATTAAAAACCAATTTTACACCTCAACAATGAACGTACAGTAAGGCAGAAAAGAAGAAGGATGGCTCCATTAATATAATGAATGAGATAACTAATTAGCATTCACATGAGAAATTTCTGCTACCTGGCGATAGTCCTGCGCAGTGACATTTCAGTTAGCTCTATCCCATTTTAGAGAGGGGGAAATACAAATCCCACCTGTTATCAAGATCAAGTGCAATTACCAACACATATACACTTACAACAACACACATTGAAAATATAATATATTAGAGACCATGGACAATAAAATGTTGCCATATCATTGTATTACCAGTCATTACAAGTTAGGATTATCGCTGATGGAGCCGCGATAAATGTCTTTTTAGTTGACTTTTGTTCACACTATCCAGTACTGATAATTAGTTACTTACCACTACTTCAATGATGCATTTCCCCAACCATTAAGCACTTTATCAAGCCCCTGGGGTTAGCCCATTGCGTGAGTGTTATTGCCCTAGTAAGTTACTCCATGAATCTTGCATTAGAATTAGAATTTTAAATTTAGGTGTTCCGTCAAGAAAATGACATAGTGCTTAACAGTGTTAGGTGACATTCGAATGGTTAAAATTTGGACATCACATCAAAGAGGCATGTACATTATTTGCAGAAATTAGTCAAAATCTATTTATTATACAAATCTTACTTAGTAATAGTCTAGCTATTAGTTCAACAATGAAATTATGTTGAATTGATACACTGTAAAAGAAAGTCGTTGAAATAATGGATAATCTTTCGTCCCAAAGTTGCCAGAGATCCTTCATTATTTTTCACAGAGATGTCGTTATTTTCATAGAGATTCCTTGTACCATTTCACTGCCACCTGGATGTTCTTGTAAAAACTACACTGGCCTCCTGTTATCTAATTACAGTGGTTCACTGTTCAGTTTTACAAGGATCCCTCGTAGATTCAACAGTTATTTTTTACAGTGTAGCTATTTCAAGTAGATATGTCACATTCTTACCTCGTCTTTCCATTGTTTTGTGCCTAATATCTATGTAATTTTCAGTCTTTTATTGATGTCTTACACAATTCTTGCCAACTATATCTGCTGAGCATTAATTCATACAATTTATTTTATCTCCTGATTTCAGGACTGATCATTCCTGAGAAGATAATAATTCCTTTACGTCTCTACATTCTGCGTGCTGCAACAATTATATCCTTCTTGTTGATTCCTATTGCTGGACTTCTTGTTAGACTATATACAAGTGGCGACATTGAACCAGCTGTCTCGTCAGAAGCTCCAAATTCAATGCATGATTTAAATAGCACATTGTTTCAAGGCTCAATAGGAAATAGGAACTTAACAAATTACCGTCTCTCAACCTAGATTAAAATAAATTCATATGACATGTAGGAGTTATCTTATCCTTTCTGAATTATCCATAAATGGATCACAACCATTTATGATGGTGTGCACATTGTTTCATAGTAAGGTTAAATTATCCTACATATATAATGGACTTGAAAATATGAACCAAGTGACATTTAGACTTGATATATTAAATGACCAATCTCAAATTGTAGCAAAGAATGTCACTGTGTATGCATATCGTTTCTTCTACAGACATCAACTGTTTTGGCGAAAACTTTGCGTAAAAAAGATATGTCATATCTATTATCCAAATTGATTTACCACCCTGGTAGCTTACAATAGTCGATATAGGGTGGGTGTCTGTGTAAAGGCCAAATCCCACAACGGCAGAAAATCCTTGTGATATAGGATATGTGGTTGCTTAGCCGATATTGGGGTGGAAATATTGTCTAAGGAAGGCCTATAAAGGCTAAGAATCCTAGCCAAAGTGCTGGTATTTGGGGAGTGAAATACATCAAAAGCTTTTGATATTTTCTTCACAAAGGGCCAGAAATCTCAGAGACCCATTGCCCAATATCGGCAATAGACTAAAAATCACAGAGATCTACTGTCTAATATCAGCAATGGAATCAAAATCACAGAGATCTACTGCCTAATATCAGCAATGGAATTAAAATCACAGAGATCCAGTGCTCAATATGGGCTACTGGTAGGATTTGGGTAAGGTAAAGATAGAGTGAGACCCCTTGTGATTTAGATTATTGGCAATAGGCCAAGGCTGCCAATATCCAAAATCACAGACATTTTAAACCCATTTTTCGCGTAGTGGGATTCGACCTTAAGGGGCTAGCACCTTGCCCTAGCCCTCCCATCTCCCACTCACCTGCACTTTGACGAGGGCCCATGACTGGGCGAAAAAGATTTGTAAAAAAAAAGACCTTTTCATTATTATTGCAATGCTCATCCAGAAAATTTTCTCAAATAGACAAAAACTAAGGATTAAAGAATGGTGCATGTAAAGCGGCACATATGCAGCACCTCTATTCTGGTTATAGCCTTCAGCATCAAATTTGATCAAACTTGCTGCAATATTCATCTGAGGTTGATGCGTGATTTACACCAAGGAGGAAAATTAAGTAGTAGAACTGTTACTGATAGATCTAACATAAGCACGTGTGGAGATCTGGATCATATAGACCTACATATAATTACAATTTATACATGCTTGTATGTATTACAAGGCCTACGGGTTCTGTGTGTGCATCCATAACACTACAATCATAATCACTGTGAGGATAGCAATGTCTGTAAAGCACTTTATGGATCTTGATTTGGTTGAGCGACTTTGGACCTCCTATACTTTAGCATTGCAACTGATGTACCATAAAGCGATTTGCCAGAATTGGCTAGGATCTTCGTAAAGCAGTTAAAATATCTCCATAACACAAGTGATAAACTTGCTACTACTCCTTTTCTACCCTTTCAAATTGATAATTTTGTGGCTTTAGACAACATGTATACACTGTGGGAACTATTTTTGTTCTCATATGGATGCATAGATTGAAAATATGAAAATACCCTACTGAAAAAAGTGATCTCCCTAAAGTGCATGTATGAACACATGCATATATGCGTCAGGTCGCCAGAAAGCAGTAGATTTTGTGTTTTCTGGGTCATTTTGGACTCTTATGGCTCTGGAGAAAGAAGTTGTGAACCAATCTTGTCTTACATAGTCTCATATGATAGAGGACACTTATGGCTATCAGAAAGATGTAAATTTGTGGTCATCCATCGAAAAGTCTCAGACTTATAGCCTGGCGAAGTGAAAAAAACAGCCAGATTTGTTCTTTTTTGACTTTTTGTATTTTTTACAAGAGTCCTGCATTGAATAAAGAACATCTGGAGTATCCCAAAGTTATTTTCTGTATTGTATATGATCATAGGTATCATTTCCATGAGGTTTAGACATGTTACTGAGTGAGAATTTTTCATCATGTGTCTTTGAAAATGGAAATCTGTAATTTGTAACGTCCTGTACCTAAATCAAAATCAGTTATAAAACATGAAAAAAATGAAGCTTCAAAATCTTTGTTATTACCCATATGAAGGGCCCTATTATCCCTTACTTTGGTGAAGAAATTGTGTGTCTATCTACATTTGTCTCCATGTGAGAGCAGCTTATGTGAAATAATTCTGATAAAAGTATAGGCCCCACTCATAGTTTCACCTTATGTATCATATATAATATATGCCAAAATGAATGGACTGGTATAGTTCCTGTTCACTTGATTCCTGAAGTAGTTTCCTCGTTATTGAGAAAGCCTCATGATTGTGACTGTCAATGAAGTGGTGTAGCAAATCTGTGACATTATCTTCTGAATATGTACAGTAATAGCATCTACATGCTGCCATGCCTATATGAAAAAGTCAGTCGAGATATATTTTATAAATGGTGAGTGAATCAGTAATAATTGCTTAATGCCATTTTGACAGCCAAGGTCATATTCATGTTGATTATATTACATGATTCCACAGGTTTGCACCACACACATAGAGGGGACAGAAAAGATAAGACTTAGATCCTTTAAAGTGGACTAGGGAACCCCTTTACAAATGGCTATTTACACCATATCTATATAATTATTGTATGCTTACAGTGATAAATAATTTCTATGTAACAAGGAGATTAAGTACATTTATACTTTGTATAGGCAGAACTAATGTTTTTCTGAGAGCAACACCATCCATATTGAAGATGAATCATGTCCAAGTACACAGAGGTCTCTGTGTTGAATCATCTAGGATTAAAGGCAAAGACATCATTTATTACCATATCATTGTGTTTGGCCTAGCAGGATATACAGAAAACGATGAAAACAGAAATATAATATGCTTATCACTACAGCTATTGTTCTACAAAGCACAAGGGAGATACAAAATCATGTAAAAGTCAGTTGGATTTCTACAACAATTCATAAAATACAAATGGTTTTATTCAGTGATGCTCCCTTAATCCCTAAATTGTCGGCTAGGCACATGTAAAAGGAAACTGCATTGAAATTACTGCAAACACAGTATACCCTATATCTGATTTGACCAAACTTTGACTGAAGAGAGTTTTAGTTCCCCATTGTTGTAGAAAATGCCCACACTGCCGGAAAAACAACTACCATTATCATAAACTTCTACTTCACCTCAACTCAACAAAATATCTATTATCTCACTGTCTGGTTGGCATCAGCAGTTTTTACGTTTACCTTTATCCTATCAACTCTCTACTCCAACTATTCTATGTCATTTGAAGTCTATCCGCATGATAAAAATTTATATTGTATGTAAGCTCCAGGATTGCTTTGTATGCCAAGAGTTAGATGTGGAAATAAAGGTCCGGCAGCCACGTAAAATCATGAAAATGATGTGGTGAAGCTGGAACAAAAAAATATCCAACAAATGTAAAGGATGTTTACAGAACCCTTACCTAGTTGCAAGCTTCTGACACTTTACGGAGATCACCTGAAAGTAATATAGTTTGCACATTGTGAAAGTATGCTTTACGGTACATCAATAGACAATGCATGCATATAGTACTCTAGGCATATATGACAATGCTATGACATGGGAAGCATTAATACTTGGTCTAATTACAAGTTTCATGAAAGTTGACAATGCATGATGCACATAGTAAAGGGGGAAACTCACCAAAAGGCTCCTCTCCTGGTAGGCTTGTAGGCTGTGTTCCTGGAATGTGCAGGTTAAACCTTGGACAATATGACCGCTTCATGGAGATAGATCATCAGTAGTAATAGCCTTTTGCTTTACGGTACATCGCAGAAATGCTTTAAGGTACATCAGTTGCAATGCTAAAGTATAGGAGGTCCAAAGTCGCTCAACCGAATCGAGATCCGTAAAGCACTTTATGGACATCGCTATTCCCACAGTGATAATGCCTGCTGGTGTTTAGGGGCTCAGACCCTAGCAATTTGTTTGAGCTTCAGCTTAGATATATGCATGGATATGTGAAATATGTTATAGATAATTCAAAGTATGATTATTACAGCGACTGATCCCACTTCCATTATTATCTATCCCTTTATCTCGATCAATACTTGCAAGTCCATGGCGTTACATCACAAGTGAAGGGCATAAATGGGTGTTATGTGATAACTGGCATACTTAGATGTAGATACTTATTCGCAGAATATGACCACATGATTAACAAATAAAACGAATACAAAAATAGCCTAGGCTATAATGTAAGCTGTTCTCGATCCTTTTTAATAGTAATAATAAATCCTTAGCTACCAAAAAGGAGGTATATGGGTAAAACACTGACAAATATGCTAAAAAATGATTTAGACCATGTACATTTTCGAAATTCATGTCATTTGGAATAAAAAGAATCTCACATTACAAGATGATTGAAGTAACGGTTTTGATGTTATAATTTTTCAAAAATGTCTCTCTTGGAGAAGGAAAACTGCAAAAAGTAGCAACTGTTGACCCCATGCTGCAAGACACTATTCTGGAATTTCCCTAGAGTGGAAGGGTGTGTCTGAATACCCAAGCACTGCCAGACCTCTAGCTCACTGCGCTTTGAAAATATTACACACTGAAGTTGAATATTACACACTGAAGTTGAAATATTACACACTGAAGTTGAAGTTTACATGTGGACATAACATATATACAGCTCAATATAGAAGAGAAATTATCCAGATCTGAGGGGGTCATGCGGGGACCACTTGTTGATACTGTGGAATGAGATGTTGGGGGGGGGGCGCCCCCTCCTTTTTGTCAGTACTTAAGAGTTTAATTGCATATTTTCAACCCCAGAATTTGCTCAAAAGGAGCTGGGGCGCCTCCTCCTTTTGGGCTGCGCCCCCTCCCTTTCCAAATCCTGTATCTGCCACTGGTCAGTCCTGGAAAAATACACTCTTGGGGAACAGAAAAAGGTATCCCGCGGTCGATCACCTGATGTTCACCTCTGTAACGGTCAACCACCTTGTAATTTTTGTGTCACTGTGATAACTGGTAGAGATAAAGGGAAACTCCCGTAGGTTTGAGTCACCATCCTGTCTACACTTGGACAGGAAGTTTACAACATTTATGGGGAGCCAAAAAATCCTGAAATAATCTGAAATTATATAACTACTTTGTCCATAATATTAATTACTAAAAGGTATTATGTTACCTCTACATGGCTGATGCATACCCCGAGGACTATTGCAATGGTCCAATCGCATTGCTACCAATGTTGAAAATGTTGTAAATGTTGATCATTGTCTGCCACTCAAATGAATATTTGAACTAAATCCGGGTCAACCAATGACATAGGGCAATTCAAATATCAATAGAATATCTTGACCATAGTAGACTTTTGGCCTTTAATAGAACCTGACAAACAGAGATAGGAAGGTAAAATGTCAAGGTAAAATACTCAAAAGTGAGCGAAAGAAATGCATAAAAAGGAAATCCTACTCATTGCCAAGGATGAAGTACCTTTATCTTTTGCCACCAGGTGCTTTTCTAGATCCTACAACAACCTTCAATGGTCACTGGAACGTAGTACAGGTCTACATTATGATTTTATTCTCACTATACATTTAATCATAATTATGACCAAACAGGCTTCTCAAAACAATGTCGGGCAAGAACAACAATCATATTCTTGCTAAGAGCTGAGAGTGGTGCTGAGCAGAGGTGCTTATACTTGCTAGCAAAGTAGTAATAAGATTTCCATAATATCACAGCAAAAGATGGCATCAGGAATGGAAGAAAAATCCTTGGTATCACAGAATTATTACTGTGAGAACAATTCAAACCAGATAGTTCAAAGGCAGATGGACTTGGATGGTAAGTTTGACATAGTTCTATTCAGTGTGAGATGGGGGGGGGGGGTAATTATGTGCTTGCATTATTTCCATTGTCGCATTAAAGCCTCGCCCAGCAAACAAAAAGACATTGTTTCACCTGAAAACAATATTCCCTGTGGGCTTTAAAAACGTTGTGAAGAAACGGAAATAAACTTTTTAATAAAGCAAGAACGTCGACTCTATAGTCAACGAAAAAAAAACACATTATAATAATAATAATCATAATAATAGCTTTTATTGACAACAAAAAGTGAGGTCATTGCTGACCTATGTGTCATACAGTAAGTCCGCTACAATAATGTATATGTTCCATGTTCTACAAACCAAATGCGTAGTATACAGTACTACAGAACTAAATATATGAAAACAGATACTTCTGTATAAGACAGATCACTCACACAATCACTCACACATTCACACACACAAAAATTCCTACAGAGATATACAAATACAGACACAGCATATATAACCTAGGTGGGTCAACTGTACCATACCTACAACTCATATATTTATATACATTACATTTTATGAATGTGATGATATAATACTAGGTGAAACCATACAATATACATAGCACCTAGGATAATAATTGGATTCCACAGTAGTCTAAAGCTGCTGCTGCCTCTGCATAAATGCAGTATACACAAACTTTCCAAGTGCATTTATTATACTAGGCTCATTTTCTTTCATAACCGTAAGAAACTTATCCATATTTGACATATCCCGGTAATTACAGATTTTACCATCTATATGATTTTCAAGAGTTGTTCGAGCTGCCTTATGTAGTTCACATGTCGTCAGAAAATGCACCTCATCATCAATAGCACCAGTTGAGCAGTATAGACATACTCTGTCACATTCAGGTTTGGGGGGCCTACAATGCCTCCTTATCTCAATACCAAGATTATGGGAACTAAGTCTGTATTGCGCCAATGCAATCCTGTGATTTTGATTGCTAATTTTAAGTAGATAGTGTTCGAGCCTGAACTCCCTCTTGAATTTTTTTAATGTTCTCAACTTTTTAACCTCCCCAGCAAGTGATCGAGTTATACATAACAAGTTTATGGAAACGTTTAAGTATTATCGTGAAATACCTTGCTACACCAGCTTTCCAAATTTCCTCTCATATATAGGATTGTCTTTTAATATTACTACGGGATGTGCGTCCCCATTGCTGTATAAAAGGTGGACCTAACTCATTCCCCATGCCCCCCACAGGACAACATACTGTTTTGCTGGTATAATACATGTATGGGTAGAGAAAGCTGTGCCACTTCAGTTAAGATGGATGGAAGAATAAGGGATAAATACATTTTTCTTATTTCTGCGAAAGTAAAGTGCCTACCTATCTGATCTAAAAATGAGCATAATTAATGAAACTAATGAAAAGAACAAATAATATTTAGCTATTCAATTAATGTATTAATGTGATACAGATTAGATCGGCAGGAAGATTAGCATTTCACACCTATCACATCTCAATATAGATGGGGACAGTCACGTGAATATCAAAATCAGATAGTGCGTCCGCCTATCAGGGAGAGCAGGAAACACCGGAAACGTTTATTTACATGGAATAATGTTAATAAAACGTTTTTCAAATGTTCCAATATAGTATTGACATGAGCGTTTTGGACTTAACCATGTAGAGAAGTTTAAACCGTTTTTGGTAGAAACGTTTGTATATATAGCACACATAAAAACGCCATATGACGTTATACAGACAAACATTAGTATTAAGATAAATCCTACAGAGATGTTTCAAGCATTTCATAACGTTTGCTGTTTACTGGGTTGTTTTATCTGCATACAACCATGGTTACCTGGTTAACTGCAGGTAAACTCTAAAGTGTCTAGTCACAAGGGCAGCCTCCCGACGACTAATGGGCCACACAGTTTGACCATGGAGCTCCTTTCGTAACCCCCCTCATTTAGATAACCCATCATAGGTTTATACATAACATTAAGCATCATGACGACCATGGGTCCTTGGGCCCAGACACTTTTGAGTACCTACTTGACGATGCTTTTAGGAGCGCTGTTTCACAATTTTGTAATGGTTATGACCAATTCTACCAAGCATCTAATAGCAGTTCAGTAGTTATAGAATTACCTATAGGTGTTTCAGTATAAGGATTTATACTCTATTGTATTTGATTACATGGCCAGGAGGTTAATTCAAAAGGTCCTGGGATTTCTACCCTGCGATCCTAGTGTAGGCACATATCATAAGACCTAGCCAGTCTACCCTATCTAAAGCAGTGGTTGCAGGCCAGTCAGGCACAGCAAGTCCTGAGATCACTTTACTATTCCTTTTCCAGCTGTAAGATCACTGCGATCTTAGTGAAATAATTGCATAGTGGTTTCATCTGAGTACAAGAGCACTCACAGGGAACACTCCTGATCCTAAGAGTGAATGTCCCTGCTGTATAAATATAGAGTGGAGTGAGGACGTTTGGTGAGGGTCCTTGAGGGCTCTTCAGGCTACTCATGCATTAAGTACATTGTAACAGCATTCTTCCTTTCTCTCTCTTGGTCCGGGGGGGGGGGCTCCGTACTTCTAAGAGCCAAGCTTAAATCATACACAACCACCTGGTTAATGTAGTATTTTCACTGAAATGTGGGGGTGAAAATTTATTTTAATTTACATGTATATTTTAATACATTCATATACATACTGAAACAAGTAGGTTACTTACCTCCAAGTAGGCCCTATGTGACTGACCAACACCAACTACGGGCCTGTTCTTCTTCCCTGGACCATCCTTGTCAAGTACAGATCTTAATTTATTCATGGGAACAACACTTGTGCTGGCTGTGAAAAGGCAAGGCAGTCTAATCTTAAGATCGCTTAATTGGATAAGGCAGAAAAAATCCTAAGATCGCTGATGTAGCGATACCAGAACCTTTTGAATTAACCTCCAGCTAGGATAAAAAAAACTATGAGTTTAGTATGGTCACATTCTGGCATCAGAAACAGATATTCTATGGCTATTCTTATGTTTGCCTCTGCAACCCCTAATCACCATGATCCAGGGACTATCATTGAATCTTAGGGTGTACTAAGAAACAGGTTAGTCCTGAACCTGTACACTCTCAGCCCGTATTGTAAAGTGGCTACAATTAGCCCTGTAATTTCTTTTCTTTTTCTTTTTTTTTTTTTTTTTGGACTAGCTCATTGCGTTAATGAACTGTCAGGTTCATTTATGTAACGCTATAGAGCCGACCATTTTTATTTATATTTCAAACAGATACCAAACAGTTGAAGTAAATATAGACTCCACATAATCAAACATATGTCATTATGTACAATAACAGTAAGGAAGCAGGCAAGTGTATCAAATCAATTACATAGTATTTGTTGAGATATATATCGATATGACACAAGAAACACAAAATACAATCAAATGATCATCAATGATATAATATTATATGATGATGAAATGAGGCAAGGGAACCACGTGTGGCTACAGTACTTTGTATATCTGGTATGAGCGTTCAACCCTATACAATGTGGTACAGTAGGTCACAATAAAAAGCGTTGCACTGTTTATTTACAAGGGTGGGTTGACAGTGCTTATAGGATGGATGAAAAGATGACAATCAATATACTTCATTTGTCTTTCTTCTCAGCCATGCCTAAAACTCAGGACCTCATGGTATGCTGCTCAAGACAATTTTGGCAGAAAGCCTTCCCAACTGGATTCTGCAAGGAATTCAAACAAATTATGAAGATTGCCTGGGCATTGGTATGTATGGATATTAACCCTTTCTCACTCATGCCTTCCCATTCTGGCGCAAGCAGGGACTCAGCATTGGTGGTTTCCTAGTAACCTTGTACAGCTATGGAATTTTCTGAACTCTGTTTTTGGGCCTGAAGTGACACCCGGATACCTTGCTAATATTGTGATCTTTCCAACTCTCCAACGGTCACAAGGTGGATTAATGCATGCCCTTAGGTCATTTAGATGTATACATGTAGCCCTAGTGAATACATCATCATTGTAAAAAATGACTCAAGCAACATTGTTGTGAAACATTCTTCTTTAGGCTGAAAGGAATTCTTTTGATCTTTGTTTCAGTGGAAAATGTTTAATAAACACTTTATTGCAAGCAGATAAGCTTCATTGTTTGCTCTATTTCAGATTCTTACTGCTATGAGCCAGGTAGGGTTCCAGCCAGTTGCCACCATGTTTGGAGGTCACTTGGGGAAATTGGAGCTTGATGTTATTGCACTGTCAAATACAGTAAGCCAGAAACAATACTATTTTTACATGTATTTCTTTCTTTTTTATACATTCAAGCCCTAGCTCTCCTTCTAACTCAGGATGTGCCTTAAATGTGAGGTATTACGGTATCGTGATAACTGTGACTGATATTCTCTCTTCCTATCTTGGTATGAAGTAAATTCATCAGATCAAAAGGGAAATGCTTATTCAAGATTCATAATGGTATAATTCCCTTGCAGTTGATAAACATACTGGGCAATTCAATGGTAATAGGATTCGCTTCCTGTCTGGAAACTACACTATCACAGGTAAATCTTCACCACATTTACAGACCTCTGACAGCTGCACAATAGAAGATGGCGGTTGGCTTGATCATCACTTTGTATTTATATATTCGGCTTCACCAGAGCCTTAGAAATGGCCAAACAGCCTGTATGACCTAGAAATATATTATTCCCTGATCAAACAGAAATAACATAACTTTTGAAGGACTGTATAATGTCACCAGGTTTATGTTCCACTGCCGTCATAAAGCAGCAATGCAGTTTTGGAAAGCATATTGATGCATTGATCATCCTAATCGTTTGGGGAAGTATAAACCTAAGACTGACATGATGCATGAATGTAGTACTAGTGGGACACTTTCCAGGATTTTATTCATGCATCAGGATTACCAAATTGCATAATATATTGATACAACATGCAACCCTTCAAACCCAGGTAGCAAACATGGTGTGGCCCGAGTCTGGGCCACAGTAGGCTCACTGAAAACCTAGAAGTTCTGAAACTAGTCAGCGGTGACCACTTTAGGTCCTCAAGTTGACGATACCTAAAACTACAGCTTTAAGTAGTCAAAATGATGACTTTAGGTCGTCATCCTGACGACCTGAGTCATCAGGATGACAATACTGACAGTACAGAGTCATCATATTGATGACTCAGGTCGTCAGGATGACGACCTAAAGTCATCATTTTGACTATCTAAAGCTGTAGTTTTAGGTATCGTCAACTTGAGGACCTAAAGTGGTCACCGCTGACTAGTTTCAGAACTTCTAGGTTTTCAGTGCTCCTGATGTGGGCCACACCGGGTTAACACAATGGGCACCCAATGGGTTTTGTCCTCAGCAAAGGGTCTGGGCCACACTGGGCTAACCAGTATCCAATATAAATTTACTCTTTTTCCAAAAAGTCATTGAACAACAAATCTTGAAGCTAATCCCCCCCCACACCATAGCAGTTAATGCAATATCTATCTGAGTGGAAAGGCAGAGCAGAACCATCCATTTGAATCAAGCCAACACAAGGCACTTTGGTTCAGTAAATTGACATTCTGGCCTCAATCTGATCCACAACTCCCCTATGTAGGAGTAGAGAAGAGAGCATTCAAGTTCATAATGACTATACATCTGCATATCTGCTCTTGTTCCAAGTTCAGTGCAATAGGAATGGTGTTGCCATTTCAATACTACTCAGGTGAGCTTGGTTCGCACTTTTGACCAGAACCATCCAAGTATTTCCTGACTATAACAAAGTCTGCACATTATTACTTCATGTCTGATTTAGTCGTCTATTTCAGTTGTCCTATGTCTAAAAATAAATAGGTTCTGTACGGGTAATAATATTTTCTGCCTGTTACACAGAAGGGCCATTTGGTGTGAAACCACTTTGTAGTAAGTCCGCCATGGGCTGGTGCCTCCAGGGGCAGGGGATATTTTTGTTTGGCCTCTATGACCTGGAGTGGTACCTGCTCCCACACCACCAATATGTACCTTGCCAGCCTACTAGTATGAAGAAAGACATGGGGTTGTTGTTTCCAGGACTAGTCAGTGTTGCACTGTACATGGAAAATCTGGATCCTTACTATGAACCTACCTGTATATTAATGGTATAGGGAAAGTGGGCCTACCTATCTCCTACAGCAGTGGTGGAGGGAGGGGAGGGGAGGACAGGGCAGGGCAGGGCAGGAGAGGGCAGTGGAGGCCAGGGCAGGGCAGGGTGAGAGGAGGACAATGGAGGCCAGGCAGGGCAGGGCAGGGTGAGATGAGGCAGCCTAATTACACAGTGGGGACACCTATGAGCGTAATTCGAATTACATACGTAGATCCGGTCAACAGGTGAGTTTGATCCATATTTGTTTCATTGAACTGCATGAGAACCATAAGGCCAAATCCCACAACGTGAAAATGGTCAGGAAATCATTGTTAAATAGGATATGTGGGTGCTTAGCCGATATTGGGGTGGTAATATCGTCTAGGGAAGACCTATAAAGGCTAAGAATCCCTGTCAAAGTGCTGGTATTTAGGGAGTATAGTACATCAAACATTGTTGATATTTTCTTCAGAAAGGGCTTGAAATCTCTGTGATAGACTCAAAATCCCTGTAGGTCGAATCCCACATGGCAATTTAGGGCTCAAATATCTCTGCGATTTTGTCCCTTGCACTCTTGGGGCCTTCCTGAGCCCCTTTATTGCAAGGATAACTGCTTATTTGGTCTCAATTCACTGTTGGATTCGGTATCAGTTGAACAATCCTTGCAATCTAAGAGCCCAGGAAGACCCCAAAATCGCAAGGGACAAAATCGCAGAGACATTTGAGCCCTAAATCACCATGTGGGATTCGACCTTGTGATTTAGAAGAAAACAACAGTTTCTAGGAAATCAGAAGAGGTGTGTCTTTGATAAATCAGGAGCCAAGTTCCACATACTACAGTCATAATGGGGTTGTGCTTGTGATTTATGCAAGCTATGTTTGTTTATGCTATGCAGGAGACCATTGCAAATCACAGAAAATAGTCAGAGACAACTGTGATTTTAATATCACATACTCTATCTCTGTGAATCATTCTAGCAACTCATCTGTGCAGTAATGAAAATCACTGAGATTCCCCTGCTATTATCAGCTATAGTCAGATTTGGAGTGGTAAGAAGTGCAGTGAGTACCCTTGTGATTTGGGAAATTGGCAAGAGTCCAATGTTGCCAATATCCAGAATCACAGACATTTCAGACCCATTTTTCACGTAGTGGGATTTGGCCTATAGGAAGTTAAAGTCTGTAATTTGGACAGGCTATGAGATTGATATCAGAGAAGATATCTATCCACCTATATGTGTCTTGCATATAACAGTTAATGCATGAATTAGCTTTGTTAAAGTGGAGAGTACTTGTGTAATTTAATTGTCAAATACGTCCGTAATTCTCTGGAAATGTATGAGCATAATTCAGTAAAATCTCATGAAAGTACTACAAATGATGAAATAGCTGTAATCTTTCACAGGGTTTTAAGTGTGATGAAGGATATTGGTTGACAAGAAAACTTCATTTTTACTCTCACAGGACTGGCAAATGGTGGTCTAGACCCCCAAAACATATCTCTACATCTGCTGTTGGACATAGGGAACTTCTTATTTGCTCAGACCACCAATATTGTCTGTTAAGGCCAAATCCCACTATGCGAAAAATGGGTCTGAAATGTCTGTGATTCTGGATATCGGCAACCTTGGACTCTTGCCAATTTCCTAAATCACAAGGGTTCTCACTGCACTTATCTCCACTCCATATCCCACTATACAATGCTATAGCTAATAGTAGGAGGGGAATCTCTGTGATTTCCATTACTGCACAGACGGGTTGCTAGTATGATTCACAGAGACAGAGTTTTTGATATTAAAACATGGGCGGCAGAACCATTTGAAAGTTGGGGGGCAAGGGGGGGGGTCAGGTGTTGGTAAATGCCCACGGTCTGAAATTGTGAAGGGGCAGGGTGGTGGATGGGGGGGTACATACTGTAGCTCTATGTAGCTATAGTTCCAGTGGCACAGATATGAATTATGATGGATATTGTTGTGGGGGGTTTGGGTGTGTCCCCTAGGAAAAATTGAAAAATCTAGAGGCAAAATGGTGGATTCAGGTGCTTATTGATAATAACAAACTGTATACCCATACTAACAAAGAATTGCATTCCTGAGATGGATGGAGTTCCTAAGAAAGATTACAAAATCTAAACTTCAAATGGTACATTCTTATCCAACTTAACAAACAATTTCATTCTCTCTATCTTACCCTGATCATGAATATCCAGATCTAAGCACCTTATTCTCCTAGGATCATCGTTCATGTTATCATGGATGTCACCCCCATCACAAATTCCGTCCCTCAGTATTAGTCTCTACCCCTACCCCAACAGAAACTTTAGAAATTTTAGAAGTAGAATGGTGTGTTTTGACAAGTCCTAAGTGCATAATTGTCTGCTTTATATGATTTATAATGTAGGCCCTATAATGTTGCAGTGATACTGTCCTGAAATTTCAGAATATTTTGAAAAAAGTTTGGGGGGCAAACACATTGTCTTGCCCCCCCCCAACATATAATTTGAGGGGCCACATGCCCCCCTGCCCCTGTTTTGCCACCCCTGTAAAATCACAGATGTCTCTTCAGTGTGCAATGGTCTCCTGCATAACATGAACAAATGTAGGTCGTATAAATCACAAGCATAACCCCCTTATAACTGTAGTATGTGGAACTTGGCTCCCGATTTATCAAAGACACACCTCTTGTGACTTCCTAGAAACTGTTGTTTTCCTCTAAGTGAAAGTGATTTTCAGTCTATCACAGAGATTTCTGGTCCTTTGTGAAAAAAATAGAAAAAATCTGATGTTCTCCCCTCCCCAAATAACAGCACTTTGGCAAGGTTTCTCAGCCTTTATAGGCCTTCCTTAGATGATATTACCCCTCCAATATCAGCTAAGGATCATTGCATTCCTAAATCACAAGGGTATTAGGATGTTTTCGCATTGTGAGCTTTGGTCTATACAACAAAACAACCATGGAGGTTTGGTCTGTTGTAAAAAAGCTATTCATGTGTAAAGAGGTACATGCAAATAAGTAATGGCTAGGGGGTTTGTGGCCATACCATTCCAACCAGTGATACAGGTCATAAATAAAGTTAACCCTTTGAAATCTGCTGATGGGAGAGTGCATTATTCCCATTGGTCAGCATCATGATCGAATGAAGTGCTGGGAAGTCTGATTGCCTGCACTTCATTGTAGCATCATGCTGAGCCCCAAGGTAGTATATCTTTGGCGCCTTAAATGACGGACCCATTGATAGATCTAACCTTTATGCATATGTGAATGTAATGGGAACTCCTATAATGCCTTCTAGGTATGTTAAAACTGGCACAAGACGTGAAATAATAGATTTTCTGTTTTGGGTATATCTACAATCAGGCCACTGCCCTGTACGTACTGTTGAAATTTCAACCAATTCTTTCAACTATGCCAATCTCAAAGAAATAGATGTCTAAAAATAAAATGCTTCGGGCATTTTATCTCTGTGGACAAGCACTTAATTACATCAGCTCAATGGTGCCATCTATAGTTAGGAAATCAGACTGTGGTGTTCTATAGCAATGGCACCTACCCAAGGGAAGCCTGCAGGGTTGCAGACTGCTCAGTGCTGCCACTTGGAGACTTTGGTGAGAACTAATTATCCAAAGCAGTTTAACTTTCCACCAATGCATTGAGCAGAGTTGAACATGGAGTTTACACTGTATGTATTGAGACCTACTATCTACTAGATTAGATAACATGAAATTAATTGGAAGGTGATGTACAATCATCTGAGATGGAAATAAGAAGAACATAAATGATATCTAGTAGCAGCTTTAACTCAGACCCCTTTCCTTAGTATGGCAATTCAGATCTACATACGTAATTCGATTTACACTCATAGGTGTCCCCACTGTCCTAATGTGGCCCAGACCATATTTTGAGGACAAGACCTGTTGGGAGCCAAACGGTTTCAAGTTGGTTTGCCCGATTAGGGCTGCCCTGTGTGGCCCTGACTTGAAACCCAGCATCTGCCAAACCTAAAACCCATGTACTGAATTCTGCCCACTTTGAACCACCTTATCCCGGGTAAAACCATTTTGGCCCCGCGTAGGCTTGCTGCATGGGAAGGTTATTTAGTTTACATATGAATTGGTCATGTTAATATTAATTGATTCCTCCTAAACATAACATGAAGCGAAAGCCTTTGATTTTGAATTCACTAAATGTAGTAGTGTTTATAGCCATTGACTTCTCTACTGACTTTCTTTCGAAACGTAACAGTGTTATGGGCTCAAGAACTTCAAAATGTATGGAATCTACTTCCAAAAAGGTACGGCTATATAATTTAGAGCAATCTGTCTCTTATACAAGGTTTACATGTATAAGCTGCTTACATAATTTCGACTGCTATTTGATATCTTTAGAATGGTGCTACAATGTAATCTAGAATTTCATACTTGACTTCTTTCTTGTTCCATCAATATCCTTTGCTCTTGATCTACTTCACAGGTTTGATATTGCATATGATGCTGCTGATGCCATGCTATGCAATATTCCTGAATATAGAACCTATACTGCTTGCCCTGGGACAACCAAAAGCTGTATCAGAGTAAGATCATCTGATTCAAAAACAATTTGAAATTATTTTTTACATCCATTTTGTATCTCATAAGTTCATAAGAATAAACAATAAAGTTCTTATTAATATTTTTTTTCAGCTTCTCTCTTCTGAAATCAGCTTCTACCTGTACCTTAAAGAGTCCTACTCCACTTTGTCATATTCAAACTTTAACTTTTTATTTTCATTCAGGCTAACTTCACAATATCTACTCTACTTCATGCCTGGATTGTTTGTAAGTGACCGTTCATCCTGTAGACAAGTAAATGACCCTCATGGGTCTGTGCACTATAGTGACAGGTCTTCATGTGGCTATGAGAACTACTGTAAAGCTGAATCTAAGTTCAATATTTGTTTTCTCCATTTAAGTTTCACTCCCTAAAACTGAGAACAGGCTAATGGGTTGGGATTTGCTTTTTAAAAGAAAACAATTTACTTCATAAGAAGAAAACATAATTTTCAAAGTCATGTTTATTAACTTGATTTCCTATAGTTGGGACCATTCTATAGACTCAGTTGCTTGGTTATTCAGATGCTTTGTAAAAATGGTCAAAGGAAATACTAGTAGATTTAGCTAATTGTACTCTTGGTTCTTATTTCAACAGTTCATTTTTATGTGGACCGTGTTAAGGAAGTTTACTGAGTGCCAGAATCAAGTCGCCCCTCACAATGTGATAGCATTAATTGCCCACATCATACATGCAACATTACAGTATCTTTTTCTCTACCATTTAAACTTTGGTATATTGTAAGTAAATGTATATATATGACCGCTATACTTAACTAAGGAAATAGAACCAAAGAGTAAATAGTTTGTCACAATTGGCGCTCTTAACGCCCTTAATTTATTAAGGAAACACAAAAGAAAAAAATTGGGCACCAACCAAACAATATGGTGGCCTCCTTGTGTGTGTGTGGTGGCTATACCTGGGGGACAGGTGACCTAGATGAGACTATGCAGGCCTGTCCCCTATGTGAGTCCCAGGGTAGCACACACATATATATAGTAGCAGAAATGCTACACATATATACCATTATAATACCTAGTAACAAGATAATTATAACACCCATATATGACCCCTATACTTAACTAAGGAAATAGAACCAAACAGTAAATAGGTTGTCACAATTGGCGCTCTTAACACCCTTAATTTATTAAGGAAACACAGAAGAAAAAAATTGGGCACCAACCAAACAATATGGTGGCCTCCTTGTGTGTGTATGGTGGCTACCTGGGGGACAGGTGACCTAGATGAGACTATGCAGGCCTGCCCCCTATGTGAGTTCCAGGGTAGCACACACATATATAGTAGCAGAACCGCTACACATATAATACCATTACAATAACAATTTCGCAGATAATTATAACACCCGTATTGGAATTCATACTTTAAAACAATGTTAAAGAGTAAAACATATTTGTATATATTTAACAGCCATAAAATCATTTTTCTGGTTTGATATTTAAATTATGTTCATTAACTACTTCAACTGCAGCCTGATTTAATTCTCTTGAGCAAGGAGACTGTTGTATGTATTCTATAACCCAAACACTGTTGGTGAGTCAATGTATATGGTAGCTTTTTTTTTTTAAATTCAAACAGGGGATCATCAATAGCCCAGGCCATTGCCTTCTTCCTACTCTTTATCATGACCCTAATCTATACTTTGTGTTCCAAAGCATTCAAGACATCTTGGTGTGGTATGTCTACATTACACTCAAACTTACATCAATGTTGTAAATTAAGGGAAGGCGACAGCCTGATTCTGTAAAGCTCCCATAGCAAAGGTGCCAGTAGCAATACTAAGGGAACATAGATATTGGATTTTGCATTGTGCTAATAAGGTGCAGTATCATTAAATGAATATTTATTATGATTCTCTAGCTGACAATAGGAGCCTTCATCATTTGTGAATGTGCATTGTAAAGACAAACTCAACAGTGCGATGACGGTTATGGATAGTTTAGTTTTGGTGAGTAATGGCCTGTTATAAATTTTTCAGGATGGGACCTGAAGTGTCTCCATGCCTGGGGCCCCCTAGCAGCACTGGGGATGTTTGGCATGGTGATGATGTGCCTAGAATGGTGGGCCTTGGAAATATCACTTTTTGTTGCTGGAATAATTGGTGAAACGGAATTGGCTGCACAAACAGTAGCTTTCAATCTCTTTAATTCATTGTATGGGGTTAGTATGAGAGTAAATGTCTCCATACTTATAAATTAGGATTTTTCAAAAAGAATAGATTGATGATTATTACTGAGATATCAAACTACTTAATCGATTTTCCAAACTTTTATAACTTCACATTAGACATGTATCTTGACACATCTTGGAATGGGCCCCAGTATTATTGTTATATCAAACATTCCGAACCCATGAATAGCTTCTGTATCATATAGCCACGGCTTAAAATCCACTCTGTTAGTAAGGCAAGAATCCAATGGTAGTTCTTCAAAATTGACCAGAAGAAAAAGATTTCACCTGCCATTGCAAGGGTAAAATTCTTTTCCTTCGTTACCCACTGAAGGTAAAAATCCCCCCCCCCCACCGTTCTTACCCAATGAACACTCCAAAGCTGGGGGATGTCGGCATAGAGCTTGGGGGGATGCATCAATCGTCCACTAATGCATTGCCCCTTTGTCTATTTGATTCCTGGAGGCCTTTGTGAAAAGATTTGGGAATGGTCTGTTTGAGGTGCTATTCCCAAAACGGAACTCACTCACCTCAGGGAATCGATTCCCTGATGTATTGCTAAAAGGGAATTGGTCAGAAAAGTGTTATAATAGTGGTCCACAGTCGGGATGTTATTCACAAGTAGGAACCGATTCTCTGGGGAAGTCGATTCTTAGGGTGGGGAAAAGTGGAGAATTGGAAGATCAAATAGCAACAGTGAGAATTCGATCCAATTCCTTTTGCAACAGCCTCCTGCTGGCCCTATTGAAAGATTTGTTCGATCATATTTTAAAGGTAGTAGGTGGAATTGCAAGTGCTACAGGTATCAGAATCGGCCAGTACTTGGGTTCAGGGGACACCAATGCGTCTATAACCACTGCAAGAGTTGGAATTACAATTTCTGGTAGGTATCTCGAGAGGTGGTTTGTAAAGTATAGAAGAGATTTCTGAAAGATACCAGGTCAGTCCATTTAAATATGGAGCGATGATTCACCCTTTCCTGCATGTATGTCATCAGCACTCTTGTTGCAGTGACCTGGTAACCCCTGAATATAATTGTGAGTTTTTATCCATATTACCGTAATCTCCCGCGTATAAGACGCGTCCTCTACGCCAAACAAAATGCTGGTGTGTCTTATAGCTTACTCTCAAGTTGGGGTGCGTCTTATACGAGGGGTAATTTTACTATAGAACAGTACTGGATTTACAAAATTGAGCCCTAAGAGGTGCGTCTTATACGCTAAAATGCCTCTGCTGAGTTTGGGGTGCGTCCTATACGCGCAGCGCGTCTTCTACGCGGGAGAATACGGTAGTTTCAAGGATAGGGATGTTGAAAACTAAATGCTGGGATCATCAAATGTATTGTGTTGGCAAACAGTCTTGATTACACCAGCACAGTGGCTCCACCTGTGGTTATAAAGCAGACTATAGCATTCTACATTGGAAGAAGCTTAAGGTTTGGATGTCTGAGAGGACAGAGCTTAGTGCTGCTACCTCCATATTTTTTATCAACAATAATTAACCAAGTGGTTTCCCTTCTGGATATCAGATCCAGCTATAGAATCATTTTGAATATTGGTGATTTTTTTCCAATCTACAATATAGTCTTCTATTAACAGTGTTCAATGGCCTTGGTCTAATGCTACTCCTCATAGCACTGAGATCAGAATTACCGAAGATGTTCACAAATGATGGGTAATTATATCTCGCTTTTACAGCATTTGATCAATCGACTTTGTCCTTTTCTATCAGGTATTTTGTGTAGTCAGAATGAAATTGTGTGGCCTCAAAAAGATATTTCGAACAAGAAGGATTACCATGGAATCAAATTGTCACATCTATTTGTGTGTAATTGTTTAGAAAATATACCCAGGAAGTTATGAAAATGGCTTACAGACTATTATAATTGATTCTCTATTTTCAGTGATGTGATTGCCATGGCATGCCTTATCTTACCATTGGTGTCAGTTTTCCAATTAGGAGATGCAGTCTCTGTAAGTAAATAATTATATGAAAAATGATCTTTCACAAGAAATAACAGGTTTAGCTTATAACTAGCAATCTGTCTTGACACAGCTTTCAAGGAGAGCCTCTCTTGATAAGGGCCTCTTTTAATCTCATCAGGTACTTACTGATGATTCCAATTGGCTACATGTGTTCCAAAAGAGGTGTAGCTATTCGACATTATATTTTGAGCCTTACAAAAATGCCTCCCATAAAAACCTCCCCCAGAAGTTGACCAAAGTTTGAGTTTTTTTTCAGACTATGGTCATTACGAATCTAGCGGACTACAGTTAAGAAATATCCCCGTCATTCAGAAGATTGGTATGATCAGGGTTTAATGAATTAAGCCTACATTAAGTTAAGCCTAATTACCTTTCTTACAACCTAGAAAGGGGACCCTTTGAGGCTTATGAAAGTAATTGAAAACCCTTCCTTCTTAAGGTTACCCACTCCTTCTTGTTTTCACTTTAGAGCATAGGCCGGGCGATATTCAGAGGGACAGGCAAGCAGCTCCTAGGAACGCTCATCATCTTCATCGCCTTCTATGTAATAGCTCTGCCAACTTCCACACTTTTAGCATTGGTTGCTAATTTAGGATTGCAAGGTTAGGAGTTTTGGACATATATATGGTGAAGTGCCACATATATATGGTAACATAATTAATCATTGCTTTCATTAAAATGTTAACTATTGAAGGACTTTTGATGCTCTAAAACTTCAAGTTATTTAGTTTTCATGATTTGTAATGATTGTGCTGGCATATAGTTGTCTGCATTGAGGTGCATAAAGGATTCTTCTTGTTCTTTTCCACAAGGTTTATGGATTGGATATTCTATTGCACTTATCATTAGTGCCATCATATACATCATTGTCATTAATTATGGACTAAACTGGAATCTGCTGACAGAGGAGGTAAGATAAAAATTATGTTGTGCAATGAATCCAGGAATATCTTTTTAGGTCACTTTCTATCTACCACAGCATGGTGAGTTTGGGTGGCACGAAATATCCGCCCTTCCTGAGAGGAAAAAGAAACTTATTGACCCCTCCTGAGAAGAAGGAGCATTTATAAAATGTTGACCCATTCAATCAATAAAATTTTTTACATTCATCCACCATGTAAGTGGGGTAGAGTTGATAAAGTGCTTGAGGGTTGAACCAGCAATTTACACATGAAGTTTACCTAACTAGTTTACGAGGGTACATTATGGTTTTAGCAAATGGAAAGGGATGGAGAAGGCAATCATGGGCTGTCCAGCCGTCCAATAGGACTGCCGATCAATGCTTAATCATTTCTTTTGTTCTGTATAGTTAAGCGTCCTGTATCGAATCTTCAATTTAGATTTGCCAAGTTGAATTTGTGTTTTCCTCATCATAGGCAGCTGAGCGAGCCAAGGGAGACGTAGAGGTTACTCAAAATAGCAGCAGTGATGAGGTCGATGAAAATACTGGCAAGTATATCCACTGTAAATCCTTTAGCGACATTTTGTTGCCTCCCAGATAACGCTATTCTGTCTCTATGATGCACCAATGCATTACTGGCAATCCACTTTTTTGCAGTACTACAATGGTGCATTTTCTCAAATATGTGGGACTGTATAAGTGGAGAATTTCTGCATGCTAGGGCATAGGGCATAGTGCTTAAAGGTACAAAGTGAAATTTAATGGGATAAAAGTCCTCATCAAATGTTGTCTTCTGCACGGTCTTGGTAAATGCACACAAATACGTACATGTGGTGATGGGGTAGGTCTACTGGCTTTTTAGCAATGAGAGCTCCTCTCCAAATGGAAAATAAATTTTGATTAGAAAGATTTGCTGGCAGGAGAAAGTCACACAAGCCACGTAGACAAGGTTACTAAGTGTTGTAAAAACCTGTCCTATGTAAAAGACTTGGTGCTGTTGTTTGTACTTGATATGTACACTGTAAAAACAGTGTTTAGGGATTAAACACCAGTGTTTAGAAGTTAAACACTTGGTTAAACACTTATTTGTCCCACTTTTCTCAACGCTTCTTAAGTGTTAAACGCGTTCAATTTTAAATGCGTTTAACTAGGAAGTGTTTAACCAGGTGTTTAAATGCTAAACACTTAAACACTTCAGTGTTTAGGTGTTTGAGAATAAGTGTTTAAAAGCTAAACACCTAAACACTTCAAGTGTTTAGATGTTTAAATGTTGGTGTTGAGAAAATTTGATGTGTATCTTTAAACACCTTTTTTGCAGTGTAACATGTTATGATAGACCATAACACTCCCAATCAAGGTTATCACTTTTTTTTTATATCTATACCCTTTGTCAATCGCTCACATGAATTATGTACAGCAATTAAAAACATTTTCAGTATAGAAATATACAATACTCAGATGACCATTATACCTAACACCTATTTCAATGGTGCCTTGCTCAATTCTTGCCAAGTCTCTTTTCCTAGCATGACATCATAAGATTTGCTCTACCTCCTGATTTCAGCTCTGATTATTCATGAGAAAAGCAAAATTCCCCTACGTCTCTACATTCTGCGTGCTGCAACAATTATATTCTTCTTGTTAATTCCTACTGCTGGACTTCTCGTCAGATTATATACAGTCAGTGACACACAGATAGCTGTCTCAGATGGTCTAGACTCAACGCATGATTTAAACAGCACAGAGTTTCAAGGCTTAATAGAGGATGGAAACTCAACAAACTTTTATCATTCAACCTAGAACTAATGGGTTTATACAAAATCTTGGAATATCATTTCAGCATTTTCAATAATGGATGGATCAGAGTCATTTATAATAGTTTGATGGTGAAAAAAATTATCATATAATACATAAGTTACTATTCTCCTAATAAAATGCCGTGTGCCATGATTGTAAATAATTTATATGAATTAAGCTATAAATAAACTTTACCACGTGGAATCAAAGTCTAATACTTTTGGAAATCAATCAAAAAGCCAGATTCTGGTGACTAAAGTCATCAGTCATGGTCTGTAGTCAGCTACAGGGGCGCAATACTGCAGTGGGAACATATTTCATCAAACATGGCCCAGCTCTGTCCCGTTGGGACATTTTGGGCCCATTCACCTTGTGGGTGCTATAAAAGTTCATTTCATTGTTACATCACTTATGCCATGAAACGTTACTAATAAATGAGTATGGTCATGCAGAGTATAGTTGCTACCACCAAAGTGGAGAATATATTTCCTATATTCACTATATGTAAATAATAGGGGTCCTAATGTTAGTACGTTAACTCATCCTTGTTATGTTCACAATTTTTCCATATGCATATCATTCAGTCTGTCATTTGATCTCGTTTTGCATATCAGATCCAATAAAGATATTAAAAAAAAACTTCAAGACGTTTTACAACCTTTAATGTCACTTGTAGCACAGATAAACTAAATTCTAAATTATTGTATTTGTATAGCTTGTATATGTACCATTGTGAGGAGTAAGCATATAGTTATTATCACGGTTGTGCATACAGCCACAGTTACCCAGTGTGCAGTTTTGCCAGATATATGCTAGATTAATTAAGACATGCTCCTAAAGTCCTTTAAGAAGATACATGTCTGTACATATATACCCCTCCTCAAAGTTAACAAATATGTAGAAATAAGACAGAAATTGCAAAATGTGTAAACAGACAAAGGTCAAGGATTTTCCTAAGATGTTGGCTGTGTAATATCTGGTCAGGGAAGGTCATATTAGGTTCTGGAGAGTCCGAAGAAAAAACGTCTTCTGCGTCCCAGAGCTTCATTGACCCTTATATTCTATAATTATCCACAATGTTAGTGTCCGTGGGCATTGCAGGCTACACTATACTGTACCAGACACCCTGCAGTTTGTGTTAAACCTGAGGGTCACCATCGATCCCACTTTGAAACAATCAAAACAAAAGAAAAAAAGACGATCTTCTGCACACATGGGGGTCCAATTCTTCGGGCAGAATGATAACATAAAAATCGGGTCATGCAATTTCACCCAATTACTGACATATCCAATTGTAATAGTTTGCCAACAACTCCGTGCCATTAATGCAAATAAAGGTGCATAGATCTACTGAACAGTGTTGAAACATTATTTCTAGTGGGAGCTATTTTGCAAAACACTGTTCTTGGGGTGGGGTGGGGGTCCTCCTACCTGCTATTTACCTCTATTGGTGGAGGGATAAACAGAAAAAATAGTTTGATGACCTGCAAAAATCCCCCAAGCCCCCCCCCCCACCATTAATGACTCGTCCCTTATGTTATGTTGGGTAAATTATTTTTGATGGGACACCCTTATAGTTAGTATGCTTCCATCTGGTGTATATATAGCTACAGATGGAGCCAACCTGTCGTACCCATCACTTTTTTAGCAACTTAGATGAAATAGCCACACACTCGTGCGTGACAATCGAACCATCTATGCATTACCCCACCTGTATAGGACTCAGTTTGGAGGCCTAGTGGAGCCGCCATTTTGAATTTTGCTGGTTGAGGTAAAACCCACTGATGACACATACCATGATGGGTACCTTGTCCCTGGTTAACACCCACTTCCAGGGACATGCTGCTCTCATCTTATCAGTTCTTATCAGTAGGTGTCGCCAGAACCAGCACCAGACCAGCTAGTGCCCAATATTTATAGTGCCATCACAATAGCTGTAAAACGGAAGCTGTTGAAAAGCTTTTTGAACAAAAATGCATTGATGAACACACAAATAAAAAGACATAATTATTTGCATTTGAATCATTTCACCCTGAATATTTCATGAAATTAGTTTAACAATTCCCTGATTTGTATAAAAAATGTCCGATATTGAGTACATATTTGATTTGGAATGCAGGCATCAACATGCCTTTTGTTGTGTGTTTTAAAAATAGCTGAGAGAGACTTGGTCACACTACCCACGTGGGATAGTCCTGGAGGTCATTTTCTCCCACATAGGTCTATCATAGTACTATAATGAATTTGGCGATAGGGACGTCTCAGAGTCGATGGAACCCTCAACGTTTCATCTCATACAGATGAGCCTGTGGGATGCTATGTTAGTTAAAATGATACCTGTCATGTTTCCAAACTATGTCAATTATCTTCCTGGTGAAAACAAATCAAATTAGTCTACACGTTGACATCATGCATGCATCACACACACACACACACACACACACACACACACACACACACACACACACACACACACACACTTAAAACCTCAAATGGGATGCAGATACAATGAGGTACACAGCAATGTCTGTCACCTCTCTTGTCATTCTGCCTAAGTGCTGCTAAAAATATAATGCCTTACAATAGGCCCACCATTTCTTTGGTTACAGGTATTGTGTAAGGACAGGAATAGGCCCAGCTCTCCAGAAGTAGGCTAGAGTAAGGCTTTACGTGGGTCCCACTGGGACATCACCTGTAATGCCAGTCTCGGACGTGCCCAGACTGTACTATTTACAGTCTGGGAGACTTATTATTAAGCCTGCTGGTTCTAGTAATGAAGTTGCAACAGGTACGGTCACAGGGGAACAAGCTTCATTCATAGATATTCATTGGCATATAGGGGAATGCACCAATCAGTGAGGCCACTACCTTATGGGAAAATGATCCAGGACCTTGGATCATTTTAGAAGAGGCATTGCAGTGATTTAATGAGAAATCTTCCAGGCCCACTATAGGGCCTGGAAGATTGAGGCTGCTGTCATGCATGAATGCAGCCCGGTGAATACCTGAACGTTCTGTGCAGACTTGGGGAGTGGTAATTATCTATCCGCAGGGGTGGCGAGTTTTCGTCTCCTCTTTGATCTATACGGCACATGGCTATTGTATTATTGACCAATTGGAGGCACCCCTGGCATAAACTGCGGAGTCGGGGGCTGAAGGTGTTAGTCATAGTGGAGTCGGGGTCTAATGGCGGCCCCCAGCTGATAATGGCTATGTGAGCTATAGTAATGCGCTGGCTTTTTTGCTAATTTTAAAAGGGTACATTTTTTACGCCCCCCTCAAGAGGGATCAAAATTATTTACGCCCCCCCCCCCTTAGTTCAGAAATTTTTAAACCCCTCCTCAAATCCACCACCCCGCTGTTGACAAATAATAACCACTCCCTTATAATGGGGGGTCCACAAGAAAGTTCCATGTATAAACTGTAACTTTTCTCCATAAGCCCTATGCTTTCTCCATAAGCGTTTTTCTCTTTAGCTATGCTAGATAAAACCTTCCATTTGCAAAGTGATTTTAGATTTAGCCTTTGTAGTTTTTATAGTTCAGAGTTAAATCCATCAATACATTGGACATTCTTTCCATAACTTTCCTTTATGAGTCCCTTAGTTGGCCATTAGGTGGCCAATGTAATAATCCATATTAAAATATTCACTGCATAATCCCTAATAAACTATTTAAAACAGGTCTCTCGTTGGCAGGTGGTTCATATCTGATAACTATTATCAGTGATAACTGTTGTTAAACAGCTTCATCAATGGCTGCGCCCATTGCACAATCCGGTCGAAGCAGGGTCGTTTTTAGGCCTTGCTGACGGCCATTCATCCCTGTCTACGATATTGTAGTTACTATGGCTAAATATAGCGGGTAGATATTTATGATATTGTGAAATGTTTTCACGAAACCAGTCACATGTCGCAAAATTGGAATTCATGATTATAATCCTGTTACACAGAGCATATCTTAAGCTTTGATTTACTTTTTAATCCATCAATATACATGTATCATTATTTTTCTTTTTTTTCTTTTAAACTTGGTAATAGAGCCTTAACCATAGGACTTTATATGTGTTGTAAATGTTTACACATAACACGCATGCACCAACACTTGTTAGAAAGCTTGAAATTGGTGGATGTGGAATCATAGAGTTAACTATTAAAATCTTAATTATCTAATGTAATGTAGTAACTACTTTCCCTCATGCCACCTATGTCTATCTGAAACATCAAAGACAAGCTACTAAGTTTGTATTAGATAGATTTTGCTGTAAGTTCTAGGAAAAAATGAATATTTGGTATTTCTATGCATTTTATATTATTTCTTTATTGATGGTACAGTTAATATGATTGTTGATTTAAATGTCCCAAAACCCTTAATTCTTGAAAATAATCGTTTTTGACCTTTTGAATTAATAACCTCTTGCATAGGATGGCCGACGTACGACTGGTTTTGTGAAAACATGGCTTACGATCTTCTGCGTGTTGCTATGGTTTACTTTTAGTCTCGGTGTTGTGTCATTGGAGGAGTACCATGCCAACATTTAGGGGCTTCTAACGCAAACACATCCTGCATTCAGGTATCTGAACTTTTCTGTCCTTTAACGGTTGTTAACTCATGGGTGTACTTTCATTCTTTGAATTAACCAGTAGTTTGTTATCCATGGTTTTATGTTACTTATGTATCCTGGGTTAGGGTTAAAAGATCAGCTCCTAGAGCATCCGGCCTGTGTCACGGGCATTGACACCTCTCTAACTTTATTCATCATTTTATGCGTACTTAGCTCAGATAATACCTAACTCATATCAATAGCAGGCTATTATTTTTTTTTCAACCTTTGCATAGATTCTCCACGGCATCAATGATAAAGAGGAAACTGGAAGAGCGTGATCCAGTGGAGGCACCTATTTTTGACACTCCAACACAGAAAAAAATAAATTCCAAATGTTAGTCGAATATGGGTGGAATCGTCTAACTTTCTACCAATACTTAGACAAAACGCCGTGCCTTAATGTCCCTCTTTTTCTTAGTCAAATTCACTAACGGATCTTGATCAAAGTGGGTAGCCATAAGAGCTGTAAGCCCGTGGTGGGAGGGGGGTATGGAACTTTCTATTCTGTATGGCATGGTGATTGCCTATTTCATAAAAAAAATGTATTGGCAGGAAGATTGAAAATACATACATGTTGAGATTGTGTACATGTAGAGTCCCACTTATTTACGATTCTCCAAATTTAATATGTCCTTGAAAGATAAATTTAAGAAAGGTTTCTCGATTGTACATATGAATGCTAGGAGTGTGAGAAATAGACAAAGGTGCACGAGAATTGGTCAGCAATGAGGGTTATCACACGAGGCGAAGCCGAGTATGATAACCCTCATTGCTGACCAATTCAAGTGCTCCTTTGTATTTATCTCAAATTTAGTCAAATATGTTCAAAATTCCATTTATTTGGCATTAGAAATTAGTTTATCATCAGTCATTTGAACATTTTGGATGTTTTCCCTTGCAGTGTGATACAGAGAGGGGTTATCACACTGGGGGGTTTATGGGTTTATCACACTGGGGGGTTTATGGGTTTATGGGTTAATAATCCACTCCCCCTTCGGGGTCGTGGATTATTAACCCATAAACCCACTTGTGCGTTCCCATAACATACATTAAACGCTAAGTAAATTACCTTATAATATGGGTAATTAGATAATATATCACTGTATGTGCATAGGTTATTTTATATCAATGGTATTATTACGAGAATATGTATACACCGTGCCTATGTCAACATGATGAAATATCTCTAGACCAAATAAAGTTTAAATGTGTTAAAAAAAAAGTGACCAAGATCTCTTAGTGAAAGTAACCAAAATAAGTTAGCCTGCCTGAAACTCCCAGCAGATACCCTGTTCAAGATTGTGCTCAGAGAGTTAAACTGATTTGGGTAGTCAATATAACTAAGAAAACTTAGACCTCCTTGGTCATTTGTTAGTCATAAGTTCAAACTAAGTCCCTTTGACTAAGTTTTCTTAGGTGCGTTTTTTTGTGTGTGAAACTGATCGCTCTCAAGAAACACACCAAATGGGTAGGGCAACATGCTAGAGTAATTTAGTTAAATAGTCGAACACAAACGCTATTTGTTACATTTATATAGTAAGGGAGCAAAGAGTATAAAGCCATTGCCAAAGAGAAAATTAGAAAAGAGGGCACATACTCACAGCTCTTTTTACAATAGGAGCAACACCCTCCTGGGGGCTTACACTGTGGGCTAAAGGACCGGGAGCCTAATGGCTGGGGCCTTTTCTATATGTGTTAGGGATAGGGCCTGAAAGTAACCTAAGGAAAATACAGCAGGTCTTTTCAAAATGATGTCTATAGCTATCATTTTGAAATGACCTTCTGAGAAATAAGGTAGGGTATACGTGTAAAACAAATGGTGTGAAGTTAGAAGGTTATGAAGGGCAGAGACGGTAGTTAAGATGAGTGAGGGAATGGTGGAGGAGAAAGGCAGAAGGCTACATGAGAGATTGACAGGGAAATGTATGGAGTAGGAGTAAAAGAATACTTGTTACTTGGGAGGATGGATTAAAAACTGATCACACGGCGGCACACCTAGCTCGTTCTGCTCTCCAGGCGTATTATCGTCTCTCTCTCCGATTCCGGCGGGTCTGGACCTAGCCGCTTGTCTGCCCCTCAACACGTCTCATCAGATGGTCCTAGAACAGGTCTAAGACCCTGACTTCTCCTAAACATCGCTTTAAATACTCCTTCCAGATCCTCATGACGTCACACCCTACGTCAGGCCCCCCCTTATCTTCCAAATAAGGCCAGCTAACACCTGTCGGTACGCCCCACAGCTTCCCATTTGTGCTGGCGACCCGACACTGGAATAGTTGGCCCCCACTCGTCGTGAGGGCGATTCCCTGTTCTCCACCTCTTTGCTGCTGAGTTGCCATTTTCCAGCCAGGGAATGGAGACGGGGTACATCAGGAACCCATTCCCTATGCCCAGTGAAGGTCTAGGTAGCTGTCCCCACACATCAGGGCCCATTGGCAAAACCGCCAATGGGGGAGACATCACACTCGGAGGAGTCCCTCTCATAACCCCGCTCCCGGCGCATTGGCACTGCTGGATGGCCAGTACTCCCGTCTCTCCCGCTCTCGCACCCTTTCTCTCTCTGCCCACCGCCTATCTTCTTCCTCCTCCGTACACCTTTTCTCCGCATCTCTATCCCAGTGCCTCTTCTACTCCCTCTCTCTCTTTCCAACTTCTTCTCCTCCCGGCATCCTTTATCCTCTTTCTCTTCCCGGCACCTCTTCTCCTCCTTCTCCTCCATCAGTCTCTTCTCCTCTCTTTTCCTTTTCTCTTCCTTCTCTTCTGCCGCTCTCTTCTCAAGATTTCTGTTTCTTCCCCTCCTTCTTTTTCTTCTGTTCTTTCTCCTCAGCTACTCTCCTCTCCTCCTTCCTTTTCTTCTGTTCCTTCTCTTCTGCTATCCTTTTCTCGTCCTTCCTTTTCCTTTGTTCCTTCTCGTCTGCTATCCTCTTCTCCTCCTTCTTTTTTTTCTGTTCTTTCTCCTCTGCTATTCTCCTATCCTCCCTCTTTTTCTTATCCTTTTCCTCCTGTCTTATTTTATCCGTCTTTTTCTTCTCTTCCTTCTGACACTTCTTGTCGTCCTCTTTTCTTTTTCTCTCCTCCCTCCATCTTCTCTCCTCCTACTTCACGTCCCCACCGGTATCTCCCTTTGTTATTGCCTCACAGTCACACCCACCACCATTGGGTTTGATGGACCCTTCTGTCTCCGAGCCTGCCTGGACCTCTCTGGTGTCCAGCAGTGACAGCTCCAGTGCTTTCAAGGGACCCAGTCCGTCTTTGCTGCGGCAAGCCTCATCCCCAGTGGTGTCAGGTGTCGACCGCTCCGCCTTTGGTACCTTCCCAGACATGGTTGGGGTGGAAGGGGTGGAGGGAACCAGCTGAGGGTGTGTATTTAGCGTTCGAGGTCACCCCTACCCATAATGCAAAAGATATGGTAAAAAAACGCTCCCCGAACGCCTCGCTTGACATTCCAGCTCAACACACGAGGCGTTCGGGCAGCGGTTTTCTAAGGATAATCTATTGCATTATGGGTAGGGGTGACCTCGAACACTAACTACACAACCTTAGCTTGTTCCCTCCTCCCCTTTCCACCCCAGCCAGGTCTGGCTAGGTACCAGTCCTTAACTATGCTTGGGAGTGTAGTAAGTTGACTTGGGGATCAACATTGACCCACATGGGGCAGACCAATAGGGGGTGGCCTTACAAACCAGCATTGATCCCTCGGCCGTACTCCGAACGCACCGACAGTGCAACCTGTTTACTAGTCTGCTAGGCTTTGAGTAGTGTTTAGTACACCTTGAGAAATAGGACTGGCTATTCATCCTGGGGGGGGGGGGACTCTGCTACCTTACCGGGAGGTGTGGTCAAGATTTGGCGTGATAACTGATATGGGTGTTTTTTTTTCATCCCCTAAGGCGTGAAGGGGTGTACACCATAAAGGTATGCTTCTCAGGAGACCACACCATAAGGGTGTCTTTTGAGCCATAGTGCCTGTATCATGAAATTCAGAGGGATTAAGAACCCTGTTTGTATAATAATTATCTCCCCCTCCCATACTACCCACCAGCCTGACAGAACCCCCATAGACTGAAACATAAAGCCAACTCATTTACTTCAACAATACATGATGCTACTGTGGCACTGGGGAGTGAAAAGCCAGATAAAAAAAAACAAAGGGCTTAATCCGGTTTTATAATATAGGTTTTATAATATATAACCACTACCCCTCCCCCCTTACCTCCTATTATGCCATATGTGGTATATTTTTGCATCTTAAGCCTAGACGCTATTATGGGTCAGGAGTCCATGACCATACATCTCGGTAAAAATAATTTGAGTCGCCCCCCCCCGGGCTATTCATCCACAGCACACAGGCCCTCTCAGCTCTAAAGGAAATCAGCCACACATTAGAACTTTATGGGGTTGCTTGGAATAAAGATCATAGGACCGTGCAGTTACCAGGTGTGGATTATTTTCAAATCCACACCTGGACCTAGTCACCTAAACCTAGAGGTTGAGTCACCTAAACCTAGGGGTTGAGTCACCTAAACCTAGAGGTTGAGTCACCTAAACCTGGAGGTTTAGGTGACTAGGTCTCAGCGATTTGAAAATATATATGTATACACACACTTAAGGTCAATGAAGTGCACTTGGTTTATTGGCCTACAGAGGGCTATAATTAGAAGCAATTAAGTAAATCATAGGGAAACACCTATGCTGTAAGTCTGGAACATATTTCAATGTGACTACAGACGCATCTTCCACTACTTTTTGGAAAATCAGCTATTTGGATATGTGTTGAACAAGGTGTTACACACCTATTCACACAGAATCTGGTAGAGATGACATAGCAGTGCAACACTTAGTATAGGTCCATAGTTGCAGCATCACAGTTTGTCCGACAGCGCTTTGAGATGGGTCAAAGGAGGTGTTGAAATAACCCACAAAAGCCCAAAGGGCAAGGGAGTAATACCCATAGTCCACTGGGCCTCATTCGCCAGGTTTTATATAGATTTGTATGGCTCATTCGCGCGATAGGGGCTAAGTGGACTATATTAGATGGGACAATGTTAGATATCCATATAAAATAGACCTATATATTATATGTATCCCATTGATAAGTGAATTGGATTATTTAACGTGTAGAATAGGACCTAGAGAGAGAATTCCAATGTATGTAATGCATATTCACCCTACTCAAAGGTTAATTCAGTGCATTGGTTTGTTTACCCGCAGAGGGCTATATAATATAGCATAAACAGCTGATTTGGAAATATTATTGTCAGAATCATTTGCAATACACCGCTGAATGGGTATTAATCCTTCAAATGATAACGGTAACACCCAGCATCTATAGGTGCTGAAGTGTGTTTAGACATTGAATGGGGCTTAGACTGTATAATTACATGGAGCTGGCTTTGTGGTAGATAGAGGCTTGGCTATATTGAGGGTGACATAGATTCTAATTAGAGTACAATATGCATCGGAAATATGGAGAAATGTATCTTATAGATATTTGGTAATAATTCAGATATTATGATCAATAAATCATATATTTATGATATCAATATAGATATTACATAATATTAGCTAGCAGTTAAGGGAAAACGTGTATGTTGGGGTTTCTGGGTTAATAAAGACTAAATGCTAAGTTCCCGTCTAAAGCTAGTCATTTTTGTGGTCGGTCTATCCCTCCTCTAATATATCATGTATCTTTAATATAATGTGCATGTGTAATGCACTACTACTGGTACAACCTCACTATTACATAAGCAAAGTCCACCATGTGAGCAATAACCGCCATGTGCAATAGTGTAAAGCCAGATTAGGTCTAGACATGTCCCAAACCATGGGAGACCCTCACCACCGTACATCTCAGTGTACTAATATAACTACAGAGGAACGCCTAAATCACTGTAATTCTTCTTTACTTTAAATCTTGTGTCTATCATGAGGATATCGTGATAGGACATCAGTTAGTCTGTGTTGCTGTTCTTTTTAGAAATGACTGAGACACAGGACAACGTGGCATGCTGCTCTGATCAAGCATGGCAGAGAGCCTTCCCCACTGGATACTGCAGGGAATTCAAACAAATCATGAAGATTGCCTGGGCATTGGTATGTATGGTTTCACTCAGTCTTGGTCGGTAGGTCTATTGCTCTTTGGGTTTGCTTTTCTGGTAGGCCTACGTGTTTTACAATCTGTCTGCGTATAGCCATACATTTCCTACACCAAAGTTGACCGAAGTGCCCAGTCTATTGGATTTAAGCCTCACATATCCCACTGTGAGTGTTAAATGGAGACATTGGTACGGGCACCGGCGTTGTCGATAGGGTTATAGAATACATTATGGGTTGGTGAGTGGAGGTTATGGGCTTCTGGGAATGTTTAATTTTTACACCATACTGGGCACGGAGAACAATATTGATTTCATACCTTTTGACTCTCTAGTATGTTGCATACAGTCTATGGTATAATCTGGTTATCATACTCGAACATGCATGAAAGAGGTGTATTGCACAGTAACATTATAAGGCTGCCTTATATGTCGCGTACAACACTACCTATAGCTGTGGTATAGGAATGAACACAGAGATGTTGCTCTGCTGTGGTCTTCAAAGTTGTGAGACAGATTTATTATTGAACAAAGGCACATTGACTTCTGAGCATGCTCAGACTGTAACCAACAGGTTCTGATGTAGTAAAGGTAAATAGGAGTCGGTGCGTTCGGAGTACGGCCGAGGGATCAATGCTGCATGGTTTGTAAGGCCACCCCCTATTGGTCCTCCCCATGTAGGTCAATGTTGATCCCTGAGTCAACTTACTACACTCCCAAGCATAGTTAACCACTGGTACCTACCCAGACATGGCTGGGGTGGAGAGGGGTAGAGGGAACAAGCTAAGGTTGTGTAGTTAGCGTTCGAGGTCACCCCCACCCACAATGCACTGCATATGGTTAGAAAACCACTGCCCGAACGCCTCGTGTATAACACTAGGGGCTAATACTTATACTTAGTCAAATAGTTCATAGTGTGACCACCAGGGGACACCACTGCTTAGACAGGCTCTTAGATTTAGGCCTATATATAAGAAACATTATGTTCAACACTACCCTCGCATAATAACCCCTTAATATGGAGAATTGTTCCCAGTAAAAATGCCGGATTCGTTGATATGATCATGACCAATCAAAACAATAGTAGGCCTACTGGTAATCTTCAAAAATGCATCTTCAAAAATGAGTCACAGGTATTTTATACAATTGTTATAAAACAGATATCTATACAGAGGGATCTCTCTATGCACTACAGTGATACATTAAAGGTTCAAAGTGCACCTTGATAGTATCCTCATCGGTTTTATTTCAGATTCTTACATCCCTGGGACAGCTTGGGTTCCAGCCAGTTGCTACCATATTTGGAGGCCACCTGGGGAAACTGGAACTTGAAGTTATTGCAATGTCAAATGCAGTAAGGGATTCATTCAGTTATGCTCTTTGTTTAAAGTAAAACTTACAGAATGTAATTTATCATAGAATTATACATGCTATAGTTTACTTCAAATCTACTATGATATAACTTTTATTGCACAAACAAAAAACCCACAAAAACAACAACAATGAAACGCTTCTGCATGATAGATTATCAACTATTTGTAACCGTATATCATTTCATTGCAGTTGATAAATATAGTTGGCAACTCTATGGTAATAGGGTTTTCGTCCTGTATGGAAACTGCGTTATCACAGGTAGTTACAGTAAAGACATCCATATGTTGCAATTTTACTATGATTAAAAGATATTCCTCAATTAAATTAATAATTCTTTGCTGTGTGCATAGATGTTCACTGCATCTATGGACCTATAAAATGAAAATGTCAAAAATTAACATTAAGTTTCATTTCGACAATGACTTATTCTATGTGGTCATGTTGCAGTTTTTGAGCAATTAAACATTATTGCTAAATTACAAAAGAAAATAAATTAGTATAGCCTATATTCATGTTACAAATTGTGATTAATGACCAGACTTTATACGTAATCCTGACAGTGCTATGGACTCAAGAACTACAGAATGTATGGAATCTATTTGCAAAAAGGTATTATTATTATTATTATTATTATTATTATTATTATTATTATTATTATTATTATTATTATTATTATTATTATTATTATTGTTTCTATATTTGAATCTCGGGTTCTCAACCTATCTGTTGCGTTTTGGACATAACGGAATGGCGTTTCTGATGCGTTATATATATATATATATATATATATATATATATATATATATATATATATATGAATATATATCTTAACAAAAAGTAACAATGATAAGACGGTATGGTTCATTATTTTATGGTTTGTAATTTTACGGCTAGATAACGTCTTAAACAGTTGATAATGTTTGGCCATGTAGGGGACCATAAAGAAACGTTTATAAAGTTCTTTCTTGACTGTTCATCGACCTATAAGTACCTATCTTTATCTCTTTTACAGGGTTGATATTGCATATGATGCTATTGATGCCGTGTTATGCAATATACATGAATATAACACCCATATTGCTGGCCTTGAAACAACCAGAAGCCGTCTCAGTGTAAGTCGTATAATGGTTCAATTTTATTTCAAGATAGATATAAACCAAAACCAGACAAGTTAGCTCGAGTTAGTGCAATCGGCACATGTTTATTACCCAGCAAATTGTCATTATCTGTCGCCATGATTGGTCATCAATGGTGACTCCTTTCTGAGTGATAACTCACTGCATCATCTTTGGCCACTGTGTGTCAGTCTCATATGGCATGGCAATTTATCACAACAGTCGCCAACATAATCTCACTCACTGCGTGAGTATGTGCCACCCCTTGTCATCCCTCACAAAGCATGGTGACTTATCACCACCATCGCCAACATGGATCTAACTCACTGCGTGAGTATGTGCCACTGCCTGTCAACTCTCACTCAGAATGGCGGCTTATCACAACCATCGCCAACATGGATCTGACTCATTGTGTGATTATGTGCCACTCCCAGTCAGTTCTCACTCAGAATGGCGACTTATCACCAACATCGCTAATATGGATCTCACTCCCTGCGTGATTATGCACCACTCCCAGTCAACTCTCACTCAGAATAGCAGCTTATCACCACCATCGCCAACATGGATCTCACTCACTCTGTCAATATGTGCCACTGTCTGTCAACTCTCATTCAGAATGGCGACTTATCACCACCATTGCCATCATTGGTCTCACTCAATGCGTGAATTTGTGTCACTCCAAGTCAATGCTCTCTGAGGATTGCATCATCTGTCACTCACTCTCACTCACAGTGGCAACTTATCACCACCAAGATTATATAGAGAGAATATCAATTGAATTTAGATAGATGTATCTCTAATATGAAAGCAACTATCCATAAACACCTTTTCTCTGGTTACAGGAAAAATACATAGGGAAATATCTACATGAACACCTTGTCTGTGGTTAGAGGGAAGATACATATGGCAATACCTTCTCTGGCAAAACATACTTTGATCTGGCAGATGTGAGGCTGCATGATTACCAATGTCAATGATCATGAACTTTTCATCTAACAAGGTGAGTGATCACCAGCGTTGCCATCACTGGTGAGTCTGAGTGATCACCACTCTCGCCATCCATGGTGAACCTGCACTATGGCATGGTGTGCGTTTCATCTAGCGAGGTGAGTGATCACTTGTGTTGCCATCCCTGGTGAGTGTGGGTGATCAAGATCCTCACCATCTGTGGTGAACCTGTGCTATCACGAGGTACGCATTTTATCTAGCAAGGTGAGTGATAACAATCCTTGCCATCCGTGGTGAATGTGCGTTATGACATGGTGTGCGTCTCATCTAGCGAACTGAGTGATCACTCATGTCGCCATCCCTGGTGAGTCTGAGTGATCACCATCCTCGCCATCTGAGGTGAGGCCATGTGATCACCACCATTGCTATTCCTGGTGATCTTGTGCTATAGCGACGTCGTGTTCCATCTAGCGACATGTGTGTGCCACTTCACACAGGTTGACAAGGAGTCACGACAATTTGCTGGGTACTGACAGTGTTACATAAGTTCGAAGTATATGTTATGAGTAGAGCTCGATAGAGTGTTGCTCTAGCCTTGGCCAGAAGCCAGCAGCAAATTAAATAATACTTCCTATCCGGTCCCTTGGTAGGGACCAGTGCTGCCATCACCCCATAGCGGCCACAGATTGAAGCAAATGGTGGTAACAGCACCGACTGAAAAGCACTCTAGAATAGGAAGCCCACACTATATAATACTCCACGAGCCCCTACATTTGCATGACTTCCTTATATAGATCTAAAGGCGATGACTACACATGTGATCTACAGAAGGGCTGATTCACACGTCAGACAAACTTTCCATTAGCCAAGCCAATAAGGCAGATGTTGTTTCCCTCGACTGTCTAAAACCTGATTCCTATATTGAGGGAAAGTCAAATTTTTCCATAAAAAGCTTTTCAGTTTAGATCCTTTCAGCCAAAATTAGATGTTTTAGCGCGACTTTCTGACCAAGAGGATCTTCAAGCTTTGTCAGTCAAAAGTTAGGCCTTGACCTTTTTCAGGTCAAAAGTTAGGCCTTGACCTTTGGTAGGTCAAAAGTAAGGCCTTGACCTTTGGCAGGTCAAAGGTTAGGCTTGACCTTTGACGCCTGACGTAGAAACAACCCTATAAAGCTGATACATGAACAGAGACCACGCAACCCTACCAGGTTAAAGGTTCCATTATCCCACCTGGTTAAAGGTTCCATTATATTCATTGCCAAATATTAATATCTTCACCAAGGCTGCACTAGAGCTAAAATAGCTCTACCTAACCGGCCCCCTCCCTCGTTCGCTATTGCCTTCACCTCAGTCTCTAAAAATCCTCCACGCCGTCAGCTGGGCTAAGCTCTACCAGGCGTCCTCTTAAAACTGAACAGTGAACCACCGTAATCGTATTGCAATAAAACAGTGTAATTGCTACAATGAAGCCCCAGACGGCAGTACAGTTATTAACTTAAGCACAGTAGCACAATGAATTTCTGTAAAAATGATGATGAATCTCTGGCAATTTTGGGACAAGGAGTTCAACATTATTTTGAAAAAAGCAGGCAATGCATCACGAAGGCTTTTAAAAACACTTCGTATAAGTTGTTCTGACATCAACATTCCACATATTTAAGTGTTCTAGTACTTTCCTACTGATAAATCATATAGTTCTCTTCCTACTCTGTTTGGTTTCTGTGATCAATATCCACTAATGCCTATATTATTATAACCTTTTGATATCATTCAGATTAACTGGAAAGTACTTACTTTACTTCATGCCTGGACTCTTTGTGAGTACATTTACCTCATATTCAAGTAGTATCGATCATTTTCACGTTGCATAGTGTTTTACCTTGCCTGATCCCTTATTCTCAAGATGTATTTATGCACTTCTGGCAGCCCTGGCATGTATTCGGGAATTTTCTCTCTCTTTATTAAAGATATCATTTCTTTCTTACTTCATCTATTATTTAAATTAAATCTTTGGTGATAGGAAGATAATGCTCACATGTATGCATTGGCACTTATATATTTTGTGACACTAATATATACCACAAGGACATTGTTTTTAATGTGCTGGCTCCCTAGTTCTATACATCTCAATTGTTTCTATGTTTTATATTTCCTTTGCTATTTTCTCTTCACCAGTTCCTATTCATGTGGACTGTGTTACGGAAGTTTACTGAGTGCCAAAACCAAGTCGCCCCTCACAATCTGTTTGTGCTAATTGCTCACATTGTCCATGCACTCCTACAGTATCTCTTCCTTTACCAATTCAACTTTGGCATCATGTAAGTAAAGTGCGCTTGTCTATTCAAGCATCATACCTATTGCTGTTAATATGCATGAATGCACCGTGCCAACCCTACAGGGTTGATGTATAGCCTATAGATACTACAGAAGGGTCGACATGATGCATGAATGTACCAGGTACCCCTAGACAGTTGCATGGCCAAGGCAACATCCATGTACATCATGCTGACCAGTGGATAAGATGCATTTGTGAACTGAGGTGCAGCTACTTGAATATGTGAATTAATGTGTTACTCATCGTTGTTTCCATGACACAAATTTAGATATTAATCTCTGTCAAAACCTTTTTCTATCAACGAAAAAAAGATTTCCTACATTTAGGATCATAAATGAAGACAAAATAGCTATGGTTTTCTTGAAAACAGCCAGTGACACTACAGCGGCCAACGATATAATGATTCTTCACATTTGCTGGCTCTACAGACTGAGATAATTGTGACTCTCGAAAAGTTTTTGTTGTTGTTTTTTTTTTTGGTTAAATTGGCAGAAATAGGTTTTCTTGTGCACTTTTCTTCACCAAGCCCTGCCTTGCCACGCACTATAGGAATAGTTATGTCCTAGACCTAAGTAAAGGAAGAGTTTAAAAAGCTACTTACCTAGATTTTCAGATTATATATCTTGAAATACGTCTTTCAGTAATTTACCCAAAGACTTAAGCTACGTTTCTGATTTTCATCCAGGGGATCATCTATAGCCCAGGTGATCACCTTCTTGCTACTATTTGCCATGACCCTCATTTACACTTTACGTTCGGAGGCATTTAAGACGTCTTGGTTTGGTGAGTGCAATACTAGAATTACCTTTTTGCTCAAATCATTCCTGTGTGGTAATCTGTGTGACTACCTGAGTTCAACTGATAATCGAGTTGATGGTTCTATGATTATAACCCTAGGAGCTAAATTATGGTTAATTATGTAAATAAACATTGAAAGGTGGTTTGAACAGACTGAAACCAGCACGAATATCCTTTAGTAGAAACTGAGAAAAAGAAGATTTTTGAAAATTTCCAGTGTCTCTCAGATCCAAGTTGTTTTCTCAGGTGAATTCAGTGAAGGGGTGCTAGCCTGCCACCACACAGTTAGTCAGGGTAGTGTGAGCCCCCTGGTGTGTGATTAATGAACTAGGTTTTCCCGCTCTGGAGGCTCTACCATGTGCACTGGTGTTTGCATGCACACATATTATCATATGGAGGAGATGATCTATGAATACCAATAAAACTCATAGTTTCTCTTCAGATTGATCTTGTTTCTTTCTTTTCAGATTATAAATTCTCTCAAGGACTCTGAGACACCCTTGACTAAATTCTTATTGTGAATTCCCTTTGCAGGATGGGACCGCATGTGTCTCCTTGACTGGGGTTCCCTGGCATCACTGGGTGTATTTGGCATGTTGATGATGTGCCTAGAATGGTGGGCCATTGAAGTTTCACTTCTTGTTGCTGGCATAATCGGTGAAACTGAACTGGCAGCACAAACAGTGGTTTTCAACTTATTCAATTTGTTCTATGGGGTAAGTTTTTTCTGCATTTCAATATACTGCTGATATGGCATGTTTACATTCAAGGAACCATGTGAAATTTTCTTAATCAAAAGCAGTATCGATCAAAGGTAGGCCTATGTGGGTACATGCATTTGTTTAGTCAGCCTCCACACATTAATGACACCAAATGGGGAAAATTTAAAAAGATTGCTGCATTGTGCCACTACAAGTTTCACCCTAGTACAGTCTGGGGATTTGATAAATAAATGATGTGTTATCATAGTGTCAAGAGACTATTCTGTGTATTATAACTATTAACGCCATACTCTAACCAAGCTGGCCAAGCTTTCCCCTGTAGAACCCAAGGTTACCTATTTTTAGCCTACCGGGCTGAGTGACTCATCCACTCCAGAGTGACTCACTCACCCCCTCCCTCTCCCAGTGGGAACCCCCAGGCTCCACCTGTGAACCCCCACTGGAATGCATGACTCATACACTACCTCCAGGCCCACCTGTCCAACTGACTCACCTTGGAGAGCAGCTCACCCCCCCAAATCCGGATCAGACTGGATCTAACTGGACTGGGGCCGAGCTGCTCACCCCCAGACTGAGTCACTGGACATGCCCTAATAAGGAGGCATGAGTCACCCTGAGCAGCTCCTTTCCCCCTTTATAAGCTGGAGGGATCCTGCTCAGAGCATCTTATTCTTCTCCAACCTAGACCCTACGGTGCCAGGTGCCTTGGCCCCAGGATATAAGCTTGGTCAGACTGGCGAGTACCATACTGTATACCGTATTGATTACTCTCATGCCAATCTTACAATAAAGCTGGATCATCAACTGAATTGTCTGGACTCCTGTTACCTCACTTCATGACATGTAACGACCTGTTGACAATAGAAGTAAAACTTAATTATATCAATGGATGCTATGTAAATGTTGACCCAGCATCCAGCTTACATGTTTATACTGACAAGTGAAACACATGCACTACGTTGATTCCTCACGTAGTATTTTAGTAGGATATTAGCCCAGAGATTCCATGTTCTGAGAACATAACTTGTACTTTCAGATAATAGGTGGACTTGCAACTGCAACAGGCATAAGGGTGGGCCAGTATCTGGGTTCAGGGGATACCGGCGCCTCCATAACAACTGCACGAGTTGGACTTACATTGTCAGGTAGTTTTTACTATTAACTACCATATTCAAATGGAGAAGTATTGTCATTCGAATATTGGTGTATGTAAGCAATGGAAATGGTTATATATGGTCATGAAATTCTGAATTTATTGTTTTGAACAGTGTAATAGTTGAGGTTGGGAGTTCATAACAGAATCTGTTTGAAGTCTTCTTGATAGTTACCTGGGGGTATCAACTTTTTTAAACCGTTAATCATGATTTTATTGTATCAACAGTGATTAATGGATTAGGAGTACTCACACTCTTCATAGCATTGCGATCACAACTTCCAAAGATGTTCACAAATAATAGGTAATTACATAGTCTTATTATAAAGTGGATATCCTTCCTACAAAAAAAGGATAATAGTCTCTTAACTATAGATAGGAATATAGTCCTCTGGAATTCATGTCAGTAAAGCTTATCCCAAATATCACAACAGTTTGTAATTATAATCTAAATGGCACTTATATAGTTACTAGAATGCAATTAGCCTATTTTGCAGGATACAATTAAATACTTGACATTTCAATACTATCCCGATAGTATCATATCCATCAAAGGAAAACGCAAGTATGAGTAAAGGTTTTATAATAAGCATTTATGACATATATTCAGACAATATGAATATAAATAAGTGTAAATCTCTATAAGATCAATAAAGATGTGTCCCTTTCAATAAGCATTTTTCTATAGTATATCATTTGTACTTGTTGTATTTTCAGTGATGTCATAGCCATGGCAAGCTTCATATTACCTATGGTGGCAATATATCAAGTGGGAGACGCGGTCTCCGTAAGTACCCGGAGATATAAATTTTTAGGGATATTTTATACATTTTAAGTGATGTGCATTGTAATCATGAATATTGAACTGCTAAGTTACTTGCATGGGTTGTATTCATGACATGTGATGGCCAAACATGTTTTTAATGAAATCCCTGGTAATAGGTATTCATTTTATGAATATTATCCTTTGTTTGGGATCTTTCCATCTTTATTAAACTTGTATCAAAGTATTATTCATTAATTTTTTAGAACATAGGTCGGGCGATATTCAGAGGAACAGGCAAGCAGATCTGGGGTACCGTTATCATCTTCATAGCCTTCTATGTGATAGCTCTACCAATCTCACTGCCTCTTACATTTGCTGCCAAATTGGATTTGTTAGGTTAGTTGTTCTCTTCATAATAATTATCAAAGGTCAGAATTTTGGACTATTTTTCCATCGCTCTAATCATCCATCAGCTGACAAGTTAGGCGTAGAGCAGTTTATGTCTACATCACAGGTGCAAAGGACAAGGAAATAACCTATTCCATAGCTTTTTAGATCAATTTGTATGTGACAAACCTCTTTTGGTCTAATAATATGAATACTATTTATCTATCCAACAAAAATGATCCTATCAATACTTTCCACATATCATCCCCCTTTTGCTCAGGTTTCATTTTCAGCTATGCTGTCTCCTTATCATATTGTAGAGGTATTATACTATAACCTATGTACAGGTGCCGTCTGGCATGGCGGGTGAGTCCAGTCGCTGGGTGTTCCTAAGGTTCCGGGTAGGTGGCAGCACTGATCCGGGCCTGTGGGACATCTGGCGACAAACACCAGGGTCCATATATAAAGACCGGGGCTCAGCCGCTATGTCAGAGGCCCTCCAGGCCTCCGAGCCCATAGATATTTCTTAATCAAGATTAGCTGCCCCACTATCATCTTCCGGGTAGCCGCTGAGTATCCGAATTAAACCGTTGGCATACACTTGAATAACTGCCTTGCTCCTTCTTTCTTAGACTGTAAGGCCCGAACCACCCAACTGGTAAAACCAGAACCATTACATTGGTGCCGTGACCAGTTAATTCTGGTGTATAGCCCGGACGTAATAACATCCGAACGGCTAGTACATGGGTTAGACAACCTCACAGAAGCTAACCCTGATGGACAATTAATTGTCCAAGAGAATGGCAATGGGACATTAACTGTCAAACCCATTCGAACCCACAGGATGTAGACGCTGCATCCTGGAGGGAACACGGACCTCATTATACTCTGGATAGTGAGGAGAATATACCTGACTCTGCACGGAGAGAGCAATCCATACAGAGAAGGAGTACCTTAATAGGTCAGCAATCACTTGTTGACGAATTAAGCAATTTGATGTTCGAAATTGGTGGTACCGTAATCTCTCGTGTAGAAGGCGCAGCCCGCGTAGAAGGCGCACTCCCAACTCAGGGAAGGCAGATCCGCGTAGAAGGCGCATCTGCTGCTCCTGAGTCTAACATTTGAAAAACCCGCGTATAAGGCGCACCCCTAACTCAAGGAGCATGGTCCACCCAAAGGACCCAACCCTAAGGGACATTTCAAATATTGTCTGCACCTATTAATACCCCAACTGGCAATGTATTTTCTTTAACCAAAGAAAAGGTGTAGTTTATACCATGGTGCTCTATATACTCTTAAACTGCTGAATGAAACATGCCATTCTGCTCACCATAAATGTGTTTGGAAATGTGTGTACACTCCACTCACTGAGAGCTTTGTTAATTACACTATTGACCTTTTAATCAAGAGAATTCATGCAGCATTATAATCAATAATCCTGTCATAGTGTGTGCTGCCACCTGCATGGTGTTATTCTAGGAATCATTTCACTCATTAACTACTATTGATGCCAATTGTCTTCATGTTATTTGGCATCATTTTGAAAGGTACAATTCTGTTCATTGTTTGAAAGAAATAATCCTCTGATTTGCATTATTTGTTAACAAGTTATAGATAAGACAGGTTCAAACCAAATTTGTTATTTGATCATATCATACCCTCCCATTGATTATCTAGGCCCACACTGTTATATGAGGGAAATAGGCCCGTGTTCTAGAGACATGGCATGCAGGGATACCAGTAGTTTGTAATGTAGAGAATAGAGAATGACATACAGCTCATACAACACCAGGTGGCAGCACACACTATGGCAGGATTATTGATTATAATGCTGCATGAATTCTCTTGATTAAAAGATCAATAGTGTAATTAACAAAGCTCTCTGTGAGTGGGGTGTACACATATTTCCAAACACTTTTATGGTGAGCAGAATGGCATGTTTCATTCAGCAGTTTAAGGGAAATTAGAGCACCATGGGTTAGACTACACCTTTTCTTTGGTTAAAGAAAATACATGACTCTGTGTACATCTTTCTGGTTTGGAAATTGGAGGTACCCCCCGTATAAGGCGCACCCCAAACTCAAGGCAATTACCCTCCCGCGTACAAGACCCAGTCATGATCTGATTAGCGTATAAGATGCGCCTTATACGCGGAAGATTACAGTAGCACTAACCCAGAACATCCGGCTCCGATACCAAAAAGGGTATCGTTTGGAAAACTACCATACAGTGTACCCAGACCAGGACTGCCTACTTTGGATTACAGCGCCATCGATGGTGATGTAACCTATGCAGTTCCGGAAGGTGAAGAAATGAAAGAACCGGATGTCCCATTGTTAAACGAGACCTATATGACTTTGAATGAGAACTTGAATGTCTTAGCCAAAGCGAACGATGAAGTGGTTATTGAAAAACTACATCTTGAAGATGATCTTGTTGGTATGTGAGCCGAGTTTGAAACCAGGAAGAAGGAATATATGAAAGAACCACAAGATGAAGAAATGAAACTTCAGGAAATGAGAAAGTCATTCAATAAAGAATATGACAACAGACACACATGTGTATCCAAACATACATTTATACGAATGATCAGCTTTGTCGTGACAAGGTCAACTATGAAGCTGATATAAGTCACTATCAAAGTGAATTAGAGAAATTGAAACTTCAGTGTAACAAACAATCTGAAGACAATGAGACAATCAGGACGGGTTTTATAGCATATAATAAACAACTGGAAGAAGATAGACAGAAACTCACTAACGAGCTTCAGGATTTGCAAAATACTGCATTGACTTTAGACAAGTATGTAGAAGCCGCACAACTGACTATAGGTACTATAGATGCAAATGTGGTGTCTATAAATACAGACCAAACTGTAACACCCACCAGATATAATCCATTTGTAACTGATGGGGCAAATAAGAATGTAAATTCTGGTATTTATAAGAAACCAGATAATTCTGCATCAGGGGGAGTGGTTGATCCGAACAGTACACCCATACAAGTCGGCTCAACCCAAATCTCTGTAGGTAGTGCGCCGACACCACATGTCCCAAAACATGATCCAGGAGTAGGTCCTGCACCAATGATTCCTGATCTGAGTCATTAAATCAATCCGACTCAGGTTAATGTAGCGGTAAATACACGAAATATAACACCGCAGCCCCAACCTTGTGTACTGGGACCAATAAGATTTTGCCCAACCCGCATAGCACTCCAGCAGGACCAAGATTACCTAACCCCAATGCTGGTCCCAGTAATACACCAACCGGGCAAGCTCCCAGTTCGGCACCACCACATCCTAATGTGTTAGGGGGTGCTTACATCCCTAGACCAGCTCCTCAAGGATATAATCATAATAATTACTATTCTGGGGGAGGAGGATATTCCTATTCAGGAAATTCTAATAACCAGGGAGGGAATCAAAATAATTCCTACCCTAGGTATGCGCCTTCCGGTTCATCTGGAAATGCAGGCAACAGTGGAGGTTATTCTGGAGGTTACTCTAGTGGTTACTCTGGAGGAGATCCTAATAATGGACCCCCAGGAGGTAACCCTGGAGGTGGCCCCAGAGGACCTGGATCAGGTGGATCCGGATCGGGTGGAGACGGTAGGAAACCGAATCGGAGAACATCCATGCCGGCAGGGATGCAGAGCATCTTTGATAGAAGCTAATGTATACAAAATTTGGGCATTAACTGTTACCAGAAGGGAGCAGATGGCATGGAAGTTATGAACTGGAGCATGAGAGAAGCTGACAGACTACGAGGATGTAATAATCCAGCTCGTAGACAGGCAAGGATACCTCCCCCCTATGATTCCAATGATCCATGGAAGGACAGGTATCAAGCATTTGTCGATGAAGTCAACTGTAGTGGTTGGACGAAAGAGGAAGCTATTCCTTACCTAATCTGTTGGTTAAATAAGGGCGGAAAAGTAGCTCTTAATCAATGGAGGGCAACGTATGGAATATATGGTACCTACGACCAATAAGTCCAATGTGCCGCATACCTATTTGGTTCTATCATAAGAGAACATCTGTGGGTAAGCTTTAAAAAGAGAACCCAGAAACCCAAGGAGTCTCATAAAGTCTTCGGGTTGGAGTTACAGGACTTGCTGTCAAAAAGACATCCGAATTAGGCTCATGACGATGATTGCTACCTGCAAGAATTGTTCACACAATTTTTTAGCGGATTGCGAGATCCGGATCACAAACAGGTGGTCTGGGATTCATGGAAGGATGAAACATCCTTCAGTGATCTCTTCATAGCCATTGATGGTTATGATATGAAGAAAAGGCTGGTAGGTCTGGCACCTAACCCATTGCGAGTTGCTCCATTACAATACGGAGCAACACCTGCTCAAGTGCCTGAAACATTCCAATTGGCCCCAGTTGACCTACAGGAAGTTAATCAGGAAGATGAATATATTTCCGATGATAATGGAGAGTATATTAGTTCTGTCCATGTAGCCGGAAAATATTACCGCCAGAAACGGTATCAAAAGGTGAATCCGAAAGGAAAAGGAGGACCTGTTATACATAAAACAACGTCCGGGCCAGCCGAGGCAAGTAATAGTAAAGCTATAAACATTCCTACTGTAGCAGCTGCTGCTGCATCTACCAAGCTAGTAGAGACACTAGTAGCATGATTAACTGATGCCATGAGAAGGCCCCAAGTGGATAAATCTCAGAGAAGGTGTTTCAGATGTCAAAAATTAGGACACTATGCAGCCGAATGTATGGCTGATAAACCTGTTCCTAGGGGACAGGGAGGTATCTCTGGTATAAATGCAGAGGAAAACTAGGGAGGGATCCCTCGATGGGTAGAGAAGGGGATCCCGGTAACAAATCTTGCCATAATATCACCATCCGTGATGACAGTTCGCATGTATTAATAAATTCGCCTAACACCGGTGTGGTTGTAGACCCCCGGAAGGTTAGGGAGGCCGATACACCAGGTGCCAAGGGAGCACAGAGGAAACCCAGTATCGGTAACGAGGTAGGCGGTTATTTTTTAGCCAGGGTTGGAAGTGCCCACCTACCCCCGGGTCATCCTTGTTTGGAATTCCTGAAAGCATGTGGATTGACTCCTGGTGTGAACAATGATGTTCCAATTGTCACGGATATGCCCTCCTTACTGAACGGAAGGCGGTGGTATGTTTGCCTCACTGTTAACAGAAGATCCGCTGAATTTCTCGTTGATACGGGTGCTAGCCACTCCTGTATCTCCAAGAGGTTCTACGATCTTATACCAGATGAACATGATACTCTCATATTGGGAGGAAATGCTCAGACGGCCGATGGCAGTACTATGCAAACATATGGTAGAACTTGTGTGAAATTGCAATTGGATGGAAGGCATGACTATGTAATGAGTGCCACCAATATATCAGATGAGGGGATACTCAGGTTGGATTTCGCATCCCTGTATGGTGTGGTCTTGGAGCCACAATTAGGAGTGTTGAGTGTGAAATACCCGTATCCTGTAAAAGTGAGATGTGTACTGAGACAAGTAAGCAGTATGGCTAGTATGGCACACACTGTCCAAATTCCCGCAGGTGTAGCCTGTGATGTGCTCTTAAGGAGCGATCCTGTAATGCGCAATAAGACTGCAGTGATAGAACCGGATGTAGTTGCTTTGTCAAGTATCGGATCAACTTTCGTAGATACTATGGTAGCAAATGCATCCTGGGCAGTAGTACCAGTCTCCAATACGGGGAACGCTACTATCTACTTGAAAAAGGGACAAGTCTTCAGAAATGTCACACTTTCAGAAACAGTAACTGATAGTAATTTGAAGTTACCTAGAGTAACAGATAAGGATGATATCTCAGATGACTTACTAAAGTTGTATGAAGAAACTTCATTAGAGAATCCAGAACATCGGAAAGAGTTTTATGATTTGCTCCATCAGTATAGGACTGCCTTTGCCAAACCCGGTGAAAAATTGGGTATGACAACTAAGGTAGTACATAAGATAGATACTGGAGAAGCAGAACCATTTAAAATACCTTATAGACGGTTACCTTTAGCGAAGAAAAGAGTAGCTGAAGAAGAAATAAATAAGATGTTGGAACAAGACGTAATAGTCCCATCCAATAGTCCATGGAGTAGTCCTGTGTGTATGGTAACCAAAAAAGATGGTACTATCCGATTCTGTATAGACTACAGAAAGTTGAATGGAGTAACGAAAAAGAATTCGTATCCATTGCCAAGAATAGATGAAACCATTGACTCTTTAGGAGGCAATAGTTGGTTTTGTACCTTAGATCTACAATCAGGATATCGGCAGGTGGGAATGAATCCACCCGATATGGGGAAAAAGGCATTTTCAAGTCACATTGGATTATTCCAGTACAACGTAATGCCTTTCGGCTTGTGCAATGCACCAGCTACATTTGAAGCAATGATGGACACTCTCCTGAGTGACCTATTGTGGAAAAAGTGTCTTGTATATCTTCACGATGTAATAGTCTTCGGAAAGACATTCGGAGAATGTTCTAATAATCTTAAAATGGTGTTAGAACGAATTATTTCTAATGGTCTCAAACTGAAACTTAAGAAATGTAATATGTTTAGGAAGTCCATAAACTATTTGGGCCGTATCATTTTAGGGAAGGGATAAAAGCTGATCCGGAGAAAATAGAATCAGTTACGAATTGGAGTAGACCTAACTCACCTAAAGAAGTGAGATCATTCTTAGGCTTTTGTTCCTATTACCGGGAATTCATCCCTAATTATTCTAGAGTCAGTTACCCTTTACAAATTTTAGCTTACTGGACTCCAGGATGTACCAAGGATACATTTCCTTGTACGCATGAACAGGAATCTGCTTTTCAAAAGCTAAAGGATCTGTTCACGAGTACTCCCATATTGCAATATCCGAATGAAACGGACCATTTCATACTGGATACGGATGCTAGTAATGATAGTATTGGCGCCGCCCTTTCACAGGTCCAAAATGGAAGAGAGGTACCAATAGCTTTTGCTAGCAATGCACTGAGTAAAACTCAACGCAACTACTGCACGACTAAATGAGAACTGTTAGCAGTAGTAGTATATACTAAGAAGTTCAAACACTTCTTGTGGGGGACTGACTTTACTTTACGTATGGATCACTCCTCTTTAAGATGGTTGTTAAACTTCCGAGATGCTGAAGGAATGTTGGGTCGATGGCTAGCCCATCTATCTGAATACGGGCTAGAACATCGCCAAATTCAGCACAGACCCAGAGTGAAGAATATAAATGCGGATGCCTTGTCTTGAATACCAATTCGGAAATGTGATAATCCAGATTGTACCGACTGTGGGGCTCACAGAGAAGTTTTAGCAGGGATTCGAAGACCTTTCGTACCCCTAGTTGCCAGCATACTGGAATGGTCTATGGATCACAAAAAACGGTTCCAGGAAGCTGACTCGATAACTGCACAGCTACTGCAATTGGTACCAAAGGGTATACATCCAGTCAGACCTGAAGTCTCTCTAGAAAATCGAGAAATGAGAAGGTTTCTTGCTCAATGGACCGAGCTTGAAGTCCGGAAAGGCGTGTTATACCGTTGGAAGCCATGTAAAGCCAGATTACTCTTGTCTTCAAGAAACCTGGCCCTGCTGGCTATGCTCGTGCAGCAGCTAAACCGGGGAAACTAGATAGAGATAGTTTCCTGTCAATGTCACAAGGTCTTGGACCTGAGAGTCAGACCTAGGTCATTGGAAAAGGGGGTCACCTTGTACCCAAAAAGGCCCCAGCACCTGCAGCTGCCGGAGCTCCAGGTGTCGTATCTCCTGAGCAGGTACAAATGTACATGCAGATGGGGTTGAAACAAAACCCTCCACCTGGTTACTGTGTCCCTATGGCACCTTCGGATACGTCCGGAAGCCCAACATCAGGAAACGTCGCTCCTGTAGTGGTAACACCTCCCAAAAGTGTTACACTACCCGCCAAACCGAAGGATGCCATTACCATTAAAACCGGTAACGCTGAAATCTGGTTTGAGAAGTCACGCCAAGGGGAGGCTGATGTCTAGAAGGCCATGTACACCCATTGGGAGAAATGTGTGAAGGAGAGAGCTACAGAATTCCATCAGGGTCTTCTGAATGACACTCTCCTGTGCATGAAGAAATCCACTTAGTGTGTTTCAGGTCTCCCTCATATTTTTTTTTCCTTATTTGACGACCAGACTTAGTGTTTGCAGAAGGTATCTATACCTACCTCCTGATGATTATATATGAATAACACTTAGTCTATTCTATGTGTTCCGGGTTCCTTTATAACCAGATTTAGTCTTATCAGGATATAACTTTTAAAGCCTATCTCCTGATGTATCTGTTTCGGATTAAAAATACCCTATATAATATTTCTGAATAGTAGTTGTGCTATCACAGATGCTGCTGATGTGGATATACTTACCTGCTACCTGTTCTACTTACTCATCTGTATTTTGTATAAAAATGTTCTCATGCGAATTGTGTTTGACACTATTCTAATGTTCATATAACTATCATTTATACCTGTATTAACTTAAATGTTATACTTATCCTTCGGGTTCATTAAATAACAAGATCTATCTTCACTTGTAATAATATTTAATATGATCCGATATAAATTATAATACACCAGATTGTTATAATTGTCTATTTATGACATATCATTGTATAATAATAATTCTGGTGCTGGTGATAGTAATTTAGATGCATGAGATTGTAATCTATGTGTAATTTTTCAAGTGTATAAAACTAAAACGGTAGCATGTCAAATAGTTCTACTATAGAAATATGATTTAACTAAATGTATCATTAGATAGTATGGTTATGTTTAAAGTCTTTATCAAGATTAAATACATATCATGTTTGTTATAATAACGAACTCATTAAGGTATTAATATGTGGTTTATTTAAAAGTTAAACAGATCCGTTCCATATATCTGTTATTATCCACATTGTCGAATTGTATCGACTTTCCTATTCATTATTCATAACTATTGACACTATCGAGTATGTTAAATATTTCTCATATGATACTTTAAAACTGTTGTTGTTATATATATGGTTATACCTCTATTATTAGGGTAAGACATAATGTAATGTTATCCCTATATAATATATACTATAATAGTTATAGCTCCTGCCTAATGTCTGGGGGAGTAGTGTAGAGGTATTATACTATAACCTATGTACAGGTGCCATCTGGCAGGGCGGTTGAGTCCAGTCGCTGGGTGTTCCTAAGGTTCCGGGTAGGTGGCAGCACCGATCCGGGCATGTGGGACATCTGGCGACAAACATCAGGGTCCATATATAAAGACCGGGGCTCAGCCGCTACGTCAGAGGCCCTCCAGGCCTCCAAGCCCATAGACATTTCTTAATCAAGATTAGCTGCCCCACTATCATCTTCCGGGTAGCCGCTGAGTATCCGAATAAAACCGTTGGCATACACTTGAATAACTGCCTTGCTCCTTCTTTCTTAGACTGTAAGGACTGAAACACCGAACTGGTAAAACCAGAACCATTACAATATACTGAAATATCCATCTTTGAGGACCTCTCATTCCCTTTTCCTTTTCTTCATAGGTTTATGGATTGGCTTGGCCGTTGCCCTCACGATGAGTGCCATAATATACATCGTTGTCATTATTTATGGATTGAACTGGAATTTACTTACAGAGGAGGTAGGATTGGGGTGAAATCTCGCCTAAGAGCTAAATCATTTCTGTATTGATATTCCATATTCAAAGCTGGAAAATTCACTTATATTTGGCACAATACATGGTGAGATCCTGATCTCTTAAATAATAGAGACGAAAAAACCTTGATATTATTTTCATTGGCCTGGATTTTCTTCTAGTTGCATTTCAGTAGCAAAGCTATTTCAATTGAAGTCATGCCTGTATATTTAGACAATAACTGCTTTGTTATATCCATTCCTAAGATTACGATAGAGACATTTATTTTTATATTCCTGTTCTGTTTGGCCAGGGGTGGACAGCTGTCGCAATGTCACAAAAATAGAGACCTTGGAAAATGCAACAGTGACATGGGACATAGTTTCAGCTTTCTAAATCTGAAAGAGTTTTCTAAATATTCCAATTAGAACCAAGTTTATGCCCTTCTTAATAGATTAGTTTGGTAAGTTTTTTCCTGGAATTGTCTCGATGAAATACATTCCCAAAACCCTTAAGAAACAATTAAAAGTTGAACCCCTAAAATTCCATGCAGCAATTTGTTCAACCTGAAGTTATAATCTGAATTTCCTTTGAGCAACTTGTCCTCCAGAATACACTTTTGGATTTCTATTTTGCTTCGAGGCCCAATAAGCTAAGGCAGCAACTCCTGCATTGAGAAATGTATAAATTCCCTAGTCTCTCCCCCCCATCCCCTTGAACATACTAATTTAATTCAAATCTTAAATGTAGAATTTGAAAATCTTCTTGGAGTATTCTGCCTCCAGTCACCTACATCATCCCCATTTCTGCTTCAAATATATCCTTTTATAAATCACCAATTCAGAAGAATCTGAAAGTTATTTTGGAACATTTTGCCCCCCCCAAAAAAAGCTCCCATAACACTTATTTTGAAGGTTGAGCTTGGACATTTTCTTGCAGAAATTAACCACCTATGGACATTTTCTTGCAGAGATTAACCACCTAACAGACCAAAACTTCGAAGGAGAATCTGAGAGTTTTCTAGGAGTAACTTGTCCCCCTTAAGGGGCTGTGTACAAATGACGTCATGCAGGAGGGGGGGAGGGGGGTCCCACTCCCCATGACCAAGCATGACAAGGGGGGGAGGGGGGGTCATGGGCTGTATGACATCATGTCATCAAAAAATCATAAGTTTTAACAATAAAAAAAAATATTTGTAAAGGTAGGGAAGTTTAATGCATTCATCTGATATGAAATACCAATACAGGCATGCTTTCCTCAGACATCCCACTCAAAGAGTATCACTCCAATCAATGTCAGTGTTGGTTGACTAGGCCTACTCTATCCTACCTCTAACCCAGGCCCCTTAACACTTTGAAATACCCTTTTAGTTGGACACATTTTACCATACATAGGACCCTTATGTATAGGTTGATCCCTGCAGGTAAGAGGCTCCCTGACCATGAGAATTTGGTAGAAAGCTTCAAAATGACCAAAATTCTATTCTATATGATATATTTCACAATTCAAAAACCCATTGGTAACTTAAGGATTTCTCATTACTTATCAACGGGCCATTCTGTCCTGCTGACATTAATGTTCTGCAGGCTCGGACTGATTTTGGCAGTACCAGATTCCTCAAGAACACAAGGTCTTGAGATTACAGTCAGTCATTCGGTCCCACAGTCTGGTCATTTCTGCAGGCCCGGCAGCAATTTTCACAGCAATGGCCTTGGTCCCACATGTTTTATGGACTGCGAGGGGTGCAGTAGATTTCCATGCAGAGGTGCAGAAAATTTTCTGACCCCTTCCCTTTGGACAGGTTGTAATTTCCCTGGTCACCCCCCTTGTTCTACAATAATTCACAGGCTTTCCTACTGAAAAGGCATAACATCTTTTTGACCCCTCCCCCACCTTGAGGTGTCAAAATCATTTCTCCCTTGGAAACAAACAACCTTACTCTCCTTTGTCTGAATGAGACTCTAGGGGCTATGCCTTATATGCAGGCTCTACAGTAAAACCTGACTGCTTTGTATGTCTGATTGCAATTGATGGTCTTCTGACAATTTGATCCTTTTCTTTTATCATGTATTAGATTATTGATCTAGACAGGATTTCTTTTCAGGATATTTTGTGACAGGAAATACTTGTATATGATCAATACCATAGGCATAGTACTCTGTGTATAAGGCACGGAAATTCAATCCACATATATGGACTCATAAGCTGATGCTGACAGTGTTTGGCATGTTTTTCTGTTCATTAATTTTGTTGATCAGTGCTAGTTCATCTGTTTTATGTTGCATGTATCCTTGATTGCCAATTCACACCCATTATTTCCCTTTGAACCATTTCAATTTGTTTATCTAGGCTGTACACTATTCATGCACTTTGGGCGGGAGGGGGGGTATCTCTGCATGATGTCATGTTAAGGGGGGGGTCAAGTGTTGTATGACGAAACATGACAAGGGGGGGAGGGGGGGTCAAAAATGGTCAAAAAAAGCATGACGTCATTTGTACACAGCCCCTAATCCATTAGATAACATTCAATTCAATTGGTCCAATTTGCCTCCTCAACCCCCATAGAAAGGATTTTTTTGACATCCTAAAAGGGAGGATCGAAAGGTTTTTCTTGGGAGTAATTTGCCCTCTGAATTCTCTAGAACACAACCAAAAGTAGAAGCAGAACCTAATTAATTGGCCCCATTGCAATCCCATGAACTAAAAGTTTTCTTGGAGCAATTTGCATAGTGGCGAATCTAGGGGGGGCTGGGGGAAAATTTTGGATTTATAAGACTAAATTTGCCTCTTTATTAGAGTGTAGAGTGTACCAAAATGCCCGTTTTATGTCTAGATTTCAAAATTTTCTTGGGGGTTGGGGCATGGTTCCCTAAAGCCCCCCTCCTTGGAAGTGTCACGATTCCTGGATCTGCCCCTGTTGCCCCAACCCCCCACCCCCGAAAGATCTTGCTACAATAATTTGTAGATTTGCCCATCCCTGTTTGGCATCGTTAACCTTAAGCTAATATATGAGGTTGTATGTCCATATTACAGGCAGCTGTCCGGGCAAAGGGAACTATAGATAATGATACCGGAGATAGTGATAATGGCATGAATGAGAAAACAGGTGAGTGTCCACTTCTTAAAAATAATATCGGGCACATAATGTTTGAATGTATTGTGTACCTGTGTATGTATGACCTGGTAATTAGTCTTACCCTGGTTGCATTCATGCATCATGCAGATAGGTGAACAGTGAATGGTTTGAAAATAAATCAAAATAGGATGTCATCAAAGAATTCAACTGAGTGCCCATTGTTTGACAAGAATATTTAAGGAAAAGCGGAAGGATTCACTTCATTACCCTGTATTTTCCCATAACTATATGCAGTTTAGCTTATTTCAAGGATATACGAACGTGACATTATTCAAAGGTTTTTTGTTGTTGCTGTAATGTACCTAACTTAGCAGTAAATTACAGGAATGAGCACACCATGTTGTGCCAGACTCTCACATCACATAATGAAATGGTGAACGTAAAACACTGTTCAACCCAAAAAAATTATTAAGAGTCTACATTGTTTGCCTGATCAAACAGTAAGTCCACTTAGAATAAATGGACATTAGCCATATTTGCTTAATGTATCCTAATACATTTTCCTCTTTTCTTAATTTCAGGACTGCTTGAGAAAATTGAAATTCCCCGCCATGTATACATACAGCGTGCTGCAACAGTATTGTTCTTCTTGTTGATTCCTACCACTGGACTTGTTGTTAGGTTGTATGCAACCAATTATCAACAAATGGGGACTGAAGAAAGCACGAACTCTACACTTCTTGTGAATACTACATATTTGCACGACCATATAGAAGATGGAAATTTAACAAGTTCTTATCTTTTACCTTGAGCTGGAAAAGGACAGCACATACTTCTATTATACATGTGTATTCCGAAATGAGTTCGTTTAAAAGCATGAATTTATATATGACGGTTATTACCCTAAAATAACAAAAATTATGGTGCTACGCTTTACGTGGACGTATAGATATGCACCTAGATCGTGCAGCTATTGTAGTTTTCAAATACTACCGTAAAACCTTGCATAGAAGACGCGTCTTCTACGCCAAACAAATGCCTTGTGCGTCTTATAGGGTTTCTTCAAGTTGGGGGTGCGTCTTATACGAGGGGTAATTTTACTATAGAAACGTACAAATCTTACAAATTTATGCATTAAAATGTGCGTCTTATACGCGAAAATGCATGTGCTAAGTTTGGGGTGCGTCTTATACGCGCAGCGCGTCTTCTACGCGGGAGATTACGGTAGAACTAAACTAATGTGGATGGCCCCTAGATACAAACAGCCTTCTCTCCCTAACCTATACCTCACCGTTAATGGACGCAAGCTAGAAGTGGTCAACCACTACTAACACCTAGTTGTTACTCTGGACAGTCATTTTTTTGTTAAATATGTTCAAATATGTGGCGAAACGCATGAAAACGTAGCTAAGAAAACTGGGATAAACTTAACATTAATGTACAAAAAACCAAAGAACAATGTTTTGAGCAAACTGTTATAGGATTTTTGATATCCTCATGGTAAAAGAGGGGATAGAATCGTTTGCCAAACAAAATGCTAGACAAAGGCATTAGTTCAGGCTGTTAGATATCCTTTCGCACCTTGAACACAAATTAAGTATGAATTCTCATTACCTCTGAGGTAGCCAATGACATTGTGAATATCTTTCATTTATTATTTCTTCATTGTTTCATCATGCACATATTATTTGTGACTAACGTGATATATCGTATTCAATGTGCATGGTTTATATTGTATGGTAATATTCCTTGTGAGGGATGCAATAAAAAAGCTAAAGCAAATCCCATGACAAAAACTGTGAATCTATCCATTTATACGACCACCAATCCAACATTCATCAAATTCACCCATGCATCCATCTATTCAACCAGCCATCCACCAATTCACCGCTCTGTCCATCCATTTATTACATACATCCACCATTGATTAGCTCAATTCATCCACCGATTCATTAAATCCATCCATTCATGCAGCCATCCATCCATTGACTCCACCCATCAATTAAATTCATCCATTCATTCATCCACCCACCCAACCATTCTGTCTGTCCATCTATCAATCCATTTACTCCATCTATCCATCAAATCCAATTGTAATCTATCGTATCAATTTACACATCCTCCAGCCATCCATTCATCAACATGTGCATTGATTCATGAATCAGGCAATCAATCATTCTCCCAATCCATCCATCCATCTGTCCATCCATTAAATCCATCCCACCCAGCCACCCATCAATCAATCCATCTATGGATCCATTTACACCATCTATCCAACCATCCATCCACCCACACCTACCCATTTATCCATCAATCCACCCACCCAATCATTCACACATTAAAGTTACCTATGTATCCAATAAATCAATCAACCATTTATTTATTGAATCCATTCACCCATCTATCTATTAGATACATCCATGATCCATAAAGCCATCCATCCACCCATGCTTCATCCTTCTATCCATTAAATATTTCAACCCACTCATTTATCAATCCACCCTCACCCATTGTTCTGTCCATCCATCCATGAATCCATCAAACATTGATCCATTCACCCATCTCTTCATTGAATCTGCCAATTCATGCAGCTATCTATCCATTTAATCCACCTACCCACTCACCCACCCATCCATCAGTTTCTCCATCGATCAATCCATCAAATCTATACATAATCCATCAAACCCATCCATCCATTAAATCCATTCACCTTCCAATAAATCAATCCATCTACCATCTATTAACCTCATTCATCAACCAATCCATCTATCCATCCATCCATTAAATCCATCATCTACCCCACCTAGCCACTCATCAAGCAATTCATCTATCCACCCACTAACATCATCTATCCATCCATTTATCCACCCATCCATCCACCTGCACACCCACCCACCCAACCATCCATCCCCATCAATACATACATCCACCCATCCCCAAATCCACCAAACATTGATCCCTTCACCCATCAAAGATCCAGCAATTCATGTACCAGCAAATCTATCCATCCATTCATCCATTAAATCTATCCATGCTCCAATTGATCAATCCATAATCTACCCACCTAGCCCTCCATCAAGCAATCCATCTATCAACCCACTAACATCATCTATCCACTAATCTATCCATCTATCCACCCATCCATCCACCTGCACACCAACCCTCCCATCCATCCATCCCCACCAATACATACATCCACCCATCCACAAATCCACCCACCATTGATCCACAAATCCACCGAACATCATCTATCAAAAATCCATCAATTCATGTAGCTATCAATCTAGTAAATCCACCCCAATTCAAATTAATCCATTCATGCACCCACCCATCCATCCATTTCTCCATCTATCAATCCATCAAACCTATCCATGATCCATTCCCATCCATCTATTAATTGATAAAATGTCCACCCACCTACCCATCAACCAATCCATCTATCAGTCCAATAACTCCACCCATCCACCATTCCATCTATCTATCTATCCATTCATCCATCCATCAATCCCTCCATGCAACCTATCCATCCATTAACTCCATTGATCCACCAATTGATCCAGCTATCCAACTGTACACTGTGCCAGAGCACATGATCTAAACATTTCAGTTTGGCCTTGGCATACTATGTCAGTAGTGTTGGAAACTTATATGTGGACAATTTGGCTTATGTGAGTGATGCAGTGTTCGACTTGTATGGGTCTGGACCCCTAAATTCGACAGGGTGACATGGCCATTTCTTAAATTCGTCATGTGACATGGAGCTTAGTGACAAGAACATGAAGGAGTAAAAATTTAGTGACATGAGACATGGCCTTATCTTAAAATCGACATGTGACATAGAGCTTAGTGACAAGGACATGAGAAAATAGAAATTTAATGACATGTGACATTGCCTTTTCTTAAAATCGACATGTGACATGGGGACCCCCCATCTAGACCCCCACTTGTGACAAGTGATGTCATATGCATAATCAAACATGCACATAGTATAAGGAAGTAGTTGGTCTAGTGTTGATTGCTCTTGGGTGGGAGTGTTGTGCATGCTGAAAAGCACAGGAGGCATAAAGTGACACATTACAAACATGAAACAGTGTCCAAAATAACAGTGGCATCCACTGCGCTGGTAGATTATACACTATGCACTGTGCAGGCAGTGTCAGAGGTTGGGGCAGAGTTAGATGGCCTCACAAGATGGTAACCAAATTCATAGTCCTTAACATTAGCAACCAGGGAACAGAGACGCAGTGAGTGATAGATGGCCATAAAATAACTGAAAATAAAAGACAAGTATGCAAGCAAGAATATCCTAATTAGTTAGTCGTCTGATGATATCACGCCACCTCCTTTGGCCAATGGCGTTGACTTGTTTTGTATGTCTGGGTGAGCAGTACCCAGAATTGGCTGCTTTCAGACAGGCACAAGCTGCTATGGGTTTTACATTCTGCCAGGCAGGAAGCCGTGTGGCTTGGGGACAGCCAGCAGCAGTAGGATATTGAACAGCACCCAGATTGGGCCTATTGTCCCTGCCACTTGCTCTTCTAGGGTATAGCAGGATTTCCAACATTTTTATGAAATGCTGTGGGGCAGGAAGAGCGAGGGCCCTCCGGGGCCTCTGCTGTTCATCTAAAATGTTTGATTCTCAGCTCAGCTGTGGACTGAGATGGGGGCTGGCACCCACACCCTGCAGCATACATCACCCAGGCATTGAGGTGTTAACTTGACTCCTGTGGCCACTTAGGAGACCCTCTGGGAGGACCAAAGACCACTCCGGTAGGTATGACTTTAGAGAAAATTCCATTTGATTATATTTGTTTGTGAGGTTTTGTTTAATCTGTTACATTTTATAATGCTGGGTCTGTATGGTCTCAATGCTATATTGAAATGATTGCAAAACTATGTCAGATCTATAATTAAACATTCAATGGGCTTTTCTAATTCACTGTTGTGTCTTCTCACTTAGAGTAAAATCTTGCCAAGCATTCAGTGGTATTGAGGGGTTGTGCAGCCTCAGTGATCACTAATACAGCTCTACCTTTAATTTTATTTGCATACAGAGCTCTTCTTTTGCCATTCAGTGCCAATGTCTTAAGCATTGTAGGCCTGGAGTCCAATGATATTTCATCACATTGTAAATTTAAAATCAAACATGGTTGTTTGTCCTGGGTATATATATATATATATATATATATATATATATATATATATATATATATATATATATATATATATATATATATACATATACATATACATATACATATACATATATCTATATATTGAACTTGTTGGTGGAGATGGGGCATAAATAAACCATTCTCTTTTAATTGTACCTCTCTCTTTTCATTTCCAAAGTAATGGTTACCAGAGTTAGTGTGCCAGGCTTGGGTCTCCATGTATGATGCTCTGCCATGGAGATGCTCTCCCAAATAATTATTCTCGTGCTAGTAGGCCCATAGTAGAAGACATGTACACACAGACAACGAAATAGCATAACATGGAAACACGAATCTACCATGGCACACAACCATCCATCCACCAACCCACCCACTCAACTATCCATCCATTAATTTATAACCCATTCCTGCTTTTATACATTAATTGAATCCATCCACCATTGATTGAATCCATTCATCCACAAATTCATCACATCCATTCATTCATACATCCATTAAATCTATTGATTCCATCCATGTATCCAGTTAATCAATTCATCATCCGTCCATCAAATCCATCCACCCATTTATCCATTAGATGCACCCATGATTCATAAAAGCCATCCATCCATCTATGTCCCATTCTTCCATCCTTCTATCCCTTAAATGCATCGATCAACCCACCCAACCATTCATCCATGCCGACCTATCCATCTATCTATCCATCAATAAATCCACCCAACATTCATTCATCAATTGATCATTCCTTGCATCCATGAAATCTATCCACCTATCCATGAATCAACTCCATGCATCCATCAATCCATTCCATCCATCTATCCATCCATCAAATCTGTCCAATTATCTGCCTAACCAGCCACACACCCATTAACCAGTCCATCCATCCATCTATCCAACCATCCATCTATCAAATCTACCAACCCATCCTTTGGTTTGTCCACTCATCAGCCCTTTGACTCCATTAATCCACCAATCCACCCACCCACCCAACAATCCATCAATCCACCAACTCAACCACCCACCTATCCATCCAAAAATCTATCCACCCATTCCTCTTTTTATGTATGTTAATCCATCCACCATCGACTGAAACCATTCATTCATTCATCAATTCATCAAATCCATTGATTTATGCAGCCATCCATTCATTGAATCCACTCACTAATTAAATCCATTATGTATCCATCCACCCACCAATCCATTTAATCCACCCAGTGATCCATCCACCCACTCATCCATCCGTTCTTCAACCCATCTATCCATCCATCAAGTCTATCCACCCATCCATTTTTCCATCGCTTGAATCTACTCGCCCAACGATCCATTAAATCCATCCAGCAATCTATGACCACCCATTAAATCTATCTCTCCAAACATCCATCCACCCACACCCACCCATTCAGTCATTCATCCATTAAATTTTACCCATGTATCCATTAAATCAATCCACCATCCATCCATTGAGTCCTTCCTCTGACTCCATCGATCCACCAATTGATTCATCTAACCTATCCAAGCATCCATCCCACCCACCTATCCATCCATTTTTCTATCCACCCATTCCTCATTCTACACATGTATTAAATCCAACCACCATTGATTATATGCATTCATCCATCCATCCAATATATCCACCTATTAAATCCATCCACCCAATTAATCCATCTATCAATCCATTAACTATATCCCTCCACCAATCCTCCCATCCATCTGTCCATCCATTAGATACATACACCCACTTATCAATTAAATCTATCCAATAAATCTACCAAATCCACCCATCCCCATCCATCTATTCAAACATTCTATCCAGCCACCCATCAATTATTCCAACTATTAATCCATTAACTCCATCCATCTACCAATCAACCCATCCATCTGTCCATCAATTATGTACACACCCATCCATCTATCCACCCACCCATTTAATTCATCTACCCAACCATTCATCCACCCACTCACCTGCATTCATCCATCCCTCCGGTCATTCATCCATTAAATTCATCCATGCATCAAGTCTCCAGTAAAATCAATCTGGGGAATCTAAAATCCATCCACCTAGCTATCCATGCCCCATCCTCCCATGGATTCCCATCCATCAATCAAATCCATTCATTCATCCACCCATCCATTGTCCACCCATCCAATAAATCCACACATCCAACTAATCATCAAGCCATCAAGCTATACTATAGAAATTCATTCTTCTATCTAGTCATCTATCCATTAATTTATCCATGCATCCATTGAATCCATCATCAGTCATCCACGGACCCCACAATCCATTCATAATAGATACCGTAGATAATCCATACATCCACACATCAAACCAAAAATTCATCTTTCCATCCGCCCACTAAATCAATCCAACATCAACTTAACCATCACATATCTATCCCCCCATAAGTCCCGGCCATGAGTGCACTGGGTAGAAGAACTACTGATGGAGGCCCATCTGCCCAGACTACCTCAGCCTATTGGACTGTTAAGGACTGTGGGTTTCACTCGAACACAACGGTAGGTGCGGTAGCGCGCGTGATTATTTTCAGCGGGTCGAACGCAAACAGACCTGGCCATTGGCAGCAGGGCCGATGGTCAGCTTTCTGTGTCTCTGAAGGACACAGCAGCAGCTCATTATGTAGTCTCCTTGAAGGATACAACCAACTGACCAATCAGGAGCTGGCTTCTGCTGCAGCAGCTGCACAGCTGCATGAGACCAAGATGCTGAACTTTGTGATACCTATTCAATGCATAAGTGCACTGATCTTTCCAGGGTAAAACTTAAAGCAGTATCTGTTCTTTGAAATAGTTGCAAACAAGTTGATATTCTTCTATTCATCACTGCTCATTATTTGCTCACTTAGGGAGTGGTCATTCTTTATGAACAGGGGGTTGTGGGTTTGAGGGGGGTATACAAATTTAAGAAAAGAAAAATTTGATCCCTCTTGGGGGGGGGGGGCTAAAAGAATTGACCCTCTTTTTAGCAAGAAAGCCCGGGCACTACTATAGATAAAAGAGAGGCGCAAAAATTCTCCTCGGCTCCGGCTCATTAGGGCACAATAAATTTTGACTGTCGTCGAGGGGGGGACAAAAACCCATTACTGTCCTTGAAGGATACAAGCAGACTATTACATCCTTGAAGGACACAAGTAGAGCACTGCGTCCTTGAAGGATACAAGTAGGCTAGTGTGTCCTCCAAGGACACAAGCAGCCCACTGCATCCTTGAAGGCTATAAGCAGCCCACTGTGTCCTTGAAGGATACAAGCAGACCACTGCATCCTTGAAGGAAACAAGGAGATCACTGCGTCCTTAACAGATACAAGGAGACTATTGTGTCCTTGAAGGACACAAGAAGAACACTGTATCCTTGAAGGACACAAGCAGAACACTGTGTTCTCGAAGGATAAAAGCAGAGCACTGTGTCCTTGAAGGATACAAGCAGGCCAATGTGTCCTTGAGGGATACAACCAGACCATTGTGTCCTTAAAGGATACATTTATATGTGAGTAATCAATAATTTTCTATGGACATGTACATGTTCTGTTACCGGATGTGCTGAGGGCAATTAAACAAAATTTGAGACCAAAATTTGTGATTACCAGAATCATCAACAACCGCATGTCAATGCCATCACTAGGATTAGTGCACATTTAAACTGCACATTTAAACTGCACAAACATGCCAAAGAAGGTAAATGACTGGGGACCACCCTCGAAAGTAGGTCATGAGGGGTGCGTTAGGTTGTTAACTTTTATCTCTTACTACGTCTGCACACATGTCAGATTCTTTGAAGATTCAGAGAAAAGGTGACTTAATGTTACAATTTTAGGGGGTATATTCAAAGATTATTTTTTGGGGGATTTTAGATGCAAAAATTTGATTGGGGGTTCGGGGGCAGAGCCCCGAAAAAGGTTAATTCTTAACTCTATGTCCGGTTTTCAGCGGTACTGAATGCACCGTTCATGACCTGTATTTTGGGACTGGTCCCCTGTCATTTACCTTATAAGCGCGGCTGACTTTTCAACATGGAACCTCGCTATACTTCTAGAACACATGCTGCAGTGGTCAGCTTGTATCCTTCAAGGACACAATAGTCTCCTTGTGTCCCTTAGATACCAGTACACAGTGGTGTGCTAGTGTCTTGAAGGACATGCTGATCTTCTATATCCTCCACAGACGGGCTGGTCTGCTTGTATCCTTCAAAGACACAGTGGTCAGCTTATATCCTTCAAGGACACAGTGGGTCGTTGTATCCTTCAAGGACACAGTGGGCTGCTTGTGTCCTTTTAGGACACAGTGGGCTGCTTGGGTCGCTCAAGGATGCTGTGGTCTGCTTGTATCCTTCAAGTTGAAGGGCACAGTGGGCTGCTTGTGTCCTTGGAGGACACAGTGGGTCGCTTGTGTCCCTCAAGGATGCAGTGGTCTGCTTGCATCCTTCAAGGACGCAGTGGTCTGATTGTATCCTTCAAGGATGCAGTGGTCTGATTGTATCCTTCAAGGACACAGTGGTCTGATTGTATCCTTCAAGGATGCAGTGGTCTGATTGTATCCTTCAAGGACGCAGTGGTCTGATTGTATCCTTCAAGGATGCAGTGGTCTGATTGTATCCTTCAAGGACACAGTGGTCTGATTGTATCCTTCAAGGATGCAGTGGTCTGATTGTATCCTTCAAGGACGCAGTGGTCTGATTGTATCCTTCAAGGATGCAGTGGTCTGATTGTATCCTTCAAGGATGCAGTGGTCTGATTGTATCCTTCAAGGACACAGTGGTCTGCTTGTATCCTTCAAGGATGCAGTGTTCTACTTGTATCCTTCAAGGACACAGTGGTCTGCTTGTATCCTTCAAGGATGCAGTGTTCTACTTGTATCCTTCAAGGACACAGTGGTCTGCTTGTATCCTTCAAGGATGCAGTGGTCTGCTTGTATCCTTCAAGGACAGACCCAGTCAACAAAAAAACGTTATTTAAAGTCAAGAAAACATTTTCAACGTTTTAAAATGTTTAGCCATAATAAGGAGCCATAGGGAAACATTCTGAAACGTTTTATAACGTTTTTTGGGGAGTGGCCATTATTTATCAACAGGGGGTGGTGGGTTTTCGCGCAGACACACGATAATTTTTGACGCCCCCAGGGGTGCCCCCCCCTTAACAGAAGTCAAAATTTGTTGTGTCCCCCAGTTTGGGAGTTTGTGCACCCCTCTTTGATCTATAGTAGTGCGCAGGCTTTTTTGCTAAAAGCAGGGTAAATTTTTTGGGCCCCTCCGCAAGAGAGGTCAAAATTGTATTAGCCCCCCCTTGGGAGGGGTCTGAAACTTTTATGCCCCCCCCTTAACCCACCACACCCCCCTGTTGATAAAAAAATGACCACTCCCTAAAAAATTTTGACCCCTCTTGAGGGGGGGCTAAAAGAATTTACCTTCTTTTTAGCCCAAAAGCTGTGCGCTACTATAGATCAAAGAGGGCTGCGGAAATTCTCAGTGCCTCCAGCACATTGGGGGGGGGCCACAAAAAAATTACAGTCAAGGAGGGGGTGAAAAAAATGTTGTGCGTCCACGCGAAAACCCACCACCACCCCCCTGTTGATAAATGTTGACCACTACCTTAGACCTGCCAGCTGTTGTGTCCTTGAGGGACACTAGACTAGCCCACCCCAATGTGTCAACAAAGAATTGGTGTTGTGTCCTTCAGGGACACAAGGCTAGCCCACCCATGCACTGTGTCAACAAAGCTTTGAATCCAGGATCATCATCCATGGACAAAATAAATGAGCATTTTAATTTCTTTCTATCACTATTTTGATCTGTCAAATTCTATAACAAAGAAAAATTCTGCCTATTTATTCAGAAATCAGTGTGTTTGTGCTTTGAATGCAGGCTGTAGAAGGTCCACCATCTTGGTTTTAGCAGCTGCCATCTGCTGCTGCAGAGACCGGCTCCTGATTGGTCAATTGCTTGTATCTCTGCAGGACACAAGGGCTTGTATCCTTCAGAGACACAGAAAGCTGACCAACGGCCCTGCTGCTACATAGGTTGCAGTACACTAATTGACGGGAGGTGGCAGCAGGAGACACTTTGTAGCTCCGCACTGAAGGGTGTTGTACAATGATTATTGGTCTAAAATCTGACAGTGGGTAGGCAAACCAGGTATCAAATTAATCCTTAGGGTGTATATTAATAGATTTGAGTGTTATTTAGGCTGATATTTGATGGTAAGTTGAGGGGGGTGCACTCTATTTAATTAGAGAATGTATTGAAATCATTCACTGCAAAACCCCCAAATCTGGGTATGTCCGCACTCTAAGGCCTATAGCAAAAAAGTTAATCACATTGTACCACATGCCATGGCCCTAAATTATTGGGAAAAATGTATATCTACAAGAAAATAATAGTGGCTAAGCCCAGATACTTGCACAAGTATTTTATTTTCGCCCAAAAGCTATATAGGCCAACAGTGGAAAAATAATTAGTGTTCTGCAGCCTCTACGGGCTATATAGGGCCTTCTACCAAGTTTGTCAAATCTCGCTAAAATGTGTTTATTTTGCTTAGGGCAAGTCAGTTTGACAATGTTATGGTGAGAAAGGGCAAGGGAATCAATAAAATTAGTGAGAAATCACTGAAAATCATAGTAGCGGAGTTTCGGCCTTGGAGAGGTTTATGAGAAATATTCTGGTGTCAATCCGCAAGCCTGATACTTCTCTCTTGGGGGTGCCAGGTAACCAAAATTATGGTTTTCAGGGTCAGAATGACCTGAATTGTACATTCTCAGCTGTTTCCATCTATTTCTATCGTCCTCAGTGCTCTATGGGAGGCCTTTTCATGCATCGGGGGAAAACATCATTTTTCTCTCCCCGAGCTATGCAGCCAATGAATGTTTACTGACACTTAATAAAATGTCCTTGTATTCACCATATCTGGTAAATTTTGTTGTCCTTATATGGGGGAGCTTGAATAATGTGTAAATGGGGCCATCTAAGCCATTACACATGGAGTTAAGATGCATTTTGTTGAATTTATTCCTTTATATCATTATATTTCCGAGGGTTTTTCATACATTTTAGCCAGATATTTCTGTGAATTATAGCACCTAGAGAGAGAATAACACTCAGCACGTCACGTGGTGCCCGTTGGCTATCAGCATGTCAAATTTCTTGGCCCTGTGATCATATTTTCTATGTGAAAGCACCATATGTCCATGTCAATGCTAGAAATCGATAAAATCTACAGAGAGCGCACAGACTGATACCCGCTCTGGGAAGTGATTCTCAGAGAGATTTAAGGGCCTGAGGAGCATAAAAGTAAAAGATTCTGGATAAGACATTACTGGGCCAGTGAATAAAAGCTTTCCAAGCTATTTCATTGACCACCAAGATTCCAACCCAGGCCTTTAGGTTGCAGTACACTAATTGACGGGAGGTGGCAGCAGGAGACACTTTGTAGCTCCGCACTGAAGGGTGTTGTACAATGATTATTGGTCTAAAATCTGACAGTGGGTAGGCAAACCAGGTATCAAATTAATCCTTAGGGTGTATATTAATAGATTTGAGTGTTATTTAGGCTGATATTTGATGGTAAGTTGAGGGGGGTGCACTCTATTTAATTAGAGAATGTATTGAAATCATTCACTGCAAAACCCCCAAATCTGGGTATGTCCGCACTCTAAGGCCTATAGCAAAAAAGTTAATCACATTGTACCACATGCCATGGCCCTAAATTATTGGGAAAAATGTATATCTACAAGAAAATAATAGTGGCTAAGCCCAGATACTTGCACAAGTATTTTATTTTCGCCCAAAAGCTATATAGGCCAACAGTGGAAAAATAATTAGTGTTCTGCAGCCTACACATTGCTGCAGCTTGACCATCAACTCGGAAAAATAGAGTATCGCAGTATCAAGGGTCTGGAGGGCACCCTCCCACATAGACTTGGACGTTTGATCATGTGAAAAGTCAGCTGATTATTGTTAGATTTGCCATTTTAGGATTTCACTAAGAGGTAGGTAAACCCGGGGAGGTATTTACTTCATAGACCTCCGAGGGTCCTGACCCTCAGAGGCCAAAGGTGTCTGTTGATAGTTGATCTACTCAGCCAATCTGGCAGTGACCAATTCTCATACTCATAGAATACTGTCAGGTCCAATGCTTCCATCAACACTTCCCTCAATGTATATCCAAAGATTCACAATACACAAAGCACTTGAAATGCATGTAATAATTGATAATCCATGTGATTTTCAAATCCCCCTTTCTTACTCCAGCAGGCTGAAATGAAAGCCATTGAAGGAGCGATAGTGTAGGCTAAGGCAGGGAGTGGTCATTATTTATAAACAGGGGGGGAAGTTGGGTTTGAGGGGGGGCGTAAAAATTTCAGACCCCTCCTGAGGGGGGCTAACAAAATTTTGCCCCCTCTTGAGGGGGGGGGAATGTACCCTCTTTTGAGCAAAAAAGCCCGCGCGCTACTATAGCTCAAAGGGGGGGGGCGTAAAAAATTTTCGCGCCTCCGCACGGAAACCCAACACCCCCCTCTGTTGATAAATAATTACCACTCCCTAATCATAAACATGTCAGATTTATTGGATATATCTTGTGCTTTGCTCACTACATGTTGCTGTACATGAAAACTTACATGTTTGTGAGTATGAGAGACAATTTCTAGAAACTGACAGTGAATACTTTGTTCAGAACAGCCAGGTGTTTGAGCCACTATAGCCAGGAATATATGTTGCTCTCTGCCTGTAAGCAGGCAGATCTCCCGGCCTAAGGTATCAGGATATACGTCTACGGTAAACCCAACGCAATGCATGTGTACAGATTATGGCTCTGTTTGTTAGCAACAGTGACAGCGTCAAGAGTGCCACAAGACCAGACACCAGTGGCCTGAATCATAACTTGTTTTTGGATTTTGGTAGATCGGAGAGGCTCGAACTGAGTCTGCGGGGCCCTTCCCTCAGTTTGAGAGCAAGCCTGTAGAAAGTCTATTTGGGATCAAAACATTGAGTACTTTATTCACAGCAGTGGTGGAAAGGTTACTGTGCCAACTTGGCACAGTAACCTTGGTTAAAACAGACAGACTTGCTCCCCACCCCTACGGTAACTGCGCCCGTCTGCTCTCGACCTAGTTTTTGGGTGCTGCAGACCAGGCTTATTTAATGACCTAATCTTATTATAAAGGGAGTGGTCATTATTTAGGGAGTGATCATTCGGTGTGTTCGAACAGTTTCTGTACCTTTTGCTAGCGTGCACTGTCCGCGACCGCCATCTTTCTTGTGTAAACCATGGTCTATGACATTTTGTGCAGGCGCAATATGGCGCTGATACGCTGTGACGTCATTAGTTCATGCATGTTGCGATATATCACAGTGAATCCTGTTGTTGTCTTGATTGGGCGACGTGTGAGGGGTGGGGCGCTGCACTGCGCCACTCGTGTAAACAACGACGGGCGCCACGTGTAATGAGGGGGCGCAGGTCTCGCTGTTTACCAGCTGTTGGTGAGGTGGCGTCCCACTTGCATCTACTGCTGGTGGAACGCCCCATGTCAGTTTTTTAGATGGTACTGTGATGACTGTGGGGCCGTGCCTTGTTGCTGATTTTGGCCATTGTGACATTGTTGTATGTCATAGCCATGCTGTGGATAATTGTTGCCCTGATTGCCATGCACCGTCTGGAAGTTGTGATTATTTCACTGCTGGTTATGTGGTTGCCATTGTCCATGTCTGGGGGGAGGTGCATCCCGGAATTTCTGGTTGCATGCTAAGACGGTATGACTTGCCTGCTTTCCCTTGGCTAGGCAATAAACACAGAAGTGAGTCAGGCGAGTAGCGGCGTCACCGTAGTGGCCATTAAACTTACATCCTCTAATTGTGTTATAATCCATGCACACTTGTTCACTACTGACGCCGGCATTACGCGCAGCGGCCTGATGTGAGTTATGAGATGAGCTCCCATGAGCAGAGCCACTCTTCCTGCCCCTCCCCCCCGTGAATGAGATTTCGACCCGAGCGTTGTGTATAGCCTGGGTATCCTTCCAGCTATATTCCGCCCGTTCTATGGCATCAAAGACGCCGTTGTACCATCGGCGGACATCCGGCCAATACCTGGAGATAGAGTCTTTGGTGACATTATTAATATGTTTGAGGATGTATTTTCGCTTTTCTTCAGACCAGGCGCTATCCGGGTCATGTGCGAGGCGTAGAGCCGCGTCCAGGTACTCCATAGGCTGGAGGTTGTTGCAGGCCTCCAGCTTTTGCTTGAGTGTGTAACAAGATTCCCTTTCAATATACATATAGACCATTGGTTTTGTCTTGGCGGGAACAATTGATGTGAGGAAGTGAGCCTTACCCTTGGATGCCAGCTGCTCATATCTCTCTCTAGCAAGCTGTGAATCAACGAAGTCTCTGGCACCCGGCTCCCTGTGGAGGTCGGCCGCTGTGGGGAGGGTGTGCGTGTCTGTTTGTTGTCCGGGTTCCGTGTGGGCGTGTGCCGACTGGATGGTTGTCGGCATCACAGCGCGTTGTTGCGTATTGCCGCGTCGGTCGGTGATGCAGTGTTGTCTTGGGACACCTGTGTTTGGGCCTCACTGTTGGCGGCGGCCTGCTGCGCCTCCTTCCGCCGGCGTTCTTTCTTCTCCTGGCGTCGGCCTTTCCTCTCTGCCTTCTCCCGGACGAGTTGCTCGTACCATGCGCCTAGTATTTGGAAAGTTCACCTCAGTATTATTATCACTTGAATCAGAAGCTCGGATGGACATTTCGATATCCTGAATCTCCTGAGCTAAATCACGTATTTCTTGGTCACTGATCTGCGGGAGGGCCATTCTGCGTGTAGCTCCCCTGGTAGCATGTGGGGAGACTTGTGACGGCACCGACATATTACAGCAACCAGATAATGTGCAGTGTTTGTGATATATGACACTTGTAGAATGAGTGATTGGTCTAGTATAGTATAAAATATAAGAGTTCTAAGACCTGTAACTTCCAGCAATGTAAATCTCTCCAAATTTTAGGTTGACAACATGAGGTGGTGGTAAACGATGAAGTAGAAGTAAGGCGATAATGGAGTTGAGGTGTATTTCCGGTAAGGCGGTGCCAATGACCACCCATAGCTTCAAACCGAGGCGATGCATTCACAATGACCTAATCTTATTATAAAGGGAGTGGTCATTATTTAGGGAGTGATCATTCTTTAACAACAAGGTTAGGGGTTGTTGGGTTTGCGCATGGACGTGTAAAAATTTTTGGCCTCCCCCCTCTCGACTCAATGGTCAATTTTTTTTACCTCCCCCCAATAGCACAGAGACGACAAACGTGCATGATAAACGCGCCACACCCATAGTAACCTATAGTAGGCTTTTTCACTGAAAAAACCTCCCCGGGTTTGAAAAGATCTTGATCCCCGCAGTCAAGGCCAAGGGGTCGAAAAAATGCTGACCCTCCCTCAAAACCCACCGGGGGGGGGGGGGGGTAAAAACTTTTGACCCCTCCTGAGGGCTTTTTTGACCCCGGTTCACTGTAGTTACTGTACTGGCCTGTTTAAGTGCCCAGGCATTTATTAATAAACAATGATTTCAGTGCTTAAGATTGATCACAACACCCCTGTACCCCTGGCAATTATTTGAGACTGGCGCTTCATTGAGACCCTAGCTCTTAATCGGGCCACTACTGGCTTCATTGTAGAAGCCAGTGCGTGATATTTTCAGTCCCTTTGGGGGGGGGGGGTAAAAAAAATGTTGATCCTTAAGAGAGGGGGCAATTTTTTTTGGTAAGGCCTAAAAAAAATTCTTGTGTTCAGGTAACATAGCCGAAAAAATTAGGGTAGGTAGGTCGGATTTTTTGTTTTTTAACTTTTTTTAGGGGTAATTGAAGAACCATAATTAAGAGAAAATTTGCCAAACAAGTTTCGGATTGTTCACAAGTGTTATAGGAGGTTCCATTGGTTAATATTGTATTCCTGACATCATGAGCTTTAATTTGATACCAAATATGCCTATATTTGGAAAATATCTGATATATTTTACAATTTTTGTAAAATAAAATCTTTAAAAAAAATTAGGGTCGGCTCCAAAAAATAGGGAGGACGGGATACCTGAACACAACCTTTTTTTTTTTTAGGCCTAACAGGTCTTGTCAGACCCAAAGTTATTTCCGACCCTGTCATTACAGACCCATGGTCATTTCAGACCCAAGTCGTTTCGGACCAATGGTCATTTCAGACCCAGGGCATGTATAACTCCCCACAACATATGCCACACACTAACTACGGGGCCTCTTATAAGCTGCAATAAGCTCTGGTTTCCATATTATGTTATTCAATGTTGATAGATGACCAACGGAAGGGGGGATGAGAATTTCGTCACAAATTTGCCCCCCTTGATAATGACCAAGTCAGTAAGTAAAGTAAGTGACCGGGTCTGAAATGACTTGTATTCATTTTTTTAAACATCTGCGCGCAAACCCACCACCCATCCCCTGTAAAAAGGGCCTGTTGTTAAAAGATGTGCCGGTTTGTTGTTAAAAACAGGGGATGCGTAGTGACCGCAGATGGGTCAGATTCGTTCGGTAGTTAGGGAAAGTGTTGCCAGTCTGATCAGGAATATCAAACATGTTTCATATTAGTGCATGATCAATTGTCCTAACTCCAAGTACATCGATCCTACTAGGGGTAAGATGCATGGCCACAGGACAGATGGGTTACTTAAGGAGACCGCAGACGGGGCCGACCGGATCAGTGACGTCTGACGGCATCTGTGGGGATGTCGGATCCAGTTGTTCGATATCAGACATGTTTGATATCCCCAATTGAATCTGATTGGACGTTCTTAGTTTTCGACCGAATTTGGCCCATCTGCGGTCACCTTTACCAGGGCTGTATCCATGCATTATCCCTAAAGAAGCATGGTTCAGTAAAGCAGTGTGCACTCCTTTATGGGCTAATAGAGTAGGATGGGTGCACATGTTTTAGCCTTTGACTTTCTATTTGTGGACGATAGGTGCGTGTATGCTCCCACAGGTGTTAGATGTAAGGTGTAATGCTGTCTAATCATCTATAATCAAACAAAGTGATTGGCATATCTTATCATGATGTCCTGATTCTAGATAATCAGTTAAGTGATTGGGATTAGATAGGGTTGAAAAGGTATCAGTATTACAGCAATACTTTACTGTTTTATTTCAAGTCCAGTATACATAGCTTACTACATACCTATTATGCTACGTAAAACCAATTCTAAATCGGTAGCTAAGAGAGCCCCTGACTTAGTCATTGCCACTCTATGGTTTGGGAGAGTGCAATGAAAGGGTTTATCAACTCTACGTTGTATACGTTTACCTTTAGGCCTATACAAAAAAGATTTCCCACAGTATTGGTACAACGTAGGTCCATTTAGTGAAATACATACAGTATCCATTCTAAAAAGCGAATATCCTCTATAAAACACACATCGCTTTTTTGTGGCCTAAATGCATACCATGCAAATATTATAAGACTAAGGGTATAAAAAACAAAGATTTTTAGTTTAAAAATAAAGATTTTAGGTTTTGAGCATCAACAATTTTACAATACCAAAACGTGATGCATTTCATTTTATTTCCAGATAAAACTTATAGACCATTGACAGGGCCTCATTGCGGAGATTTGAGGTTTTCAAAACTCATTAATCTCATTTTATTTTCAGATAAACCTTAGAGATTGTAGACATGGCCTCACTGCAGGGCACCGTAAGAGGCATGAATTCTCTAACAGCTTTGGACCGCGTTGTAAGATGCACAACGCGAGTAGCAAAAGTGCGATCAAGATGCCTCCACCTTCACAAGACCAGTTCATGCCAGACACAGACATTCCGACATTACCATGGAGCTGGGGGCTCTGATGGTACAGCATACCGGGTCGATATGCGCAGTGATACGTTAACAGTACCATCTCCTGAGATGCGCCAGGCGATGGCTGATGCAGAAGTTGGCGATGATGTCTATGGAGAGGACCCAACAGTAAATGGTATACACAATATCAAAGTATTCCACTTTTTTCTTCACTTTATACATTTAATCAATGACAGTTTAAATTATTTGCTAAAAGTTTTGAAACAGTATTTCTCATATGAGAGAGGTAGATCAATTGATTATGCATATAAAAAATTGTCTTACAGAACTCCAGAGGAGAGTAGCAGAATTGTTCGGCAAGGAATCTGCATTATTTGTTCCCACCGGCACGATGGGAAACCTCATGTGTGGTAAGTGTTTTTACATAGAATTAAAAAGAGGACCTCATGATGCCTCAAGTTTCATGCTTGAATAAAAACCCAGTGGTTACCTTGTCAGTGCATCATTATTGATCAATGCATCCTACTGACCCTTCCGGAGTGTATTGGCGCCAGAGGGTCAGGCTTGGAAAGTCGCAATGATGCATGAAGGCAGCATGGTTTTACAGGATTCCCAGGTGCCTTAGAAAGTCATGGATTAAAAAGTTGTCAGGGAAAGTAATTGAATTCCAGGAAATTCTTTGCGAATCATAATCTTAGGGAAAATAGAGAATGACATTTTTTGGGGGTTATAGAACAATTATTTTATGAAACATCAAAAGTGTGAGGTTTGCAAAGTGGTCCATTGCACGATCTAACCCTGGTATATTATATTTATCAATCGCTATGTAGTATTGGGGGCGTGTGTGGAGCGGAGTTCGGAGATGCTGACAGGCCACCTTTCACACATCTTCCTGAGGCGCTATACCAGTATTGTGAGTTTGTTACCATGGTTACCAAACTAACCAGGATGGTTTTATTTATTTTGCTTCTCATATTGATTTTGTTGCCTTTGATTATTTCTAACCGTGCCTTTGTGTTGGTAAATTAACCCTTTAAGGATAGCAAAGTGCAATTATTTTTTTTGGCTAAATAAAGAAATGTGGTATTGGCGGTATGGTTGATACCCTCTTGAAGGGTTAATATAAAGCATTACGCAGCACCAACAGAGGCTTAATTGCTCTGTGTTGGTGCAAAAAAGTGTGAAAGGCATTGAGGCATCACGCTGTCCTTAAGGGGTTAATTCTGTAAATAGTACAGATAGTAAAATGTCAACTTTAACTCCAGAGGTGACTTGGTAGTGTGGCATTCACCTTGCATACAGGAAGTTGAAGTGTTATATCCAATCATGTCCAGACGAAATGCCATCTAAATATATGTCAACCTGCACTCAATATACCTAGTACTGGCAATAAATACAGGAAATCCTACCTTGAAAATGAAAGAAAAGGTTTAAGCAGTAAAAATAATTATTGCACGGTAGATTAGTTTTGTTGATTTTTCACTTAATAGTCTTCACTGTCAGGCAGAAATGAGTTGATGCACAAGTCGTCACTTGTTGTCACAATGTAAATATAATTGCATATTGTGCTTTTGCTTTGAAATCATTGTTGACTATGTGTATCTTTGATTGAGAATTTTAGTCGAGAGTGGAGACACAAATGGAGAAAAAAAATGAAGGAACTAAAATCCATATAGCTGAAACAAAGACGAATGTCTATGATGAATTCATGATTGACCACCCTTCAATATTAGACCTATTAAACTTTAAATTGTCCCAGTCATATCATGATGCCAGCTTTAACCTCTGCATAGTGCTGTACTGTCATTATACGCGGTGCCTTTGTCATTATTATGTACCATAGTACGTACTCTGCGTATGAGCTGCACATCGCATATAAGACGAACCCTGATTTGAAGGAAATTCTAAATGTGCACATGGGGCTTGATTTGAGCAGCAGAGTATGAGTCTAGTAATGTAGATTTACTGCGCCTATAAGGCGCACACCCATTTTTGGGAGGTTCTATCAGCCGCAGTAAGCCTTAAATTCACGTATAAGCCCCGGCTTACACGCGAGGTACTATAGTATAAATGTAGTCCTGGTGATTCTCCTCACGGTGATGACTAAAGAGCATACCCTCCTGGCATGTATAAGCGCTGGGTCTTTGAACGAGCGCTGGTCTTGAATAAGCGCCAGGGGTACAGGGGTATCCAAATTTTAAAATGCACTTTAATTTAAGTCTTGAATAAGCGCCGGTCTTGAATTACCGTCGGGGTAGAGCCTACTTGAAATATATGAGTGCCCCGGCGCTTATACAAGCCAATACAGTAGGCTAATACATTATAGCAGTAGTGGTATCACTATATATATAGATGTACTCTTTAAATTTTTTATTTTTTTGACCATATTCTGAAACTCTGGGTGCGCCTTATACGCGGGATGCGCCTTATACGCGGGAGATTACGGTAGGTACAGTGGGTACCTAGGGTCCCAAGAACCCCCTCTGATGCTGGAACAATTAGGAAAATATGGATATGTGTTACCTGGGTCTTATAAGCGAGGATTTACGGAGGTATAGAGAGTACACAAGAGATTTTGCTACTAAACGTGTTTCATTCAAGCAATTAGAGTTATCAACAGTGGAGTAATTCACCCTCACTTTGCAAGAAAATCTCATTTTCATACACTTTGGCCATCTCTAAGTGGGGGTTTAAATCAGTTAACCCGATGGATATAGCAGCTTTAACTGAGTGAGGGTTGTGTTTTTTCTGCAGTCATGGCGCACTGTTACAAGCGCGGATTGGAGGCACTTCTGGGAGACAAGTGCCACATCCACTTATATGAACAGGGCGGCATCTCACAGGTTGGCCACGTTTACAAATAGGTTGCACCACAATTAAAGTTTGTCATTGCATTTTACCCTTTGGAGAGACATTGTTAGCAATGGGAATAATGATGATGATGGTGATACATTTTTTATCTCGTCCCTGCTAAAGGATGATTATTGTAGTTGGACTGATTTTTTCCTCATTGGAAATTCTTATCTTTTAACTGCATGTATTGTTTCTGGGGTGGCATCAGGAAAAGGCATTGACCAACTTCTTTTTGTGGTGTGGTCCAGAGATTCACTTAGTAGCTCTGGACTCGATATACAATTCAGACTTCATTACAAAAGCAATACCAAATATGCATATAATTTAAGAGGAAATGTTCCTTTGTGGATGTAGAAACTCTTTTCTTAGAAAAAAGAATTTTGGATTTATTTAAGTATTAAGTATGAGTACTGACATAGGAGTACTGAAGTGAGGAGGTCGATGAAAATAGAGAGTATGTGAGAGTGGACCTTGAGTAGGGGTCTTAGTACCGGTAATGAATGAGGCCCCACACATTGTACTGATAAAGAAATGCCAGAATAATGCACTCAAGTGCCATATATTGTCCCAAATCATTTACATCTACCCAGTATTTGAAAGCTAGCTGGTGTTAAGAACGTCTGATAAAAAGAGAAGCAGCAACTCATGATTGAGTTTTGGTGCTTTTTAAGCAGGCTTTAGCCTGCTTATTTGACTGGGGTGGGACGTTTTCAGAGAGAAATTATTTGGGAAATCGCTCAGGGTAAACTGCCTTGAGTTGACCAACTGGTATTGGAAGAGACCTGTAGTAGAATTGATTATGGTCCTTTTACCCATACCCTTACCATGGCAGGTGCCCCGTCACTAATCCCCATGTTGGCCATCATTCAATCATAAAGGTCAATTTAATAGACTGGCTTGTGGCTTATATGCTAGAATGTCTGGTGGCGACAGAGGTGGTTGTAATACACCTTTGGTGTATTGTGCTGGGTGCTGCCGATCAGCATTGATAACAACTATCCAGAGGCGTAGGAAGCAAATCTTCATTGGGGGGGCCCGGCGAAGGCACCGTCGCGACCACCTTGAATTGTCGGCTGATGCGTGATGGTGTCTATATGATGCGTATATAAAATTCATATAGAAAAGTAATTTTTGGTAAATTTTGGATCTGACTTTAGGCTCAGACCCCCATTTTCCCTATGACATCACCATAATAATCTAATTTGAGATGTAAAGTTTTGGCTTCTTTTCCATTGTGTTTATGAGTTCTTGGAAAATATTGGGGGGGGGGGGGCAGACATACTCAGGCCCCACCTCCTTCATGATTGGGGGGGGGGCCCAGGCCCCCCTGGCCCCCCTTTTCCTACGCCCCTGCTATCCTAATAGTACCTGGGAGCTATCAGATACTATCTCACCAAGCACCAAACAGCAGCCAATGTCTATTTGAGGATAACGATAGCCGGAGAGTACTGTATTATCCTGCATATTACTGTGTTATAAGGGAGTGGTCATTATTCATCAACAGGGGGGGGGGGGATGGTGGGTTTTTCACGCGGACGCGCAAAATATTTTTACGTCCCCCCCTCAACGACAGTCAAAATTTTTTGCGCCCCCCAAACCGGAGGCGCGGAGAATTTTCACGCCCCTCTTTGAGCTATGGTAGCACGCGGGCTTTTATCCTCAAAAGAAGGTAAATTTTTTTAGCCCACCCCTCAAGAGGGGTCAAACTTTTGTTAGCCCCCCCTCAGGAGGGGTCTGAAATTTTTACGCCCCCCCCCTCAAACCCATCATCCCCCCCTGTTGATAAATAATGACCACTCCCTAAGGTGTAGCTTATTTATAGACCATCCTATAGGCCTACTGTGGCTCGTAATGCTTTTCTTAAGTGAGGCTGCGGATAATACCAGGAGTTTTAGTCCAATAGAACAGTACCTACTGAAACTGGTACTTTCAGGCTTTCAGGTCCCAAGTGCAGCTTATTGTTGCATTTCCTAAGGGAGTGGTCATTTTTTAACAACAGGGGGGGGGGGGTTAGTGGGTTTGGGGGGGACAAAAAAATTTCAGACCCCTCTAAGGGGGGGACAAAAAAAAAATTCGTCCATTTTGAGTGAAAAAGCCTGCGCGCGACTATAGAATAAAAAGGGGGGATAGAAAAATTTCAGACCCCTAGAATGGGGGGGGATGGAAAAGTTTTCGCCGCGCTTGCAGAATTTCACCAACCTCCCCCCTGTTGTTAAAAAATGACCACTACCTAAGTAAAGTTGGTATATATATATATGCAGGTGCAGCTCATACACAACGTTTTACTGTAACCCTCGTCAGCTAGTTTACTGTAAATAGAAGGCAAAATATAGCAAGCTAAAAATGCTTGTTGGTAGTGGACGTATTTTGGCCAATACGTAACCCACTTTCACCATCATTGTGATGAAAGTTGGTTACACATGAACTTATTGCCAGTCTGGGTAGGGAAGGATACATAGCAGGCAACTATTCAAGTAAAAAAGGATGTGAAAACCAAATTGCTCACAACTTTGATCATAAACATAGCTGTTAAAACTCATCAGGAGTTTGGCTCCATTAGAAAAAAACACCCGTTTATTACTGAAGTCCGTTTGCATCAGTTTTACGTCTGAGTGTTTGTGAATGAGTACATGTACACTCGTTCTATTAAGTGTCCCATGCTCTTAGCGTACAACGTAACCCTTGAAGGGCTCATGGCATGTTGTAGCCCTGGCAAATATCTCACCTGTGCTGCATGCATGTACCATGCAAAAAGTGCTAGATATTAAATACTCCTTAAGGGTTAGCATAATGCAGCGATAGCTAGTTACTCACTAGGCTTTAGCAGCACGAAGTGAGGACCTTCTGCCCACAGCCAGAGCTACATCAGTGTTACTCACTAGGGTTGGATTGGTGACATAAGAAGACCGATAATCTTGATATGTTATGGGCCCTTTATCAAGCCTTGAGGGTTCACCCATTATAATTTGCTTATAAGATTGTTCTGTTTGACTTCTTTTTGACAGATCGGTGGTGTACATCCCAGGACTTTGAGAAATTTTGCAGATGGGACATTTGATGTAGATCAACTTCGAGAACTAATACGCATTGATGATGTCCACTATCCTATCACACGCCTTGTCTGCTTAGAAAATACACACAATTACTGTGGTGGGAAGGTTCTGCCGCTTAACTTTATATCTCAGGTAAAAAAGCTATTATATATACAAATATGCGACATTTTTGTCAGTTTCCTCTGTTTTTCTAAGATCTGCCAGGTTTCAAATTAGCAGTTAAGTTTAATCTGGGGCCATCAACCTTCCACGGGAATAAACAAAATGCACTATTTGGCCTCTATATATTCAACTTTTTCCCTGGGAAAATACCCCCAGATCCACCTACTTTCATTACACAAGTGTTATGAAAATACAATGTATTCTTGTTTTACCAAGGTGCGAGAAGTGGCTGACGAGCACGGCCTTGGTGTACATTTAGATGGTGCGCGGGTGATGAACGCTGCAGTGGCACTTGACATTCCACCATCCAGGGTTCTACGTGATGTCGACACTGTCAGCATGTGCTTTTCTAAGGTGTGTCTTCTTTAAGATGATTTTCAGATTCTCAACCCATTGTTTTACAGTGTTTTATGTTCTTCTTCATCATGTACTTCTGGTAAGTGACTCGCTACCACGTCACTACCTTGTAGTGGTGGCCATGATGTACATATGGATAACTGGGGAGGTAATCGCCAAGGCTACATTCATCCATCATGGTATCATATGACCCGTATATGGACTTTCTTTTTCTTTAATTCTTTTAACTCATCAGATGTATGTCCATCATACTTGAACAATGATCCAAATAAGACTAAACGACTCTTATATATGAACATTGTTTTTATAAGGGTCTGGGAGCACCAGTTGGATCTATAGTGGCTGGAACTGAAGAATTCATGAACAAGTAAGTAGATTCGTGGAAAATGGCGAATCATGATTCATCAATGCAGAACTGCAATCTTATTCACTTTTTTTCTTCTTTTTTTTTAAGCAATCTTATTCACTGACACTTCATTGGTACATCATGATGACAAAATGTTACCTTAAAGCAACATGAATTTTAGTTATGTTCTATAGTTCAAACCCCTAATTTCAAGCAGATTCTATTGTGAATGCTATCATACCTCACACAACCCGAACAGGGTTAATTGGGTATATTAACCAACCTTTATCAGATTCTATTAGGGCTTATCCTTGTCTATAAGCCTTCACGTTAGCTGATCCTGGAAGTTAAGTCTATGAAAGAACGGTTGATAAAGTTATGGTTTTACTACAATGTGTAATTTATATTGGCATTTTTTTCCTGCTTTATTCAAGGGCACATAGAATACGGAAGGTGTTGGGTGGTGGCATGCGGCAGGTTGGTATTCTCGCTGCTGCAGCCATGATGGGAACACAGGACGCTGCTAACCGACTCGCTGAAGACCATAAACATGCCAAGCAGATAGCACATGGTAAAGTACATCGATTGCTCATATTAATCACTCATTTTCTAACGTTTCAGAATGCAAAGACCCTTACATGTATTTTTTCCTATAGTTGTAAAAACTTGGGGCGTGGGTAGGAATTATGAATTATGATTTATCTATAACAGGTTTAGTTTTTAAAAAGCGTTGCAAATAGAAAAGTAGATCCCGATATATTCTCGAAAATGATTATGCCGGATATATTGTTCACCAGTTTGTTCAAAAGCATCGATTATCAAAGCATGTTACAACCCTGAAAGTAGTAATTCAAAAAGATTTTCTCTTTTTTTTTCAAGCTTTCAATGACTATGGAGGGGGCCAGGTTCAGGTGGATTTGGATGGTGTACATACTAACATTGTCATGGTGCAGGTCACACGCCCTGACCTTAGTGCTGCCAAACTGTGTCGTCGTCTTGACGAGGTGAGTGGTTATTCTCATTCTGGTTAGGCCACACCAAATTAAAAAGTTGGTCTATGGATTTTCATTTTGAAAAAATGGAGAGGGAGGGCGAAATTTTTTTAATTTTTTTTTTTGTCAATAGATTCTGCACATCACAGATGTGGAGAGGGCAATTTTTTTTTTGATAACCAAAGATTTCCCAGGAAAGGAGTTGAGAGGAGTTGGCCAGATTCTAAAGCTAGTATGTGCCATTGTTTGTTCAAAAATTATGGCAAAAAAAAAAAAAAATAATAAGATTTTTGCAGAGAATGGTGCAGGCGCAATCCATAGACAAAATAATTTAAAAAAAAAAAAAAATTGTATTTCTGAAAATATGATGCAAGGAATGCGTAGACCAACTATTTAATTTGGTGTGGCCTTAGTTTGATATCTTTTAACCATTCAAGAGTCCTTCCTGCATCTCCATTACGATGTCACTAATAATCAATACTAAGGCTTGTCTGGTTGTTCATTTTTTAGGATAGAGATAGGTTTATAAACTGTGGTCCAACTTTCTAAAAATGTCAGTAAAAAGCCAATTTTGCCCAAAGAGAACTCTTTTTTTTTGTTGCTACACATAGTTTATATAAGACTGAGGGCTTAGGGTGGTTGTTATTCCAAAATGGTTGTATCTACCCATGTAGTCTTAACTTACAAGATATCATGGGTCTTAATACAATTTGTATGATTCATATTCAGGTAACAGAGGAGGAAGCCTTAGCTACAAAGGATCGAGTTGTAGTTTCCACTTTACCCTTTGCGTCAAAGATGGTACGAGTTGTCACCAACAGTAACATATCCCAGGAGGACATTCAACTAGCCATTAACAAGATTAAATATGTCCTGGAGGAAACTTCTGCCACTAAATCATCTTAATCCTTTTAAGGATCTCTAATGCATTGGTGCATCATGCCGACCCTACGGGGTTGATACGTGTATATCCTGGACAGTTGTCAGGATGCTCCAGTGAAGTGCTGGTGTCAGAGCAGACTCACCAGCACTTCATCGGTGCGTCATGACGACCACTGGGCATGATGCACTCCTATATCAGCGGCCCTTAAAGGGTTATGGCCTACTTGGTGGTTATTGTCACCATGGGAGTTTACAGACAGTGAACTGTGTACTTGACATTATCAGGTACCAAACTAAAAACTGAATACAAACTGTGAAGCACAAGTATTACCGTCAACTGCTATATTTTTGCTGTAAAAAAAAAATACTGTGTCAATATCGACATTTACCTACTTGTATTTTTTCCCGGGAAGGGTGCAAGAACTGCTGTATAATGTATCGTATGTACAAGATTCCAACATATTTACCAGGGCGTCCTGATACATTAGAGTTATCTGTATTTTTTTCTGTTATTGGGATTAATTGCAGGGATGAAAGTCAACAATGACAAAAAACCTTGAAAAAGGAAACAACTTTAAATGCACTGTATATGCCCTCCAGTCCCATCCATAAGTGTGTTACAGGGTTTGTGTGGTTGGGGGGCGGGGTGCAGTAGGGGTTGTATAAGGATGTAGTTTGTCCTCAAATAACAGGAAAAGCTGTTTTTCAAGATGTTGTTCGGATACTATACCCAAAATGTGCACATTATGGCCCTTTTGCAGAGTATGACCTAGGATCCCTTCAGAATGCTACTGTATAGCTGTTTTCTAAGGTCTTGTTTGGATAGCATACCCAAAATATGCACCACCTGGTAGTGGTGCTTTTGCACAACACGACCTATGGTCCAAGTACAATGTTAAATGTATGCAGATAGGTCAAATGGTGCAGGGGATATATGGCCAATATAGTTACATGGTGAAAGCATAACGTGCAGAAAAGGGGTATACTATCCGACACTCTTCTAGCATAGGAACTATAGCTTGCTGCTAAGACTACACTGAAGAGTGGAACAAACACCAATATAGAGGGGTAAGTTTTCAAGGAAAAACTTGAGAATCCTTGAAAACCTTGAACTAAATACTGGCATGCTGCCACTGTATGCAGTGTTATGGGACCTGACTGTGTGCATGTATGCAACCTCTGGAGGTAATTTGTGACTCCTTTATCCTGTTTACAGAGGATTTTTAAGAAAACTTATTTTTCTTAAGTGAGTGAAAAAAAATCTTGAAATCAAGGAAAACCTTGAACTCTTTCATCCCTGTAATTGGAACATGTATCGGTGGGTAAGAGGTCAATGACAATTTATGTTACAAGACAAGTCTCTAAAATCTCACAACTGCTGCTTAGAGCAATCTACTTTTAGAACTTATTCAGGGAGGGTGCCTGGAAAAATGTTTATACCACTGTGGAGGGTAGAGCTTTTCTTATGATCATCCAGGTGGGTTTATGTAATATGAAGTCTGATAACACATCACTTTTGGTTCAACAAGTTGGCCCCATCATTTCGCTAAATATTTGAAGAAAATTGGATAGCATCATTTGGGTGATGGGGTGTCATGATCTAGTTTGCTACTCAATGGCCAACATGACATCACATCCTTAGGAGACTTCGCCACGCTAATACATGTACCAGCAGTCACGTATTTTTACTGTAAATTCTCTAGTATAAGCCACAGATTATACCTGAGCCCAATTACCGTAAATTCTCTCGTATAAGCCGCACCCCCGACTTTAAAAGGAACCTATAAGCCACTTTTGTTGCTTGAAAATTGCAGTTTTACTACTGTTCTATAGTGCCAAATATCCTCCTATAAGCCGCACCCCTTCTTTGTGTTGATACTATAAGCCTCATTTAGATTTGGATTCTGGTACTAGCCGCAGCTTATACGAGAGAATTTACGGTATATGTACAAGATTGTACGGTCCTCCAGTACTTAGGGTGCAGCTTATACAAGGGGTTTTGACAAAATTGACCAGCACTAAAAATTCCAATTTTCTAGCTGCAATGAGGCTTAAAGCCTATCATGCTCAGGTGCGGATTATATGAGGGAATTTACATTAGGCCACAGCAAATAAAATAAGTTGCTCTACGGATCACCCTCTCCATATTTTCAGAAATACAATTTAAAAAAAAAAAAAAAAGATCCTGTCTACGGATTTCGCTCGCTTCACTTTCTACAAGTTTCTCTTTAAAACAAAAAAAAAAAATTGCAAAGATACATTGGATGCCAAAAATTTCTTTAAAAAAATAAAAATAAAGATTGCTTGCTCGCACAATTTTTTCAAAACAAAAATCCGTAGACCAATTTATTTTTTTGTTGTGGCCTTACATTTGGCTATTACAGGGATATGATTTCTACTTGTAAAATGATACGTTTTGCGCCGAGAAATCACAAGTATTTCGCCCGAGTCAGTATTAATGTCACTACTTTATATCTAGTCTCTCTGTTTAGTGACCCAAAAGGCCAGTATCAGTCAACATATGATACCGTTATATAATAAAAAAAAAAAGACCGAATTTGACTAGTTTTTGTTTTATTGTGAAAATACTTTTGCATGTACAGGTAGTTACTATTCTGTTCCATTTCAAGTGATAATCAGATATATACGAGAATGTTACAATAGTGAAAATAGAGCAATAACGATCATATCTTGTTTGTAAAACCTTGACTATCTACACTCACCTCAAAGTGTTGTGATATGATTATGTTATAAGAAATAAAGCCCATTTATTAAAAGATGAGGTTTAAGTACATTTACATCCTTGATATTTGAGGGATAACAAGATAATCAATATCACAGGGATGTAAGTCAGGAATGGGCAAAAATCAGGAAGCCATACATTTACTTGATATAAAAGCTTTCTATTCTTCCAAACAACCCTCTTTACCACTTGTATAAGGAAAATAAACATCAGTCAAAAATTTCAGAAATCAGGAAATCCTGATAAAACCTGAAGACTTACATCCCTGAATATCCATCTTCTGACAATGCAATCCGTTCAATCTTACTTAAATATACTTGTATGCGACATTTGCACCATGAATCAAGAGGAAATTTAATATGGAAATTTCAGACAAACCTTTGTACACTATGCCCTTTTGTGAGTAACGCACTAGGGCGTGCATCATGCCCGCCATATGAATTGATAATCTCGACATTGTAGCTATAGAAGTTGAGCAATGACAGAATCCAAAAGGACAATATGAATTCTCGTTAAAGATTCCTTATGTACTGTGTGGAATCATACCATTGGCATACATAGAATATTATATAGAACATGGACGTCACATAATGTAAAAATGATGAAAGGAACTAAAATTGAAAATTCAGCTATAAAATGTGAGAAAATCTCGTAAAGCATTCTAATTAAGTTTGCATTAGTTATGCATATGAACTGTTCTGGTATAATGTAATTGGTTGCTGACATTGGCATTTTGAACAAAAAATATATAAATTAGAATGGCCTTATGTATGACGTATCTAAAAAATACATTTGTTCAACCTAGGATTGAGCGCCACCTCTCAAATATATTGGGATGAAATTGACAGTGTATTTCTAACCTTAAAACTATAATTGTGGCACCACCTTCGGACATTGTTTCGACAGACCTAGTACTGCCACTTTCTTATCGGAACACATGGGATGTCAACCCTGTCTGTGGGTTGAGATTTAGATTTTTTACCTGATGACCAATATTATATTAAAATAAGATATGGCAGTTCTTGTTTTAAAGTTCATTGCACTAAGGTATATTGACCTCAAGAGATTTGCATAGCATTTGATTTAGATGGACTATTGAAGAGCTGCCTGCCAACTGACTTAGGGACCTCCTTAATCAATGTCATTTTCTCGGGTCGTGGTGATTTGGTGGGAGACTTCTCATAGCAGCTGCGACATACGGCTAAATACTTGTCAGCGCCTCCGATTATTTCCAACTGAAATTTAAATGTAGATTTAAGGAATAGGAAATAGTGTAGTGTCAAAATATCTGCTTAGAATATCTGGGACTTGTTCATAGGAAATTCAAGAGAAATAGGATTGAACTACTGTAAAACCGTGGTTATAACTAATCCGATTTTATTAATTTTAGGCTTTTAGACAAAATCCCCAATCTATGAGAGGATTTCATTACAAAAGAATTGTCATCCATATGAAGCTGGTTCGTTCAGATTTGTCCTAATTTAGAATACAGACTGCGGAAGACTATGAAAAGACTTCCAAGTTACCGGTCCTCTCTGCAGCACACACTTACCGCCGTCTCTTGTCCCTTCCTTTTAGTAAAGGATGCCTCTCCAAAACACAGCATACAGACTGCTGTAAGCTTCATTACACTCTCTGCCAGTGGTACAAGTTGTAACATCCCGTCAAACGCCTGCCAATTGAACGTTAAAAACTCATCAACAAGTACTACTAGAGACGTTAAATTCATTATGTATTAATGCTGCATAGTGCTGTAGACGTGTAGTGGTGCGTTGCAATCAACTATAGCTCCACATTTCAAGGGCCAGCAGTATGAGCTGGTCAGTTAGCAGGGATGCCACTCACTGTTCCCCAAAAATTCGGAAATCTTCCTAATTTTCTCCATTTTCAATAGGAAACACCCATAGGAATGAAAATCAAAAATTCAGAATTCCTAAAAAGTTAGGAAAAGTGGCATCTCTGCAGTTAGGCCACACAAGAAAAAAGTCTGTTTCTGGTTGAGAGTATGAGGATTTTTAATGTCAGTAGGTAGGTAAATATTTTTTTCTTGCGCATGATATTAGCTGGTGCCCAACGAGTTTCTGCAGAGATGTCAGTTCGATATTTGGCGAAACTGAAAATTATTTTGGGGCACTTCAAAAGGGGGGTTATACCCTAATCAGTGACAAATACCTTCAAAATTAAACACTTAGGGTTAGGTGTACCTTTATGAAATATCAGAATTATATAATAATCATTTTAATTTTTTCTTATTATTTCTGTAGTAAAATATCACCTTTGAACCTCTGAAATCAGAGAAAATCTGAAACTCTGTCATCTTTGTTTCTGTGAGTGAGTAAGTAATAGATGTTTAACGCCATTTCGACAGCTAAGGTCATATTCATGGCGAGGTGAGTTTTTGTAGACATGTTCAATTGTGGTACGGTACAAGGGAGATATATAGAGTACCGTAATCTCGCGCGTAGAAGACGTGCTGCCATATAAGACGCACCCCAAACTCAGCACATGCATTTTCGCATATAAGACGCACATTTTAATGCTCAATTTTGTAAATCCAGTACTGTTCTATAGTAAAATTACCCCTCGTATAAGACGCATACCCAACTTGAGAGAAAGCTTTAAGACCCCCCAGCATTTTGTTTGGCGTAGAGGACGCGTCTTATACGTGGGAGTTTACGGTAGTTATAATAATAATAAAAAAAAATTCCTGCCAGGGGTTGAAAAAAAGTTTCTCAACAGCATCTCTCACACTGACCCGTTGTCTTAACCAGAATCACTTTTTTTTAGTGTGGCCTTAATAGCAAGGGCAGAATTCATGTCGTATCATGACAATTGGACATGACATTGTTTTAACTCTCTACAAGTGAAAATAAATGCTGATGCTATAGCAGGGGTGTGAAACGTTAAAACTGGTTTAGGCTGAAGTATAAACTGTGATGATTTACAGTCAATTTCACATTTGATAAAAGTTGTTCGGACAGCTAATTAAATGTATCACACCACCTTTTTGGGAATGAGGTAAGATTTAGATGATAGCAGAAACCAGTTTGGAAGATATCAAAACATTGTGAGACCATGTAGTTTCAGTCGTCCACCCCCCCCCCCCCATATGAATGGTATTTAATTTTCTCAGTGGATTTACACTGATCCCAGGAATGGTCCTGGTGAACACAAAAAAAGGCTGAATTCCGCCTTTAGGCGGAGATTTCACACCCCTGCATAGGTCTAAGGCCTAAAAAAAAATTGTTGTGTTCAGGTAACGCTATCTACCCTAACTTTTCTTTTGGGCATTTCGGGGAAAATCTGATATTTTGGTACTTATCGAGACATTAAAGTTTTTTTCACGATCTCGCACACCAAATTCGCATCGCGTAGGCGCATAAATTTACAGCCGGCCTAAAAAAAATTCTCAAAAAAGAAAGAAAATCCCTACCTACCTACCCTAATTTTCGACCCCGTTACCTGAACACAACAATTTTTGTTTAGGCCTAAGTGAAAATCCATCTTCGCATTTAAGCTGTGCCTTATATATGGGTTATTACGGTATGTCATACTTCAGTTATTCTCACTACATAGCCGGGCTACATAGCTAGGTTAATATTCTGAAAAAAAGAACATCCATTCACTACAAATAGCAGGATATCTATGAACGCTTTATATAAGCTCTCAGATCCTTACCTTTCTTTGGTATGTGCCATCCAAACCAGCGACTATGACGATTTTGCCATGGTTGGCCAGTTTCTCACAGAACTCCACGACATCCGGGAACTGAATTTTAAAACAAATTTATGTACCCTTCAGTAAAGGGTCAAACCAGATTATCCTATTTTCTTTCTGGAATTACCGTAATCTACCGCGTATAAGGTGCAGCCCACGGATAAGGCGCACCTAGAGTTTTGGAAAATTCTCAAAAGAATGAAAAATTCATAACTTTGGTTCTACTGAAAGAATTTTCAAAATTCAAAGAGCTATGTGTAACTTGGGCCAAATGGACACCCCTGGGCCCCCATATATCCTATTATGGCTATTATGTAACATCAAAAGAAAGGTTTTGAGAGTCCCCCTTGTGGATGCAATGAGAACTAAAACCCCCCGTATAAGACGCGCCTTACGGTAGAGATTACGGTAATCAACAAATCATCTGTGATAATTGACTGAAATGTATGTTGCAGTGCATTATACGAGTAAGGCTTTCTAGTTATACGTAAGGCTTTCTAATTATATGGAGGACAACCATTAAGTGATTTATTTTATCACTTTTACAGTGTGGCTAAGAATAACCATTAGGATACTACCGTAAAACCTCACCTATAAGCCGAATTTTTTTGGTCATTTATTTTACATATAAGCCGAATTTTTTGTCTGAAACTCAAATTCGGCTTATAGGTGAGGTTCTGATATAAAAGAATAAAGAGAAAATCGATTTTAAACCTTTTTCCTATAAGCCGAATTTTCTCTTTCAAACTCAGATTCGGCTTATACCTGAGGTAGGATTACAGATGAGGGTTTAAGGTATGTTAAAGGAAAGTTCAAAGACCCCGCCCCTCATTAAAATTGTTATTTTTTTCGCAATGCTTTTGCACACTTAAGAGTTCACGAGCATAAAAAAAGAGCTGAATTCCAGTTTTCTGGAGATATTTCACACCCCTGTGTATTGAATTTGATATTGAAGGAATTCCTTACAAATTGTCCTTCGTCGACACCGATCACATCGCTCTCCATGGCCTCCTTGTACAGTGACATCAGATGTGTTGTTGATCTGGCCGGTAACGTCTGACTGTAAGAGAACAGCAAAATAATTCAATTAATGTAAATCTAGCGCTGTAAACAGTACAATTTAAATGGTTGCATATTTCGGGGGGGGGGGGGGGGGTGAAATCCCGAAAACAGTTTCCTCTGAAGCGCATTATACCACCTCACAAGGATATCTAGTTCACATTATTACTGTAAAATCCAGGTCATATGGCCACACCAAATTAAAAGATTGGTCTATGGATTTCCCGCCCGTTTTTCAGAAATTAAAATTTTATTTTTATTTGAAAAATAACATGTCTATGGATCCCCCCCCGCCTCATTTGCAGGGATTTTCATTTTTTTAATTTTTTTTTGATCAAGCAATAAATATACTCATCAAAAGGAAAATAAAAATTGGAAACTCAAGTTTGATCGTTGAAGTCTGGTTTGTGGAGGTTCATTACAACATAAATATATGATTAATAATAAAGGTACAGAAATGGCAGACCCCTCATTGGATAGGCATAAATATGCAATGGCCAGAAAAAAAAATCAAAAAAAAAAAATCGCCCTCTCCATATTTATGAGAGAGTGAGTAATAGATGTTTAACGCCATTTCGACAGCTAAGGTCATATTCATGGCGAGAACTACATTACACAATTTCAGAGGAATGTGTCAGTGCCCGCGCATATGTGCACCACACACATCCTGAGGGGATAGGAAAGATGAGAAGTAGACCCTTTTAAGTGGGCTAGGGTAGCCCACCATATTTATGATGTTCAGAATCCATAGACAATAATTAATTTCTAGAAAAATAAAAATAAAAAATTTCGTCCTCCCACACCATATTCTCAAAATGAAAATCCATAGACCAATTTTTTTTATTTGGTGTGGCCTAAGCCAGATTTTTTTTCTTCTATTTTTGACCAAAACCGGCTTCTAAATTTCTCCCAAAGTCTACCCCTGGCTTATGACCGGGGTTTTATTACAATACAATAAAGAGAAAATGGTTAAATTTGACCCCAAAACCGGCTTATAATATTTCTTCAAACTCTACCCCCGGCTTATGACTGGGGTCGGCTTACGACCAGGGTTTTACGGTACATAAGATAAGTGATTTAACTATTCAATTGGCTACATTATATTACTCTTTACTGTACAATGAGGCCACAATTTACCATTGGAATACTCTTCTACCTCTATCTGGGCTGACATTAGATCTTACATTTGGAAATTTCTAAGAACCCCCCCCCCCCCAATAAATGGTAATTCATTTTCTCAGTGGGTCTGCACAGATCTCAGGAACGTTCCATGTGAGCATCAAAAACGCGGAATTCCGCGTTTCCGCGTAAATTTCACATCCCTAATATTTAGACATGGCTTATATGCGAGGATAACCCTAGCTGCACCAGGGGTGCATCTTATACGCAAGGATTTTATGGTAAAGAACAGTTCTAAAACGCCTTAGATATGACCTCAGGTGCATCTCATATGATGCATGCTCTACATGAGGATTTTCGGTATTATGTGCTTGAGATAATTACAAACATGAACTTTCGCAGGTCTGACTTATGCTCATGACATTTACTTCTATCGATCTGACCATGAAACCTCATCTGAAGGGCGAATTATTTTCCAAATACAATTTTTCCCTTAAAACTAGAATACGACTCAAAGGTGGGGTTTTGATTAGATTTTATTTTGATCCTTTTGCCAAACAAGGTTTTGGTTGTGCGACGTTACCTATAGGATCTTCTGAATTTGAGGTGCACCTTGTATGCGGGTAATGTCCTATATGCAAGGTATTATGGTATTGAAAAAAAAATATATATATATAAATACCTGTCATGTGTTGCTACTCCATTCTTATCATAGCGTACATCATTTGCATATTTGATTATTAGACAATCGTAGTTGGCAATCTGGAAGCGTTTCATGCGGCGAATAAGTTCTGTCCTGAAAGATATAAGTGTGAAATATATCACTTTATTTGGACTTCACAAACAGCCTGAAAGCTATCATCCTCACAGTTAGGAAATACTTTAAATACGTGGCACTAAAGGCTACAAGCGGTACTAGAGTCAGTATGATACATACTGCATAGGGCCTAGATCTAACATACTTTTGAGGCAAGCAGAAAAAAAAAATCTTGTTTCGCTAGGAGAAAAAAATACGATTTCTTTGATTCAAAAAATAGGAATATCAAGGCTTTTTGAGCAAGAAAATAGGAAAAAATAGGAATTTCAACACTTTTTGGGAGAAAAAAGGATAAAATTGGTTTCGAACAGTGCTTTTGGAGGTTTCATGATATCGATACTGTATAATAACAAGCTGCCAGAAGGGATTTAAAAATGGAGAATAGGATGTGGACATGGTAAGAGGATGAATGGGCTAGAGGATGGGAAGAGGATGAATGGGCTAGAGGAAGAATGGGCTAGAGGCTGATCACAAGAGAAACTCCACTAATTTGTAAGTGAAACGAAGCCAAGCAAAATGACTGGTAGGGGGTATGGGGGCATGCCTCCAGGAAAAATTTTAACTTGCAAGGGCATTTGGTGCATTCTTAGACCCATATTTTAAAGGTTTTGATGCATGGCCCCAGGAAAATTTTCAATTTTGGATGACATTTGGTGCATCTTTACAGCCTTACCGACAAATTTTCAAGCTACTGCTTAGGGGCTGGTTTTATCTATTGGGGAAGGACACAAGATTTTTCCTTGACACGCTTTCCCTTGCCTTGTCCAAAACGATTTTGAAATCTAGATATTCTTGACTGAGATGCAGTTCTAGTCCCTTATGATATACTGCAGTGGCAGCACTAGGCTGCTGCAGAGCTCTGCGGGGCAAAAGGGTTCGTCCTTGCACCACAAGGAAGTGGCAGAAAGAAAAGAAGTAAAGGGGAGAAGTTAATCAGTGAATGACAGGAGAGGAAAACTACAGATAGAAAGAAAGGGAGGGAGAGGTGGGGAGGGGGGAGGGAATGCCAGGGAAGGATGTGAGGGAGGAGTAAAGGCATACACACAATGATGCTACAGAACTGCCCCCCCCCCCAACTAGATACCCCCAGCATGTTGCTAGTTTGTGGGAATACAGAGGATGAGTTGTCCCATTTTCATAAGCAAACTTAGAAAATATCACTATCTAAACGGGCATTCTGGCTTTTTTTGAAAGCAGTGTTTTGGTGCAGGGCTGTTGACTTCTGAGATTCACTTCATAGCTTTGTTCTAATTGGAATATTGAGGAAAATGAAAAAAAAAATGTGATAAAGAGACCCAGGGATGCCACTCACTGATCACCAATAAATCAGAAATCCTCATAATCTTTCTCAATTTCCAATACAAAACACCTACAGGAACAACAAATAAAAATTCAGAATTCATAAAAAGTTAGGAAATGTGGCATCTCTGGAGATCTCTCCAGTGTGCAGTGACCCCCTCCCCAATCCATGCCTGTACTTATTTTTGTGCTTTAAAGGAGCACTGAATTGAGGCTTATTCTGCTGACTTTTGCACACAGAAGACTTCCCCGATTCAGATTTCTTAAACTGTCATCATGATTGACAGGGTCACTGACATAATCGTCACAAAGTGACATGAAAAATTTCAAAGAAATTATTGAGTTTCCAGGCACAGACAACTCAAAATGAGAAAAAAAAATAGGAAAAATGGCTGAAAAATAGGATAAAATAGGAAAATGTATGAAGCCTGTATTTAATACTTACGTTTTTCCAGAGAACATTGGTCCAAAAATTACCTGCAAGGCAAAGCATTTTCTTTTAAGATCGATCATCTATTACAGCTATTAGGTCTAAGGAACAGTTGTGTTCAGGTAACAGAGTCGAAGAAACAAGGTGGTGTTTGCTTTAAAGTTATCTTAGCGAGTGATCATTTTTTAACAACAGGGGGTTAGCGTGAGGATGCGCTAAATTTGGGATCCCCCATCCCCCCTCAAGGGTCAAAAGTTTTTTAACCCCCCCGGGCCGAAACTCGCGTGCAAACGTGCCCCTTTAACCTATAGTAACACAAGGGCTTTTTCGCTGAAAACAGTCAAAAAAAAATCTCACCCCCCAATCAAACCCACCAGCCCCCCGTCATTAAAAATGACCACTCCCTTAGTTGTTTGTCTGTGATCCAAAAAGGAACGCGCCCACTTACAGAGTGACTTCCTTATGACCTCCCCTTATGTCAGTCATGGATTTTAATCCCACTGTACCCCCGGCGATCATACACAACGGGCTAGCTTAGGAACCTAAACTCTCATCTCCGGACGTACAGAGATGAGAGGTTAGGCAAATGGAACTCATATTGCACTTTACCGTCCACATGCTTTTGAAGGGGTCGCATGGGAAATTTCATTATTCATTATTTAAAAAAAAAATATGAACAGAATCTCAGGGCTTTTGACAGGGCTGCGCAGCGCGTAATTCACGCATTTAAACTCTAAATGGCGCATTTAAATGGCTAGATGTGTGCCAAATGGCGCATAGAAATGAATTTCCTTTTGTAAGAGTCCTGGATTTCTTACTAAGAATGGCACAAAAATGGCAGACCCCTCGTTGGAGAGAAAAAGATCTCGAAAATCAGGCAATTGATTTGACTATCACCCTCAGTTTCATTGATTGATATCAGAGACATTAGAAATTAAAAGAAACAAAAAACACATGAAATTCGATCAGTAAAAAGGGACCTTATGTAAGGGGTCATATTTCTGGTACAGGTCACATATCAAGACTGCATTGAGAGATGCATTCTCTTGCTCATTTTTTTTTTCACTTTTGATTGTACAATTCAACTGAGCGACTTGTCATAAAAATAAATCTGACCTACAACCTTTGCCAACCAGCATCTTATAAAAACCAAGTAATTTCCTTTTCTATTTCATATGGAATTCCCAGAACCTTAGTTCTTAAAGGGAAACAGTACCCACCCTACATAATATTTTAATATCCTTTGTGTTGAATAGATCTATAGATTCTGGCATAGGTATCGAGATGTCAGATCCACCAGATGGTGCTTTCCTCTATGGCGATACATATTTAACTAACATTGCCAGAATGCCCTCATTTGATAAGAAGGATCAAGGCATCAAGGTATATATCAGGGATTTTGGTTTTTGCTTTTATTTAAAGCTCAATTCAAACACATTTGTTTTCTTTACTTCAAGGTGCATGATGGCCCATTGCAATTTACCCATTGCAAAAAATCCTGTCAAAAGCCCTGGAATCTTCATTGGACAGTAGTCATGACTGCAATGACCAAAGGCAAAGGAGGGCATATTTGGTCTCAAATTAAAGCTTAGATTGCAGTGAACAACCTAGAAACATGGATGTGATGGTATTGAATAATGAAAAAATGCCTAATCATTTTTCAGAATGGCTCGGACGGTAAACTGTTACCTGACTTCCCATGGCCTTAGGTTCCTAAGAGAGTGGCGTGAAATTTTTTTATGCCCCCCCTCGGCGGCAGTCAAAATGTTTTGCGGTACTCCTGTGCCGGAGGCGTGGAGCATTTTAGCGCCCCTCTTTTATTCTTTAATATACTAGAGTAGCACAGGGGCTTTTTTGCTAAAAAGAGGGTAAATATTTTATGCCCCCCCCAAGAGGGTTCAACATTATTTACACCCCTCCTCAACCCCCCCCCCGACGCTAAGCATAGTTTATCATCGGACCCACTTCCCTTGAAGAACCCACTGAGGAAATGTACTGGGCGCATATAGGATCTTCTGATAATAAAACAGAAATGTAAATGTTCTGCTGAATTTACATCACAAAAACTGAAACACCTATTATACCATTTCTATAGTACTACTTAGCTCAATATTTCAAACGCTAATTGTCCTCCAACTTTGGTTCTAGAAAACTAGATAGAAACATAATTCCAACAGTTTTGAAAATGTCTCTTTGAGACCTACCGTAATCTCCCGCGTAGAAGACGCGCTGCGCGTATAAGACGCACCCCAAACTTAGCACATGCATTTTCGCGTATAAGACGCACATTTTAATGCTGAAATTTGTAAGATTAGTACATTTCTATAGAAAAATTACCCCTCGTATAAGACGCATCCCCAACTTGAGAGAAAGCTATAAGACTCCCCAGCATTTTGTTTGGCGTAGAGGACGCGTCTTATACGCGGGAGTTTACGGTATTAAATGGGACCAAGAATAGGGACCCCAGAAAAAAATGGAATCTATTAGATACCACAATTGACCAATTCTTTTGGATAGAGCCTGAGCAAGGAAATCTAAATCTTTTGGAATTTTGTTTCTATCTATCATAGAACCCAAGATATGATGAAATTTATGTTGGTAAAACCCAGGATTTGCTACCCATACATTTCTATTATAATAGAGGCTTTTAATAGAGCTAAGAAGTTGTGGCCAAAGACATCCAAAATCTAGGGTTTTTCTAAAACACCCTATCAAACCTAATTTCACTTGTAGTAGGAGTTTTTAAAAAATTCCAAAAATCCTAGATAGATAGATATATGACCTAATTAATCGAGTAGTCAAATGACCTTTTGACCTTGACCTTTGACCTAGATCTTACTCTCGGAGGTCACCGATCTTCACATTCAATCAACAAAATCCTTTGGGAGCATGTGTGAGCATCGTCCGATTGTTCTGCAATTTTTTACAGTGCATCTTGAGATAAAGTCCAATCTAAATACTGAGTAGCAACCAGTAGCATTGATAAGGCCATGGGAAGTCAGGTTACAGTTTACCGTCCGAGCCATTTTGAAAATTGATGAGGCTTTTTTTCATTATTCATTATATACCATCCAGTGCCGGGACTTGTCTAGATTATACATGCCACTATGTTTTTCACATTCCTTGAACTAAGAGCTTTAATTTGATATCAAATATGCCCCACTTTGGTCATTCCTATCATGTCAAAATGCATTTTTGATAACTTTTTCAATTTTTTTTTTAGATAATGAATAATGAAAATTTCTCATGCGGCCCCTTCAAAAGCATGCGGGCGGTGGACAGTAAACAGTTTTCTCATTGGTCAATACTATATTCCGCTAGGTTCCAGTAATGCAGTATAGCCCTACAGTCTAGCGAAGTCAGCCCAAAATGTAGACTATGACAGAAAAACACAAGTCATATATCAAATGAAAGGGCTTGAAATTTTCAATTCAGAGCTTTTTAAATCAACTTGATACACCTACTAGAAGCATTTTTATTCGGATTTGAAATTTAGAGTGAAAAAAATCTTTCTGTCACTCCCCACCCTGTACTTTTATCTAAATATTCAGATAAGACTGACCATTAAACATGCACTGCGCACAAGAGATTTAGGCATTGTTCAACATAACTACTGATAGATTTTGATTGAAAAGGCTGATCTGCTAACTAATTACACCAACTTAAAGCTGAGAATTAGGAGATTAACATACTTGAGAGCCATTTACTTCCTAGAGGTATAATTATATCAAATTCCAAATTGAAGTCAGAGTTTAAAATAATTTATTATTGAATAAATTGATATTATTCATTACTAGATTAAAAATCGCAGAAAATCGCAGCACTGCAGGTGTATAAACTGACTTTATTTTGATTAAATAGATGTTGTAGAATACCTCTGTTGGTTCAGTTAGCTTCCTTAAGAAATATTTTTTAAGGAAAATTGATCCAAAGTTGTTCAACTTTATGAGACCGTCCTGTGGTTAATAATCACTGAAAATGTGTCAAAATCCCATCAAAATGTAGGTCAATATATTGGTTACAAGTATGTTATATTGCATTTCATTTAACTTTTACTATAAAAGGCAATATCCATGATTTCTGCAATAAGTACATGGCCACTGGTGTGACTCAAATGGGGTGGTCTGGCAGAATCACTAAAATCTCTCAAATGTTCACTCTCTGGAGTGGTAAAATAATTGTGAAATGTAGTAAAATAATGTGTCAGTGAGATAGAGCTATGTTTTCCCTTTAATTTCATATTATATAGAAGTAAATCTGCCAAGTAGAGGCCCCAGAATCAACAATTTTCCAACACATGTTTACCTAGCGATGACAGCCAAATACAGCTCAACACTCCCTATATCTGTCACAGGCTGGTACTGCAAATTCAATTCTGAGGGTTCTATTGGACAGAATTACACCAAATTAAAGGGGAAATATGGCTCTAACTCACTGGTACACTATAGTTTACCGCATTTTATATTTTTTACCCATTCAGAGAGTGAACATTTAAGTGATTTTGGTGATTCTGTCAGACAACCCTGATTGAGCACATGAAGAAGTCATATTGTTTTTGCCAAGCAGGACAAATATACAGAGTAATTCTTCTTGAATTTTTGTTTAAGAATGATCTGGTGTTATAGAAATTGATTTTAGCGATTTTTAAACATCTAGAGGTGTTATTTAACAGAAAGAAATTAATATTTAGATTTTTTAGCTTGCCATAAAAAATGTCTCTATTGGGAATATTAACTTAATTCAAAAAGCCTTTAAACGCAAATATTAAGCCCTTTCAGTTGATGCATAGATTGTGGAGTTCTGTTGAGGTCTTGATTTTTGGCTGTCATCGCTAGTTTACCACTGTGGCAGATACAGGCCCTGTATCTGCCACAGTGGTAAACAGGGAACGGATAGCCAGATTCGGCTGACTTCGCTACCTAGCTACAGTCTACACTACACTGTCTACAGTCTACACTACAGACTAGTCTAGGGCCCTTGTCAAGGCTTGTGGTAGGGGAGAATGGCAGTGACTGAGTGACAGTGTACCATTTGTAATTCTCCTGGACAAAGTGAGAAGACAATACCAGAAGGTGTTTTACCTGTATTTGTCCAGCTGACAGCTGGGTTGGCACAATGGCCGGGCTGGAAATACTTGTCATCATCGTGAGAATCGCTTCAGTCTGCACACACACAAAATTCTTTGAAGATTGGCGCGCTTTTCACTTCGCTTGTTCCTGAAATCCATCGTGATACTGCAGTAAATGTTTTCATCAAATATTTACAAACATAATATATTTCTTAGAAATATTTCTGAAGCCGAATATGTTTCTTGTAGTTTTTTCTCACATTATAGCCCCACAATTTTCAGGAAATATATCTTGCCCCTAGAGCTACCCCGCAGTTGTTGTTTACTTGACAACCAAGATGGCGGACGAACAGGTTTGTGATATTTATTTTTGTTTTCCCAATGTTTATTTACATATTACAACTATCTGACATTAGTATTGGGTTTAATCAGCACGTCAAATGATTGAAATACAGGTCTATACCACGCTGTGGTTTTATCTTATGCAAAGGAAAAGCCTCCGAGGGTGCAAAAGTTTGAAAATGCAAAAGCTAGGCATTCGCCGATTCGGCGATTCGCTCCCGGCTCCCGCCTTTCAAAGCCGAAGGCCCTTTCAACCTTTGCCATGCAGACTTTGCCTTAGTCTTAGATACCTAGTCTTAGACTGAGTTTCGTCTGTGTCTGTAATAGTAAGTTAATAATAATACTAGTTCCGGTGTTTTGTTTTTGTAAGACTCAGTACTATAGACTGAGTATCGTCTGAGTCACAAGTGGGTCTACTTTCGTAGGGCTACGAGAGTGGCTAGATCAATACACGATGTAATGATGTCTGTTTTCTAGATTTTTTAACATGAACTTGAAAAAATTTCCGAAAGCGATAAACATACGATGGGGCTGTGTGTATAACGATCCTTGTGCAGACGGCGCGGCCGTGTATGACAAAAGTAGTTCTACGGCGTAGGGACAGTATCATTAGCGTTTAGGGCTAACCTTCAAATTCTATAAGAAGAACAGGATATTATCATGGTTTACTATTTTTCTTAATTATTAGGCCCCCCACAATAAAATTACTGCGCCGTGCCGTCTGCACAGCGCACCTTGTACAGGCGGCAGCCGCGCCCTCTGCATAGGACCCGTATACACACGGCCGCGCCGTCGGTATATCGTCGGCCAAAATTTCACCACTTCTCCCTGTCGTATCCCAGAAGTTGGCGCATCCCAGAAGTTGGTTGCGCATGTGCAATCCATGTTTTAAGCCTATTATCGCTCATGAGCCACAAACATCAATGAAAATAAATAATTTTTTGAAAACATAAAAACCATGATAACATCCCTCTCCTCTTATAGAATTTGGAAGGACAACAACCCTAATGATACTGTCCCTATGCCGTAGAAATATGAAAAGGGTAAAGTTATTTTGAAAAATACGGCCAACTTCTGGGATGCTCGACTTTCGGGATATGACACTACCCCGACCATTTGTTAAAAAATTACCGCTCCCTTAGCCTTAGCTTTAGAGCCTAGAGGTTCTTGTCACTGCTGTTGATCTGGTTTCGTCGATCTCTAGCCTATTCGTTTAGACTAAAAGTAATGTAAACAAGGTGATGCTCTGACGTCAGACTGATGTCTGCTCTCAGCATGCCGGGACAAAGTGGTACTCTGCGCTCTACGCTCCCTATCATAAATCTTCTACACTGGAGCCCTGCTCATATTTCAAAAGGCTTTCATGGCCATAATAATGCCCCGTTCTACTCTGTTATTGGATCTGCTTAAAGACTTAGATACTTGGAGCATTTGAATGTTAAGTGCACAGTACTGAAACATACAAATCTGTCCCACTGTTTTTTTGGGTGGCATTTATCAATTTGTTCCCTTTTCAACTTCCAAGCCATTGCTCAGGCCTAAAAAAAGGTTTTGTGTTCAGGTAATGCTACCAACCAATTTTTTTTTGCCCTACCCTAACTCTTTTAAGTGCGTTTTGGGGGTAAGAATTCTGAGGGTTTGGCACTTATCAAGATGTGTAAGTTTTTTTTTTCATGATCACACATGTCAAATTCACATCGAATAGGCACGAAAATTTATGACCAGCCTTTAAAAAGATCCTCAAAAATAAATTTCCTTCCTACCTACTCTTAATTTTTTCGACCCTCTTACCTGAACACGCTGTTCTTAGGCCTATCAAGGGCCAATGTGTGCAACAAAAAATTTTTTCGGGGAAAAGTGCATTTTCAGTGCCTATTATAAAGTCAGCTGCTGGTAGAGGGGTGGGTGGGTGGGTTGGTTAAATACTTTCACGCATCCTCTGGAATACTTGTGTGTAAGATACGCAAGGTACACCATCAAAGCTATATAATTCTGCAGGTTTATACATCCTGTTTTTTTTTCTTTTGGATATACAGCCAGCTGAACCTACACCAGAGGCTACCAGTGAGGAGCAGGCTCCAGCTGAAGCTCCTGCTGAAGCCCCAGCAGAGGAAGCTCCAGCAGAGGCTGCAGCGCCAGAGGCAGAACCTGCAGGTACAGTAACCCGCAAATAAATATAGATTAGACTGTTAACAATTTTTTTTCATTGGATCAGACCTCAGCTTTAAAGAAGTTAAATATGCTAAAACTAAAACACAAAGAATAATATTAAAAAAAGAAAAATGCAGACAAAAAAAAAACAATGAAACAAACATTTACACACTAGATAAATCAACTTCAGCTACCATACCTATACTATGATCAAAAACAGGTTTCTAGATAAACACGAGTTCGAGGATGTAGAGCAAGCTCTAGCTTTTGTCTTTGCATCCAAATGTAAGTGGAGCATTTCCATTGATTGATTGATTTGTTTAACATCCTAAGGCATGTAGGGCCTCATGGGACAATTAAAATGTAATCTAAAAGATAGAGCTTTAGTATCATTTACAGGAGTAAAACCTTCTTATGGTTTATATGATTTACAACAGATGGCGCCACTATGCAATAATTATATGATTTAATGCAGAGATGAACTTAGATAACTAAAAAAAAAAATAGAGATTCAAACTTTGTTTGAATAATGTGATGATTTGTGTTGATTCTTAGATGCTACAACCATGAGGGAATATTCAAACAGAAAAAAATAACAAAATGTTAAAGAAAGATCTGCATCTGTTCACACCTTATTTGTGGCATTCTGGAAAATATATACTCAGTACATCCCTGGGGAAACTACAGCCGGGAGGCGTGGCGCAGTCGGTAGCGCGTCCGCTCACAGGCCGTAAGGTCGTGGGTTCGGTTCCCGGCCCGGCCGGGGCATAGTGGTGGTTCCAAACGTCGCCGTAAGGTGTCGTTTGAGTTCCTCCCTGCTCTGGCTAGGCTGTGCTGGAAAGTCTCTCGGCGGTCATGGCAGACAAATGACTTGAAACAGGCCTGTCCATCTCTCACTATGCCTATGTAGTGACGGATGTTAAAGAACCATTGCCTCGGTAAATGTGTAGGGGCGTGATTTCTACCTTAGCTCCCTCTAGTGTACGGGTCCGGGTTTCACGCCACGGGACCTCTCACCCTTGACGTGTCCAAAGGGCACATAGGTGAGGTTAAAATTCAAAGCAAGCAAGGGGAAACTACAACTTCCACTGCTGCGTGGCATGCCAGCAGCCACTGCAGTCTGTATGGCATGCCAGCAGTCCTTGGGGGTTGAAACCATGCCAGCCAACACTTTTTCCAGCCTATGAAAAAGTGTTGGCTGACGGTGGGATTCGATCCCGCGCAACTTGAACATTTTGCGGCCTGGGATAGAGCCGTGAAACCTCACTCTCTATCACTTGCTGAGATTTAAATTCCTTTGTCGAAGACAAAGGAAATAATTAAATTCGTCAGAATTAAAAAAGAAAACAAACACATACAAAAAAATGCATGATTAAGGAAAATTAATCAAAAGCTTAGCAGGACAATAGTCAGCATTTGTGACATGTACTGGGAATGAGGACCTTAATGCACCCTTCACTAAGGGCCCTTTTCGCAGATCCTGTCACATTTCAGAACATTTTTGCAATTCTATATATTCACACGCTCTATATGCTCTACTTAAATGGTAATCAGCAACTCAAGAAGCAGAAGCCGAGGCTGCCCCAGCCCCTCCTGAAGAGGGTGCGGCTGCTCCAGAAGAACCACCTGCACAGGAGGAAGAGGCACCAGCCGGTGATGCAGAGGCTCCTCCTGGTGAGCCCCGTGTGAACCAGGCTGCATATATTTCCCCCCTTTTAACATTATGGCACTAACATCTTTTTCATTAGAAGCGTGCAGTGGACCTCACCTCCAGTATCTGTAATTATGTGTGTGCATTTAAAGGTGCATCTCAAGAGAGAATGGACTCAGTGCCCAAAGTCCTGTTTGGAATGAAGGTTGGACTATATATGTACATGTATATCCTCTGCCGACCAGCAGACTAGATACACTGAATCAACTTTCTTTATGCACAGTTTCTATAACAGGTGCTGTTTTTCCTAGTGGTAGTTTCCATTAACCATTTAAGGACTGCATAATGCTACATGTTTTTGGTGACCTCATGATGCAAGTCTACTGATGCATCCTTGTACTACAACTCTTTTGGAATAAATCAGTACATAATCATACATCAGCTAGTTTTAGGGCACTATGCAGCCCTTAAAGTGTTACCTCCCTACAACAAGAATCCTTTTTGGACATAGAGTAAAACATTCTGTAATATGTGTGCGCTAACTAGATCGACAATATAAATTGCAAACACTACTCAACTAGTTTCAGTGGTAACTTGATAACCGGAAAGCTTATGACCACAGGTGTTCACAGCAACTTTTCAATTCCATAGATCATATTCAGAGTACAACATATTCACTTGTGCAATTGATATAACACTTGGCTCCCTTTCGAACGATTTGACAAACAAAATTTTAGTTTGTTGTTTTATTTATTTATTTTGTTTTGTGTATACTTAAGCATATTTCACTCATACTGTAGCGGAGCTATCTAATAATTCTATTATAACTAAGAATTACCACAAGAAATTCTCTAATGATGAAGTAATAATTGCTATTTGCATACTCAAAATATTATTATACTAACCATGGTTCTTTATCAAGGGTGAAACGCCGGTCGTTTATTGAGTATTTACTGATAAAGCTTTGTCAGAAATTCGGTAGATTGACAAGATAGGTATATCATTAAACATACTGGTATTTTTTCCTCCCATATGACACAGCTGAGGGTGGTGAGGCGCCACCAAGTGGGGAAGGAGAGGAGGCTCCAGTTGAGGGCGGTGCGGAGGGAGAAGCGGCACCTCCGGCTGAGGTTGGCGAACAGGCCGAGGGAGAAGGGGAAGCCAAACCTGAGGGTGAGCAAGGTGTGTACCAACTTTTTTTTCTTTCTCTAGAAGCCATAATTCTGCAAGTGCTACCCAGGGCATTAATGTACATCGATCTTACCTACCAATGTCTTTTTCCCTCTGGAGGAAATAAACAGCTTCGTCTGTACCAGATGTATTCCAATACACGAGACCTGTGTATAAAATATCATCATTGCTTGTTTTTGGTGCAGCTGCAGAAGGTGAAGCACCAGCTGAGGGTGCAGAAACAGAAGGCGCTGAGCAGCCCCCAGCAGAGGGAGATGGCGCTGATGCCGAACAAGCTCCAACTGAAGCTGCTGAGGCAGCAGAGGGTGAAGCCCCTGTCCCAGAGGAGGGAGCTGAAGGAGGTGAGGCTCCAGAGGGTGAGGCTCCAGCAGAGGCACCAGCAGAAGGTGAACAGCGAGAAGGAAGTCCACTGGTGGTTGGTGAGAAACTGTCCCGAGAGGGATCGCCTGTCGCACCCCTTGAAACTGACCGAACAATGAGTCCTCCATTACCTGGCACCCCAGGCGAAGGTGAGCTCCCCAAATCTGAAATTTGTAGAAGTTTTCTTTTTCTTTGGATGTTGCCACATCTCTAGGAGTATAGGATAATGTTTAAATGTAAGTTGGTAAACCCAGTATACGAGTACAGTCACTTCTGAAGATAGAGCTACCGTTTTCTCTGACCAATATTTGAATTCTTGTCATCATGTTGTGTATAAGTGAGAATTATTTGATGAGAGATGCAATTCATATCACTGTTCTGTATGCCATGCTTATATGACAGTTCGCGAACATGTCATTCTTGAGGAGGCCGAGGCCGCAGGGGTCATTATACAGGAGGGGACTGGTAAGGCGATCTGTTGGCTGGCTGATAACAACAGCAGCACTAAGGCTTACATTAACTGTAGCAGTAGTTGAAAGTAGAATCATGACTCCATACAATTCTTACCCCATATGTGTATAAGCAGATCAGATTGAGATTAGCAGCAGTAGATGATACCAATAATACCTCCCTCAACTGATTATATTTCCTATGTACATTGTATAGGATAGAAATCATCTTCAGAAAATCTTAGTATAGATATATATTTTCTCTTTTAGATAGTTACCAAATATATCTCAGATTAATTTCCCTGATTGTCCCTAACTAAAACAATATAATTTTCCCTGATCTTTAAGCATACCTTGGAACATGACTGACCAATGTTTAACCTTAAATCTATAGTATTGTCTATACTTGAATTTGAGACGGGGTCAGCCCTTATAAATCAGAATGTTAAACGGTCTGCCCTATTTGTGAATCTCAAGACTCACAAAAAAGGACTTCCCAAGATTCACTGATTTTTCCTGACCAATCAATTTTTCCTGACCTGTGTGAACTCTTAGTTTGATGAAAAGAACCATCAATAGATCTATTTGACCTAATCACAACTGATTTAGCAGCAGAATGTACCGGGGGGTATTTGCTGTCATAATGCGTGAATACATCATTAGCTAGAACTACCTACGTGCTGATTCAATATGGGTTGTATGTCTAGGAGGGTTGGCAGGATGCACGAATGCAGTACTGGCGAGTTACTCACCATTTCTGCATTCACGCATCAAGGTAACAGAGGGACCTGAACTAGATAAAAAATAATAATAAAAAAAAAAGAAGCTTGTTGTCTCTAGAGGGCTATAATTAAAGTGATATCTTCTTTTACACTGGAGACAAGTACTACCATACCCTGTATTTATTCAATACCTTGTGAAGCGCTAATAACACAATGCTTCCTGCTATAGATCTCACATACAGTGTCAATACATGTATAACTCTTTGACAACTAAATGTAGTTGTTTGGGCTTCTTGATGAATCGGTCGCAAGAAACTGTCTGAATTTGTTACTTTGCTCTCTTCTTGCTCTTCCTGTCTTGATGGATTTTAGGTGTGGTTGCTTACTTTGGAAATCATGTCTGAAGTGTATATAAAAAAAATAGCGCAACTAATTCCAAAGGTAATTGCCTCATTTAAGCTTTCCCTTTCCCATATCTAAAATGCAAATAAGAGAAGGGTGCAGCAGTAGAGAGATCATCTGTTTGATATTGTATACTGCCAATGGAACGCCAAAAAAAACCAAAAAAACATGGCATGATGCACCAGTGCAGTACCAGAGTTGATGCACCATCATGATGAATTGAGTGGTTGTGTGGTCCTTAGAGGGTTCAGAGATACAGATGAGTTTTCCCATGTTTTAAAGGTTCCCTCAAAGAAGGTGATGAGGAGGAGATGGAAGAGGAGGAGGAGGAAGAAGAAGAGGCCCCCGAGTTTGATAGAGAGCAGCTCATTGAGCGATATCATGTAAGTACTACAACTTCTCTTGCATATAGACCCAACCCTGACTTCAAGTCGCCCCTCAGGTGTGGGTGTTCGCAGTTTAATAGTTGTACTTCTTTGTTAATACCTTGCTTGTAAGCCACCTCCTTACTTTTGATTGTCAACCTATGATTTGCATAAAACTTAAAAGCAGCTGCCTTACACATTTTTGTACATAAACTTCAGATTCCCTATGACTAAGAGTGTCAAAAGTAGTTTCAGACCATTGCATACACATTAAATGCTCAAAGATTCAAATACACATTTTTTTTTCTGTCTAAAATTTACAGCAAGCCTTGGCAGAGCGTGAGCAGCAGCTTCAGCAGAACTACCAGCTGCAACATAAACTCGCTGAACACTTCCGCAAAAAGAAGTCAGAGGAGACACGCCAGGAGGTTGACAAGAATGTAACTGACTCTGAACAGCGCTATGTTAAATATATGGGTATGTATTTCTGATATATACAAACAGATCAAATATTTATCGTTTATGATCGAGACACCCATACAGGGTTGATACTCCCTGACGGTTGGTATGATAATGATGCACAAGTGCAGCGTTGGTATGCTACTCACCAGCAGATTGTCATTGGTCAATCAAGGTGACAAGTCTTGAGGATTATTGGTCACTCACAAAGTAAAACAGTGTGAACTACTGCCTCAAACCGCAACTGAAACATAGTAACTTACATTACTATGTAATTCACTTTCAGCCCAACTCGATGATCTACGTGCCCAGGACACCGACGAGCGAGAGACATACAAGATGCAGATTGAGGAGATGAAGGAGCGCTGTCAGGCCAAACAGGCTCTTGTTGAAGATGAACAGAGCAAGTTCATGGAATTCCAGAAACAAGTCGCTCTTAACTCCCTCAACAGTCGATCAGGCAAACCAATCCCACCAAAGGTAAAGATCACAATTAGGTATCATGGAAATCACCTTTGTACTTAAGGCCACACTTTTTTAATCTTTGGGTTACGGGCGCCCAAAACAAAAACTCCAGGACAGAGGACGAAATAAAAGAAAAATAAATTAAAAGTTACCATGCTCATTGCTGGGATTTAAATACCTTAAAATCATGCACATAGAAATCCTTGACTTTTATAGATACTAATAAGGCTAACAGGGTGTATTAATGTAGCCACCAATGCAAAAGATACCACGTTAAAACTATTCCTGGCATCATTAGCTTCAATTTGATACCAAACATGGCTACATTTGGTCATTTGGTACAAAGGAGGGAATAAAAAAAAGTTGATTTTTCAACTTTTATTTTCATTCTGGTTTTTGACTTTTGCTGTGTGGACGGGCCCGTAACCCAATCAATAAAAAAAGAGTGGCCTAAGTGGGTGAGTAATAGATGTTTAACGCCATTTCGACAGCTAATGTCATATTTATGGCGAGAGCTACATTCAGGGATGAAAGTCAACAATGACAAAAAACCTTGAAAAATGAAACAACTTTAAATGCATTTTTTTTTGGGGGGGGGGGGGGGTGCAGTAGGGGTTGTATAAGGATGTAGTTTGTCCTCAAATAACAGGAAAAGCTGTTTTCAAGATGTTGTTCGGATACTATACCCAAAATGTGCACATTATGGCCCTTTTGCAGAGTATGACCTAGGATCCCTTCAGAATGCTACTGTATAGCTGTTTTCTAAGGTCTTGTTTGGATAGCATACCCAAAATATGCACCACCTGGTAGTGGTGTTTTTGCACAACATGACCTATGGTCCAAGTACAATGTTAAATGTATGCAGATAGGTCAAATGATGCAGGGAATATATGACCAATATAGTTACATGGTGAAAGCATAATGCGCAGAAAAGGGGTATACTATCCGACACTCTTCTAGCATAGGAACTATAGCTTGCTGCTAAGACTACACTGAAGAGTGGAACAAACACCAATGTAGAGGGGAAAGTTTTCAAGGAAAAACTTGAGAATCCTTGAAAACCTTGAACTAAATACTGGCATGCTGCCACTGTATGCAGTTTTATGGGACCTGACTGTGTGCATGTATGCAACCTCTGGAGGTAATTTGTGACTCCTTTATCCTGTTTTCAAAGGATTTTCAAGAAAACTTATTTTTCCTAAGTGAGTGAAAAAACCTTGAAATCAAGGAAAACCTTGAACTCTTTCATCCCTGTACATTACACAATTTCACAGGGGAATGTGTTGGTGCCCATGCATATGTGCACCACACACAATCCGAGGGGACAGAAAAGAGGATATAGACCCTTTTAAGTGGGCTAGGGAAGCATGTTGTACTTAAGTCATAGACATTTGATATGTCAGAAACATATGTGTGTAATATCTGTCAAGTCAGTTAAAACTTTCTTTACAGAAATGTACTTTGAAAGTACTGAGTAGGGTGTTGATGCCTTTTTGGAAATGCAAACTAATTTTAATAACAAATCGAAGACCTATTGAATGCCGTATAGTTCACTGTGCCAATAAGACCATGTTGGTACCTGGGCTGCATCCCCATGGGTCAGCCCTGAAGAGTATATTAGGATATCATGCACTGTGTGGACCATACAGGGATAAACCTAATCTCCTTCTTCCTCTGTATCTAGGACATTGAGCAATATCTGGCTGTGGAAGCCCGGAAAGAGGCAGAAGTTGTCAATGTGCGACTTGAGAACATCAAACTCAAAAATAAACTCAAGAAGAAGGAACAACAATTGAAATCTAAGGTAAGTTTTTCTTTCTTATTTTTTTGTTTTTGTCTGAATTTCTAGTCAATCTCCACAAAAAGAGTGGTGTGCAGAATGTGTTCAATGATGGTAGTGGACATCTAATTGTGCATGTTCAAAAGGTGAAATTATTTTTCATTAAACATATAGCCTTGCCTGAGTCACGCTAAATACGCAATTTTGTTCGTTAATATCCTCAAACCTATTGTAATTTCCACTTGCAGGAGGAATTGGCTGAAGGTTTACATCTCATCGACTTTGAACAGCTTAAAATCGAGAACCAGACGTATAACGAAAAGATTGAGGAGAGGAATGAGGTAAGTCAATTATTTGAATAATCCAGAAGTTTCAATATCATAGGGATGCCATAAAGGCCAAATCCATTTTCAAGTGCCAAAGACAAGACAAAATCAAGAACAGTAGGGGGTCAAAATGTATTATCATCTGAATATGCCATCATGTATTGGCCATGTATGAAATCGTCAATTTACATCATTGCACCTCATTGATAGATCAAACTGACATGCCAGTATTAAATCTGCAGTTAAAACAAAACGGTGTATTGTGTTATTTGTAGGATCTGCTGAAGCTGAGAAAGAAGATTACGTCTACGGTGCAGGTGTTGACGCACCTCAAGGAGAAGCTGCAGTTTGTACACGCAGAGAACCAGGTGCTGAAAAACAAACTCCACGACGTGGAGGATGAAGCTGCCAAGGTTTGTTCTCAATATAAGACCCTTTAGGGAGGCTTATACCACGGTTATCACATTTCAGAACGATTTTGGGTGCCTAAACTGAATAATCTGAGTGCTTTTATCACAGGATAGAGGCACTGAGAGTTGACACTTGAATATTGACAGTACTCTTCTTCAATACTATTCTTATATGTGACAGCAGCTCAGGTTTAGCTTTGACAGTGGTTCATACCGGAAAAGCTCAGCATGGGTTGGACTAGAACCGTGATCTTCTGATCCAAAGTGCTTCATGCTATCCATTAGGCCACAGGGGCTGGACAACGGTGGTGGGTTAGATTAGTCTTATGTCTGGGACCCTATGGATACCATATATATGTTTGTATGTCAGTGAATGCAGAATGCATTCTGATGCATCCTAAAGGTGCATACCGTGTTATAAACACAATGTGTGATGATTATGCTTGCACGCATGCCTTTTAGGTACTTGATAGAGGCACTCGGCTCTGCCTCATGTCTCTATCAGGACCTAAAAGCCACTAGTGCAAATATAATCATCATATATTACATTCACAGTGCTTAATTAATGCAATATGCAACTTTGTTGTCATTATGCTTCATGTCGATCATCCTGGTTGATATCCCCCTGGAGCGTTGGCACAATAAACGATGCCAGCTGGCACTGTAGCCATATATCACAACAGCAAATTTACCCCTCACCACCAAAAGGCTAATCTAAAGCATTACCAGAGTTTTTATTTGTTTTTTTTTAATATAAAGCATTACCAGGTTTTTTTTGGGTTTTTTTTCAAATGAAGTTTTTTCAAGATACCTTTCCATCTCTGGCCCTTCAACAAAAACTAAATCAAAATGAAATGGGTCCAATGCATTTGTTCTTCTCATGTCTCAGCACATTAAATTTACCAAGTACCGTAATCTCCCGCGTATAAGACGCGTTGCGCGTATAAGACGCACCCCAAACTCAGCACATGCATTTTCGCGTATAAGACGCACATTTTAATGCTGATATTTGTAAGATGAGTACATTTCTATAGTAAAAGTACCCCTCGTATAAGACACACCCCCAACTTGAGAGAAAGCTATAAGACTCCCCAGCATTTTGTTTGGCCTAGAGGACGCGTCTTATACGCGGGAGATTATGGTATGATTTATTGGCTACTGTGGCAATAATAAGTGTGAACATGTTTAATAAATTCTTTTCTTTCATGGCCCTGTAGAAGAGAGACAAGCTCACAAGAACCAAACAGGCACGAGACCACCTCAGAATTGATAACCACAGGTTGCGTCAAAACTGTGGACTTCTGGGTAATGAGCCACTCTTACGCGATTTTGAGGAACGGAAGGACGAGTCGACAGATCTTAGGGATAAACTTGAACAACTCAAGATGCAGCACTCCGAATTAACACTCTCTTGTAATGGAGTCCGGAAGAAGATTGACCAAGCTCGCCAAGGAAGGATATAGGACCGATGAATGATATAGAATATTCTCTCATGCAATTTTCTGTATATAGATTTTATAGTGACTTTAAAAAACTGTGATACAAGTCATATATGTACATAGAGATAACTATATAAATGATATTTACAAAACACAAAGAAATTGTCGTCTTTCCTTAAAGAACATGACATAATAGTAAAATTGTTAAAAACATTTATTTACATCATAATCATATAGGTGACTTGCATACATCATATAACAGGGATTTGTCACAATATATTCAAACATTCGTCTTCCAAGTTTCAGAGGGTACTTATCTAAGTGTATGTAGATTTTTAATTGTGTGAGTTGTGGATTTGATTGGATGGCATCAGGTTTTGTGTTCATAAAGTAAAACGGTGCTAAAAAAAACCTCCTTCATGCATCCCCTAGCATTTCCATTGCCCGACGTGCCTCTTGCGTGTAAGTTTCAAACTCCCGGTCCTGCTTTTCAAAGGCGCGTTTCTGTTGAAAATGAAAGTAAAGGCCAAATTTTATTAGAAAATGATTAAAAAACAACAACAAACAATTCATGAAGAGAAGATTAATTACAGTGATTCTCAGTGATGAAATAATACACGTATATGGTAGAGACCTTGGGAAAACCTTATAACCCTCACTGACCAACACGATCTAAAATATAAGAATCAATAGTGGTCATTGTTCCAACTACCAAAGATAACATGGTTCAACACGAAACTTTGTTTCCATAATGCATGAATCAGAATGCAGCCCTGGCAAATACCTCGGTAGATCATACAGACAGAGATGCCACTCACGGGCCGACAGAAACCAGGAAAACTGGACTTTGGACACATTTCCCCAGGAATTTAACATAACTTAATACAGAAATCTTGGAATCAAAACCAGGAATTCCTGGTAAACCAGGAAAAGTGGCATCTCTGTACAGAATGCATCATGCCCTACAGAATGCATCACCCCCAATATAAAATGCTGGTGAATTACTTATTAGCGCTGCATCCCTGCCTCATGGCAACACAAACATAAAGGGTTAATGAAAGTGGTTACTTACAACTGCCCATACTTGTCTGTGCATTTCTGCCTTTATGAAGTCAACTGTCGTCATGTCCTTCTGGGAAGCCATGGTCAGATGGGGGCAGTCTTTGGAATGCGACTCGTGCTCCTTCCTATAAAAGTGATGGTTTTGAGGACAATTGAAATCCAATTGCAGTGTCAAAAGGATAACAATGACCTCTGATGCCATTTTGTCCTATGCCCTCGACCCCTGCATGGTCATCTTTTGCGAGCGTGGGCAAAGCCCTTGCCCCACGAATCGGGGGACAAAATACCATCATTGGAAAGTCAAAATACACAAATATAGAAGGCAAAGGGGACACACTTTTGTTCAAAGTCTCAAAGAAAAGGCTTATTGTGTATTCGCTCTCATAGAAGGGGTGTACCTTATAGGTAGGGTAGATTAGGACAGGGCCATCAGCCTTCTAGACAGTCAGTTCGGACGGCATAGGGTAGATAATTACTTATGCCATTGTATTATAATATAAAGCTTTTCTCTTAACTCAGGGTGTGTCTTGCATATAGCGTACTACATGTACAGACTAAAGTACTCACCAAGGGTCATCATTAGGTTCCCAGCCATCAAGCTCCTTCAGGCACATATAACACTGGACAAGGTCCGGGTCTGTGTTTGTTGGACAATGGAAGAAGCCTGCTTCTGCCATCTGGAAAAAAATAAGATGCAATAAATACCGATGGGAAAAGTTTATTGATGGGCCTCACTTGTTGCATGTAAGATTACATAATATAACTATATTGTACCGTAGTGCCTGTAGTGCTGGGATGTATGTGAATCTGAGCCTTACTTGTTACTACATATTGTATAAACCGTGTGTAAGCTTTACTTTGATACCAAATACGCTCTCCAAATATATTTTGGGGAATTTCTTCATTTTTTTTTTGGTGTGGAAATATTGAATTATGAAATTTCTCATGCCCTTTAAATAAATGAGGCTGGTGATGGTTAGCGGTTCCCTTATGCCAACTGCAGATAGCCCGACTGGGTCGGCTGACTGCCAGGAAGGGGGACACCTGCCACCTTATGTCCGATCTGCTCTGTTTGATGTTCCCGATCCGATCGGACATCCTTACTTAGTTATCAACCAAATCTGGTCTGTCTGTTTTCACCTTGACTATAGTATAACAATGTAGGCTTTACTAGGGAGTGATCATTTATTTTTTTTTTTAAACAGGGGATGGTGGATATTCCCCCTAAAGTTAACTGAAATGCCCTGAAATGTAATAACCCCCCCCCCCCACCTCCAAAAAAAAATTAAAACCATCTCATCACGCCCCCCCCCCGTGGTTGAGAAATCCCTAGGCCAAAAATATAAATTGTTTGTTTCAGGTCACCCGACCCTACCATATTCTCCCGCGTATAAGGCACAGCCCACGTATAAGGCATAACTAGAGTTTGAAAATATTGGCAAAAAAATTTAAAATTCATATCCTTTGTTCTACTGAATGGATTTTAAAAATTCAAAAAGCTAAGTGTACCTACGGTCCCCCAGACCCCTCTGGCCCACATTATAACCTATTAGGACTTAGGGGAAGTGTAACATATCAAAAGGAAGGTCTTGGTGTCCCCCTTGGCCTGGGCCTTGCGGATAAGACGCACCTTATACGTGGGAGATTACGGTAGTAAAACAGGGCCGACCCTAAAGTTTTTTCTTGAAGAAATCCTACATTTATTTGGCTACTTTTGAGTCAATAGAGTCTTCCCTGAGCCATGGTGAGTCGTCCCGTTTTTGTTGTAGTTAAAAAATTTTATAACAAAAAAAAAATTCAACCTACCCTACTTAATTTTTTTTTTACCTGAAACACACAACTTTTTATTTTGGCCTTAGGCTAAGTGTTTCCCTCTAAAAAGTGACCACACTACTCACGAGACTACCCCGTACTTTACTTTAGTAGACTAGATAGTAGACTAGTCACTAGACTAGTAGACCACAGAGATTTCCGTAACTCGTCTAGTAGATTAGATGCTTACATCAAGTGACTAAGTAAGGGAGTGGTTTTTTTTTTCAAGGAGGGGGGGACTGGCGGACGTGCGAAAAATGTTCCCCCCTCCAGAGGAACAAAACTTTTTTGACCCCACCCCGAGGGCCACAAATCGTGTGTAAACCGTGAACGTGCCCTATTTAACCTATAATAACGCACAGGCTTTCCACACAAAGCAGGTGAAATTAATTTAACCCCCCACCTGGTCAAGGGGTTGAAAAAATTCTGAACCCCCCCTCAAACCCACCAGCCCCCCCCCCTTTGTTAAAAAATTATCACTCCCTATAATGAAAGAAAAAGTGACACTGACAGTGTGGCCCTAGGCCGAAATACCTGCCTGCTCACAGGCAGGATCCAAGATGTATACAAGTCTATAGTGGCACAAACACATGGCTAGTCTGAACTAAGTACTCACTTTCAATTCCTGGAAATTGTGCCTCCTATTCACAAACATGTAGTTTTCATGTACATCAGCTTATAATGACTGAAGCATGAGATATATCCAATAAACAGATACACTTGGTCTCTGAGGTTCCCTCAGAGCGTCTACGGAGTATGTGGCCCCCCCTTAAAAATATTCTCGTTTCCTGTCCAGAGGCCTGGTGGATTTTTTTGTGAGAATGGGAAATTTTTTTCCTGAGTTCTGAAAAACAATTTATTTTTTTCATCCATCAGCACAAGAATCTAGGTTTCCAATCACTAAATCTTAGAATGTGATGGAAAATTCATGCCGTCCCTGCTTGCAATGCTCATGACAGATAAAAATATTTTCCTAAAAAGAAATTTTTCCCTCCCTCCCTCTTGGCTGGTCCCGCTGCCCTCCCTAACGGATAAGGGCAGGTAGCTACCAGCGGACCTTGTGACGTCACGAGCTCTCCTAGAGCTCGTGACGTCACAGAATATCATTATCATAAATTATAATTTGCATATCACTCTCCAAGCATTGGCATGTTAGATTATAACCTTACGATCGTCAATCCTCGGTAAATGAGCGCGGGAACAGCGCTACTGTGCCGCCCTCTGTGGTGAGAGAAGTAAACTAGCATTGTATTTTTAACTGGAGACAACTTAATAAAGTGGTATCCGGTCCTGCAGCGTGGGCCACGAGGAGTCAGAGAATCCAAATGGAAGAAGTGTTTCTTGATTAATCCTTTCATTTGAAGAAGTAAATGCCCAAATTATCCTCCACAAAATGGCTTCCACACTAACAGGTCATGGACCCAGGCACAGGTTGATGTTTGATGGAGATGAGGGCAAGTATGAACTCTGGGAATGTAGATTTTTAGGCCACATGAGGCAAATGAAGTTACTGGATACAATTGCTGGGAATGGTATTGCAGCTGCAGATAAGAAGGCAGAGGCATATGCAGAAATTGTACAGTATTTGGATGATAGGAGCTTATCCCTTATCATGAGAGATGCTAAGGATGATGGCAGACAGGCTCTTAAAATTCTCAGAGACCATTACAAAGGCAAAAGTAAGCCCAGGGTTATTTCCCTTTACACTGAACTGACATCATTGAGAAAAGGTACTGATGAGTGTATCACCGACTACGTCATCCGTGTGGAGACCGCTTCAAATGCGCTGAAAGAAGCAGGGGAAGAAGTGAGTGACAGTTTACTTGTTGCTATGGTTCTGAAAGGTCTTCCAGCTGAATATAATACTTTTGGAACTGTTACCACCCAAAAGGATGACCATAGGTTCAGTGACTTTAAAGTGGCACTTAGAAATTTTGAGGAGACGGAAAAGTGCCGGTCGAGTGACGCTGAGTTAAACTCGAGACAGGAGAATGTGATGAAAACTGTGTCCGATGCCGGGAAGAGCGACAACCCCAGCAAACCGAGTTATACATGTTATGCTTGCGGAAAACCAGGACACAGATCTTTTGAGTGTAAAAATAAAAAGCAGGGTAACAAGTGGTGCAATAACTGCAAAACCAAAACTCACTATACAAATCAGTGTAGGAAGAAGGACTCGGCTAAAGTAGCCAGCGACGATAGTTCGAAACCGGGTCATGCATTTGCGTTCAAGGTTAGCGTTGATTATGCGGATGTTTGTAATACAACTAGCCTGTATAGTTTATTGGTTGATTGTGGTGCAACTACTCATATTGTTACCGAAAAATCCAAATTTGTCAAATTTGATGAAAGTTTTGTTCCAGAGAAACACTACATAGAGTTGGCGGATGGCAGCCGTACAAACGGTGTTGTGGCAGGTAGAGGTACAGCCAGTGTACAAATTCAGGACAGTACAGGTAGGCCACACAACATTCTTTTAGAGAATGCCCTCTATGTCCCATCCTATAAGCAGGATATATTTTCAGTGCAAGCGGCAACTGAAAAAGGCGCCAGTGTTAAATTCAGTCCCGACTCAGCTGAATTAAATGCGCCAGATGGTACTCGCTTTGAAATAGAGAAATATGGTAGATTATATTTTCTCAACAAAACTAGTAAATCTAGTGTTCGATCCCACCCAGTGGAAGAGTGGCATAAAATTCTTGGTCACTGTAATGTAAGAGATTGCATGAAACTCGAGTCAGTAGTTGATGGTATGAAAATCAGCGATAAGAACAGTTTTGATTGTGATACCTGTGTAAAAGGTAAAATGTCGCAGTTCAGAAATCATGATCCAGATAAACGGGCAGAGGCCCCACTTGATGTTGTTTACTGTGATCTCGCAGGCCCAATTGATCCTACAGCAAGAGACGGTTTCAGGTATGCCTTATCTTTTGTAGATGACTATTCAGGGGTAAACATGGTTTATTTTCTGAAGCAGAAGAGCGACACCGTAACAGCTACAGAGAAGTTCCTTGCTGATTGTGCACCATATGGTAAGGTGAAGTGTATTTGTTCAGATAATGGGGGCGAATTTACTAGTGCAAGTTTCGAAGCTCTGTTGGTCAAAAATCAGATTAAACATGAGAAAACAGCTCCCTATTCACCTCACCAAAATGGTACAGTAGAAAGATCGTGGCGCACAATATTTGATATGGCAAGATGTCTGTTATTAGAAGCCAAATTACCTAAAGAAATGTGGACTTATGCTGTTATGTGTAGTGTATACATCAGAAACAGATGTTTCAATGACAGGGTCAATATGACACCATTCGAAGCGCTCACAGGTAAGAAACCAGACTTGAGCGGTATGCATGTATTCGGTACTGTGTGTTATGCCTATGTACAGGAAAAGAAGAAGCTGGATGATCGCGGCGAGAAGGGTATCTTTGTAGGTTATGATAAGTGTAGCCCAGCATATCTTGTGTATATTCCCGAGCGTAACATTGTGCGTAGAGTAAGATGTGTGAAGTTCTTTGATAAGTTTGAGGAGGTAACAGACAGTTGTGATGAACCGGTGTATACCACACCGCAGGTAGAACCTGAACTTTACCCAGCTCCGGATGTAGCTGATGATGCTCCTCAGAATGGGGTTGGTGGTGAACCCGATCTAAACCTGCAGGGTAATAGGGACAATGCTAGGTATCCCCACAGAGGACGTAACCCGCCTGGCTATTTGCAGGACTATGTAACCACCACTGTGGACTATTGTTATCGTATGTCACACATCCCGAACTCATATACTGATGCTATGAACTCGGACAATGCGCAAAAATGGCAGAACGCCATGGATGTAGAAATGGATGCGTTAATTGACAATGATACTTTTGAACTCACCACACTACCTGAGGGTAGATCTGCAGTGGGGGGTAGATGGGTGTATGCAATGAAAATGGGACAAAACGTTGATGAACAGTACAAGGCACGGTTTGTTGCCAAAGGATATTCTCAGGTCCCAAATATTGACTATCATGAGACTTTTTCACCCACTGCCCGTATCACATCGATTCGCATGCTTATGCAGTTGGCCGTCCAAGAGGACATGGTTGTTCACCAGATGGATGTTAAGACAGCCTATCTGAATGCGCCGATAGACTGTGAACTCTATATCGAACAACCAGAAGGCTATGAGGTGAAAGGTAAAAATGGTGAGAAATTGTATTGCAAGCTTAATAAATCTCTGTATGGTTTAAAGCAAAGTGGTAGGAACTGGAACAACATGTTGGACACTTACCTTGAGGAGGAAGGTTTCCAACAGTCTGAGACTGATTCATGTGTATATACTAAGTTTGAACAAAATTCCAAGACTGTTGTTGTAGTTTGGGTTGATGATATTATAATTGCAGCAAGCGATGAGAAGACACTCAACACAGTCAAACAGTCTCTGTCCACCAGATTCAAAATGAAGGATCTTGGTAAGTTATCATGGTTCCTAGGTATTGAGTTCAAATGTGAAGATGGATCTATTGAAATGAACCAAACCAAATATGTCGAGAAGTTGTTGAAAAGGTTCAAAATGGAAGATTGTAAACCCAGATCGACTCCTTGTGATGTAGGGTCCAATACTACAAAGGATGAGGATTCCGAAGAGCTAGCTGACGCTAAGCAGTATCGAGAAATAGTGGGAAGCCTCATCTATTGTATGTCAATCACAAGACCTGATCTGTGTTATGTTGTAACAAAACTATCTCAACATATGGTGAATCCCACCAAAGCTGATCTTGGTAGAGCCAAGCAGGTACTACGGTATATCAGAGGTACACTTGATTATGGACTAAGATTTCAGAAATCTGATGCTGAGTTAGAACTCAGTGGCTTTTGTGATGCCGATTGGGGTGCATCTGATGACAGAAAGAGCATAACTGGTTATGCATTCAGGTTGACCAACAATGGTCCACTCATTTCGTACAAAAGTAGAAAGCAACAGACAGTTGCACTTTCCACTTGTGAAGCTGAATATATGGCTCTGTCAGCTGCTACCCAAGAGGTAAAGTTCCTTAATCAACTTTTTACCGACATGACTGGTATTAAACAAACAGAGAGTGTTGTTTTGTATGGGGACAACCAAGGTGCATTGGCACTAGCTAAAAATCCTGTACATCATCAAAGGTCTAAGCATATTGATATCAGATATCATTTTGTGAGAAATGAAGTGCAGAATAATTCTCTCAAGCTAGAGTATGTACCCACAGCAGAAAACATTGCCGATGTTTTCACAAAGCCGGTTGCAAAACCCAGGCTTGTGAAGTTCCTGAGTGTACTAATGGGTACATAAATCTAAATCATCATGTATTGATAACCTGATGTGTTATCATAAATATTGTATTGATCATATCTGATATATGTTATTCAAAGTTGTATACATAAGTAATGTATCGATCGTAAGTTTAAGTGGGGGTGTTAGATTATAACCTTACGATCGTCAATCCTCGGTAAATGAGCGCGGGAACAGCGCTACTGTGCCGCCCTCTGTGGTGAGAGAAGTAAACTAGCATTGTATTTTTAACTGGAGACAACTTAATAAAGTGGTACTTCCGGTCCTGCAGCGTGGGCCACGAGGAGTCAGAGAATCCAAATGGAAGAAGTGTTTCTTGATTAATCCTTTCATTTGAAGAAGTAAATGCCCAAATTATCCTCCACAAAATGGCTTCCACACTAACATGGCAAAGTACAAAGCCTTGGTATAGGAGAGTGCGTCACTCTCCTATACCAAGTCTTTGTACTATGCCAATGCTTATAGCTGACCTATATTGCTAACCACCTGCGGGCTTATCGCATCGATCCCGCAGCGGGACCAGCGAACCCTCCCTCATGCCATGGGTCTAAAAAATCCCACTCTCTACAGGAAACGGACATATTTTTAAGGGTGGCCTGTGCCGTGGTGTGGACAGTCACTATCACCAACCTTCTCTGGGACACATTTGCACTTGGAGTTGAAGGGCCAGTTCTTGAAGGTGGCAAGCCGCGCATCTTTGTCGTTCATCGAGAACATAAATTCCTTTGCTGCGTCATCCATTGCTGCGATTTGTGATGTTAAATCCTTTCTAAATGCTGAAAACCCCTGCTGTAACACGATTTCTCTTTTCAAAATAAGCGGTTTCGCGGAAGTGATGAGAACGCACGCGCAATGAATACAGGAAGTGGCGTAATTTTGCTGGTACTGCGTGTGTGGATCAGCGTAATGTTTAGATGCGACTGACTGAAAGCTAATTGAGCCTACGCATTTACTCATTATTTCACCATATAGGTCATTCTTACTTCGTAACAACATCGCAAGGTTATTTCATGTGAGTATATACGTCGTTCTATATGTGTTAGGTAAAAGATAATGAACGGGAAGAGACAATTTTCACTCCCACCGACAGTGACACTGAGTGAGTCTGACTTAAGATAGGCACTTACCTAATATTTCAAGACTTCATCTCATTAAACCTATCTAATGATCAATGGATGGATCTTGAGAAAAGAAGTGGATTTGCTTTTTAAATGAAGTCTATATGTCAATTTTAAGTGGAATTATGACCGGTCAAAGGTACCAAATCAGACCAAGAATTCTGCCATAGTTAAGAGTTTAATTTGGATCTAATTTTGTGATCAAGCAAGATGAATCCAAGGTATACTAGATCACTAAAATGATTATTTTGGGCAATTTTCTTTTCAGATAAGCAAGATATACCCTCGAGAATGTAAAAAAATGATACATTTTATCATAATCAAACAATGTAAAAGCAAATTTTTGATGTCATCTTTTCCCTTGAACTGTGCGCTCTGACAGAACCATGGCAGAATATCGTCTTTGACTCAGAACGTTTGAATGATCATAACTTCCATTTAAATTGACATAATAACTTCATCTAAAAAGCAAAACTACTTATTTCTATCATAGCTATCAATTTCCCACCATATAAAATACATACAATAAGGTCTTAATTGATAGGTAAGTGCCCAACATTGGGGAGGTTGGGATAAGTGTCCAGAGATAATCTCGCCCAAAAATTTTGCAGGGTCTGTCAAACATACTGCAGCCCCTTAGAAAAAGAAAATGAATACATTTTCTAGATCATTTTTTACTATAGAATAGGTGGGAACCATTTATTTTTAGGTGCTCAATGATCTTCTCATAATAAAATGGTTCTAAACTTTTAGTTGAACTTTGATGGGGTCAAAGGCAAAATTCCCTGCATTCAACCTTGTACAAAAAATAATCATTTTAAAGGTCTAGCCAAGCCTGTTAAAATGAGCCCTTGTTTGGTAAGATCCTCCAGTAAATAGCTTCAGAATAAGCTTGCAAAGAAAGGAGAGTTTAACACTACCCAGTTTCAGCTTTATCACAGTTTCACACCTCTCCTGCAGCAGACTCACACAGTGGAGGTATTTCAGTGCCTACTTAAGACAGTGACTGAGTCTGAGACTGAGTGAGTTAGTCACTGTGCGCGACTCAGTTAAGGACTGAGTCGCTGGGACTGCCCTAGCTAAAACTTGCAGGTGCTCTAGAAACAGCAAGTTTCTAAGAATAACATTTGACAGAAACAAATTCCCAACAATCAGCTTATAACATTGACAAGAGTACCACCTTAGTTTTGCTGTCTGTGAGTGGGAAGAGCGTCTTTTGTTGGAAACCTTTAGATCGCACCTTTTTCCAAGGTTTGGCACATGCTGTGTGGGCTGCAACAGGTAGCTATCAGCAGGTGCATTTTCTGCCAGACAGGAAGTCAATCTCCACTCACCAAGCAGATTCTCATGGATAACATTATTTCATGAATAACACCTCTGTTGTGAGACCTGAAACCACTTCCATCATGGCCGACCGTGGCAGCTAAACTTGATGTGAAGGCTAACAGATTTGCGAGAACCAAATAATCTGGGCCCCCGTATGAAAGGTTTCTCACAAAATGGCAACAAACATGTCTTAGGAAGCCATCCTTAAGAGGAAATTGACATAAAAAAATTATGTCCTACAATTCCAGCCACCTGACAAATTAGCCCTATGCAGGAAGCCTGACTCTCCCATTAGGTAAGAGTCAGCGCCCGCCGGACAAGAGTGAGTTTGAGTGAGTCTCTCCCACACTAGTCCTCAGAAGAGTCTTATTAGGGAGTGATCATTTTTTTAGCAACAGGGGGGGGGGGTGGTGGGTTTGAGGGGGGATCAGAACCTTTCAACCCCTTGAGGCTTGAACAGGGGGGTCAGAATTTTTTAACCCCCTCTGATGGGGAGGGGTCAAAATAATTTCACCTGTTTTCAGTGGAAAACCCTGCGCGCTACTATACTATAGTGCGCGGAAGGGCACATTCACGCGCGATTTTCGCCGCTTATGGGAGGGGGTAAAAAAAAATGTTACCCCTTTGAGAGGGGGGATCAACATATTTTCGCGCGTCCAAAACCCACCAGCCCCCCCCCCCCCTGTTGTTAAAAAATGATAACTCCCTTAAGGCTTAGTCCTCAGCTCAGGCTCAGCTGCCTCTCCTCATGAACATCTGACATCTAAAACATCTTGTCTCCAGACCGCAGTAAAACATGATTGTGTATTCATTCAATGGTGTGACATCATATTACAGAAATAGACTAGTTGTCTGATCATAAGTCTGTAAATTCTTTGATTAGTGCCAACACGGACCAGAAACACTGGATATGAAAGAAAGGCCTTCCCTGGGAGAGGTGTGCCATGGGTGTGTTTTCACCATTTACCACTAGATGGCAATGGAAATCAATATTTGTCACTAGGTGGCAGCACAGAGCCAGCATGTTAAACATCTTATATTCTATTTATTCATAACTTATTCTTACAAATGATACGTAATTTTTGTAGCTATAACTAGATCTATACTTAAGCATTATGGTAATACCCAGATAGGTTATCTATGCAATGAAAACAGTATATCTGTAAAAGAGAGAAGTGAGTGTGCTGCCCCTTTGCGGGTAACTATGGAAAGCCTCCTACAAAATCTTGCAGTCACTGTCCCTTAAGGTGACTGCAAACAGACTGTTTCAGTCATCTGACTGGATTAGTAGTCAAGGAGAAGCTCTGTGTGCGGGGACATCCATCTGATCGAGTCAGAACGGATCAAACATGTTTGATATGCTCTGATCCAATCAGATGACCCAGTCAGATGATCGAGACAGGCCGTTTGCGGTCCCCTTTAGGAGATAATTTTCTTCTGTCCCTTAAAATTTTCATAGATCCATGGTTCAAAAGGATTTGGATAGCTATGATCCTCATCTATGCAAACAAAGTGCCCAAGTGATTTCCTATGGAAATCATGAGAAGAAAATTTCCTAGGAGGGGGTCAAATTTTGGCAATTTTTTCAAAGAAATCTTCAAAATTGGAGCCACCCATGACCTCATATGCACAAACCCGAAGTAGGCCCGCAGCCTACCATTACTATTGAATAGTTTAAAATTCTTGAATGTCTGAGTTCCTCAATGGCCCCCGGACGTAAAACTAAACAAACAAACAAACAAACAAACCTTTTCTCAAAAATATCCACTTTTGATATCATGATGAAATAATGTCAGTCAGAAACCACAAATCAAGAGCTTTCTGATGCTTTTTAAATCAAAGAGCTGTGACAAAGCTAAGTGGGACAAAAAAAAATGATCTTCTGTAGGTCATGTTAAGGCCTACCATCAGTAGTTCCTATTTCTCCCACCAGGGACCCATGGCACAGTTGATAGACTGCAATGCTATACTGATTCTAATCCAGTGTTTCAGGTCCGTGGTTCCAAGTAGGCCCTGCTGCCTGCAATATATGCTGTTGGTGTTTAGACTTTTAAAATAGTTTTATCATCTGATGATTGTGGATGTGTATTGCCTACTCACAGGCTACTGTACTATAAATAGTACTTTTGCCAGTATTGGACAATCCACATATTTTAGGCCAAGGGAAATCTGGTTACAGTTTACCGTCAACTGCCTGGATGTACATGTACATATTTAAAGGGGCGGCATGAGACTAGAAGTAAATTGTAAGTGTTTTGCAAGTTTTCATATACCGAGGCCCCACCCATGATACTTGATCTGAGGCTTCGCGTCAGCATCACATCAGCAAATGAACACACATATGCTGCAGGACATTTTTCTTTTTGAAATTTGAACTACGATTCTGATATTGTTAACTCGAAAACAAGTTATAGGAGACAAGGAGGGAGGGCTGATTTTAAGAGCGTTCGGGTGGTGTATACAGGGAGGAGAAATGTGGGTAATTAAAGGCGAAAATGAATCAAGTATTGTTAAGATTTATAACATTGAGATAGTGCTACATGTTGAGATCATGCAGGAAAAGAGATTTTGTTACAAAATTTTGTAGATTTTCAGTTATGCTGATCAGAATGACTGAAGGTAGGTAGAAGACAGTTTGGGCCTCATATAGAGATGTTGATCTATGGATGGCAAGTGTGGTGCAAATAGGTGCGAATATGGCAGTTTTGGCAGGAGTTTTGCGAATAGTGACTCATCCAGTGTTAAAGTACCTTAGGCCTCCCTTGGATCAGTCCCATTTCTGCAAGGAGAGGGGTGGTTGGTGTTGGCATGCCTTACCCGGGCGAGTCCATTCCACTGGAATGTGGGGATGATGATGTTGATCTAGCTTTGGTTTTTGCAGGGAGAGGGGTTGTGGTTTTCATAATGACACATATAGACATGCCAATACCTTGGTGAGTCCATTCCACAGTAGTTTGGGGGTGATAATATTGATCCAGCTTAGGAGTGGTATCAGTTGGTTTTCAAGTTACAAGCAATGCATATTGCTGCATTATATTTCAATTACAGATTTTCTGAGGATGGACCAGCCACCACCACCATACCCAGGGGGACCGGCCGATGCTGCGTACCCCCCTGGAGAGAAGGGGGGCCCTCCCGGAGAGGGTAAGTAAACTACAGAAGGTTTAACAATTAGGGCATTTCAAGTGAACAATTTATAATTCACGAAGAGAGTAGATTTTACATCAGGAATTGGGTACAAATATAATATGATGTTTTTAATGTCTATCTCTTGCACATATATTGAGGTCATGAGAAGAAGAAAAACATTAGCTGAAAAAATTATGGATATCTGAACTTTTGCCTTCCGGAGGGTGGGCATGATGCATGAATGAAGCTCTGGCGAGTTATACATCGGGGCTGCATCCATGCACCATGGTAACCAAAGTTCAAAGGAGCAAAGTACATTGTACATTAAAGCCCTGTGACTGCCCTTATGCCTATACATGTGCATCGTACGGACCCGCCATGAAGGTATTTACACCATACGCTTGACACAATGCTTGAATGCAATCCTGGTGAGTTGGTCAATGGCCATGCATTCATAAAAAGATTGGGGCCACAAAGGTTAATTGCGCTTTTTCTTTCTTTCTGTAGGTGCTCCTCCTGGTGGATATGCCCCACCACCTGGTGCTTATCCACCTGGCGCTGAATACCCGCCACCACCCGCAGCCTACCCACCACTGCCCGGCGGTGCCTACCCACCACCACCTGGACAACCTGGTAAGTGCCTTTTCAATACTCCTGGTCATTACCTTGCAAGTTCCATATCTTTTGTTATATCCCAGTGAAATAACCTCAACAAAAATCGAAATGGAAGTGTGGGGTGGGTTGGGGGATTTTGCTTATGTAGCCATAACGTATGAGGTTGAATTATTTAAGGCCTGCATGCACCCAGTGGGATTTACACACTGCCTGCGTGGTGGTCATTATTGATTGAGTTTCTTTTCGCGGGTCCATACAGCCAGCGCCTATTTCCCCTGGGAAAGTGTGCTTGGCACACATGATCCCACTGTGGGTAGAGCTGCATTAATTATAGAGCACAGATTTTATACTCTATTGTATATTTATGAATTCTGCCTCATGTAGAAATTCTTTCCTCCCCTCCTTTCTCTCTGCTAACAGCTATCCTCTCTGCCTCACCTCTTGAGTACCTTGATTGCCGGCTTAAACATGTCATAAATCATAATTTTTTATTGCCCGTCTCAAGGGGGTTAGAACTACGCCTGTACTGAAAGAGTTCCAAGCTACTTTGAGACATCTGCATGTAATTAGGCAGTCACGGTATACTATCATACACTATCATATATCGCCGTTTTCATAATTTAGACCTAGATTGTATCACATTTAACTTAATTTCAGTTTTTGCGATCAATGCTTCAGTTAACTTCTTATTCCGGTTTAAGTATTGAGAATGATAACTTATGTGTTCTCCATTTTATTCCGTTCATGTTTGTTTTATTATGAGCTGACAAGTTTCATTTGCTAACAGTCTTTGCAGCCCCACAGTACGGACAGGGTTTTGGACCTGGTAAGATGTGTGTTTAGCTCAACCGTTAACCCTTTAAAGGCCACGTGATGCCCTAAGCTGTCGTCTTTACTGTATTTGACGTTATAAGCGCCCAGCCCCTAATAAGCGCCCAGCCCACTTTTAGGCCCATTTTTCAGACTAGATAAAGGCCAAATATTCATTTTGCAAATTCGGAGTAATTTACGCTCTTAAATACTAGAGAGCCATAAATTCAATAATTTTCTAAGTGCCCTGAGCACTTATAACATTGAATACTGAATACGGTAAGTGTCGTTGTGATGCACAACTGCATACAGTCCTGTCTCTATAAACCGGTCTTCAATAGGTCAGTTGATTCACTTACCAGCAAACAGATTTGATTATAGCCATTGAATTCTATTGTAATCATGATTCAGAGAACCAGCCGATTCAGGAACCGGCCAAATTTTATCTCAAACGGCCGGTTTATAGAGACATTACTACTATGATTTCATAGTCTTCATGTATAAGCTACACTTCGCGTATAAGGTGCACCCTGGATTGAAAGAAATGCCATAAGTCAAAGCTGGGGCTTGATTTTAGGAACTTTAGTACTGTTCTCTCAATTTACTCACTAAGGACTGTATTGTGCATTTTGATGACAAATGAGCCTAATATTGTAGTGCATTGAGTGGCCATTAAAGGGGAAGTGGAGATCATTTATAGGACCTACCTTAATCTCCCGCATAGAAGGCGCAGCTCACATAGAAGGCGAACCCCCAACTCAGGGAAGGCTGTTTCATGTAGAAGGCACACCCCTCCAGGCAGATTTTTGTCAGTTTAGTACTGTTCTATAGTAAAAATACCCCCATATAAGGCTCACCCCCAACTGAAGGCAATTTACCACCTGTGAAGAAGGCGCACCCCAAATCTGATTCACGTGGAAGGCGCGCCTTCTAAGCAGGAGATTACGGTATTTCAATGACAGGATTACATCCGTCATTATCCCAACAAAATACTGTTGTACTGTCGATCTACAGTTCCAATCGCTGATTCTTAACTTACGTGATCCCACAGTGGCAGATCCAGGATTTTGAAAAGGAGGGGGCGTGCCCCTCATTTAGCCCCTAAACTTTGCAGATAAACTCTAAACTACTGGGCAAAAGGAGGGGTAGTGCACATCGACAGCCTCTGTCTAAATCTGCCACTGAGAATGTCGCCTATTTGTGTAGTGTCAGGAAACATTCGACATCTCCTAAATAAACTTTGATAGACACCCTACTGTAGATACCCTAAAGACGACAGAGGGACTTTCTTGGTCCATTTTGATACATTATAGTGAGGTTTGAGTATTGTTGTGAGTTTACATTTAGAGTTTGGTTGAGGAGTTACTGATAGGTCTAAGTGTTGTAGATTTATGTGTTACCTGTTTGTTGTGTTGATTCTTTGTGTTTCCAAATTATTACCATATAATCCTTTAACACTAGGGTAATCAATAAGAAGCTTAAATTGTTGGGAGATGATGAATGACAGGTTGAAATAGGTAAAGGCACATACAGGTTGCCACAAGGAAAAGTCTGGTATGTCAACCAACTGTACATAAACTACAGCTGCATCGAGACTCCTTGTCATAAAACTTTTTGTCGGGGTGTACTATCCTTCCCAAATGAGTCATACACTACATTGAAGGTGGTTTGAGTGGAGCTGTTGAAGCCAATTAAATCGTGAGATTCCTCAGCTGCTTAACCTTATCACTTTTTGGGGGTGTCCGATGAAGTCCATGATAGTGGTTTCCATATTTTCAAGTTTCCTTGTAAAGTGTTAGATTTTGAAAGTAAACACATTAAACACAAACAATATTCTTATAACACAGAACTAAAACTAGGCCATTATTTACTGCAGCTCAGCCTGGATACCAGCCGGGTTACCCTGGAGCACCAGCTGGTCCACCCACCGGTGCAACTGTAATCGTGCAGCAGCCGGGGGTAACGACACTCGTGCAGCAGTTCCGTGAGGCTCCAGTACAGACAGTTTGTCCCCACTGTGGGGCACAGATTGTAACAGGCACATACTACGAGAGCGGAACCTTCACCTGGCTCATATGTGCCCTTCTCTGCCTAGTCGGGTAAGTATTCTAATCCACTATCTTAGGGATTACTTACTCACACATTACTTACTGTGTGAACACCACTTGTCTATGCTCTCATAGGTGTGAACACACCCTGTCTATGCTCAATCAGGTGTGAACATATATTGTCTATGCTCACTAAGATGTGAACACACCCTGTCTATGCTTACTCAGGTGTGAACATATATTGTCTATGCTCACTAAGATGTGAACACACCCTGTCTATGCTCAATCAGGTGTGAACATATATTGTCTATGCTCACTAAGATGTGAACACACCCTGTCTATGCTTACTCAGGTGTGAACATATTGTCTATGCTCACATAGGTGTGAACACACCCTGTCTATGCTCAATCAGGTGTGAACATATATTGTCTATGCTCACTAAGATGTGAACACACCCTGTCTATGCTCAATCAGGTGTGAACATATATTGTCTATGCTCACTAAGATGTGAACACACCCTGTCTATGCTTACTCAGGTGTGAACATATATTGTCTATGCTCACTAAGGTGTGAACATATCCAGCCTGTGCTCACTCAGATGTACACATTTTTGGCCGAGAGACTTGTCTCCTCGGCCATATATACATCATGTAGGAGGGGGACAGCAGGTCATGTCAAAAACAGCCAAAAGTCCTCTACTATAGATCAGCTACTGAAATCAGTCAACCATGACGAAGACTGTGGTGTACCAGTGTACCAGTGAATTGCTATTATTCCAGGTCGTTCTGGGACGGGCTGATAACTTCCACACCCACTCTAGGCGCCTCTAAGTACCTGTAGTCAATTGCTATTGTCCCAGGTCATCTAACAGCGCCGCAGCTCTGTCCCCTAGAGTCTCTGAGTGTTTGTTCAATCACATCATAATTACACATCTCTACTACGATCTCTCAGCCATTACATCTGTGATGTACAATTCACTCTTAATAATGTCCTCAACTAAGCGTGATCTCGTATCTATGGTCATTCAAATGTACATGTATCAATACATGTTCTCTTTGTTCATTCAGGTGTGACGGCGGCTGCTGCCTCATTCCATTCTGTGTTGACGGCTGTAAGGACGTTGTACACAACTGTCCCAACTGCCAGCGACCCATCTCCCGATACAACCGCCTCTAGGTCAAGTTAGAGCAATGCAGGTCACAAACACCGGGAGAAAATGTCAATGGGAAATCATTGATAAGCAGTCATAAAACTGGAGTATGATGTGTCTCATTTGATATTTGAAATGTGGAGAGACTTGGGAGGGAGTTATGCTACACTGGGTTGACATAAATACAGTTATATTAGGGAAGTATTGGAAGTGCATATATACTTCATGAATATACTTGAAAGTAGAGACAGATGATTTAAAGTTGGGGAACAAAGTTATAGGAAGAAAATACGTCTTTTTATTTTGTAAAATGTTGGTTTGTTTGTAAAATCATATCCAGTTTTATAGTCATTTTGTATTAATGCAATTTAAACGATTGTCCCAACAAAATTCTAAAGCTCATTTGAATCCCCAATTGACACTGATATGAGTATTGTTATTACATAGTTTGATATGAATGTGTGTCCGATATAATTGTTTATCCATACCGTTTATATTAGTTTGATAACATATAAGAATCAGCTGAAAATTATCCTAGCGACTATAGAACACTGACCCATTTTACATATATTTGAGTTCAGTAATGCTACAACCCGGTACCAATGAGTTGTGTATTTATGGGGTGTGATGTTAACTATTTACTGTTGATGTTGTGATATAAAGCCTGTCTGACTACAGTGTTAAACGCAATAAGCACAAAGACTGCCAAAGTACAGTTTAAATAATGATTGAATTTACAATGTCATTTGACCACTAATACATGTACTGCCACACTAATGGTTGATGCAGCCCAAAAGATCAACTCACCAGTTATGGCCCATTCGGACCCTGCCATTTAAAAACACTTGACAAGGTTTGGCACGGTGCATCAGTAGAATGGTAGAGAGTTACTCGCCAGTGCTTCATTAGTGCATCATGGTGAAAAATAGTGATTATTCTCGTATAAGGCTGTCCTATGTATAAGCCGCGCCTTGAACTTGTGAAAATGCCAAAAACGAAATCAAATTACCCAACCGGTAATTCATGGTTCAATCAATAGATTTCAAAATTGAACATATTCAAAGTGCTGTAGCAGCATTTAACAGTTGAAGTTTGAGTATTTGACTCTGGGCCATAGATATGAAAGGCATCAGCATAGTACAGAATATTGCGTTAAATACTGTATACAATGGAGGTGAACTGTGCAATCCTAACAGCTGAACTTGAATGATATTGACTCCTAACTTGTGTGTATAGCAATGCTTCTTATTGCAAATGGACTTGCTGGCACTTTTGGTAATCGGTTACCTAAAATGTAGAGAGAAAAAAAGTTCATTTGAAATCATGATGTGGAAATATTTGGCTAAGTGAAATAGAGTAGACCTTTCCTTAGGTACGGCTTACGCCAATAGATAGGAAAGTCCTGATTCACCCAATTTTTAATATCTTTGCTAGACTTGCAATCGTATGATGGAAAGTAGAATCCGGCCATTGAAGGGGTGTGTACGTCTGTTGGAAGGGGGGGGGGGTGTTATGATAATTCATCTCTTGTCAAAGTTTGGTATCACAGGTTAATATTTTTAGTCCATTACATACATTGTTTTTTGGTGAGTAGTAAAATAATTTGTTTTGTCTGCTATCTCTCTAACCTTTAGGGTGTATTATCCTATGACGTACTATGCCTGGTTGTCGTTAGTAATTATGAAGGCAGCATTGGCGTGTAAGTCGCCGGGGGTGAGAGTTTGCTGAACGGTGGGCATAATGCATCGAGATGATTTAAACCCTAGCGTTCATTAAGTGAGAAATATGATGAGAAATGAAGCCTTGAGGCATCAGGACATTCTCAAAGGCTTACATTAGTCAACATGTTGGTTTGAAAATAAGTACATCAGACTGATCAGTAATCTGTAGTCCTAGGATAAAATATATACTTAGTACCTTAGGTATAAGGCGCACCAAAGTCAGCCAATTCTATTAAATAAGGTTAACAAGGGGCTATTCTTGCCTATTAGCTGCGCTCTATACGAGAGGTACTACGATACCAGTAGTTCTAACATCAGGGATGTGATTTGTCCTACTATCGTAGGATTTTTTCCCACAGACCCATTAAGGAAGTTCTTATACTGACTTAGCAGGTTTAATTAGTAGCCAATGAGAGAACTCCAATCTATTCACTGCGGTCCATCGGGGGCCAACTGGTACCCATCTGATAGGTCTTATCAGTAGAACTCGCTGGTAACAAGCTCCAGCAATGGCCACACCCATGGGACAACCTGCTACCTCGAAATAGAACAATCATTGCGGTCAGTCGGGGGTGTTTGGTGTCTTGTAAGCGCTAATGACTCATACTGACAATCATCATTTAGTTTGGTAGTTTATGATCAAAGTGAAATCACATGCGTAATGTATTAGGTATGATGCTTTGTAATTGATGAGTTGTGTTAAGTTATTTATTAAATAAGTAGTGAAATATGGCCGTCTATTTACTAATCTGTAACTGCTCACATTTTTTTCTGAATAAGACCTTTATCAGATGAGTTAAAATTGTTCTTAAAATACTGTGTGTATTTTATGTGTAAATGGAGAGGTGTGCTGAAAATGTCAAAAAATCTTTGTGTTGCCTCACATCAGATATCTAAGATCATGTTCAAATTCGTTTGTATTAGTACTTAGAGTGTAAAGTATGATCTGCAGCTCTAAGATATGTAAATTTTATCAAGAATCATACATGTGCTTTCTAGCTAAATTTTACTGCTTTTGGCCATCTCAATAGTAATTGACTTATACTTTAATCCCAAACTGTATTTGGTGGGATAAGCACATAGCATACTTAGCAATTATTGGCTCAGGGTAACCTGAGCCTATAGAACGGGGTCCGGAGGCCATTTTAAGACAATAAAAGTACTCTATCTAAAACAACCAATCAAGGACAGTGCAGTGTAACAGGGAAAATTCAACTACTGTAAACCAAAGACCCATATGTCAAGGAAACAATGATGTGATATAAAGCACCAACTATAGTATCGTTTTTCCCTGTATTGTCTGTGGTTACCATGTGGGTGAATATGGTTGTGTGTGGTCCCATAGAGGTGAGTGGTGCAAAGTGTGTGTGTCCACTTCAGATGCCATAGAGAGCCATAGTAAAGTGTTGGGTGAGACGCCTCCAGCATCACGCTTCTGTGTATATGGGTATATTAGGTTGGGTGTGGACAAAGGTAGAGTAAATGGCCTAAAGTCCGGACAGGGAGTGGTTGTCTGGTGAGGTCTACTAGACTGAAAGTCAGAATATCTCATTGTGCTTATATTCCTGCATAAGGTAATCCAACCGTGGCACAGAATACACCTTCACCTATGTTTTGTGAGGAAAACCTATGATATCCCTTCCTACCTGGGGTGTTTAGAATTTGTGCGTGTCCGGAATTAGGGCCCAGCACTCTATGTTATTGCAGGTTATTTCACGTCATAGGACAAGGGCAGTGGTGGATTGTGCAATGATACAGTGTTTTGTGGACACAGGGCTTGCACAACTGTAGCCTATTCACTCTCTAAGCACTGGTCCAGTTCCCATGTATATAAGCTAGAACAATATGTTGTAAAGGTCCTGTTTGGAGAGTGTCATTTCTGCTGCCTTCTGGTGAGAGACTGTTGCCATAGCAACCATATGGGGTCTGTCCATGATGATTGAAGATAGTGCTAGGTTCCCATGGGGGTTAAGGTGAGAGGTGGGAAGGGGTTGGGGATAGGAGGAGACACTGCAGGGGGTAATAGAGATCCTGGCAAATCCTTACATATAACCCTTTAAAATAAGAAATCTATCATATAAATCCAGACCAAACCACATAGAGATTCATCAGGATCAGAAGCTCTACATGCCCATATAACTTATTATATAGATTTTTATGTGCTGCTATGAAAGAGTTATCCATGTTTCATTTTTTATCCATACTTATAGTTTGAGGAAAAACATGGGACTTATATCAAAAAGTGGCCATTGAATACAGGAATGAGTTTGGAAATCAATGTCCAAAAACCCTTTTTCTGCTGTACAAGTAATAAAAACCATTGACAGGTACCTAAATTAGGCTTTAACATATGCCCTTGACAGGGAAACAGATTCAGGAGGTGATCCCAGTGACACCGGCTCTACTATCTGGTTGCTATAGAAACCCATCAGGGGAGGGGATGCATGTTGGGTAAGTCATTTTACAGCTCCACCTGGTGATGGAATTGTGTGGGAATAGACATGCCTAAGGCTACTGATATTCACTTAATTCAAGGGAAATGAAAAAAGATTTTCAAAGGAAGATACGCATTATATCAAATGCATGCATACAGCATGATACATGCATTATGTTTGACAGTGCATGAGGGGTGCTGCAGAGGGGGGGGGGGTGTCACCTCTTGGGTACTCCCACACATGCAATACATCCATTCAGTGTAGAATGTATGACGTCGATATATGGCGATCGGGTTTCTAGCGGGCAAAAATGCATGTATTTGACATTTGTCCTCAGTCCTGGTAGTGAAAAAATGTTTTGCTGTTGTTGTTATAGGTAGAATAAAACAGAAACACCACTTTATGGGCACACTCGTAGCTATATGCCTGCCATAGGCCCACAAGTGGCATGAATAAACCCTTTTTTCTCAGGAGGCGGCCATATATTCACTCTAACAATTAAAAATTTCTCTCCTTTAAACCAACGAATGATTTAAAAAAAATATAATGACAGTAAGAATCTTAAATTGCCCATACACGACCCTATTACCATGACCCTGAGCCTACTGTGACAATAGTCACACATACAATTTTCTTATAGTAGTTTCACTGTGTTGACTTTTTTTTGGCACTATCGATTGAAAAATGTCTGTGCATCCGGGGAAATAATCACCAACTTCCCATATTGTAAGAGACCAGTCCTTGGTTATATTGAGTATAATGGTATGTTATATGTGTATTAACAGCCACTCAGAAAGGAGCATGTGTTCTCTGTGGCTGCTTACTATGCCTCACAATCCTCCAAATCCATCATTCCACGCACCTCGTCTCTGTACAGGCAGGGTAAAAGGGAGTGCATCACTGCTCTAACCCAGGCCCACCTGTCTCCAATGATTGTTTATTAATGAGGCATGCCATTTCATTGCCACACTTAGAATAGCATTATTTATTTGCTCTTGCCAATGGTAACTTTCTTTTATTTAATATTCTAATTTATTTTTACACCAAAGTGCACATAGATATAATCATGTTAACTGCCTATGGATCAGCTGCAATATCCCTTTACATACTTAGCCCTTTAAAGGATCGCATAGTGTCACTCGTCATTTCTGCACTTGTGCATCATAATGACAAAAAGAAGTTTACATGATGTGGGCTTTAAAGGGTTTGTGAATGTAATAACTGCCATTATCATTGTTGAAAAACTTGGGCATAGTTACCAAAGAAAATTATATATAATCTCCAAGGTGTGTTATAATCACTATTGTTATACTCTAGTCAATATACTTGTCATTTTTATAATTGATATTTATAAGGTATCAATACAGCTACTTCAATACATGTACAGTATAAAATATACATATACCTTATTTATTTTCTACACTATTGCATGTAAGCATGGAGTTCAAAATCAACACTGTTATCGTATACACGACAAGAGATAGAGACATCTATCTCCAAAGCTCTAAAATATACTTAAAAAATAAGTGCAGGTCTAGTATGAACACCAGTAGTGGTTCTGCTCGGTAACACCAGGGGGCAGTTGCAGCTAAGTACGCAGGAGATGACGTCATCGCTTGGCGCCAGTTCCAAGGCGCATGCGCAAGGTGTCAGACCGTTGTAGCTAACTGACGACAAATTGGTGAGTAAAAATCGTAATTTCTACAAGTTTTCACCCTTTTTAGTCGTCATTATGATACATTTAGACGAGTTTGATACATTTTTTCCGTCATATTGACGATCGGAGCTAAAATTCGTCAGATTTTCAAACTTTCTGACACAACACGGGCAAGCCCCGCATTATCGCTCAGATCGTCTTTTGACGAACGATGTTTCAACTCTCTTCTACTCGTCAATCGAGGGTCTATACAACTATTTTAACGTTATAGACGACCTAATCCTTTGAATTGACGAGTTTCTACCTGTTTTCCATGTTTTTAAAATAAATTGTACTTTTACGACATCAACAAAAATATAAAACCGATTGACGACACTTTTACGACATTCCAGCCTAGCCTAGAACCTATTTTCGGCAAACAAGATGGCGGCGCCCATGCGGGACGCGCGTCGAGCCGAGAATTGTTTTTAAAGGCTCTTAATATTTATCCAAACACTGGAAATGTATGTAATTACTTTCTTTATAGAAGTTCAAAGTTTCTTTGTTATGTTGATGTTCTGTTAACTGTTTTTTATGCCCTTTTTGGCTACTCTCACTCCTTTTAGGGTGATAATAAGTTAAACTAACTTGAACAGAGGGAGATGCTGTCACTATAGTGACACATCTACTAAGGTGAGTCCCTCTAGTTCCACTGAGAAGGTTCCTTTTATCAAATAGATTGTATTGTCTCTACTATGCTTCCTTATGGAATTCAGGTAGTTGACCAAACCAGCTTGCTGGGGGTTTCAATCTTAGATATTGGGGAGCTTCTCTATGCCCAGTACATAAAAGTCTTCACCTATAGGCCAAGGGGCAAGGTTGGACTCTGCTATGCTTTCTTATGAAATCCAGGCAGTTATTCATATTTCTTATCATGCCAAGCAGGATGATAGAAATCACTGATAGTGTACAGGAAGGTTACTTACACACTGTGGCATATGGCACAGATCTCACTGTTATTAACTTAACAGTTCCCTCCAAGTGACATTTCCAGACCTGCGGTTGGACTTGCAAACTTGTGGTCATTGACCTATAGAGGGAGTGTACAGTGACAAGACACTAAAAAGCACTAGATGCTTCTGCTTTGTAAGCCTTAGCAGTTATTCCGAGTCCTCCGTTTAACCATTTATGGGCAAACGATAGAACTTGTTGACTCTCCCAAGGGGGATGAAGTCTTAGAAAGTGTCAAGGTTGGTTTTAGCTAAGACTGTGAACAGAAAAACAGCTATTACCTATACCTTATGCCGAAAATTTCTTCGGATACACCTTTTTTGGTTGTTAAGCGAAAAACACCAAAAACCCACAATTTATGCCAAAATTCTTTGAATTTACATAGGAAAACAAGTAAGAAGTGTGTCTACTTGTGTGGGAAGGTAACTGACTCATGTGCTGATAGCTGTGATAGCTGATGCCCTAAAATGCACATGTATGTATACTGCTTGTATAACAGTCTGAGATGCTTATGTTGTACAACTTGTCTATCAGACCTTAGAGGGTTTTATACCTGTCCAGCTGTCATAGACTATCAGGAGATACAGCTAGCACTTATGCTTGCTAGTCTTGATTTACTGCATTGCTTGTGTATGCAATACACAATTAACAGTCACTCCTGCTTATGTTGTACAGTATGCTTTCAAACTTACTTGGCTTTTTAACTTTTCTGTTGAAAGCAGTCAGATAGTATACTACTCTGACAAATAGTCTAGCAGTTTAGATTGCTAAACTGGTGCACTTAACTTTATTAAGCAAGTAGCTTAATTTGTTAAAAGTTATGTATGTTTCACACTATAGAGCAGCCTAGCTGTTTTTAATCGTACAGTGTGTATGCACACAAATACCACCAGTTAATTGCTTAGATTATACTACTTGAGTCCTACAATTGCCAGGCCATGGGGGTAGGCTGGACTCTGCTATGCTTCTTATGATATCCAGGCAGTTATTCATATTTCTTATCATGCCAAGCAGGATGATAGAAATCACTGAAAGTGTTCAGGAAGGTTACTTACACACTGTGGCATATGGCACAGATATCACTGTTATTAACTTAACAGTTCCCTCCAAGTGACATTTCCAGACCTGCGGTTGGACTTGCAAACTTGTGGTCCTTGACTTATAGAGGGAGTGTATAGTGACAAGACACTAAAAAGCACTAGATGCTTCTGCTTTGTAAGCCTTAGCAGTTTTCTGAGTCCTCCGTCTAACCTTTTATGGGCAAGCGGGGGAAAAAACTTGTTGACTCTCCCAAGGGGGATGAAGTCTTAGAAAGTGTCAAGGTTGGTTTTAGCTAAGACCGTGAATAGGAAAACAGCTACTACCTATACCTCATGCCGAAAATTCCTTCGGATACACTTATGCTGGTTGTTTATTCGTAAAACACCAAAAAACCCACAATTTATGCCAAAAAATTACTTGAAACTGCATAAAAACAAGTATGAAATGTCAAAGATTAGTACTTGGGTGGGAAGGCAACTGATGCATGTGCTAATAGCTGTGATAGCTGATGTCCTAAAATGCACATGTATACTGTTTGTTTAACAGTCTGAGCTGCTCATGTTGTACAACTTGTCTATGAAACTTAGACCTTAGAGGTTTATACCTGTCCAGCAGTCATAGACTATCTGAAGATACAGCTGGCAATTATGGTCTTGTTACTGTGCTACTTGTGTATATATAATATACAGTTAACAGTCACTTATGTTGTACAATATACCTTTCAAACTTGAATTTAGATGTTCTGTCGGAAAACAGTCAGATACTACTCTGTAAAATAATCTAGCAGTATAGATTGCAAAACCGGTGTACATAACTTTGATTAAAGCACCTTAAGTATTAAAGTTATGTATGTTTACAAAATAGAGCAGCTTAGCTGTCTTATATTGTACAGTGTGTGAGCACACAGATACCACCGGTTAATTACTTAGATTATACTGTGTGAGTTCTACTTTCGCCAGGTCAAGGGGCTAGACTGGACTCTGCCTTGTTTTAATGATTCAGTCAGTCACTTATTTTCTTATCATGCCAAGCTGGATGATAGAAATCACTATTAAAGTACAAAGCCTACTTACACACTAAAAAGCTGTGGATGGTTGCACTGATACCTCTGTTAATTTAACAAGATGCCTCCAAGTGACATTTCCAGACCTGAGGTTGGATTTGCAGACTTGTGGTCCATCAGACCTATAGAGGGAGAGTACAGTGACAAGACAATACAAGCAGGACATGCTTCTGATCCATAAGCTTTAGGAGTTACCATAAATACACATGCATAGGACACACCCTGAGTTGGCCTGGATCTTATAGGACCCAGGTGATGAAATTCGGGTACATGAGCTGCGTCTTATATGCAAGGGTTTACGGTACTCTAAGCTCTCAGTCTCACTCCTCGGATAAATGTTAAAACCTGTTGACTTTCCCCAGGGGGATTGAGTGTTACAAAAGTGACAAGGTGGTTTAGCCAAGACTGTGACTAGGAATGTAGCTATTACCTATACCTTATGCCGGGGGAAAAAACTTCCTCAAACAGACCTATGTTGAATTGCTTTCCTGAAAGCACCAAATACCACAATCTATGCCAAAAAATTCTGAGAATTTTCATATGAATGCAAGTTAAAAGGTGAGGAAACCTGTACTTGTGTGGGGAAGTTAACAGCTGTAATAGCTATTCTAGCTGTTTCTAAGAAAGCACTAACAAATTAAACAACAGCCTGAGCTGATTATACAGTACACAACTTGTCTTTGAAACTTAGATAATAGAGGTCTTCTTCCTGCTCAGCAAGACGAAGCCACTATTGAGATACTACTTACACAACTACTCTTGAGTAGTATGTATGCGGAACAGTTTATGTATGTAACACACAGTATAGCAGGGTCAGCTGCTCACTATAAATATGCTTGTCTGACATAACTAAACAATCTCAGTTGTACAACGGATGGATCTATCATTTGCATACTAGTACCCTCTGTTGGTTAACAATGATAGTTGCTTTAAAGCTGCAGAATTTGTGTATGTTTCACACAATAAGGCAGTCTTAGCTACTTAAGTACAACTAAAAGTTCAGCCCTAGACTATATTGCAAGAGTTCTACACGCAGCGGGCCAAGAAACCAGTATGAACTCTGCTATACTTTTGGATCTTAGGCAGGATTCCTTTTGCTTATCATGCTTTGGGATGATAAAATCTCAGTTAAGTACAGGAAGGTTACTTACAAATCTAAAAGTTGAGCCTGGTTAGACAGATAACTCCTGTTATTTACATAACAGTAACCTCCAAGTGACATTTCCAAACCTGAGGTTGGATTTGCAGACTTGTAGCCTACCAGATCCATAAAGGGAGAGTACAGTGACTAGACAATTCAAAACACTCGATGCTTTCTGCGTTGATCAACTTAACAGTCACGCCAAGCCCTCAATATTACTCAATTTTGACAAAGATACAATCGAATATTCTTCCACAGGAGAATTGAATACTGGAAAAGTGTAAAACTGTCTTCGTAAAGGAAAACTGTTACCAGATTTCCTATGAACTATTTTTCATGCTGGAGCTTCACTTGTACCATAAAATGCCTTCTGTTAAGCTAAGAGACAAAACCACTTTGTACACTATACAACTTGATTGTACCTTACAAGATTAGCAGTCTCGACTGCCTTTGTTGTACAATATATAGTCTTGTTTTGTATAGCAACAATAGCTGTTTATCTTGAGAAACCTGTTTCAAAATTGGAGGGATTTATTACTCGAAATGAATGACCATGACCCTGAATGACCCTGACACTACCAGAGCTGTGGACCTCAGGGGGAAACACTAGTATAAAGCTGATCTCTTAATCAGCATTTATAATGTATCTAGTGTACTTATTAAATCCATGGAGCTTATGAGATACTCCTTATGGGTCTTTGACTAGCACAGCAGTCTAACTGGACTTGCGTAGCAACTGTAGCCAATACTGTTACACAAAATGGTAGTCTAAAAGGTCAACATTAGTACTAAAGAACACTTTAGGATTTAAGTCAGACATAGCCACTGCCACTATTACTTTACTAAGAGCACATTTGCCTAAATACGTTTTGGTAATTTGCTAGGCAAATTGGGTCACCAAATTTGTCCTACATACATATGTACCCTGCTAGAAGTAACAGTCTCAGCTGTCTTTGAAGCACGAAAGGTATATATACTATAACTTGTTTACACATCTTAAGGGAGTTTCCATAACCTACACGCTGTATTACTTGTGTAGGAAACATGTGAATACACCACAGATAAAATCCAAAGCTATTCAATGAAATGTGAACTATTACCAATACTGTGTATTAAACTCCTTCAGCTCACATTATAAATGTAGATGCTACTATCTAAATTGCAAATGTGGTCGCTGTTTCTAGCAGCTCAGTCATAAATAAAACCTTTCAACACTCATTCATACAATACAATAGGGGCTGCCTATATTGTACAATTTGTTTTGTACCTTATGAGGATAGCAGTCATAGCTGCCTATGTTGTAAACTATAAGTGTCCTGCCTGTATAACATCTACAGCTGTATATGTTGAGTAGCAGTGGGAAAGTTATCCACACCTAAGGAGTTAACTGCTTACATTGTACAACATAGGTACTTGACAGAGCTGCAAATGTTGAATAACTTGTCCTTGTGCCTATGACCACATAACAATTATGCTGGTCAGTATGTTTACACATCCTAGCAAGCTTAACTACTACTCTAGCCTAACCTTTCTGTATTAAGATTGGTTTAAATAAGCAAATTACCCAAGCAACCATATATGAGTTGTAATTTGTATGAACAATAATTACTTGCTTGTGTGGGCCATTTACTACAGATTTACACTTGATCTGAGGCCACCAGCTAATGAGTTTATATTTTCCTATAAATTCATGTGTGGGTTATGACTGCACGAGAGTACTTTATGTTGGATATTACAAATGTCACCACATTTGTCATGATCTGACAACTATTGGACTCATAAATTTATATATCTAGACATAAATTTATGTACCAAGTCAGTTGTGAGAGGGAGCTGGGATAATTGTAAAATTATCTAGATAAAATCCAAAGTCACAGTATGATGTGACGTTGGATCAGACAGTGAATCTACTGAACTTTGAAGTCTCCTGCGTACTTAGCTGCAACTGCCCCCTGGTGTTACCGAGCAGAATATAAAATTAATCGAGTACTTACTTGTAAGTGTGAAGATTAATTGTTGTTCTGCGAGGCAACACCAGGGGCGTTGCAGAGTACACAGGCCCTCCCATCCTCCCTATGATAAATAGATTACTGCATGGGCATAATCTACAATCAACAAATAATGAAATACGACTATAAGTATAAGGTATGTTTTTCCTGTGTACTTTTAGTTTTCAGTACGATTCACTGTCCGCATGCTACGAACTGGCGCCAAGCGATGACGTCATCTCCTGTGTACTCTGCAACGCCCCTGGTGTTGCCTCGCAGAACAACAATTAATCTTCACACTTACAAGTAAGTACTCGATTAATTTTATATTAAGCTTAGCCTCTAAATCTGTACAATATTCGAGGTACTAAATGCATAAGTCATATATTTTTTGCATGTATCTAGTAGTTATGAATCTTATTGATTATGAAAAAATGAACATGTTTATGTCATCTATGACAGTTAAAAGCTTTGTCAAAATGGGGGCATTCTGTATTGTATCGAATATGATAAGCGAGAATAATGGTACAAAACGTGCAACATTTGCTGTAACTATCTCCTTTTAACTAATACTGTAAAGAAAGCAAATGTTGTCCTTGTTGACACATTGTCAAAGAGTTAACTTTTTCCTGCATCTAAATCAGTTGTAGAACCATATAAGTATTACGTCATCCAGGGTCACAAGTCACATATCTGTCAACTTTAGGAGGTCCCTTTAAGGGATGCCATTGCACATGTCCCTTTATCACCGTGATGCATGAATGCAGTCTCACGAGTTGCTCACCAGTACTTTATCCATGCAGGATGTAGTGGCGAGTCACTCACTGGATATATGTTGGTGGATCATGATGACAAAAGGAACATCAAGGAGCACGTTGTGTGGCCCTTTGGTCAGGTATGAAATTTCTTTTAATGTACAAAGTGACATAATATTGCTGTAATTCTCCATGATATTAATCAAATCTGGTGCACTGTTACCATTCTTTTGTATTAAACCCTTTAGGGCCACACACTGCATTGAGCTCATTTCTCATATTGAATCAATGTAGTCCTGGCGAGTAACTCGCTAGTACAACAATGATACATCAGTGCCGATCCACTGGGAGTGTATCAAGCTTATATGGTATAGGTATGGAGTTAAGTGTCTCCCAATGAGTTACTCGCCGGGAATGCAGTGGTGCATCATGACAACACAGATCACTAAAGAAGTGTCTGGTCCTTAATGGGTCAATGACACACTAGCATCATCTGCCATATGTATTTGCTCATTCTATAAATGCTCAGAGAATGTTATGTATGTGCCACATGGATTATCTTAAATTGAAAAATCCAATCTTTGTTAATGATAAATGTATACACGAGAGTTTCCACTGAATGCGGTAACAAAGTGTAAAACCCCCCAAAAATGAGAGATCGAAACAATGTCATCAATAGAGTTGATCTAAAATAATTGTGAATGGGTTTTTAAATATTTGATAAATAAAGTTGCCATATTATATTGATGTTTATAATATCTAGTTTACTCACTACTCAGACTTGCCAAATACCTTCTACCTGCACATATTTCCTAAAAGTGTTTCATGTTGCCAAATATACACTATGCTGCGCTGGTAATTGTATTGGAAGATAAAACAATTTTGTAGTTAAGGCGGTCCTTTAAGCACCGCATAAAGTACAAAGACTGCATAATCATTGCCGGCTTGCTGACAGCACTTACATGTAACTCACCATCGTTACATTGGTACATCCTGCTTACCATAAATTCCCTGGTATAAGCTGTTGGTACATCCTGCTTACCATAAATTCCCTGGTATAAGCCGTTGGTACATCCTGCTTACCATAAATTCCCTGAGTTTAGCAGAATGCTCTAAGCCTCATCTGGGGCTTGAAAATTGACATTTTAAAACCGATGTATGGTGTAAAAACCCTCATATAAGCCACACCCCTTCTTTGGACTGAACCTATGAGCCTCACTTTCATTTGGATTCTGGTATAAGCCGCGGCTTATATGAGAGAGAATTTACGGTAGTCACTGCAAGGGCTGCATGATACCTACATGTTCTTGGTGATTATGCAGAAATGCAGTGCTGGTAGTAGATACGCCAGTACTGCATTAGAGTATCGTGGCTGGGTCAACTCAAAGCAGTCATTCATCATCATAACCAAAAGCGCTGTGCCAGTCATTAAAGGACTAAGGAGGATAATATAGCGTCATTTACTGTTTTTGCATCCTCCCTTTTGGACTATTGTGACTTTGTACTGTGATAATCATGTAGTGGGTCAATGTATAGACCAAAGTGACAGTATTATGTGTTACACACTCTTTCACTTGTCTAATAAAGATAGTTGTGTGATAGAATGGTTTTATTTTTCCTTATTTCTAATTTTTATTATTTATACTTGTATGTCAGTGTTGTATTGGGCCCCATTTTGGCGTTGTAGCGGTAAATAAGTGTAGTGTGCCTCAGTTTTACCAACGGGCTTCCCTAGCCCACTTAAAAGGGTCTATATCTCCTCTTTACTATCCTCTCAGGATGTGTGTGGTGCACATATGCGCGGGCACCGACACATTCCTTTGTGAAATTGTGTAATGTCTTTCTCGCCATGAATATGACCTTAGCTGTCGAAATGGCGTTAAACATCTATTACTCACTCACTCACTCAGTTTTACCAAAATTTGGTATCCAAACGCATGTATAACCAACAAGGTGGATACAAGCGACCACTATCTTCAATAATGAATCAACAATGTAGCAAGTATGTGAAATATATCTTTAATCACTTTATTATCATTTCCTGCTTTAACACATAAAAGGCTGCAGAGTGCCTGCTGTCTCATGTTCCTTTATCGCCATGATGCGCAAATGCCGTGCTGTCAAGTTTAATACTTAGCAGTGCTTCATTGGTGCATCATACCTACCCTTTAGGGAATGTATAGGGTCGGTATGATGTTTACTGTAGCCCCGGCGAATGTTCTCATGACAACAAATAGGCATGGTTTATTAAAGCACTCAGCAGCCCTTGAAGGGTTAACACATAGAGAAGACTATGGGCTCCATATCAGCACAAGTAACATAACATCTCACTGAGTACGATGCAACAAGTATTGCCTTATGTCATGCTGTGGTAGTGGTTTATGTCTAGCACCGGACAACTCCAAAGCTCTCACAGATATCTCCCCCGAGCGGTACAATCAGGTGATACGGTTTGTCTGATGTACCCGCAAATACAAAGTGTTGATTCAATCAACTGTCTGTAGCTCCTCATCGCTCATCGATACGCGGGACTAATAATATCTATTTGTAGTATCAGAAACATGTATGTTACCACACCATGATCAGACTAACAACTATAGGCTAAATTAACCCTCTAAGGGGAGCGAGATGCCTTTGTGTATTTGGTGTCATGATGTAACAAAGATGCTGGCCCACAATTTCATGGCACTGTTTTGACGCATCATGCAAACGCTCTGGGAAAACCTCGATGCTTAGGGTCAGCTTGATGCATGAATCTAACACCGGCGAGTTACTCGCCAGTTTTACATGAAAGCACTTTGCTGCCCTTAAAAGGTTAAAGAAGATAAATATATTCCCCTCTGGATCATTATAGATGCCGAGATTGAGGGTGTGGTGGGATTAGGCTACTCTTATTACCTTGTTTACTTATCTCTATAAATAACAAACAGATTAACAAATAGCAATTCTTGGATATTAAGTCTGTTGGGTTATATTTGTAGCGCAGATGCAGCTTTTGTTAACATAGATATGGGATATGACTTCTGTTCGTTTTCACTTTGTTGAACTCTACATGTAAGTGAAGATTTTTAAGGACATGCTGCATGCTTTTTTGTAATGTACCTTGGTAGAAGTATTGGGAAACAAGCAAGCGATCGACACTTCAGAACAGTCGGTTGTGACTTCAGGGATGGAAGTGCTCAATTTGAAGAAAAGAAAAAAAGGGGGGAAAAAGCACTTTGATAAATCCAAGAAAAACTTGAGGACTTTCATCCCTGTGTCACTTTAGGTATAACTATTGGTGCACAATCTACGGGAACCAATAAGTGCCATTCAATAAATATATTATGACAGCAGTAATAACTTGAAGTCTGACCCAGGAGAGCGCTGCATGATAATATAGGAATGGCAGCACGAGTAGGTGGCGTTTTCTATTCAACATTTAAAGGACCACACAAAGAACTCAGGCCCTTGATACACCAATACAGTGCTGGTCTCCAGCAAAGCATGTGTGTTTTTTATGACCCTTTGAGAGTCCAGTAGGATAGGCATAATGCAAGAACGCAGCATCGGCTAGTTATCTGCCAGGCCACGGTACATTAAAGCCATATACAGTAATTAAAGGGTTAATAAATGTCTTCATAAAGCGATTGAAGCTGTAAGCACAACGTGGTTCTTTGCACCTTGTGACCAGGTCCTTGGTTTGTATATGCATGAGGTTAAATTAATCTATACTCTTGTAGATAAATCCACCTGGTGGGGTTTCATAGAAACATCTTCCTACTTTGGGACCATCTCAGATGGTTGGCGGCCACATGTGCACATATGTTATGTATACACTTTCATATATGCCTAGATGCTCCAATTATTTTGCGAGTGTTTCACTTCTTCAAGAGCAGAGACTGTTAGTGTAATAGGCTGCGGCTGCTAAAGACCTACTTCCTGAAAAAGCATGGACACAGCTTCTCGGTAGGTATACTTTAAGTCGAGCAGTTCGTCGTGAAAAGCCAAGAGCAACTTAAAGCACCCCATGGGCGCTTTAACTTAAGAGTGTGGTGGCCATGGGACCAGCCAACCGTCCAATCACAGTTCAGCTTGAGTTGGCCACCAAGTGTATGCTTGGCGGTCGTCGCTTTCTCGAGTGGCCGTCAGAAGTATTGGAATTTGCCGAGGATGGCATCTTTTATTGCGTCAACGTATTGTGCAGGAACCCAGTAGACCCAATAACGCGAAGCTTCCGTAGGACCCAGTTGGATTCCCTGGAATTAAAAAGAAACAAGATTTGATATACCATCAACACGTCAATAAGATTATACTCAACACAGAGAGCACTTTATAGGTTAATTATCATATTGAACAGGAGTATGAAAAACCTCAAAACCTTGTGATACATATGTACCATACACATGTAGATTGATATCAAACCTGTGTGCAGTCTACACAAAAACTTGCAGAAGACCGGCTAGAGCTACCCCAACATCTGCAAATTTTGTCACATTGCGTGATAAATGTCCGGCTGTGATCCAAAAACCTTGGGTAACATGTCAATCTTTATGGAATACAAACAGACCATTAAGGCTTTTTCAGCATAGAATAAACGGCATTCCTGTTTTGTAAATGTTTCCTCAAAATTTAATCCTTATCATGAACAAGTCCATAGGTGATTATCAATAAATGAAGAGGATCACTTACCATCATGTGGTAGCTATCATTATCGTGAATAGGTTCGCTGACGACAGCTTTGATGGATCCCATGGGAATCTTATCTGTTCGCTCTGAAAATTTTAAAACAAAACCTTTAACTTCAGCGTCATATCTGATCAATTCTGACAAGTTTGGCAAAAATTGATCAGAAGATTTAAAGTAGGCAGCCATGCATTTGGCGATTTATTGTGTACATGCTGGTTTGAAATAAATGATAAATTTGATTTAAAGAATAAAATGGGGTAGCTATGCAGAATAAAGAGTACCGTAATCTCCCGCGTATAAGGCGCACCTCGCGTATAAGACGCACCTAGAGTTGAAGAATATTGTCAAAAAATAAAAAAATCATAACTTTGGTTCTATTGAATGGATTTTCAAAATTCAAAAAGCTATGTGTAGCTAGGGCCCCCCGCACCCCCTTGAAACCCCCTCTGTCATTTTTTGAGTTAAGGGGAGTGTAATATATCAAAAGAAAGCTCTTGGTGTCCCCCTTGCGGATCCAGGAAGTACTAAAACCTCGTGTATAAGACGCGCCTTATACGCGGGAGATTACGGTAAGTATGGTCAAGATATTGTGTGCTAAAGATTTAAATCACAATCAAGTTATCTCTTACAATAATAGTATGACATTTTAGACTTACCTTTTGTGCCAATCCATAGCTGGTCTGCCTCTAGTTTGAATGTTAGTCGTACTTTGCCACCGGACTTATTATACATGCCACAGATAGGTACAGGGGGTAGTGGTTCTTTGACACCTTTGATAGCGACGAGGGCATCATCGGGCTTACCATGTTTTTCTAAAATTGTCTTATGAGGCTGTGAATGAAAAAGGAGAAAAATATAGCGGTACAATATGTAGTAAAAGAAAAGATTACCACTGAAAAATTACATGAGCTACATTCTTGTACACATATTATGCGGACTCTCTGTTTTGCAGATCGGCATGATGGCTTGATGCAGAGCTAGCCGCTCACTTGTCGGAATTGCCTTGCTCCAGTAGGACTATGACAGAACATGAACTTGGAGGCATCATATGATATGGCCTGTGACTTATGACTAGAAGCTATGAAAGAGTCCCTGGGTGTTAAGGGGGTCACAATGTACCCTTGTGACAGGCAATTATGCTTATCCCAATAATCCTCCACCGTAGACGTGAGTGAACAGAAAGCTGATGACGTTTTCAATAGAAAAAAAAAGACGAAAATCATTCTCAATTATTGATTTTAAACGGTACTTTGAAAAGAAATGCTACTTACTTTGACTTTACTTAATGGTTCTTTAGCTGCTGCTTCTTCTGCCTTCATTTCTGCCTTTAATGCCTTTGGGTCGGGAGCACTCACTGCGAGCACGTCGCTTACTGTCGAACCGATAAGCATGATCTTGGAACCATTTGTCACTTTCTGGTCGCGTAATGTTGCTTCATCTCTCATCCGCCCTACAAGTGTACAAGTAGGAGTTAGCTCTTATGCTACCAAAAGAATACTTTGAACAGGTTTTGAGTAATATAACTTTATGATTAAATTGTCATTCTGAGCTGGATACATATCAAGATAATATCATACACCTCTTCAATGAATTACGTAATCAAGTGTTTATCAAATCACTGAAGGCGTAGCAATGTTTTACAAGATGCCTAACTTATTAACCATGTCTAGTGAGACTTGTTCTAAGACTACTATTAGGCATGTTTAGATTTTAATGACTTACCCTTGAACATGACTTTCTGCATGGCTAATGGTACACCTGCGGATAGAGAGTAAGAGTGATGTACAGAATATGTGTAGGACTGTTATACACTGATCAATAATTTACTTTCTTATAAATTTATCAATCAATGAGATATCAAAAAACCTTATCTTTCACACATGATAGCCTAAAGCTGGAGGTTCCATGTTACATTAAATAAAATCAAAACTACCAGTAAAAAAGCTTAAAATTGTATACCTGTGAGAGCTTCTAAGTGTGTCTTCAGGTTCAATACTGTTTCATCTAGTGGGAACGATACATCGTGTTTCTTTTTATTATAAACTACTTTAAAGTCGACCATCTCCTTAGGTGTTGTGTCGACATTCTCCACTTGATCACCAGATCCTCCCGAGGCTCCATCTGTAAGTCAAAATGCATTCATTGTGTTCAGATTTTAAACAAAATGCTAGAGTAGTATAACTTATTACAGTGTCTCACATGTAAGACAACCTCGTCTAGAGTATAAGACGCACTTTCAGTTGAAGCTAATGCTATATGGTACAACTGTAGGTAAAAATTGAACTGCATATCTGACGCATCCTGAATCTTAGGCACAGCTCTGGTTGGGTTCATGTGCAAGTCGTGTCTTACAGGACACATTAGCTATCAGAATCTACCTTTATTTGTGTGCATCTTTCTGACTTCACGTGACGATATTGATCTAGAAAAAAATGAGTATGGACTTTATGATGCAGGAATAAAGCGTTAGTAAACTGCTTCAAGTGCTGCATTTACACATCACACGTGTATCATGACAAATGCTCTAGGGTAACTTGCCCAGTTCTCGGGCAGTTTTATTTTTGGAAGACTACTAAACTGGCCAAACTCTGTTTCCTACATTTAGGCTCAGCAGGATGCATGGATAGGGCCCCTTGGTATCATAATAAAAAGTATCTCTAGCTGAAGCCTAATATTTATAGTTGTTATAAGGTTTTTTTTATAGACATTCAAAAATGCCCAGTTCTCGGACGGGTGTACCAGTTCACGGACAGCCTCTGTATTTTAAAGATATCTTTACAAGCTGAAGCAGGTTCACCACCATTATTAGATATTGATGAACTAGAAGTCTTGACGAATTTGCTAGTATATTCACTCTAATTATGGTTTTAGAATATCAATTATCAAAATTGTCAGGAAATAGGCATGTCATTGTGCCCAATTACCAGACACTGCATTTTCAATGGTCCAATTCTCGGACACAAGTTTCAAGTGATACCAACAGAGGGCACACACACTTTGAAATTTATCAATTTGCCATTGGTAATAGATATCTATTAGTTATAAAAGAGAGGAAATCAAAATAAAATAGGGTTTATGGCCTGAAATAACATTTAGCTAACTCCAAAAAATCGTCCGAGAATTGGACCTGTCCGAGAACCGGGCAAGTTACCCATAAGCTTTACCTGTGGTATCTGCTGATGCTGCTGCTGCAGCGTTGGAATCAGAATTCTCCTGTGATAATTCTGGTTGCGAGTTGGTTTTGTCTTCATTTGTAGACATCATCTCTACCTCTGCAGTGGCCGCACTGCTGTCTGCAACGGGAAAAAGATTAAATTTGGGTGAGACTTTTCATGTGAACAGATGACACTGTCAGTAAGTACAACCAGACGCTATTCGGCTACTACCGTATTCTCCTGCGTAGAAGACGCGTTGCGCGTACAAGACGCACCCCTAACTTGTCAATGGTTATTTCGCGTATAAGAAGCACCTCTTAGGGCTCCATTTTGTAAATCCAGTACTGTTCTATAGTAAAATTACAGCTCGTATAAGACGCACCCCAAACTTGAGGAAATCCTATAAGACGCAGTAGGGATTTGTTTGGCGTAGAGGACGCGTCTTATATTAGGGAGTTTACGGTAATTTAATGCCAATATTATACTGTACCGGTATTAACTGTAATTAGAGCACTGTGCGCTGAAAAATTATATGGAATGTCTGTCTACTGTAAATTCTCTTGTTTAAGCCACGGCTAGTACCAGAACTCAAATGAAAGTGAGGCTTATAGGCCTAAGGGGGTTCCCAAAGGGAGGGTGCAGCTTATACGAGGGATTTTACACCATAGAACAGTACTAAATTGTCAATTTTTCAAGCCCCAGATGTGGCTTACCCTGCAAACAAAAAAACGTGTTTTTTGTTTACGTTCAGAAAAGGTTGAGAAAACGTTTTTTAGTTATGCAAAAACGTTTGCCTGTGCATATAAAAAAAATGACATTCTAACGTTACTATAACATTTTTTTAAACATTTAAAAAGAGGTGAAAGACAAAAGTTTTTTTTCTACACCTAATCTGCACCTTTTCTGAACCTTCATTAAAGGTGCAGAAAAGGTTCAGATGAAAAACGTTTTCATCTGAACCTTAAAAAAAACTTTTCAAAACGTTCAGAAAAGGTTAAGAAAAAAAACGTTTTCTCTTTGACCTTTTAAATATCAAATCAAAACGTTTCTTGAAGGTTGAAAATAAGTTTTTCAGAAAACGTTGGAGTAATAACCTTTTAAAAAACGTTTTTTAAACGTTAAAAAAAGTTTCTTGTTTGCTGGGTATAGCCTCCTCTCAGACTCAGGGTGCGGTTTATACGAGGGAATTTACGGTACCGTAATCTCCCGCGTATAAGTTGCGTCCTCTACGCCAAACAAAATGCTGGGGGGTCTTATAGCTTTCTCTCAAGTTGGGTGTGCGTCTTATACGAGGGGTAATTTTACTATAGAAATGTACTAATCTTACAAATTTCAGTCTTAAAATGTGCGTCTTATACGCGAAAATACATGTGCTGAGTTTGGGGTGCGTCTTATACGCGCAGCGCGTCTTATACGCGGGAGTTTACGGTAGTAAAGAATTTAATCAGACCTCAAAATCTGATTTTTTTTTTTGAATTTCTATTCTATAAATGTGAGTATAAAGAGGTTTGTTTGTTTGTTTGTTTAGTTTTACGTCTGGGGGCCATCGAAGAACTCAGACATTCAAGGGATCTCGGACATTAAGTCCTTTCTTTTCTTTTTGGATAGGTATTTATATGCTGCTTGCCCGACACAGCAGTGACCGAATCTATGAATGACGGAATCTATAAGATGAATGACTGAATCTATGAGGAGGGTTGAGGGGGAAAACTGCTACCGGGGCTTCATTCCCCTACTCTTTTCGAAGGATAGCAAGTGTTCTTTTATTTGCCTGGTCCCATAGGCAGGGCCAGACAAACCACGGCCTTTTATCACTCAGACATAGTTCACTGAGGGGGAATCCCATGGCAAAAGACAAGCATGTAAGCCCGGGCCCGCGCATATCGACACCAGCAGCTGCCAACATGCTCACCTCAAGACACAAGAAACCCCAACTTTGTTGCCTTTTGCAAAGGACTCCCAATGAAGTTATTCTGCTCCTTCAGGCCTCACATGAAGGTCCCCACTCCACAGGGGGATAAAAAGAGGTTATTAGTGTATGTGCGCTTATTACGTCAAATATGGTAATCGATTGTGGTGACTGTGGGGTCTGGGCGAAACAGAACAGTGAGGATAGTCATGCGGAGGCCACCAGGGGGCGCCTCGGATCCGGAGCGCATGTAAGCAAGTGAAAGTTAAAAGTGGCATACAATGATGCTCTACACAAGCTACTCTGTCTTCTGAGACATGCTAGGGCTGGGGAGACATTTACTGTCCGTGGTCTTCTGACATATGGTGCTACTATCAGATGATTAGCATAGAGCTTTATGTGTAGACTGTCAACCTCAGGAAATGAGGTGATAATTTATCATAAAAGGCTTGGTGGATCCCACTTCCAGCGATATCCAGTAGATATGGAGAACCTGGTATCAAAACCGTATATTCAATTTCATAGGTCTTAACTATATAGGCAAATGTCCATGACCATGGAATATTTTTGCATTGTATTCACCAAGGTGAGGCTGTCCGTATTCAACTCTGCCTATAGGGCAGAGTTGAATGCGGACAGGCCTCACTGAGGTGAATGCGATGCAAAAATGTTCCATGGGAGTGGGCATTTGCATTTATGTCATGGCCTACGGGGTTATCTAGACTTTAGATAGACAAATCAACTTATTTTATCATACATGAATGATCCAGAATTGTCAGTTGGGACCATTAGTTGCCAAGTTGGGTGTGGGTCCAACCTCTGAAAATGTTAGGGCCCTTGAACACTTCGAAAGTGAAAGGACTTTTCAACATATAAAACTGCACTTAAGTCTAAATTTGAGGGGCTTCTGAACCTCTGAAAATAGATGAACCTCTGCGGGTCTGACATCTCTCTGATGAATCACATGATCATTAGACTGAGTAACTGTAACAGTATCGTCTGAGACTGAGTCAGGGGTGGGCTACGAGAGTGGCTACATGATCATTAGCTATTGAATACGGACATATTGTATTCAATGCCCATTTAATACGGCGGCTCTAGTACTAATCTCAGCCATGACATAAAATGTATGTAGATCTATGATTATTATTTGTATTTCCTTAATATGCTATGCCTATGGCCCTTGTATTGCAACCTGAGGCTGAGGCTGGGGCTGAGTCTGAAATAAAATATTGAATTGAATATCATTCATTCATATTATTAATATATTATTAATATCCAGGACCAGATCTAGATCTAGGATTTATCAATTAATAATTCGATTAATAATAATTAATTGAAGTCACTACGGTTGAGTGCGCATACTTCGGCAAATTTTGTTTGAATGTTAGAAGGAAATTTAGCAGACGATCCTCGTGAGGTGATGGTCTTGGACTTGGTGCAAGCTGGGCCAGGGACTTGACAGCACTGCACTGTCATCGTGCTTTGTCGCAGATGAAACAGTTTGGGGGCGCAGATTGCGAAATGATGCGCAATAATGGATGGATCCCACTCATATCTTCCCAATTACCGTAAAATCATAAACTGCAACAGAATTTGTAAATGGGAGTGCAGTTAAATCTTGCGATTCATCAAAAATTGATTAGAGCAAATGGAAAGTTCTATTACCTGCCTCTTCGGACGCCATACTTGTATTTCTGTGGTTTCGTGCCTCTTTGGCTGAAGATTTCTAATCTTTAGTTCTCACGTCAAACACCAGATAGCGTTTTTATCGACGGCCGCCTAAAATGTGTAATCCAGATTATTGCTGATTTTGAGATTACCTGGTTTCTATTTTATTATTACGGTGCAGAAACCGATAAAGTAAGTGAGAGGCAATTTCAATTTGTACATATACCTTTGAAGATATGTTGCTGTGTCATTAAGATAACCCTGTAAATGACACTTCGTGAGCGATAATAGCGCCATTTGGTGATCAAAACACAGCCACGTGAAAGCAATGGCACTGCATTCAGGCTGCAGGACACTAATTATTTTCTCACTGTTGGCTTATATAGCATATGGGCGAAAATAAAATATTTGTGCGAATTTCTGGGCTTAGCCACTGTTATTTTCATGTAGGCACACATTTTTCCCATTAATTTAGGGCCATGAGATGTGGTACAATGTAATTAACTTTTCTGCTGTCGTCCGTAGAGTGTGGACATACCCAGATTTGGGGGTTTTGCAGTGAATGATTACAATAAATTCTGTAATTGAAAAGAGTGCACCCCCTCAACTTACCCTCAAATATCAGCCTAAATAACACTCAAATCGATTCATTGAGACGAAAAGTCCCGTAACTACGGCAACGGTCCGACGTTGGTAACTTTCTATGATACGTGGTTACCGTCCGGACGAATTAATATACATCCTAAGGATTAATTTGATGCCTGGTTTGCCTACCCACTGTCAGATTTTAGACCAATGATCATTTTACAACACCCTTCAGTGCGGACCTACAAAGTGTCTCCTGCTGCCACCTCCCGTCAATTGGTGTTCTGCAACCTAAAGGCCTGGGTTGGAATCTTGGTGGTCAATGAAATAGCTTGGAAAGCTTATATTCACTGGCCCAGTAATGTCTTATCCAGAATCCTTTACTTTTATGCCCCTCAGGCCCCTCAAATCTCTCTGAGAATCAATTCCCAGAGCGGGTATCAGTATGTGCGCTCTCTGTAGATTTCATCGATTTCTAGCATTGACATGGACGTATGGTCCTTTCCCATAGAAAAAATGGTCACAGGGCCAAGAAATTTGACATGCTGATAGCCAAGGGGCACCACCTGAGGTGCTGAGTGTTATTCTCTCTAGGTCCTATAATTCACAGAAATATCTGGCTAAAATGTATGAAAAACCCTCAGAAATATAATGTTATAAAGGAATAAATTCAACAAAATGCATCTTAACTCCATGTGTAATGGCTTAGATGGCCCTATTTACACATTATGCAAGCTCCCCCATGTGAGGACGAAAAAATAAACCAGATATGGTGAATACAAGGACATTTTATTAAGTGTCAGTAGACATTCATTGGCTGCATAGCTCGGGGAGAGAAAAATGATGTTTTCCCCCGATGCATGAAAAGGCCTCCCATAGAGGGGGTCTAGATGGGGTTCCCCATGTCACCTGTCGATTTTAAGAGAAGCTTATGTCACATGTTACTAAATTTGCAATTTCCCCTGTCCTTGTCACTAAGCTCCATGTCACATGTCGATTTTAAGAAAAACCCATGTCCCATGTCACTATCTTTTTTTCTGACCTGTCATTGTCACTAGAACTCCATGTCCCTTGTCGATTTTAAGAAAAGGCCATGTCACACTGTCGATTTTAGGGGTCTAGACCCATCATAGAGCACTGAGAACGATAGAAATAGATGGAAACAGCTGAGAATGTAAAATTTAGGTCATTCTGACCCTGAAAACCATAATTTTGGTTACCTGGCACCCCCAAGAGAGAAGTATCAGGCTTGCGGATTGACACCAGAATATTTCTCATAAACCTCTCCAAGGCCGAAACTCCGCTACTACGTTTTTTCAGTGATTTCTTATTAATTTTATTGTTTCCCTTGCCCTTTCTCACCATAACATTGTCAAACTGACTTACCCTAAGCAAAATAAACACATTTTAGCGAAATTTGACAAACTTGGTAGAAGGCCCTATATAGCCTGTAGAGGCTGCAGGACACTAATTATTTTCTCACTGTTGGCTTATATAGCATATGGGCGAAAATAAAATATTTGTGCGAATTTCTGGGCTTAGCCACTGTTATTTTCATGTAGGCACACATTTTTCCCATTAATTTAGGGCCATGAGATGTGGTACAATGTAATTAACTTTTCTGCTATCGTCCGTAGAGTGCGGACATACCCAGATTTGGGGGTTTAGCAGTGAATGATTACAATAAATTCTGTAATTGAAAAGATTCAAGATTCAAGATGATTCAAGATTCAAGATGGCTTTATTGACTAATGTACAGGTACACTTATGTCAGCACCAGGTTTTCATTTACAATGTTGTAGACAGATTTTATATATGAGTATATACAGTTCACAGCCCCTGGCCTTTTAGATGATTTGCAATATGGGGCACCACTAAAAAGAGTGCACCCCTCTCAACTAACCCTCAAATATCAGCCTAAATAACACTCAAATCGATTAATATACATCCTAAGGATTAATTTGATGCCTGGTTTGCCTACCCACTGTCAGATTTTAGACCAATAATCATTGTACAACACCCTTCAGTGCGGACCTACAAAGTGTCTCCTGCTGCCACCTCCCGTCAATTGGTGTTCTGCAACCTTCAATAGCACACTTTGACAGAACATTATTTGCTATCCCTGACGCAATAGGCCTACAACTGTAATATCCTACCTGAAAACCAGAATGCAAACATACGTTTCAGTTCAATACTAGGGAGTGGTAATTTTTTTAACAACAAGGGTGGGGTGGTGGATTTGGCCAATTTTTGGGGAAGGAACCAAAAAAATCAGACCTTTCTTCAATCTTGGCCTTGGGGGGGGGGGCAGAAAAGTTTTCACCCCTTCTTAACAAAAAAAAAGTCAGCATGGTACTAAAGATTAAATGGTAGGGGTCAAATAATTTACACCCCTCCCATGGCATGGGGCGGGCCAGAAAAAAATTTAAGTACGGTACCATGCCAAAATTTATCACCCCTTAAAAAATGACCACTCCCCAGTATGGCTTTGTCATTCACACCACAGTCTCAGACTGACTCAGATTTGAATAGTGGTGGATCCACTGCCTTGAATTTCTTGAGAATCGCATCCGTGGCGAGAACCTCATAGAGGATTCGCAAGTATCAAACCATTTTGATATTTGCGAATAGCTGCAAATTGATTGGACGTCGCATGAACATTGTCGCAGCAGCTGATCCACTGCTGGAATTTATTTAGATAAGGGAGTGAACAAATTTTAACAGGGGGTTGGTGGGGGTTAGAATTTTTTTGACCCCTTGACCGCGCATTACTACAGATTAAAAGGGCGCGTTCGTGCACGATTTTTTCCCCTATTCAGGCTATTGAGGTTTCCCATAATACACTCTGTTCGTGGAGGTTTCCTGTTAATTACCATAATTGGGTCAGTCACGTGACCATGGCATTGGTCATGTGACTGACCTACTTATGGTAATTAACAGGAAACCTCCACGAACAGAATGTATTATGGGAAACCTCAATAGCCTGAATGTGGGGGGTCAAGACCTTTTTCACACATCTATGGGCAAACCCACCAGTCCCCTCCTCCCACGTTAAAAGATAATCACCCCCTAACATATGCGAGGAAGCAAGTTGCAAGAAGTTCGTGGCAGTGGATCCCCAACTATTCAGGAACAGCTCACCACAGGCCACTGTCACTTACAGTCACCAATGACAATAGCCAGGTCAGATTCACTCTGCATATGTTTATAATTGTAAGGTTGTGCATGTTGTCCAATCGTGCCCTTTGGTTGTCCTGATGCATCAAGGAAGTGCTAGCGAGTCTAGTCGCAAGCACTTAATTGATGCCCCATATGGACCCTCTCGGAGTGTATCAACACAGGGACTTCACATCATGCATGATGCAATAGTGTGCTATCAGACTTCAAAAGATTTATAATAGTATTGATACTTTTCTTTGTAGGTGCCACTATGTTTGTGGTAGCTGATATGAAAGACACGGTCCGCATCTCACCCTGGAATTTCCACCTGAAGCTAGAAAATGCAATCATCGAAGCGCTGAACAAGAAATTCGCCAACAAGGTTTGTAGATTAGTAATTAATTTTTTTTTAAATCCATTACTTCATTAGCACAAGGTGTTAGTGCAACTTTATAGAGAACGGGGAGGATGTTCAATCCAATCTGATTCTGAAGCATTGATTAGCACTAGTCTCATATAAGGGAGCGTTCATTATTTATGGCAGGGGGGGTGAGCATTTCGGGGGGGGGGGAGCTCATTTTGGGACATTCGCAAGGGGTAGGCATTCTATTTTAGGGTATTTCTGTGGGGGAGGCGCATCATTTTTGGATATTCATGTAGGGGGGGGGGCACTTTATTTTGGGACATTCCTGCTAGGGGATATTTCATTTTACTTTTTAGGGCACTGGTATTTGTCATGAGTCAGATTTTTCTTCCTATTTTCGAGCAAAATCAGCTTCTAAATTATTTTCTCCCAAAGTCTCCCCTGGCTTATCGCTGGGTTTTATTGCTATAAATTATAGAGAATCCTCTTGAAATTTCAACCCAAAATCAGCTCATAACATTTTCCCAAACTCTACCCCTGGCTTATGACTGAGGCTTATGGACAGGGTTTTCCAGTAATTCCTAGTCTAAAAGAGGGAGTGTGCACTTATTAGAATGTGTGCACTAATTACACCAAAAACGGTATAAATTCTAATATGCTTGTAGGATCAATTAAAGGCAAACACAAAGACTTGTGTACTGTAAACATAGATATTTTCGCGTGTATAAATTTTCGCGGAAAAGGTAAAAAAGACATTTTCGTGCATACTTAAAATCGCTGATTTTTAATTCAAAAGTCTGTATTGTCAGGATACAGAGGGCTAAGCGAATCAATTTTAAGAATTTTTCGACCCCTTGACCAGGGGGGTAAAAAAAATTTCACCTGTTATCAGCGAAAGAGCCTGCCCATTACGCATTCGCACATGATTTTTGGCCCTTCGGGGGGGGGGGGGGGGGGTTGTCAAAAAAGATTTTGACCCCTTGAGGGAGGGAGGGAGGGCAGAATCTTTTTAGCACGTCTGCACACAAACCCACCACCCCCCCCCCCCCCCTCTGTTAAAAAAATGATTACTCCGTTAGTATGAAATAAAATATACGGCCACTTATAATGACATCCATTGGGGCAACTATCTGTTTGTAAGTGAGTGGTACCACCATTGGTGGTGTTTGTGTCTACAGGGGTTTTCACACCTACTACACCAGCTGGGGGACAGCGCTTTATATTGGGGTACCGGGTATTCACATGGGGGGGGGGGCACTATTCACATAGTAGGGGCAATTCATTTTGGGGTATTTCTGTGGGGGAGGCGGTTCATTTTGGGATATTCACATGGGGGGACGCTTCATTTTCAGGTATTTGCCGAATGAAATTCTCACCCCCCTGCCATAAACAATGAATGCTCCCTAAGGGCTGAGGGTACAGGGGTATTGTAACTTGTAAAGGCCAGGGCGCTTCAGTGGACCATTATAGAAAGCCGCACCTTATAGACCATTCCATTGATGGAACTGCGACTTAAAAGGTCTTGCAGGAAATTATAGTGTGGCTTATGTATGGGGTTTTATAGATATAGAGTGCAGTATGAAATAGCACTATTTTCAGGACCAAACTGCGGCTTAAAGCCAGCAGCTCAGAGTGCAGCTTATACATAGGTGTCGTTTTTATGCAGGGTCTCATTGAAGTTGAAATAAATGAGCGGTAGTTGCTTATGAATACAGGGCACACAGTGCATCAACACTTATTCAGATGGCAATGTTATAATGAATTTCCCACCTTTGTGTTACAGGTGGTTCACAATGTAGGGCTGTGTATTGCACTATGGGACATCACCAAGTGTGAGAACAGTTATATATTCCCTGGTGATGGCGCTTCACATACAGTGGGTAAGTTTGTATTATCATTTACACCTTTACAATGAACAAAAACCCTTCTATCTAGGTCCACCACATCGTCACATTTAAGCACTTTAGATATGCATTTATTATATGATTTAATATAATAATAATAGCTTTTATTAACAACAAAGGGGGAGGTCATTGCTGACCCTATAAACGATGGGAATGATCATTCAATACCCGGACGCCTATTCATAACCATACAGTATGCTGCTTTCATTCTTCATTTTGCAAGGTTTACAAGAAGATCACTTTGAATGCGTCCTTAAACCAGCGTGTGATGATACATAGTATTTCTATGAAATTTGCTCTTTCGTTGACTAAATGGGTTTTCATCTGTCTGCACCTTTTAGCGGGAAAAAAGGATATACAATATGACGTTTTAATGCAACCATGAAGTATAACAATTAGCGATCCGACTATCAAATAGGCTAAATATCAATTTATTCCCCTTTGTCTTCTATTCCAGTACATTTCCGATACGTAGTCTTTAAGCCGTTCATGGATGAAATACTCACAGGGAAAATCCGCAGCTGCAGCAAAGAAGGAGTACATGGTATGTATTGAACGTTAATCTCATGCTGACCGTAGCTTGTGCTCTCATGGAATCCTCATTGAAGGATTGAAAGAAATCCACAGGGGAGCTGGGAAGAATTCTCATTGAAAGAGCTGGGGTCAAATGATATAATATCTGTCCTCCATAATTTTTGTTATCCGCTTTAGGAGGTCCGCCTTTCTAAACTTCGTTTGGGGTAGTCTAAATAAGTCCCACTCAGGCCACCCTTAAAAATATGTTCGTTTCCTGTCCAGAGGCCTGGTGGAATTTTTGTAAGAATTGCAAAATATTTTCCTGAGTTCTAAAAAAAGATTTTTTTTTCATACATCAGCACAAGAATCTAGGCTTTCAATCACTAAATCTTAGAATGTGCTGTCCCCGCTTACAATGTTCATGACAAATAAAAAGATTTTCCTAAAAAAAGATTTTCCCTCTCCCCCCCCCCTTATGGGCCTGAAAAATCCCACCCTTCCACCTACTTCCATGGGCAAGCCGGTCCCCATCTTATCAGCTGTTATCCATGCATGTCGCCAGAATCAGCTACAGTCCTGCTTGTGACCTATCTGTAGACCTTTGGGTGATCTATTCGGGAGTGGTCATTATCATCAACAGGGGAGTTGGTGAGTTTTTGATTGGATGCACAGAAATTTATTTACACCCACCCTCAATATTAGTCCAAAATCTTTGCCCCCTTCCCTTTAAGAGGAGGCAAAGGGTTTTATAACACCCCCACCCCCTCAGAAGGGTTCAAAAGTTTCTACTCACCCCCCCCCCCCCCCCACGCACCCCCCCTCCCACTTTCGGTAAATAATGACGTTTTTTAATGAGTTTTAGTTCTATGATAGAGCACTGGGGGGCAGCAGCACTCGGCCTGCACCTGCACTGTCTCCACAGTATTCGTCTTAAGGGGGATCATTGTGGACCTTAACCCATTAGATCCTCATGGTACCCTATGCTAATGCATCAATGTAGTGCTCGTGAGTATTTCACTGACAATTAATTTGTGTATCATGACGACCACCTGGGTGTGTAGTATCAACCCTGTAGAAACAGACTCTAGACTTTGCTCCAAATACATTCAGTTCTGACCTGACTGTAAAACCTCACGTACAAGCCGCACCACTAGTAGCTGGTTTGAAATCTCAGTATTTTGATTTAGAAAATTTTGTATTCCTATAGAACCCCACGTTTAAGCCACACTCCATAATCATGGATTTGTCTGATACCATATTAAAGCATATTAAAGGCAGCTTTGGAAACAAGCATCGAAGCTTACCTACAACGTTTCACAATGCATTTTAGCAGGCCAATAATAACTGAAAGCTAACTCTTGAAATGTTTGCATCTAATCTATTTGTCCCGTCTTCTTTTGTGAAGAAAGAACTGTCAGTAAAATGCTGTAATGACTCCACAAGTGCACACCTGTTCAAGCTCTAGGACTCTAAATAAATCAGTCCTGGTGAAGATGTGAAAGCTTCGAAACGTCGATCTAAAATCTACTCTAACCGCAATGTGATTTTTTTCACTTATAAATTGAACTAAAGAGGGTTTTTGGAATATTTTCCATAATTTCCAAAATCCTTAAAACTAGAGATGTATGTATATACATGTTGCTCATAAGGGACACACTCAGTATTCATATCTATTAACCAGTGACTCAGTTCCCACGGCAAACCTGATTTCCCAGTAGCACTTGGCTGGCATTATTATTCACACGTGGATCCTGACTACGTTAGTCATTGTTTTATGTAAATAAGTACTTTTGTAGTTGTAGTAATTATAGAGTAAACACAACTAAGTGCTCGTAGTTAGAAAGGAGGAAAATGTCAGCGGGTCCTGCACTCACTGACTATAGGTCATGGCGCTCTGTTCAGTGCTTGGTGCAAATTAACCCTTCAAAGGTTTTAATGCATTAGTGGTGACCCTTAAGGGGTTAACGCTCATTTGTAAACGATACACTCTCCAGCGCTACATTGATACACCTGTCATGGATAACCCTTTTAGTGTTCCATCCCCATATAGTCCTGATGGTGTATGAATACATACTGGCATGTTGAATTAAAGAATTAAGCAGGCAGTAAACTTAAAGCGTTTACAAAACTGTAGATCACCATGTTCCAACATATTAGAGGGGTAAATGTTGATATTATCTGCTGTACTGTAGATGCCTGGTGTGATAGAACAGGAGATATTTTCCTGTCCTATATCACCAATTTTATCCAAATGAACGATTTGTCAATGCAATGACATTATGAGCGTTTTTGACAGGCAGTCGGGGTGGGGGTGGAAGAGAAAGCTCAAATATTATGTCAAATTCTTGGGTAACTTAAAAGGTATTCATTGCTATGTTAAAGGTGACTGCAAGAATCGTGGTCAATTTTAGATGTTTTGCTATTGCATTTTCTAGTCAGAGGCATAGAAATAATGGGATGAAAATTATTTGTCTGAATAAGTCTAATAACATTCGGCAAAACATTGCTCACTAAAATCAGGGATATGGGTCTGTGCTAAAAATAACAGGCAGTGCCGACAAATAGACTTGTTAGTAGTGCATTGTTGAATCATACAGACAAAGTAACAGGAAGTGAAGTTATCCTGCCACACTTTAAATGTTAAACTAATGGTAGACTTTTGGCAAAATGCCATCTTCTGATTTATCCGCTGAATTTGGCATTCATGTGTGATAACAACAAGAACACTGTGGGTAAAGAGGTAGAAAATGAAAAAAAAGACAAAGAGAAAGCGAGCGAAATTTTGGAGAACATTTCAACCATGACTTCTTTTAGCATATACACCAAGCAATACACATTAACCCTACAGACAAATACAGATCAATCCTATAAGGGCCATACAGTGTTATCATACACTTGTAAAGAGGTTAAAAAGAAGTAGTGCATTGACACAGGGTACATATTGTATGACAAACACCCATTTGAACTGTCCACCCATACAGTAATCAACAAAATGATTTCCTTTTATTTTCCAGTTTCAATGGGCTTCTTTGATGATATCCTAATCCCGGCGGACGCTTTGCAACATCCATCAAGATTGTATCCTTTGGTTTCAATAGTTCTATGAAAAAAAAAACATTTTCATTTTCTATGAGTAACTCGCTGGGGTTGCACTGTCGCATCATGTCGGTCCGGTTGGCTTGATGAACTCCTGAAGGTCATGGGTGGTACACCAATGCAGTGTTGGCAGGTTGTTTGCCAGCACTACATTGGGGCATGGTGCCGACTAGGCTTCATAATTCAGGCACCATGCTATCTTTGATAAAGGTATGCCCACCATAAAACCCCGCGTATGATCCATGCTCTGACTTACTTGTGAGATCCACACCAGGGGTCTGAAAAGGTCCCCATTTATTGTTATTGCCTCTATATATTCTAAACCCCGCCTATAACTAAGTATAAGTTTAGGAACATTTATAAGCTACTCAAAGTCTGAAATGGTCTATAAGCCACCACTTATGTTCGGGGCTTTGTGGCACTACTACTGGAGAGACTAACATTAATGTTGAATACATGTACATGTGTTAAAGTTATCTGACTCCTATAGAGGTTTAGGCCAAAAAAAGGTTTGTTTCAGGTCACCCGATCTCATCAAGCCAAATAGGGCTGACCCTAGAATTTCCTCTTCAATCTTGAAGGATATATGCATTTGTTGGCTACTTTTTTGTTTTTCCGTGAGTCACCACGACTCGTTCCATGTCTTTGTAGCAGTTGCAAAAAAAATAGAAAGTAGAATAAAAACCTGACCCACCCTACCTAATTTTTTCAGCATGTTATCTGAAACACATTATTACTTTCCGCCTTGCTGCCTGTGCCCTGTACATTGCCGGCGTGCCGGTAGGTGGAGGAGTAGCTCAGTGAGTGTAACACGGGTTCCATTTTAGCTAACAAGCTGCTCATGTCTGTAGCAGCAGCTTATAACCTTGTACCCAGCCACCTGTTACACACTAGTCTACAACACAAGGTGTCCCACATTCACATGGGGGGAATGGGGCACTGAAAGGCTCTATATAGTAGAGTAGTATAGAATGGATATTACCTGTTTAATGCCCTCTGTGTTTTCCTACCATACTGAAAGACTCTATATAGTAGAGTAGTATACAATGGATATTAATACCTGTTTAATGCCCTCTGTGTTTTCCTACCGTACTGAAAGGCTCTATATAGTAGAGTAGTATAGAATGATATTACCTGTTTAATGCCCTCTGTGTTTTCCTACTGTACTGAAAGGCTCTATATAGTAGAGTAGTATAGAATGATATTACCTGTTTAATGCCCTCTGTGTTTTCCTACCGTACTGAAAGACTCTATATAGTAGAGTAGTATACAATGGATATTAATACCTGTTTAATGCCCTCTGTGTTTTCCTACCGTTCTGAAAGACTCTATATACCGTAATCTCCCACGTAGAAGACGCGTTGCGCGTATAGGACGCACCCCAAACTCAGCACATGCATTTTCGCGTATAAGACGCACATTTTAATGCTGATATTTGTAAATTCAATACATTTCTATAGTAAAATTACCCCTCGTATAAGACGCACCCCCAATTTCAATAAATCCTATAAGACTCCCCAGCATTTTGTTTGGCGTAGAGGACGCGTCTTATACGCGGGAGATTACGGTAGTAGAGTAGTATACAATGGATATTAATACCTGTTTAATGCCCTCTGTGTTTTCCTACCGTACTGAAAGGCTCTATATAGTAGAGTAGTATAGAATGATATTACCTGTTTAATGCCCTCTGTGTTTTCCTACCGTACTGAAAGACTCTATATAGTAGAGCAGTATACAATGGATATTAATACCTGTTTAATGCCCTCTGTGTTTTCCTACCGTACTGAAAGGCTCTATATAGTAGAGTAGTATAGAATGATATTACCTGTTTAATGCCCTCTGTGTTTTCCTACCGTACTGAAAGACTCTATATAGTAGAGCAGTATAGAATGGATATTAATACCTGTTTAATGCCCTCTGTGTTTTCCTACCGTACTGAAAGGCTCTATATAGTAGAGTAGTATAGAATGGATATTAATACCTGTTTAATGCCCTCTGTGTTTTCCTACCGTACTGAAAGACTCTATATAGTAGAGTAGTATAGAATGATATTACCTGTTTAATGCCCTCTGTGTTTTCCTACCGTACTGAAAGGCTCTATATAGTAGAGTAGTATAGAATGATATTACCTGTTTAATGCCCTCTGTGTTTTCCTACTGTACTGAAAGACTCTATATAGTAGAGTAGTATAGAATGATATTACCTGTTTAATGCCCTCTGTGTTTTCCTACCGTACTGAAAGGCTCTATATAGTAGAGTAGTATAGAATGATATTACCTGTTTAATGCCCTCTGTGTTTTCCTACCGTACAGAAAGGCTCTATATAGTAGAGTAGTATAGAATGATATTACCTGTTTAATGCCCTCTGTGTTTTCCCACCGTACTGAAAGACTCTTTATAGTAGAGCAGTATAGAATGGATATTAATACCTGTTTAATGCCCTCTGTGTTTTCCTACCATACTGAAAGACTCTATATAGTAGAGTAGTATAGAATGATATTACCTGTTTAATGCCCTCTGTGTTTTCCTACCGTACTGAAAGACTCTATATAGTAGAGTAGTATGGAATGATAATACCTGTTTAATGCCCTCTGTGTTTTCCTACCGTGTTCATGCTGTGATTATAGACCATTTTAAAGCTGCTTATAGGATCAGAAGGAAGCCAGTATGTGGTTTATACATGGGCGTTTTTATACATAGAAGATAGTAAGGGCTGGCAACCTTTTCAGGCCCAAAGTGCGCCTTATATCCTTATTCCAAATTCGGGAATGTGGCTTATTTGTAGATGCGGATTATACACGGAGATATATGGTACAGGCTTCCCACAGGTCAGGGAAAGTCAGGGCAAATAAAGTAGTCAGGGAAGCAGGGAAATTTTGGTGCGAGTCAGGGAAAGGGTAGGGAAAACTTGCCAGAAGGTATCATTTGTGTTTGTGAAGTCAAATCTCCCCAGGGGGTTTTCAAGAATTTGTTCCAATCAGGGCAATCTTTTCTCTGAAAGTTGTGTTTGATTTATAATCAATAATTTACAGTAGCATTTGACATTTCTAATTGACTATTTCAGGGATGTTTGTGCTCACTAACTTCCATCCCTACCATTGAACATCAGACTGCCGAAAATTGCATTCATTTCAATCTACAAACAAAGGAAGTCATGCCTTTAAATCACGAAACATGAAAGAAGTAAGGAGAAGCAGACAAATCGCTTTGCTGTTGTTTGATGACATTAAAGACATCAAGTAACACAATATCTTGTGCCACAATGGAAATCAATTTGCTGTTTCTCAATATATAGAGAGACGTTCACTTGTGTGACATATACATTGTATATGATTCTTGCAAAGATTAACCACGGTATATTTAAGTATTTGACCTTTGCTTCTGACATTGTCATTAACCTTGACCCTGACCCCAGTGACACTGGGGAGCAGCTGTGGGTTTGGCAGTACGAGACAGAGGAGGGACCACATGACCTCTTCATGGACATAGGGGAAGAGATAAGGTAACAAATTCATCAATGTTGAATTTTCACATATCAACTCCAGATACTATTTCTTTTCAGGGTGGCAGGTACTGTACTTATTTGAAACTTGTTCCAGTACATGGTCCACCATGGAGATTGGATCTGTGCACAAACCATACTCCTTCTCTGATATGTTAATGCATTTTGAGCTGCTCCATAACCTATTCTTACGAGCCCATTCTTACATACCATATCGTCGTGTTTAAGAGCCAGGATTTGATTAAGCGCCTGTCTCAAATAAGCGCCGGGGGTACAGGGGTAATGGAATCTTTCTTAAGCACTAAAATTGCATTCTGAATGAGCGCCTGTCTTGTATCAGCGCCGGGGGAAATAGGGCCGACAATTCAAAGACCGCTGGCGTGCTTGAACACGACGATACGGTAATACATTGAGCTACTTCTACAGCTACCAGTATTAGATGAACTCTCACCCAGCACATCACCAGCCACTGTCTGTCCCCCTCAGGACACCACTGCCATACCACCGCGCCCTACAACATCACCCTCCTCTCCCCATCCTCCACATCCCCTAAGGACAGCACTGCCTCCTCCCTTCACATAGATCACCAGCGTACAGATTCTCTAAAGAAGGAGCTGTGTGCTGTATTTACCTTGCTCCTTGTACCCTACATATCCCCTATATAAAGAGCTGTATATGCTCTCTCTTGTCCTATGCATATCCCCTATATAAGGAGATGTATGCTGTGTCTACCTCTCTCCATATATCCCCTATATTAAGGAGCTGTATGCTCTGTCTCGCTTCATGACCCCTACATATCCCCTCTATAAGGAGCTGTGGGCTCTGTCTGCCTCTCTCCATGTCCCCTATAAAAGGAGCTGTATGATCTGGCCGCCTCTCTCCCTACACATCCCATATATAAGGATCTGTGAGCTCTGCCTGCCTCCCGCCATGGCCCATGTTTTACACCTTTGCACTCAAATTATCCTACCTTACGTAGTGTAATAGGGAGGGGACTGCCCTTAGCCAGGCAGTGGCACTCATTGTCCAAAGATTAACTTGATCAACGACCTGACTGCGATTTCAGTCTGGTGAACACAAAGCTCGCTTGCGCTGTAGCTGGGTTTCTAATCCTGTAGGGACCACAGTGCTTTGATACACTATTGGTCGTTATGGTTCACTGATGCAGACCTGGCCAGCTTTCTGGTTATACTTGCCTGCATTCATGCATATTGTCAACTTTGCAGGGTTGACGCAATCCTGAATGGTCAGCATGATGCATCAGTGCAGTGTTGACAAGTTGATTTGCCAGCACTGCATTAGTGGATCACGATCACAGTGGGACATAAACCTGGAGAAATCACATGGTCCTTAATGGAATAATGAGATTGTAAACATCTTATCTTTAAAAGCAAATCATTGTGCATCATGATGTCAAAGGGACATAGTTCATTAAAAACTAAGCAGCCTTTAAATAGTTAAAAACAGAGAAAGAAAACTATAGTAAAGGGTGTGGGTGAGATTGATGTAATTTCAGTTCTGGCTGAAATGTAAAGATATACGGTGAGGTGGATGGGGAGCAGAGAGGCTTTTAATAAAGCAATACATCATTACATGCGGCTGATAGCGCCTTGGGTGGTGTGGTTAGAAATATATTGCCTTGTGATAAGATGTGGTGACGTTTAGCCAATATTGTGTGAAAATGGACGCAGGATGAAAGCGTCAAGTGATAGGTGGGGTGGTGGTCCAGGAACGCAATAAAAGGCCGTATAAATACATACGTTGTGGGCGAGGTCCTCTAACCTTCACTTACTGAACTCATTCCTTCCCACCTCTGTCTGTCTCTGTCTGTCGGGCTGTGTATCTGTCTGCCTGTCGGGCTGTCTGTCTGTCTCTGTCCGTCTGCCTGTCTGTCTGCCTGTCTCTCTCTCTCTCTCTCTCTCTCTCTCTCTCTCTCTCTCTCTCTCTCTCTCTCTCTCTCTCTGCTTCTCATTCGCTCTCTATCCCTATGATAGGATTGTGAGGATAAATGTAGGAATGTGAGTTGTAACTCTGGCAAATTACTCAGCAGGGGCCAGGGCTGCATTCTTGTGTGATAGAAGGATCATTGATACAAACGTTTCCTTGTTACTTAATAGGCGAATCATGCAATGCCCCTGCCTTGTCCCAGAACCTGGGATTATGAGTTGTGCGTGATGGAACTCTAGACTTGGGCCCCTGTCGGTTCACACAAGGCGACTTAACCGCCAAGTCCCTACCTTACTGGGACAGAGGGGTTTAGGGCAAGGTCATTGGTATGTCATTGGCATCTTCAAAGTTATCTCCAATTATTTATGCACAGCATGGGGCAAAGTGGGTGGTATCTGGACCCAAGGTGTCAATGGGCAGCTCATACCTCCCACTGTGGGGGGGGGGGGCAGATTGGGGTACAAAGAGATGGTGAGATAACAGTGTGTTAATGGGATGTGTGCACCCATTTAGACACACCATTTGGACTGGAAACCCAAAATATCAGCTAAAGCATTTCTCATTTTGTTCTATATATGTCATGGGATGAAAGCATGAACCACCAGATTAAAAATACTTTCCTCTATCACATATCTAAAATGAGCAATCTGAGCTCTAATACAGGCTATAGAAAATAAATACTAACAGGTACCACTGTCAAATTTAGGTACCTCAGATTGTTCTAGATCAGGGCTCAAAATGGCATCCAAGGAGGCCAGGACCTGTGAAACGTAGACACAGAGGGCCCAGTGTAGATGAGCTCGTACTCCCCCTACCTTGTCCCAGTACCTTGGGCCATGGATGATGTGTCAAAGCCTCCCCTACCTTGTCCTGGTACCGTAGGTTATGACATGAATGGTGCATCATAGCCTCCCTCCTCCTGCCTTGTCCCAGTACCTTGGGTTATGGCATGAATGGTGTGTCATATCTCCCCCCTGCCTTGTGTGTGTGTCCTGGTACCTTGGGTTATGACATGAATGGTGCATCATAGCCTCCCCCTGTCTTGTCCCAGTACCTCTCGTTATCACATGGATGGTGCATCATAGCCTCCCCCTGTCTTGTCCCAGTACCTCTCATTATGACATGGATGGTGCATTATAGCCTCCCCCTGTCTTGTCCCAGTACCTCTCGTTATCACATGGATGGTGCATCATAGCCTCCCCCTGTCTTGTCCCAGTACCTCTCATTATCACATGGATGGTGCATTATAGCCTCCCCCTGCCTTATCCCAGTAGCTCTCGTTATCACATGGATGGTGCATTATAGCCTTCCCCTGTCTTGTCCCAGTACCTCTCATTATGACATGGATGGTGCATCATAGCCTCCCCCTGTCTTGTCCCAGTACCTCTCATTATGACATGGATGGTGCATCATAGCCTCCCCCTGCCTTGTCCCAGTACCTCTCATTATGACATGGATGGTGCATCATAGCCTCCCCCTGTCTTGTCCCAGTACCTCTCATTATGACATGGATGGTGCATCATAGCCTCCCCCTGCCTTGTCCCAGTACCTCTCGTTATCACATGAATGGTGCATCATAGCCTCCCCCTGCCTCCTCCAGGTACCTGGGGACACGCTGGCAGCCTCCATTACCCTCACCTGTCACACACCTGTGGTACATGGCCTCCTCCAGGGAGCCCAGCGTCACATGTACCATGCATTACTCTACAGATGTAGGGTATCCTTCCTGGAGATGATTTGGTAATGGTAGGCTCCAGATAACAGTTCTTCCATATAAAGTTATTTTCGTGCATAGTACTGGTCAGTAACAATGCATTGGTGACCCGTCAGGTCGTCATGATGCATGAATGTAGCCCAGGTGGTGAGTTGCTCACCGGGGAAGCATTAACCCATTATCAAAGAAGCGCTGATGCATCATGCCGACCCTCCAGAAGTGTATCGATCATAGGGTCCACATCATGAATGCAGCACTGATAAGTTTCATACCAGGATTCCATCCATGTTAACATCATTGTGACCTTTTGGCCCTATATTACCCTCACCCAATATGTCGTATTTAAAGGGTTAGTACTACAGATTGTAATAGTCGTAGATTTGTATGCACATCTAGGGCTGCTGTTACTGTCTGCTTTGTGACAAGGTGACACATTGATGGCACGACTTGTGTGTGCTGCACCCCACAAACTGCTGACACTGCACTTTTTTTATTGTATAGCTTCATGCCATTTGTATATATATATATATATATATATATATATATATATATATATATATATATATATATATATATATATATATATATATATATATATATATATAGATATGTGCACATAGAAATGTCTGCATATTGAGAGACGAGGGGTGCATATATACAAGGTGTGTGCTAGGTTAGGAATCCACCTCTGGTGGGTAAAACTCAAGGTTTGATACTTGTGTCATTTATCCCGTTTTTAGAAAAATGATGATTTCATCTTTTCCATATTTGGAAGTTGGAGATCGGGTTAATGTAAGATAAAATGAATGTACAGGGCCCATATTCGGTAATTCTAATATGATAGGGAGAAAATCAGATTGCTTATGATATCCTTATGGTTTCCTATTGTCCAAGCATCCCGTTGGTGAAATCGTCCAATATTCTATACACAGCCATCTGTGAACACTACCGTAATCTCCCGCGTAGAAGGCGCGTCTTCTACGCCAAACAAAATGCTGCTGGGTCTTATACGCGGGAGGTAAATTGCCTTGAGTTTGGGGTGCGCCTTATACGCGGGGTTTTCCAACATCTCATTTGGGAAAATGCGCCGATGACAGCTTGAACTCATAGCGCCAGCACCGCGGCAGACCTGGAGGTGTCAACGCGCTTGGCGGGTTCAAGCCGACCGTGTGCCGATGACAGCATAGACTCAACAGGTTGACAATGCGGTGTGGCTTGCCGGGGTGTAGGGAACATGTGGGCCGATGACAGCATCGACTCATAGCGCTAGCGCCGCGGCAGACCGGGAGGTGTCGACGCGCTCGCCGGGGATAAGGCCCACCATACGCCGATGACAGCTTGAACTCATAGCGTCAAGCGCGGCAGCCCGGTCGCTGTATAGATTTGCTCGGCGGGTTTGACGCCGACCTTGTGCCGGTGACAGCTTAAACTCATATAGCCAGCAGCGCGGCAGCGGAGTACAGGCGCTCAGCGGGTTTGACGCCGACCGTGTGCCGATGACAGCTTGAACTCATAGCGCCAAGCGCGGCAGCCCGGTCGCTGTATAGATTTGCTCGGCGGGTTTGACGCCGACCGTGTGCCGATGACAGCTTGAACTCATATAGCCAGCAACGCGGCAGACCGGGAGGTGTCGACGGGCGCTCGGCGGGTTTGACGCCGACCGTGTGCCGATGACAGCTTGAACTCATATAGGGGGGTGGGGAGGGGGGGGGGCGCCTTCTACGCGAAACAGCCCCCTGTGAGTTGGGGGGGGGGCGCCTTATACGCGGATTTTTCCAGAAATCGATCCAGAGGAGGTACGTGCGCCTTCTACGTGAAAAGGCCTTCTCTGAGTTGGGGGTGCGCCTTCTACGCGAGCTGCGCCTTCTACGCAGGAGATTACGGTACATGCAAGTGGATGTATTTGTTATCTTTTTTTTTCGTTATGTAGTGCAGCGTAATGACTACACGTCATTGTGCCTGGTCGTTATTTGTCACTGTGGGGTTTTCCATACGTTATTGCTTATCTGCTGGGTGGAGCCTATGGTACGCACGCCACCAGTGCACCCCCGCCCTACCCACGCAAGCAGCAGGGATTTGATTTATCTATTTTAGATTCATTTTATTTCTTTATGTTAAACCAATGTCCACGTCGTGTACGTATTTTACGGGTGATAGTGTTATAGGGAATGAAATGGGGGTCAGTAATTATTGCCACACTAATTTTTTAGGGGTTGTGTCTTTTTTAAATCAATATTTATAGGGGTTGTACCCTTTTAATCTTTTTGCTTTGAGATTTAAGGAAAAATCAGGTACCACTTCAAATATAAGACCTCTCCTCCCCTGATACAACACTCATCCCATGACACATCCAGCAGTGTTAGGGGTAAGGGTTTGTATGTGGGGAATTATCGAAAGCTTAGGTGAGAGGTGATTTAACATCAATATCAAATTGTGAATTGTTCTCTTCTCAGCCTCATTACTCTTCCCTTTACACCCACCCCCTCCACCCTCAGATCCAGTGTAACTTATGTAGTGCAGCGTAATGCCTAAATAATGTAATGAATATTTGGTTAACACTAGTATTACCTTTTAGGCTAGTAATAATTATTAACTCGAAAGGAGTTATAAGAGTCGGGTAATAAATAGACCCATTCAGTGCCTCTTAACAGAGAGAAAAAGTAAAGAAGGGCAAGGGCATATCATTTGAATTGATATGTTTGATTAAAAATATAAAAAATTACGTCTTCGCCCTGTCATTAATTCGCATCCCAAAGCCTGCGGTGGTGCAAATTGACCCAAATAACTATGGAAATTGGGTCGGGCATGCGCACAGAATACCAAAATCCAAAATGGCGGACAGCGAGACGATCGACTTGTGGGGCTATAACAGTAAAAAGATAGGATATATTCGATTAATATTGCCAAACATGCATGGATTATATTCAAAAAAGCCATTAATTTCAAGTTAAATCGATAGAATATATCATTTCTCCGTTGAAAATGCTACTTCCGGCAAGGAGAGGTCGCACAGAACATCAAAATCCAAAATGGCGGACAGCGAGATGATCGACTCACGGTGCCATCGAAACTGCTGGATTATAACAAAATGGAGGAGAATGACAGTGTCCCATGCCTTTTTATGGTTAATCTGGATCCTTATTCAACACCTGCTGATATTGTGCAATGCTTAACTCGCCAGGAGAGGAGTTATTCGCCAATGAAACATGCAAGCGATAATGGGTGTATTCTCCATAGGCTTAACCATTGACAGTGATAATGCTCGAAGAAAACATGAGGTTAGTATCAGAAGGGGCCTAAAAGAAGAGATTAAGTGCCCTTTTGAGTTACTTGCATTGCAAAATGCTGTCCTATATTTAGGTTATGTGATGAATATCATACCATGTTATCATAATCATGTGAGCCACCTCCCAAAGACTAAAGAACACGCTTGTGAATACACAGCACATTAATGTTCATGTTCCTTTGCTATGATGCAGCAATATGAGGCCTTGAGGTTCATGTTCCTTTGCCATGATGCAGCAATATAAGGCCTTGAGGTTCATGTTCCTTTGCCATGATGCAGCAATATGAGGCCTTGAGGTTCATGTTCCTTTGCCATGATGCAGCAATATGAGGCCTTGGGGTTCATGTTCCTTTGCCATGATGCAGCAATATGAGGCCTTGGGGTTCATGTTCCTTTGCCATGATGCAGCAATATGAGGCCTTGGGGTTCATGTTCCTTTGCCATGATGCAGCAATATGAGGCCTTGGGGTTCATGTTCCTTTGCCATGATGCAGCAATATGAGGCCTTGGGGTTCATGTTCCTTTGCCATGATGCAGCAATATGAGGCCTTGAGGTTCATGTTCCTTTGCCATGATGCAGCATTGTCGAGTAGAGTAACTTACCGGCATTGCATTCATGTACATTGTATCATACTGATCCTGTATGGTAACCCATAAGATTGAAATGATGCATAAATGTAGCCCTGGCGAGTAACTTACCCAGACTGCATTCATGCCTCCTACCTCATGCCAACATTTATAGACGCCCATTGTGCATCAAAGCAATATGTAGCCCTTGCAGGTTTAATATAGGGATCCCCTCGGAAGTGCTGCTATCATACCATAGATTGCCTATACATATATATAGTAGCAGTTGTAAGTGAGAAGGCAATCAGTAAAGATACTCCCTGCCCCATACATGACCCACCCCTTCTGCATGGCTGGCCCTATATAAGTGGTATCAGGCTGTACTGGTGTCACCCCAGGCCAATACCAGTGCCCTACTGGTGGTTGTAATGAAGGCCACTGTCTGGGACGTGGTAGATAAGCCGCTGCTGATGTCTCAGTCCCTATGGCTGTTCGTGTACTATGTTCTGCCAATATGGGAGGTACCCGGTGTATAAAGCGCCCCCATGTGTAGGGCTCAGTATGGAGGCCTAGTGTGTCCGCCATTGCTTGATCTGGCACCTGGTGAGATAAGTAGTACAGATAAGAACCAGCATGATGGGTACCGGGCATTACATGAATCATGATGTACCCAAAAGATTCTGCAGTGAATATAGGGGATTTTCTGATTGGTTAATAATCCCAGGGGGACAACTCAGCTCCAAATGTACCGGGAGGTGTGGTCATGAATTGGAGTGATATGGGTCTTTTTTTCAGTGTCAAAAGAGTGGGACTGTGAACTCACATATGGGTGGCTTTTTTCAGAGACTTACTCTGTTATGGGTTTGAGACTTTGGGTACAACAATAAAACATGTGTGTTACCACAACCTCAAAGTTGTGGGGACACACATGAGACCCCTTTCTCCTCAGAAAACACTGACATTTGGAGGCTTGAAGTGAAGACCCACCATTTTTGTTCAGAAACACTGACAATCATGCCTGCCTCACCCGTTTCAGTGACCTCCAACAGACTCAATTGTCATACTCATTGCACAGATATGGGTCTATTTTTCAAAATAAATTCACCATTATGGGTTATTTTTCTAGAAATTAGCCTACTCACATATAGGTCAGTTTTGGGGGCCCATGACCACACATCCCAGTAAAATAAATTCAAGTCGCCCCCCTGGGTTAATAATACATCCTCGGTCAGCCCAATAGGAGTATTTGGATCCCAGCCCCCACTCCTAATTAAAATGACATTACCTCTTTTTCTACTTGATGAATTTAAAAAAAATCAAATTATCATGTGCAGCTAGGACCATCACAGAACCCCTCAACAATTGGTTATGGTCTTTGATACATTGTGGAGCCCTATAAGAATGAAAAATAAGGATTGTCAATCACAGGAGTGAATGTAAGGGTTTCTAACTTTAAATCAATTTGGGCAACACTCTATTATTTGCAGAGAAAAAGCAGAATCCTGGTTTCACTTCGAATCAGCGACCTCTCAACTCCCAAATGTGGCATTAAAAGGATTAACTGTGAAATGTAAAGAGAAAGGTTTATTAAATGTAGAGAGAAAAGGGTACTACTGTATTACGGTAATGACACAACATAGTGTTGCTCAGCCTAGCCTACTCTATGAGCCGCCCCCTGAGTCCCTCTCTGCCACCAGCCATTCGCTCGCCTCAGCTCGCTCTACTGAGCCGACCATCCACCAAAAAGCAGCCTGCTAATCTGCTCCTCCCCCCCAGGGGCAGCTCTAACCCCCACTGACCTTTGACCTTTAAGGGCTGCATGCTTTAAGCACTGTGGTCGTCATGATGCAGGAATGCAGCCATATGGCGAGTAACTCGCCAGGGCTGCATTCCTGCATCATGCCGACCCTACGGGGTCGATATTGCTCCCGAAGGATTGGCATGATGCACCTATGCAGCACCAGGATGCTGGTGTACCAATCATGATTCACTTCAGTTGTATCATGATTACAAGGGAACATGGCCCTGGAGGCATCATGCGGCCCTTACAGGGTTTAACCCTTTAAAGGCCGCTGATGCATTAATGCATCAAGTCCAATTGTCGTCATGATGCATTAATGTAGCCCTGGCAAGCCAGACTCGCCAGCACTTCATTGGTGCATCATGCCGACCATGATACGCTCCTGCATCAGCGGCCCTTAGAGGGTTTATACTAAGAGTAGCTCGAGGCTGATGTCGTGTGAGCCGCTCAACACTGTGCTCTGTTCATGACAAAGGTTCTTTATATTGGTAAACCCTAATCCACCCTCACCACGTGGAAGATGTATTGGCATGTGTGGACCCTATTTTACATGCTATATGCTTGAGTAGGCTTATCACCATGAGGCATTTTATGGACAATCCAATAAGCCTACACTTAAATACAAATTCTGGTGATTAGCCGATCTGGTACTTAAAAGAGAAGGGCACAAATAATATGTTATTGAGGAAGTTAATGCCAGAACTAAATTTGTTTAGTGCTTATCTTACGCGGTAGAAGCCGTTCACACAAGAGTGCTTATCTGAAGATTATTGATACAAAAATAGGTGTAATGCTAAAACTCAAATGTGTCGTGTGATAAAAAATAGACTGAATTTTGGGCAAAAGTTCATATAAAATAGTACAAATTTAATTGCCACGTCCAAATTCGTCACTAAGTTACAGTCACCAACAGTACTGCCAACATATAAAGGAAGCCAGTGAATACGATATAGTCTAGACCAAAAGTACACGCCTTACACAGACTAAATCCCCTATGGGACGGTTCAGTATAAAAGGCCGGTAAAATAATTCATTTTTTGTCTCTTGCTGAGATAGAGATTGAGTGTCGTGTTCATGGAGGCATCCCTGAATTCTTCTTCCGCTTTGCTGAAAGACCGGTCTCCGGAACTAATCCATGCAAAGTCCTTTTTTGGTTAAAGATAGGAAGGAAATGAAAGGCGCTTTTTGATATTTAATCATTTTATTTTCTTAACAGGTTTGAAGATTCATCAAAGAGGGATACCGCTAATCCTGATTAAATGCTAGAGGCTCTGGACAGAATCATGCGAGTTAGGGAGTTCTTTGGTTGTTAATTCATGTTTTAACCCCGCCTTTTAAATGCTACTGTCAGAGTTAGAATCAAACAGAGATGGGTGCATTTTCTGATTTTTGCCTCCCCACATCCCTTTTGGACTGAACGGGATATGTTAACCCTTTTATGCATAGTGCGTTCATGCATAGTGCGTTTATGCATTGTCTATTTAGTGCCTATACATGGGTAAAAAGTGACAGCCGTGACGCTTGTGATGAGGGGGTTTAAAAAGTGACGTTCGTGACGCTTGTGACAGAGGGGTTTTAAAAAGTGACGTTTGTGACGCTTGTGACAGAGGGGTTTTAAAAAGTGATGGTCGTGACGCAGGGGTTTAAAAAAATGACGGACGGCGACAATTTCACAGGTTCCCAGTACATTAGCATATACATAAAAAGTGACGGAGTGGCACTCCATTATTCCTAAAAGGTGACAGTGTGACATCCTGAAAATTTTGAGCACCCATGTATAGGCACTATTTAGCGACATGATGCACTTCCTGAGATTCTGCATGATGCACCGATGCATGTTGCACCTATGAAGTGACAGAGAGTACATTGTATTATGCATTGATGTATCATGACGACTGGGGAAATTTACCCATGACAAGGTTGTTTTGTTATACAAGTCCAAATTGAAGGGTGGTGAAATAAAGCTTGCTGTCAACCACCAACATATATGCTAGCACAATTTTGAAGCCACTGAAAGTGAATGTTTGGACATCCTATTATATAATATCATGCCTTTTGGGGTATACATCTCATCTTTTTAGAGCAAATTCTAAACTGATCATGGTTATATGGGCTTACCTGGTACGTGCCCTACCAATGCATGTAGTTGTTTCTCTCAGATTGTTCTTTAAATAGTTTCGGTGTGCCAGTTTCCTTAATCTTCAGAGATTCCTTCGCTCCTTATAGAATACGTTGATTTTCCTACCAAATTCATAAGATTTCCTACAGTTTGATGATTAGGGAGTTCCATCTCTGAGAGTGTTAATATCGCAAAGGCTTCACGTTCTTTTGACTTAATGATTTCCGAATGAGGCGTGGATCAGTGACTAGCCAGCACTGTATTGGTGTATCATGACGAACCTTCATGTGGGTATCACAGAGAATGAACAGGCCAAATAAAAAAAAAAAGGTGTGTTTCCAGTAACCCGACCGACCCTAGCAAAAGAGGGGCAAAAAAACTTCTTTTTGTGATTTTTGTCTATTTAGTGCCTATTCTATCTCGGGTTAAGTGAATTTTGTCTCATTCTTTTCATAATTTAAAGAAATTTTCATTACTTTTTGAGAATTTTTCCTGTATCCTTTCCGTGTTCTTCCCCTCTCGTATAGTTGCCATTTTCTCATCATTGTTTTACAATGAAATCAAAGAATTTGATACATCCATTAATACGTGCCCTATATAAGTGTAAAAAAAAAACGAAAAAAATCCAACCTACCGACCCTAGCACTTTGAGCTATGTTACTGGAAACACAACTTTTATTTTTCTTGGCCACACCTTGAGTATTCATGATGAAAATACATGGACAAAATGCATGAATTGACTGATGCATAGCATGTTAGTCAGCATGATGCAAGGCAGTAGTGGCAAGTTATTGAAGCACTGTCATGATGTATCATGCCGTGTATCAACCTCATGGTGTATTAATGCATCATGATTACAAATGGGCAGTGTGTTATCCCAATATGGTCACTACCAAACTCTCCTCCTGTATGTAGCCAAACTGACTGACATACCAGACTGGACATACCAGCAAGAGTCACTTAACCCGAGATAGAATTGAGTCGTGATTCAACATTGATCAGTCAGGAATCTCCAGGCGGCTTGTCATGAGACTACTTTGGGGTTCTGCCCCAGCCTACCAATCAGACGTTGGCTCGGTGGTAGAGAGATCAATACCGACAAGGAGACCTGCATGGATCATGACCACTCCCTATAAGTGCTGGTAAATGACAGACAGATGATAATAAGCCGATGGGCGGTATAGATTAGGGCTCAGGTGGATGGTCAATAATCCACCTCATCCTATTTTGGTCGATTCTCCTGAGTTTGTTCCTAATGCTTCAGCTATGTAATGTGTGCATCATAAAGCGTTACAGTTCAAATCCAGCCCCATATACCGGTACCTGGGACAGATAGTCTTCATTGATTTTCCTGACTTCAGGCATTGTCAAAGACCTTTACATTTTCAAAAGACCCATACATTGCCATACAAAACCTACATTTAGGGGGCTTTAGTGAGAATTTCATGAATATATTCAGACCCATTGAATTTCATCCCTGCACAGTATTGGACACAGTATACTGAGCATATTATGTCTCTCGGACAAGGTGTCACAGTACTAATCCGCCCCAGTAAACCTAGGACAGCTAAATAGTCCCAACTAAAAACAGTGTTTTGTTTGATATAATCAGTGCCAGGGGACCTTATTTTTATGGCAGATTAATCATTTTGGTACCAGAAGAAAGGTAATGATTTGGGGAAAGAAAGTCACATTTGTGACCTGTCAGGGGCGCCTGTATCATTTGATTTATTCTACATGATGGTTTCAATGGCTACTGGTGCAAAAACAGATCTGACTCCGTTATTGTCGACCATGCTAAAAAAATCAGGAATGACTTCAGCTTTAATTTAAGCCTTCATTTATGAACATCATCAAATTAGAACCTACGCCAGTTTTATGGCGGAAGATCAGGGAAAAATCAGAATGTCCTTGGCCCTATTAGTACAGTGACACCACAAACTCAGGAACCTCCTCCTACGTTTTTTGAGCGAACAAGGTCTAGCCCACGTCTCAGATCATATTTTGAGGCATCAGGACTATCTATAGGGAGACATATCTTCTTCCACCCCTTAAAACCTGAACATCTTTGGCTGTATTCAGAGTGCCATGACACCTGAATAAACACAGAACTAAAACTCCTATTTTGAACCATCAGAACAATTTTTATCTTTAGACAGACATATTTATTTGCTTCCACCCCAGTCTCCTGGTGGTGTCTTTCTATAGCAGACTTGTCTCTAATTACTTTCGTTATAGACTCAACAGGTGACTTCTCCACACGTCGCATGTAGCAGTTGGCTTCACTAATAGGTTTCTCTCATGCTGATCGACCATAGCAAGGGGATTCCATGTCGGTCTTTACGTGTGTTATTTGGGACTTGTTGAATGTCTAAGGTCCCCTTGGGAACCAATGCAGTTTGTAGTTGTGATGCACTATTTTACTGATGGTACGATCAATTCTGTGGGTTGGTAGTGCCAGTGAGTTATTCGCCAACACTGTATCAGTGCATTGTGAATACAGATGATAATAATATCATATGAAATATCAGTTGCGGATCCATGGTTTTGAAAGCGAAGAAGTGTGGTCCAAAATTAAAGGGCGCTCTCCCTATTCTTAAGAAAATTCTCGAGCAAATACCCGGTATATAAACTCCTAAGATGATCGAGACTTTTGGTTGAATATAGGGCAACAATAGCCGAACTGAATCCAAACCAAAATCTCCCTATAAGTCCCTATAGATATCTGTCCCTTGACAAATTCTCACAGCTCTCCCACATTGCTCCATGCTGTCTTACTCTCCATTCCCTCTCCTATCATTTACCATCTCAAATACCGGTAATAACCATTACTTTCTGATTGACTTGTTACCGTGATTAGTTTAGGGGGCTGCTGAACTCTCCGTCTCTTCCCCGTCTCCTTACTAGAGGTTCAATAACCGTTAACGCCTATTCACTTGACCTAATGTGACAGTCTATAGAGGTATTTTTGAAAGTTTAAGCAAATTCCTGAATTGTTATCAAATCAACCGATTTGAAAAAAAAAGAGTGGCTCGAGGGAATGTTCATTGTTGTTGAAACAGTTTTCTTTGTCATTGGCTTGGAGGTAATTCGGACCGATCCCAGCCTCCTAATCTATTGACCCCAGCGACAAATTTGACAATTACGTGTCCAGTACTTCCATCTATTTCAGTCCTATTAATGACGACACCTTGGGCTAGAGTCTCTCATTCCATTACTCCCCTCAATTACTACCCCTCAATTCCCAACCTGATTAACTTCATTCACCCACTTCTATACAGCCAAAGCAATCTACTTACTTCCCGAAGATATTCCTCATAAAGTTAATAACATAAAGTGCCGGTAGGTTTACTGCAGGCTAAAGCTGAGAAATATGATTTTTTTTTGCCAGCAAAGGTAAATCATCTACCCCCGACCACCTCCTGATCCTTAACCCTGTAAGATCTGCATAGTGATTCATATGATCATTATAGTGACCCTTTGGGAGGCGGGTCGGCAACATCTATGAATGCAGCCCTGGATAGAAACGCCCTCACCTCAGCGTTACATTCAGTTTCAGGCATCCTGATGCCAGATGGACAGATCACATAAAACATCAGTGACACCCACACCTTAAAGGTTTAACATCTGTGTGGTGCCTAACGCCTTTAATGTGCGCAGACCCACAGTGGGGGGGGGGGGGGGTCTTTGTGATTTCTTACTGCTTCTAATTATAGCGCTGCCTGGCTGGCTTGATAAGGCTAATTGGTGCTGATGTGGTGCCGCCCAGCTGCCGCTAGGTGCCGCCTGTGTGCCCAGGTATTTATGAAGGCTGTGGCAGCAGGAGAAGACCCTGTAGTGAAAGGTCAGGTGAGAGTAGGCACGCTGCTACTACCTACCTACCCACCTACCCACAGGAGGAGCTCCTATGGTGTTAACATTGGGGGACTTAGACCTGTAAGGGCCATGTTGGGCTTTAAAAGGCCTATAATTCATGAAATTAGTGCAGCCAGGCGATTGATTGATTCACCAAGGCCACATCCCCTGTATCATACCACCCCTATAGGTTTGACATAATGTACTCCTGAAGGCATGGAATGATGTACCAGTACTGGTTAGTTTCTAGTACTAGAGGCCAGTGCTACATTGTGACTGTTAGAGAACTTGGATTTGGAGAAATTGAGTTGCCCTTTGAGGGTTCAGGAATCAGGTTATTTTTGAAAGGTATCGCGAATTCTCATGATTCAAAATCAGACAAAAACACATCGGTTTTGAGTATGTTTTAGGCCCTTTAAAGTGTACACTATAAAACAACCTCTGCTTAGGATACTCTCTACTTGATGCTCTTTTTTTTCTTTAAATTACTTTGATGAAATTACACGTTACAGTTTCCCAATACTCTATTGGAAAATATACATTTGGTAGTTTGTGGTTGTGTTCTGCCAAAAAACGTACGCCTTGGGTCTTGGGAACCGTGTGTACTGGGTGTGAATGTAGCAGGGACGCGATGGGTAGCCACTTTAAAGTATGTGAATTCACTTATGAAATTAAACAATTAAATGGGGCACATCTTACAATATAGTAAAGCATGGGAGTTTCTTAGATCAGAACTACTGCAGGTAGTTTTGAAGTCTTGCTTTTAGGCAGGCACAGACGTTTTTTTGCGTGCTCCACCTAACTAAACACTATAGATTCTTCACCTTGTCATTGAGAGCACGATTTAATTGGTCTAGACACAGGTTCAACTAACTGATTGTTCTTTTCAGTTTGCCCTTCAAACACTATACAACCAGTCACATCCAGTTCAGGATGGTCTAGACTCATGTATGGTTGTTAACTTTCTATAGCTTAGAATTTATATACACATCTCTCATATCTAGTACTTGTAGTCAAGATCTAGAAAGTGGAACTGCGTAGAGATATGTAAACTGTAATGTGGCAAACAGGAAGCCTGCCCCACTTAGAGCTAAAGCCGCACCTACCTGTAGTGTTAAATGGCAGTTCGGATGGGAAAGTTCTTGTCGTTCCCTTCTGGTGCATAACAGGTGTGGTGGGAGAACACTGGGAGTTACAGCTGTAACTAGGGATACATGGCAGGTGTGGTGGGAGGGCACTGAGAGTTACAGTTGTAACTAGTGGCACATGGATTGTGTGGTGGCAGGGCACTGAGAGTTACAGCTGTAACTAGTGGCACATGGCGTATGTGGTGGCAGGGCACTGAGAGTTACAGCTGTAACTAGTGGCACATAGCTTGTGTGGTAGCAGGGCACTGAGAGTTACAGCTGTAACTAGTGGCACATGGCTTGTGTGGTAGCAGGGCACTGAGAGTTACAGCTGTAACTAGTGGCACATAGCTTGTGTGGTAGCAGGGCACTGAGAGTTACAGCTGTAACTAGTGGCACATAGCTTGTGTGGTAGCAGGGCACTGAGAGTTACAGCTGTAACTAGTGGCACATAGCTTGTGTGGTAGCAGGGCACTGAGAGTTACAGCTGTAACTAGTGGCACATGGCTTGTGTGGTAATATGGCACTGGGAGATACAGCTGTAACTAGTGGCACGGAACAGTGGGGGATGCATCCCCCACACTTTTTCAGCAATGCCCTATAGATTATATAGCAAGTAGCCAAAAATTACACCCCCATCCCTCTACACTTTGTTGGATTCCCCGCCCCACTGTGTTCCATGACAGGTGTGGTGGCAGGACAGCAGCAGCTGTATCTTCTGAAGGTGCATGAGACAGTTCTGGTGGGAGGACTGTGGTTATAGTCATACCTGCCTGACAGGTGTGATGGGAGGGCAGCAGGTGTGTGGTAGGGCTCAGTCTACAGGAGGCTTAGTGGGATATAACGAGCAGCTCATTTAGGACTCACCCTGGCTGAGCTGCTCGCACAATCCATTGTCTGCTCACTGCAGTCAATTAGAGTTAGACTACTCAGCTCTATACACAAGAACTCACTCATTTAATTTACCCCTATATTTCATTTGCCTATGTGGGCTTGGTACTCGAAACAAGGGTTTACATGAAGGTTAATGAAACATCTTTTAATTTCCCAATATATCGGTTATATTGTAGGTTCCGTGTAGTAGATGAGACGTTTGTGGACACATCACCGTCTGGACCTGAGCTGGTCGGGGAGCAGCTCGAGGCAGCTGAACCAGAGGTCAAGAAGACGCCCTACTCCATACTGGTAAGTAGTATAGGGGCATAAGTTAACCATAGACTGAGAAGACGTCCTAATCCATGCTTGTAAGTAGTATATGGACATAAGCAGAGCCTAAAAGAACGCCCTACTCCATAGTTGTGTGTAGTATATGGACATAATGAGATCCTGAAGAGGTCAAGTAGACGCCCTACTCTTTTCTTGTAAGTACATGTAGTATATGGACATAATCAGAAGGGGTCAAGAAGGCGCCTTATTTTCCATACTGGTAAGTAGTATATGGGCATACCTTAATGTCCCATTTAAGTGCCAGGGTCTCAAATAGGCACTGGTCTCGATTAAGCAGTAGTCAAATTGAAGTCGGTGCTTATATACGGGCCACTACGGTAACCAGAGCCAAAGAAGACGCCCTTCTCCATATTGGTAAGAAGTATATTATGGACATGGTTTAGATGCTAAGAAAACGCCCCACTCCTTTCTTGTAAGTAGTATATGGACTTGGCCAGAGCCTAAGAAAACGCCCTACTGCTTTCTTGTAAGTGGTATATGGACTTCACCAGAGCCTAAGAAAACGCCCTTCTCCTTTCTTGTAAGTGGTATATGTACTTGACCAGAGCCTAAGAAAACGCCCTTCTCCTTTCTTGTAAGTGGTACAGTAAAATTCCGTTATAACAAAGTGCTTGGGACAAGGAAAAAAATTCGTTATAAACGAATTTCGTTCTAACCAAATCATACAATATGAGAGCCCACCTCCCTTACCCCTTCTGCCGCCCTGAGTTCAATAGAGGTGGCTGTAGAAGCCCCATCACACATCCTAACACCCCCTTCCACCACCTCCCTTATCCCTTCTGCCGCCCTGAGTTCAATAGAGACGGCTGTAGAAGCCCCGTCACACATCCTAACACCCCCTCCCCCCACCTCCCTTATCCCTTCTGTCGCCCTGAGTTCAATAGAGAAGGCTGAAGAAGCCCCATCACACATCCTAACACCCCCTCCCCCCACCTCCCTTATCCCTTCTGCCGCCCTGAGTTCAATAGAGACGGCTGTAGAAGCCCCATCACACATCCTAACACCCCCTCCCCCCACCTCCCTTATCCCTTCTGCCGCCCTGAGTTCAATAGAGACGGCTGAAGAAGCCCCATCACACATCCTAACACCCCCTCCCCCCACCTCTCTTATCCCTTCTGTCGCCCTGAGTTCAATAGAGACGGCTGAAGAAGCCCCATCACACATCCTAACACCCCCTCCCCCCACCTCCCTTATCCCTTCTGCCGCCCTGAGTTCAATAGAGACGGCTGTAGAAGCCCCATCACACATCCTAACACCCCCTGCCCCCACCTCCCTTATCCCTTCTGCCGCCCTGAGTTCAATAGAGACGGCTGAAGAAGCCCCATCACACATCCTAACACCCCCTCCCCCCCCGGGCCTCCCTAGCCCACTTAAAAGGGTCTATTTCTCCTCTTTCCTATCCCCTCAGGATGTGTGTGGTGCACATATGCGCGGGCACTGACACATTCCTCTGAAATTGTGTAATGTAGTTCTCGCCATGAATATGACCTCAGCTGTCGAAATGGCGTTAAACATCTATTACTCACTCACTCACCCCCTCCCCCCACCTCCCTTATCCCTTCTGTCGCCCTGAGTCCAATAGAGACGGCTGAAGAAGCCCCATCACACATCCTAACACCCCCTCCCCCCACCTCCCTTATCCCTTCTGCCGCCCAGAGTTCAATAGAGGCGGCTGTAGAGGTCCTATCACACATCCTAACACCCCTCAGATACCAGATAATGTTTGTATAAGCCATGAAAAATTCGTTATAAACGATTTCAGATGATGTAAAATTCGTCATAAGGGGATTATTTTACTATAGAAATGTATGGGGCTGATTTGGGACAATGAGATTTGTTTGTTGTAAACGAAATTTCGTTGTAACAGGATTCGTTGTAAAGGAATTTTACTGTATATGTACTCGACCAGAGCCTAAGAAAACGCCCTACTCCTTTCTTGTAAGTGGTATATGGACTTGACCAGAGCCTAAGAAAACGCCCTACTCCTTTCTTGTAAGTGGTATATGTACTTGACCAGAGCCTAAGAAAACGCCCTACTGCTTTCTTGTAAGTGGTATATGGACTTGACCAGAGCCTAAAAAAACGCCCTACTGCTTTCTTGTAAGTGGTATATGGACTTGACCAGAGCCTAAGAAAACGCCCTACTCCTTTCTTGTAAGTGGTATATGGACTTGACCAGAGCCTAAGAAAACGCCCTACTCCTTTCTTGTAAGTGGTATATGTACTTGACCAGAGCCTAAGAAAACGCCCTACTCCTTTCTTGTAAGTGGTGTATGTACTTGACCAGAGCCTAAGAAAACGCCCTACTGCTTTCTTGTAAGTGGTGTATGGACTTGACCAGAGCCTAAGAAAACGCCCTACTCCTTTCTTGTAAGTGGTAAATGAACTTGACCAGAGCCTAAGAAAACGCCCTATACTCCTTTCTTGTAAGTGGTATATGGACTTGACCAGAGCCTAAGAAAACGCCCTACTCCTTTCTTGTAAGTAGTATGGACTTGACCAGAGCCTAAGAAAACGCCCTACTGCTTTCTTGTAAGTAGTATGGACTTGACCAGAGCCTAAGAAAACGCCCTACTCCTTTCTTGTAAGTAGTATATGGACTTGACCAGAGCCTAAGAAAACGCCCTACTCCTTTCTTGTAAGTAGTATATGGACTTGACCAGAGCCTAAGAAAACGCCCTACTCCTTTCTTGTAAGTGGTATATGGACTTGACCAGAGCCTAAGAAAACGCCCTACTCCTTTCTTGTAAGTAGTATAGACTTGACCAGAGCCTAAGAAAACGCCCTACTCCTTTCTTGTAAGTAGTATATGGACTTGACCAGAGCCTAAGAAAACGCCCTACTCCTTTCTTGTAAGTGGTATATGGACTTGACCAGAGCCTAAGAAAACGCCCTACTCCTTTCTTGTAAGTAGTATGGACTTGACCAGAGCCTAAGAAAACGCCCTACTCCTTTCTTGTAAGTAGTATATGGACTTGACCAGAGCCTAAGAAAACGCCCTACTCCTTTCTTGTAAGTAGTATATGGACTTGACCAGAGCCTAAGAAAACGCCCTACTCCTTTCTTGTAAGTAGTATAGACTTGACCAGAGCCTAAGAAGACGCTTTACCCAATACTGATAAGTAGCATATGGCATAACCACAGATCAAAAACGAAACTTTTATTGTTTTTAGATCAAAAAGAAAAGGAAGTGAGCATTCATGTACAATGTACTAGCCCTATTATTGGATTGAGGATAGGAATATCCAATAGATATCATGTTGAGTTTCATCACACAATATCTATTTCATTTTCAGGGTACAATCAGTGAACCAGGGCTTGGATTACTTTCATGGTGGAACAACTCCTAGCAGTGTGTAACAGTTATACATTTTAACTTTTGATGTTACTGCCTCGCCCACACAAATATATATTTATGTACATATAGCTTAGCAAAGAAATAAAGACCTCAGTGTGTATACTCCAATTACCGATGTGTCCAAGCAATCATTTTAGCGTTGTCTTTCACACGTTTAACAAAATATATGGCAAATTCGCCTCATTTTACAAAATATATATATTGGTCTCTTTCTAGCGTGTATTTAGATGGGCTTCAGTCCCCAAGTTTTCATCAAAACCATACACCCTTTCACTGAGAATTTTATTTTGAAAATGTTATCTTCCTCTTACATTAGAATCAATAGACTTGAGTTAGTCGAGAGTGCGGTATAAGCCCCTGAAGAGCACAGTGTATTCTATGCACTATGTAAGGGACCTGTGGTGCCTCCACATCCATGTTTTATTGTCACCATGATGCACGGAGGGTGCTGGTGATTACTTGCCTGTAACTGCATCGATGATTCTTGCCACCCCATAGGGTGCAGATCGTGCTCATAGAGTTGCCGTGGTGCATTAAATCACTATGTATGCCTAGGTCAGATTTCTGGACCTTCCCCAGCAGGGAGGGTAGTGCAGGCTGGGGCTAATGGAAAATGTTTTAAAAGATGTCTATAATCCCTAGACTTATTGAAAAGTCAGAAACAAAAGAAAAATAGAAGAAAAAAATAGGATTTTAATGTCAAGAAAGTCAGTCTACAGAAAACACCTTTTTAAAAAGAAGGTAAAAAAAAAAAAAATGTGAAAATTAATTAATCCTTATCTTATTTCCCATCTGCGAGTTCCCAAAACTCGTGTCTAACTATAATCCTAGAATCAAATGATTACCCACTTGGCAGTAAAACGTTTTTGTTTTTTTTTACGTCAAAAAACATTTTATTTTGGTTCCTAAGTTTGCAAAACGGTTTTTTTCAACGTCAAAATAACGTTTTTACATGTACTAAAAAAAAACAAGTTATTTTGATGTTTTTATAAACGTTTTTAATATCAGGTTTAAAAAAACATGTTTTTTTTTTTTTAATGTAAAAGAAACGTAAATGAAAAAAACGTTTTTATTTGGTTGAAAAAGCAAACGTTTTATTTGGTTGAAAAACGTTTTAAAACGTTTTTCAATGTCAAAATAACGTTTATTAAAAACGTTTTTATCCAAATCAAATGAAAACGTTTGCAAACGTTAAAAAAACTTTTTTTGCCAAGTGGGTAAAGTTGTCACCAAGTGACTAAAACCAACATAACAAACACATAGCAGATATACATACAACACACAGACTTTATTTTGAACACAATTTACTGGTTGGTGTTGATGCTGCAGAATTCATGCAGGCCGTAGGCGTGGTTCTCCTGGAAGTACGACGCGTCCCTGTTGGTCGTACCACGGGGGCAGGCAAAGCGGTGAGCGCGGCCGTTATCACACACCACGTACGAGTTAGCGTCACCAGCAAAGTAGAAGCCAGAGTTAGCGGCATCGGCACAGTTACCTGTGGGGGGAAAATATGATATATAGTTGAAATGTACGACAATGATGTATTGGTTAAACATTGTAATACTCAACCCATTGCAATTATCAGACGCCACTTTTCCTAAATTCTAAACTTTAATTCTCATAAAATAGGGACATGCACCTCCCATTTAAAGTGGAAAAATTGCGGCATATTTCATTAATGTATTATGTGTATACTTATTTGTCGGTATAAATCACCAGTGAAACATGTGTGCTCAGGATCCCCACGCGTCATGGAAAGTTATAGAATGTCATGGAATAAAAAAGTTTTTAGAGAAAGTCATTAAATGTCAGCATTTCTGAAAAAAAAAATCATGAGTCATGGAAAATAGGATAACTGAATATATATTTCAAAATCCACTGGTTCGTACAATTTTTCCAACTTCAAGTAGAAATTTTGCTTGGGGATCACGCCCAATTATGTCCAAAAGTAGTTTAAAATCTCATGAAAATTTGATTCTTTGTCAAGGAAATATCATTCTTTAATGGTTGGCATGATGCACCATTGGAGTCTGAGTGAGATACTATAACCAGCACTGAATCATTGTATCATTATGAAAACAAATGAACAAGAAATATAAAGGGTTAAGTATGGCTTTTTCTATGGAAAGTTGGATGAAGGAAGTGAAGACATTTAACCTTTGATGGCCAAAGGTCTCCATGCTATGGCGGCCTAAAGGTTATAGTCAGTGCCTGCGGTCTCGTATCTAAATTAGAACTAAAGAAAAGGCGGCTCCCAGTTTCTAATGTGGCTTCTTTGATTAACCCTATAATGACCACCTGATGCTGCTAAGTTCATACGGTTTATTTGTCATTATGATGCACCAGTGCAGTCATGGTGAGTTACACCCCGGCATTAAACTGATGCATCAGATTATATCAAGTCTTAAGAATAGGGTTAGGACATGAATGCAGCCAGTAGGGCTACCCTTATGCTTCATGACAATTCATGTGTGTGGTTCATTAGATTAGAATTCTGTCCCTTAGAAGGATAAAGACGGAACCATTACACTCCCATCCTATTACAATGTCAGAAGAATAATGCTGCTCTCCAAATCAGAATAAAGAGGTCATTATTCTGGACGATCCAGATTTGAATCTCCTCCTAGACAACTAATGGGAGTTCAAATTCAAATCAAGTGGATGGATTTAAGAGGATGTGCGGCAACTGTTGCTTATGAGGCCGCAATCATGGTGTATTGACTCCATCTGCGAAAGCGCTATTCAAATTTAACAAGGGCCCTTCTAACCTTTATGATGACCCATCTTAGCAAGTAGGTAATCAATTTGCTCAGAGCAACTGCAATTTGCTCAGAAGCGAAATTAGCTGCAAACATTCGGTCCAGAGATCTCAATGTCAAAAAGATTCTGTAGGACTTGTTTCTTTTCTCCGCTTTTGCTGACAGAAATTGTAAAAAAAAAAAAAAAAAAAAAAAAAAAAAAAAAAAAAAAACATCGGACAGAAGATATCTCTACAATGCAGGAAGGGGCAAAACATCGACTTCATTGTGCACTCTGACTCTGAGTCTCGAGGTTGATAAATATAATTGCATGCTTTAGGCACTTCTGTTTCTTCTAGACCTCTTAAAGTGAAAAGTAATAGTCAAGAAAACCAACTCACCATTGAACTTTCCCAGGTACTGGAAGTGCCCGTTACCGAGATGCACGGGGTAGGCGCCGTAGCCGCGATACGTGAACTCGTTACCGAACCCGTAGCCATATCCGTTACCGGTCGCGGGTGCGGCAGGGGCAGGGGCGGCGTGGTTGGCGTACGGGTAGGCCGCACCATAACGACCCTCGTTACGGTGTACGAAAGGATAGCCCTCGTAATGGGCGCTCACCATGGCCACAAGGGCTAGAACAATAGCACACACTGCCTTCATTTTGGTAACCAATGAAAATCTAGCTCTAAGCTGCTGGAGGATCTGTCCTGTCTGTCGAGGTGTTGAGTGTGTTGTGTTGATCACCCAAAGCTAGGACTTTATATACCTAGAGAGTGACCTAGACGGATGGTAGACAGGACTTGTAGACTAGTTTAAAACTTTAAGGTGGAATGTTGCCCTTAAGCATGAGTTAACGCCTCTGTGTGTTGATGCAGTGCCTGCGATTGACTCTCTTGTATTGGGATGGTGTATCATGCTGACCAGTTGAGAGTGTACCCATCCTGTAGGGTCGACACAATGAATGCAGCACTCACTACTAGTGAGTTACTCGCCACGATTGAAGTAATGCATCTGATTTAGTGCATAAAGACACCGGCGATTTTTAGAGGGTTGATAGACCCATTCACATTCCATATAGACTCAACATGGTAGCACCATGCCGCCGACTACTGTGTGGTTCCGACCTTTTGACCTTGTGAATTCGACCTCGTTGACCCTGGTACATTTGATCCAGTCTAGCCAAGCTCTAGTCTGGCCTTGACATTGCTACGAATACATTCACTATAACATTTGGTGGTCTCAGCTGACCTGACCCGGAAGTACAGCCCATGTCTGCCACCAGGTGGAGGGCAAATAGTCCCAGGTTTGTAACGGGCATGTGCGGGCGGATGTCTGCTGACCAATGGCAGGGGTTGTAGTACATGTCCACCTGGTGTTAGACCGAGACAACTTCATGTCACTCAAAGTTTATAGCATTGTCAAATATTTCAGTCAAATTAGACGTGTTTGTGAGAGATGTCTCTCTGATCTGTTCTTATGAGTTGTGATGTTTACATCTACAATTTATTGATTCCCATGCAGGCATAAAGATGAAATAGTATAATAGATAAGTTGGAAAAATGCAAATTCATTTTATTGTATATTTCCCATGGCAACCATAGAAGATAGATTTATATGGCAATATTGCCCATTTTACAATAGGGCCGGGGTATGACAACAGTCCTGCTCAAAACGTAACCAAGGAACAATGTCCATAATTAAATTTTAATGATGCCAACTTTAATTGTGTTACAGTTGTGTTCACATTATTCCATAACCATTAGAAGATGGTTCCGATGATGTCTTTTTTTACCAGCATGTTTATATTTACTAGATATCACCTGTTGATTAAAACAATACTCGACTGTCAGAAGTATCTCAATTATGACATTTTGTTCATCTCAGACGTCGGCAGAGGACAGTGATCTTAGGCCTTTAATTAATCCCAGGTGGGATTCTAAAACACAGTCACACATGGCAGAATGTACAGAGAACCCCACTTCAGGAACCATCACTAATTAATCTTAGCTCTTTGTGGACTGCATGTACCACAAAGTTCAAGTTAATCCGTTGTATATCCCGATGTAGTAATAATGCCAGTAACTCGCCTGTGGTGCATTAGTACCTTGTCGACCCCTAGGGAGTGGTCATTTTTTAACAACGGGGTGGGGTTGGTGGATTTCCGCGTGCATGCAACAAAAATATTTCCGCCCTGCCCCTCTCGGAGGGTCTGAAATCACGTCTTCCCCCCCCCCCATTTGTTTTATGGTAGCGTGTGGTCTTTTGTGGTAAAAAAAAAAAAAAGGAGGGACACTACTTTTGCCCCCCCCCCCCTCCCCAAGAGGGGGTTGGAAGTTCTTTGTCTCCCATCCAAACCCACCAACCCACCCTGTTTAAGAATGACCACTCTCGTAGAAGCAATTCGGGTCAGTATGATGCATGAGTGTAGCCCTGGCGAGTTACTCACCATGGCTGCATTCACGCGTCACAATGGCAATACATTTGTACACATCAAAGTATTATACAGTCCTTGAAGGACTAATTAATGTTTCACCTTTGAACTAACGATGTCGATGACATTTGATGCTGCTTTGTCGTCTGACTGGCGTAAATCTGGTTGAATGTCTCTTACAATTTCAAACAAACAACCCTGTTTTTATCAGTGCTCATACCACAGGAAGCAGTTATTACCTGCCCTTATTAAGAACATTGGTCACAGGAGACCTAGTAGCACTCTGAGGGCGGCATAATGCATTAATACATTGTATCTTCTATCACCTTGATGCACGAATGCAGCTCTGGCTATAGTCCAGTCCCCAAGGCTGCATTATTTATGCATCATCGATGCATCATGCCGATCCTGTGGATTCAATACAGTACTGCACGCTAAAAAAATAACTGTTGAATCTACAAGGAATCCCCTTAAAAAGTGGACAGTGAACCACCGTAATCGTTTAACAGGCGGCCACAGTAGTTTTTACAAGAAGCTCCAGGTGGCAGTGTGGGGGTACAAAGAATATCTGTGAAAATAACGACGGATTTCTGGCAACTTTGGGACAAGAGCTCCTTTGTTATTTCAACGACATTTTTTTTACAGTGTGGGGTTTGCGGTAATTCATCAGCACACCACACCACCCATTACACCGACAAAATTAATGAAAAGAATGTGAAGAAACTATGAGATCCATAAAAGGTTAAAAGAAGTCAATGGAATTCAGTTTAATTATCATGGAGAAATGACTTGATAATAGCCAGGTTATTATGTCTGTGTTTTTTTTCCATGAGTACCAACGATTTCCTTTTTTTCTGTCGGTTCCAGAATGTTATGAACTGTCTTGATGTGATATGTGGACTGTTGTGATGGTAGCCCTGAGATTGATGTCACAGAATAATTAGTTACTCTTCCTAAATTTGTCCATAGGCTATTGATATACACTTTAACAAAACAAAGGGTATTTAGGCATACTTCAAACCATGGGAATGGACTACAGTCAAGTCTCGATATATCTGTTGATTCACTTACCATCCACCTATACCACCAAACAGAGTTGATTATATCCATTGCAATCTATTGTAAACATGATTCAGAGAACCAGCCAAATTTTATCTCAAACGGAGGTGGCCGGTTTATAGAGACATGACTGTAGTTACCAAGTTGAGTCTGTGAATGTGTCATCCAAATTTATACCACGATTTCTGGCTTACACAGTGCTTTTTCGTGGCTGTTCCCATACACATATCTGTCGATATTGCACACCCTGTATACTTTTTTGTATACTATCAATTTTGTAAGGCGTGCGGTTATCCATGTAAGGCGTGCGGTTATCCAGGATAACCGCACGCCTCTCATGTCATTACATGTCATATGTTACATGTTAAAACCCACGAAATTTTCCAGGCCAGGGTAGGGATCGAACCTGCAGTCTCACATCCCAAATCCAACTCCTTATGCACTGCGCCACAAGGACTGATGAGAAACGCTCGGTTCGAACCAAGTCTGGATATGATACACACGTGTGCGCTGTCGCTGTCCACTGCCGGGCGAGGAGGTGTATTCTACACAAACATAACAGCGAGATGCGTCTTTTTTCGCCGTGTGCGCTGTCGCTGTCTGCTGCCGGGTGAGGAGGTGTATTATACACAAACATAACAGCGAGACGCATTGAAATCTTTAGCCATGTGCCGCTGCCAAGCCATGTATTATACACAAACATAACAGTGAGACGCGTCTTTTTTCGCCGTGTGCGCTGTAGCTGTCCGCTGCCGGGCGCAGAAGGAGGAGACGCGGTGGCCTAGCGGTTAGCACGTTGCGCTCAGCCGTGAGAGGTCCGCGGTTCGAATCCCGGCCCAGACGCATCTTTTTTCGCCGTGTGCGCTGTCGCTGTCCGCTGCCGGGCGAGGATGTGTATGTACACTATTTTTCGCCGTGTGCCGCTGCCAAGCCGTGTATTATACACCAACATAACCGCGAGAAGCATCTTTTTTCGCCGTGTGCGCTGTCGCTGTCTGCTGCCGGGCGACGAGGTGTGTGTACACTATTTTTCCCTGTGTGCCGCTGCCAAGGCTAGCCGAGACGGGGGCTGTCGCTGTCCGCTGCCGGGCGAGGAGGTGTATGTACCGATCGTGTACACACAATGGCTGGCATCGAGTCCCGGGGAGGGGGAATAATTTTTGTTTTCAACTTGAATTTATTGGTATAATATTGATTATTTATTGGTTTCGTGGTATAAAATAAGAAGTCAATGGATAACTCATGACTCGTGTGGGTTAGCAAAGGCTAATAACACTCGGCCTACAGCCTCGTGTCATTATCCTTCACTAACCCACACTCATCATGAGTTATCCATTGGTTACTTGTTCAATACTTAGTATATGGACTCCACTTGGTATCTTGTCGATGCCTTTGCTTGTCAGAACTCATGGAAATCTGCCATATGGTTGGTAAATGTAATTGTAGAAAACTCATGAAAAACTATACTATAAGGATAGTACATGTATTTTGAACATATAAAACACTGATATATCATACATTGATTTATCATTGTTTATTACACAACCTCTGTGATTTTGGGTGCTTTTTCTGGATATTCCCATTCTGATACCTGTCGGTAATGCAGGTCCTAGGAGTGCTGATATCCTGGATATCAGCACTCCTAGGAGTGCCGATATCCAGGATATCAGCACTCCTTATATGTCATATATACATGTCATATACATGTCCTAACATGCCATATGTTACATGTTAATACCTATGAAATTTTCATTACCAGGGTAGGGGTCAAACCTGCAGTCTTCTGATCCCAATTCCAACTCCCTATGCATTGCGCCACAGGGACTGACGAGAGGTGGTTGGGTAGAACCAGGTCTTGATATGATACAAAGCCCAGGGAGGGCACTTACATATAACTACTATACATTAAAAGTGTGAAAATCCCCGGCAGTCTGGGTTGTGACCCCCCCAACTTTGTCGCTGCTGCTGCCATAACCGCGATGACTGCAGGAAGTGTTCAAACCAAACCAAGCCATGCCGGGCGCCAAGCTGTGAGACCCAGTGGTCTAGTAGTTAGCACATTGCGCTCAGCTGCTAGAGGTAGGTGGGACGAGTCCCGGTCCAGGCGAATCCTTTTTTCGCCATGTGTACACACACTATTGACGGCTTCGAGTCCCGCGGATGGATTTTTGTTTTCAACTTGTTTTTATTGATATTCTATTGATTATTTATTGATTTTCTTATTGATTAATCGTGTAATAAAAACAGTAATGAATAAGCTATCGGGCACCTCATTCAGTGTATCGTAGGATATCGTAATGATATCCTACGATACACTGAGTTCGGTACCCGATAACCCATTCATTACTCTCTTAATATACAATGGCAGATATATTCATATATATGGCAGACATATTGATGATATATTCAATGTCTTAACTGTGTGGAGATGGTTCTGAATGTTATCTATGTCTTTTGTTCCCTCCTATAGTCTTCCCCATCCATCCACATAAATATGAAATCCTCCCAGGGCCTCCTTAAGCTGCACTTAACTAGACATGATGTATTCTGGGAAGAATCCTATTTTAACCCATCAAAGCCTGCATGATGCATATTTGATAACACTACTAATGTCAATTTACCTCCATGATGAATGAATGTGGCCCAGGCGTTTAACTCACCAGTGTTATAGACATGCATCAAGTTAACCCTACAGGGTTGATGCACTCCCTATAGGGTTGGCATGATGCACATGTTGAGTGCAGTTGAGTTACTCGTCAGTGCTGTGTCAATGCATTACGATGACGATGTCTTTCTAAGAAATCATACTGTTCTTAGAGGGTTAAAGAGGATGGGCTGTAATCAATACAGGCAGGCTGTGATATCTAATTTTAGAGCTGCAGTTGCCGGGTTGAGTGGGTGTGGCGGTGGGTGGGGGTGTGGGGGGGGCGGGGGGCGTCATGTTACCCTTTGACATGTGTACAGTGGTCGGTACTATTATCATCAAGTTCCACAATTTACACAAAAAAGTTTGATGTAGGCCCCCTATGTTTTAATTGCTTAAGCTGTGCACTGTATTATATTTATTGGAGGTCCTCTATATAACAGATTGAACACAAACTTTGATTTCTACCCCTTTCAAGAGTGATATAGTGGAATGGAGAAAAATATTGTAGAGCTATTATTGTAGCCCAACTTATGAGGATTGGCCTCTTGTTCTGCAGTGTAATACAGCTGCCTTGGGGGTTTTTACAGTGACTGTTGTAAGGGTGGAATGATGCATTATTTTAATGATGACATGATGCATTGTTGCAATATTTACCTTCACGATGCATCAATGGAGCACTGGTGAGTAACTCACTGACTCAACACTACTGCATCATGCCAGCTCTTCGTGGTCTTTACAAGTAGTATTGGTATGACAATTGTTTTGTAAAGATGCACTGTGGTAGGACAGCTCGGACCAGTACGCGTCCCCCTGCTGAAGTATAAATAAAGAATTTTGACTTGACTTGTATGATGCAGGAATGCAGCAATGGCAGTCGCCAATGGTTTTTTATCAGTAATCTCTCTGAAGACTTACATTCCCATCAAATATGCGCCATTCAAGCATACACGAACTTCTCAGTAGCAAAGACATATCAATGGGCGTGCGATAGCTCTATATTTATACATGTGTAGTGTTCTACCCCTCGATGTTCAATCGAATCTTTCGATAAACAACGAAGAACAACTATTCAGGTTCCAGTTAAAACTTTATTGTCTAATAACACATAGGCATCAGCCGTTCTCGATCACAGTTACAGGTGGCAGAGTTTGAACTCTATAACAGGTTCGACACTAGGCCTTCTAGTGTCTACAGTTGATATTCCACATACACCTCCTCTGTGCAGCAGCACAGAGGAGTATTAGAATATGGTAGCCGGGCAGCCGCCAACCATCGCTCACGATGGTCAGTCGGGGCTGGACTGACCCTGAGGAAGGCCGTACAACGGCCTTATATACGCCGGAGTCGAGGGCCGCGTGACCAGGTGGTGATGTGGCGCTGGACTCCAGCGCCCCCAGGCGTCGGGTAATAGAGGTGCTCTCGATGTCGCCCACGAGGACCACGAAGGTACCTCGAAGACGACGCGGGACCACCACACATGTAATTATGGCAGCATAATTCCTCCAGTCCTTTTGTTGTCACGAGGCATCAATGCTGTCAGCATTGGTGTATCACACAGAAAAAATCCAAATTAGTTGGTCTAACTTAAATAGTCAAAACGACTAAATAATCTTAGTTAGTACATATGACTAATGTGTGACTAACAATGTCTAGCTTATGTTAGTCACATTGACTACCCAAATCAGTTTCTCTCCCCAAGCACAATCTTGAACAAGGTATCTGCTGGGAGCTTCAGGCAAACCAACTTATCTTAGCCATTGTCACTAATGGATCTTAGTCAAAGTGACTAAGATCCCTTAGTGACGTTGACTAAGGTATATTGGCATAGTGTTGCCTTTACACACCAGGTGGCAGCATGGTTTGAAACAGGTTATTTCTGGTGGCTGGGTACCATAAATTGTTCGATGGATGTCAAAATGATGGTGATTTTCAGGCACTGTATATACATTTTGAGGCTTCCACATTTCAATATAACATCAAGCTTGGCAAAATATATCAATTGGGTTGATGATTTGTTAAATAAACTAGGTATCCAGATAGTAACACCTATTCTGTGGGAATCCAGATAAGTAAAATATCCATAGATGTATCTGCTTCTTTGTGGGAACTCAGTAACTTAACTTAACTCAGGGTTTCTAATGAAAATGGTATGAGGCATTTTACATGCTTCCTAAATGACGAGACAATGATTTGTGGGGTGTGGATGCAGAGCTAACACTCACCGGTTAAATTAAATCAAAAGTATTAGATTGCATACTTAGTTAAAACCACCAGGGAATGTAAGCAAAAATCAGGCAAGCCAAGGCAAGTTGGGCACTTTGACTAATGGTTAGTCGTATTTGACTAAGAAAAACTTGGACACTTAGGCACATGCTTTTGACTAGGTATTGGTAGAAAGTTAGCCTTTTTGACTAACATCTGACTAAGATTTTGAATATTATTTCTTTTCTGTGCAGTCAGTCCCTTTGGGCATGTATCAAACCCATAAGAGTCACATGGTACCTGGTGAGTTACTCGCCATGGCTGCATTTATACATTAACTTTTACAACAAAATGACCACAGTACATTAGACACTAGGATCAATAATGACATTGCTCAAAGTTCTATATCTGCAATTTCCTCCCTCTCCTCTAGCCTCAAGGCTTGACCTATGCAAAGTGTTCATCTTCCCCAGCCACTGGAGGAGTTAGAAATCCAAGTACCTGATTTCTTTATACCTCATAGAGTAATGAAAGAATGTTCTTCAAACTCGTCAGAGTCGGCCGCACGAAGTGCTAGCCCCAGGGTGCTAGCACCAAAAGAACGCCCTCAACTCTTGCCTGCCAATTGGCCCGTCTCCGACTGGGGTTCGGTTTGCCTGCCTCAGGGCTGAATTATGACGTATTCGGCACGCGATGTGCTGGACGTAATGGGATAGGCGAATGAGATATGTCATAAAAAAATTATGATAGGAGATGGCGATCTAGTGGTATAGCTTGGTATGTCTGCGTATGGGTATGTTTCGGGATATAGGAGAAGGAGGAGGTTGGACTTGGGTACAAAGAGACATTATAATGAATTTCACAGGATTCTTGAGTGAGTGAGTGAGTAATGGTTGTTTAACGCCAAGCCGACAGCTAAGGTCATATTCATGGCGGTCAGGATTCTTGAAATTCAGCTCTTATTAATGTGATCTTGGTACTAGTGTATAGATCAGATATAGTTATAACACTAGTTTCATCAACCATAATACACTAGGTGGTGCTAGGACCATTTTGGCCCTGCTACAGGGGCACTACCGGAGGGGTGATTCTCAAGGAATAGTGGGTTGTGACACCAGGGTTGCCACCTGGCATTATTGTGGTGGACACTGGAGGAGATATAATAAACATCAGAGACAGCACCCCCAACCCAGGCCTGTGATAAACATTAACACACTCCTCCATGGTGGGACTAGCACATTGCTCGTGATAGGAAAAGCAGCCAGGTGGCTCATGTAGTCGGGGGGGCTAAACCTACAGTTAGCCTCTTTGTATAGTTTACTTTGATGGCCTCTTCCTCATTTACTATGTATAGTTATTCTGTAAAATCTATATCTATGGATAGCAAATACAGTCAACTTTAACCGGATAAGTTTAGTATAAATCTAATACTTTAAATACAAGAGAAATATAACCTTTAGATTTCAATAAGAGGTCACATGTCATCCACATTGAGTAAACCCAGGCCATTGTCTCCCTATCAAGCTAATCCACTCTCCTCACACATGAAACAATGGGGGAGGAACTTAGGGTGATTAAGATAAAGGGAGGGCACAGCTTATCTCTCCTATCAGTCTTATCAGTGGCCATTATTCTGTGATAGATGAGAGTGGAGATAAGAGTTTACCCAGAATTCTCTGACAAAATCCAAGATGGCGTCGGGGGCTAAGAACAAAGATGGCGACCTCCAGACAGGGATAGCTATGTGCCCTATATTTACTTGGCTTAATGGCCCATTGGACCTGTCTTGTGGTGTGTTATGGCCACCAACACCACCCCCATGCACCCCCCCTGCCCCCTTTTCTCAGCTCTCAAAATTGTAAGGTCACTCATATTTATCTAAGTCTAAAACAATTTTGGTTAAAGATAATTCCCTTATATTGCAGGAATAGGCAGCTGAACATTTGCTCTCTATTTACCTGTTATTATTTTTAAGGTGAGGGGACATTTCTTCCACTAGATAAAGGCTCATCTCTGAGAGATGTCTCATTCTTCATAGGGGTAGGGGTAGCATAGATTTCTGGGGCTGGGTGAGTGCCATGCCCTCCTAGCTGGCTATCCTACAGGGGCTCCCCCTAGTGATTGTGACTAGTGAAACTGGCGTTATTTCAGATCCCTCACAAGCATGGTGTACATCAAACTTAAGCTGGTTTGGTAAAGCATCAATGCAAAATGGGTTCCAGTCCTTCTAACGACGCCTACGAGATCTATACATTTGTATTTCTGTGAAAATGTCTATAGGAATTGATGCATGAATAGATGGATAATGGTTGAGACACTCATGAAGGGTCGGCATGAGGCACCAATGCAATCCTGGGGAGTCTCTCAAGATTCTCCGTAAGAACCAGACCATAGACTAAGCGCAAGCAAAGCATGTTACCAGCTATGCCATCATAATCCATAATCTCTGACCTAACTGTTTATTGAGCCGTGAGCTCCATCATAGCGCACAGGGGCCGGAAACAGTCAGATAACAGCTTGGACCCCTTAAGGGCAGGCTGATGCTTCAAGTCTTTATGCTCATTTGTGTTCAGTATGCACCAATTTAATGCTGCTGAGTTACTCCAAATAACCCAAATAACGAATTCCCTTGTATGGCCCTACAAATGTTTCAAAGGCCCTGAGAACAGCTTTGCAGGCGCCTACAATTTCTTTGTAAGTTCCCCTGGCAAGCGTATTGCATAAAATCTTCATCGACCCCAAAATGGCTTTAGGCGTTATCAATTGCTTTGTGGGCCCAAGAAATTGTTTAATGGATACCACAAATGCTCTACAGGGAAGGCTTGGGTACCCCTACATGGCACTTAAGGCATGCAGCATTTGTGAAGCTCCAGAAATTTTGCAGAGTCTGTATCAAAAATATTTGTCATTTGTGGTGAAATAGTCCCCTGTCACCATCAGTGGCACCATCGGCTCCATCACCACACACACATCACCCCTTCTCATTTCCCGGAGGGCCCCCTGCAGCACCAGGGGCCCAGACGCTGGAGGGTAGGACGGAGTGTAGGGGGGTCGGGAGATGAGGGCTTGTGTGTAAATGGAAGGATCGATAATCTATATCTTCCAGGCGGCTGGACCAGGTTTACACCCTGAATCCCCCAGTTTATATCCAACCCATAAGATGCTATTGGTCGTTATATAAGGACAGGGTCGGATTGAATCACTCCCTGGGGACACAGTGGCGCCACTTGCCTTTATTAACCCTATCTTTACCCGGGGTAGGCGTCATGTATTATTGCCTGTTTGGGGCATGATTTGACCAGATCCATATTGTATAAGCATTCGCTGTACACGCCTGGATCTCAGTCTAAAATGCTAAAAGATTTACACAGCACTTAATGCATCAATGCAACATTGGCACTGAACTCGCCAGTTCTGCATTTCTTATGTTCATTAATAAGCACCCCAGTACTAATAGCGTTAACGGACTCATCACACTTGAGATATTTACAAATTCTTCAAGGTCATTTGTATTGTTGAAATGATAAGAAATTCAGGACTCCGGCGCTCATACAAGGTGCTTATTCAAAAGACGACACTGAAACACTGCGATGTACGTTTCGATGCCAATTTCTCAGTTTGATAATTCTTAACACTCTCCTTTGCAAAATTATGATTTCCACATGATAAAACCACACTAAAATGGAAAGAATCAGACGACCATCATGGACATATCTCACGTCTATATCATTGGATTCTTTAGGGACTGCATATTACATTGGTACCCTAAGCCCATTGGTTTTAATGATGTATGAATGCAGCCCTGGCGACCTAATCAGTTTGATACATCCCAATTAACCTCATGCCTTTTCTGTGAACCCTCAGGGCAGCACAGTAACAGGAAACCCATGGCATGCTGGATATTACAGGTGCATGATGGCCATAGAACTCCCACCATGCATCTCTTCCAGGCAGCAGGAACTGGAAATAATGCTCACTCTTCAAGCAGAGTTCCTAGTTTTGTAGTCGGGGAGATACGTTGGAGAGTGCCAAGTTCAGGGTGGTGCTCAGGGGTGCTATAGTGCCATTGTATGGCACCATTGCTTGATCTGGTACTGGAGAGATAAACACTTATGACAACGAACATGATGGGTACCATGCAGCTGTTCTGTAATGTACCCTGAACAGTCTCCACTGAATGAAAGGAATTATCTCATCGGTCAATAATGTATCCCGCTAGGTCAGTATAGGTACCAGGATACACCCCAGGTCCAGTAAGATCAGCATGATCTTCCGGTGCAGTGCTTGTTGGTAGCCTCGGCATTACTGTAATGGCGCGTCAGGACAACTAAGGAACGTGTCCCTATAGGCATCATGTCATCTTTATAGGGTAAAGAATGTCTGGCGGCATTTTCCAGATGACAGGAGAATTCCTCCAGAGATGTATTGAATCCTCCATGCCTCCTGACCAGACAGCGTACTTCAACAAAGACATCACAAAGCGTCCCTCCAGACCAGTCCGTACCTGAGTATAGCATGGCACAGAGCTAGACTGGAGTGCCAGCTTTGGATTTGCGCACATGCCAATCCCCCTGTATTTTCTTCTTTTTTTGAGTATTTTAGTGAGACAAAGTGGATGTGCTTTGTAGGCTTTAAGGGCCGCTACTTAATTAGAGCCTTATGGCTACCCTACTAGGAGTTTATGAATACCATAAGGTCGACATGAAGCATGAATGCAACCCTGGCCAGTAGATATATGTCAGGGCTGCTCACTAAATGATCATGGTTTCTGGACCACACCTAAGGAATTGCCTTGTAATGCCCTGAAAATGCCCTTAGAACTGCTTTGCAGGCGCCTACGAATGAATGCCCTGTGGTCCCTAGCAATTGCCTTGTTGACCCCATAAAAGGTTTGTCGACCCCCAAAAATGACTTAAGGACCCAACAAACGTCTTATACACTTTAAGAAATAACTGTTGAATCTACAAGGGGTCCTTGTAAAAACTGGACAATGAACCACCGTAATTACACAACAGGGAGCCAGTGTATAATCTCCAGGTGGCAGTGTGGTGGTACAAGGAATCTCTGTGAAAACGATGTGAAAATAATGAAGGATCTCTGGCAACTATTTCGAAGACATTCTTTTTTAAAGTGTAGGTACCACAAATGCTCCACAGGGAAAGGCTCCGGCATTCCAACATGACTCTTCACATGTAGCATTTGTGGAGCTTCAGAAAGTTTGGAGAGTCTGTATAAAGAAATTGTCATTTGTGGTGAACTGGTCCCTCCAGACCAGACCAGGATGCATTCATGCATCCTGCCGACCAACGATCAAGAGGCATCAATACATTAGCGACCTCCGGTATAAAGTAGAATTCCAACATGAATAATGGGTGGTAATTCCCCCTTGGTTTTATCTCCAGGTTTGTGAATAAAAAATGAAACTACAATATTGGTAATACATGTATTCAACCTCAGCTGTCAATGGTATGACATTTGAAATGCATGTACTCGCCAGTACTCTATTCCATGTATCATGACGACAAATGGATATCATGCGATCCTTCTTAATCAACATCCATATAAGAAGTAGAACAAGAAAATTGAGACAGAAAGAAATCCAACATAAACATTGCAATCATCAGATAATCGAAATAAGAAGTAGGGTTCTGACAGCAAAGTACTGTTTATTTGCCAATACGTGGAATAAAACACCTCTTTTTCTACTCGATACACGAGTAAGAACACTCGTGCTGGTGTTTAATCTAAATCCCATTTCGGCGGGAATCCGTTGTCATTAGTCGTCTGCTTTTTCCATTGCGCAGTGTTTTGTTTGTTTGTTTTTTCCATGTCTCTGTAAATTGGAATCAGCACAGCAAGGATAGACGCCACCTGGCGACAATAATTGGGGCTACTCTATCGTTTTTAGCCGACTATTGACATACGTATGTGTGTTTATAAATGTATATCGTATACCTCTTGTGTAAGACGCACCCCCAACTTGACAGAGAGAGAGAGAGAGAGAGAGAGAGAGAGAGAGAGAGAGAGAGAGAGAGAGAGAGAGAGACCTATTAAGGCACATCTAGGGTTCATAGAGGCAAGTAAGCCTTTCTCTGTACATATCTTTCTTTTTATGGGGAAGGATTTTCTGATGTGTACCAGTGGGCAAAAACAATGAATTAATGTTGATAATTGGTAGGCCAACGTTAGCAAATTTGAATTATCATGCACTTTGTGCCCAATGGGTATAGGCCTAAGGGAGTGGTCATTATTTATCAACAGGGGTGGTGGTGGGTTTTTGCGCGGATGCGCAGAAATTTTTTACGCCCCCCCCCTCGACTGCAGTAAAAAAATTTTGCGCTCGCCCCTCGCCGGAGGCGTGGAGAGTTTACGCGCCCTCTCTTTGATCTATAGTAGCGCGCAGGCTTTTTTTGCTAAAAAGAGGGTAAATTTTTTTAGCCCCCCCTCAATAGGGGTCAAAATTTCTTTAGCCCCCCACTCGAGAGGGGTCAGAATTTTTTACGCCCGCCCCCTCAAACCCACCCCCCCTGTTGATAATAAATGACCACTCCCTAAATACATGCCTTCCTCCCATCGGACCTATAAACAATACACCTGTATGTGACGTGTACTGTATTGATTGACTGTTCCCCGCCCAGACATGTAATATTCAAACGACATTCCTTGTATCACAATGTTTACCCATGTCTGGTCGGTGCCAAACAAAGTATAGCAGAGCCAACTTAAGCCTGGCCAGTCAGGGGGTCATTTCACAAGATCCTCTGGTAGTAGCCCTTCAAAATGGTCCGCACGCTGTCCATATGACCTATTAGAGGACAGGGCTACCTGCTTTGTCACACCAGCTGTAGTTGACCCACAATACAAAAAAGTCAATTTTACGTTGAAAAAACGTCTTTTGGTATTATTTCCAACGTAAAGAAACACGTTTCTTTGTGAAGTGGAGACCCGACATGGCTTCTCATAATTAGCCCTACCATGCAGTTTATTAATACAGATAAGTAGTCAAATTTGTAGGGAGTAAAAGCAGTACACAGATCGAAGTGCAGATCTGAAATTGCCTCATGACAGATAGACCTTACAGATACTTTAACAGAAGAACTTATGTCAAACGGCATACAACACATAAAGCATATGAACCTGTTCAATACCCATCCATAATATATTACATATATTTTAATCCTAACAAAGTAGAGAAAGACAGGGAAGGAAGCAGAGAGACAGAGATTGTGTGAAGAGAGGGAGAGAGAGAGAGAGTTTAGATATACAGAGAGAATTAGAGATGGGGGCCTACAGAGAGAAGGGGGCATCACAACTAGTCCATATCTACATGCCACACACACCAGGAGGAGTTCAAACATCTAATCTTCTTCATAGACCCCTGAACGCCTTCCTTTGTACGTGGTTGGCTGCCTTTGGCAAGGCACGCATAGAGAGTGCGCCCATGACAATACATTGAAAACCCCGCGCTATTGGTAAGTAGTCATATATGACGAGTTTATGGTCGTCAGAGGGTCGTCAGGCCTTTATGACTACCCTATGTTGTCATACTGAGCACCTTGGCTTATACCTCTATGTTGGGTGTGTGCCATAAGATGCCCCCACTATGCAGTTCTGTACCAGACATGATGTATACTGGGGTGTATTTATTATCATATCTATACATTTTACTTGATGTATAGTCTACTTTGGAAAGGAGATATAAGCATGACGTGATACAAATATGTGTAAAAGAGAGGAATCTCTGAATAGAAAACGAAGATAGATCATTCTGACACCACTCTTATAGATATTGCCAGAGTACAACTCCTTATTCATCGAGTGTGCCTGAAGTATAGTACACAATGTACACGTAGATGGGTGTACAATGAAATGATAATTATGTTCCATTAAGCCATGATAATGGGGTTTCCCAGGTGGGAAATGAACTCTGCCTGATGGAAGAGGGTATAAAATATAATTTAGGGAAAAGAGATACCAGTATCCAGTATTGTGAAATTGTGAAAGATAATACATGTACTATATTATGCACTTCCTGCACAGCACGATATGGCTGTACAGAGCTTCCAGCGACTACCTGAAGTCATCACCTATGACGACCCCATGACGACCTAAGGTTGTAGTTTTCAGTATTTTCAACCCGAGGACCTAAAGTCATCACTACTGACGAGTTTTCAGTGTATAGTGGGGTCATGGCACACCCTTTGGCGGTCTCCTCCAGCCTATTTTGTGGTTCTCAGACAGCCTCCAAGCATCTGAGCAGCTCCGACAGACTGGCTAAGTAGCTCATCTTCAAAGGTAGCAGAGCAATCTTCTGATTCTGGGCCAGGAAGATGGCAGGATCCTTACGATAAGGGTGTACCCCCTATGGGAGATCTGTTTTGATAGAATATAGAAGCTGAGGATTACATCTTCAGAACTCAGCTAGCATCAGTCATTCATTTAACTCAAAGCTGATTCTTAGATTGGCAATTTTCAGAATGAACCTTCACCTTAAGGCATCACCTTACTGTACTCCTCAGATACCATAGAGCCTACCTTAATCAAAATTTAAGTAAATACATGAATTAGGGAATGGGCACAGCATTCAGATATCAAAGGTACACTCTTATATAAATTGAGCTTCCATTATAAGCCGTTACTCAGGTGCAATATGATACTTAATTGGTGAAATACGTAAATAACAACATATTGTCCAGAATACATCTTCTAGCCTTTATTTGGTTGGACGTATTTTACACTTTGACAAAACATATTTGCACTAAATGTTTCAAATACCAACACAAAATAACTGAAGGTACTATACTCTACACAATAATTATAAACCAAACGTATAATGATTATTTTACTAAACGTATGTTCTGAATACTCTTAGGACTTGGACCACTTGAAAACTCATACTTTTATTTATTTAACACAAGACATTATTACAAATAAAACTATATAGGTCTATACTGACTAGATGACTCATCAACTGTTTCTTCCTATTATAATTATTATGAAAAGTATTGCCAGAGTTGGAAATGCCGATGTATTTCCATCGAATTCAATTCAGTTCAAACAAACAGTTTTTAACCTTTCATGGCCGCTGGTTTAATGCTCTATGACGTCATAATACATTCATGCAATATGTGGCCATTATAGGGTTATCATTAACATTAATAGTATGATCATTATCATTAGCATGATATCAATAATATAGTATCTGTTATGGAATGTTTGGCTGAGGAAACAGCTGTCTACGATTTCTGTGATCAGCGAATGATGACACAACTTCAACAGGTTTCTCAACGTCCAACGTGAATATCTAAAACTATATAATTATTCACAAAACAAGAATCATTTCATCATAATGGCCATAACCAAAGAGAATAAGTGTTTAACCCTTTGAGGGTGGCGTGGTGCCTTAATGCTATATACTCCTTTCCGAGAATAATGATGACGCTTGAATGCAGACTTGGGATGTAACTCACCAATGCTGCATTTATGCATCATGCCGACCATAATTTCTTAAAGGGACGACACGATGCATCAATGGTGTACTGGAGCCATACTAACCGTAAGTGCATCTCGGTGTATCATGACCACAAAAGGGCAAAGTTTCAAGGCATCATGCCACCATTAAAGGGTTAAGTATACAACAGATACTGAGTATACAGCTGGAGCAACTTTTCCTGTACTAGGATTGGCTGTTAGACTCAAATAGGTCAACAACGCATTATTAAGACTTTAAAGGCCGTATAGTGTTTTGATACCTTATAATGTTCATTTGTCATCAGGATGCATAGAAGCAGCCACTGGGAGGGACTTGCCAGGGCTGCATTCACGCATCATGCTCACCCCATAGGATCTAATTATAGAGCCCCAAAGAGGCTGCATGATGCACCAATGTAGCTCAGTAAATTGCGAGTTGCTCACCACGGCTGAACTGGTGCATCTTGGCGACAAATGAGCTCTTGTGGATGCATGAGGCCTTTAAAATTTAACAGATTAACACTTCATTCTGCCACACATAATATATACACTGTATATTAGTAGATCCAGGGTCCCTCCAGTATTTAGGCAGCCATCTTGGCATCATAGTCGATATTATAACTGGTACTTAGATATTATAGACGAAGCGCTATAATCACAGTCGTATTGAAGTCGTCTTGTCAAAACTCCTGTACACATTATAGACACTATACTATAGTTATCTTTACTGTCTTTACCTCTCTAGTTCACATAGACTGATAGATTCCTATTGAGATCTACCTTTGTACAGGGCCGCAACCGGGTCCCACATGCACAGTGAAGGGAGATAGGTCTAAAACTTCAAGAAAGGTATACGAACTGCATACCTTGGTAATCATTAACTCCCATCCAGACACCTGATTTTCTACTAAATCTATTCCCCTTGCTCATATCGTTGTAGTCTCATGAGGCGTTCTTAGTCACTATTCATGTCAAGTTGTTGCTAATTTGGCACTGGACCCGTGTTCATTTATAGATATCAAAATGTAAAGGTCAATGCCTTCAGAGCTTGTGAGGCTGTCATGGTACCTTATGCGTTAACATCTTAATAACTCCATAGAACTATCATATACACATTCCTGGCCTGTCTTCTGTCCATGGCAACATAATTACAATGTTTACCTGTATACATCCCTGCGTGAACCTCCATCCAATGAGATCCATGGAGACAACAACAACCCGTAGTACTTACTGTGTCAACAATAATAATTCAAACTCTATTCCTGACTGTTTTCTCTTTTCACATCACCGCAAAGAAAGAAGTGCAGATAAAGCTCAATCCAATCCCTGGAGATATTACCTTAACCCTTTAAGGGTCCTATGATGCCTCCAGGTTCCTGTCCCTTTCTCCTCATGATCCACCATAGTAACACGGGGGAAAGTTTTGTCAGCACTACAAAGCTGCAACATGCAACCCAATAGAAGTGCGTCTCTCTCATAGACGTGGCATAATTCATGAATGCAGTCCTAACATCCAGGTGCCATATTTGAATCAAGCGATGGTCCACTAGAATTGACAAGGGAAGGGACGTCACTGGGTGATGGTATATCCTAATGATTTTTGGTACAATTAGAGGTAGGCATCCAGGCTTAAATCCACAGTAGTTATTGACCCAACTCCATGTTCCTTCGCCATTTATATATTCCCATGCTTCGTTCCTCTTAGTTTGTGTGAGTGCCCATTCTGTGAGTACCCCTTATCTGAGAACCCATTTTTCGAGTGCCCATCTTTTTGTGAGTACCTATTTGCCCTTTCTCTCATAACACCTCATTATCAGGCATTAATTCAGGTCACTCCACAACGAGACATTTGGGCATGTTGTCCTTCAGATAGCGGCAGACATCTTGAGTTGCTCCTGGGCAGTTTGTCAACTCGAGTTCCTCAAGGCCTCTAAGCTGCACCAAGCCGGTCAGTCCACTAGACGTGAGTAAACTACAACCTGCAACGATAGGATAAAAACATGAGTGATACATGTATTGGTTTATTGAACAGAATTTTGTATACTCGTCATCCTTAATCTACCGTTTTCTTTTGTCATGAAGGCCTATGTATTTGCAAATAATCTGCAGGCAATGCGTCAATGCAGCGTCAGTGGTTTCCTTGGACTGGTAAGTTACTTGTCAGCACTGCATGCATTGATGCATCAGGATGATAGATGAACAGTAAGCGGCTTTTAAATTTTGGAACCTGGATTGGTTGTGAATTGTGGGTTTAATCTATACCTGCATACCCTGTGTACAGAAACAAAGGTTCCATGAAAAAATAGCAAGAACGCTGTTGATATAATACCGATGTTTTTATAAATGAAGGGATGTACCTTGTAGTACCTCTCATCGCGCCTATAAGATGTCTTATACACAGCCATCTACACTGCATGTGCATGCCATCAGCAGCCTGACCATTGCAACTTTTCCATAACAAACTTTGGACACCCTGGCTTTGTATAGCGTATATGAATGATACATGGTTCTTTATGCATCATGCCGACTCTCCTGAAGGTTTGGCATGATGCATGAATGCAGTCGTAGCAAGAATCTCCCCAGTAGCAAGGATCTCCATCACAATGGCAGACAAATATACATGAATACTATCCGGAAGGGTTGTGAGTGCCTTGAGGCATACAATTATTTTAGGTATATATGACAAATGCTCCCTCCGGCCAGGCAATGCTTACACCATAGGTCCACCCTTTCATGTGCTAATCCCCTGACCATGTAATTACATCATCCCATCCCATACATCCTCTATCTTCCCCCTATATATCCCCCCATACACCCTCCAGGGTCGACATAACAAGATTAATACAGGCAAGCTCCACTAGGTGGCTCTGCATAATTTGTATGGGTCTTCAGTGAGGCTGGTTGGTCATTGGTTCGTGAAATCGATGTGAACATGGCGTTACGTTAATGCCACAATGGACGCAGCCAGGACACAACTGCATGAGTAGATGGAGGGAGAGATGAACCTGGGGGTGGGGGTGGGAGTGGGGGTCATGATGTGTAACTCCCAACATGCCCAATACCATGTTCTTCTATGTAACAGGGAGCATGTAAGCTGAAGATGACCCTTTCTCTTTGTGAATGCACCAATGCAACCCAGTGAGTACATCACTGGGGCTGAATTGGTGCATCATGACAACCTTTCAGAAGTGTACCAACCCTTTCAGTTCTGCATAATGCATGAATGTAGCTCTAGAGAGTTACTGCTTACCACAGGAGGGCATACATGGACAAAGAGCCAGTATTCTAAATCATTCTCTATGAGGTGAATCTGATCATATTCTATTAAGCTATGGGCTGAGTGGTACATACTTGAGCCTCAATAAGTGGAGAACCTTAAGAAATTACTGTAATGCATTAGGGATATTATAACCTCTTGGATGGTCAAAGAGGGGAAGGGGAATATGAGCAGTGATGAGAATGATGGAGGGTGTGAATCCAGTGATATGTAAACAGCTCCAGGGGGGCATTTTAAAAACTCTTTGTGATTAGTCCTTTTCATTTTGTAACACGGTGTACTTCTCAGTAATGTTAATCAGCACTACTTTGAGAAATGTCCCTCAGAGGCTCCCATGCCAATATGAGTAGATCTTAGCCGAAATACACGGATATGGGCAGATCATTAATGGTTTTGATGAGTGTCGTAGCAGCTATACACACAAAAAAACGTACCTAAGAAAACTTAGTCAAAGTGACCTATTAATCTTACTTAGTACTTATGACTAACAAATGACCAAGGAGGTCTAAGTTTTCTTAGTCATATTGACTACCCAGATCAGTTTCACTCTCCGAGCACTATCTTGAACAGGGTATCTGCTGGGAGTTTCAGGCAAGCTAACATATCTTAGTCACTTTCACTAAGAGATCTTAGTCATTTTGACCAAGGTCCGTTAGTGAATTTGACTAAGGGATAGACACATGGTGTTACCTTTACACACCAGATGGCACTGTGGTTTTAAACAGGATTTTTCTGATGGGTGGGTACAATGAATAGCTCCATGGATGTCAAAACTATGATGATTTTTCAGAAACGACATGTATTTGAGGCTTTCAAAATTCAATCTAACATTACACTTGGCAAAATGTACCAAATCGGTTGATGCCTTGTAAAAGGAAATAGGTAGTCAGAGAGGAACACCTATTCTGTGGTATTCTAGATAAATACAATATCCATATTTGAATTTGTTTCTTTGTTGGAAACCCAGAGTACTTTGGCTCAGGGGTTCTAAATGAATATGGTGTGAGGCATTTCAAATGCTTCCTCAGTGAGTAGACTCTGATCTGTCAGGTGTGAATCCAACATAGAGCTTAACACAATCACCAGTTGAATTGAAGTAAAAATATCAAGAAGTGTACTTAGTCAAAACAACCAAGGAATCCTAGTCAAAATCAGGCAAGCCAAGGCAATTTGGCCACTTTGTCTAATGGTTAGTCATATTCGACTAAGAAAAAGAGGGACGTTTAAAGACGGCGTTTTGACTAACTATTGCTAGAAAGTTAGACAATTTGACTCGTATATGACTAACATTTGGAACTTATTTTTTTCTGTGTACGATCTTTTAAATAGACATTTCAGCAACATATTGTCAATCTCATCTAAATAGTACTAGACCATGAACTCTTTTTCTTTAGTGGGAGGTCGTAAATAATATTCCCATGTTGTTTGGGCAATATGTGTTGTATTCTAAATCCACATATAAAACATGGCCTGCTTTCGCCTATAAGAACCTGTAAATATATGGCATACCGGAACCTGAATAATGGACGAATGGCCTCGAAAAAGGTACAAAACAAAACGAGAATATGAATACATATCGGACACAGCCCCACAAACGATTAAGGTTGACTTGTATTCGTATAGATAAATAACATAGATATAGAATGGGAAGGGGTATTATTGGGACCATGTGGAAGGGCGTTATAACCCTCTGAGGTTCATTGCCGCCTATGGGGGGGGGGTGCAGTGTTTAATGGATGGTTATCGATGTACCGAGTTTGGTCGACAAGGGGTTAAATGTACTAGGAGTAGAGTCTGGAGAGACAAAGATTATATTCCTTAGAGCATAATGATATTGTGGCATGGGGATGGAGTGCATCTTGCTATACTTGCGATTAAGTACCTCCTCTTGGTCATATTGCTAAAAAGCATGTCCCTGGACTGAGGGGATATTACTGAGCAAAAACAGACTGTGAGCCTAGGTTTGATATCTCTGTGCAACATAGCTGGACCTGGGCCGAGGAGATATTATCTGCTGCATCTGATGAAGTCACGATTGACAAAATGCATCAGATTTTGCATTGTTTATACATGGGGGGTGTTGCAAAATGCGTCATAACAATAAAAGTATAAATTACAGGATAATGATACTGCACAGGGACCTTCTGGTAGGTTACATATTGATATTTTTGTCAAGGGAAATTGCAATACATTCCCGAGAAAAAGCTAAAAGGATCATCTAGTTGTATCGTTGCAGTGTTGTGCATGCATTTTGCCAATCGTTAAGTCATCAGATGCAGATAAACCTGCTGCTCGCCTCTATAGTGGCACATATTACAATAATTATAATAGAATCATTTTATTTGAGGGAGAGGCCATCAAAATACGGCACATATTACAATAATTATAATAGAATCATTTTATTTGAGGGAGAGGCCATCAAAATACGGTATCATGAACGTTGGGTAGTGTTTTTCTTTAATACTACAGGTCTTCACACGGAGCATCACTGTTTTCTCTTTCCACCTGCCATAAGATTATATTCTTTGACATGCACCATCCACCCTTCTTCACTTATACACTCTCTAGACCAGTAAAAACATCTTTCCGTCTAGAATAGTCAATGGTTTGGCATCATCTATGGAACATATTTTTCCTTGCCACAGATAATGTTAAAGGGGATGACATCTTGAGAGCTTCTTCATATGAGATATCCAAGTCCAGTCCTGACATCTTCTAGCTCCACATAATGATATTCCCGGCAACTTCCTAACATCTACGTGGCCCCCTTTCTGCGTGTGGAAAATACCTTTCTATACATATATAAAGAATGAGCTGTACAGGCGCTGAAATGCCAATAGGAAATTGGGCCTCAGTCAGCGTGACGGCACTATAGTGCAAAAATGGTGTTTAGATCCTAAACACAATTCTAAACATATTCTTGCAACGTTTTTGTAATCATATTATTTTCCTAAACATGTTTAGCCAAACAATATGCTTAGCTCAAGTGTTTAGAAATGTAGTTGTTTAGGTTAAAACTTTGTGTTTAGATATCTATGAACTTTTGTGTTTAGGTGTTTATGAATTTTTGTGTTTAGATGTTTAAATGATTTGATGGAGAGTAAAGGTTTGCTGACATGTATGCATTGTTTGTTTTCTCATTTACTGGGGGGCATCAGCCGGTATTTACTTGTCAAAGTCTCCAAAGATGTCAGCCACAGCTATAGACGTGAACATGTTTTACACACTGCATCAGAATGAGAGACTTGAGAAAGTACAACAGTTTGGCAGGAAGGGCATTGCCTTATCTATTCCAGAATAACATCAAATAGGTGTCAGGCATGGAGCTTATTGATTATTTTATGCTAATCATGGTGGCATAAGGTGAATCTAGTCAATTTTCTATTGCCCCTTCTGTTCACATGACATTCTATGAAATGAAACCATGATAAACATGGGATTTGGAGACATTTGTCACAACAATTGATTATAACTATGTGCAAAAAGTCCATTCAAAGGTAGTGCTGCTACCTGTTGTGGATTTAACATCCAAGTATCTAAACATATTGATGTTTAAATCTAAACACCTATTATTCAACTGTTTCAACTCTAAACATCTAAACATGTTTAGCATAAACGTTTATGTAGTTAGAATAAAAGTGTTCATTTCCTAAATGTGTAGTTGATGAGACACCTAACTGACCTATATGTTTAGGTTTTAAACGTGTTTAGACCTAAACATATTTAAAATCTAAACACCATTTTTGCAGTGTATATCGGGCCTAAAGGGTGCCTGCAGCTCCATTGTGGAAGTAGCAGCGGAGAAGATGAGAACTACCAGCATGTTGTGATGCTGCAAACATAAATCTCAATACAGTGCTCAAGACATTCCCGGGTCATGGCCCTTGTCCTTTGGCGAAATGAATATAGGGGTATATTTATATCATGTGGACGGCTCCTCTCGACATTGCAGAAGGATAATTTGCCTGGCGTACATGTTGTGCTCAATATTCATGCCAGTAGGACTTGAAGTTGACACCCCCCTCCCAAGGTTTACCATATCCTATCAAATGTAGACCAAAGTAGAATTAATAGAGAATACTATGGTACCAGGCAACACAGGTATATACCAATACATCTAGGCAGCAATGACAATTGCATTGGTATGTTCGGATGATAAAGGGGGGCAAGACTGGCATTATCAACCCCTAGATAGCCAAGGAGGGCCATTGATGTTCTATATATAACTAGGAGTAATTGCTAATGAATATCATCACATCAAACTCTTGTTTCAGAACAAATTTAAGCCATCATCTAAAGCAAACAAGGTGAAGAATGTAAATCATGGGAGAGTGTCATGAGACTGATAGATTGATTTATCTAATGATTTCGGCTTGGACAGTGCTTTTTTCTTATAACCCACGGTTCGTTATCTAGCCATAACGCACTCTGAGACCTTTTGTTCATCTTCAAGAAGCTGCTGGTTTGAACCTGGACATGTTAATAAATTTGAGAAGTATACAAAGTCAACCTCGCCATACATTTCCAGTTAAAACCTGTTTAGGGTTCAACGGGGAATCGATCCCCGGCCGCTGTGGCAGGAGACGAGCTCACTGTCCACTATACCAAGCCGACCGGTGCTAGAAACCAATTCCCATGGAGTATTTGAAAAAGTTGTCCGACATACCTGATGTTTACACACCTCGTTAGCAAAGATTCCAATGGTTGAAGGTGGAGTTATTAACAGAGAACCATCCTTAGATATCCTAGATGAACATGCCATGCCTAATTTCTCCATTTTATTCGAAATAAATAAGAATCCATTGATTTTCCATAGCGATACGGGTCGGGACCCGCCCTTTCTGGCCATTCCTTGTTCGATGCGTATCTGACCTAGTTCTTCAGCCGAAAGTATGTCAGGTACATCCGGGCACCTACCCGCTTCATCAACAAGACGAAATGGCCGTGTGCGTTGGATTGCTGTGTAAAATCATTGGATTCTTATTTATTTCGAAGAAAATGGATACAAAATGTAGGCGAACACCACAGATAGAGGTATATTTGGCGGTGCTAGAAGTACAGGACTTGACATGCTTGGATTATACCCGAAAAATGTGTGTAAAGGTGGAGGTATATTGGGCAGAACGACAAAATGGCCACGATGGCTTGACAAACCGTGCGGATGGCATGCACTTACAAAATGTCTTCTCCTGGATTAATTCTGGGGTTATAAGGTAAGAAATTAATACAAAATGGAGAGAAATGTTAGATAAACGGCTTAATCAAGTTATGAGAGAGCAATTGTGGGTCTTTGGTTAAATATTCCACTCCCGCTGCGCGGTCGTGGAATATTGAACCATAGACCCACGCGTGCTCTCTCATAACATTGATTAAACGCTACATAACATATCAAAGAACCTAATAGATCTAATTAGGCACTCCTAATGATCATCACCACTTAGTCCACACCTACTAAAGGTAGAAACCCTATACTCATTTCAGGTCACAGTGGATTATATTTCCTATGAGCATGTTAACCCTTTAAAGGAAACAAGTGACTTGTGCCCCTTAATTATCATGATGCACCATTGCAGCTCCAGTGAATAGCCCACTGTGTTTATGCATCATGGTGCCTGTACAAGTTTGATACACTCCCACAGCAGGGTCGGTAGCATGATACACCAGTATAATCTTGACAACCATATCATGTTGTGCAGTATGGGCTAGGCACGGGCGTGGACTGGTTACAAGTCTAGTCTGTGTAGGTGTTATCCATATGCTATAGAAGGGTGAGAAACTAAAGGGAACAGTGCTGCCCTCTGGTGCTTTTATTTGCTATGCACAGACCTTGATTACAGAGGTGAGGGGTTACTTTGGCAAAGTCACCACTCACCTCCGTAATCAAGGAGGTGAGTGGTAAGCATATGGATAACACCTACACAGACTAAACCTGGTAACCAGTCCACGCCCGTGGCACTAGGTATTGGTTTATCAGGCTAAGACCCTTTGGAGGTCTCAGACAGATACAGGCTGGGGGTATGGAATTCTGTTGGTGGGGGAGGACCTCCTGGACTGGAGATTCATTTCTAGTTATGGAGGGGAGGTCCAGTATGTGATGACTGATTGGAGGTGCCGTATTTGGTGCAGAGGTTAAAATGGATTAAAGAGGTGAGGCATTTGGACCAAGGTGGGTGGAATAATATCAATATCTAGGCCATGGGGGCACATAAAGGGACCTTAGTATTCATGCAGCATGACCGCGTAAATTATACATCCCATAAACCAACGAAGTAAGTAATTCACTAGTGCTGCATTAATGTGTTATGGTAAGGCCTTTTTTCTTATCCTCGCATTGCAAGGACTATAGTAGCCTGGCCTATTGAACACCTGTCATCTACAGTCAACTTTGATAACGTTTCTGAGGTTTGAGAGAAATAAGTGGAAATATAACATCTGAATTATATAGTAAATACATTTTCAGGGATACTCTTCCACTGAGATGGCTGTATGTGAACATTTAAGACAATAAAATGTGAATGTTGTGCTCAGCAACATGTGTATGTAACTCTTACTTTTCTACCAATATATCGTCACTATTCTATGCCTATTATTATCATTCTGTATCCATACATCTCTGAGACATATCCATCAATATTTGCATGTATATTCTCCAGCCAGAGGTATGGTTGTTCACACTTCGCCCTACCCTTTCCTGAATAACATTCCCAGCAGTCTTTCCCTATGTGTATAAGCTGTAAGGGAGTGGTCATTTATTATCAACGGGGGGGGGGGGTGGTGGGTTTGAGGGGGAGGGCGTAAAAAATTCTGACCCCTCTCGAGGGGGGGCTAAAAAACATTTGACCCCCCTTGAGGGGGGGCTAAAAAAATTTACCCCCTTTTTTAGCAAAAAAGCCAGCGCGCTACTATAGATCAAAGAGGGGGCGCGAAATTTTTTTACTGCCGTCGAGGGGGGGCGTAAAAATTTTTCGCGCGTCCGCGCGTAAACCAACCACCGCCCCTGTTGATAAATAATGTTCACTCCCTATAGACGCTAAAAAGACCAACAGGGAATTGGCCCGCGGCCAGTGTGCCCGCCCAAGAAGTATAAGGACATGTTTGCAGACTGCAGCGCCATAGTGGTGACATCGGCACAAAGGAAATCTCTACTGTCTTTGGTTAAATTGGATTACCTTGATTGCAATGAGTTTGAGTCATCAAAATGATGGCCCAAAGGTTGTAGGTTTTGCTATTGCCAGCTCAATGCAGGGACAAATATATGAATAATTGATAAATGAATTCTGATTTAGCCAATTGGTTTGCTGTCATCATGATCCTGGCATTGATTCGCCAAATTGGAAAAACATAATAAAAGGACACTTTCACCTCCATACATCATAATCGAGAACTGACTGATTTCAAACCTTATTTCTTTCAAGAACTGATAGATTTCCATCCCCATAATAGTAATCAACTCTGTGGGGACTATAGTGCCAGTGGCAGAGGAGCAGACCATTATTCTGGGACCCTTATTATCGGGGAGACATTTAGTGGTCCACTGACCAACCCTGAAAAGGTCATCGATCAGTGTCGTAATCCCTCTCGGCAGCATATATAGCAGTAGAGGAAAACATCCCTTGGGTTAATAGTTATTTATATAGGGACCCATGATTGAAAATGGTTATTTTGTGGCCCGAATGCTCCATAACATCTATACACTCACTATAATCTGAGACAACTCAGGCACTGGCTATATCGTGGACGAAGCTGAACTAACCGCTGAATTAATGGTCATGTTCTTCATACTTAAGATCCCTGTCCCCTTCCCATCAGAGCTTCAACACTATCTACCGGTCTCCTCTCGTCTCCTCCTTTTCATAGGCTCCCTCTCCTGTAGACCACTACTAACATGGCATCATTAGTTGACCCTTAGCCCTTAAGGCTTGCAGGTCTCCAGTCTCATATTCACTCGTCAAAATAATGATACATTAATGGAAACACGGAAAGTAACTGCATCAACGCATCCTGTATTATATAAGAAGTCTTCGCTAGCATGATGCATGAATGCAACACTTGCGATTTACTCCCACGAGGACTGCATTTATGCAAGGTTATACATGTAGCACTGAGAGGGTAGAGCAGCATCAATGCTGTATTGTGTCCCACACAGAGAGGGGAAACAGCAGGTTGTGTCCATCACTTTGACTGCCTATAGAGTGGGAGATGGTCGAACTGTACAGGTAATTAATGTGTAGAGGCAAGGAGAAAGGGGGCCCCATGCTAAAAGTCAACTTTAAAATTTAGATCACTGGCTTTTCAGTGATATATTGTAAGAGAAGATACTCCTGTTAGTTTTAGAGGAATGGCCTGCTAAACGTAGGTAGGTGTGACCATTTCCTGAATGGCAATAAGCTCCATGCCTAATTGATCATGAGATACATCTATAATTAGCATAATTTATGCTAATTAGCTAAATTAGCATAATTTTTTATTCTTTTGCCTATAACTTTTGATCAAGAAATGGTATTTTCGTTCTGTTTTCACCATACTAAACCAAGTGAAAGATTCTTTCAAATGGGATAATTGATTTTCCTATTTAGAATGAAAATCACGTTTCCATGACAACAGACATCAACAACGATTCCTATTTAGGCCCAAAAGCATTTTTTTACGTGCCTAATTTGGAACCTTCCCACCATAAATAGAACGTTTTATCTAAAATCATTGAATTCTCCATAAAAAAGTACCCTATAATAGTTTTAGGTATATTTTTTCCTATTCTAGTCCATAGTGGTGCCCCCTCGTAGCTAAAACAGGTTCTAAATCCCACAGGAACCCCCATTTCTGCTTGCTGGCTCACTTATGTGCAGGTCAATTTTCATGAGTTTTGGTTATAGTATGACAGAACATGGTTCAGAGTATGCTTTGAATCTTTGGGCCTAAAAAAATATTGCTGTGTTCAGGTAATGCTACCTACCCTAATTCTTTGGCCCTACACCAACCTTTTTGGGGGAATCTTTGGGGAAAATCTGATAATTTAGCACTTATCGAGACATGGAAGTTTTTTTCAAGATCTTGTGCATCAAATTCGTGTTGCATAGGTGCGAAAATTTACAGCCGGCCTAAAAGAAATTCTCAAAAAAAAAATCCCTACCTTCATACCCTAATTTTTTCAGACCCCGTTACCTGAACACAACAATGTTTTTTAGGCCTTTTGTCTTGTAATGTATTCATACACAGCCTGGGAACACTGGGAATACAACCACCACTTGATATGTGTATAGTTTCCCCCAGAGGGATGCATCGAGATTAATTTTGGCCAAGGTTACGAGGGTATCAACATAGCTGCATACAACATGGTGGAAGAAGGGTATAGGATGAAACCAGGGTTGGGTAAATAGTCATTGACTGATTATGACATCTACCTATGGTAGATCTATTCAGTCTCATGCTATACATACTACAGGTATACAATTAGTGGGTGGGGTCAGTTGTTGCAAGGATTCAGCAAGGATTGAAAGGAAGGGAACTGGACATAATTCCAAAAGGCAGTCGAGAAAGAGGCATATATAAATGAAGTTCTGGGAGACAGAAAGACAAATAGACTAAGACAAAGAACACGACAGTTGGCTAGTCATATAAAGAGAAATGGGGGAGGGGATCCCTGTGTTTGGAAGAGGCTGCACTTGCCTTCTATTAACCGTTGAAATTCGCGATGCCAATGGCATTTGTGGGCACTTTGGTTTGCCTAATAATTAGTTGGAAGCTGAGGGAGACACGTATAGGAATGTCAGGTCCATGATATCTTATCATCTGGGACAAATCAGTTGCCTTACATCTAAAGGGAGTTGTATTACTTTGGGTTCTCAAAGAATATTGCAGGATCAATATGTAGCACCCATCCAGATATCCCGTGTGTTTACCAATTCACTTTAGATAACTTATTAAGCAATTTCACAGGTGGGGGGTAGGCCTACTCATACCCTGAAAACTGTAGTTTAAAAAGAGCTCAACGGTGTAAGCAATCGTACTACGGGGGGGGGGGATTTGGGGGTTAAGTAGAATATTTTTAGCCTTGTTGGCGAGCACTACATTGGTCTATCCCTTCAGAGTGAGTCAACTTTTACGCCACGGCTGCGTCCATGCATCATTGTGACCATATTCTCATAGTGGAGTAAACACTTTGATGCCCTTTAAAATGGTTTAAACAACCAGAAGGTACCAGACAACTCAGTTGACCTCGACAGGCAGAGACTATGTTAAGAAGGTACCTAGGACCAGGCACCCCACCAACCGGAAATTGCAGACCTCCCGTCTACTGGTAAGGAAGCTCTTCACCCAGGGATTCCTTACGGCACCGGAAGTACACCAGACCCATCATGCATTGCGTTGATGACGTCATGGTTAATGAGGGTCAGTGGTGGAGAATACGTGACGTGAGTTGTATCAGGAAGTAGGAGTGGTTTCTCACTACCTTTGGTTCCTGTATTAAGTGGGGGCTATACCGTGCTGACAAAGGTCAGGTTCTCAATAACTATCACTTACTGAGCGTGTAATTAAGTATCTGTGTAAAGCGGTGTTTTGTAGATCTAGACTAAATTAGGCATACTCTTGCGGTGGAAGTTCATATGTGTCCTCTCCTTTTGTCTACAGATTCGCATTTTCTACATAAACGCATTTTCTACATCGACACATTCACTCTTTTTAGCCTGACTTTCTCAAACCTTTTTCGAGACCACAAACGTGGCACCCGTCTGGGGAATAGGGGTATATGTATTACTTAACCTATCAAACCTTCTATTCACTCCGAAACCCCCCACGAGTAAATTTATTTCAGGCATTTAATACCTCATATGAATAACAAATGCAGTAAACGTAAAGAATATTTGTTTTAATTGTGCTAGTATTTAGTGGCAAACTGCTACAGGAATGGAATATCTTTGTATGAAACGACTACCAACAAGAAACACGTATCCACAAATTATATCGCATTGATAAAACCTGAGCGCAAATCGATCTAATTCTGATTCATGGTGTTCTGGGCATGTTCTGGGGCAATGGAGTCAATAAAGGGGCCTAGGCTTTAGAACCCTGATCAATACTATTCTCTCTCCATGGTATGAAACAAACCTCTGAGGCTTTGCACGTCAGAAACGATGATTAACCCTTTAATGGCGGCTTAATGCCTTAGTAATTCCGTCCATTATTTTATCTTCCTCGTGCACCAATGCTGGGATTGTGAGTAACTCACCAGAGCTGCTTTGGTGCATCCGGGGGTGCATCATGTCAACCCTTTGTGGGCGCTGAACGGTCGCATGGTACAAGAATGTAGCTCTGGCGAGTTACTCTCCAACTGCTATAGTCATGCGCTATACATAACAAAGAGCACAGTGCCATGCGGCCCTTAAAGGGTTATTAATTATCGGACGCAATCGATAGCACACAGGAATGAGAATACACAAAAGAGGTTAGTGGTACATTGGTGCTATTGGTACTACGGCATATGGCGTGTGCCTGGGTTTACCTCTGGGGTTTGTACAGATAGATTTATTAGGCCAACAGAAAGAGTGTATCTGCTTCTATGGTAAGGTGGTCTAAGTGAGGGACTCTGGATTTGGTTTATTTCCTGAAAGCTTTAGAAGTACCATGGGAGTCAATTCAGGGAAATATCGCCAATTGATGTACAAATTGCAGATTATACCAAAATAATCAAAATACAGATAACGATTTCTTTGCTTGGGCTTATTGTTCTTGGTAGGGTCATGTAGTCTGAAGTACACCTTTTCTTATGCTGCATAGTGATATACAGTACACTGTCAATGCATTATAATTGCGGCATCTGGACGGGTTCAGCTTTTTTTTTATGTAAATATCTTCTTCCCATAGGTTTAACGTTGAGCCGCCGATCGCCACACCCCCAGTGGCGTAACGTGTCTCGATCCACCACAGCGGCCGATCCAGTACTGCAGCCTCGTTCCGGGCGCATGTAAACATTCAAAATAGCGGTCTGTCGCTTGTATAGGGAACTACGGTAACGGATTTTGTTGATTTTTTTCTTATTTAAACCCTCTAAAAACATAACATGAATAGAGAACTAAACTCCCCTGGTGTCCTCGGTGGCTGATCCACCCCTCGGGAGTCGTCTCCCTCGTGGTGGATCAACCACCTCGTACACCACGGTCGTTTAGTTCTCTCTATTTATTCCTCTCATAAAGTAGAACTGTACAATATTGAGGTTAATGTAATGTAGTTAAGCAATTATTAATCAGTTGCTCATGCTGGGATTATCATTCATCGCCATTAAAGAATACTCAATGTGTGGTATTAGGTTCATTTTGCCCTTTTCTATAGCCAGAACTTGAACGGACTCTATTGTTGATGTGCAATATGACATCATGATCCATTAGTTATCCAAACCATATTGCTGATTCACTTTAGCTTATTTCCTATTTCTATATCTAGCCATGTGATACTCTACTCTAAGCTGAGCTGATTTATTCTCTCTTAAATCTGTCTACTCTAGATCCTACTTGTGGGCGGTGTTTACAGGTTTCACCACGATCTATTGGTATGGCCTTGGATTATTCTACCAGCGCTATCGGACATCATTAGTTTAACTCTATCAGAGGAGACCTAGTCATATTATATTGGCTACCTCCACTTTGTCCTGGGCTCCATACAACTCCGCCCCCACGCATACTGCAGTATTTATAGAGTGGCTTGCTGTAATCGATATGCTGTGTAAGACTTTGGGGAACTGGATATCAGCCTCTGCATCATTGACAGAACTGGGCGTGCAGTATGTGCTGTAAAAATATGCTGTTCTTTCCTCTGTGGTATTGTTAGATGTTGGATTCTTAACCACTTATCATATATATTATACATTTAGAAACTATGCCAATTTGGCCATGCTGGTTGAATGGGGCCCTGGTGAGCAGGCCACAAGGACATTCATGTATCACGCCGATCATGTGGGACTGATACACTGACACTAAAAGGGTCCATGTGATGCACCGACTAGTTAAACTTAGAACTGTAACAGTGCATCATGGCGACAGTAGAACACACATGACTTAGAACAAGTATTTGATTGGATGGTGGTTTATACCTTGTCCACAAATAATAAACTTTTGCCTCTCCTGACACTAAACCCAATAAGTTATTCATTAGGTTATTACTCATTCGTCTATGCTATAGAACGTAGAGAGAGACTCTATTCTCCGTCTTACTCTATGCCTAGAGATCCTATAGACCATGCTGAGCAGATGGTAAAGATTAGAGATCATTTCCCTCTATAGTTGGGGGAACCATTATTCATGCATCAGTCTGACTAAATCTAGCAAAAGGTATACGCAGTACTATCTTAATCTTTGTACTTTGTTAAAAATTAGACATATAGTGCTTAACCCTCAAAGCACTGCGTACTGTCTAAAGGTTATTTGAGTAACTCGCCACTGGTGCATTTTGTAGGTGCATCATGACAACACTGCAGGAGTGTTTTAACCCCACAGGAGCAATATTATGCCTTTAAAATGAGTTACTCATCAGTGCTGCATTTGTATAATTATGCATTATAGCTGCCTAATTCCTTTTATACAATGTATACTGTTGTTTAAAGGGTTAAATGTATGTGGTATACCGGCAGTGACAGACTGCCTGCGTGTAACAGGAGAATACAGGTGTGAAGGGGGAAGTGTACAGGTGCACATGCCACTGCAGCCATCTATCTACAGGCCGCCCCAGCACCAGCACTACATCCTCTACCAGGTTATTTCACAAGGAGCTACGACTACTTAGCCACTGCCATTTGAACAGTTGTCACATGTACTGTGTGATGACCTAGTACTGCTCTCTATGGTAATGCTTCATGAAAGTAGGTGGTGGGGCTAGGTAGAAGTGGTGTAATGATAACATTCCTAAATATCTTGAATGCTGATGTACAGACAACTTTCAATATGGGCACGTGTGAGTATACTGCTCCAGACTAAGGACAGTGGCAGCTCTGAAATACTGTCGTTAACGAGCAGTTATAGATTTATGGCATGTTTTAGATGCCTGAAGTATATATTATCTAACAAGAGGGATCTTAGGAAAGAACGGATAAATGTATGGATTGACGATCTCATTTCTCTGAGCTCTTAAATCAATGTAATGCATTATGAATAGTTTCAGCCAGCCCATCCCCTCTTCCAATCCAAAAGGAAAGGAACAAAAAAGGGAGATATAACCTAAAGATATGAATAGAACTGTAGATACCGTTTTGGCATGTATACGTATCAGGTCTTGAATAAGCAGCGGCCTTAGATACAGATAGAGCCTAGCACTGTCAATATCAGGGAAAGTAAAAGTGCTGTTTAAGCATCACCAGGGTCAGTCAGTATTTCTTGCCTGCAGAGCCTACATCTAGCAGCACATAGTGGTACCTAAATATCACATGAATACCACTGCATTAAAGCACACATACAGTTTATGAGCTTGCCCTGCATGGCTTGCAGCTATTAAATGTTGCATGTGTGCATGCATGTATATTATGTGTAGGGTGCAGTAGATATCTGGTAGTAGACAACCCTTTAAAAAGCACATCACATGTCATAATTTGTGTTCATTCAACTGTCTCCATATTGCATTTGTACATCCTTCCAACCTCTTGTGATTCTTTTTAAACCATTGGGTCGTCATGAGACATGAATGCAGCCCTGGTAAGTTACTCACCAGAGCTGCATCATGAAGACACACATCCATGGCAGAATAAAGCACTAGTCAGCCCTTAATGGAATTTCCTACGAGAACTAGCTCCACATGAAAGGACAGATGAGTCTATTTGGAGCCCCTTGCAACTGAGCTGCACAAAGGTACTTGGGGGATTTCCCTGAACCTGCAGCCTTACCTTACAAGAGCTATATATACCTACAATTATCACAGGCTCTTTCTCTGTGTAATTCTTCCACTTGATTTACATACATATCCTACTGGCAGGATTAGCAGTCAAGTAGTACACCAGGTTAGCATTACTTTAGGCAAATCATGTGTATTTGTACCTTTGGGGTTAGTGATGTTGGCATGGGTCAAGACCTTTTGAAAGTTTCAGATGACCTGATCGATGGCAGGGACATGGCATGAGTAGACCATATCAAACTGCAGGTTAAATGTGACATAACATTGGACATGTAGATTTCATTTAGAGTGTACACTGAAAAAAGTCTTCCTGATAAAGTGACATGTAAACCCATATTAACTTGATTTGACACAGAGAACACACATCATTGGGACATGTGCACATATGTCACCATGACAACTGTAGCAACAGTAATCCTCATATCAATTGACATGCCTTAAAATGCCACGTCATCTGTGAGTTGACGAGGGTCACGGCCATGTCGAAGTCCTTTGACATGTGATGGTTTGACAGACATGATTGTTCTAGGATATTCCACTAGATGAGGCAAACAACCATTTTGGTACCAGGATTAATCACTACCTAGAAGTACTACCAACACTTGAGACATTTGATGTATCTGTGACATTTTGTTATCATGAAGAATAGATCACTAAGGTCTGTAAATACTATCAATGAATGGTAGTGAATTATATTTCATTGTTAAATTTGCATTTGTTATTGAATATCAAAATAGACACCCACCATCCTGAATACTTCAACTGGAGAGGTTAGACATCTTATGTGTGGGTCAGTGAAAATACCAAATTAAAGGCCTGTATTCTAACCCACAATCTATAATCTCAGTATCTACAGTACAGGGAGACATATGGCATTGTCATGCACCTCCATGCCCTTGTCTTATGGACTGCATAGAGGTCCTCAGTCAAGTAGAAGTTCTGTAGATAGGAAAAAGTGCCTTAATGTTGCAGGCCTGTGGGACTATGATATCCCCTGCCTTCTAATATAGGCCTGCCTTGATTGAACTATTGGTACATAGTTATTGACAGCTATTGACCCTTACATGATTGCCTCACAGTATTACCTAGCACTAAGGTGAATAGATCAGAAATATGTGATGTGTCTTCATTACGCATGTCAAGTGGAGTTGACGAACCAAATATGAGAGTGTCAACCTCATTCGACATGCCTTCATACATGTTATGTGGGAGACAAATTGTGACCTGTGCAGTATGCGTCAAAGTGATCAGTGTTCTTCTCTCTGTGTAGTTTGAAGCAATTTCTTTTATACCCAGTTGATTGAGCCTCAAGCATGCATGATAATCTCTTTCTATGTAATCCAATTTGTGGGAATTGGAGTTTGATTTAATAGAAGCACCATCATTATCGTTTCCAATCTTGCAGAACAATTTCAGTTCAGTTGAACAGCCATTTGCTGTGTGGCCGGATAACTTGTGATAAGATAAGCCGCTCCTGGTGTTACATTTTCCACATGACCCACCCTCAGAATGTTAGTTAGATAGTATATCTGAGCTATTCTCTTCCCCTGTACTTCTTGGAACTAAACAGAAGCTGTCGACTAAATTAATTATCTGACCCTTTTAGAGGGCTAAGTGGCTTAGTAAGGATAGATAGCAAATACATTATCCTTTGGGGTAATTCTATTCTCAATGCACTGAAACCTAGCTCAGGTTTGGTTGAAAGTCACTGCTGATCACCAATGTCACTATTGATAATTTTATTTTAAAAGCCATAACCATAGGAAGTCACTGTGAAGACCCATGATTGTAGAAAGAAATATGAGAGAGGGAACTATTTTAATATCTAGATGTTCCTTTCTTCAGCAGAGATCAAACAGCATGAGCCTTCATTTAAACAACTTGGAACCCGTGAAATACAAACAATGGTTACAAATTTTGGTATCATGAATTTGGCTAAATATTACAGGAATAACACTGCATCATATATAACACACATACATATTAGGAGCCTGCCCTACATGGCCTGCAGCTGTTCAATGTTGCATGTATGAGGTTCAGTTTGCATATGTGTGTGTGAAGTGGAGTATATATCAGGTAGTAGAGAACCCTTTAACCATTTGAAAGTGCACATCATGTGTCAAAGTCTGTGTTCCTTCACCTGTCTCAGTGCTGCATTTGTGCATCCTGTCAACCTCCTAAGAATTTCTAAACCATTGGGTCATCATGATGTATGAATGTAGCACTGGTAAGTTACTCACCAGAGCTGCATCATGAAGACAAACATCTATGATGCACTCAAGAACTTTTCAGCCCTTAACGGGTTTTTCCTACCAGAACCAGCTGCATGAAAGGACAGCTGAATCTATGTGGAGCCCCTTGATACTGAGCTGCATCAAGGTACTTGGGGGATTTTCCTGAATCTGCAGCCTTAACATACAAGAGCTATGTACATCTGGATCTATACTTATCATGGGCTCTTTCTCTGTATAATTCATCCAATTGATTTAGGTACATACATATCCTAGGGACAGTATTAGCAGTAAAGTACATTCCGTCTGCTTTACATTAGGCAAAGCTTATGTATCTTGTAACCTTTAGATTAGCTGGGACATGGCCAGAGTCTACAGATATCTCAAACTGCCAGGTCAATAGTGAAAAAAAACTGAACATGTACACTAGCATTTAGAGGTTAGTTTGAAGCATTTCTTTCAGCTGACCAGGCCTTGAGCATGCATAATAATCTCTTCCCATGTAATCCAATTTGAGGAAATTGGAGTTTGATTTGATAGAAGCACCATCATTATGGTTTCCAATCTTGCCGATCGATTCTGGCCTCACCCAGCAGCAATTTGCTCTGTGGTAGGATAACATGTGATAAGATAGACCTTTCTTGGGGTTACATTTTCCACATAACCCATCCTCAGAATGTTAGTTAGATGGTAGATCTGAGCTATTCTCTTCCCCTATCCATCTTGGAACTGAACAGAATCTATCATATAAACTAATGGTCCAACCCCTGTAGAGGGCTATGTGGCTTGGTAAGGTTAGATAGTGAATACTTTATTCTTTGGGGGTAATTCTATTCTCAATGCACTGAAACCCCAGGTTTGGTTGAGAACCACAGGTGATCACCAAGACCACTACTGATAACCTCCAAAGCCATAACCATAGGGAGTCACTGTGTAGACCCATGATCATGGGAATAAATATTATAGAGGAAACTTTTGTAATATCTAGATGTTCCTTTCTCCAGCAGAGAACAATCTGGTTAAAAATGAAAAGCTCCAGGCCTCATTTAAACAACTTGGGGTCACTGAAATACGAACTTGGATTTTAGATTTTGGTGTCATTAACTTGACAGGGATTGGGGAGAATTCAGGTTGAAGGACCCCCTGTATTCGTTCAACACCGCATCCAATAAATCCCTACCACCACCAAAAGCAGCGACACTACCTCTTCCAGTCTGCTAGCATCACCAGGAGCTAACACTATTATTGCAGGGGGGGATGAGATCAGGAGGGTCTTGCCAAAACATGATGAACCTCTTAAAGGGGGCCTAGCACGGCTAAGACGTACCCGCCTTAGCAAGTCACGTGACCACCCCTCGACCAATCAGATCGTCGCGATGTTTCCGCTGGGTCCGGCGACTTTGTGAACTATCTTTGAGCAGGTACCTATTTTGAAAATCGCTGTGCTAGTCCCCCTTTAAGGGCTCTTGATAGGTTAGCTCAGAGGAAAATATATTTGCGCGTAATTTGACACAAATCCTTTCAATATATATATATAAGTTATATACAAAACTGACCGTAATTGATGCCTATTCCAATTCTATCCCATGATATCAGAATTTTGTTGCTATGGAATGAAAATGGAACAAAGACGTTCTTTTTAAGCTTCTTTTGCTTTGAACAGCATTATGGGATGGATAATCGACACATTTTTCCCATTTGATGATTGGAGACTTATTTTCAAATCATTATCCCGGGACTTTTTTTCCGTTAGCCTATATTCCAATTATTAAGGTCTCCAGAGCATTTAAAAGTTGCCTAGTTGATAAGAAAATGCAAAAAATCTTACAAAATGGGTGATAATAGGGGTAAATAAGCATTTTTCAAGCTTTTGGACATTTTTTTTTTCAATGAGGCAACTTTGAAATGCTCTGGAGGCCTTAATAATTGGAGTATCAACTTACTGAAAAACCGATAATGACTTGAAAATTAGTCTCCAATCATCAAATTGGTAAATTGTGTTAAATTTCACTCCCATAAGGCTGTCAAAATGAAAAGAACGTTTTTGTTCCATTCAGCTTCCAAAAGTATCAAATCCTCATAAAATGGAATTCATTCTAAAGAGGTATTCAATACAATCGCATTGATGTGTGATAAATCTAGTTCAATTGTACATTAGCCTATTTATACATAGAAACATGTTCTTGAGGGCAAACCTATCTAGAGCCCTTAAATCTTTTCAGAGATTACTGATGGAAACGTGTATGGGTAAACTCGTTTGCACAATATTGCCAAATAACTGCTCAATTATCGGATATAAAGAAAATAGAGAATGGACAAATAACTCTTCTAACCCATGGGGTATGTCTAAAAATATCGATTTCAATTACCAATATAGCTTATCAATACACCTCCAGCACACATTTAGTTTTAACCATCCGTGCACGTTTTACCCCTTGAACTGACCAGAATACTTTTAGCAATACGAAAACGTGCACGTTTTATTTTTGGGGTTCACGTTTGTCTTTTGGCAAGACCCTCCAGAGCACCCCTCTACCACCAGGTACCAAATGTAATGCTGCCTCTAATTGAGTCTGGAGGCTCCCCTAGAGGTGTGCTCTACCATTCTAAAGGGTATGTGTGTTGAGGTTGATGGAAGAGGAAGATTAATAATGCCATGGTGCAGACATGTTATATCTTAGATGCTTAAAGAATGTCTAATCTCCCCCACTAAAATATACTCCCTTTTCCTAGAGGCAATCATGAGTTATCTTTTGAAAATATTTTATAACTCCTTCAGCAGTTCACGTTGAGATCTTATGTCATGGCAGATATGATCGTTACTATAGAACAGTACTGGACATGTCATATTCAATGGGGGGGGATGGAATGCAATGTGGCCGTATTCAATGGCTGATGATCATGTGACCTGCTGCAATAAACAGAGCTAAATATTGTTGAATTTCTCTACTTAAAAGCTTTCAAACCAGTGTAGCCATAACATAAATGCAATTGTCCACTTGCATGGGACATTTTTGCATCGTATTCCCCTCAGTGGTTCTGCCTGCATTTAATACGGGCAGAACCACCTCTGGAATACGATGCAAAAATATCCCATGCTCGTGGACATTTGCTTATGTATTCATGTTGATACCAGTGTTGATACACTTCCACAGGATTACCAGTGCCATGCTGGTCAGGTAATCACCAGGGCTGCATTGGTGCATTCCCAATAACAAGTGCCGCTAATAAAAGATGCCTGGAGGCTTTATCTTGGCCTTTACTGGTTGTTATATCAAGTCCCCAGACCCGCTCCCTGTTACATGGTATTGGTGTTAAACATCATGACCCCCAGCCCCTCATCTCTCCCTCTGTCTACTCAGATAGGTCATGGCTGTGTCCATTGTAAATTGAAGGTAACACAGTGTTCACATCGATTTCATGAAACAATGACCAGCTGGCAACATCTATGGCTTACACAAATAAAGTAGAGCCACCAGGGCATTAATTCATTTGTTATGCCAACTCTATTGAACCAGTGCAACCTAAAGGCTCATTGTGCTGCACAGTTGCAGTTGTGTCTTCTTACTTGACAGCACTGCATTATTGCGACATGCCAAAAATGCTTTGTAGCAATTGTCGGAGAGGAAATAATTCTTAGAAATGAATTAGAATATATCATCATTTATACCTTGCTTCCTTTGCAACCTCCTCTATTTCATCACATCTTCTACACATTTTCCTCTGTCTGATGTCAATGCTAAAATCTATATTCCAGGTGGTATACCTTTGCATTGTATGTTACAATTCCATCTTCATTGTATGTTAATATTCCATCTTCTACACATTTTCCTCTGTCTGATGTCAATGTTAAAATCTATATTCCAGGTGGTATACCTTTGCATTGTATGTTACAATTCCATCTGTTAAAAACACAGTGAAGAAACCACCTGTAGCTGTCTCCGTGGCAGCTCATTTTTATCTCAGACTCCCTATAGACAACACATTTTCCTTACTCCTCCGCTGATCATCATGTTTTAACTGTATCCATAACATGCTACATGTAGTCTATCAAATAAAACCCAAATAGCAGCTTTAAGTGGCTGAATAATAATTTAACCTACCGGCTAATGATAAAACCTTCAGGTTCTTCATTGTGTAGAGATGCTGGAGTCCGAAGTCCCTCAGCTGGGTACACCAGCGGAGAAAGAGCCTGGTTAATGACGTCATCGTTGACAGGTATCCCACACCAATATCTGTTATATGTGAACACCTGCAAGAACAAATAAATCAAGGGTGAGATGATAAAGGTCTGTGCAATTACACCAATACATATAAAAGTACAGGTATATTAAATCAAATGGGGCAGGGGTAGAGCACTGTACACATTTGCCCACTCTAAGGACAAACAGCATTGGGGTAGTGGGAAGAATAATAACTACCATAAATTGAGCAGGTGGTGTATGATCAATAATAGATCCATTCTGAGTGTGATTTCGACCTTCTCCCCAGATGTGATGTGCCCCCTTTCTTTAGCACTTAGTGTATGTATACCCCTGACGACGTGGCCCCTTCCATTATAGCTATACTACATTACTGACGTCGATTCAATGATGACATGAACGCCCCTTTTCCTTTAGGCCCCATTTACCCTAGAATATTCCTGCATGATGTTCCCCTATTACCCATAATATTGATGTCCACACCTTGATGACGTACTCCATTTTCTATATACCACTTGGTTCTGTGTGCTACCCATTTCCTTGTACTATTAAATCTTATGACTGTATCCTGCTGATGTACCGCTTTTACGTTACTACTTATTTATAGATCTGTCACTTTCTGATGTACCCCTTTTCCCTATAATATTCATGTCTGTCCCCTGTTGATGTACCCCTTTTCCCTATACTACTCATGTCTGTCCCCTGTTGATGTGCCCCTTTTCCCTATACTACTCATGTCTGTCCCCTGTTGATGTACCCCTTTTCCCTATACTACTCATGTCTGTCCCCTGTTGATGTACCCCTCTTTCCTATACTACTCCTGTCTGTCCCCTGTTGATGTACCCCTTTTCCCTATACTACTCATGTCTGTCCCCTGTTGATGTACCCCTCTTTCCTATACTACTCATGTCTGTCCCCTGTTGATGTACCCCTTTTCCCTATACTACTCATGTCTGTCCCCTGTTGATGTGCCCCTTTTCCCTATACTACTCATGTCTGTCCCCTGTTGATGTGCCCCTTTTCCCTATACTACTCATGTCTGTCCCCTGTTGATGTGCCCCTTTTCCCTATACTACTCATGTCTGTCCCCTGTTGATGTGCCCCTTTTCCCTATACTACTCATGTCTGTCCCCTGTTGATGGGCCCTTTTCTCTACACTTCTCATGTCTGTCCCCTACTGATGTGCCCCTTTTCCCTATACTATTCATGTCTGTCCCCTGTTGATGTGCCCCTTTTCTCTATACTACTCATGTCTGTCCCCTACTGATGTGCCCCTTTTCCCTATACTATTCATGTCTGTCCCCTGTTGATGGGCCCTTTTCTCTACACTACTCATGTCTGTCCCCTACTGATGTGCCCCTTTTCCCTATACTATTCATGTCTGTCCCCTGTTGATGTGCCCCTTTTCTCTATACTACTCATGTCTATCTCCTGTTGATGGGCCCTTTTCTCTATACTACTCATGTCTGTCCCCTACTGATGTGCCCCTTTTCCCTATACTACTCATGTCTGTCCCCTGTTGATGGGCCCTTTTCTCTACACTCTTCATGTCTGTCCCCTACTGATGTGCCCCTTTTCCCTATACTATTCATGTCTGTCCCCTGTTGATGTGCCCCTTTTCTCTATACTACTCATGTCTATCTCCTGTTGATGTGCCCCCTTTCTCTATACTACTCATGTCTGTCCCCTGTTGATGTACCCCTTTTCCCTATACTACTCATGTCTGTCCCCTGTTGATGGGCCCTTTTCTCTACACTACTCATGTCTGTCCCCTACTGATGTGCCCCTTTTCCCTATACTATTCATGTCTGTCCCCTGTTGATGTGCCCCTTTTCTCTATACTACTCATGTCTATCTCCTGTTGATGGGCCCTTTTCTCTATACTACTCATGTCTGTCCCCTATTGATGTGCCCCTTTTCCCTATACTACTCATGTCTGTCCCCTGTTGATGGGCCCTTTTCTCTACACTCTTCATGTCTGTCCCCTACTGATGTGCCCCTTTTCCCTATACTATTCATGTCTGTCCCCTGTTGATGTGCCCCTTTTCTCTATACTACTCATGTCTATCTCCTGTTGATGTGCCCCTTTTCTCTATACTACTCATGTCTGTCCCCTGTTGATGTACCCCTTTTCCCTATACTACTCATGTCTGTCCCCTGTTGATGGGTCCTTTTCTCTACACTACTCATGTCTGTCCCCTACTGATGTGCCCCTTTTCCCTATACTATTCATGTCTGTCCCCTGTTGATGTGCCCCTTTTATCTATACTACTCATGTCTATCTCCTGTTGATGGGCCCTTTTCTCTATACTACTCATGTCTGTCCCCTACTGATGTGCCCCTTTTCCCTATACTATTCATGTCTGTCCCCTGTTGATGTGCCCCTTTTCCCTATACTACTCATGTCTATCTCCTGTTGATGTGCCCCTTTTCTCTATACTACTCATATCTGTCTCTTGCTGATGTGACTCTTTTCCCTATACTATTCATGTCTGTACCCTGCTGATGTGCCCATTTTCCCTATACTATTCATGTCTGTCCCCTGTTGATGTGCCCCTTTTCCCTATACTACTCATGTCTATCTCCTGTTGATGTGCCCCTTTTCTCTATACTACTCATGTCTGTCTCCTGCTGATGTGACTCTTTTCCCTATACTATTCATGTCTGTACTGTGCTGATGTGCCTCTTTTTCCTATACTATTTATGTCTGTCCCCTGTTGAGGTGCCCCTTTTCCCTATACTACTCATGTCTGTCTCCTGTTGATGTGCCCCTTTTCTCTATACTACTCATGTCTGTCTCTTGCTGATGTGACTCTTTTCCCTATACTATTCATGTCTGTACCCTGCTGATGTACCCCTTTTCCCTATACTATTCATGTCTGTCCCCTGTTGATGTGCCCCTTTTCCCTATACTATTCATGTCTGTCCCCTGTTGATGTGCCCCTTTTCCATATACTATTCATGTCTGTCCCCTGTTGATGTGACTCTTTTCCATATACTACTCATGTCTGTACCCTGCTGATGTGACTCTTTTACTTATACTATTCATGTCTGTACTGTGCTGATGTGCCTCTTTTTCCTATGCTACTCATGTCTGTCCCCTGCTGATGTGCCTCTTTTCCCAAACTACTCATGCCTGTGTCCTACTGACGTGCTCCTTTTACCTATACCAGTCATAACCGTGTCCTAATGACATGCATCTTTTCCCTATACTAATCATTTCTGTGCCCCATTTAGCTGTGCTATACTCATGACCGTGTCCTGATGATGTGTACATTTTCCCTACACTACTCATGACTGCGTCCTTTTGATGTGCCCTTTTTACCTTTACTGCTCACGTCTATACATATGCCGTTTACAGTTTGTTCTGTCTACAGGCTTTTAAAATGCCTATCACACAAGGTTATGACATATTCTTTTAAATCGCCCCTCTCAGAAAATGTCAAAATAGGCCTTTTTGTTACACACAAAGTGGGCATTTTGTAGCCTGAGGAAAGGTCGGTGCATAGTAAATGTTCAGAAGTAACATAGTGGAAGGTTCTCAACCAGTTCTCAATGTAAGCCTATTAAAGATGGCAGGTGTCTGGTTACAGAGGTCTCTGTAGGACTGATTGGTTTCCCATGTCCTGTGAGTGGGTGAGTTGGTTGTCAGCATCTGAGGTAGGCGTTCTGAGGAAATAGTCATTTCTAACAACAGGGAGCACTGGGGGCATTTTGGAGGAAGCAAAATAAATTCAGACTATGGGAGGAGTGAGGGGAATCCTCGATCCCTTATTGGGAATGGGGCGGAGAGAAAAAGAATTCTCTTCCCTTACTGCCCTAGAGTCGCAATGATACCTCTATATACACATGCATGCTGGCAGGAAAGAATCTGGGTATGCTTGTGTAAGATCCGCCTTCCCCCTGTTGTTAAAGAGTGATCACTTACAAAAAGAGTGGTTTGGGCCAGAGGAGACAACCAGACCAGATGGTCCTGACAGGGGTGAAGGGGTGGACCTGTGTAAAATATACAGAGAGACAGACATACAGACAGACAGACAGAGACAGACAGACAGAAAGACAGAGACAGACAGACAGAGACAGAGAGACAAAGAGACAGAGAGATGGGGGAGGGGGAGATCCTTTCTGAATGCTGGCCTACAGACATCCTTAATTGGGTACTGGTATTGGTGGGTCGTGGATACAGGTGGAAGTAGTAGATATAACGACTGCCGTTCATTGGTAGATTAAGGGAAATCGTCCTAAATGTAATGTATTACATAGGTATGACCACTAGATTACAGACTAATTTAAAGTTCTTGCATTGAGAGGCTAGCCTTATCACAGTAGATAAGGGACTTCTATTGTAAGAAATATGAAAGGGACGGTGGATTCCCAGGAATGACCATAAAATCTTAAGATTTCTTGGAGATTGTTTTTAGCTGATTTTATATAAAATTGGCCCTGTGGTTTTATGGTCAGGTGAAGCACTCCTTTCCTCTACACTATAGGCTCAGCACTGTCAATCAGCATTGGGCAAGCACAAGGCTGGTGGACGCGTGGCTGTCCTAGTTGGAAGACGTAAGGGGCAAGGGATGATAAACCATTAGTGACAGGTCACTAGACTACCGTAGCAGCTTAGGGACCTTCTGTCTGCTTTTGCTCATTTTAGGTTTACTTTTCTTTTTCCTTTTATCACAGAGAGTGTGGGAAAGGAGGAGCAGGCAATATCCATGTTCTGTTAAAATAAGGCCTTTTATGGTCTCATGCTTTCCGTTGGTAGCTACTCGATTAACTGTCATCTTCTTTGATGAATTAAAATATGTTTGCTGTGATCGTAAGGGAGACATGGGTAGGGGCAAAGATATAAGAAAATACAGGGGCAGATAGATTGAGAGATCCACTTGGAGAGAGAGACTTGCAGACAGAGACAAAACAAGGGTGGTCATGCAAGAGAGAGAGAGAGAGAGAGAGAGAGAGAGAGAGAGAGAGAGAGAGAGAGAGAGGGAGAGCAAGGTAACCGAGGCAGACAGGATAATTTGCAAGTTATCTAGGGTAGGTAGGTCGGGTTTTTCTTATTTTGCATAGAAATGTACATGGGTAGATATTCGTCGATTTGTGTTAGAACTATGGAAAACATAAGGAAGGTGAAAAAAATATATGCAAGTTAAGCTCTTGACTCGAGACCCATAGAAAGATTGATGGAGAGATATGAGAAATGTGAAAAGAAATATGGAAAATTGATGAAATCATTTTTGATTGAATTGAATTTATTTCTCACATAGATGTTGCTGAGAAAAACTAAAACTAAAAAGAATATGTCAAAATTAATGAATAATATGAAAAAAAAATTCTCAAAATTCAAAAAACAAAAAAACAAAAACAAAAGAAAACAACAACTAAGGTCGACCCTATTTTGCTAGTTGGTCGCATTACTGGAAAGACAGCTTTTTTGCCCAAATAAGGATAAGGAGACAAGGAGCATGTATGGCAGAGAATGCCATCCCACTCTCTTAACCACCTACTTCAATCTACTGGATGGTGGTAGGTGGTCATGAGTAGGATAAAGGACGGGGTGGCAGAGAATAGGCTGTTGTTAGGTCTAGTGTTATGTTTGGTGCCGGTTACAGGCATCATACACTAATGGTAGATAGAGTCACTGCTCTCATTCCCGGACAACACTACCAGCTTTTTATGAACCTTTTCTTTTGTACCAGAACACTGTGTTCCTCCAAAATCATGAGTAATCACGCAATCAAAATGCGATCTTTTGGACGACATGATGTGTACACAATATCATTATTTGGAGGTAATTTGATAAACTGTTAGTTTGAAATCTGCAGATAGCCTTAGCCCATTGGGGGCTACATAGCGCCTTGGCATGCTATTATCCATTGTCGCCCTACAGTGTAAAGCAACCCTGTTGACTAAGAATTCAGCTGTTTTTGTCAGGAAGCTAGGGATACTGAGGTCACATTTTTTCTGGTTTCAAATGTATGCACCATGTAACCTGACATAAAGGATCAACATAATGCATCAGCACAGGTAGTTAATTCAAAACAGTGGTAAATAAGCACTGTTTCAAATTAACATCCAGTGCTGCTTGGTAGTTTCTTACTGCATTATGCCAACAAATAAACATCGAATATCAACCCCAAATGGTTAACAGATCGGTAATAAGAGCAGTTACTTCCTATAGCAGCAAGCAGTGACTGTAAGAGGATAGGGGGTGTCGCAGAGGCTAGTGGTAGCCATCCCAGAAACAGATATCAAAGGACGGAGTACCGACCTCACCCACAGCAGATGAACAATCAATATCACCCCTCCAAACCCAACCACATTATTCCACCCAACCGCAGTATTCACCCCAACCTACCAGCCTTAGCATATATATAGTCACCCCAACCATATAGCAGGCCTAACCCCAACCTCAGCCTTAAAATATATAGACAGCCACCTCAACAACATAGCAGGCCGCACCCCAACCTACAAGGCTTAAATATACAGCCACCCCAACCACGTAGCAGGCTTCACCCCAACCTGCCGCCCTCAACATATGGACAGCCACCCCAACCACATAGCAGGCGGCACCCCAACCTGCTTATATTAACATATATACAGCCACCCCAACCACGTAGCAGGCTTCACCCCAACCTGCCGCCCTCAACATATGGACAGCCACCCCAACCACATAGCAGGCTGCACCCCAACCTGCCTATATTAACATATATACAGCCCCCCAACCATATAGCAGTCTGCACCCTGACCTGCCGACCTTAACATAATTATATACAGCCACCCCAACCACATAGCAGGCTGCACCTCAACCTGCCGGCCTTAAGATCATATCCCAACTAAAATTCTGTCATTTTTCAATTATCCCATATAAGGATGTGTTGAGCCTCTCTATAAACCCTCCCTTTTTTAAACAATGTGTTATTCATTTCACCTTAAAATATGCACATTATTACACAATTATTTTACTGCAGGTTGACACTAAAAGAACTGGATAACATAGCACTGTTTTTGTTTGTCATGGATGAGTGATCAGCTCTATAGTATGGGTTCCTACATGGCTCAATAGTGGCACCTTGTGGTCAAGGGACCACTGTTTGCCCTTGGATCAACAAGGTAAATGGAGCCTCTGTGATAGGCCTCTTAGAGTTCCCCTTTGGGTTGTTGATCTACACATAGCTCATATGATAGAGGACAAGCTGGTGGAACCCCCTATGTTGTAGCCCTTCACTGCTCAGGAACTTGACTCACTTTTCCCACCATGGGAGAGAGGTATTCTGTATCTAAGTGTCTTTTGTTTACACATACAGGGGACATCCATACCAAAATGATATGTGAAATGCAGTAGGGGAACAGGGGACATTGACCACAGGCTGATTCATTAATCACTTTCCAGATGGTCGTTTTAGTTGAAATTGCATCTTAATCATATAGACAGCCACCCCAACCACATAGCAGGCTGCACTCCAACCTGCCGCCCTTAACATTATATACAGCCACCCAAGCCATATAGCAGTCTGCACCCTGACCTGCCGACCTTAACATAATTATATACAGCCACCCCAACCACATAACAGGCTGCACCCCAAACTGCCGACCTAAACATATACACAGCCACCCTAACCACATAGCAGGCTGTACCTCAACCTGAAGGTCAGAACAAACACACCCAACCCAACCACATAGCAGGCTGCAACCCAACTTCTCGGCCTCAACAGATATACAGTCACCAACAACATATATTAGAGCTGGCAGGCTTCACCCCAAACCTGCAAGCCATACCATATACTGCCTACCTACCTTGCATCCCTACCTCTAAGCCTCATTATACTGTGTCTATAACATGATACCACCTCCTATTACAGGCCATAGCTAAAGCTTCCAACACCCCTCCCCTCTAACACAAAACGCCCAGTCTATCCCCTTACCCAGCTCTTCCTCCACGACCTACCAGGCCAGCTCCACTGGAACAGACACAACAACTCTGGTTTGGTTAGGGGGAAGGGGGTGAAGGAGGGGGTCGCCCTTTCACCTGTATACTGTACCCAGTATATGGATCGAACCTCCAGGGCTGCTGTACATATAACCTATGGTCTAGTCTACGGCAATCTATAATCACACAGTGGAAGGGATTACTTGCTCAGCACTGCAATATGATTATCATACTCTCATATATGTATCATTATTGCTTATATGAGTAATGATAGAGCAATGTAAAACTTATGTTTATGTTGTATTGGATCTCTAGTTATCTCTTTGCGATGCAGTCTCTGTGATTCCATAATGTAGACGGCACACCATCAGGATATAGACATGTATTTGTAGTACAGGAAAACAACAGTATCATCAGGGCATAGGCATGAGTAGTAGTGGGAAAAGGGCCCCGTCATCAGGCCATAGACATGAGTAGTATAGGGAAAAGGTGCACATCATCAGGACAAAGAGATGAGTAGTATTGGGAAAGGGGGAAACATCATCAGGACATTGTCATAATTAGGATAGGAAAAGGGGGACATGATTAGGGTATAGACATATGAGTAATGTAGGAAATGGTTCTCATGCTGAAGGTGAGTCAGTGTGTTGACCGTGTGGCATAGGAATGGAGACCTGGTACTATATTATAATTATGCATAATGATGATACTATTGCACTACGTGGCAATCCAGGGTTAAAGTCTAAGCCAGCACCAGGATATTGGCATAGATCCACCCTTCCTCCATGGTCTGACCCTTCCTCTGCCCGGATGAGCTGAGGCAGGTTCATCCCCTGGCTGTTGGCAACCGATTACCCCTCGCGGAGTCTTTTTTCACCCCGGGGGAGGTTGGGTGGAGGAGAGGGGGGATTTGCAAGCACCGGGGGTATTTGGACTGAGGGGAAGTTGGGTAGAAGATATCTTAGCCCTGTAGTGGTTGCACAATGCTGGTATGCATCATGTCCACTGATAATGATGCATGAATACAGGTCTAGTGAGCCACCTGGGCTATATCTAAGCATTATGCTTACCCTAATGGATTGATTAGCGCATCTTTTAAATTATTAATCCTTAAAGGGCAGCTAATGCATTGTAACGTCATGCCTACTGGTTGTCATGCTGCATGAATGCAGCCCTGGCAAGTTGCTAACTTGGGCTACATTCATGTGTCATGCCAACCCTCGTGGGTTGATACATTATAATTAAGTGGGTCAGCATGATGCTCCAATAAAGCAGTTTTGCCAGCACTTCATTGGTGTATCATGCCGACCAATGGACATGATGCAATCCTGCATCAGCAGAATTCAAAGGTTTAGGACGATGCACTGGTTCAGGAGTTAGTATAGGAGGTATCAAAGGCCTGCTGTATTGATGCATCATGAGGACAGATGAACATAGAGTCTGAAAGCATCATGCTGACCTTAACAGGTTAAATTACCTCTGAAGACACACCAACTGGCGCCAGTTCTATCTGGGAGTACTGTACTAGATGAGTCCTTGAGGAAACCTTTCTTACTGCACGGACCATGGGGAAATTCAACAGCTATATTTCATCTGCTACGGAAGTCTCTGTAGTAGGCATATAGACATAGGCAAGCACATGATGCATACTCTCATGGCCCACAGTTCTTTTAACCTTACTAACTGTGCGTAAGCACATTAGATAAACTTAGAGGTCCATGTTATGAGGTAAACCTCTCTCTAGGTTATTTTTCAATCAACCTTAACTTGTGAAATATGGCACAGTACTGGTTTTGTGAAGAACGGTGTAATTGCACTTCATAGTTGTGAACCCTTGTTTAAAGATGACCTTTCTTGATTAAGGGTATAATCCCCAATGATGAAGTTTGGCTGGGATTAAAGGAATCTTTAAACAGCAGCTGAAACATGTGAGCTACTCAGTATAGGGAAATAAAGAGGTAATGTATTCATGTGCCCGTGAATGTGGATCTAGGTACGACTACCCTACCCAGACCACATCTGTATATGCCATGTAAACGTGATCCTCATCGCTTACATTACTGAAGAAAAGACTGATACTTATTTGATTACATATTAAATTTAACATGACCAGGGGTGTGGTTGGGCACATGTTATTGAACAGGGGATGTGAGGATCGACTGTTATATTCACATGAAATAGAAGCCTGCATCTGTTCTTATTATGCCTGACTAGCCACCATGGTTATTCAACCTTGCAATTTCAATCCAGATACATATGGAAAACGAGATGGTGAAAATTAGCATTAAAACCACGTTTTCTCTGATCACTATCCCTCATGTAATTGATATATTACCTTAAATTCCCACGATTTCCGTGTTACGTGCAGACTTCATGTACGTGGTTTCTACTGTCGACTCTCCAAAACTGCAATCTTAGCTGGCATTAGTATCATCACGACTACTGTAATTGCATGATGCATGAAAGCAGCTCGCTAACATCACTTTCCAGATCGTTCATGCATCACGATGGCCCTATGTTGAAACACCCCCATATTTATGAGGCACAAGTGAAATGCTGGTGACCCTTTCGTCTTTGATGCATCATAATGACTAATATACATGAGATAAATTCTAAGTCTTTTAATGGTTAACTGCTGGGCGTCAGTGGTCATTAGAAGGCTAAGTTCTGCCTGGTAAATTAAAGTGCGAGGCTCATTTGTTCTTAGGCCAAAAAAGTTGTGTTTCCAGTAACCCGACCGAACCTAGCAAAACAGCGCCAAAAAACAATTTTCTTTTGGACTTTGAAGAATTTTGTCGTTCATTTAGGAGATTTTCTTGAGTTTTAGAAAGTTTTCATACATGTTTGTGGAGTTTAATATTTTTTCATCCATTTTCCTCTTCATATACTTCCCCTCTTTCACAGTTGTCAACTTTTTCCATCATTATTTTGCAATGAAATCTAAGAATTTGATACATCCATTGATATGTGCCCTAACATTTCCTATACATTTTTTTTTTTGTATTGTAATTTCTTTTATTTATCCTGGAGGAATACATATCCAATTATAGAATGTATTTGCGTATTTTCCAGCCGTAGTAGTCATAAATTGATCCGTTAAGCGGGTTTTAAGTGACAAATGAATGTCACAGAAGATATGCAGTACTATGCAAAGGTTGCATAGTCCTGCATTTGGTTAGTAACTAATAATGTTTTGTTATTACATAATTTGAAAGAGATGAAAGATAATTATGATGCACTGAAATTTGAGGCTTGTTATACTAGTGTTTATAGTGCTGTGTTCTCTGGTGTTCCTAACAGCAGCCTCGATTAATAATACATTTAAAGGTCTGCAAAAAGCAGATAGAAAGAAAGGAGGGGAAAAGAATAAAGTAGAGAAATAGAAACATAAAAAGGACAGACAGGACAAACAATACATATAATAAAGGATTCATACCGGCCACATCAATGGCGGGTATGGATCATATGTACAAAAAGGCCTAGATATTGCATTAAACTGAGAATCGATGTTAATTATAACAGACTTCATGTGTGTATGGTTTTACTTACCCACCCACCCAGGGAAGAGACACTTCAAGCTGCAGCCAGGGCAGCTATATATCTGGTAGATCATTGATCTTTTTATCATATTCTTTTTTAAGCCATGATTTGAATTCCGACATAGTAATGTATTTTCTAACTGCAACATCTAAACGGTTCCATGTTGTGGATGTCCTATATATAAGACTTTTTCTAAAGGCAGGATTATGCACGGGGTACTTTCATTAATCTGGCATCATGAGCTCTAGTTCTAATGGGTCTTAAATCTTGGTTAGTGGGAACAAGGGATTTTTTAAAACTATGTGATAAAAGATGTTGTTCCCTTCTATGCTTCAACAGATTTAAATCTGCTAGCTTTGAAAGCTTTTCATGATTCCTGGTCCCTTTCTTAAAGTAAACCGATCTTAATGCATTATTGACCAATGGCTGGAGGATGTCGAGGGTAGTATCGGGAGCAATGCTATATACCAGGTCACCATAGTCCAATACAGGCAGTAACATAGTTTTAACCACCTTAAGACTAACCTTTTCAGAAAAATTTGGCCGGACTTTTCTGAACAGAAAAAGTTTATGTTCAACATTCCTTTTCGTAATACCAATTTGCTTTTTGAGAGTCATCCTATTGTCTAGTGTGACCCCAAGGTAATTGTAGGTGGGTGCAAGGTCGATATAATCACCTCCCAACTTGAGCTTTGGCTTCAACAATCTCTTACCTAGGGCCCTAGTAGCAAAAGTGACAGCTTTAGTTTTTTTGGCATTTAATGACAACTTATTACTATCACACCATTTTTTGACTGATTTAAGCTCTTGGTTTATTATCAAACTGGTTTGATGGTCATTTGGAGCATGTGGAATGTAAATGACTGTGTCGTCCGCATAATGCTGGACTTTTAGTGTATTGAGACATTGTCCGAAGTCATTAATGTACATTAAAAATAATAATGGGCCAAGGACAGAGCCCTGAGGGACACCACATGTAATGGGATGCACATCTGAAATGCAATTATTGGCTTTTGTCCTTTGTTTCCTATTAGTGAGATAATTTCTGAAGAGGTTAACGGTATTGGTCTTAAAGCCAAGATGATGCAGTTTTTGGAAAAGAATGGAATGGTTTAAAGTATCAAATGCTTTTTTGAAATCGAGAAATATAGCAGTTGTACAGTGGTTATTGTTTAGATTTTGAAATATATTGTCCGTTAATTTTTCAAGACTATCAATGGTAGACCGTCCAGGTCTAAAGCCATCTTGGTTTTCGGATAAAAGGTCATAATTATTGAAGTAGTCAAGAGTCTGTTTGTGTATAATCTTTTCTAAAATCTTTGCTGGAAGTGGTAGAGTGGATATGGGTCTTAAGTTGTTAACATCTGTGGTGTCCCCCCCTTTTGGTAGTGGTGAGACGAGGGCTATCTTCCAACTGTCAGGAAACACTGATGTTCTCAATGATAGATTTACAATATGTAGGAAGTGTTCTGGAAGCTCCAATAAAACATCTTTAAGGACTTGGGTTTTTATGTGCTCAACCCCAGAGGATTTGCTAACATTGATTTTTCTAATATATGGTAACAGTTCCTCAATTCTAATAGGATGCAATTCAAAAGTTGGAGCAATGGCATCATTTAATGGTAACCATGGTTCCTGTAGGCCTGCAGCAAGTTTATCACCTATAGTGGCAAAGTGAGTATTGATATAGCCTGCTGTGTTATCAGATGGGATATTAATATTATTCACCTTATCTACCAAGCAAAAATGTGGGTTTCCAGCCTTAGGGTTTATAACCTTATTTATACTCGCCCAGTAAGCTTTAGGCTTGTCTTTATTACTTTCAACCTCATTGAGATGAAATTCCTGCTTAGCTCTCCTACATTGGGCCCTACATCTTTTCTTCAAATATTCAGCAATTCTAAGGTCATCCAGATCTAAAGTCATTTTGGATTTTGCCACTGCTATATTTTTGTCCACAATATTCTGCAACAGGGCATCAGTAACCCAAGGTTTTTTCTGTTGTTTTATATTAAAATTCTTAATAGGGCACATGTAATCCAATTGAGCTGTGATGTGTGTAATCAATATATCCCAAGCTGCTTGGGGGTTGTGGGTTGCCCAAAAACTACCCCAATTTAGGTTTTTTAGACCAAGAATGAGATTATCCTTATCGTAGTTCATGTAGGATCTACCCGTAAATCTAAGTGGGATCTTTGGTACGGATATATGGCAGCGACTTACATAGATCATCTCATGGTCACTGATTCCAATACTATGGGTACCAGAAGCAGTGATATGCTGGGAATTTGTAAAAATCAGGTCAATAGTAGTATGGTAGAGAGAGAGAGAGAGAGAGAGAGAGAGAGAGAGAGAGAGAGAGAGAGAGAGAGGTAAATTATTGACCCTCACGAGCAAGGTCATAAGATCATACACATTATGTAAAAAAAAAAAGAAAAGAAAAAAAACGTCTGACCTACCAACCTTACCTTTTCAAGTCAGGTTACTGGAAACGAACAATTTTTTTTTTGGCCTTATGGTGAATGTATCCAGGTTTGCTATCCGTGCATCATGACTAGCCAACGGTGTTGATACACTGCTTAAAAGGGTACTCATGATGCACACATGCACCCCTGGCGGGGCAACTTGGAGGCACAAAAAGAACATAGGGAATTTGCACACAGTGCAACATCTAACTGGTTAAGCCATCATGGTAACAAGAACGTGTAAGTGCAATCCTGTCATTAGTGCCATGGTGACCATTGTATTTGTAGGCAATTAATGGTGACGTCATACACATGGGGTTTCAATTAGGTTACAGAACTAGGACAGTGCCAATTTCCGAGGGATTTGTTATTGAATAAATGTCACTTACGGCATAGTCAGCTAGATATGATGAGGATTATAGTGTATTGGTGTATATCATTACTATAATGACACTCACAGATTTACACCATGAGAGAAGAGAAGAGAGAGAGAGAGAGAGAGAGAGAGAGAGAGAGAGAGAGAGAGAGGTAAATTATTGACCCTCACGAGCAAGGTCATAAGATCATAATGAGGTGAATATAATTATTCTCTTATATCCCTCAAATCCCCAATTAAAAATACATACACCGGGAATATATATATATATATATATATATATATATATATATATATATATATACATACAACTTTGCATAGGCAGAATATATGCGGAATATATATGACACTTGGACCTACAAATAACAGATCAGCAGTGAATCAATGTTCAAAAGCGGCTGTTCAATGTTGATCAACGAGCTGTCAATATTGATGATCAATGATCTATCTTTCTGTGCCCATTTGGACATTTTAATTCTAAGAAGTGTCTCTGACAACCAACTGCACCAACACTAGTGTTGTGTGATGGGAAATACTAAAACCACAATCAGAATTGATCATCGTTATTGAGATTAAGGGAGAAGGCTAGGGGGTGGAGTTTTGCATGGATTCCAATCTGCAGGCAATGATTTATATCTCAGAAAAATGTACTAAAACGTCTAAAGACTTCATCTTGCCTCAGATGTTTTGGTCATCTGTCGGCATGATACACCAATGCAGTGCTGGCGAGTAATTCATCAGAATTGCATTGATACATCTTCAAGATCTTGCGGACCATTTGGGGGTCTATCGATTGCTGCAATAATGGGTTATCCTGTCAACTAGATTAGAGGGTGCATGGTTGTGAGAGGGGTTTGCAAATCAGTGTGATTTAAGGGGAAAGGTGTGGTCGTGATTTCCATTATGTGTGAGCTGAATTGGGTTCTCCACTATCAATCCTAGCCCTTAATGAGGATATTTGAGGCGACTCGAGATGGTAACTGGGGAAGGGGGAGATGGTTTACAGGGAAGTGGAAAGTATTTATCATGATTGTTCCCTGAGTCTGGAGAACATTGCCCAGTTACATGATACCTATAACTAAATAAGTTATGATACCGGCTACTTGTTTATGGAAGGCATTAACCCTAAGGACCACATAGCACATGCACAGGCCTCACTTTGGTTATTACGCTGCATCCTGGTGACAAATTTACTACACTTTTAAAAAATTCCCTAAATTTAGCCTGGAAACTCTGTAAAATTTTACGGTGATTCACAGTAATTTAAAAGAACCCAGTGTTTCACTTTGTTTATCTAAGGTTCACTGTACGGGGATTATCTGCAGTTTTCAACGGGAATTCATCATATTTTACGGTGATACACTGGCAATGTGGATGCCAGTGATTCACCTTTTTTAGGGAAATTATTTTTACTGTGTAGTGCATCAGGACAACAGAGGAACACAAATGATTAGTTATTAGTAATTATTATAGAGGACATTGAACCGCTAGCATAATTTTTCATAGATGTCTCTTAAGGAGGTAATACTTTTGCAGAGAATAAATAATTCCCATGTGCCTACCCCGCATGGGTCTTCCTAATTTAGTCTAAATCTATAGTACTTGAGTCAACCACTGATTACAAGATGGAAGCCACATTTACAGACTGGTACCAGCCCACCAAGCTGGGTGGGAACATACACTGGGTACACAGATGGGGGAACCAGCACTGCTGGTTCTTGGGGAGTGTCTACATTCACACAGCAGATGTTAGCTTCTCGATCTCCGGCTGGAGTTGTTAGAGGGATAGATGTTGGGGTGTTCGTAGAAGGCTATTCCAAATATTAGGTTTGCCAGCAAATCATTTGGGCTGCTTGTTCATGGTCTCTTTCTCTCTCTCTCTCTCTCTCTCTCTCTCTCTCTCTCTCTCTCTCTCTCTTGCTGTGGAAAAGTTGGTTCAAATTGAAGCTGTGAAGTCTAGGAAGGAAACCAGATATACGAACATGCTCAATCTACTTTCTACCCACTAAGTATGTCCGCTTCACTTCAGAGTGCCCATTTCTTGGGAATCGCGCGTCAGCTGTTCGGCTGCCGTCTGTTCATGCCCACCCCAGCGTTCCAAACCCATCAGCCTCTACAAGTCGGACACTGGCCCCTCCCCACCTCCATCTATCCCCTACCAAAAGGGGCAGGCGCTCAATACTAATTTGGAGACATGGCGTAGACTAGGACCGCCGGGATTGGTTTCCAATTAAGCCCGTGCTGGTCAATGGGAGTCCCCCACGTTCACAGCAGACGACTTCCGAGCAGTCGACACTGGCGCCAAAGCTCGCAAATGAACGTCAAGGTGGCCTTGCGGGAGTTGTTTCTAAATGGGGTATAAGTCTCAGTCATGATATCTTTTATACTGTAAAAAATAAAGACAATTCGTATTTTGCCCTTTAGTGTGCCTATACATGGGTAAAAAAGTGACGCTCTGTGACGCAGGGGTTTTAAAAAGTGATGCTTGTGACACAGGGGTTTTAAAAAGTGACGGACGGCGTCACTAGAAAAAGTTCCCAGTACATTGGCATATATGTAAAAAATGACGGAGTGCCGCGCCATCCCTCCTAAAAAGTGACGATGTGACCTCCTTAAAATTTTGAGCACCCATGTATAGGCACTTTAGTGTTTGCGAGTTCCTCTTTCGATCTTGTTTCTATTCACTGAATTTTCTTCTCAAGTCTGGTGAAAACGGTTATTGTTGCATTGTGCTCATTTGGTGGTATGTGTATAAATGATAAGCCCTGGAAGGTTACTTATAACCCTAACGCTACAGGTTCAATACAACTCACGGATCAATGGGGAACCTAGGCCTTTGCAGTGCTGATGAGGTCCTGCTGTCCCAAAAGGAAGTTGGTGCATCATTTAATACGATGAATGAAGACAATGCCTTGAAGGTTTGTAAATCTTGAGGATTACAGGCAGCGATCTGATGTCATGTCCATGGATTGGCTATAGGCAGGGCGCTTCTGAGAGTAGCAATTGATAGGTACCTCTTGATGAAAATGCCTCTTCATATCCATTACTTAGCATTAGGGATGGTTAGTGTTAAGTAGAACAACTCAGATGTGCTCAGCCAATTATGGTATTCTTGCTAGAATAATCTGTTGATTTAGATGTGGGTCTAGAAAAGAAATCTTATTAAGAAAGTATCCATTCAATATCCTCTTAAATGACACTGAAAAGATAAGGCTTAAAAAGGTACTCTGTAGTGATCACTTTTTGTCATCTTATTGATGGTCCCGAGGGGGAGTACCCCATGATCTTTAAGGTGATCACTACAGAGTACCTGTCTGAACTGTTTAGAGAGGGGTTTGTGAATGATTACGTTGTCATTAATTAAGATTTTTACATAAATTTGCATAATTATCCCCTTCCCTCCCCACAACCAAGTATCTATTGAGGGCACTTACAGCTGACTTATGATGCCTTGGTGAGGCATACATGTAGTTTTTGTATAAGGAATATTAGCCATTCCCCATGGTTATAATTATGGTTTGAGTGACAAAAGAGGTGTCAATCATTTAACATGCTTTCGTCTTTGATAATTTTGACCAAATGACATTTTTGATCAATTAACATTCCCTTGTGATGAAATTTTTCACATCATTAATCTTAGAGACACTGATGATCAAGAGTATTGTAGATAAAAAAAAAATCAGTAGCTCACATAGTGAGCATTGCATATCCTATTGTTGTATACTAGGGCCCCCTGGTGGTAGAAAGAATATCATCAAAGTGATGACCTTGGGTGATCATCATGATTACCTTAGGTCATCAATAGGGAAAGAGGACCTTAACTCATCAATAGTGATCACCTTAATAGAATCCTATATTTTCAGTGCACACATCCCTTTGCTACTAACCTTCTCTCGTTTGGTTTGCAGAATGCAGCAGCATTTTATAATTAAAACTATTGGCATCTATATGACATATGGTCAGGCTATTGATTAATACCCCCGACGGAATCTGGGCTCACGCGCGATTTCGATTCTGTCCGTGACGTTATTGGGTAACGTGGCATGGTTACGGCCTACGGCGTAACCACACATGCACGGGTAACACCCAGCAAGAAGTAGGGCTACTTGTATTGATTACATGGTACCTCAGACCTTGTTCAGACGGCATTGTGCTGCTGTATAAACACTTTACTAGAGTAGTGTTGGAAATGTGTGAGAGACTGATCTGTATTATAACTTTAAGGATTACATAGCATTTTTAAAAGTCATTTATCACCATGTTATTTGTAGAATAATGTTATTAAGCTTCATCTTCAATTTTCATAACGATGCATCAATGCAGCTATGGCAATTATCCCACTAAAAACTACATTGGCAAATCATTCCGAATCTTCTTCATTTTTTACGGTTTCTACAGAGGGGATTCCAATCCGATGGGGAACTGCATCTGTTCTGGGAAGTGTGGGAAAAATGCGCATATTCCCCCATGAACACTGTGAATTGATTTTTCCTATACCACTCATGTTTATATCCCCGATGTTATATTTCCTAAACTACTTACAACTATACCCTGATCATGGGCCCTTTTCCTATACTACTTACATTTATACCCTGATATCAATAAATGTGTCCTTTTCCTATACTTTTTACAACTATACCCTGATGATGTGCCCATTTCCCTATACTACTTACATAAATACCCTGATAATGTACCCTTTTTCCTATACTACTTAATCTATACCCTGATGATGTGCCCTTTTCCCCATACTGCTTATATCTATAACCTGATGATGTGCTCTTTTCCCCATACTGCTTACATCTATACCCTGATGATGTCCTCTTTTCCTATACTGCTTATATCTATAACCTGATGGTGTGCTCTTTTCCCCATACTGCTTATATCTATAACCTGATGATGTGCTCTTTTCCCCATACTGCTTATATCTATAACCTGATGGTTTGCTCTTTTCTTATACTTCTTACATCTATACCCTGATGATGTGCCCCTTTTCCTATACTATTTAGGGGCCTACATTTATTCCCTGATGATGTGTCCTTTTTCCTATACTACTTATATCTATTCCCTTGTAATGTTTCCCTTTTCCTATACTACTTATATCTATACCCTGGTATTGTTTCCCTTTTCCTATATAGTGCTTACACCTAGGGTATCTCACCCCTGACTCGACCACTAGGCATGTTGGTACCTTAAACCATCCTGCCTTATTTCAAGTTATTATCATAATAAATCAGGATTGTTAGTGTCAAGTGCAGGATATTCATATTGTAGTTAATGGCGCAAAGTCAACTGGGGGCAGTATGCAATCTGAAAGAAGTTAACCCAGGGTGGTCGACTTAAGGTACCCACATGCCTAGTGGTCGAGTTACCCTGTACCCTGGAAATGTTTCTTTTTCCATACACTGCTTACATCTGTACCCTAACAATATTCCCTTTCCTTATACTTCTTACAGTAATGCCCTGATGATGTTTCCTTTTCATTTACTAGATAGCACAGTATACATTGTACAAGGCGCAACTTATACACAAATCTGAGGCCTACTGCGTCTTATAAAACCTCCCAAAAGAGGGGGTGCACCAAAACAGCCCTCAGCTTCACCTTAATCACGGGGTCGTCTTATGTGCCTGTTACTACAGTACATAGATCTTCATCGTGCTCATGTACCCTTTTTATGCTACTCATATCTACACCTTAATTATGCCCCTCTTTCCCTATACTATCTGTCTGTAATATGATGATCCGATTCCCACATTTAGCTTGCTGCTGTGCACTATAAATATAACGGATTTCAACTAGCCTCATTTGGGTTGGCCTAACCCACAGCCACTGGAGAGAGAGATTGGGGCTTGGGTAAATGATTCAGACAATGCCCTCTTTTCTAAACAAGTTGTGCACTGCTTCACCATTCAACTTGCACTCACCACATTAGTCTGAAAAAGTCACCTGCCTTGTTTAAAATAGAGAGAGCTGCACTACCAGGTACCTTCTCTTGTCACACGCTCTATAGTTTATTATACTGACTGACTTCTCCCAACTAGGTACCTACTCAAATCCCCCTTTTTTAGCACTGTACTTGAATAACCACTTGTGATCATCAAAAGGGACAAGTTACAGTGACATGAAAAGAAAGGACTGGAAATGAGGGCATTTTTAGCCATTTTTTTTCTTTTACTAAAGGAGCAACACCCTCCCGGCTAAGAAGTGGCTCTTCTTCAGTGTAGTGATAACTTTTCACTTGTGTTGATCACAAGTGGTCATGCTAGTACAGTAGTGCTAGAAAAGGGGGAATTTGAGTAGGTACCTAGACGGGAGAAGTCAGTCAGTATAGTATAGTATAGAGTGTGTGACATGAGTAGGTACCTGATAATGCAGCTCTCTCTATTTCAAAGAAGGCAGGTGACTTTTCAGACTAATATGGTGAGTGCAAGTTGAATGGTGAAGCAGAGCATGACTTGTTTTGAAAAGAGGGCTCATACTGACAGCTCTGTTTACCATAGGAGCAACACCCTCCTGGTCTTTTAATGAGCGACGGCTTTAAATAGTGCCAAGCTCTTGAATAAGTACTGCAAGGAAACTTGTCTGAAATCAATCAACATCCATTGCTTATACAAGCCAATGCGGCACTTAACGACACATGAAAATAAGAGATAATTTATTTTGGCTGCCAAAAGGCTGATATCGTCATGAATGTAATTCACACTAAGGTGTGAGTGGCACACGTGAGTAGCCTGCGCCAATCTATAGGCTCACTGACCTCCTCCAGCAGGGCTCTTACCAGGGGGTAAACAGACTGCCGTAAAGCCTCTCAGTCATGCCATGCTTATTGGTATCCTGCAGAGTTCCTTAGCTGGAAATGGTTTACTGTAGTGTCCCTTAGCTGAAATAGCTTAAGCTTCTTTTCTCACATATATGATGCTTCTTCATGGAAACAATTTCATATATGCTTTCGTGTCTTAATAGACAAAGTGGGGGGGGGAGCTTTGCTTATTGCATACATGTTGCAATGTGGCAAAGAGGTGTGCACGGATTGTGAAAAAACAAACATTATCGTTTCTTTTGAATGCCAGGAGATGCTCTATTCAGTAAACATTCACTTGTTTTTACCTGCGTCTTTAAGGCCAGATTCACCTTAACACACTAAGTATCAATTCATCTTTATGCACTGTCCAGCCCGAGCAGTAAATGGGAAGTGCTAGATCTTATCGTGCAGACCCTAGAACTGTTTTTGAAGGCACATGATAAAGCAATTTTACTTATCTACTTTCTTTCACTACATTGGTGCAAAACGATAACAAAATGCTTCTTTGAAAGAAAAGGGCAACACGTTATATTTAAAGGCTCATTGTCCTGCCTCTACAATAAGAGAGTTTACATCCATTGGGATGAGATGGTTGTCTTATAGTAGGGAGTTGATAGATGGGATTGGGTGCCCCACTTACTGACCCCAACAAGCCCCTGATAAATCATGGTTCTACCACTAAGTACCTCCCATCCCTACTCTCAGCAAGGAGGCACATCTCATACTGATGAATACTAGTTGTGTTCAATACTGACAGTCTATAGCGGGTAAGCACCGCCTTGCATAGACTTCCCATTGTCCCATTGTTTCTCTCTGTGCATTATCTTGCTTTGGAGGTAGGGGGTGGGTGGGTTAAAACTCATATCAATTTTATGATATTTTAGAGATAGATGCTCTTTTTAAGAAAATACTCAAGGATCCCATGAAAGATTGGGAGACCAATTCATCGATTTTTATGGGCCAACACTGATTTTTCTATTCTCCAGAATAGGAGTTTTGTTCAGGGATACTTCCATAGGGCATAGAAAGATAAGATAATGAGATCAGTGACGTTTACATTGTGCACTACACGACATGCAGTATTTATACGCCATGCCATTGAGTTGTTCGGCTTTGAATAATGCATGGCTACCTTTCACCGTCTTTCCAACAGTAGGCCAACCCCCTCCCAACAACAGGAAAGTTAAACATCGAAGGGTCGTATACTTAAACTCTCTGTGGTCAGTAAAATTAATTATCTAAAACCAGCCTTGGAGAGTAATTGGGCAGGCCTGCATCCATACACCATTCTGACCCTATGTGCTAGTCATAACGCACCAATGTAGTGCTGGATAAATACATGACACTTTATCTATAAGGCTTGCATCATGACGACAAATGAACATGAACCTGGAGGAATCATGCGGCCAAGCCATCAGGGCATTAACTTCCTCAGCAAGCCACAGCGTCATTCAGAGCCTCAATGGTAGACCTCCACACCGTCCATAACTCCTGCACCAATGAGCAGATCGCGTGGATGACGGACATAACCCTGGCCGTCCCGGCCTTAATATGAGCCGTGCATTCTGATTGGCCGTGTGGGTGCTGACACGGTTCGGGGTGACCCCTGGAGGTTGAATGGTGGTGAGGATGTTTTATGACACTATAGGGGGTTCCACATTGTGTTACGGTTTATGGGTTGACCTTGTGTTGGGTCTATGGGTTTACCTTTGGATTAGGGTCATGGGTTCAACCTAGGTTCACATTGTGTTGAGGTACTCGGTTCACCCTGCAGGCCTAGATACATGGGTGCTCAAAAATTTAAGAATATCACGTCATCACTTTTTAAGAAGGGATGGAGCATCACTCCGTCAATTTTGTATGTATATACAAAAGTACTGGGATCTTTCATATTGCCAGTGTCTCTAATTTATTAAAACGCCTGTGTCACGAATGTCACTTTTTATCTATGTATAGGCAGTGCATTTCATTTTGGTTTATAGGTTATTAGTTCTTATTACACGACTTCTGTGATTTTGGGTGCTTTTTCTGGATATTCCCATGCACATACCTGTCAATATTGCATGGCATGATGCATGCATCATGACTTTTGTAAGGTGTGTGGTTATCCAAGGATAACAGGCACCCGGTGCTGTTATTCATGGATAGCATGCCTCCGTACATGTCATATGTTACATGTTAAAACCTACGAAATTTTCATTGCCAGGGTAGGGGTCGAACCTGCAGTCTCCTGATCCCAAATCCAACTCCCTATGCAGTGCGCCACAGGGACTGATGAGAAATGCCTGGTTAGAATCAAGTGTCTATAAGTCATGGATATGGTTGTGACCCCCCACAACAACTCTCACATGTGCAAGGTTAGAATAGCATTATAATCATAGAGGACTCCTGGACATGTTCAAACCAAGCCAAGCCGGGCGCCAAGGTGTGTGTCCCGGTGGTCTAGTGGGTAGCGCATTGCGCTCAGCTGCTAGAGGTAGGCGGGACGAGTCCCAGTCCGGGTGTATATTTTTTTTCACTGTAGCTGTGGATATGTCATGACTTGTGACTGATATCCAACAATAACATGCACCTCAATGCAACTTGTTGCATGTTATTGTTGGATATCAGTCACAAGTCATGACATATCCATTAATTACTTGTTCAATATTGTGTTTGGCTTTTAATTCGTTCACTTTGTTCAGAGTTCATGGCTTCACCTTTGGGCCCTTGATGGTGGTTCCCCAAGCTCCATGTCAATTATAAATAATGGACATTGCTTCCTATCCACCTTTGTTTAGAAAATGCCCATGTTCCAGGTCCCAGCTGTTGATTTTAGAGGTCTATTACAATGCTGTATTCATGAGTCCATGAGTTCACAGGGACATTATAGGAAGCCCATAGTCTCAGACCCCCCTAGTGCATGTGCACCTATACAAGCATCGGTTACCTCATGATCAATGACGTCATAGGATTTGAATGTATCACCAAGGATACCGTGCCCTAATAGAAGTTATAGTGTTACGGAGGTGGGGTAGGTTCCAGACACGGAAGCTAGCCTACTTAGATAATGTGTCTTATAGCACCTAATGTAGTGGGCGCTTTTACACCACTTTGGTCCTTCCCATCAAGTAGGCCTATAGAAAACATCCTCTTGTTATTAATCACCCATTAAGGACTCCTTTTCCCTAATGAAGGCCCTCTTTATGTGTTCCTCTAGTGGGTGCTTAATATGTCTGAGCAAACAGCCCTTTTCGCTGAGTCCCAGAACTCTCATACGCACTGCCGTTGACGTTCTGTGTTTTTAAACCTATTCCTTGGCTGTTTTATTTGCCACTCATAAAGCGATCTGGGACACTTTTTTCGTATTTATCTATCTTAAGGCTAGTATATACAAAGGCAAACCTGCTACCATCAGAGGTGGTAAAACTCATTGGCAACAAGGAGTACTTCGCAGCCATGAGTAGACTATATCATGATAGCCAACGCCATTCCACTGTACATGGCATTTTGGTGGTTTTATGTACTCATTTGTGGCAATGTTTTACAAATCCACAAGAGCCCTGGTGGCATACTGACCATTGAAGGCATTAGTGTACTAAGTACTGTGTGTTACTGTGACAACCATATGAAATATAGGTGTCTACCAAAGGGTATTAGACCTTCTGTGGCTACTTCAGCAATAAAGAGCATCAACTTAACTTGTCACAAAGAACCTGTCTTTAATTATTGGCTACGGACACCACACTTACTAATTCTGTACAATTAGAATTTCAGCTTTCAAAAGACATCGCGTTGATATTTATATTTGGATAATTTGCTCCAAATATATAATAAAAAGAGCACTACACTCTTTTTTCTTTGAATTACGGCCAGGGATCCCCTCTGCAACAAACGAAAAAAAAAAGTCTAACACAAAGTTTCAATCTTTTACAAAGATCTCATTTTCTCCGCTTGGACCAAGTCAATCCCGATTTGTGACGTTGTAAGGCACGGTAAAACTTTGCTACTATTTACGATGAAGGGAATTAGATCTGTTACCGGATCCTTTACCAGCCCATTAAGGCCCCACTCCTCTACAATTGAAGCCAGAGGAGCTTCAGCCCTGGTGGTGTTCTCAGGTATCTATAGATACATCCGGTGTCACAGGCCAGGTGAAACAGTGAGTCAGTGAGTGAGTAATAGAGGTTTAACGCCATTTCGACAGCTAAGGTCATATTCATGGCAAGAACTACATTACATTCTCACAGAGGAATGTCTCAATGCCCGCACATATGTGCACCACACACATCAGAAAGGATAGGAAAGAGGAGACATAGAGCCTTTTAAGTGGGCTAGGGAAGCCCCAGGTGAAACAGTAGTCGAGATATCACAAGCAGGATATGGCTGACATCAACACCTGCAGAAACACAGAGACGACCACCTGCATGTGTCCTTCACTAGTCTATATTGATGCTATAGGTTATCAGTATATCTCAGAAGTAACTAATACCACTGTCAGTGCCACCTGGCCAAGGACGTCAACACATATTGACTCCCTGCCATCACTTCAGTGTTGACGAGCTTCTCTCCAGCATTGTATCATTATAATTAATTGGTATGATGCCTTGACGCATTACCTATCCCATTAATGATGGGGTTAAGGTGGAATAATGAAGCATATACTCTCAATTAAAAATCATAGATACAACATATCAGATTATAATCACATATGCAGTGTCTAGTGCACCCTATCAAAAGCACTTATTTGCCTTTCAAAAACCTTCCAAACTGCCCCCCTCTCAGGCAGTATAGGTTGACGCCATTTCAAACCCTGTCATACCTTAATATACTTCGACTGCACCCTCCAAGTGATACCAAATGATCCATGGGAATAGCATTGAGATTTCAAGTCGTAGGGATGTGTGCAATCTTACCGCATTAAGTATAATGACCCTCCCCCCAGAGACAATATATAAGCTACTTAGTGATACTGCTTAACCAGCCAAGGCAGGGTGTCTTGTCAGCTATGTTGTGTAACTCTGCCGTTGTGTGGGAAATATTGTATTGCTGTCTCCTTTTAGCCTTTTATTCATTTTAACCTCTGTTTATTCCATGTTTGTAGAACGCGGAAAGGTAATTTGACGACCACATCCATGGCTCCGGTCATTACAGACAGACGTTATAGAATATTGGCCAATTGTGTTGTTAAAGGTCCCATGATATATCCAGCTCGGGCTCTATTCCTGGTCCAAAGACCCTATAGAAATTCACATCCAATAAGACTTGAGGCCCATGAAATCCCTACCTCGCTCGCCCGTCTTCACACGTTAGGTAAAGAACAAGCTCACCACACCATAACAGAAATCCATATTAGGTTCACCCTGAGTCGGAGGACCGCCTTACTATGGGGCAATAGGTGCTTATCTCCATATATGCCACTCCAGTGTGCTGTCTTGTAATTACAGGGAACTCTATGCACTGTCTATGGAGCCTCAGCGGCGTCTTGTATCTTTGAAGGGCCACATGACACCTCCAGGTTCAAATTATTTGGTCGCTTTGATGCATCAATGCAGCCCTCGTGTCTACATGTCAACACGGCATTAATGCAGCAATGGCAAGTTAATTACCACGGCTGCATTCATGCATATTGAAGATAATCGACATAATTCATCAGTGGACTACATGGAACGCAAATGGCAATAGATATACATGTATGAAAGGACATTAGGGAAGCCTATCACTGTAAAAACCTATCCTCTACATATGGCAGATTTTCTCTACCTTGTTGAAACCATAAAAACATCCCATATCATCCTAATGAAGACCTAACCAGCCACTTACAATTCTAATTCTGTTCTTCCATTCTAAGACGCAGATAGAGACGCAAGTCTGTATTTTATTTTTAGATACTGGATAATGAGCTCAAGGCACACAAATGGCAGAGAGGGAGCTGCAGAAATTTCCTATTGTATTAGTAATGAAGTGCTATGTTATTATATAATCGATAAGAGGCACAGGTGTATAGAGGAAATTTTGCTATCATGTCGTGATGTCGATCTTATAATAAACAATTGCTTGACATTGAAATAGATCATAAAGAGAATGCTACCTTGCAACTCTATGAAATAATGCGTGAACACACACTGATATACCTTGTCTGGTAGTTGTCGAGATATGCACATGTTCTAGTTTCCTTGATAGCTGTGTAGATTTGGTGAATTGCACACCAGCACAGAGATAATATGTAAGTCAATTAGTCCAAAATCAAGAGTAAGACTGGGTTTCCAGCTAATGATCAGAGAGAGGGACTTGGGTGATATAATAAACAAATAGATAACATTTTCAGGTAGAAATGTGAAGAGAAAATTGCTGGGTTATGCTGTGAGGGAGGTAAATAAGTGAAGTGATAACCCTTTATGGCAGCATTATGTCTCAAGTTCATGCTCATTTCTTGTTGAGTAAACAATAATAACACCATGCAGCATTGGGGAGTCTTGCCAACACTGTATTGGTGCATCTTGAGGACAAAGGAGCATGGGGCATTAACTCTTTAACTCTTTATAGTGTATATATGCAGCACTAAGGCACTAAATATATGAAATACAGGGATCTAAAGGGTTGACCTGAAGGCATTTTTTGTTGTTAAAGGTTTAAGGTTCAAAGATAGAATTGTGCCACATGAGCTGCTCACCTGTCCAGGACGAGCTCCTCCAGCTGACCCAGGTCACAGGCAATGTACTCCAAGGCCGCATCAGTAACCCGCGGGCACCAAGACAAGTCCAGTGAACGAAGCTTCCGAAGATTCTCTGCGATCAACTCCACACCATCATCGGTGACCTTACTGCAGCCAGACAGACTCAGGATGGTCAGATTTGGGAGAGAATGGACCACGTTGACAATACCATGGTTGGTTATCTCCCAACAGGACTGCAGCCTGAGAACCGAGAGCGTATAGCTCTGCTTGGCACTGAAGAAACTCAAGGCAGCGTCCGTCACATGATACGCCTGCAGATTCAGCTCGTACAGTGACGGAAGCAACTGAGCAATGGCACCAACCGAGTCATCCGCCACGTTGATGCAGTCGTTGATGCTGAGAGAGACAATTTTGGAGTTGAGACAGGACCAAAGACCTGCCTCTGTTACTTCGTTACATCCTGATAGTTCCAAACGGTACACACAAATCAATTTCTCTAACAACGTCTCTAAACCCGTATCGCTTACGTTGGAGCAGCGTAGGCTCAACGAACGTATATTTTTCTTCCCCGATTGGAGGCAAGTGAGAAAATCGTTCACCTCCTTGTCGGTAGCACCAAACAGACATATTGAGTCAAAGGCTCGTAGTTGAAGGCTCTGGTAAAAGAGTTGGCGGCCCTCTTCATCCTTGCTCCACTCCTTACAGTTAAGTATGGGAGTCACCCCGGTCCAGTACTGCGGCTGATAGAGGATGTCCCTCCACTGCCGACACACCTGCGAAAGCACACACCGCTCACAAGGTGAAAAGTAGAAGAAGAACTTGAGAAGGAATTTCTCATCATCCCATACTGGGGGTAAGGGCACTACCTTGCCCTTTGGTGGCGGAGTTGTTGTTGAGGACTGCAGGTGCCCATTGGCAGATCTGTCAAAGGCCTTGACCCTGGAGGTGGCTGATTTGAGGGCCCTGGAGATGGTGGAGGTGACGGTGCTGGCGGTGCGCACGTTATTGGTGGTGTTGTCCTTGCCTCCAGTGTTGGAGCTGTCGGAGGAGGCAGACCTAGACAGCCGCAGCCCCTTGATGCTGTTTGACAGCTCCAGACATGCTTTAGATATAGAGGACATGACAGGGCTGCTGCTGCTGGTACTGCTACTGCTGGTGGTAGTCGTGGTGGTAGCGGTAGTTGTCGTTGTACCACTCGTTGTGCTACCACTTCCACTGATGGTAGTCGGGGCCACTGAGGGGAGTGAGGTGCTGACATAGGGAGCCCCACGGGTTAACGAGCCCCCCTGGCTGATCTGAGGGCTCCCCGTGGTGACAAGGGTTATACCCGCCACCCCTCCGGTTGTCAACACTCCTCCCCCTGCCCCACCTCCACCTCCTCCTGTTGTTGCACCGGAGTCTCCACCCCCACCCTCTCCAGGAGCCTCCCCTCCGGGGCCACGCGGGGAGGGATTGGCCAGGCTGGACACTGGGTCGGTGAGCTTCTCACATCGGGTTAGCTGCCTGTTGCCTCCGCTGGCCACTCCGCCTCCACCACCGGGCCCATCCCCATTCACCGTGACCGCCGTTGAGAGGTCCCCCACCCTGGTGGTAGTGGACGCCAAGTCCAGCAGATCACCACGGAGGAAGGCCTCAAACACTCTCTGGATGGTGCTGGGTGACTATCACACTCCCTCCTAAAGCTGTGGAGCACTTTGCCACGTCGGTGCTGCTGAATTAGTAGAACAGAGTGGATGGATGTTGGTAGCGTCCTCTAGAGGATGGCAGTGCCTTTGAATTGGCAGTGGGACTTCTTCCTGTCCCTCCACTCTTTGTCTGGTGGAAAACCTTGAAGTTGGTGGTTGATGAGGAACGTTTTTGTTGCTGAGGAAAGTATTCTAAAAGAAAGTATACAAAGGCACTGGTAGGATTAACAGTAGGTTAGGATCTACAGTAGGCTGGACAGTGGACACAGATGTTCCAAGAGACTTGGGAGCACCGCATAACACGGTTCTTAATCAGCAGACCTTTGAGTCAATGCATCAGGGGGATTCAGATATGAACCCTATTGGTCATACATAAGCCAGCAGCCACTTTTATAGATTTTGCAGTAAGATTCCCACATAATTAATTGATTTGATCTGGTAGGCACCTAATTACTTAGTCTGTAGTTTAATTATTGCAAACGTCTTGTCCACTCAACAGCAGTCGTCACCTTTTCAGACATTTTTCACACATTTCCACTCGAGTCCTCTTCTATATGACCTCCAATAATACATTGCTCTGCTTCATCTTATATGATAATGTGGGTGCTTTTTGTAATCTAGTGCTTCCTATTAGGGGCGCTAAGGAGTATTACAAGTAGGGAGGACGAAGAATCCTTCTCATCCCTTTCCTCCACTTACATACACACACTCTCTGGTCTAACACTTGCCGTTGGTTTTACAGATCGATTCTATCGACCCCAAAACAAGCAGGCATTGAGTGTAGCAACTCGGGGATGGTGGTGCTGGTAACTGTCGATATTATAACAATGACTCAAGTACTGCCTCCTCTAGTACCACACACGCTAATCACCATACCTCCCTTCCACACAAAACAGCAGACTGATATCTCTGGGTTTATTCCCCATTAGTAGATATGTACTCAATGAGAGATCCTCCTAAGGGCGTTGTCATCTATTTACTTCAAGTGTAGATAGCCTCTCAGTAACAGCAGGAGCTTGATAATTCAGCATTACTTGAGCCTGTTTGTCGTGAGCTGCTAAGGGCCTTGTGTTGTGTGCATTAGGAGCTGCTCACTGATGACCTGATTAGCTCACAAGCAACTCACTCACCCACTCAGTTTGTTAAAGAGGACACAGTGGAGGATGTGAGGACGGCTGTGGTGGGTGACAGCTGACAGCTGGGTGTTCCTCCTGGTTATGGGTGATACTAGCTCCACTGATATCACCTGCTTGTGATGCTGATGGTGCTCTGACACTATTACATCCTCCTCCAGCAAATAGTGGCACTAGGGTAGGCAATGGTATTAAGATATGATGGGGGTTAAACAGGACGCTGGCAGGAGAAGGGATGGTGTATGATGGTGGTTGGTAGATGGTGCCTGTGTCCTAATACTGGATATTTCCAGCACAGTGACACTACTACTTCCCCTTACACTGAGCAGATCCTGAGCCGCTCCAGTCCACACAACGTAATGAGCAGCTCACTGTTTCCAACCAGATCTGCGCCAGGTCAATCTCCTCTGATGCAACTGTATTCCTCCTCAGTGTCAATTAGGTCCCCTTGCTCTGTAGAAGGTACAACGGCCTACCCTGTGGATGTATGTCCCTCGTCAGTTATTCCCACTGACAAACATCGACCAGGGCAGTAATAATGCCGGTCCCAGACTCAGCAGGCGTAGTGTCCTCACATACAGCACGTAGATGTCCTACCCAGCTGCAGCAGCATCCTGAGCCACTCCTATCTGCCTCCCTGTCTCCTGCCGTGGCTGCACGACCTGCTCCTGGTATTGAGCAATTGCTGTCCTGCTCGGTGCGAATCTAGGTCAGAGCGAGCAAGTTGGAGCGGGTTACAGCGTAGGGCGATAGCCTGCTGGTGGTGGTGGTGGTGGTAGTACAGTAACGGAGGAATGCCACTGGCTCGATGGTTGCCTGCTGCCTCTAGCCACTGCTGCTGTCTTCGCCTTCTGCTGCTTTTGCCGCCGCTGACACTGTCAACACTTGTGCTATTTCCTGCCTAGTTACAGCTGCATTGCCTGCCTTGATGAAGCTACAGCACTGCTGTTGTTGCCGCTGCTACTGCTGCCGCTGCTGGCAATGCTACAAGCCCACACCACACACGCACTGCTCTGCACTACTATTGTGGCCACGGCCTCGCATCACCAAGGCAGTATCATTGCTGCTGCTGCTTCTGCTGACAGTGTTGGCTTCCCCATCTCCCCTCCCCAACACCTTCCTCGTCCCTCCCTCCCTCATTCCATCTGCAGTTGCTATTTTTGGTCACGAGCTGCTGTGGCCCATTCACAGCAAGCCTCAGTCTCCAAGCACACAGCTGGAAGCATTCATTAATATTGGCAGCCTCCTCCCTGAAGGAGCATCACGTATGGAGAGTAGGGCTGCAATACGCGCGGCACAAGGCGATTCGCCGCCTCTGCACCATGGCAGCAGTGATCGTATTGCCGTGTGCGCCGACACTGCCGCACTCACCAATCAATAGCCGACCTATGAATATGCGTCACACTGCAATGCACTGCATACTGCCAGGTGCCGTTTTCTGTACTCTGGGGAGGAGTACTTCTTTCTTTTGTACTTAAGTCTTTACTCTATTTTGCATTGAGTACCTACTGCTAAGCAGCCCCCTGACAGCTCTATCTCTGAACATGGAAATTGGCAGGGGCGTTAGCCAAAAGGACTCTAAAATGCAATGCAGTTGTAGGAAGTGTTAGGTCCATAAACATGTAAGAATTCTAAGATTCATGCGTGATGCCTTAAGGGTGTGTGTAAATGCGCTAATTTTGCTGCAGACTCACTTAAAGGGAGCGAACTGTCAGTTGACATCTGAGAAGAAAAAGAAGCTGCCAGATGCTTGAGAAAGCATTGGGAGCTCTTGTACATTCAGGCATGAGATTGAGAATATGTATGTCCGAGATGGCACCTAACTCCTTGCTATGTATGGTATTTTACATGATTTTCATAGGGTGGATGCCTTCCAAAACCCAAGACCCCGCTCCCATAATATTATTTTCTCAATTCCATTCAGCTTTCAAGTTTTCTGAAATCTGGAATGGACAGCAATTTTGTAGATCTCGTTTTACCAGTAACTACACTCAAGGGGTCAATGAAATTCACCCTACAGGGTTGTCTTCGCACAGCCACAAGTACTTTTCTTATTTTCAAAATTATTACTCCATGTCATAATAGTGTATCTTTTGGAAAACTCATAATTGCAATGCTGTTAAATTTGTAATCACTAATTTGTTAACTCTTACTGAACTTAAATTCCTAATGTTTGCATTTTCCTCAGCCTTTGAAGGAAATTTAACCCCTACCCACTCAGCCCAATCCCCTTTAAAGGGTGTCCATGGAATAAATGCTTAAACTACTTTAAGTAAATCAGGGAATCCTTTATTCCAGTCTATGACTTAGATTCATACGAGGGCACAAATATCAACATTTATTTTAAGATTTTCAAGGATTGAGGAAGGCACGGCATAGCCGTGATTCCACATTGGCTTAAAAGAGTAATAATTTATGTGTGTATCAGTACATCATGCCATCTCTAAAGGTGTCATACACCAGGGAGACGTCTATTAAACTTGAAGGGCCACAGAGTGTGTCAGTGCATCTTGACAATAAGATCAATACATAGTTATATATGCATGTATGTAGACACCCAGCCTGTTAAAGGGTTAAGGATTACAGAAAGCTGTGACAATATCAGACGCCAGCCTTGACTTGCATAGTGCTGTTTGATGTGAAAGGATTAAAGGTCTACTATAAGGAATTCTTACACTACTTTTCATTAAATTTAGGAGTAATGCTACAAATATGAATAATCAAGGGTTGAAGACCAGGGGCAAGTCAGAAAACGGGCTAGAATTGCGGCGATCTGCCTATACTCGATGTAATGATGCCACAATGGCCTAAAGGCCATGTGGCAATAAATGCCTCTATTAATATAGTCAGAGACTACTTTTTATACATCTCACATCCGTATTGGAGTAGTCGAAAGGAGTCAAAGTGAACCTGGTAAAGGCACGTCATCTAGTGATTGGTATTGATACTAAATCTGTAGATGATGGTGGTGTCATCTGGTGGTAATATATTCGCCAGGCTGATTCTATAGTCCTATTTGATGTTGGTAAAAAAAGGGCAATGGGTCGATTTTTATGATATTGACAAGGATTTGACAGAGGACAAAAGTTCAAAGTATAATCTATGCTTAATCATTATAAACGTGCACATGATGTCCATTATCTGGGCAAAGTTGGAGATATGGTACCTTATTAATGCCGGGCTTACTTAATTCAGTGATGCATGTATCAGCTGCATGTATATTGATTCAGATTCTGATGTAACAGTGCATCAGATGTGGGCAAATTGAAATTCGGCCAGAATGTAATTTTGATCATGAGCTCAATATAGGGTAAAGGCACCCTGAGTCGGACAGATACCTACAGTCGGACACCTTGTAGGTTTAATTATATAATCAATATGAATATATTGCCTATCATACTCATCAGACATGATAACTGAGGTGTTATTCCTTCTCACAAATACAAATGTACAGATGCAAGTCGATACACACATTAATTTTATGATGGCCAAATAAGGGGTGTTTTTGTTGTGATAAAATGCCTGCAGTGAATGGTAAAAAATGGTTTGATAATTTCAGCTGGTGCTGCTTGACTTACATAAGTACACTATTTCTGTCATAAGTATTGACAGTGTATGCATTTCTTCATATGTCTCAACTTATGAAAAATGGAAATTCTCTCAAGTTATTTTCTGGGAGCCATCTTCATAAAAGTATCAAATTGCACCTCAGCTCGGACATTCCTTTTCTCGGACAGTGTCTTGGTGGCATCTATTGGATTTATCACCTTTTGCAATGGATGCTACTGATGTAAAATAAGCACCCTTAATAACTATGATACCAATATGAGATACCCTATCATATGGAAACATCATGCTATTCATTTGAGAGTCACTGTTATTCATTGGAACAGAAGGGTTTCCACCACCACAAAATTCCTACAATAAGAGACATTATACAAACCTTAAATCTATGCCATAAAATGTCTACTTGGGTTTGCTATATCAATATCATACAAAATTATCATATTCTTCATTTACACTCAAGGAAGTATTTTTTAATCAATGAACTTACAAACTGTCCGACTCCTATTCCTGATGACATGCACTTTTTCCTATACTACTCATATCTATACCTTTTATATGTGGCCCTTTCCCAATACTACTAATTTTAATAACCTGATGATATGAACCTTTTCCTATACTAACCTTTTTCTATTCCATGAAGAGGTGGTCTTTTCCCGATGCTATACATGTCTAAACCATGATAAAATTCACCTTTCCTATGCTACACTTTTCTGCTCACTGATGGTATTGACGTACCATTTTATTATGCCATAATTTGTAACATAAGATTGTATTAATGCATGGATATGTGAGGCATTAATACATATATGTCCACATGAGCGTCCACGGTCCACTGAACACCAGCTATGTCAAATATACATAAGTTAGAAGGTCAAAGCACCGATCTCATGGCAGATGCTACTCGCTCCAGTCAGTCTGGAGGGCCAAGCCAGGGGTAGGGTACTTATACCCTGGTGGGCACCTCTGGAAATTAGTATCCTGAGAATCACCACTGCAGTAACACCTCCAGTCCAGCTCTCCTGATATAGCTCTGCACCCTGTTGGGTTAGACTATGCCAGACAGGAATAGGACTACACCCCACTGGTGGCCAGAGGCTATCTTCTACCATCCATCCACCAAAGGGTAAAGTTACACATTATTATTATTATTATTATTATTATTATTATTATTATTATTATTATTATTATTATTATTATTATTATTATTATTATTATTATTATTATTATTATTATTATTATTATTATTATTATTATTATTATTATTATTATTATTATTATTATTATTATTATTATTATTATTATTATTATTATTATTATTATTATTATTATTATTATTATTATTATTATTATTATTATTATTATTATTATTAGCCAACACAAGTGGAGTGAAACATTACTTTATACCCATATTATAATTACTGTGTGTGGAAATTACCTGTATATTAACATTTGTATTACTGATACATAACATGTTCTGCCTAAGCTGAATAAACCAGTGATAACTGGAATAACACTAATAAGAGCTTGATATTCTTACTCACTATAACCACTAGTCATATGATATTTCTCATATGACAACTTGATCATGCACAATCACTAGTATGACAGTATACACCTTTCCCTATATCATACTAAAATTAAAATGCTGGAGTATTTCACCCTTGTTGACAAACAGCTATCAGCAGCCTGGTCAAATGCAGAAAATAGAAACTGTTCTTACACCAGCTTTAATGCACTGTGTCCGTTGGCCATTAGCAGCAGTGGCAGCATCATGGTAGGGCTTTAGGCATGAGTAGTATAGAAAAAGGGACATATCCTCAGGAAATGTGAGTACAGTAGTTTAGTATAGGGAACATCAACAGGCCGTTTCATCGCAATTAATTCAATGGACTCACAATGAAAGCCCTTCTTATAGCAGGTTTTATACTGCACTGAGAGGCTTAAACCACGGACCTCGCCTTTGGAGAGGCCAAATGGTGGCAGCATATTATTTCACAATGGCAGTAGTAAACAACAAATCGAATATACTATCGCAGGTAGTATTGAAATATATACTAAGCAATACTACCTGCTCTCCATGGCAATTAAGTTATTCCGTAAATTCTCTTGTATAAGCCGTACCCTCATATAAGCCACACCCCAGACTTTGGGAGGAGCTATAAGCTGCACCCAAGGCTTTAAAATTGGAGATTTTATACTATTCTATGGGATTAAATACCCGTTCTACCATAGGCAGGAACAGAGGGCATCTTGATCCCATAGAGTTCAATGTTAACCAAAACGAGGCTAGCAGGGCTTAATCCTGGGATAATGCCCTGAGGATAATGCCCTCTCGGACCAATGATGTCATACTAACGATAATTCAAGTTAATATACTCAAAATAACCTATGGTAGAACCGAAATTGAGCCTGGTATGTCAGGCATTATCCCACAATCATGCCCAGCCCTTGGGCATGGCCAGGGGCTGCTGCGCAGCCTGACCTGGCCATGCCCTCGGGCTGGGCATGATTGTGGGATAATGCCCTCCACACCAGGCTCAATTTCTTAGCTATAAGCTGCACCCAGACTTTGGGAGGAGCTATAAGCTGCACCCAAGGCTTTAAAATTGGAGATTTCATACTATTCTATGGGATTAAATACCCGCTATAAGCTGCACCCAGACTTTGGGAGGAGCTATAAGCTGCACCCAAGGCTTTAAAATTGGAGATTTTATACTATTCTATGGGATTAAATACCCGCTATAAGCTACACCCAGACTTTGGGAGGAGCTATAAGCTGCACCCAAGGCTTTAAAATTGGAGATTTCATACTATTCTATGGGATTAAATACCCGCTATAAGCTGCACCCAGACTTTGGGAGGAGCTATAAGCTGCACCCAAGGCTTTAAAATTGGAGATTTCATACTATTCTATGGGATTAAATACCCGCTATAAGCTGCACCCAGACTTTGGGAGGAGCTATAAGCTGCACCCAAGGCTTTAAAATTGGAGATTTTATACTATTCTATGGGATTAAATACCCGCTATAAGCTACACCCAGACTTTGGGAGGAGCTATAAGCTGCACCCAAGGCTTTAAAATTGGAGATTTTATACTATTCTATGGGATTAAATACCCGCTATAAGCTACACCCAGACTTTGGGAGGAGCTATAAGCTGCACCCAAGGCTTTAAAATTGGAGATTTTATACTATTCTATGGGATTAAATACCCGCTATAAGCTGCACCCAGACTTTGGGCTAAAATCATTGAGCCTCAATTTGATTCTGGTTCTGGCACTAGCCGCGGTTTATACAAGAGAATTTACGGTACTTCATCAAAGAGGTCAAAACAAGTATAAGTAAACACATGACTTCAAAGGTAATATAGTTTATATTCTTTTGTTTCCAAACCAATTACGCAACAGGTACTTACATAGTTAATGCACATTTATATATCAACTATTCATAACAGAACACATATCACACCATACAGCACTTGTGAATCCTAAAGCAATACAAACAAACATAATAGATAGGTCTGAAGTCTTGGTGACATTAATTATTATACCCTTGGTGACTATGACACTTTTGTCCTTTTCAGGTGAACAATCTATCGTTAATCGAGTCAGCATCAAGATGGACTGCACAGCATGAATATATTCCTATAGAAAGGGTTTCTTTTGACGAATGACACTGCTTTGAATGAAAACAGCAAGCTAACCCTAACTGATCTCTGGGCTTCAGGAAACCCCACTTGCACACATCCAAAACAGACATCCATACAGTAGGGCAAATCCCACATGGGGAAACAAATACGATTTCCTGATAACCTGAGATGAGACAACATTGTCTTTAGTTCAAGGATAATGGTGATTGTAAACAGGTAGCTGGACTTAGTGTGCTGGTGTGCCGTGCTGGGCAACCTGGTCCCATGTCTCATGCTTTGTACCTCCTGCTAGACCAATTATACGGACGTGGACCGCCTGGGACTTCTGTAGTTTTGGTGGGATAAGTACTGTCTTATATTCCACTTTGTCCCCATCATGTGGCACATAGTCATCATCAATGCTGCAAAAAAAAAACATGGCATGAACATTATAATGCTTGAATATGCACATGATAGTCACTGCCAAAGTTGCTGCTGCAAATGGAATGCATACATCTACATCTGTTGTAATTGTTCTGGGTAATTAATAGAATATCCTCATCTATGAAGCACATATCATAAATGTGTTGTCAGACTTCAACTTTAAACACAGTCCTATAATACAAATCCATGTTCAACACCAGGAGAGTATCATCATTATCAATTTTTTTCGGTCCATGTCTGATATATTTTGTCTAGGGGCAATTATTTTTCACGAGAGAAACTGCACAGTATAAGTTCATATATTTCATAACAGATACAGCTATAGGCCTAAACGAGATTCTAACTCAACTGTGCATGGTATGTGTTATGAGGTGTATACATACTCTGAGATGTGGAGGAAGAGTAGCTCGCTTCCATCATTGGGTTTGATGAAGCCATGGCCTTTGTCTCTGCAGAAATCTTTTATTACACCTTTATGTGTTGGTCCTGATTTTGCTCTCTCTGACCTGCAACAACAAGCTCCCTCCATTAACATGTGTGGTAGGGGACATCAGTCAGCTAGAAGTTAAGGATGATGTATAAACTAACCAGTTTGCAAAGTATATATATATATATATATATATATATATATATATATATATATATATATATATATATATATATATATATATATATATATATATATGGGCCAGATTTCCTGGGGATGTACAAATCTCCCTGAGAAGGCCCCAAATATGAAAGTCAGAAAAGGAATTAATCACTTCATTACATTGAAAGAACAATGTCTTGGCTCCTTGGAACCACCAATTATACACAGTTATCCCTATCGGTTCCATTTTTATAGCTGTGTGATAAAAATTTGTTTCTTTTTGTGTCCATCCGACAGATTTAATCAGTGATATGATTTTGTTACCAATATATTCACCACAGAAACTTCAAATTTTGTTTACCAGCTCTTGCAGTATACAAGTTTAGTAAGCTCATGAATAAACATCACTGTTCAAAAAATATTTGAGATATAGGCTGATGAAATTCAGCCATCTTAAGAAAAAATGAAAATTCTTGTCAAAAATGCTATTTTCCCTCTAGTTCTCTAGAAAATGCTTAAATACTCATTAAAATCAATCTATAATAAGTTCAGCATGCCTACTCTGAGAAATAATGATCACTATAACCTAATGGACCACCAACTCAGCACAGCATTAGCTTAAAATGACCCTAAAATTCAGACTTTATCTGTCGGATGGACACTTTTTTCATATTACAGTGTATAAAACACACTTATGGGGAGACTTATGGTACAAATGTTATTTGATAGTGTTCAAGGGATGACTGTGCTTGATTTAAAACATGAAGGATGCATCCAAATGCATTACTTTGAGATTAAGAAATTTGTCCTTCCGACAGCAAAAGTGCAAAATGTCCATCCGACAGAAAAATGTGTATACGGATGCACTCATTGGTATAAGAGGAAGACTTCAGTCTACAGCAAAAAAATCTTTGCAGCAGCTTAACCACCCTAGTGCCCCTCAATTCTGAGCAGAGTAAGGATAATGTATTAACTGTCTTAGTTTAGAATATGGGAGGGTTTTAGTTTTTCTGTCGGATGGACATTTGAGTGTCATTTTACACTGAATGTTACACGAACAAATACTTATGCTCTACAATACCCAAAAACCTTCTGAATTATTAACACAACAGATATATCAATGAGAAAAAGCTATATCTGAGGTTCTGGAACCCCTCTGGGATATATGCCAGGGTTGTAAAAAACCTGCTTTTTCGTCAAATTTGCCTTTTTTCACCATTTTTCAACTTTGGAAGCCAACTAATCCAAATATTATGGTTGGATATGCAAGAGAGTACATGCATTTGAAAGGTTATGGTGTTCCCTTCCAATTGGGACCAAAAAGCAGGATATTGGTTTATAATTTTTTATTCTGTAGGTGCATAAGCATACAAAAGTGTGAAAAATGCCAATTGTACGTGCCCAGAAAATTTAGCCCATATATATATATATATATATATATATATATATATATATATATATATATATATAGTAGCGTTCGCCTACTCCGTCTAAATAAAGGATGACACCACTCCGCCAACTTGTGTTCAACTTGTTTGTACTTTATTACCTGGCAGTCTTTGCCACACCATCTAAGTCCAATAATTGTAGGTGAATAGTGGAGGCCAGCCCTGGAGAACGTCCCCGATCAGCTCGTTACTCGAACTGCTCCGGTGGATCGTCTCCCGGTTTATATACACTAGCCGATCCTCCAACGCTGGCCTGGAGAACCACCAAGCCAGCGTCGGGGGACCTACTCCGCCAACATGTAACCATCGTTGGCCTCTGGCCAGAATTCAAGCTCAACGGCCTCACCGCCCCCACGCCAGGGTGGTTTCAGCTCCTCCGCCAAGCCCTTGGTCTCCGCCACACTCTCCCCAACTAATTAACAACATTACGGGGAAGAGTGTTACATTACCCTCCTGCAGATGGGTATCCAATTTAGAATATTACTACTACACCATGGCCCCTGGGTGTCTCTTTGTTAAATAGTGACATGCAAGGAAAAACATAGTTATACAGTGTCCTACTTCCCCTGCGGGCGGTGCCTATTCTAAACTCATGCGCGCTGTCGTCCCCTATACAGCATATAACTTAATACAAGCACAATCTATACAATAATATGTCGTCAAGTATTTGCTTTTGGGAATGTTCTACTCCGCACACGGCACTCCGTCTCAGCCCCATACTCCGCCAGGTTCCCGGCCGTCGTGACTCCGTCCGATCCACATACTCCGCCTTGAACCTCCTCCTGGTCCCTGAGCGCCCCGCCTACTCCGGCGCTCCTCCCTCGGACCGCCGCCCGCTTCCTCCGGAAGCCGGTGTCGCCTTCCTCCGCCCTCCTGTCCGACTCTGCAGGGTAAGACTGCCGCTGTCTCTGCCCCTTAGCCTGGCTCTCTGCGTCGGCCTCTAGCAGGAGGGCCTCCAGGCTGTGCTTCTTCGTAGTCTTGCCCTTTCCTTTATCTTTAAATGACTTCTTCGGGGTGTTTTCCTTTTGCTGCCCCTCCACCTCCGCCTTCAGTCTCTCCTGTTTCAGCCTCTTTCCCTCCGCTTCTTTGCGCTCATCCTCCAGCCTCTTTTCCTCCGCCTCTCTGCGCTCCTTCTCCAGTCTCCGTTTCTCCGCCTCTTTCTGCTGTTTCTTCCTTTCCTCTCTCTCTCGTCTCTTCGACTGGCTTTGCTGCTTGGCGTCATCTAGGACTGCTAGGAACTGGGCCTTCAATTTAGGGCATCGTTCCACGTAAGGCGGTATTACTGGTGGTCCTCCGACTCCTCGCTTGTATCCTCTTCCTCCTCTGCTACCTCCCCTGAACCCCCTTCCTCCGAGGGATCCTGCTCGTCAGGGCCTCTGTCCTCCTCTTTCTCCGGCAACCCCGGTGTCACAATTGTCACTGTCTTTAAAATAGCAGGCTTCGGCTTGTTGACTAGTTCATACGGACCCACTTTCTCGGGGGATGAGTCCAGACCGTTGCCCCCTAGACCCAGGCTCTCCCCGTCTTCCCCGCTAGTGGCAGACACATCCTCAAACTCCGGTAGCTTAATAGAAGACCTGGTAGTAGCCACCTCCTTTTTGGTTTCCTCGTACTCCTTCTCTAGCGCCTCAATACTAACCGTACCCGGGGGAAGGTCCCGCTGCATGCGGAGTTTTCGTTGGGGTCTCCCCCTTTTGTCCATATTTCTCTACCAAAAGTCCTAAAACAAATTTCAATTTGGCTGCTACCTCGTCATCTATGTTTAATTCCCCTGCCTCCAGAGCCGGTGCCAGGGCTATAAGGCTCTGGGCCGGGGGGGGGGTACTAGGACCAGCTTCTCCTGTGGCTGTCCCCGCCGCCTCACCTACTGTCTTCCTAGCCCTCTTTCCCACCGACCCCATCACTCCCTCTGCCTCCTGCTCGTATAGCCTCTTAACTCCTTGTCCCCCGGCACCCCGTGTGGACCGGGTGGACACACCACTTTGCGGAGTAGCCCCGCCCTCCGAGTACCCCATTAACTGTTCTAGATACTTCGAGGCGGCGGCGGCTTCTGCCTCCTCTAGTAACGAGATTCCCGGGGAGGTAGCCGAGGAGAATGTCGACCCCTGGGGGCTATCCTGGTCGGCTGCCGAGGTGCTGGGCTTGGACTGTTCCCCCTTGGGGCTGCTTTGTCGGTGCCTTGGTCCCCCGCCCGCCGCTTCCCCCTCTCTTTTTCTTAGGTAGATTGGCGGGGGTCTCCTTCTGCTCCTCCACCGGCTTTTCCAGGGAAGTGTCGGCGGAGGTGCTGGCAGTGCCCTCCTCTGCTTCCGCCGCTTTCCCCAAGGGTAGCCTTAAACACTCCTCCGGGGGGGCCCAGTTCTCTATCTCGGGGTGCCTGCGGCTAATGTGCCGTCTCAGGTCATCCACCCTGTCTTTGGCCACCATGTGCCCGCACTGAGTCCCTGGACACTTGTATCCCTCCTGCGTCTCGGCTTGCGTCCGTAATTGTCTATTTAGGCCATCCGATCTCATGAAGAACCACTGCTTCCCGGCCTTCCCTTTTCTGCAGACCTCACAACAATAGCGTGGTACCTCCTCCCCCTCCACCACCTCCGTGGGCACAGGCTTGTGTTCCTTGTTCCTGAATACAGGCATGATTACCTCTGGCGTAGTCCAGAAACTAACCGGAATTGACTGTGACGGAGGATGCTTGCCGTTTATATCCCTCCCGGGAGCTTCCAGGTCCCCGCCCCCCTCCAGCAGTCGACCAATCACAACCCGGGCAGGTCCTCTGCTGTGGTGGCCGTCCTTGTCTCCCCCACCATGGGAAGTTCTCGCTTTCCCACGCTCTCCGTTTCGCCCATCTACGTTGTTCTTCTCCGACCGCCGGCTACCGCTGGACCCGTGGGAGCGTTTCCTCTCGCGCCCTGAAGCAGTCTCGTAGCGATCGCCCTCCCACTCTGTCCCCGGCTCGTGCTGCTGGATTGATCTCCACTCGGCCGACTACGACCCGACTCCGAGTGCCGTCCTCCCCTCCGCTGACCACTAGTGGATCTGCTGGACGAGGAGTGTGGGGGAGAGTGCCCTCTCTCTCTCCTCCGCTGGCGACTTTCCCTGTGCTCTGAACTGTTTTTCGCGCGGTGGGAAACAGTAGAGGTAACCCTTCCCGAGCCCATTTCCTCCCCATAGTCTGGGAGGACTCCTCCTCCGTTAGTGTCTCCCTCCCTTAGAATCACTCTCCTTGCATCCTCCGCCATGGCGTTTTGAAAGCCCCCCGTTATCTCCAGCGGACCTCCTTTTATTACATCATTATTGTTTACTACGTTGCTAGGTGACTCCCGCCGCCCGTCTACCCCTCCGCTGCAAGAGGGCGCTAACCACCCACCCCCGACTCTGTTGCCGCCAGGCGGCGCCACCGCCCGCCGAGCTCCAGCCTCATGTCCGGCCTCCCTTTCCTCATTCTCCTGGTTGTCACAGATAGCCTCCTCAATCATCTCGAATATTCTCCATCTTTCCTCGTGCTTGGCCCGTATCTCACGCCTTTTTGGGTCTTTGGCCCTCCTGGCCTTCTCCTCCCGGATCCCGATATTCTGGAGGTGATTCCGTCTCCGGCTGGCCGGATCCTCCTCGTCCGACCGTCCCATCTCATCCAAGGACCACTCTTCGTACGGGGTCTCGTCCTCCGGCTCAACCCCCCTCCAGTGGGACATCTCCGCCTCCCTCCTTAACTGCTTCTCCTGTTCTATCCATCTTCCACACCATTCCTGGCTTTCTCTCGACATCTTCCCTCCGCCTGCAAGGACCCTGGATTTACGCCGTGCACCCCGCTTTGGCGCCAACAAGACTGCCCGTATGATGCTGGTTCCCCTGTTCTCCGCCTCGTCCTCTGTTGCCTCTGAAAGGCTGAGCTCTCCATCCTCCGATACCTCCTCCATGCTCCCCTCCCCGCCTTGGGGACCAGGAACCGCTTTGAGTGCGTCATAGTGGGCCACTCTACTCGTCCTCCCCTTCTTGATCTTGTATACTGCCTCCCCCAGCCTCTTAACCACCTCCCATGGCCCAGTCCAATAACTCTGCAGTTTCGGGGTCAGGCCCTTCCTCCGCCGGGGGTGGTAATAATAGACGTAGCTCCCCACCATGAACTCCGCCACAGCTGCCCTTGCATCGTAATTTCGTCTCTGCCGGCAGGTGGATTTACCTAGCGCCCCTCTCGCTGCGGAATAGGCGCCGGCCATATGCGATTGTAGCTCCGCCACGTATCCCCATCCCCCTACCTTGTTAGGCGCCAATGGATATACCAGCTGTAGCGGAACCACTGTCTCCCGACCCAACATCAACATGTTAGGAGAGAGCCCTGTGGAGGAGTGGACGGAGGAGCGGTACGCCGCCATCACAAACGGCAGCCGCCGGTCCCAATCCCGCTGGTCCTCCGCCACTACCGTAGCCAAGAGCATCTCAATGGTGCGGTTAGCCCTTTCCACCAACCCATCGCTCTGTGGTCGAAAAGCACATGTCTGCGTCTGCCTGACTTCAAGGAGCGCTACCACTTCACGGAATAGTCCCGACTGAAAGTTTTTACCTTGGTTGGTGTGCAACTCCGCCGGGGCCCCAAACCGACAGATGAACTCCTCTACCACTATCCTCGCCACCGTGGGCGCCTCCTGGTTAGGCATCGCGTAGGCCTCCGTCCACTTGGTAAAATAGTCCACTGCTACTAGAATATACCGATTCCCCGCCGAGGAGAGGGGCAGCGGGCCCATAACATCCATGGCTACCCTCTGCAGGGGTAAACCCACTCCTACATGCCCCATTGGAGCGCTGTGCGGGGGTGGGGCTGTTTTCCTCCTCAAATATGGCACGCAGCTGGCGCACCACGCCGCCACATCCCTCCTGAAGTCCGGCCAGTAGTACCCCCCTTGAAGGCGACGGATGGTCCTGTTCCTTCCCAAGTGGCCAGCTAGGGGTTCCCCGTGCACCTCCTGTAGCACCCCTCTCCGGCCGGCCTCTGGCACTGCTATCTGAAAGTGTTTCGCCCCTGCTAGGTCTTCCCACCATCGTCCCAGTACCCCTTTCTCTTCACATAGCCTGTTCAGCTGAGCTCGCCACGCCCTCATTTCGTACCCCCACGTTCTTTGCTCCCCCTCCGGTGGTGTTCCTCCTCCCCGCACCCAGCCCCGTACTGTTGCCAGTGTAGGATTCTCCTCCTGCAACGTCTGCCAAGCAATCACTTCTGGCGCAGTGGGCCCCACCGCCGCTGGCGCAGGGCCCTCCTTCATCCCCATTCTCCGGGCTCGGGTGAAGTCACGGCAGTGCAGCAACTCCGCCTCGTCCTGCCTTCCGCATTGCCTGCACGGTCGGCGTGACAACCCGTCGGCGTTGCCATGCAGCTTCCCCGGACGGTGTTGGATAACTATGTCGTAGGTGCTTATCACCTGTAACCATCTGGCCAACTGCCCCTCGGGCTCCTTGAAGTCCAGTAGCTACCGCAAGGATGCATGATCCGTCCTTACCACTACAGGGCGCCCTATTAAATAATGCTTGAACTTCCTTAGCCCAAACACGATGGCCAGGAGTTCCCTCTGTGTCACACAGTAATTCCTCTCCGGTTTGCTCAGTGTCCAGCTACTATAGGCCAGCACCCTTTCTGCTTCGTCTTGCTCCTGGGCCAGCACCACCCCGAGTCCCGTATCACTGGCGTCAGTGTCCATCACCAACTGCCCGTCCGCCCTAGGAAATGCCAAGATGGGTGCCTCCGTTAGGCGATCCTTCAGATCCTGGAATGCCTCAGCACACTCCTCCGTCCACCGGAATACGCGTCCCTTCTCCGCCAGGGCGCTCAGGGGTTTGGCGCGGGAAGAGAACTCGGGAACGAATGTCCTGTAGTAGCCGGCCAGGCCCAAGAAGCTCCGCACCTCCGTCACGGTTTTAGGCGTAGGCCACGACTGCACAGCCTCTATCTTCTCCGGATCCATCTCCACCCCTTCCTCGCTGACCCGGTGCCCCAGGAAGAGGACCCTCCTCCTGGCCAGCTGACACTTGGACGGCTTTATCTTTAGCCCCGCCTCCTCCAACCTCTGCAACACCTCCCCCAGGCGGAGCAGGTGTTCGTCAAAAGAGGCGGAGAAGACAACAATGTCGTCTAGATAAACCAGGCATGTCTTCCACTGGAGGCCCCTCATGGCCACCTCCATGACCCTTTCAAAGGTGCCAGGAGCATTGCACAGCCTGAAGGGCATCCGTCTGAACTGGTACAGGCCCTTATGTGCCGTGAACGCCGTTTTCCTTCGGTCCTCTTCCTCTATATCCAACTGCCAATACCCGCTGGCGAGATCCAGAGAAGAAAACCAGGAGGCCCCGGCCATGGTGTCCAAACAGTCTTCTACCCTGGGCAAGGGGTAGGCGTCTTTGACTGTGGCGGCATTCAACCTTCGGTAGTCCACGCAGAATCGAGTTGTCCCTTCCTTCTTCTTGACTAGGACCACCGGAGAGGCCCACGGGCTGGTGGAGGTTTCAATCACGCCGGCCTCCAGCATCCTGTCTACCTCCACTTCCACTGCTTCCTTCCTATGGGGTGCCAGCCTCCTGGGCGGTTGCTTGACTGGCGGATGATCCCCCGTCTCGATCTTGTGTTTTGCCAGCGAGGTATGGCCCTTATCTCCCTTGTGACACTGAAATGCCCCAATGTGACGCCGCAGTAACTCCGCCAGCTGCCCCCGCCGGTGGGACTCCGTCCCCTGCACCAACTCATCCACCAGGGCCTTGAGGTCCGCCTCTCCGAACGTCTCCGCCACCCAACACCAATTCCTTTTCTTTCCTGACCCCTCTGCCACTTCGCCCACTTTCTGGATTGCACCCAGCGTCATAAATAACTATAGGTTCAGGCCCCGGATTGAGCACTCGCACCCAGGTCTCCCTCCCCTCCGGTCGCACCAAACCCCGGCCTACCAAAAACTTCGGCTCCCCTTTGTGCCCTGCCATGCCTTCCACCACTCCGTCACTCCCAGGCCGCCACGGCCCCTCTATTCTGCCCTCCACCATGGATTCTTGTCCCGAGCCCAAGATGGCCGGGCGGGTGCTTACAATTCGGCAAGCCTCCTCCCATTCTGTCCAGACTAACCGTCCTCTTGCGAAGTCCACCATCAAGTGATGGGTGCGGAGGAAGGCTGCCCCTAGGATTCCCTCCGTGCCCGTGTCGCTGACTACGAAGTCCGCCTCTATCTCTTTATGGCCCAGCTGTAGATTGGCTCAGACCTTCCCTTTTATGTTCATTGGTCTCCCGTCCACGGAGTAGACCCTCTCTGCCGTATCTCGGAGTGCCCCCTCTCTGCCGTGTCGATCCCACCATCCTTCCGATACTAGATTCAAGGAGGCCCCTGTGTCCACTAGTAATTGGATAGGCGCTCCGGCTAGTTGGCCCTCTACTATCAATCCTCCGCCACCTCTCTCCCTGCGACCCTGGATTGTATTTGTTGGCCCATTTCCTCCGACCTGTACCCGGCCTTCGGTATAGGTCGATTCTAGTTTCCCGCCGCCGAAGGTGCCTGCTCCTCCGACCTCTGGCCCCCTTCCTTGGGTTTGCTATTGGGACACTCTCTTGAAGTGCCTTTCTTGGCCGCACCCGAAACACGCCGTGCTGCTCTGCCTTTTTTTCTTTCCTACCGCCGCAGGCTCGTCCAACTTCTTTACCAGCCTATCTATGAGCTCCGCCATTTTACTCATCTTCTCTTCATTGGACTGAAGGTGCTCGTTAACGGAGGCGTCGGCAGACCTCACCCTCTGCTGAGACTCCTGCTCGTTCCTCAGATAGGCCTCCGCCCCCACCGCCGTCATTACTGCCTCCTGCAAGTTCTTGGGCTGTGTCTGGTATACCCACTGTCTCAGCGAGTTATCTAAACACAGGAGAAACCTGTCGACCACCAGGGTGTCCGTAGTCCGAGCGTCCGCCTCCAGATAGGCCAATCTGGTATATTTCATCAGATCTTCTTGCAGCTCCTGCAGCCCCTCTCCTTTCCTCCGCACTCGGGTCCTCAGGAAGGCTTTATACGTCTCCTCCTGGTTGGTGGGCTCAAACCGCTCGACTAGAGCTTTCCGCAACTCCGCATAACCCTCCGGCGTAGCTGGCCTCCGCCCTGCCAGCAGTCGCCTTGCGGCACCCAACAGGCTAAGCCCCAAGAACGTCCCCGCCTCCGCCAGGCTCCATCCGTTCACTTTCACGCACAGGTCGAAGTGATTGAGGTAGTCGGCCAGGTCTGTCGTCCAATCGTACTTAGTGGGCTTCACCACTGGTTTATTCCTAGCACTTCTTTCTCCGTCGGCTCCCCCCCGGGGACATCCTCCCTTGCTTCCTTCGCAGCCTCAGCACCACTCCCCACCTCCAGCTGTGCCTCGCCTTCCTCCTTGACAGTCTTCCTGTCGAGGAGTGTTTCTTCTTCCACCTCAGCCTCCTTCCCTTCTCTCCTCTGACCCACCGCCCGGAGCTTGTTTATCTCTGCCCCCGGCCCCTCCGTCCACCACACGTTCTGAGGTTCCCCCTCTCGTCCCAGGACATACCCCGGCTATACATCTTTGCCTGGCACCTTCCATCGGAGCCGCCCCGCCTTGTCCTTCCTGCCCTCCGTCTCCCACGGCCACCGGTAAGTATCCTCTTCTTTCTGTCGGTCTTCCTGGACCCGGGGCTCATTGGCCAGTCTTTCGGGTTCCCTGTCGGCGGGCTCAGCCTGCCTCTCTGGATGGTCCTCCGCCTGGCGGGCCACCCCTCCCCTTCTTAACGTCACCTCCTCGTCCACTATCTCCAGGAGAGTTCCTTTATCCTCCCTACCTCCCTCCAACTCAATCTTTACATTGTCGTTGTCTGTTGAATAGTTTGCCATCCTTCTCCCGTGGATCCTTCAAACACCGCTGTCACCAATGTAGCGTTCGCCTACTCCGTCTAAATAAAGGATGACACCACTCTGCCAACTTGTGTTCAACTTGTTTGTACTTTATTACCTGGCAGTCTTCGCCACACCATCTAAGTCCAATAATTGTAGGTGAATAGTGGAGGCTAGCCCTGGAGAACGTCCCCGATCAGCTCGTTACTCGAACTGCTCCAGTGGATCGTCTCCCGGTTTATATACACTAGCCGATCCTCCAACGCTGGCCTGGAGAACCACCAAGCCAGCGTCGGGGGACCTACTCCGCCAACATGTAACCATCGTTGGCCTCTGGCCAGAATCCAAGCTCAACGGCCTCACCGCCCCCACGCCAGGGTGGTTTCAGCTCCTCCGCCAAGCCCTTGGTCTCCGCCACTATATATATATATATATATATATATATATATATATATATATATATATATATATATATATATATATATATGGGTCAGGTTGTCAGAAAGTGTAAGATTTTGCCCTTGCAGGCCTTGAAAAACTAATTTTCTAATTACTTTATATAATGTCAATGGGGTATTCAAGGTTCATTTATTATTATATGAAATATTTTAAGCCGAATGATCAAGCTCGCCTATAAGGCTCCCTTTACCAAACCTTTGGATCTGACAGAGCCAGGTATCTCTACCCAGCTCTGCCTCTCCTGGCCAGTGACCTCAGATTCACCTCCGGATCCTGGCCAGGGGTCATGACCTCGACCCCCACTAACCCTAGGTACAGGGTGGGAGTGCGCTCACACCCACCTCCGTTCCTAGCCAATCAGGGATCGAGCTGCTCCTCCAACAGGTGGCCAGCTCGACCCACCTTTAGGCAAGCCCCCTCCCCCCCTCCAGGGTGAGATGATGCAAGGCACGCCGGGTCTTGCCAATCCCTAAGCATGACGTCATGCTTCTCCCAAGACTGACGTCATGCCTACCCCGAGCTGCTCCTATATATATGAATACAGGACTAGCTTGGGATTCTCTTATTCTTTACTTTCCTCTCTCCACACCTAGTCTCTATGACACACAGTGCCTTGGTCAGGTGGGCAGCACACACATTGTACATCACCATGCCAACATGTACCTGCCTAACACTACAATAAAGTGGATCCATCAACTGTACTCTCTAGACTCCTGAGTTGCTCATGTTCATGACTTGTAACGGTCCGTCGACAATGGTGGAGAACCCCTCAGAAGATTCCATTGTTATCACCTCTCATGAGCCATGAATAAAAGTGAGACAACACCCAAAGAGCCAACTCCTGAACGTGCCATTACAACCCCGGGACGAGACACGACCCAAAACCAGCTAGCAGCAGCAGCAGCAGAAGCAGCACCAAATCAGGAACCCACCCAGAGAGACTCATCACCTGATGCACTGACTCTAGACCCAATATTGCCAGCATCTCTACAAAAATCAACACCTGTGAGTAAAACAAAAACCACCTTTTCACCTACTCATATTGGAGACAATACTGGAGGACAGACCAGCACACCAGTGGCATCGACCGCCCCAGAGTTAAATCTAACATTACCTGGCCTGTCTGCCTCTGACTCTCCATCTTTAAGACTTGCTGGAATACCAGGCAATACTACCATTTCACCTGTGTGCCACACACAGAGTCACCTAGAACTTGACTCCCACCTGGAAGCCAGGTCACCCCACCTACAAGCTGCTTTGGAAAGCATTCCCACTCACCCTGAGCAGCACAATACCGGTACTGGCCCATCTTCAACAAACTCCATAAACACCAGTCCTACTGACTTGACTTGGGACAACTATATAGTCCAAGAGCCAAATACACTTACACAGCTTGACGCTGATTATTGGGGAGACAGAATAAGGTCAGCTTTCGCCAGGTGGAGACTAGCACCAAGTCACACTGTAGGACGAGCTGTAGAGGTAAACCCCTGCAGTTTTCGGAGCAACCAATCTGAGGAATCCCCCTCAGCTTTCGCAGCCAGAATCAACAATCTGCTATATGAAGATTGGCCCAGCTCAAGACCACCCACTGACTGTTTTAGCACATACTACAATCCTTCTAACCCAGAAGGCATTGCCACTTCTGATAACATATCATCTGGCGCTAGCAGCAGGAATACATCATACTTTTCCCTGCCCCAACACACCCCTAGCCCCAGGAGAAGAGCCAGGTCCTGCTCACCCAGACCTAGAGGCAGACCTCCATATTACAGACTTAATAGGAGCATAGATAACGCCATCAGGGGGAACATCAGAGCTACATCTGGTGTGTTCAATACAACGCTGCAAGCACCCAACAACACACTAACCAGCTCCAGCACATCAGAGGAAGATCCAGAGATAACCTTCCCACATCTCAACAGACATAAAAACACCAGAAATATGTCCTCTGCACAACCCCCACCAAATGACACCCAAGCTGTGACCAGAGATATCATAAGAGAGTGCACTGCAGCCGTCAGTGATACACTATCTAATGCACTAGCCGGTCACATCAGCCTTATCTCCACTGAAATCAGAAGGATTGGAGACAGCAATGCAGAACAGCTCTCCAAGGTGAATGACAGACTGGATACAATGGATACTTGGAAGTTAAATATAGAGCGCGGCATGACAGCTGTCCACAGATCTGCAGTAGAAAGGAGTGAAGCTACCCTACGGCAGACTGAAGCCATGACTGTGGAAATCTCTGACAGAATAGCCAGAAATCTTGACGACATGAAGTCAGACATCTTCACAATACTTGACCGGCAACAAACAGCGCCTCCTCCACCAACAAGCATATCCAACCCAGCAAACCCCCCTCAACGCCAACAACAACATGTTCTCCAACAGGGATTGAACAGAACAACTGATAGTTCAAACCCAACAGCCCTCACACCAGGAAACACCTTACTACCACCCTGCGCCTTTCAAAACAATACAGTCCGAGGTGCTACAGGTGCCACGCCCATTTCTCATCATCAGGGCCAAGACAGAATGAGTAGTGTCCCTTTCTCACACCAGATGGCAGCAGGCGCGCCGCCTCAGAGACCACCAGCCGCTGAAACAAACCTGAGCTCGGGTCTACAGGGGTGTATACTACACACCTCAAGGGCAAAACCCCAGCCATCAGCCCATCCCTATGCAGACCCTGCACTCACACACTCCAACAACAATGAGTGCTACAAGCCAACAACCAACACAACACTCAACCCCATACCCACAGGCACCTGCACACATCACTGGAAACATGGGCAACATGAGTCTAAATCATGACAAACTCACCTCAGTTCAAATGAGCTCCTTTAACAAACCGGAGCCTTTTGACAAACCATCTCCATACAGATCTGCCTCCAAATTCATAGCAGAGTTTAAATTCTGGATCAGGAATGTCCACGCCACTAGGCCAGACCTACATGCATCATGCATGTATACCTTCCTCAAAGGCAGAGCTGCTCAATGGTTCTACGCCAACATATTTGATAAGCCCATCATCTATGATGCTGAAGCTGTTTACACAGCTTTCCTGAAGCGTTTTGGCCAGCTTGACCCTGCAACTATCATTAAAGGGTACAGAACCAGAAAACAGCAACCAAAAGAGTCAGTGGATTTTGTTTGTTTGTTTAGTTTTACGTCCGGGGGCCATCAAGGAACTCAGACATTCAAGGTTTCTCGGACATTAAGTCCTTTCTTTTCTTTTTGGACAGGTATTTATATGCTGCTTGCCCGACACAGCAGTGACCGAATCTATGAATGACCGAATCTATGAGATGAATGACCGAATCTATGAGGAGGGTCGAGGGGGAAAACTGCTACCGGGGCTTCATTCCCCTACTCTTTTCGAAGGATAGCAAGTGTTCTTTTATTTGCCTGGTCCCATAGGCAGGGCCAGACAAACCACGGCCTTTGATCACTCAGACGTGGTTCACTGAGGGGGAATCCCATGGCAAAAGACAAGCATGTAAGCCCAGGCCCGCGCATATGGACACCAGCTGCCCACATGCTCACCCCAAGACACAAGAAACCCCAAGTTTGTCGCCTTTTACGAATCTGGTATGCCCACTGTTAGTATGGAAGGAGATTTCTCCTTGTGGACTCCCAATGAAGTTATTCTGCTCCTTCATGCCCTCACATGAAGGTCCCCACTCCACAGGGGGAAAGGACTACATCTCAGACATGACTCTACTACTAGCCAACAGTAACCTGGATGAGTCTGTTCAGGTAGACTACCTGCTCAATGGCCTCAGACCAGAAATTAAAAATGTGGTTCTGTCCGACACTCCTGAGAAAATAGCTGATGTTGAACGTTTGGCACTCAAGCAGGAGCTGAACATAGAAGCAAATAGCATCGCCCAGGCCTCCAGCCACTCAGCAGACCTCTGCGCCATGGGCCACAACAACAGCTACAATAATAACAAGAACAACAACACGAAAAATAGCTATCAGAGATCCAGAAAAGACAACTACCAAAATAACAACCAAAAGAAGGAAGACAGACTCCCCAGTGGCAGCTATAACAAGCAATATGAAGCCAAGTACAGAAGTGGTTTTAACAATCAATCTGACCCCAACAATAGGAGGACCAGATTTAGAACCCCTTCTGGCGACAGGTCTGAGTCTTACAACAGAAACAACCAGCCCTACAGCAACAGGGGAACCTCTCCAAGTAACTACAGGAGATCTCAGTCCAGTGACAGCAACAGGAATGTATTTTTCATCCCTGTAGCCACCACCCCCACTGACAACAATTAGGTATCCTTCAAGAAACTCATGGTCCCCTCTGACTTCACCATCACTGACGACATATCTCAGGCCAAAAGGAAGCCCAGAGACAGAACCCCTGGCAGATACCCAAAAAGGGACTCAAACAAATACACCTCTGAGTCAGAAAGTGAAGCCAACCTCAATAATATGGACAGCAACCCAGAAGAGGATGACCATGAAGAGGATGACCACGATACAAACGACAACGAATAGGTTTCAGGGGAAGGCTACCTTGCACCTGGCAACCCCGCCCCCACCTCAGTGAAAAAGAAACCTGGAACGCCCCCCACAAGCCATCACCTTACTGGTGTTCACAGTGATGCAGAAATCAATTCACTACGGCCCCCTACCAGCAACAACAAAAGAAAATACCACCCAAAATTGGATTACAGCTCATCTTCAGACAGTGAGGACTGCTGCGAGGACGACAGCAGGAGGGTGTCCAGACTGCGACTCAGGATCAAAACAGATAAGTATGGGCAGCAAGGTAAGGTCTCTTACATTAATACTGATTTGACTAAGGGATCTGTGTTTGTCGATATAAATGACCATCTATACAGAGCATTGATAGACTCAGGTCCCTCCCTATCCTTTATCAGCCAGAAAATGGCAGATAGAGTGTCAAACAGCCCCAACTTCCTCCATGGTAAAAGATCCAGACTGGTTGTACTCCTAGCAGACAAATCCTCAGTACAGGTAAACAACTCAATAACACTAAAATTCTTGATTCAGGGAGCAGAATTCTCTTGTAAATTCCATATCGTCCCCAAACTGAACCACCCACTCATCCTTGGCGTAAATTTTATGACCAAATACAAGGCCAGGCTCAGTTTTGGACCAAAACCCCCCATGGGGTACCCAATCAGACCTACTGAAGATTCAATCATCCCACCAAATTCCGAAGCAACCTTAAATGCCTTTGTAGCTGGGCCACAGGAAATTATTAACTCAACAGGCATCACTGAAAACATTGGTCTCAGATTACCAATACTGATCAAACATGCCTTGGTTAAACCCAAGACAGAATCAAAATTAATACCGGTAACTATGGCAAATCCAAATGATTTTCCCGTACCATTGAAAAGACATACCACCCTAGGTACCTTTAAGCTTTTTAACATTGAAAAAGCTGTGCCCATAGGTTCCCTTGACAACCAGCAACCTTCAAAAAAGGACAGCAGACCTGCCAAAGATCCTTTCCCAATTAATTGTGGGGATGATCCATTGCAACAGCTCCCTAAAAGCAACGAGCCTCTAAAGTATAAAATCTGTGAGCAGCTCAGTGACAAACAGAAGGAGCAAATCCGCAACATCGTTGAAGAAAACAGGCAGGCTTTTGTACTTAACGACAGTGCTATTGGTCTAAATGTAGAGAATGAGATCAAACTTGAACTGATCCCAGACTTCAAACCCTGTAACAGACCGTCATACAGAATGTCCCCACACAAGGAAATTTTTCAAAGAGAGCTCCTGGAGAAGCACCTGAAACAGGGTGTAATTGAAGAATGTACAAAACCTTGTGAGTGGAACTCTCCAGCCTTCTTGGTACCAAAACCCCAAGGCAACAGATCTGTAGCATCAGGGTGGAGAATTGTAGTGGACTACAGATGGGTTGATCTTATGCAGCAAATTGGTAGAACAGGCGCCAAGTTTTTCTCTAAACTGGATGTCTACAGTGCCTACCACCAGATCCCCCTAGCGGAAGAATCCAGACCAATCACCACCTTCTCTGCAAATGGAACCAGATACATGGCAAAAGTATTGCCTATGGGACTCAAAACATCAGGCTTATCCTTCATGAATGTTATGGAGCAGCTACTCATGAAATGTAAATACAGAAACGCTGTGGCCTATGTCGATGACGTGGCCATATACAGTCCCACCTGGGAGAGACATCTACAAGATCTAGATGAGGTACTCAAACTTTTCATAAAGGGAAATATCAAACTGAAATCTGAAAAATGTGAATTTGGCACAACCAAGATGGATTTCTTGGGTTTTTCTGTAGACCAACATGGTGTGTCACCTTCCCCAGACAAAATCTGGCCAGTCAAAACCTTCCCACCACCTAAAAACATCCATGACCTTAGGTGTTTTAATGGTATGGCACAATTCTACAAAAGATTCATTAAGGGTTTTGCCCACATAATGAAGCCCCTCTACGATGCCACCAAGAGTGCTTTTGTATGGACCGCAGACTGTCAAAGAGCCTTTGAGAAAATCAAGGCCTCAATCTGCACTGAAGCCATCCTCAAATTCTCTGATTACAGGAAGCCCTTTGTGATTTTCACCGACTCAAGTAATTACAGCCTAGGAGCCGTGATCACTCAGGTTGATGAACATGGTTTCTACAGGCCAATAGAATTTGCAGGAAGAGGTTTGACCCCTCAAGAAACCAGATATGGTATAACAGACAAGGAACTCTTAGGCATTGTCTATGCGGTAAAGACATTCCACCACTATGTGGATGGAACCCACTTCAAAGTGTACTCAGACCATACAGCCCTAGTCTCTCTTTTTAATAAAAAAGAGAACATCACAAATGGTAGATTGGCTAGATGGGTGGATACAGTCATGTCATATGATTTTGAAGTAAAATACCTGCAGGGCAGAGCCAATATTGTGGCTGATTTTCTCTCCAGGAGAAAATACCCACCAGGCTCTGATGATCCAGTGCCAATAAGATCAAAGGGACAGATCATCCTCCCCCCTAAGAAAGTGACTTTCTCTGATATCACCATGACCAAGGTTTTCAAATCAAATGCGCCAGTACCAAATAATCCGGTTTTAATGGGACCTCCCAGATCAATATTAAAGGGAGGAAGGATTTGGGGAAGTACAGGAAAATTACCAAGAGGAGTGGTTGCAAAGAAAAATAGCTCTGAAAGAATATATTCCGAAACACCCAAGGGATATTCAGAGCTGTGCGTCTTGACCAGGGCCCAGTCCCGGAACACACAAGACACACCCCCGACCATCGACCAATCAGAACCCAGCACCAAGCACACCAAGCCGACCCGACCTAAGGAGGTCAAAACCACCAAAACTAGGTCAAGGGGTCGACCCAGTGCGTCCAGGTCACCCAGGGTTTCAGTGAAGGCCGCCAACGCTAGAAGGGTCAAGTTATCCCAGAAGGTACTACCTATAGCTGAAAGCGCCATCACCAAAATTTGCAAACATCACTCCCTCACCCCATCAAGGGAAGCATTAATTGAGGCTCAACAAAAAGACATTTTTGCCTCATCCATGCTAAATTACATTGAAATAGGTCAATTGCCACATGACTCTGGTTTAATAAATCAGATTTTAAGAAACCATGATCAGTTCATCATTCTTGACGAGGTACTTTTCAGGGTCACAGATACTGTAATGGGCCACTCATTGGATCCCACATTGCAAATCGTGATCCCAGAAATCTGGGCAGAGTCCCTCATTGAATCCACCCACTGCTCACCTCTAGGTGGCCACCTGGGTTCAGTGAAGACCTATGCAGCCATAAGGTCACGTTACTACTGGCGCTCAATGTTCAAACAGGTGTTTGATTTTTGTGGCACATGTCATGCATGCCTCACAACCAAAAAGAAGCCCAAAAATCTCAAAACACCTATGACCCTTCGTGAACCGGTACTGACTGCCTATTCCCATTTAACTATGGACACTATAGGCCCCTTCTCCAAGGCTGTAGATGGCTCACACTACATACATGTAGTGACGGACCATGCCACCAGGCATGTCACTGCATGGTCAACGGAGGAAAACACAAGCGCCATTGTGGCACTTGGATTCTTCCAAAGAGTCATTTGCATCCACGGTACACCATCAGTACTTAACACTGATAATGCCAAACAATTCACCTCAAAATTCTTCGCACTTTTCTGCAAGAAATTTGGCATTAAACATGTCACAGGGTCGGCACATTGGAGCAGATCACAAGCTCTATGTGAGCGCCAACACCAGACTATTGAATCCTCCCTGAGAGCCTTTGTGTCAAAATCACAAAAACACTGGTCTACCTTCTTACAGGCTGTAATTTTCAGCATGAACAATACAGTCTCCAGCGCTCTAGGTTACTCACCAAACCTTTTGGTATTTGGCAAACAATCTCACTTGCCAACAGAAGCAGCCCTAGCACTGGGCACATCACTAAGTGATGTGAAACAAAGGGAAGGTATGGCCCTACATTTGCTCAACCTCAGGGATGATATTCAATTGAAGGCAGCAGAAAACATGATCAAAGTGCACAAAAAGATGAAGTTGAAACATGATGCCTCAGCAGAACTTAGCACATACACCACAGGTCAGCTCGTGTATTTACACATTCCCAACCTGTTGGTAAAACATACAAGCAAAAAGCTGCAGCCTACCTACTCTGGCCCATATATCATCGTGAAAATGACCTCATCAGTAACTGCAATTGTCAAAAGATTGCAGGATGGCAAAGTTTTCAAAAAAGCAGTACATGTGTCCAGATTGAGAACACCAACATCCAGAGCCAGCGCCAAAGCCATAGTCAAAAGACTACAGACTGGCCCGGCTTTATCTCTCTACGACCCAGATTTGAACTTAACACCTTCTACCAATACCCCCACTCCCCCACCAAAAAGAAAGAGAGGGAGACCAGCCAAAAAGGGTATTGTCAGCTTCTCACCACCTAAAAAGGCTAAAAAGCGCCATCAGCAAAAATAAATACACAAACTACACACTCTCACACACCAAAAGCACAGCCCCCCCCCCAAAAAAAAAAACAACCACAACCAAATACACTGCAAGCCAAGCATACCTCCATCCTATGCATCAGTGATCTGGATAACCACCACGTGCCTACACCTGGATCCCTGATCAAGTGCAGAATCCGCATCCAAACCCCCCCCCCCTTAATTTACCAAACATATTACCCTCAGAACATATACATACCAACCACATTGCACCCAACGCCTCACACGCCACCTGTCCAACACTAAATACTGACCACCTCCCAGAAACCTCCCAATATCCAAACACCATTCCTTATTTCCTTTCTTTACTTTCTGTTTTCAATTTATCAATTTTTCCTTCTCAAAACACCAATACACCCCTTTTTCCTCTCGTTGTACGTCGTTAAAATCACACAACACTCACATGAGTTTTGTAGATTTAGTTTTTCCGCGCCCATGGACGTTCTCAGCACACCCACATTTAATGGTTCGATACGCCACATATACTACCCAAGGCAGCAGCGCATTCTAGGGTATATGTATAAAATTTTTATTTTATATATTCTTGCACCGGCTTGATGGCTTGTCAGGACTCCTGTTAAATTTGGTATTCTTGCCACCGACACGCCTACTGTAGGAGCCCCTGTCTCCCATGCTCCAACCATGTTTGCACCTCTGTTTTTCTCAGATCCAGTAATGCAGGTGGAATACCATATTGATTAGCTGTAATCAACCACAGCCCCAATTTCACGCCAAGCTTCCACAAAGCAGGCAACCCATCTGGTCAGAATTCAATCATAACCCTGACCTGCATCTACCAACCTTCTTGACCTAAAAATTCCAATTTTTAATCAATACATACCAGGCCTCGGCGCCGAGGCCACCAGAAATTTGCATACGGGGCAGGCCAGCCCCCACTGCATATATCCAATAAGATAAGGCCTAGCCTTTTAAGGGCAAGACACACCTACATGGGAGACCTGCAACTGAGGGTTAGCTTCCCTCACGACCAGGTTTATAAGCCTTGACCCACCCCAAACCTTATCCATTCTCAACAATACACCACATCCAACCTCTTCCTGTTTTTCTGAGAGCAAGTGCCTGATTGAAGATAACCATGGCGAACAGGGCATGCAGCCAGCCCAGGTAGGCCTGTCTTAAGTGTCCATTTCAGTACATAGACCATCAGTCGTTCTTGTATTTGGTAATGACATATTTATTGTCATACTGCCCAGACTCCTCAATTCACCAATGGTAGTGTGAGCTCAGAGTATCTAGAAAAAGTTGAATGATCATCACTCTTCACTGCCCAATATTTGTGCCTGCTGAATCCTCCATCTCATGTGAACCTAACATCTCAGTACACTCAACCAACTTATTACACAGGTAGACTTACCCCGCAAAACTTCACTCTTTCCAACCACAGATTGGACACCATTGATTGCTGGACCATACATGACCTATTGGGTCCTGTGGGATTATTGGATGCTGATAGAGAAATCCTTGAATTAAGATCTCTCATCTGCCGGTATAGGAACTTGGTCCTGGGAATATCTCCCTGTGACGTGGCTTTCTACTTGACAAACCCTGCTGTGTTAAAGCAAATGGATTTAACCAATGATCGTGTTCAAACTGTCATAAAAACGGTACTTACTATGGTGTGCTCCGACACACCCACTAAACCTATCTGGGCGAGGTTTGACCAGCATGTGGCTAGTTACTTAGCCCTATTGAGCGCAAGGACGCTCCTGGCTTCAGAGAAGCCGCTAGCTAATCTGCCTAGACACTATACAAGTGTCGGCAGGAGTCTAGCAATAAAAAATTCGATAGATCTGGTTCTCCAACAGGCCATCTTTGAATGGTATTACTGGTCAGGCAGGTCCAGATATTTCCGGCTCCAAGTACCCGGCCTAGACTCACGCAGGGTAAGCTACCAACACTCACATATTATATTTTTATAATTTTTCTTAACACTTTACTAACCAATATTACACAAAGATACCCTTTACCCCACACCCTTTTTTTTTTTTTTCCCCAAACCTGTTATCTCACCAATACCCCACACCTAACCACCCACACACAAACAAACACCCAGTGCAAGACCCCCCCCCCCCCACACACACACACAAACCGCTACTCCCTCATGTCTTTTCAAAAACCATTTTTCTAAGACCCTACATATTCTTTGAAAAATTTTTTTTTTTTTTTAGGGCTGCAGTCCTGATGACTACCCTAGCAGCAATTCTAGCCACAACTGTCGGATTGGTACACCAGGAATTTAACCAAAGGACCATCTTCAGACCAAATTTTGGAGTAATTTTCACAAATATGGACCAACCCCTCCTCTCCAACTATATGGATTACCCACTAGTACTAAGCCTAAACCTGACCCTAGACCAGCCCCTCAGAAAACCAGACAATATCTCACCACTAGTGAAACCCAGCGCACCCCCATACATAACCCAAACAGCCACAAATTTGGATCACATGTTAGATAACCTTTTCTACAAATCACAAACCCTACTGAATGAGCTAATCAAGATGGTAAGCCCGCCCAGCATGAGATATCCAAGAAATGCCCCAGGACAGCCCATAGGAGATATCCTGAGAATCCTGGTAGGTTTGGGAACACAGCCTGAAATTGATATCCTAAATTCAGAGATGTCAGAATTGGATAAAAGATTCGCTACCAAAATGCATGTAGTTGAATTAGCCACACATTTCCTCTTAAATATGTCAGAATATAATTATCACACACTCACCGCTTTCTCAGAATTCCAAAATGACACAGATGATGCCTTATCACTGTTAGCAAACAAATTTCAAAATTTAGACTCAAACCTTTCTGACATTTTTCTGAATTTGGAATCACAAACCAAACAAGACACTTTCTACTCCATGCTATTTTCGGCCGCAAATTCACAAATAGAATCACTCATCGATCTCCATGATGACTTAAGCAACCTATTATCTGCTCTAAATTCACTCATGGAGGGCGAGCTACCCCTTACCCTCATTCCACACGACACATTAGAAATAGGACTGAATAACCTTTCAGACGCCCTCAGTAGCAACCACCCAGAAATAAATATTCTAAAATTACCGGTAGATTTCTACTACAAAAGGAAAGTTAGGGCCCAGTGGAATGATAATACCACATTACCTATAACCATACCGGTACCCATAGGCCTAGGGGAAAATACCTATTCTATATATAGAACAGAGACCTTCCCCATCCCTTTCGATACCTCCGACCCTCATTCAATAGGATACACCCTCTTACAAAAACTACCCCCATTTATAGCATTACCATCAACCCACTCACACTACATTGAGCTACAACAAGCCGACATGGACCTGTGTACATATGATACCTTTATCAGTTGTGACCTGCCCCTACCCTTGTTATCTCCCCTACACCCCACATGCTCCCTGTCACTACTGTTAGACACACCAGATGCAGTACACCACACATGCAGCTTTGCTGCACACATGTCCGCCCCCATCCCACGCTTAGTTAAGTCTATATCACATTCAGACTACCTGTTAATCACCAATGAATCACCCTCACTTATGCTATGTCCCAATGAAGGCCAAATTGAGCTTAAAAGCGCAGCCTCTTCAGTAATATCAGTACCATGCATGTGCTCAATTAGAAATGCTGGAATGATAATGATAAATTCAAACCTTTCCTGCATACATAACACTACACTACAGCCCCTTGTTAGGATACCCATCAACCTCCCTCTATGGCGCCATTTTGGCAACCCACCAGCCAATGTTTCAGGCGTCACCATGACAACCATTCCCCAGACCCTAGATCTACCAAATTTTGAATACTTAAAACACCTCCACAACCAAAGATTATTGCCTATATTTAAAGAAGTAATCGCCCTCAGGAAAGCCGCCCTAGGTTTGACCAAGTCAAAACCCTTCTTGTCAGTAAATACATTAATGCATCTTGGCTACCACCTGGAGTATTCCCCCTGGCTACATCTTCTGTCCCCGCTACTGGCCATCTTGTGTTGTGCAATCACGTGCCACGGTCAACTGCGCGTGACGAGACTGGCGCAGCTAGTCACCATGCACATTGCGCTGAAGACACCAACCATGGCGGACGCGGCAAAGTTCGACACACTAAGAAAGTTAGTGCTGAACATCAGCAGCTTGTGGCCCCCTCAGGCAACAACTTCGCCACATCCAGAGAGCGGCATGGAGGAATACCAGTCTCCATACCAGGCCGGCAGGTATGATACCATGTGGGCCTGGATCCTGGTTTTCCTGGCCTTATACCTGGCCCGCGCCTTGGCCAGGAGATGCTGGCGACACTGGCCCTACCTAACCAGGGTGGATGATATCACGGAGATGCCAAAATTCGTCCTCCAAATCCACTCAGAAGGTAGGACCTACGACTTCATCGTCGGCAGGATGATTTTCGGCAGAAACCTGTGGCCCTTTTCCATCATGGCACCCAAGGTGGCTAAGCCCCGGCTGACCAGCCCCTTCGGCCGCCACCTGGAAGTGGAGTGGAAGGGGGAAGTGACCTTCATAATCGCCGGGAAGATTAAGCAGGTTAAGTTGGAGCGTTACCCCAGATGCCCTCTGTTCTGGAGGCTACGACTCCACAAGGCTCTAACATCCAGCCCCCATGTCTTGACCCTGGTGATTAAGGAAAAGGGACAGCCGGACTTCCAGCTCTCACCATCAGACACTGTCCCAATGCCCCAGCTGTCACCACCCACAAGATATAGATCCTCCTTATGCCCCAAAATGGAAGTCCCCTCTACATCTAGGAGTCTGGTAGAACTCACTAAGTTTACTAACCTAGAGCTACAACCGGGGTCAGACAAATATCTGTTTGACCCCACCACATCGGATGAAAGGCCCAAAAAGTCATCGCCCATCGGTAAGTTTATTTGTTTTTAATCTAGAAACCCACAACAAGCCACATGTGGGGATCATCAATTGGAAATCAGGCGGCAATTAAGCCACCTTGCACCCTGTTAAAATCATGTAAACAGACCCCAACCCCTTTCCATAAACGACCCACCGGATAGCCCCACCCTGGAGGAGATCACCTTTTATGTGGGGATTAGCCCATAAACAACACAGCCCGGCTACTCCGAGCCCAATACTTTACACCATCTTCCCACGGCCCCTAACCCAACCAAAAACCCAAACCCCATTACCCCCCTCCAAATCATAATTCGTATAGGTCACTATCTTCAGCAGAGCACATGTGCACTGGCTAAAATCAAAACAAACCATGTTATCAGTATACCCGTAACCATAACAACGGGGGAACCACCCACTCTATTTATAGAACAGGTGTCCCCGCGCGTTGATAGTGAACACCCGGCGAATTCAGCCACGGCACTGTTCCCCGATCCAGGAGATCATAGCAGAAAGAAAGCTCGGGCCCAGGCAGCGGCAAAGCAATCCGAGCTCACTATATCAACTCCCCTGAACCCCAGGAAGCCCAGCATCCCAACTGCCTATATGTGTTTAATTTCAAACTGGCTGAGAGGGCCTATTACATAATCTATGGTAGGTAAAATTTCGACTCACCATTCCAACATGGCCGAGTTTTGGTTCATGACGGAGACCACCGTCCCAACCCAGCGACTACCGGCCACCCCCACAATCATATAACTTTGGACCGTCCCGAGGCTATACCCAAATGTCAGTAGCGTTTGGAAGGTACCATCACACTTATGTGGGGATGGCAGGTAGCCTTTACACATACGCCGCAAAGACGCTTATGTGGGGATCGCCCCCCCCCGCCCACCTAGCCTAGCCTTTACCCCCCCTCCCCCCCGCCCCACACTGAACCCCCCAACCCCCGAAAGACGCCCAAAACACACCCACACACAGCCATCATTATCAACACTCAGCTAAAACAGCATGATAACCACAGCTAACCTAACCAACACAATAGATCGGCTTACATTAATGTTCATCGGTATTAGCACCGGTTGCAGCGTCTGGCCCGACCACTTTCGCGCCATACGCGGCAGCTCGGCGCCATCTTGGTTTCGTTCCAAACACCGAAACTGACGGACGTCACGGCCGTCACCATGTCTACAATCAGTCATGTGACACCCGCACGTGGCATCTCTACCACAACAACAACATTAGCACATGTTCAGACTTTAACTTGCTCAGATCAAACTTACCTCAATAACCGTTGACCGCCCCGCCAGGAGGGATGATCAGCCATTGGATCTGCGTAATGCTGAAATACAAATTAAAAGTCATATTAAACCAAAGCTCCACGTTTTGAATAAGCAAATTCTCAAAAATTCAAAATCGCTCTTGAAGTCAGAAAATACTTACAATCCACCCGACATGGTGATGGTCAGGTGTAAAACCGTCCCGTTGGGCATGACCAGGTCCACCTCGAACACCTCCATCCTGGTTATGTAACATTATGACATCACAGACGGACGAGCGCCCCTTTTATAGCAGCCCGGATCAAAATTTTGGCGACACAAGACAAATTTCTTTTCCTTTTTCCTTCTTTTCCTTTTTTTTTCGACCCACCCCCCCATTCCGGACCAAAAACAAATTTTACTTCAATCAACCCAAACAAAATCCCTTTCAAGACAATCGAGACAGGTGAGAGTCGACCTGAGCAGGTCATACCTATATTTATTCCCCATAGCTTATCCGATTTCCTCGCCATTACGGTGCAGCACCAGCTCACTACTACCACCTGGTGGAACTTAGATAAACTAATAATAGCGTCCCTGGATACAGGACCCGCGCTAAGCCAAGTGAATCAATTGAGCCCTGTGCTCAAGTTTTGTACATTCAAGAAATGATATTGACATCATGTCCTTCCTCCGTATTGACCGTGGTCTGCCTGCAACCCAAAACAAACAAACTATAGGTCCATGAACTAAATTATTTTTCCTAGTCACAACTACCGCCCCACAGCCATACAATACCAATGCTACTGTATCTTGTTTCATGGTCGACACACAGACAAAATTAACCTTTTTGGTCAAATTCGGTATTTTTGTGGACCGCCTTGTGAACCAATCAATGTTTTTCAGCCTGTTTCTAACGTCAGACACCCCTCTGTTTTTGTCTCTATCTGCAGGAGCACAGAAGAAGAAGAGCAAGGAAGGCAAGCGCAGCCTGGGAACAGATTCGCCTCCATCTACAGAACCAGGCCAAGCCCCTACAGCAGGTGGTGCCACAGCAGCTGGACCAACCGGACCAGCAAAAGAAATAGGAAACCCCACCAAGAAGATTTCCAACCAGGCCCAATAGACCCAAGGCCCCCGAGCAACACCACCAGCCACCTAATAAGCCGCACCGGCAGGTCCTATACGCAAATAGGACTTGCAACCAACAGGCCTGGGACTCCAATTCCCCCAGGATATGCAGCTTGGAAGGACAGTTATTTCTCCCCCAAGCCTGTACACCCAACCAGGCCAGCCACCTTAAACCTGTGTACCTTATGTATGGGCGGCCCAGGAAACTTTGCATGCCCCTGTGCTTATTATCAAAGCCAGGAACAAACCACAGTACACAGTTCACCTTCCTTTACCACCTTCAGGCCCATCAACAGAAATTCAAAAAGACATTCATTCAAGCCTAAACAACCACCAAGAAGCAACATGACATTAGACTCACCCCTTGATGACAGCAGCTCATCCTCCTCCTCCTCAACTTCCCCTGAGGTTGGAGACATGGCTTTTATGGAAGTCTCTTTCTCAAAATTTAGAATAGACTCCTTTGATGACGACTACAGCATGGAAGCCAAACAAAGGAGAAAGTCGGCTGCTGGAAAACATTTCTGTAGATCCCCTATGGAACACTACAATTTACCACCAAGCAGCATTGGCACAAAATTAAGAAAATATAAATACTAGGACTATATACACATATAATATGCATGAACTTTATATCTCCTTGATCTGACATTGTAGGGACACAATTTTTCCCACCCCCCACCTATGGGACTCCCAGAGTCACCACATGTTTACAAATTTATATGCTGATCCATTCTCAAGAAGTTGATATAAAGCGTTCAAATTTATTACTGTGAAAACTTTTAAACCTCATGTAAGTTTTTCCTTGATGCTAACCCACTCTGTGTGGATACTGAGTCAAATCAGAAACCTAGGTGCCACAGAGCCCCCCCCCCAATAAGTTACCTTTTTCTCTAAAAAGGACCATACCTGTTTTTCAAGCCCAAAACAGTTTGCATTTGTATTTATGGGTTTTAGTCTTAGCCAGCGTGTTATATTTTTCCTTTGTATTTATTGTATTGCAAGATTACTGCCAATCGTCTAAAAACGACAAGACAGTTTTCAGAGTTTACATGTTTTCTATTGAGTTTAATGATGAATATTTGTCAACTAGTCAAACTCAAGTACACTTGCAGCAAGCCTCGTTGAATGAAAACGCGGTGGCTGCCCTGATTACCCAAGGCAGCACACGGCACAGAATATGACTGCTGCCCTAGTCAATATCCGACTATGTAGAGGATATATTTTTTGAAGCATGTATTTTTATATAAAACTTGTTAACCATGTACACTTGATCTCATTCAGTAACCGGTATATGTGACAGGAGTGTCACTGCTGTTTCTGCCCTGATTGCACAAGACAGGACATAGCAACCAGTATCACTGTTGCCACCAGGATTCTCGAAGTATTTCTCATCCATGTGTATTTTCTTGATTTGCATGTATCTCTAAGATTTTTATGGCAATCAGTACATAGTAGAGACTGTCACCACAACCTTGTGGGCTCGACTATATTTTGTATGTGTTTTTCCAACGAAACCTGCCTCACCATTGAGGATGTTATTGTTCTTAGAAGTAGATCTATACACACAGTTGATGATTCAAGAATGTAAGTTAAGACATTTATACCGGTATCAAGCCAAGTATACACAACGTTCACCAAGTTTTGAGTCACCTTGCAAAATTTCACCAAACCTTGAATGTACCAATGACGATTATAAGAACTTGTTCTATACCTTTTGCATTCGCGTAGAATCGAATAGGAATGTGGGGATATGTCAATGGGGTATTCAAGGTTCATTTATTATTATATGAAATATTTTAAGCCGAATGATCAAGCTCGCCTATAAGGCTCCCTTTACCAAACCTTTGGATCTGACAGAGCCAGGTATCTCTACCCAGCTCTGCCTCTCCTGGCCAGTGACCTCAGATTCACCTCCGGATCCTGGCCAGGGGTCATGACCTCGACCCCCACTAACCCTAGGTACAGGGTGGGAGTGCGCTCACACCCACCTCCGTTCCTAGCCAATCAGGGATCGAGCTGCTCCTCCAACAGGTGGCCAGCTCGACCCACCTTTAGGCAAGCCCCCTCCCCCCCTCCAGGGTGAGATGATGCAAGGCACGCCGGGTCTTGCCAATCCCTAAGCATGACGTCATGCTTCTCCCAAGACTGACGTCATGCCTACCCCAAGCTGCTCCTATATATATGAATACAGGACTAGCTTGGGATTCTCTTATTCTTTACTTTCCTCTCTCCACACCTAGTCTCTATGACACACAGTGCCTTGGTATAGAGCTAGCTTGATCAGGTGGGCAGCACACACATTGTACATCACCATGCCAACATGTACCTGCCTAACACTACAATAAAGTGGATCCATCAACTGTACTCTCTAGACTCCTGAGTTGCTCATGTTCATGACTTGTAACGGTCCGTCGACAATAACCTTAACAAAATTGTCAAGGTACATCTCCTCAGCTCAGAAGACCAAAAAATACCGATCTAGGCCATCCGGTTCCATTTTTATTGCTTATTTTGTGTCATGTAACGTCCGGTACCAAAATAATGAAATATGGAGGTAATTGAAGTTGCTCTCAGTAATATAAGAATGTCCCATTATGCATAACAAACACATGAAATAACAAGGCCAATATGTCTATTATTGACTTCAATTACAGAATGGAACAAAATTTGAGTTATGCATGCACAGTAGACTGCCTCCTACATGATGATAAAAGTACCGGACGTTACGTAACGTCCGGTACTTTTATCAGAATTATTTCACATAAGCTGCTCTCATATAGAGACAAATGCTGTTAGACACACAATTTTTCACCAAAGTAGGTGATGATAGTGCCCTTCATATGGGTAATAACAATAATTATGAAGCTTCATTTTTTCCATGTTTTATAACTGATTTAGATTTAGGTACCAGATGTTACAAATTAGATATTTCCATTTTCAAAGACACATCATGAAAAATTCCCACTTAGTAACATGTCCAAACCTCATGGAAATGATACCTATGATCATATACAATACAAAAAATAACTTTGGGATACTCTATAGTGTTTTTTATTCAATACAGGACACTTGTAAAAAATACAATAAGTATAAAAAAGAACAAATTTGGTCATTTTTTTCACTTCAGCAGGCTATAAGTCCTAGAGTTTTTGATAGATGACCACAAATTTACATTTTTCTGATAGCCCTAAGTGTTCTCTATCAGATGAGTCTATGTAAGACAAGATTGGTTCACAACTTCTTTCTCCAGAGCCATAAAAGTCCAAAATGACCCAAAAACACAAAATCTACTGCTTTCTGGCGACCTGACCCATATATATATATATATATATATATATATATATATATATATATATATATATATATATATATCATATACAGTGAGACCTTGATAATCTGATTGATTTCCTCCAATTCCCTCAGGTTGTGCTTACTTTCATGGGGGTTGACAATAATACTGGCCTGGTGACCAATGGCCAGTAGTTTTGGCTGTAGATAAGTGATTTTTCTAGATTCTATTTGAAATAGGCCATCTGGCCAGTAGGATATTTTGAAAATTTCTTGCTATATATACTAGACTGCTGGCCCAGTGTGCCAAAGACCCAGAATGTTAGTGTCTACCCCTGCTTTGATACTCACACAGAAGTTGTCCGATTGCGACGAGTTGGTATAGGGCTAGATAGCAGAAAGTGACTGCGGGGGGACTTTCCGGATGGAGACGAGTCACCAGACCCAGTCTCCTCGCGGGATGGTATGTCAACAGGGTTACTCATACTAGCTTCAGGAAATGTGAAGCTAAGTGTACTATTTGGTCCTCTTCTACCTGATTTCTGAAAAAAGAAAATGAATGTACATTCGTACAAATCAGTATATCAGCATGAGCCAGAAACAGGGGACGGCTGGCAAGGATACATCGGCCAACGTCAGAAATGGTCGACACCGTCAGGGGCAATTTTCTGACATTGGCACACTAATTTGCCAATGTCATACCAACATTGGCAAATTAATGTGATGCCAATGTCAGCAAATACACCCAGTGATCTGCTGGTGTTGGCACAACATCAGAAAATGCCATTGTACCAACGTTGACAGGTTATAGTTGTGCCAACGTTGGCAGGGCTTCCAGAAATGGGGAAGTTACAAACGTTGGTCCACCGTTGGCAAAACACTATATCTCCCTCCTCCACAAGAGGGCATTGCAGCCTATATGGAGAGATATTATTTATTGGACGCCTATTAAATATATTCCCCAAGCAAGGATGATAAGTAGCACACCAATGGAGAGCTAGAAGGGTGTACCTTATTCATTCTAATAAGGTATCTACTGCTATTTCTACATGGTAGACCTAATTCTTAGTGCTGAAAACACTGTGGAGCTAGGAGGTACATATGGTATTCATAGTAATATATCAATTTCAAGGTTTTCCAGCATGCCTATTCAATTTTTAAAATTTTTAGATCCATATTCCTGATGGTTGCTGAGATGGAATGCATCAGGCCAATCAGGACATGATGCACCAATGAATCAATGCATGTTTCTCTGCTGTTTATCAACAGATTTCAAAGTGTAATATATCGATTTCAAGATTTTCAACTATGCCGATTCCATTTTTTACACTTCTAGTCCCATATTCCTGATGGTTGCTGAGATAGAGTGCATCATGCCAGGCAAAGCACAAACTATGAAGATAGGGTAAATCGAACGTGCCAATCGCAATGAGACATACTACAAGTCTAAATTATGAACCCCCCATGAAAAATTGTTTCGAATCTTGATATGATGCCTACTTTAAGGTTGACTTTAGCAGGCTCCTTTAATCGCATCGGGATGCACAAACTATGAAAATGGGGTAAATCGAACGTGCTGAACGCAATGAGATATACTACAAGTTCGAATTATGAACCCCCGCTGGAAAAAAAATTGTTTCGAATCTTGACATGATGCCTACTTTAAGGTGGACTTTAGCACATTCCTTTGATCGCATCGGGATGCACAAACTATAAAAATAGGGTAAATCGAACGTGCCGAACGCAATGAGACGTACTCCAAGTCCGAATTATGAACCCCCGCCGAAAAAAAAATTGTTTCGAATCTTGACATGATGCCTACTTTTAGGTCGACTTTAGCGGGTTTCTTTGATCACATCGGGATTCACAAACTATGAAAATAGGGTAAATCGAATGTGCTGAATGCAATGAGACATACCGTAATCTCCCGCGTATAAGACGCGTCTTATACGTGAGGTTTTAGTTCACCCTGGATCCACAAGGGGGACACCAAGAGCTTCATTTTGATATATTACACTCCCCCTAAGTCATATTATGACATAGATGGCTCCAGTGGTGTCTGGGAGGCCAGAGCTACACATAGCTTTTTAAATTTCGAAAATCCATTCAGTAGAAGAAAAGTTATGAATATTTCATTCTTTTGGGCATAATCCAAAACTCTAGGTGCGTCTTATACGTGCACTGCGTCTTATACACGGGAGATTATGGTAATACAAGTCAGAATTATGAACCCCCGCTGAAAAAAGAAATTGTTTCGAATCTTGACATGATGCCTACTTTAAGGTTGACTTAAGCATTACATTCTCGCATGGGTGCCGCCATCTTGGTTTTTGCCGAGCATACAGGAAGTAGATCTATGACCTCATTATTTTGTTTTTAAAAGTTATACTACAGCAGGAAATGAAAGATTAAGACAATCAGTAAATTATGATGAATTCTGAAGACATTACTATCATATTTAGAACAAATTGCTGGATCCATCCATTGTTTACCGAAGAAAATACGAGAATGACAGCTGGATCGAGGCTAGCTCTCTATGCGCATGTGCAGAGTCATAGCAACACTGAACACTTCCGGTTTTCGTACTTTTCAAATGGATTACGGTTAATTCTTCGATTTCAATGAATAAAAGGTGTTCTGGTGTTAATTTATGGACACAAATGAAGGTAATTACTTAATTATCCTACACAATATTGTACTGTGTGTTTACTCTATTAATTTAATGTTGTTTTGACATTGTTTTCTAATCGCTGCATATAGATGTAACAAAGTGCATTTTGGGGTTTGAGCTAGCTCCTTATAAATGGTAGAGTGTGCCACTACCTCAGCCCAGTACACATATCAAGCTATGCAGTGATCCTACTCAAATAAAACCAGTGAGAGATACCTCCTGACTGAAGACTTTTATTGATTCCTCTCCTCGGCTACTAACACGTCAAGCACAACAAGGGTACAATGGTTCATCAAATACTCCGGCACTTTTCGGATGATTAACACTCCGTCATATCCTCTAGTTAATACAGTCGGAACATAATATCCTTTATCTCCTCTTCATATTAAGGCTCACCAGCGATAACTCCCACTTCCTAAAATCACATATTATCACACAGCAGGCAAGGCAGCAGGAAAGTTTTGGTCCAATTCAACTTCTAATTAAGCAATGCAGTGTACTCACATGGAGGGTCTTAATAGTTGTTATGATAGTCCAACTTTAATGTGGATCCTAAGTCCACACAGGGAGGATCCCTGCATGGAGAGGGAGAGGCCCTTCCCAGGTCTGGAGTCTGTCGATGTTAATTACTGCTATTAATTCCTATCTCCATTTTGTATTTAAGTTCATAAGTTGAAACCCTATCATTCCCAGGCAGTGTTGTTCTAAGTCCCAACTGCTTTTGTCTGAGTAACTTCTAGATCTACTCAGCTATGAAAGGTGAGGATGTTACCACTAAAAGTGCATGTTGAATCTCCACTACTATAATGCTCCTTTCCTTAACATGTGTAGGCTACTCCCTGTTGTGATCTAATGGTATCTAGCTGTTAACAGTTAGCTTAGATATGAGTGCCCAACTTTCAATGCTGTCTCCATGCTCCCTCTGAACGAACTCCCCGTCTCCCACTCTGAATTCCACAAATATGTTATTCAAGGATTATTGTCATCTTGGCGCGCCTGTGCAGAGACATGTATTTGTCTCATGACATCACCATCTCATATTTATTTCCCTTTTATTACTCAACTTTGTAAAGTAGTTATGTCCTAATCTAATATTCTTCTTCCCATTATTCATCATTAATCCCTCCAGTTCTACTGGTCCTAAACTAATTATCTCTTTCATTTTCAGATGGGATTTCGGAGGTTTATCTCCTTCATCTCTCGACTGGAGCCATCAAGCCCTCCGTCTCAAATCTCATTATGGACCTGAACATCACAATTTATACCCTAATTCCTGTGGAACACGCCATCAACTCATTTTGTTTGTCAATAAACATTAATCACTTTGTCTTGCCTTACTGCCTTTTTCTTCGCCTCTCTATCAAATTACTTTACATATCCTATCATTGTCAGCACTGCTGGTCACACATTATTATCCATTATGGATATCTCTTACACCATTGTACACCATCAGTTATAATCTTATTTATACCAAAATAGATGAATATCGGCATAATTTGTCATCGCCATACTAACTTCCACATTCCAAGATGGCGGCTTCTAAAATGCACCGTCTCGTTTTTTAACATTCAACTTTGAAGGCTTATAGCGCTTTAAATTTTGCTGCTACGATATTGAAATTAAATGTGTAACATTTACCTCATCTTGGCTTTAGGCACATATCTTTAATTTAGACTTATTTTAATTTGTATTTACCGAAAAATAGATTTTGCTAAATGACGCACATACTTCAAACCTTTTTTTTAGTGTCAAAACACATTTTCGCTCATAAAATTTTTATTATTGATTACATTGATTTCCTATCACACACAAAGAAAGATCTATCAAAGGGCTTTAATATGGTATCTATGAAATTTATGTACAATAAGGGGAAGTTGCTTTTTTTTTACTTTGAAATTTTTGAAAATTCCTGAAGCCCCCAACTGCAAAAGCTATGGAGGTAGTTACTACAAGTCCGAATTATGAACCCCCGCCAAAAGGAAAAATTGTTTTGAATCTTGACATGATGCCTACTTTAAGGTGGACTTTAGCAGGTTCCTTTGATCGCATCGGAATGCACAAACTATGAAAATGGTATCTATGAAATTTATGTATGATAAGAGGAAGTTGGTGTCTGGCCCCCAAAGTTTCAGCTGCAAAATCCCGTAATCCAACTTATGAGTTGCCTAAGTGGTCCCTGAGCAAGATAGAACTTCACCATCAGCCATCCCCCCCCAAAAAAAGGTCATGTAATGTCACAACTGTCACTACACAAACTTTAGGACAAGTATGGGTAAAATTTAGGTACCATAAATCCTCGCATATAGGATGCAGATTTGCATAAGAATACCCTCAGATGCGTCCGATAGGATTTATCTGAACTCAGGGTATGTCCTATAGGCGAGGATTTTACACTATAGAACAGTACTAAAATTACCAAAATCTCATCCCAGGTGAGTCCTTTTATATAGGATTTAGCCTACGTCAGGGTGCGTCCTATACGCGAGGGGCGTCTCATATGCAAGGATTTACGGTATCAACTGTCCAAAATTGGCAGAATGTGCAACGTTTCATGACCAATAGACCTTTTTTTTACATAATTTTTTTTTCAGCCATCAGCAAAGAAAATACATGTGCCTTATAGGATGTTCCTGAAGCCAGGGTGCACTGTTTATACGGGGTATAGCTGAATTAAAATTGTATTGGAGACCTCACAATCGACCCTGAGGTTTGCCTTATAGAATTATTTCAAAACCACGCTTTGCCTCATAAGCAAAATGCCTCACCAAAAAAAAAAGTCTGAGTATCGTCTGAGTCATGGATGGGCCGTTCTTTGGTAGGGCTACGAGACTAAATTTAAAAAAAAAAGAGTCTTCGGAGAGTGCCTACCCCCATCCCCCGGCTGGTCCGTCAGCATCAGGATAATGTGACCGACCGGGTGATGTGTCTACAGTTTGCGACATATTACCTGCGTGAGGCAGCATGATAAAGAGGGGCTCGATGCCAGGACCCCCCTGGATCCAGGGGGGTCCTGGAGTAAGGACCCCCCTTTTGGTCCACCCATAACATGTCCAAATAGGGGTCCCCGAAGGTGGACCCCCCCTTTGGGCCCATCCAAGATGTTCGCTTTGTATGCCCCCCCGTTCATGACCCCTATCTCTCTTCAATATAGCTTTTATTGTTTACAAATTATACAATTTATGACTCTACAGTATCTAAAATATATCAAATTTCCTCAAAATTTTCTAACATGAGCCAATCCAGAAAAAGGCACTGTCATATTATACATATAGATAATGCTTGGCTTTGGCCTATATAAGTCATAGCATATACCTTAAACCCATCCTGTGTAAGCCTTATACCTTGAGTTTGGCCAGTGGTAAAGGCCAGGATACAGGAATGGGTCAGGGATGTAGTGTATAATTACATTAGATTAGATTACTAAAAATTATCCCAATGTGCACCAGTGACCACAATCATAGGCATCTAGGCATTGGGTGTGCCTTATTCGTGGGATACTTTATGGGGTTCCCCAGGTAATTTTCTTGCTAAAAATACTTGCCTATACCAAAATGCTTCAAATATTGCATTTTCTTTGGGCGTGACCCAAAACTCCCTTAATCACCTGTGCATAAACATACTCCTGAGGGTACACCAAAATGCTTTAAACTTCAAAGTTTGACATCAATTTTTCTAAAAATTTCCCCTTACACATCAATATCTAGAAATACCAGATTCACATCTGAGGCTAGTTGAATCCCTTAAACTAGAAAGGTTGACATCTATACTTTTCTTGAGGAACCAGCCCCCAAAACCGCACAAAGGACAAAGCATTACCACATAAGGTTTGCATCAACTTTTATGGAAACCCTGCCCAATCCGGGTTTACAACAAAATGCTTTAAAATATGGAGTTTGATATTCATATTTCTGAAATTTTCTAGGAGACATGCCCTCAAGCCTCCCTAAAACACCATTGTGCAAACAAGATTTTCATTCCCTGTTCTCATAATCATGGGTTTACTCCTGATGGTACACCAAAATGCTTTACTGGATTGGAGTCTAGAAATGCATCAGAATGCACGATTTGATGTCTATATTTCAAAACTTTCTTGGGGGGGGGGGCCATGGCCCAAAACCCCCCTAGGTATGTCGCAGCGCTGCGCTTGCGACATAGCAGCGCTGTGCTTGAGACATCATAGCCATAGACCCCAGGGTTGGACTGCCCCCCCCCTTTTCAAAATCCTGGATCCTCTCCTGGGCCGTGTCCCACTGCTACATTGCTACAAGCAGACTCATAAATACATGCATGCACGCACACACACCCATGGCATATGCACAGCACAAACCTGAGGTAGGCCTGCGGCCTACCATTACTAACGTAAAACGGGGCTATTTTGGCCTGCTGGGGCTATTTTGGACACCCTCGAAAAAAGTGTTCACATTTCAGTTAAAGATGAAAAATTAAGAAGTGGAGATGAAAATAACTGGATATTTAGTTTTGATATCATATATTCATGGATCTAAGATTGCATGATTATGAAATGACAGGTGACCAAAAGGTGATGGCATTAAATATGGTTCAACTTTGTGGTACAAATTGCCAAATATGCCTCAAATTAATGTATTCTCTGCATATCTCACCTCAAAATATGGCAATGATACAAAGCATGGCATAGCCTCTGGGAAGCTCAAAATCACTTTTAAATGGTCTTAAGCATGCTTGGGTATCCCTATAATGTCAATTTTCTAACCAATAGGCCATAATAAAAAAAATGTGCAAATGGTGTATGGTCAAATATGGCTACCCAGGTGGCCAAAATGGCCCCAAAGTTGTAGGCTTCTTTTGTTGGCCTTTTTTTCACAAAAAAATAGCACAATTTTAATGATTTTAACTGCAATTTCATTCATAGTGCAAGTGTTTAGATTAGTTCTTATGAGATCGCAATATATTGCAAACAGTGATAGAAATTAGAGCAAATATCCAAAGAAACCCACAAAAATTGGCCAAAATAGCCCCGTTTTACGATATTGAATAGTTTAAAACTTTTGAAAGTCTGAGTTCCTCGATGGCCCCCTAAAGTAAAACTAAACAAACAAACCCCATCCACCCCCCCCCCCCCATGTGAGGGTTGCTGTAAATTTAGCTACAGGTTGCCGTAAATTCAGCTACATGCACATACCTTCTTAGGCTTCTAACTTCTAAGGGAGTGGTCATTTTTTAACAACAGGGGGGTTGGTGAAATTCCGTGTGCACGCAGCAAAAGTTTTTCCGCCCCTCTGCAAGGGGTGTGAAACTTTTCCGCCCCCCCTTTTATTCTATAGTTGCGCTCGGGCTTTTTAGCTCAAAAGGGGCGAAAATATTTTTGTCCCCCTTCTTAGAGGGGTCTAAAATTTTTTTGTCCCCCCCAAACCCACCAACCAACCCCTGTTGTTAAAAAATGACCACTCCCTAAAACAAGAAATGCGGTTGTGACCGCGTAAAAAAACGCCTCCCGCCGTTAATGTCGGTATACCAGTGTTTGATGACATGTCACATAAAAGCAGACATAAAGAAGATTTCACAATTATCAATTTCTCTATTCAGTAATTTTGTATTGTGAGACCTCATCACATGGGGCAAATGCAATCATCATAGCGCACTCCCGTACCGCTTCGCGGTACCGCCGCTACGCGCCGTGGGAGGCGCTAAAAAAAGTCGGAAGTGAGTGTGAGCAGGTCTAAAAGATAGCTGCATGATATCACGCACATGAAAGGCACTTACGTTGTTTTTCACAACTTTATCCCATTAAACTTATCTACTGAGCAATGGATAGATCTTGAGAAAAGAAGCGGATTTGCTTTTTAAATGAAGTCTCTGTCATATTTAAAGTGGAATTATGACCAGTCAAAGGTACCAAATTAGACCTAGAATTCTGCCATAGTTCTGAGTTTAATTTGGATCCAATTTTGTGATCAAGCAAGATGAATCCCAGATAGACTTGATCACTTTTATGATTGTTTTGGGCAATTTTCTTTTCAGATAAGCAAGATATATCCCTAGGAATGTAAATAATGATACATTTTATCATAATCAAACAATGTAAAAGCAAATTTTTGATGTCATCTTTTCACTTGAACTGTGCGCTCTGACAGAACCACGGCAGAATATCATCTTCGACTTCGTTTGAATGATCATAACTTCCATTTAAATTGTCTTAAAAACTTCATTTAACAAGAAAAATATTGCAAGGACCACGGATAGGAGTTGCCACTCTGTGGCCGACATGTGACGTCATGGCCGACGTATCACAAATTACGTCACAAGGTGACCGTGACGTCACTGACAAACCGAAGACATAATGAAGTTACTACGGTCGCTGCGCTCCCGGCCGCTACGTGGCAAGCAACTCCAAAAAAAGCAAAACCACTAATTTTTATCACTGCTATCAATTTCTCACCATATAAAATGAAAAAAGGTCTTAATTGATAGGTAAGTGCCCAACATGGGGGAGGTTGAGACAAGTGTACAGAGATAATCTAGCCCAAAAAGTTTGCAGGCTGTCAAACATACTGCAGCCCCTTAGAAAAAGAAAAGCTGATCATTTTCTAGATCATTTTTAACCATAGAACAGGTGGGAACCATTTATTTTTAGGTGCTCAGTGATCATCTCATCATAAATAGTTCTAAACTTTTGGTTCAACTTCAATGTCATGAGGTCAAAGGCAAAATTCTCTGCATTTAGGGAGTGATCATTTTTTAACAACGGGGGGGGGGAGGGGGCTGGTGGGTTTGAGGTGGGGGTCAGAATTTTTTCAACCCCTTGACCGGGGGGGGGGGGGGTCAGAACTTTTTCAACACCTCGGATGGGGGGTCAAAATAATTTCACCTGTTTTCAGTGGAAAACCCTGCATGTTATTATAGGCTAAAAGGGGACGTTCACACGCAATTTTCGCCCCTGCGCAAACCCACCAGCCCCCCCGTTGTTAAAATGAGCCCTTGTTTGTAAAGATCCTCCAGTATTAAAATACCGGTAGCTTCAGAATAAGCTTGCAAAGAAAGGAGAGTTTAACACTACCGGTACTGTCACTAGTATTTCAGCTTTGTCACAGTTTCACACCTCTACTGCAGCAGATTCATGTAGTGGAGGTATTTCACTGTGCCTACACATTGCTTGTACCTACCAAGAGCTCAACTATTATAAGTCTGCCGTAGTACTAGTTGTGCCGGGAGTTGTGCCCCGGTCTGTGAGTCTACTACACTCCACCCCGGGACCTCACCACTCCAAAAAACCTGCACTACGCGTACTACGTGACGGCGACGTCAGTTTACGCTTTTTGTGACGTTAACTTAAGTTACGCTTTCTGTGACGTGGTCCGTGACGTCACTAAGCACCCTGCCGGCGGCAGAAGGGCGAAAGCTTCGGGCAAGGAAGTCCTGCGGACTTGGAGCCTGCCGCGGAGGCTACCGCGTCCGCTTGTGGCTGCCGCGTCATGCGGCTGCGCTACGCGACATAATATACTATAGTAGGAGCAGTTTTCAGGAAATCAAACTTAATTGGTAAGGGAGTGGTCATTATTTATCAACAGGGGTGTGCTGGGTTTGAGGCGGGGGTAAAAATTTCAGAACCCTCCCGAGGGGGGGGGGCTAAAGAAATTTTGACCCCTTTTGAGGGGGGGGGGCTAAAAAAATTTACCCTCTTCTTAGCCAAAAAAGCCTGTGTGCTACTATAGATCAAAGAGGGGTGCAAAAATTCTCCGCGCTTCTGGCGTGAGGGGGAAAACAAAAACTTTTGCCTACCATTGAGGGGGGGGCCTAAAGAATTTCCGGGCGTCTGCGCGCAAACCCGCCACCCGTCCCACCCCGGGTTGTTAAATAATGACCACTCCCTATTAAAGGCATTTTTGAGTAGAATTGAATTTAGAGTTTGTTAAATTTTGGTGTGCTGAATCAAAATCTGCTGTATGTCAAGTGATATTTTCATGTTTTACCCCATAAAATGCAAAAACAAAATGGCTACCATTTTTGGCTTAGAAATTGCAGATTTGGGGATATGTAATGGAGTGATCATTTTTTAAGAAAGGGGGGGGGGGTGCTGGTGAGTTCGCGCGCGGACGCGCAAAAAAATTTCGGCTTCCCCTCGTGACGGGTCAAAATTTTTTCTACCCCCTTCAGAAGGCGAAAATCGCGTGCGAACGTGCCCTTTTAACCTATAGTAATGCGCTGGCTTTTTTCGCTGAAAACAGGTGAAATTATTTTGACCCCCCCTAGTCAAGGGGGCGAAAAATTTCTGATCCCCCCTGGGGTCAAGGGGTTGATAAAAATTTGACCCCCCCCTCAAACCCACCAGCCCCCCCCCTTTTGTTAAAAAATGATCACTCCCTAAGAGGATATAGCCTAGTGCAAAAGGTGATATGGGCATTGAATTGAAAGTGTCATGTCCCCATAGGCCTAGATGGCCTTTGATGTTTATATGATTACACATTTCAAAATTCAAGATGGCAGCCATTTTTCAAAATGGCCGACTGAAGTGTCTTTCAAAAGTGGTTTCTTTCATAGAACTGGATGTAGTTGTGTTGAGCGTTGTCTTTTTTCGGGGATAAATGTACATACGTTAGGGTGTTATCTGATTACCTTGTCTCCAGTACCACCAATGTAGTGGGCAGTGATATCACCAGAATCAGAATCTAGTGCCTGTAGCTAATTGACCAATACGCGCTCATCTGTACTAGTCACAGAGCACTCGTGAGAGGTTAAGTGTTAATCACATCTTTATTACCATAACCACAAATACCAACCAGATGATTCTGAACATAATATGATCACCAAATAGTCTGTAATGTCCATGGGGAATGCACAGTTACTATACTCTCATCCCAATACATGCCAAGTCCAAACACAGAGTCCACACTAGTCTCCATAATCATATAGAGTGTCCAATGCCGTTGAGTCACAGAGTGGCAATCTCACAATCACTATCTCCATATAGTTCCTAGTGAGCATATGTGAGAATAATCCAAGTTCCTCTCCTGTCATGGTGTCAGTGCTGCCTCCAGTCCCACAGAGCAAATGACTACATCCTTCCTCCGAGCAGCAGTCTGCCCTAAGTTTATAAAGCAGAAGGTCAAACCACCAAGTCATGAACCCACAGGTCAAAGTTAGTAGTTCATACTTGGGTCATACCTGTGTCATTCAGGGTTCATACATAAGCAGGATGAGCTCACCAGGAGCAGAAGGTCAAAGCTCCCACTCATGAACTCATAGGTCAAAGTTAGTAGTTCGTACTTGTGTCATCTAGGGTTCATACACGATCAGTATGATCTCTCTGCTCATCACTCACTCCCGCTGCTGGGGAGCAGTTCATCGGGTGCAGTTGGTGCACTTGTCATCAGCATAAATTATGTTCTCATGTACTGTGTACTCTCTGTGCATTCCCATATCAGTGTTTCTTGGTATATAACACAATTATATACATGTATGTAATTAAGCATTAGTGTGAATTGCTCTACCTTAATAAGCTCAATCCAAGTTGTGTGTGAGTGAGTATTCCTGCTTCTCACACGTCAACAGTTGTTCAATCTGCTTGATATTGGTGGCAATTTCTATGTTTCCAAACCTGCAGAATCCATCTAGCACACTTAGGATACTTTAAAAGCATTACTTTTGTGAGAAAATGTGTATTTAGTAATATAATGAATTTTAACTAGAATATTGTAGAAACTGGTTTACACAGCCTGTAGACCACAATTGGAAGATAAACTGTTATCTTACATCTCACTATGGAAGGCAATCTGATATTATGATTTTGAATATGATATCCTCATATTTAGAGTCAGGGTTGTCTTCCTAACTATAGAAACTGGAATGAGGGCAATCTGATATTATGGTTTTAAATATGATATCCTCATATTTAGAGTCAGGAGTGTCCTCTTAACTATAAAAACTGGAATGAGGGCAATCTGATATTATGGTTTTAGATATGATATCCTCATATTTAGAGTCAGGAGTGTCCTCCTAACTATAGAAACTGGTTTACAGAGTCAGGTGAGAAGTCAATAGGACCAGGGTAAGAGACATCAAGGTCAACCTGAGAGTCATCAAAGTCAGGTTGAGAATCAATGTCAGGCTGGGAGTCAACCTAAGAGTCAATAAGACATCAGGCTGGGAGTTATCAGAGTTAAGTGAGGAGTCAAGAACATCAACTTTAGGAGTCAACATGGTTGGGTCAGGAGTCAATAATGTCGGTCAGGGTCAGAGTAAGCACCATCAAGCCTAGAGTCAACAGGGTCTGAGAGTCAGGACGAGAGTCAACCGGATTGACCTGAAGGTCTGACTGTGAGATCAACATCAGCATGAAACAGAGAGTCAGCAGAGTCAGGCTTTGAGTCAATAAGATCAGGTAGAGAGTCAACAAGCCCCAGTAGAATGGGAGTCAACAAAGCGGTATGTGAGTCATCAAGGTCAGGTTGAATCAACATCAACCTGAGAGTCATGAACATTAGCCTGAGAGTCATGAACATCAGTCAACAAGAATGCAGGGTGAGACTCAACAACATCAATTAGGTTAAGAGTCATCAACATTCAGGCTATGAGTCATCAAGGTTAGGCCAAAGGGTCAACATCCACCTGAGAGTCAAGGAGTCAACCTGAGATTCATCCACAATAGAATAGAATTAGAGTCAACGGAGAGTCGTCAAGGTCAGGTTGAGTCAACAACAACCTGAGTCATGGACATTAGTCTGAGGGTCAACAGAGTCAGACTGAGAGTCAACAAGATTGCAGGGTGAGAGTCAAAACAACAATAAGGTTAAGTCATCAACATTCAGGCTGTGAGTCATTAAGGTTAGGTCAAAAGGGCCAACATGCACCTGAGAGTCAAGGAGTCAGCCTGATAGTCATCCACAATAGAATTAGGGTCAACAGAGAGTCATCAAGGTCAGGTTGAGTCAACAACCTGAGTCATGTGCATCAGTCTGATAGTCAACAGAGTCAGCCTGAGAGTCGATCAACAAGACCAGGCTGAGAGTCATCAAGTTCAGGCTGAGAGCTAACCATATTAGGCTGAGAGTCATCAGGCTTGGCCTTAGGTAGGCTAGGCAAGAGTCAATATCATCTGGCTAGAAGTCAAATTGACCAGCTTGAAGAGTCATTAGTGCGAGGATAAAGTCAGGATAGGAGTCAACCAGGTTAGAGTCAGCAAGGTCTGGCCATGAGACCACATAGTTGATTAAGTGAGTCAACAACAGGAACAGCCAGAGTAGTCAGTGACATTATCCAATCAACAAAGTCAGACTGGGAGTCATCAAGATCACCCAGGAGTCAGCTGCAGTATTCAGATTAAGTCAGAGTGGCTGGCTGGGAGCCAATCACTACAGAATGAGAGTCAATCAAGTCTGGCTAGGAGTAAAGAAGGCCTGGTGGAGAGTCAGCTATGTCTACCAGGGAGTCAAGAAGTCAATATGCTGGGCTCTGTCCGGCACTAAAATGTGAACCTATGATAGACTTAGCAATCAAGCATGGATGACCTGACAGTCAAACCAAGTGTTAATGTAGTTAGGTATATAGCATGTAGTACTAGCTTATGTAGATCATAGATGCTAGAGGCTGGGCTCTGTCCGGCATGAAAATGTTGTGAACAAATGATTGTGTTAGCAAATGCCAGGATAATGGACTGAACTGTAATATCAAGTGCTAACAAAGTGAAATATGACATGCTGGGCTAAATCTATGTCTGGCACTGCAATCTGTCATGTTCATTATAATGCAAAGCTGGGCTCATTGTCCGGCGCTATGAAGCTGACATGAAAATTGATATATTCAGCTAGGAGGGAAACATCCACCCACTAATACTGGGCTCAATGTCCGGCACTGGGACTGAATTCATTTTTATCAAAAGCTGGGCTTAATGTCCGGCAATCTGAACAGTCACAAATCTGGTTTACATGTTCAGAGCCAGGAGCTATCCCCTGCAGCATGGAAGGCTCTCCTTTAAGAATGGAATGGGGAAGAGTGTGATACGTGTGGGGGGTGCAGGAGGCGCCTGTGGGGTGACAGGCCCCTCCTGGAGACTAGACACTGGGGCCAACCCCTTCAGGGTGCCTCCAGGGTCCTCCCTGCACCCCCAAAGTGTGACCCCTGCAGCCATGTGGACAAAGGGCAGGCAGTGGAACCTAGGACCTAGTACAGTGAACATGTGCTTCCTTGGTTCTCCTCATATCTACAGCCCAAGGTGAGTCTCTTAGATTATGGTACCAGTTGAAACTTATCATAATATGCCTCTTATGGTTTACATGATTCCATCCTTACCTTAAAGTTCATAAACAATATTATCTTTCCTGCTACCCAAGAAGAATCTTGACTCAACTCATGTATCTTAAGATTACTGAGTGTACAATATGGTAGTCATTTTATCAAGATGGCTACAGAGTTTACATCTCAAGACAAGTTTCTTTCATTGAATATTGGAGTTTCCAGATCAGTTAGATCTGGCTGTCGAATTTCATGTTTTGAAGCCTGTCAAAGCTAAGTTTCCCCTTTATTCCTGGCTTGTGGTGAATAACGTTATATATATATGTTAGTATACTGTAATATCTAATGTATAAGGTACAGCTTATACATGAGGATGAATCCTTGCGGCTCGTTATAGGATCTGCCTGAAGTAGGGTGCCCCTTATTGGAGGGGACATTAAGGGAGTAATGTATGGGCTAACAGGCAATGAATTGCTTGTATCATAGGATATCAGATGAGGGGGCATAGTCCCCGAGTTTGATATCCTGTGATACTAGCAATGAGGCTTGACAATACTCAGACACCAACAATTGTCTAAGACTTTGGAAGTCTAAGACTTCCGCTTGACACTACTCAGACACCAACAATTGTCTAAGACTTTGGAAGGAAAAAAATAATCTAGAATTTAATGTAAATAGTACTTGATACACGTTTTCTCACAAAAATACTGCTTTTAAAGCATCCTAAGTGTGCTAGCTAGCTGGATTCTACAGGTTTAAAAACATAGAAATGGACACCAAGATCAAGCAGATTGAACAACTTCATCAAGTTCTATGAAAGAAACTAGTTTTGAAAGATACTTCAGTCAGCCATTTTGAAAAATGACCGGCATCTTAGATTTTGAAATGTGTGATGGTTGAGACATCAAAGGCTATCTACTGGGACATGCCACATTCAATTCCATGCCCATATATACTTTTTCACTAGGCTATATAACTTTACATATGCTCAAATCTGCAATTTTCAAGCAAAAAATGGTAGCCATTTTGTTTTTGCATTTTCAGGGGTGAAACATGAAAATATCACTTGACATACGGCAGATTTGGATTCAGCACACCCAAATTACCCTTATCAAACTCTAAACTCAATTCTACTCAAAAATGCCTTACACTTTTTTAAAAGGCCTCTTTTCCAGATTTGGGTCCTGACTAATACGGCCAGCTACCTCTTTGCCAAGTCCTGGGGACTTGTGAAGTTGTCCCAGGGGACTTGGGGGCCATTCATAAATGATGTCGCACTTCTTTTTGACCATTTACCCTCCTCCTCCCTCTTTCATCACCCTTTTACTACGGTATAGAAATGTAAATGACACATGGACCCCCTCCCCCCTGTCGTGACAGTGACGTCATTTATGGATGGTCTCTTGTGTCTGATTCTCTATTGATTAAGGGTTAAATCTATACCGGTATGGGGAAAGTGGGAGGGAAACAGGACACAGAGCTGAACCATTCATATAACCAGGATAAAATAAAATCCGTTTCAAAAAATGAAGAAGGGACACTTCATGGCCCTTCATGTAGGCTAAATCTCTTTTCCCCCCCCTTAAGAACACTGGCCAGCTTCATTTGGTGTTAGGGCAGTCATACCAGTGTAATTATTGGTGACCACAAGATGTATTGCTGCATCACAGTGTTTACTAAGTTGTGTGATGGGTTACTGTGGCAAGGGTGAATGGCCAACCATGTGCTAGGCCTACCTAAAATAACTTACATGGTGCTGGAAATCCAGTGCTTAGGCAAACAGTATGATTTGGCATAGTCTGAGACAGGCTTATTAGAATTATCACCATCTTTGTGAAGTGTCATTGTATTACCCCACACCACTCCTTTTGGTGGTATGCCTATAATACAGGACAATTTATTACCTATGGGATTTTGTATTCGGAGGCCCTTTATAATATTTTTCAATCATCCTAATTGAAACCTTCCTGACCATGAGCATCCACTACTTGTTTTCAAGACAAAGATAATATCATAACTTCAAGAAAAACACTACCGGGGTAGGCAATTTTCATGATAGCATATTTTGATGGTCTTTATGTCAAATAAAAAGATTTTGCCCGCGTTTTTTTTTTTATATTTGTGCCACTATAGAGGAGAGCAGCAAGTTTATCTGATGCAGCTGTTGACGTCACAATTGACCAAATGCATTAGTTGTCGCATTGAAAATGCATGGAAGGGTTTGCAATATGTTCTATTTAGAATTGTAAAAGTTACAGAACATTAATATTGCACAGGAACCTTATGTTAGGTTAATTATAATCTATTTATAGTTTTCATGGGAAATTAACTTCAGAGAAAGAGGTACAAAGAGCATCTAATTGCATCCCTACAGCTGTGCAACCACAACTTTGATGCATTTGGACAATTATGACATCATCAGATGCATCAGATAAACCTACTGCTCTTCTCTATAGCAACACAAATATCAAAAACCCTGCCAGAATCATTTGACATAAAGACCTTCAATATATGCTATCATGAAAATTAAGTAGCTTTTTCCTTTCACCTTTTCAGGATTGTGGATTTTTTTTATGCAGTGGGTATAGCTGTAGGTCCCATAGGGGCCTATATTAATTTTGTCCAAATGATGATCAGCACATAGTGTCAAATGAAGTAACTAACTACCGTAATCTCCCGCGTAGAAGACGCGCTGCGCGTATAAGACGTACCCTAAAGTTAGCACATGCAATTTCGTGTATAAGACGCACATTTTAATGCTGATATTTGTAAGATTAGTACATTTCTGTAGAAATAATACCCCTCGTACAAGACGCACCCCCAACTTGAGTGAAAGCTATAAGACTCCCCAGCATTTTGTTTGGCGTAGAGGACGCGTCTTATACGTGGGAGTTTACGGTATATATACATAATGTATTAGGATAGTTGAAATCAATACATATTTTGTTAAAATATATGGAAGGAATTTACTTCAAATGGTTCATATTTTGCTTGAAAAAAATATGACCCCTTTGAATAAAAAAATTTCTCCACCGTCCTGTCTTACTTCACAGAAGTGTCCTGTATTGCGGTACCAATCATGATGAAAACCTACAAAAAGAGGTCTCATTGAGGCTATCTTTATGTCCAAGTATTAAATGGCTATATACAGCTAGTACTTAAGATATGAGGACATTTTACCCCAAGCCAAGGGGCCTCTTACCCCGCCATACCCTAGTGAAGGTAAACCCCCGCAGGTAAAATCAATTTCAACCAAACCAAACCAAATCCCTCGGCCTATCCACCCCATATCACTGCCTCCCTCACTGAGTTGAATAGAAACCCACTTGGCAAAAAAAATTGTAGCATTTCGAAACATTTGGAAAGAGTTTGCGTAGATAAACATAATTAAAAGCGCTATTTTAACAGAATGAAAGAAAAACAAAACAAAAATAACGTTAGGGAAAAGTTTTCAGAAATATCAGTAATGGAAAGTTAGGCAATTTCTAACATTTTTTAATGTGTGTTTTTTTTAAACCGAAAATACTTTTTTTTCTTTATTTTAGAACATCAGCACAATCATGTTTTTACTTCTTTTTATTATTATTTTTTTTTAGCCCGAAACATAAGCAAATTAACAAACCTGAAAACAACATAAAAACGCTTTCTGCCTAGGCCGAAATACCTCAGAGCGTCTACGGAGTATTTCTGCCAAGTAGTCAAGAAGTGACCTAGTGTAGAATGTCAAATCATGTCAACAGTCTACACTAGGTGAGTAAACAGGTCACGTGTGAATTATTGTGGTGCCGGTTTGTAGGCACTGAACTGTAATCTCAAATCCAGTTACTGTAGATAAGACGCGTGCCATCAATTGAAGATAGCACATATATAGCCCTGTATCATCTCTCACAGATTATGTTAGTCACCATTAGAATTCAAATCTCACCTAGTCTTTTCAGGCCACATGACACTCCAGGGCCTTTGTCTTCATGCACTCAATGCAGTGGTGAAGACTCTTCAGATTGCCGCTACCACTACATTGTCTCCTATACGACCATGCTTAGTCTAAATATCTTTAAGTCTGTCCAACACAAATGCTTATCTACCTTTACCTTCCTGCCACTCACTTAGTAGGTCGTTACCTTAACCTACATGTGCCTATAATGGCCCAGCCCTCAACGAACTTCTAATAGGGCCTAAATTTGACTCCATAATAATTATACCCTGGTCTTGTCCCCCCTTCTTCCCTAGCCATTCCCACCCCTGTACCTGGCAAAATATTCCTACAATGTACTGCAAGATGTAAAGTAAGATACTTACTGTTAATCTGTGTGGTGTAGATGTTGACAGGCATAGAAATGTCCTCCTACAGGTACAATGATTGTATACGTATGGCCTCCTTGTACAGCCTGGATGCTGACCTGATAATGTACATGTACAGCATGCCTACCACTGACGGTCTCATGGGGGGGGGGGCACTTCCCTTTGAACGGACTTTGTAGGTCCTTCAATATGGAGGCTATCCTTCATATTTTCTGGCCGACAATGGGATCTGTTTTCATAGGGTTAAATTTTATAATGCTTCCATAGGGTTGAATTATAAAATTGTAAAAGAGGCTCTGAGGGTGACTCTGCAATTTCTTTCTTTTCTAAAATCTTTTTTGAGGCTTTCCCATCAGTGAGGTACTGAAATATCTGGTGTGTTTGCTAGCAAACGTTGTGGTGCCTAGTCAAGCGATGACAGATAGCTATGCACGTTTTGCTGTAGAAATATAGGGAGTGCCCCCCCTCCACCCACCCGCGCCCTCATTCAATTCGCGTGTGCTGGGACGTACTGGGCATGACCCCATGAGGTTACTTGAACTGCAGGTGCTGTAGGGGCCTTACTCCCTTAGACTTGCTGCAGTCCTCTCACGAAGGAGAGGGTTGGGGAATTTATGAGGAGGAGGAGGGCGTGGATGAGCAGACTGCACTTACTTTCATTCACTCAGTTATGAATACAACTTTTCTAATACAATGTCTTGATTTAATACTAATCAGAGACTTAAGCAAGTCTACTGGGGCTCTGAAGGGGATAGAGGGAGTGTAATATACCCGGGGTAATATATTAAATGAGCGAAAGGTCTTAGTGCCCCTTCTGAATCAATGGAGAACTAAAATCCTCATGTACAAAAGCAGCGCATATCTTTTTTCTTCTTTTTAGTTAGACTCGTAGTTTTTTTTTCTCTCAAAATCGGCTCTTAAGAGTCCCTCTCCCTTTTTTTCTCTTTTAACCATGTGCCATGTATAGTTTAACCAATTTTAAACCGTCTAAAATAGCTAATGATTTTTTCTCATACTGTCAATGGAGGTAACTCAAATTTTACAAACCGTCTCCAAGTAACAAAAAGCAGGATATCAAACGGATTTGGTGGCAAAATGAAAGGAATTTGGCATGTGAAAATTCCAATTAAAATGCTCTAAATCTGACTACATGCTTCCCTGACCCAAAATAATCATTTTCCCTGACCAAATTATAGCGCAGCAGAATATAAAATACCAACGTCCTTTAAGTTATCAATAGTAAATCAAAACCTTACTTTCAGAAAGAAAAAAAACCTGCAAGCTTTGGAAATAATATTTAAATGCCCCGCGGAGAGACTTGTATAAATAACAAACAAGTGTTGCATTTAGGCAGATTTTCCCCTGACTCAGTGCATCATTTTGTAAAATTCCCTGACCACTTTATTTTCCCTGTGACTAGAATCAATCAGGCATCCCCTAAAACTGCAGTGAATCACTATGTGTGAAGTATAATCTGTACAATGAGAGAACAAAAGCTCTGTGTAAAGAGATATCTGTGAAAGCAATAAAAGCTTTGCCTGCATAAAAATGGGCTTAGGAAATAGTAAGCTTTTAAAATGAAAGCTCTGGTGGAATTTCGTGTGGATGTGAACGTTTCTTGGTACCCTTTTGTGAAAATTTGTACAGGGGTTCCCCCTCAAAATTCTACCTGTCTCCCTTTTGAATCTTAAAAACATGCATTTGCTGATGTAACTGACACGAGTCGGATAAGCAATGAAGCACTTTTTTATTTCTTGTTCGATTAGGTATGACCATCTCAACCACTTGATAGCAAACCTTTATTCACAATATTGCCTTGTCATGTCTTGGTTTTTCCCCCTCAGTAGGCAACAAGCAATGCATTCCTATATGCATATAATATATGTATACGTATGTACAGTCTCACTTGTCACTATAGCATAAACTCCCCAAACAAACAGCGAGGAGTGGTACTGGAACCTTCAGGTTCTGTTAGGGTTAACCCTTCAAGGGACGCTTAGTGCTCAAATTGACAGCTCATTTTCACCATGTTGCAGAAATGCAGCCAAGGTGAGTAACCTGCCAGAGCTGCATCATGTACAATACAGACCCAATGGAGTGATACCCCCAAACACTGGTGAGTTACTCGCCAGCACTGCATTGGTGCATCATGATGACAAATGAGCATCAAACCTGAGGCATTATACGGCCCGTGAAGGTTAAAATATTTACTCCCCACACAACATTGGGAAAAGGTTCCAAACAACACAAAATATTGATCAATTAGGTGGGGGAGGGGGGCAGGAGTATAATTATTATATTGTATGCAAAATGAATAATTTTAGTCTCATATTCACATTGTCATCTGTAGTATATGTAAATAGTTATTATAGAAGTTGTCTTGCCTCATACTCTCCATGTGAAATAACAGTCGTTGGTGTTACACGCATGTATTTCATGCATTTGTTGTAAAATATGCTCCATTCCATACAAAAACAACCCGTGAATAAGCCCACTTACATTTAGAGTTGGCCCTTATACAAAACCTGTGCATATTTAGTTTGATTTTAATGATTCTATCCCATGACCCACCCCACCCCTCAGATTTTATACTAGACCAGCGCCCCTATAAAACATGGCACTTAAATTGTTATGATACAGTTATTCAGGTTTATTTTACTTTGCATGAAATGAGCTCTATTTAATGTAAACACATTAGTCACCATTTTCTATTGCAGATGTCAGTGGAACCTTTGCTAGCACTGATGCTGACCATTCAAGTTAGACTTGATGCATGGACGCAACCCTAGTAATTACTGCCCATGGCTGTATCCATCCATCAAGACAACATGCAGTATTTAGCCTTTAACTGTTTACAAACAACAAGTTGCTACAATAGTTGGAATACCTTTTTTTTTACCAGCATATCATATTTCAGATGGAACTACAGGGATGGAAGTCTAAAGGTATTTCCCTGATTTCAGCGTCCCAAAGCCCTATACTTTCATATACAAAATTGAAATTTAGATGGGTTCTTATGGAGCATTTCAGGGATTTTTGGCCTTGGTGACAAGTCATGCCTGGAACTAACACTGTAGATAATACATAGAGCACAGGAATAGTTTCAGTGGCTCTGTCCTTTTTGGTGACAAGGGCCATCAATCATCTAAGTAGTGATTATTTTACCCTCAAGGTGGCAGGGATGAGGTGTCAGGCCTCCAATGCAGAGCACGTCCCACCAGGGTACACCAGCCTGAAGGAGCCACATGGTTTAATCAGGTGTTCATCAATAAAGGATAAAAATAATCCCAACATTTTATTTTTGCAATCCTATATCAACCCGGGATTTATCGTTAATGTGGTTGAACCTCACAAAATAGATCCAAATGTTACCAGCATATTCTAAACATGTAGAATAAAGAAAAACAGGAAATGCAATATATTTCAACTTTTGTAGTGTACAGAGAAGAGTTTTGTACTGAGAATCTCTCCAAACAAACACCCTTTTGTCTTCCCTTTAAAAAGGTACCGCGGTGAACTCTTTCAAAACTTGAGCTCAAGTTACCATTCTACTGAGTAATCCTGTGGATATATTCTGGGATAATAATATTGATACATTGAACATGCACAGGGAACGGACTAACACTTGGAATAATACTAAATAGGCACGTTTTTCCGGATAAACATAAATGGTTTGTAGTTTGCTCACATTTATCCTTTAAGGTGTGCCTGTATACAGCATTGATGTACACACCCAATGGTCGTCGTGATGCATGAATGCAACCCTGGCGCAGTTTCCAAGTGCTGAATGCATTCGTGCATCATGTCAGTCATGCATGGTTACGATCCTGAAAGGTGGGCATGATGCACCTTTGCAGTGCTAGCGGGTTACTCACCAACACTATAATGGTGTATCATGTCGACAAATGAACATTATGTGGCTCTTAAAAGGACCATTCTAATCAAGTAATCCTTCCCAGTACAACATAAAACACTTAACAAAACGAAAAAAAAAACTGCACAGGGAACCAGAGCAGCAAACCTCAATTCTCACAAATTTTGGCTGTGTGCTTGCTTTAAATCAATTTAAGGTGTAGAATTTTTATATTAGGGTTTAATCGTGAGTAGATAAAACGCTGAATGAATGTTTAGTAGGCCTACAAATATGTTACAAATATCTATGTCAGGGCCAAATAGTAAGGGGCGCAGAATAACTAGTGTGCAGCTCTGGCGAACCGATCATATTGCTACATCCGGTTCCTTTAACAACAAAATACAGATCTAGCCCTTTAAGGCCATATAATATGCCTTAAGTGTCACATTAATTTTTCATGATGCAGTGCGGGTGATCGTCCTTTCCAGCACTGCATCTTGCCCACCCTCAGGAGGGTCTGCATGATGGCTTAGCGCAGCATTGGCTAGTTATCAAACCCGCCTCAGACCTCCACCCTCCATCAGGGTAGTGCGAATAGTCCGGGGTACAAATTATGCATCTATTTGGTGTAGGCCCAGAGACTGCTGAATCATTTAGCTCAGGTATCTGCCAAAACTATAAATGGGTATTCAGATACAGTCTGGACAATATGATATCCATTTTTGGTATTTATACGGGTGCTTTAAATACATCTTTTCAGTATATCTATGAAAGGTAGGGAGCATTTTATCTATATAGGTTAGCCCTCAGCCTTTACTGCTATAAAGTGAGTGGTTAATTCATTAGCACTTATGCCTCAAAGGAGTATCTGTCCCCGGAGGGGAAAGCATTATCAAAACACTATGCGGCCCTTAAAGAGACAATGAAGATAGCAGGCTTATTGAGCTAGGTGGGTCCTTCTAGTTTCCACTCAAAATACCGGTAATATACAATATTTTCTCAGCTTATCAACCATTTCCACGCACATGTACAAAACGCGTTTAGTTTTAGAGGGTTGTGTTAAACACCAAGTGAAATATTTTTTCTTTTAATCAGCTAATGCAGATCACTTGAGAAATATTTATCGTAAGTTCAGGCATACAAATACTTTGGCACAACCCTGGACACAACCAGCGAGAACAGAAAATATGGCGGGCTTTAGTGGCAAAATAAGTCAAATTAGTATTGTTTGCTTCAAAATCATATAATTTAGCACATGGAGTATGTAGCTATGAAGGCAATATGAGACAAGGGGAAGGGGTGAAGACAAAATGTACATTGTAGTGGTTTTTGATTTAACATATGACATCTTGCACCGATTACATATAAGTTGTAAGCATGTGGCTTGGTACTACCTGTGGCCTCAGTCAGTTTTCTGTGTGCCTCAGTCGACATCAACACATGGCCTAGAGTTGGACTGGTAAGGGCTGCATTGTGCCACAATCTTTATATCTCTTCTTTATCATGATGCAAAAAAATGCAGTGCAGGCGAGTAACTCACCAGTGCTGCATTGGTGCATGATGCCACTCACTGATCGTTAACAGTCAGAATGATACATAGATGCAGCAATGGTGAGTTACTCACCGGGGCGTTATTTATGCATCATTCATATTGCCAAATAAGACAGCACTATGTAGCCCTTACAAAGTAATCACAGGCGCTATTACAACAATATCCTACCCACCCATACAATCAGTAACACAAGTCGACTCTTCGTGCGATGCCGGTAGGTATCGTGACAACCTTCCGCACTAAGCAGATGGTCATCTCTAAACTTTAGGCACATTGAGCAAGCTTCAAACAGAAAACATTGCAAACAGATTTACTCTGTCCCATATTCGTCCAGAGGGTAGGGGGTTGTAGCCATGCTACAGTAAATGTTTTACATTGAACGTATGCACTTGTGTATATTATCATATCGACTATGTACTACAACACTCTTATATATTCACCATCATCACATGAAAAACACGAGTATCACAATCAGTCTGGACAGGGCCATGCAAGCCCCAAAGAACTGGTCTGGAGAGGGTCATGAAGGCCCTAAGAACTGGCCTGGATAGGGTGATAAAGGTCCAAAGAAGTGGCTTGGAAAGGGTCATGAAGGCCCTAAGAACTGGCTTAGAGAGGGTCATGCAGGCCCTAGAAACTGGACTGGACAGGGCCAGGCAGGCTACAAAGAACTGGCCTGGACACAGCCATGAAGGTCCAAAGAACTGGCTTGGGATAGGGCCATGGAGGCCCTAAGAACCGGCGTAAAGAGGGTCATGTATGCCTTAGGAACTGGACTGGACAAAGCCATAAGGACTCCATGACCGGCCTGGATGGAGAGGGTCATAAAGCCCCATGAACTAGCCTACACAGGGAAGTGCAGACCTAAAAAAAAAAAACTGGCCTAGAGGGTTATGCAGGCCTCAGAAATTGGCCAAGAGGGTTATGCAAGCCTCAAAAACTGGCCTAGCGGGTTATGCAGGCCTCAAAAACTGGCCTAGAGGGTTATGCAGGCCTCAAAAATTGGCCTAGCGGGTTATGCAGGCCTAGAGGAAATGGGCTTAAAGGGTCATGCAGGCCCAGGGAGGACAACTACAAACGTTATGAATGGTTAATATTTGCAGTCATCAACTATAACTGATCTGGAAAGGGCAGACTGCTTTATCCTTTTCACATTTACCCTGACACGACATGATTTAATTAGGGCAGACATTGTTCCTTGCATTCCCACAAGCCTGTCTATGCTGTAACCAGTTCTGGTTGGGCATTGCATGGCCCCAAAGCACCACCCGATGCCAGTCTTAGATAAATCGACATTTATATGTAAAGCCGCTTGGACATGAGCAGGTCAGCATTTAGATAACGACCAGTGTCCAGAGATAAAAGTCCCCGCTATGCGAGTCACAAGAAGTCTTTACTACACGTTGAGGGTTATGAATCATCATCATGCAGTCATCACTTAGTTTGCGTGTTGTGTGGGTGAATCGTCCCAGAATCACATCCATGTAAGGCTGCACGTTCAGCATCGCGCAGGCAGAAAAGTCAACCATCTGCATACTTCAAATATATCTTGAGTGGAGGATAACTTCAAGGTTCCTCACTCGGCACCAAAACAAATATACATCACGTATACACAAATCACCAACAGTCGCTACCCAGCCTCTGCAGTCAAGCAGTCTCCACACTTGTATACCCCACTCAGTCAGTCATGCTGCTAGAGTAGGCGCCACGTCCTTATTAAGTTGGAGTAGTCATCCCAGCCTTCCCAACATCTGAATCAAGCATAGGGCGATCTGCAGGGTTAACACAAAAATCACGAGCCCTCCTTAGGTGGTGGCCACTGACGCCCGGTGGATCACTTAACATGACTCGGTATTATGAACAAGCAGTGGTCCTCCATTATGTGCGGTTGGCACCAGCGGTGGGATCCAAGTCCAAAGATGGGGTATCAACAGCGCTGACCTAGAGCAGGATGTCCACCACAGCACTGACCAGCAGGACGCAGCCTTAAGCACCTCTCATGTAGCCGTTAGTAACAGCAGCGCATGTATAGTCTACTTGGGTCCGGGAGAGACGGACGGAGCGGGGGCTGTGGGACGCACAAACTTGTCTGTGCTGGTTCTCCTCTGCAAATAGAATGGAAAAGTACAAATTTTCAAAGATCAGAACAAGAAAACTGAGGAAATGAGACAAGTGACATCCATAGGCCGAGATTATTCCCACCCCACCCCTGACAAAAAAATAGATAATATCATTTGTGCATTCAAAGGGCAACACATATAGAGATACAATTTTTAAAATTGCATGCCTTAAATGATTACACTGGAGAGAAAAATAAGCTGATTGAGGTTTGCACTTACTGGTCCAATCACCATGTGTTCATGGCCGGTGTGAGAGGCAGCAGGGGCCATGTGGGAGAAGACGGGAGGCGAGGTACCGGGTAGGTAGGTGGGTGTGGAGTGCGCCATACCACCACAGCCCCTCATGGGGCTCGGCGGGCTGAAGGCAGGAGAACCATAGTGCACACCTGGTAACAAACAAGTACACAAGGCATTGTAATTTGCAATATGAACACTTTTACCATATTACTACTGTAAAACCCCACAGTCCCCCAAATATAAGCCCAAATTTTTTACTTGGGATTTGACTCAAGGTGTTTACACGGGGTTAAATGTATCGTTAAGATCGGCATGTAAGTCTGATTGGTATTAACTTAAGACATTTAGATTATGACATAAGAGTCTGAATTCACATACAAAGTCACGGAAGCATAGCAGTTCCTTTTTCACCTATGCTATGATCCATGAAATAGTTTGCCCTTGTCCCCCCTAATTCGTGACTACCGTAATCTCTCGCGTAGAAGGCGCGTCGTATACGCCAAACAAAATGCTGCGGGGTCTTATACGTGGGACTAAAATTGCCTTGAGTTGGGGGTGTGCCTTATACGCGGGTTTTTTATATTATAGAAAAGTAATGGGTGCGCCTTCTACTTGAACCAGCCTTCTCTGAGTTGGGGGTGCGCCTTCTACGCGAGCTGCGCCTTCTACGCGGGAGATTACGGTACATAACCACTGAGAACCCTAAATGTGTGTAATGCTGGGTAGTTTACCTAAAGACAGGGGTCTAGCTTGGTTGGGTGACTGTACCTTGATGGGACTGTTTGTGGGGCTTACCTGGAGACAGGGGTCTGGAGGAGTTGGGAGACTGGACGGTGATGGGGCTGGACACGGTACGGGGCCGAGCCGGGATGTGAGACTGGCCTTGAGCAGGAAGCAGTGACGCAAAGTCACGCACACCAGGTGTACCCTGCTTTGTCATCTCGTTGAAGTGCCTGCAATATGGTAAAGGATTTTCCAATTGTACTGATGTGATAATGCTACCAAGCACAGATCATTTCCCCTGACTGCCTTCATGCATCATGCCGACCCGACTGGGTGGATACACTCCTGAATAGTTGCACCAAGGCTGCTTTCAAGCATAATGACAACCAAACACCTTAATGCATCATGTGGCACTGAATTCAGAAAGGGTTAATTACGCAATTTAACCCCTTGAGCTTAGCATAAAAAAATTGAGACTTGGATGAGATGCAGTGGCATCCCTGAGTATTTTTAGCGTCTTACATATTTCATGAATCAACTTTCTGGCAGTTCAAAATGGTTCACTTTGAAAATAGAGAGAATACTGGTAGGCTTCCTGTGAAGGCCACCAGAGAGGTGCTATGCTAAATCACCTTGCATTGACCATCTCCAGACTGGACTCAAGTCTCTGACTGGTGCCTACAGAGTGGTATAACAACATTGTTACCAACCTCTCATCATCCATCTCCAAGCTGGACTCACTCTCAGACAGGTGCCTACAGAGTGCCTCGCGCCGCTCGATCTCTAACTGCAGCTTCCTCTGGAGGCGCAGGTTCTCTTCACGTATGTGGCGCTCCTCCTGGTGGTAATGTGCCATCTTCTCCACATCTACAACATGAACATGTAAGCCTTATATCAGGACAAAGCTCTTCAAGACTTATTTATGAAGTGTTTTTGAGTTGTCTCCTTGGGAGACATATACATTGTAAATTTGATAGAATATGGGCCTATTTCTTAAGATATTTCATATTAAAGCATTGATCACTTTCAACAGCTAATAGATAACTCACGTTCTGTTTGCGCATTGAAAAGCTGATTGCGGAGTTTCTGGACCTCGCCGCGCAGGTGCTGGATGTGCTGGGTGAGGTTACCGGCCATGTCCCCATTGTTGATGTCCCGCGGTGAGGGTGGGGACGACACAGGCTGGTCCAGCTTCTCCTGCAGCATCCTGTCATTACAATAAATGATACAAGGGGTCCATGGTTAGGAGATTATGTTAAGGATTCAATTGAAAATTTAGAATCTAAGATCTATGATCAAGAGGCCCGTGTTAAGGATGCAATTGAGAGGATTCAATTTAGGATCTGTCATCTATGATCAAGATATTAGGGTTTCATATTTAAATTTGACGATCAATTCTGAGTTTAATATCAATTCTAAAAGCAGTTAAATTGCAGTGCGTTTCCCGGATTAGAAATTTATCCCATATTTTCGGCAAAGTAAACACAGCAAAGCTGTAATGCCGTGCATATTCATATCATGTTCTAAGAAGTATAGAATTGATTTACAACATTTTTAATACAGTAAAACTTGGTTACAACGAACTAGGTGTTACAGGCTCAAAAAATTCGTTATAACCAAATTTCGTTGTAAGCAAGTTCAGCCCTTTGGAAAGGTTTAAGGACATCTACCCCCCCCCTTCACCCTGTCACCTGTAGCAGTGGCCGAGATCTAAGAGGTGTTAAGGCCTGTTTAAGGACATCTACCCCCCCCTTCACCCTGTCACCTGTACCAGTGGCCGAGATCTAAGAGGTGTTAAGGCCTGTTTAAGGACATCTACCCCCCCTTCACCCTGTCACCTGTACCAGTGGCCAAGATCTAAGTGGTGTTAAGGCCTGTTTAAGGACATCTACCCCCCCCTTCACCCTGTCACCTGTAGCAGTGGCTGAGATCTAAGAGGTGTTAGAGCCTGTTAAAGGACATCTACCCCCCCATCACCTGTAGCAGTGGGTGAGATCTAAGAGGTGTTAAAGCCTGTTTAAGGACATCTACCCCCCCCCCCATCACCTGTAGCAGTGGCCGAGATCTAAGAGGTGTTAAGGCCTGTTTAAGGACATCTATACCTAATCTGGGGACATGAACACAAGTTATATTGATATAAATAAATCATTTAGTGCATATTTTCCCAATTTGGGGGTCAAAATTAATTCGTTATAAACATGTTTATGGCTAAAGTACTTTGTTATAACCAAGTTTTTCTACTATAGAAATGTATAAGAGAAGTTTGTGACTAAGCATTTTTGTTTGTTATATCCAAATTTCGTTATAAGGGAGTTTGTTATAACCAAGTTTCACTGTATGATAGTAGATCCAAATTTTCAGAACAAATATTATTTTAATACGGAATCTAAAAGCCCTTCATAATTTGTGTGTTTTGCAATTTATTAATCTATAACATACTTTCAGGAAAGTAAACACAGCAATGCTGTAATGCCGTGCATATTCCTATGATGATCCAAGGAAAAAAGATCATTATATATGAACTCTATGGCCTTTGGAATGGACCTATACTTAAATATATGCTCTGATTGTGGTGCTTCCTCGCTCTCCATGTAAAATCCTGCCCCATTGCTATAGTATGGAATAAACCTATGCCTGGATTAAAATATGCAAATAAGGAATGTGTGTGAGGGTTGGGAGTAGTGTGGTGGTGGTGGTGGTATTGGTGGTGGTGGTGTCACAATGGTCACTAACATCCATCTGATAACTTTTGAAGATCAAAATTGACCATATATGGCCTGGATCCCTGTGATTCCTTAAACCAAGATGGCCGACACACAAGGAAAACAAAAGAATTAGGTAGTGGAGGTGTCCCAATGGTCACTAACATCCATCTGATAACTTTTGAAGATCAAAATTGACCATATATGGCCTGGATCCCTGTGATTCCTGAAACCAAGATGGCCGACACACAAGGAAAACAAAAGAATTAGGTAGTTGCGGTGTCCCAATGGTCACTAACATCTATCTGATAACTTTTGAAGATCAAAATTGACCACATATGACCTGGATCCCTGTGTTTCCTAAAACCAAGATGGCCGACACACATGGAAAACAATAAAATTGGGGAGTTGAGGTGTCCAAATGGTCACTAACCATAACTTTTGAAGATCAAAATTGACCATATATGACCTGGATCCCTGTGTTTCCTAAAACAAAGATGGCCGACACACATGGAAAACAACAAAATTGGGTAGTTGAGGTCCCCCAATGGTCACTAACATCCATCTGATAACTTTTGAAGATCGAAGTTGACCATATACGGCACATGGCTATTGTATTATTGACCAATGGGAGGCATCCCTGGCATATACTGCGAAGTCGGGGGCTGAAGGTGTTAGTCATAGTGCCGTCGGGGTCTAATGGCGGCCCCCAGCTGATAATGGCTATGTGAGCTATATGGCCTGGATCCCTGTGTTTCCTAAAACAAAGATGGCCGACATATATGGAGAACAATAAAATTAGCTAGTTGAGGTGTCCCAATGGTCACTAACAGCCATCTGATAACTTTTGAAGATCAAAATTGACCACATATGACCTGGATCCCTGTGTTTCCGAAAACCAAGATGGCCGACACACATGGAAAACAATAAAATTAGGTACTTGAGGTGTCCCAAAGGTCACTTTTGAAGATCGAAGTTGACCATATATGGCCTGGATCCCTGTGTTTCCTAAAACAAAAATGGCCGACATATATGGAGAACAATAAAATTAGCTAGTTGAGGTGTCCCAATGGTCACTAACATCCATCTGATAACTTTTGAAGATTAAAATTGACAATATATGAGCTGGATCCCTGTGTTTCCTAAAACAAAGATGGCCGACACATGGAAAACAATAAAATAGGCTAGTTGAGGTCTCCCAATGGTCACTAACATCCATCTGATAATTTTTGAAGATCAAAGTTGACCATATATGGCCTGGATCCCTGTGTTTTCTAAAACAAAGATGGCCGACACATTGAAAAAAAAAAAGAATTAGGTAGTTGAGGTCTTTCAATGGTCACTAACATCTATCTGATAACTTTTGAAGATCAAAATTGACCATATATGACCTGGATCCCTGTGATTCCTGAAACCAAGATGGCCGACACACATGGAAAACAACAAAATTGGGTAGTTGAGGTCCCCCAATGGTCACTAACATCCATCTGATAACTTTTGAAGATTGAAATTGACCATATATGGCCTGGATCCCTGTGTTTCCTAAAACAAAGATGGCCGACACACATGGAAAACAATAAAATAGGCTAGTTGAGGTCTCCCAATAGTCACTAACACCCATCTGATAATTTTTGAAGATCAAAATTGACCATGTATGGCCTGAATCCCTGTGTATCCTAAAACAAAGATGGCCGACACATATGGAAAACAATAGAATTAGGTAGTTGAGGTCTTTCAATGGTCACTAATATCCATCTGATAACATTTGAAGATCAAAATTGACCACAAATGACTTGGATCCCTGTGTTTCCTAAAACCAAGATGGCTGACACACATGGCAAACAATAAAATTGGGTAGTTGAGGTGTCCCAATGGTCACTAACATCCATCTGATAACTATTTAAGATCAAAATTGACCATATATGGCCTGGATCCCTGTGTTTCCGAAAACCAAGATGGCCGACACACATGGAAAACGGTCCCAAGACTCCAAATAATCCAATGCCACGCCACTTAAAACTCCTAAAAAAGTGCATCATACTTATGTGTACATGTATACATAAATATACATGTAGGTGGCCTTTAGTGGGTTAATCAGGGATGTAAGTCACGCATGAGCAAAAATCAGGAAGCCATACATATACTTGACAGAAAGGCCTTCTATTTTCTTAACAGCCCTCCTCACCACTCTTACGAGAATTCAAGGGACTAAAATTTTGATTTAAGATTTGTTTAAAATTTTAATGATTTCTGAAGGTACAGCATAGCTGTAATGTCACGTTGGCTTAAAAGGTTAATGATTTACTACCGTAATCTCCCGCGTATAAGGCGCGTCTTATACGGGGTTTTTTAGTTCTCATTGGATCCACAAGGGGGGCACCAAGACCTTTCTTTTGATATATTACACTCCCATATAGCCTCATCTGCTGCATTTGGGGTCCAGGAGGGTCACGGGGGTCAAAACTACACATAGCTTTTTGAATTTTGAAAATCCATTCATTAGGCCACACCAAATTAAAAGATTGGTCTATGGATTTCCCGCCCGTTTCTCAAAAATTAAAATTTTATTTTTATTTGAAAAATAACATGTCTATGGATCCCGCCCGCCTCATTTGCAGGGATTTTCATTTTTTTTTCTTTTTTTCTTTTTTGATCAAGCAATAAATATATGATTTATAATAAAGGTACAGGAATAGCAGACCCCTCATTGGATAGGCATAAATATGCAATGGCAAAAAAAAAAAAAAAAAAAAAAATCGCCCTCTCCATATTTATGATGTTCAGAATCCATAGACAATAATTAATTTCTAGAAAATAAAAATAAAAATTTCGCCCTCCCGCACCATATTCTCAAAATGAAAATCCATAGACCAATTTTTTTATTTGGTGTGGCCTTAGAACAAAAGTTATGAATTTTTATTTTTTTTGACCATATTCTGAAACTCTGGGTGCGCCTTATACGCGGGATGCGCCTTATACGCGGGAGATTACGGTACTGCTAATAACTATTGTGTGCTAGGCAGTGTAAGTTCAACACACATTTTTTACAGTGTAGGGAGGGGGTGGTGGTGGAGAGAAGCTAGACAGTGTAAGTTGAACACACTTTTTTTTTTTACAGTGTAGGGAGGGGTCTCGTGGTGGAGAGAAGCTAGACAGTGTAAGTTCAACACACATTTTTTACAGTGTAGGGAGGGGATGATGGTGGAGAGAAGCTAGACAGTGTAGGTTCAACACACATTTTTTACAGTGTAGGGATGGGGTGGTGGTGGAGATAAGCTAGACAGTTTAAGCTCAACACACATTTTTTTACAGTGTAGGGAGGGGTCTCGTGGTGGAGAGAAGCTAGACAGTGTGCGTTCAACACACATTTTTTACAGTGTAGGGAGGGGGGGTTGTGGTGGTGTTGAGAAGCAAGACAGTGTAAGTTCAACACACATTTTTTACAGTGTAGGGGGTGGTGGTGGAGAGAAGCTAGACAGTTTAAGTTCAACAGACATTTTTTTACAGTGTAGGGAGGGGTCTCGTGGTGGAGAGAAGCTAGACAGTGTAAGTTCAACACACATTATTACAGTCTAGGGAGGGGGGTTGTGGTGGTGTTGAGAAGCAAGACAGTGTAAGTTCAACACACATTTTTTACAGTGTAGGGAGGGGGGTTGTGACAGTGTGAACAAGCTGGACAGTGTAAGTTCAACACAAATCTTTTTACAGTGTAGGGGGGTTGTGCTAGTGTTTAGAAGCTAGACAGTGTAAGTTCAACACACATTTTTTACAGTGTAGGGAGGGGGGTTGTGACAGTGTGAACAAGCTGGACAGTGTAAGTTCAACACAAATCTTTTTTACAGTGTAGGGGGGTTGTGCTAGTGTTTAGCAGCTAGACAGTGTAAGTTCAACACACATTTTTTACAGTGTAGGGAGGGGGGTTGTGACAGTGTGAACAAGCTGGACAGTGTAAGTTCAACACAAATCTTTTTACAGTGTAGGGGGGTTGTGGTAGTGTTGAGAAGCTAGACAGTGTAAGTTCAACACACTTATTTTACAGTGTAGGGAGGGGGGTTGTGATGGTGGGAGGGCAAGAGTTGAGTGCCCACTGGCCGGAGTCCAGCCTGGCCAGGATAGGAGTAGAAGGGATCCTGAATGTAGCAAACTTTTGACAAAAACAGATGAATGAAATAATCTTCCCATACAAAATTATCTTCAAGATGGCTTGTCCAACACATCACTAGGTTCATTTTTTCAAAATAAAGTCATTTTGTAGGTTCATTTTTCAAAATTAAGTCATTTTGAAGCATTTGTGCAAAAGCAATGCTGCTGCTACCACACAGTCTGTAACATGACCATGAGGAACAGGTAGAGCCTAACACATTACTGCTATACTCCCAGTGGTGTCACAACATGAGGATTAGACTTGTACAAGGCCTATTTAAAAGATTATGGGTCTACTGCTAATAGCTAATACACTAGGGTTCATAGGTTTTAGGAGCAAGGACAAAAAAAATGAATAGCCAAGACTGGCAGATGGCTATACTGAAGTAAACCGTCACGAATGGCCAAGGCCATCGTGACAATAAGGAAAATACAGGTCATTCAGAATTTTCAGAAATCAGGAAATCCTGATAAAACCTAAAGTCTTACATCCCTGGTTAATAGTCAGTGGTGCTGAGAAATGCACCACCAGCAGAAGAGAACCACATGGTGCTGGGGGAGGTGGTGGCAGGCAGGTATGGGGCCACCACAGGAGCACAGCCACCACCACTATTCAGAGGTGGGTGGGGGGGGGGTATATATACTATATACCATGGCTCTGCCTGAGGTGTCCAGGGCTACCACCACTCTGTCCCCAGGGTCTACAATAACAGGTCCACCAACACCACCACTGCCACCACTTCTATGCTTGACTGATTTGCAGATTTTAATCCAGGTATAGGCATACTCAATACTGTACCTATGACAGGATTATACATGGAGAGGGAGGAAGCACCACTATGAGAGCTTGTATTTAAGAATGGGTCCCCTCCTATAGCCGTTCATTCCTAAGAATGAACGGCAATTAGCACACAGTTATCTTAGACACAGGGTGGTGGGGGGGGGGGGGCAGGGCAGCACTCACTGCACTTCTCTGATTTACTTTGTCATTCCCACTTAAAGCATGGAAAACATTCATTATTTTTTTAAGAGTGATGCTCTCTTGATGTCAGTGAGCATGCAGTTCAGGATGTGGGAGAGAGCAAATCTGCGCTTTGAAGCCATGACATTTGGAGAGAGGGTGCGGATTATACGTAAGCTTTTGAGAGTATAGAATGGTTTTAAGGTTTCAAGCCTCATTTCCGACTCATACCCTCTTCTCCTACTCAGAGTGCGGCTTATACGTGGGTGCAGCTAATACATGGGGTTTGGCTGTAATTCTTATGTTTTCAACATAAACAAAATGTCAGGATTGGTAAATTTACTAGTTTCTGGTGACGATTCAAGTCAGTCAAGAGGTATAGATGTAAAGAACAACCTGTCCCTATGTCAATGCAATAACCCCCTGAAGATGGTTGTTCGTTTGCCATGTTATCGTTTAGGCTGCATAAAATTGATAATCAGCTTTGCGGACAGCGCCCTTACCCCTTAAAAAGGGCCTCATGGACACTTTTTATCATCATAGTACAAAAAATGACCTACAAAAATGCGCACCCCTTTAAAAAATAATAAAAATATACCCTCAGGCCACACCAAAAAATTAAGTTGGTCTACGGATCGCCCTCTCCATATTTTCGGAAATACAATTTTTTTTTCCTTTGAAAAAAATCTGGTCTACGGATTTCGCTCGCTTCAGTATCTACAAGTTTTCTCTTTGTGATGTTTGGCAAAATTAAAAAAAAAATTTTTTGTTCGCTCGCCTCACTTTCCCACCAAGGAATCCATTGGACGCCAAAAAATTCTTTAAAAAAAAAAAAAAATTCGCTCGCTCGCACCATTTTTTCAAAACCAAAATCTGTAGACCAACTTATTTTTTTGGTGTGGCCTCACCTTCAATGTGGTACTTCTCTACTTGATCAATTTTCATAATTTAAACAGCTTTGGAATCCTATAATGTGTTCTATCTCATCATAAAACTGGCTAATTGATCAAGAGAGTGGTTGATATTCTGCACGATGAATAATTAGGAAACATGTTTTGCAGGGTATTGGAGAGCACATCAAAGCCACAGCAGCATAATACAAGAATAATTAAACATGAAAATAATAAAAATAAAAATCTACCTCCCTCATTGTTTCAAATAAGGGAAAAAATTAAAAGTTACCTCCCTCATTGACAAAATATCATAGAACAAATAAAATAAAAAGCCTCCCTTCCTCATTTTTTTCGAAAAGTGTCCGCAAAGCTGAAAATCGATTTTATGCAGCCTTATATATCCTTGAAAATATTTCTGGGTTAAAAATTATGTATTGACCTTTTCTCTGCCTCCAGCTTGTCCATCCGCTTCCAGAGCCGGTTAACGAGCGACTCCTGCTCCTGCTCCAGGGCATTCTCCAGCTCCACCTTCTCACGTCGCAACTACAATGAGGATCGGATAGTGGGTTTATGACTAAGACAAGGATTGACAAATGGATAAAGTGGCCACTATAAACGGCTTGTAACGTTTCTCTTAAATCTACCCCCAGTTTATGACAGGCTAATGACCAGAGTTTTAAGGGATTGGGAGCAGAGCATACTTCGGTCAATGACTGGTATAGAAGAGAACAAAGCATGTTAATGATGTACAATATTGGTCATACCTGCTCAAGCGTAGTCTGTTTCGACATGGTGTCTGCCTCCAGACGCTCGATCTTCCGCATCAGTTTGTTGACCTGGTACTCCTGCTCCTTCTCCAAGGTCACCTCCAGCTCCACCTTCTCCTGCCGTAACTGTAAAACAATCAAACAATACTAATAATAAATTTACATGTAAATGATATTTGAAAATGTAGAAGTGTGCCTAAACTGGCTTTCAATAGGAGTATCTGATTTTTTTTTTTTTGCACTGTTGGAAATCTAAGATCATGATAACCAGCGATTATGGCCCTCACACGAAGAGTCCCGCAGCCTTTCGAAGTAATAATCTCTCCCTCTCAGAAGTGAACTTAGCTAAAACATCCTAAATATGCAACCACCTTGCACATAAACCGACTTGAAAAAACTTGAAACAAGAGGCTCTCTGCAGCTTAAAAGACGTTCCCAAAGTCAGGGTGTGCTATTAAGCTGAGTCATTCTAAATACACATGTATATACTGTATACAGAATATCCTTACTGGATGGCTAATTTTGAAAGCCACTATAAGTGTTGCTGAAATGACGCCGGCACGCCGTCTTTTGCCAGCATAAAATCATAATGGCAGGCAGAGGGCCTTAGTATGCAGGCCAGGATAGCCTGCCATGATCTCAGCTTCATGATGGTAAAAGATTTTTTTCCAATCAGCCTAGTAGACAAAGTTATGGTCAATTCTTTTTTACCAATATAAAATTTCAGCAACACTGCAATATGCACCTTAAACGGTATTCCTTAACCCACGATGTGCCTTTATATAAATGACAGGTAAACCTGGAATGTTGGACACAAAATGTATTATCCAATACAGAAATCTCTAACGAAAAACGGGAATCCCTGGTGAACCATAGGAAGTGGCATCCATTTGAATTTCTACCAGTGTAATACTAGTTTAAGCATGAGTCACGTATGTGGGGGTTATGACATCTATGTCTGGCCAAATACGGTACCCGTTCTGGACACTACATAAAAACACACATTATTTATAACGCAGAGATGTCAGTTGGGTGTTGGTCCAACCTCTGAACACTTTAAAAGTGGAAGGATTTCTCAACATTTGAAACTGCATTAAAGTCTAAATTTGAAGGGCCTCTGAACCTCTGAAAATAAATGAACCTCTGAGGGTCTGACATCTCTGAATTAACGACGTATTGCCCTATCAATGCCAACTGCGTCTACTCTATAGTAAGATTTCTTTGTACATATACTATACATACACCCACTGTGTCCACTATCAGCATATGATAAAACAAAATATACAATACACGACTCCCATTGCGGGTGTGATTGTATCAGTAGGGACAAATTCAAGTGCTTTTTTTTCTGGAGAGGCAGTAGGTCCATAGTTGTTTCTGGGACAAAACATCCCCCCCCCCCCCACGAGACGTATAAACTTATATGTCGGTGTCACATACATTTTACACTGTGATTTTCAGATAAAATACATCACAATGTGATAGTAAGTACTGGGCAGTAAACAATTTGATCTTTTTCATCTATTACTTATTATAAATTCGCAAGCTCTATGCCTATGGTCACTGACCAGAATGCTCGACAATCTGTAGATCACTATTCCCTAGTGGCAAACTGTAGGACAGGTTTGACAGGGCTGCAGCCCAGGTAGGTGTGGAAACCATAGTTGAAACTAACAAGGGGTCTGAGTCCAACATGGGGAGCCTTGTACGACACACTGACACTCTCCCTATCAAACATCGCCTGAACCCCATAGAATCGACTATCAATGCTGATCAATTCCACCAACTGGGTTTACATTTAAACCGAATTACTACCACCCCTGAAGACAGCCAAATCGAACTGATCAATAAGAGAAGGAAGCGCTCTGAGAGCCTGACAGTACAACGCCTAGTAGGGGCTAATCATATGCTGTCTACAAAAGAAGAAAACAACAAACTCTCGTGCCTGTTGATGCCCAAAACCACGGTCCCTATGTGGAACAGTGATAGCAACTACACCATATCCAGTACCACCCAACTATCTGCTGATGTTTCAGTTTCAACCATGAACAGTATCCCAACGGTTCCCACTGTGGTCCAACCCCCCTCAATAACTGATTTATTTGGTTATGAAACACCTGAACACCCTGAGTTAATGATATTCCCAACCAGTGGATTGATGAAAGAAGTGGAGATTTATCAGCCCATCACCACGTCTGTGTCCATAGCTGACAGCAAAGAGGTTTTAACCCCTGATCCCGATGACAACAATAACATTTCAACCAGTGATGAGAGAGGTGCGGCCACCCCCCAGTTGGGTCAAGATGAGTCACTCCCTTCGGGGTACTCTGTTCCGCTACCAATTCTGAGGTCATTAAAAACTGTCATATGCGAGATCAACCCAGAACTGGCTAGAGACTTTGGTAGCCTCTTAAAACATGACTAAACTCTTTCAATCCTTTATGTATTATATTTGTTCAAATGATAACATTCTAACTCAAATAATTGTTGATGTGTTGTGTGGTGTGTGATCAATCCCTACTGTGACTTTATTAGGTTGCTAATTTAAATTCCATGATAACATTGAATACATGTTAGCAATTTGCTATGTATGCATTTTTCTCAAGAAAAAAAGTGAGAAAAGTTTTTCCCATGATCCTTCATTACCCAGAATGCTCTTACCCAGAATGCTGTGCGACTACCCAGAATGCATTTCTCCATGGCTACCCAGAATGCAACATCTCAGTATAAAAGCTAGTGTCATTTTTACTACCTCTCAGTGCGTAGATGAAGCTCCTGAAGAAGGGTAAAGATACCCGAAACGTTGAGCCTTTATTATCATGTTTCTTGTCGTTTACCATCTGGACTTCACTGAATAAAAACTGGAAATACTCAAGCTCGGTCGTTGAAGTTTAGTTTGTGGAGGTTTTCACAAAACAAACCTTAGGAACAAAAGAGGGGGTGCGTCTTATAGGCCGGCCGAAATTACACGAGATTAGTACTACCCAGTTATCGGTCAGAGTAAATGCCCACATGCATAACTTTTGTCTCAACTCAGGGTGCGTCTTATGAGCGAGGTACTACGGTAACAATCTTCCTGCTAGCATTGTTTCATTGTATTGCCATCTTATCCCTATCACTATCAGGTGTACGTGCATAGAGGGAATGATGCTCACAGATAACTTACTGATCACGTTGTTTACAGGCATTCCTTATCTCGTAGTGAGAGTGTAATCCGCCTATATGGTACACAACAAACAGATCAACTCTCCATTCCATCCCCTGGCCCATGTTTCCGTATCTCCATAGTAGTGCGGATCTATAAACTCAAAAACAGCTGTAGTCCTATAGCACATGTCAGCTGTAGGCTAGGCTAGTCCTGCATCCTTGTTCCGGTTCTCTTCATAGGACGCCAGTGATGGCCAAGAATTAACCTATGAATAATCCAGGTTCTAACTATATATACTGTTTTCAGTGTTGTGTTGGGCAGGGGGGCAACAAGCAGTGGGGCCTAAGGTATATGCATGTCAACTGTAGGCATAAACACATGTATACATGTGGCGGGTGAGCAGCCAGCAGTGGTATATGCATGTATTTATATTTATATATATATATATATAAGTTGTCCCTGCATATGTTGGAGAATTTCTACCATAAATATGCAGCCACACAGTCCCCCCCCCTCATGTTAAAACAAATAGTTAAGTTCCTACAAGATTAAATAATATTTATTTTTGAAAAATTGATGTAACACATCAAGCCTTGATACACCTAACAATGAAGCCTGGTGAGATCAATAGATCGAAACCTTGATAAGTCACCAAAGTTGAATATATTTTTTCAACTCCAACCAAAAATCTGCTTGGTTAAAATCCCTATGCTTGGAGATCTCTTCCCTGAACAGGATATGACATGTACTGTAAAACTCCGGTCATAAGCCGGATTTTTTTTCTTCTATTTTTGACCAAAACCGGCTTCTAAATTTCTCCCAAAGTCTACCCCCTGCTTATGAGCATTTTTTTTTTTTTTTTTTTAACTATAGAATAAAGAGAAAATGGAAAAAAATTGACCCCAAAACCGGCTTATAGGATTTCCCTGAATTCACCCCCCGGCTTATGACCAGGGCCGGCTTATGACCGGGGTTTTACGGTAATATTTCATATTTTGTATACATGTCCATGGTGACATGCACACATTGTGATGACATCACAATAGATGCTTGGAGACTGTTGTAGCAACCTAGGTTAGGTTGGCCTAGCAACTGGTCATTCGCTTCAGGTAGCTTCAGGTGGACGGTGGCTTCAAGCCACGTAATTACCGTAAACTCCCGCGTAGAAGACGCGCTGCGCGTAGAAGACGCACCCCAAACTCAGCACATGCATTTTCGGGTATAAGACGCACATTTTAAGGCTGAAATTTGTAAGATTAGTACATTTCTATAGTAAAATTACCCCTCGTATAAGACGCACACCCAACTTGAAAGAAAGCTATAAGACCCCCCAGCATTTTGTTTGGCGTAGAGGACACGTCTTATACGCGGGAGTTTACGGTATGTACAGTAGAAGTATGACACCAGCTGTAGGCCTGCAGAAGTATGATGCCAGCTGTAGGCCCACAATAGAAGTATGACATCAGCAGTAGGCCTACAGTAAAAATATGTCAGCTGTAGGCCTACAGTACAAGTATGTCAGACATCAGCTGTAGGCCTACAGTAGAAGTATGACGTCAGCTGTAGGCCCACTGTAGAATGTTGATGTCAGCTCTAAGCCTACAGTAGAAGTATGGTGTTAGTTATAGGCCTACAGCATAGTCATACTGTTTGATGTGTGCGTACAGTTATGGCATGTAAGCTCAGGGATGAAAGTCAACAATGACAAAAAACCTTGAAAAAGGAAACAGCTTTAAATGCACTGTATATGCCCTCAGGTCCCATCCATAAGTGTGTTACAGGGTTTGTATAGTTGGGCGGGGGGGGGGGGGGCAGTAGGGGATGTATAAGGATGTACAATGTAGTTTGTCCTCAAATAACAGGAAAAGCTGTTTTTCAAGATGTTGTTCGGATACTATAGCCAAAATGTGCACATTATGGCCCTTTTGCAGAGTATGACCTAGGATCCCTTCAGAATGCTACTGTATAGCTGTTTTCTAAGGTCTTGTTCGGATAGCATACCCAAATATGCACCACCTGGTAGTGGTGCTTTTGCACAACACGACCTATGGTCCAAGTACAATGTTAAATGTATGCAGATAGGTCAAATGGTGCAGGGAATATATGAATATATATGAATATAGTTACATGGTGAAAGCATAATGTGCAGAAAAGGGATATACTATCCGACACTCTTCTAGCATAGGAACTATAGCTTGCTGCTAAGACTACACTGAAGAGTGGAACAAACACCAATATAGAGGGGAAAGTTTTCAAGGAAAAACTTGAGAATCCTTGAAAACCTTGAACTAAATACTGGCATGCTGCCACTGTATGCAGTGTTGTGGGACCTGACTGTGTGCATGTATGCAACCCCTGGAGGTAATTTGTGACTCCTTTATCCTGTTTTCAGAGGATTTTCAAGAAAACTTATTTTTCTTAAGTGAGTGAAAAAAAACTTGAAATCAAGGAAAACCTTGAACTCTTTCATCCCTGTAAAAGCTGTAGCCCTGGAGCCCGTCAGAATTCATGTAAACACCATCCCACTCCCTTGACATTTCCTCAGGCATCTAAGCAGCCAATTAACAGGTTGGTTCTACAAAAACAGGTGGCGCATAGATGTTAGCCGGTGCTGGGGTACCTGGAATCACCTAAAGTGGTGTCTGCTGGCAGCCTACATCCTGTAAATTATTTGGTGCTGACTTGGAGAAATACCACATCCACAACAATAGCTGGATCCCCCCTGAAATGTCACTGTACATCCTACTCCTCCCTACGTCTTTATTAAACCAGGAACAGCTCAAATTGACCCGACGTTTCGGACTTTGCTAAGGAATGAGGACAATTTCAGATCCCTTGTGTGGCTTATAGCAAAGCAAAGAGCGGCTGCTAGGCGGGGTATTGCAGTAGTAATAAGGATTTACATTTGTAACAGTTAAAATGTTATGTTGGTATACTTGCCATATTACCTCTGGAATAAGGTCCAGCCTGCATATAAGGTACACCCTGAACTGATGTCAGACCTATAAGTCTCAGGGCTCGACAAATCAATCTGTGACTGTGTGCCCACCAGCACAAGGGCAAAAAAAAAGTTGTGCCCAGCAGGCAAGCTCTGTGATAAGCACCTTTGCTTTCTATACTCATATTAATGTATTTAGACGAGTCAGGCCTAGGTCAGTCATTTCTGAAACCTCCCCTGGCGGGAGGGTGATGTGGACAGAGGCAGTGGGGCTCTAAACCACTAATATAAATTACCTCTTAAAGAAAATAGAGGGATTTGTAAACCAGGGACCAGGAGTAGAAGGCCTCAATTGGACCCTTATCTCGTCTCTTATCTCCGATCTTCTCAAAACTACTCCCGACTGACCACCAACTGGAGTGTTGAAGCGACTGATATCGCAGGTAACTTGGAAAGCATAGGTCTGGCCACTTTGACACTTATAGTGCAGGCATGGGATTGGGTTTTTGGGAAAAATCCGAGATAGTGCCCCTTTTCCTTCTCTGGGGTAAAATCTTAAAGGATAGAAGCCTGAAAAGTTTAAGACCAACCCCCCTTTATTGATGTTAAATTGTTTTCTCATTGGATCTGTGTAAATCACAAAGATGCCCAATTCAGCCTTCAAATATCTGAGATTTTGGATATATCCTGAAGAATCCCATGCCTGATAGTGACAGCGATATGAAAGACTTACCAACAATTCTATAAGGCTGTAGTAGTTGTTGATATTAAGAAATATCCCAAGAGATGTCAGTTGGGTATGGGCTCAACCTTTGAAATTTTTGGGTGTTAGCAAAGCACCTATTTCCCTCAATTTATCATACTAAAACTAAAAGCACCTCATCTCATCTTGATTTCAACCTGTTTCCCTCATTCAAAACCATCTCTAGATTAGATGGTCATAGAAAAACAATTAAAAGACTGCATCAGAATTTCAGCCAATCAGAAGCCAGCTTATATTCATGTCCTCTGAAATGAGATTTCAGAGTGAGTGAGTAATAGATGTTTAACGCCATTTCGACAGCTAAGGTCATATTCATGGCGAGAACTAGATTACACAATTTCACAGAGGAATGTGTCAGTGCTCGTGCATATGTGCACCACACACATCCTGAGGGGATAGCAAAGAGAAGATATAGACCCTTTTAAGTGGGCTAGGGAAGCCCGTGAGATTTCAGATATCCTCTGATCTTTGAAGGGTGGTTTGTCTAGAAAAGGCTAGAGGGCAGCACAAGGCATGATTAATTTCCCCTGCTGAACTCAGCCTTATGCTCCCTAGAAGTAAAAAGGGCATGTTGTAAGGGTATCTATGATTAATGTAATTCCCTCCATCTATATTATGACCACAAGATGGAAGAAGCCTCTGATGTCTGACTTTTGGGAAAGTTTGAACATCTGAAAATAGACAGACCTCTGAAGGTCTGACATCTCTGGCCAAACAAAGAAGAAACTTAGTTCATACATATTGCATGCTCTCCTCACGCCCGTCATTTTGGATTTTTGCCGTCAACCATGTCGTTCCATCGTTGAAAATGTTTTCAAATCATTTCTATTCAGTTATTAGGGCTGTCTTTGCAGGGATCTATCTTTTTATCCTTATGCCTTAACATATTTTTGATGTTAATTTAATAACCGCCATGTTTGTGTTTTAGTGGGATGCAATTGGAATGTTGTAAAAGCTGTGCTGCCCAGACAATTTTTGGCAAAAACATGCCGAGACGAACGGGCATCGTATCACCGAGGATTATAGTACTAGATACAATTAATTGTTATATTTTTAATGCGTATACAGAGAGGTATGTCCAAAAGAACCATAGAAACAAGATTAACATGCAATATATCATTTTCCATTAAATTCTTATCACGTATGTGACACCCACCCCGCCTGGACCTGATAACCAAAATGACACCCCCATAGAAAAACATTGAGTGCACCAAGCGTCTAAGTTGGACTTCAGGTGACCTACTTTTTTTCAAACCTCAAAATCAGAGAAATACGACAGATATAACAGGTAACAATTACACCTCCAGATTCTTGAACATGTGTTCTATTTCATTATATGTTTCATTTTCTCTCACATTTCTCCATTTTCATGTTATTTGAGGTTGAAGTGATTGCTGTCTTAAAATTTCCGGTGTCCCTACCTGTCTTTTAAAACTCGGCTTTCCAGATTTTTTTCAATACATCTAGTGGTGAAACAACTTCATTTAAATTGTCAGAGACCACTACACACAACTTATCTTTGCAGCGTAGCAATGTGCTGACGTCTTTAGTAGCTTTTGCACAGCTGTGCCCACTGGGTACAACTTGAAAATTTGTTGTGCCCAGTGAATTATTTTGAGTCCTGGGCATTGGGCACTGGGATTTGTCGGGCCCTGTATAAGGCAACCTAGAGTCATATTTAAGCAATCTAATTGACAGGCTCAGCCTCATGGAATACGGCTTTGAGGCTAACTCTGAAGAAAGTGGTGACATTCAGATGACTGGCGAGAGGGTTGCAAATTACCAGTACATGTACTGTCGTCTGTAAAACTTCCCGTGTAGCATCCTCTAAAGCACTGCTAAGTTCTTTGGTGCAATAAGACATAGTCTGTGTTATTTGGTCACCAGTGAGTGAATAATATTAGCTTAAGCTTTAATTCTTAAGGATATTACCTGAAACATTGAATTCATTTTTGAGGGGCTTTTAAATAGAGAAGCTGGTCTTACCTGAAACAGTTTGCGTGACAAGTCGTTGGTGAGGTACTCCTCCTCCTGTTCATAGTTCATGGCGAGCGTCTCCTTCTCCTTTTTCAGGGACTGAATCTTCTTGAGCAGCGTGTTGCTGATGAACTCTTCTTCCTGCTCAGCACGTGCTTGCTGCTCAAAGGTCAACATAAGCAGCCATGAGAACAGTATCATAGAGACAGCAATCATTTATTATCTTACCTTAATACATCAAAATCGTATGGTATCTAGTGCTTTACCCTGAAGAGGGCTCTTAAATGACATTTCTTATGAGGGCGGTGAAGAGAAAAGTAAACCCTACCTACTGTAAAACCTCCCTCTGAAGGAGGTTTTAATAATTTATGGTACCTATTTTTTTTAGCATTGTACCTAAGTCTGAAATATACAACTTCAGGGTTCCCACAAAAACCTCAGACTCAATTCTATGACGAAAAAAAAAAAATGTCCATGACATTTTAAACTAATTCTACCTACTGTAAAAACCTCCCTCTGTTCGCACCACCTCAGTCAAAAAAAAGCGGGAATGTTGATCCATGGATCAACATCCCATAGACTCAGCATATGTCCCCAGAATCACCTTAAGTGTCCAGGCCTGAAAATGGGACTGACTACTGTTACTGTTTCAATCAATATCTCCCAAAATACAAAACATAGAAACTTCAATCTTTCAATACGTGAAAGAGAACATTCTAATCGCAAATACCATGAAGAATTTTTTTACTTTTAATCCCATTTTCATAATAAATTTGAGGCTTCTACTTTCAGCTCCAACCATTTGGCAGCTACCAAACCAAACCTATTAAAGGGTGCTTTTTTTACCCGGCTCTTATAACTCGCTTTTCAAGTTAATGATGCAGACATGCTGCAAAAGCTGCTGTAGAATCTTAATGGCCAGTGTAGGGGCTTTAGACACAGGCACAATAGCCTGGAATGATCTTTATCTTTCTATAAGTGGTGAAAGAACTTTTCAAATCGGCTTACTACATGCAAAGATGGGGCAGTTTTTGTGAATTTGTTTTATATTCAAACATTTCCTGATTTCTTACAATGAAGTTAATATGGGTACCTTAAAACACCAACATTCATATGGCCTGCGTGAGCGGAAATGACCTGCGTCAAGATGCTATGACCCAGGCCACTTTGCCTTTGGCCTTCAGCAAGACAAAGTTTTGGCAACACCTAAACTTAGGCTAAAGCCACATTCAATATACATATTCATATACAATACACATTGCAATCAGGATGGTGCAGTACTGAAAACGATGTAGTAGTACTATTATTAAGATTTAGCTCAGCAGTTTGCACAATCCATGGGGGAAAAAAACAATGAAATCAACATCTTGAGTGAGTGAGTGAGTAATAGATGTTTAACGCCATTTAGAAAACTGAGGTCATATTCATGGTGAGAACTTCATTACACAATTTCACAGACGAATGTGTCAGTGCCTGCGCATGATATGTGCACCACACACATCCTGAGGGGATAGAAAAGAGGAGAAATAGACCCTTTTAAGTGGGCTAGGGAAGCCCGATCAACATCTTGAACATGTGGCAAGCTTGCTCAGTGAAAACATCTCTGATTAGGAATAACACCCCACGTCCCACTCCCGCAAGTCCCTATCTGTCACTATAGTAAATCACCAAATGTGAATTTCTACTTTCGGACACTTTTCCACACTCAAAATTGACTATATTCCAGCATCAAGGGTAACAAGAAAAATGTGGCAAGGACCACGGATAGGAGTTGCACTCTACGCTGACGTGTGACGTCACGGCCGACGTATGACGTCACAAATTGCGTCACAAGGTGACCGGGACGTCACTGACAAACCGAAACCATAATGAAGTTGCATGGTCGCTACGCTCCCCGCCGCTTGCAACGCCAAAAAATACCCAAGGAATTAGAATTTGTGTCATTTTACTCTAGATCCAGCCATTAATTTGATATCTTATCAGTTCTCAAGGGGTATGGGTGTGCGCAGAGTGGAATTTCTATAAAACCGTAAAATCTAAATTGCTGATATTTTTGTTAATTCTCGGACGATTTTTGAGGTTGAAACATCTATTGAAAGCTCAAGACATTATTATTTACCATAGAGAGAGAAATAATGAAGTATTTAGACATTCTATATAATTCAGAAGAGTTTTGAATTGAAACAGAAAATATTAAAACCAAATATTTTCCTAACTTTTTTGAACTTATATAGTGATAACCACAAAAGTGTCTACTTTTTAATTTCACTTTTAGGATCTTTAATCAGCTATTCATTATCTATTAGCCCAAAGCTAAAGAGTAATTCAGGGATGAAAGTCACAGAGCACAAAAATCCCTGAAATGATCCAATTTTGGCCCCAAAACCTGAGTTTTTATAGGAATGTATAGGGCGTTGGAACTTCAAAATCCCTGAAATCAGGGAAATCCATGAAAACTTTCATCCTTGAAGTATAAAAGAGTTGAGTAAAAAATTCAAGAATTTCAGGTCAGCTTATCACACTGCCATTTAGAAAATTTTTACTTTCCAACATGATCTATGATACTTATCATAGTTCCTTGTGGTGCAAAATATAGCCCTATAATTGCCAAACTGTTGTGCTTACAGTGGTATAATTGGTTAGTCTCTATGATCATTCGGTCAAGTTTAATTTGACATTAAGTAATGCAAGGTCTAAAATAAGGGCATCCCAGTGCAGGCTGTCCACAGTGTGCAGGGACTGATAAGACCCACAATGGCAGTGAATCCACTGACAGAAAATATGATAGCAATTCCATTTCCAATCCCCCATAACTTCTGTTCTAGTACCAATAGAAAGACAATTTAAACACCATTAAATAACTCAAGTTGTCAGCTTCCCAGTGGTGTAAAATAATCCGGGAAAATCCAAAATAAAAGTTTGGCATGTTTTCCCATCCTACATCTCATCCTCAAATGTAGCGAAGTCAGTCAAAAATCATTGATACAACAGAATCTCGCAAGCCATACTCCAAATGATAGGTATAAAAAGTGGAATCCATAAGTTTTTAGATCAAGTTGATACTCCTACTAGAAGCGCTTGTATGACAATTTAAAATTCTGGAATGTGAATATTTTTCTGTCACTACCCACCCTGCAATTTGGCCCAAGTATTGATAAGAGACCGATGATTAAACATGCTGTATGCACTAGAGATTTCTGTAGCATTGTACTTAATGGGTGATAAATTTTGACTGAATAGGCGGATCCACTAACCAATTATACCACTTTAAAGCTGAATATTACCAGAGTAACATATCCAAAGGACATTGCTATAAGAAAGGGACAAGTATTTTAAAGTTTAGGTTGAAATCAGAAGTTTTGATGATTTACTGTTGAAAATTTTGGTATGATGCATTCAGTAGATTAAAAATCGCAGAAAATCGTAGCCCTGTAGCTGTTAAAACTAGCCAAATTGTGATAAATAAGATCCCATAGAATCACCCTGTATGTTCTGATAGCTTCTGCACTAAATAATTATTTTGGAAAATCTGTCCAAAGTTATGTAAGTTTATCAGACCACCCTGCTCTTAATAACCAGTCAATATTTCACAAAATCCCCTTAAAATGTAGGTCTTCATGTTGGCTACAGATGTGCAAGATCATATTTCAACTAATGTATAGTAGAAAGGGGAATATTTATGTATTTCTATAATAAGTGCAAGGCTGCTCAGCTGACTCACATTGTGGTCTGGCAGAAACATTAAGTTCACTCAACAGTTGACTGCCTGAATTTGCCGAGAAACAGCTGAATGAAGCAAAATATTGGTTCAGGGTTGTAGAGTTAGGTTTTACCTTTCATTTGATAACAATTTGAAGTAATTCTGTCCAGTAGAACCCTCAGAATCAATATTTTACAAACACTAGTTTATCATAGTGACAGAGATACGGGGAGCATACAGCCTGATTCAGCTGACTTCGCTATCAAATGACAAATCTGATAAATAACTTATACCGGTAATTTATATTTATAATAATTATTATAGAACTTCAACTTGTCACTGTCAGGTCAAAAGTCAAATATCGTTCCCATAGCCACAACACTTTACAAGCAATGGGTTAGTTACAGATACCACGTGAGTTTAGATTACCGACACACTGTTTAAGATTGATGGGGACACTGCCACAGTCTCAAAATGTCCCGGCAAAATGTTTTAGAAAAGCTGTCACTGTCAGCCAGGTCCAGACAACAACAACAGACTGTCACAACTCACGATGGTCACGCTGGCTCGGCGCAGCTCCCGGTTTTCCTCCTGCAAGGTTTTGCACCGCAGCTTGTAGGTGTCCAGTTCCATTTTGAGCACTCTGTTTTCTTGCTGCAGGGACTCTATTCTTTTCTGGAGCTGCTCCAACTGGCCCGGGGATGCCATTTTCTGGGAAGAGCATCCATCAATCGAACTTGTGTCACTTTCCAACTCGCTGGCACTGTCCGCCATTTTTGCTTCTGGTCAATGTTGTTTTCCAACACGACGTGACCCGAGCGGGATATTCGGAACTGACTGATGCCAGGACAGCGATTGCTGAGTGATCAAAATAACTCTGAACTGTGACACCGATAAAAATACGTCCTCATAATCTTGTTCAAGCTTAACAATATGCAATATGACACTGTCGATCCCTCTTCTTCTAAGTTGGGATGTGAGTTCACTTTCCTCTCTGACGGTGCTCACAGCAGGAAGTTAGGGTGCGCAGCCGCGGACGCTCTCACGTGGTGGGAACGCAGGGCACTTGGTCTGGACGCAGTTCCCGCCAAAGGCTGGCAGGTGGCTGGGTGGGTGTCAGGCTCCATCCATCCAACCCGGCCATCTCGCCCCCGGATCAAGCCCTAGATGCCATATTGCAGATATGAATGTGGGCTGGACCCGCACCGCTATATCTTGAGATTTGGACCAGGCTGGTGGTACATATTTGTTACCGCGTAGTGTGGGGATTTCCACACCGTCTCAGATGGGTCTGGACCCCTAAATTCGACAGGGTGACATGGCCATTTCTTAAATTCGACATGTGACATGGAGCTTAGTGACAAGGACATGAAGGAGTAAAAATTTAGTGACACGAGACATGGCTTTATCTTAAAATCGACATGTGACATGGAGCTTAGTGACAAGGACATGGGAAAATAGAAATTTAATGACATATGTGACATTGCCTTTTCTTAAAATCGACATGTGACATGGGGACCCCCCATCTAGACCCCCTCTCAGGCGTCTGCCGCTCAGGGAGTGAGTGAGTGAGTGAGTGAGTAATAGATGTTTAACGCCATTTCGACAGCTAAGGTCATATTCATGGCGAGAACGACATTACACAATTTCAAAGAGGAATGTGTCAGTGCCCGCACATATGTGCACTACACACATTCGAGGGGATAGGAAAGAGGAGAAATAGACCCTTTTAAGTGGGCTAGGGAAGCCCGCTGCCACTCAGGGAGCTCTATGCCTAGGGACCGGTTGGCAAGTCTAATATTTGTGTATTGCACGCTGGTCAGAATAGGATCCAAATCCAAAGCACAGCCACCTTGAACCTTCATATAACATATTCTCACACAGAAAAAAACAAATTAGTAAATACTAATTAAACTTAGACAAAACCACTGATTAGGCAAAATACCCAACATGTTAGTAATATTTTACTAAGAATACATGTTAGGGAGTGGTCATTATTTATCAACAGGGGGGGGGGCGTAAAATTTTCAGACCCCCTCGAGGGGGGGGGGGCTAAAAAAAAATTGACCCTTCTTGAGGGGGGGGGCTAAAAAAATTCACTCTCTTTTTAGCAAAAAAGCCTGTGCGCTACTATAGATCAAAGAGGGGCGTGAAAAATTTTGACTGCCGTCGAGGGGGGGTGTAAAAAATTTCCGTGCATCCGTGCAAAAACCCACCTCCCCCTGTTGATAAATAATGACCACTCCTTTAGTTGTATTCACTAACCTATTCAGGCAAGCTGGCTTGATTTAGCCAAGAGAGAAAAGGGGTTAGTAGTTTTATCTAAATCCATGTAGAGTTTACACCTATCATTTGAATCAAAATACAAGAATGGGAATTATGGGTATTGAAATATAGTCCATGTAGTTAGTGAAAAAGTCTAAGGCAAATTAAGTTAGGAAAAATGCCCAACTTGCCTGATTTCTCCTAAGCTTAGCTAGGTTAGGCGTAAACTCCCAAGAAAACTTTGGTGGTTTGGCAACATGCAAACTCCCAACTTGCCTTAACAATTCCAACAAATGTTAGGCGAACAGCCTAAGATATTTAGAATTTTTTTGTGTGCTGGGAATCGTCATTAGATAAGATTTATAGGCCTATTTATCAAAGGGGGAGCGTTTGACCCCTCCTGAGTATTTTCCCATTGATATAGGGTAGGAAGCTTTAGAACATGAAGAACACATAATTCCATCTATTCTTTTGATTAGGCCTAATCTGAATAAGGGACATTAGCAAAGGTTCACGAGTGGAAGTCTATGACCAGGTTATTGCACGCAGTAGTATATAGTGTATCGGAACGGGACTATAGCTAACTACAGGATATTACTCACCCGAGATGCAGCCAACCAGAGGCCTCCATTTGGTCATGTGACCCTGTTGCCATGGCAATGTGACATAATTAGGGGATTAGCGACCACTTCTCAGCCAATCAGAGGCCAGCATTCTGGTAACCATGGTAACGTGACCTAATTAGGGGATTAGTAGTGGCCATTATGACCTTATTAGGGGATTAGTGCTCATTTGCATAATAGGCCATGCCCCCTTGATCACATGGTGTAGTCACATGACCCCTTGTCTCAACCAATCAGAGGATGGCATTCTGGCTACCATAATAACATGACCTAATTAGGGGATTAGCATGGTCACGTGACCTCTTATAAAAGCAGGTCAACTAAAGGTAGAGCTCAGTTTTGGCGCGGCGCTGGCGAAGACCATAACGGTACTGCTCTACTTGGTGTAAGACAATGTCGTCAAGCTGACCAGAGATCGATATCCCATCACAGACTACCACATGAACTGAAGACAAGAAAAAGTGCATGAATACACTTGAAATACACAGAAAATAATCCAAGTTAGTAAATACTAATCTAACTTAGACAAAATCACCCATTAGGCAAAATACCCAACATGTTAGTAACATCTTACTAATGTGTTAGTAGTATTAACTAACCTATTAAGGCAAGCTGACTCGACCTAGCCATGTCTAAGGGGTAGTAGTTTTGTCTAAGGGGTAGCAGTTTTGTCTAAGGATTAGTAGATTTTTTTCACACCAGGTGGCAGTGTGGTTTGCATGAGGATTTTTATGGTAAGTGCATATCATGGAAAAGCCTATGAATGTCAGAATAATGGTGCTTTAAATGACTATCGACATAATAACGCCTCTACAATTCAACCTGACATGTGATTTAACAGAATACACTTAATAAATATATATTTGTTATTTAAGGAGCAATGAAAAATAATGGAAACACCTTTTCTGTGGAAATTTAATTTACTCATATATCCACATCTTTGACATTATGATAAACCCAGAGCAACTAAGTTCACGGGTTGCAAAGAAAATGATGTGAGGTATTGAACTTGCTTCTCAAATGGAGAGGCTCTGTTCTGGATGTCTTAACTTATGTGGAATTTACACTTACCATTTCAAAATGAAGAGAATTGCTATGTTGCTTGAAAGTCTATGTAGTTAGCGGAAAAGTCTAAGGCAAGTTAGGAGAAATCAGGCAAGTCGGGCATTTTTCCTAAGGGTTAGGCGTAAACTCCCAAGAAAACTTCGGTGGTTTGGGGACGTGCAAACTCCCAACTTGGGTTAGCAAGTCCAACAAATGTTAGGCGAAAGGCCTAAGATATTCAGCATATTTTTTTGTGTGTAGACAAAGTGTTGAAGGCAAACATTCACACAAAACACCATTTCCTAGGTGTTTTCTCTTGTGACAGTATCCCCAATTAGCACCCTATCAAGGACACTTGTTTCTTGAGTAACACAGATCCTCAACATTTACCAGGTATTCAACTCCAAGACACTACTGCTGACAACTGTTGACCTTATTGTGTAGATTTCCTGATTGAAGCATGTCGAACAAGAAACCCCCAAGAAATGCGTCATGCAAATGAGCAAAAACCCGAACCTGAGCGACCGGTCGGTGAGTCAGAGGCTCGCGATGATGATGTGAACAATTCAAAAACAGAGGAAACAGGGTGCTACAGACATCTACATTTCATGCAGATAAAGGTCCTATGTCTGGCCAAAATGGTGTTGGATTTATCCAAACTATTGCAATGTATGTTGGAGAGAGTCAATGAATGTCACACCCACAAAGTGCGACTTTGCGGGCTGTTCGGACGTCAATGGAAAACCAAAAATTGTAACCTTGTGAAAAATACTTGATTAAGATGATAATTCATGAAATAAAAAAAAATGAAAATGACTTATTTTGTTGTGTTTTATTTCATACATATCTTATTTAAACTAATCAACTCATCATCATCGCACACAAAGAATTCAGGAGTAAAAAATCTATATCTCATTTGCATGATAACCCTGCCCCTTTGTTTACAAACAAGGGGTCACGTGGCTGCACCAAGTGTTGACACCACGTGTTGTTTACAAACAAGAGGTCATGTGACCACGCTAATCCCCTAATTAGGTCATGTTCTTATGGTAGCCAGAATGCCATCCTCTGATTGGTTGAGACAAGGGGTAATGTGACTACACTACGTGATCAAGGGGGCGTGGCCTATTATGCAAATGAGCACTAATCCCCTAATAAGGTCATAATGGCCACTACTAATCCCCTAATTAGGTCACGTTACCATGGTTACCAGAATGCTGGCCTCTGATTGGCTGAGAAGTGGTCGCTAGAAGTGGCAGTGAGGGAGTACCTAGCACTACACACGGAAATGGGGATGTACGAGGGTTCACGCCCCTGCAGCATTTCCTACGACAATTTCCTGAATGGTTACATGCTGTTCCCCTTGGATTTAACTCCGGTCAGATAGCACAACGGATGTAGAGTGAACCTTATAAAAGCAGGTCAACTAAAGGTAGAGCTCAGTTTTTGCGCGGCGCTGGCGGAGACTACAATGGTACTGCTCTACTTGGTGTAAGACAATGTCGTCAAGCTGACCAGAGATCGTTATCCCATCACAGACTACCACATGAACTGAAGACAAGAAAAAGTGCATGAATACACTTGAAATAGACAAAGTGTTGAAGGCAAACATTCACACAAAACACCATTTCCTAGGTGTTTTCTCTTGTGACAGTATCCCCAATTAGCACCCTATCAAGGACACTTGTTTCTTGAGTAACACAGATCCTCAACATTTACCAGGTATTCAACTCCAAGACACTACTGCTGACAACTGTTGACCTTATTGCATAGATTTCCTGATTGAAGCATGTCGAACAAGAAACCCCCAAGAAATGCGTCATGCAAATGAGCAAAAACCTGAACCTGAGCGACCGGTCGGTGAGTCAGAGGCTCGCGATGATGATGTGAACAATTCAAAAACAGAGGAAACGGGGTGCTACAAGCGTCTACATTTCATGCAGATAAAGGTCCTATGTCTGGCCAAAATGGTGTTGGATTTATCCAAACTATTGCAATGTATGTTGGAGAGAGTCAATGAATGTCACACCCACAAAGTGCGACTTTGCGGGCTGTTCGGACATCAATCGAAAAGCAAAAATTGTAACCTTGTGAAAAATACTTGATTAAGATGATAATTCATGAAATAAAAAAAATGAAAATGACTTATTTTGTTTTGTTTTATTTCATACATATCTTATTTAAACTAATCAACTCATCATCATCGCACACAAAGAATTCAGGAGTAAAAAATCTATATCTCATTTGCATGATAACCCTGCCCCTTTGTTCACAAACAAGGGGTGACGTGGCTACACCAAGTGTTGACACCACGTGTTGTTTACAAACAAGAGGTCACGTGACCATGCTAATCCCCTAATTAGGTCATGTTATTATGGTAGCCAGAATGCCATCCTCTGATTGGTTGAGACAAGGGGTCATGTGACAACACCATGTGATCAAGGGGGCATGGCCTATTATGCAAATGAGCACTAATCCCCTAATAAGGTCATAATGGCCACTACTAATCCCCTAATTAGGTCACGTTACCATGGTTACCAGAATGCTGGCCTCTGATTGGCTGAGAAGTGGTCGCTAATCCCCTAATTATGTCATGTTGCCATGGCAACAGGGTCACGTGACCAAATGGAGACCCTGTTCTATCACGGCATTTTCGTGCGTTTGCACCACAGAATCAGCTATGACCGCTCGGCGCACATAGAGCTTAGCTTTGTGGATCTTGAGTTTGTATGTGGTGGTGCCGTCACTCATCAGATAGAAACTAGGGGCAGCTTGTTTCAGAGTCAAATTGATTTCCGTCTCTCCAGCTATGAACTTTAGTTGATGACCCTGGGTTGTAGTTGGTTAAGGTGTTGAATTTACCAGCCGCGTCTTGATGCCATCCTTGGATGTTCATAATGTTGTCCTTCACTCCTTTGTCGTAGTTGTGTAAACCTTCCAGGTAAGCTCTGTAGGGGTAGGTCTCGGTGTTACCAGACAGTTTGAAGCCTCTGATGGAGACTTGGACATCCTTGAAAAGTGAATGAGCCAAGTTATTCACCGGAGCCACCACGTTGTTGGCGTCCAGAGCGTTGCCGTTCGGTTTCAGCACCTCGCATTCTAGATGAAGGTAATTTTCGTTTAGGTCCGTGTACTCTTGGGACTTACTGATGGTGAAATTGATGTTGGTCCCGTCTCCCAAAGAGTTTTTTGTTTCTATCCCAACAAAGGTCGACTTTAGGATAGAAGTCGGCGCTACGGTGTGCAGGTCGAGCTCAGAGGGCGTAAGCCATTGCGCTCCCTCTTCACTTTGGTGATAGACTGACGACGGTGACCTCTAGTCCTTTTATTTATAAGTGACCTGCATAGCGGTCAAAAATGTCTCCCCTGCGTCTCTTGCAAGAACCGCTTCCTGTTTGAGGAGGTCGCCTCCGACGTTTGGTCCCTGCCTTCTTCTTTGGTGACGTTTTTCCCGGAGAGAGCACTTTACCCACCAGACTCTTCAGAGCGCCTACTCCTCTGTGTTTCTCGCTGTTCTTGAAAGTACCTCCCTCCATCATATCCTTGGCCACACCCACGCCAGCGCGGAACAGTGTTTTTCCCATGGTCTCCAAAAGCGGTGTGGCCTAGCGCATGAATCCTAAGCGCGCCGAAACCGTGACCGTTCTGGAAAGGGCGTCCGCTGTACACGTTGATACCGTTACCGAACTGAGCGTTGTAAGAATTGCTGTATCCTTGGCCGGTGGTACCCTTCGATGAAAAGTATGGCCATAGTTTACGTATCATGTCTGCGCCTTTTTAACGCTCTTAAGTAGATGCCAACCTCCTCTTGGATTTCAAGGGAAAATAATCCAAATGTGGAAAACTGATAGCTTGCATTCCCCTTTTCCGGTTTCTGCTTCTGTCAACCGCGGCGCAGTGTAACAGAGGTACGTGCATGTCACCCACTCGTCTCTCTTGAATGGCGTCGGTGTATACATACACAGAGGACAAGTCTCCGAAGGGCTCCATGATGTAAACGCCAGTGGTTGAGTCTTCATCCCGAATCCTAGAATGTGCGCCAGATGTTCGGTGTGTCTAGGCACGTTGGTGGTGACGCGTCTCGTTAGCGAATCGTACGAGAAGACCGCCTTCAATTTTTGCAGGAAGTTGTGACCTTCCAAATTATCTGTCAGGAGATGGTTCAAGCCCTCGATGAACTGAGCATTGTTTCCCGTGAAAATGGGTGGTACGGGAAAATGTTGGGCAGCAACGCTCGCACGCACGTTTTTCTCTCCATGTCTTGAACCATGCTCTGTGCCAGACTCCTCATTTTCCGCCTTTTGTTGGACATCGACAGGAATTATTTGTATAGGGAATTTTCTTGTGTCAAAGTCACATACTTTGACTTCTTCCCAGGTTTCAATATCTGCTCCTCCAACTCTTTTTCTAACAGCTCCGGTGTTATTTCGTCGACAAAGTTCTCCTCCGCCCTAGTTAGAGGAATAGTGCTTTTGATGATTTTTTGCAGGTTGATCGCTCTGTCCACCGTCCTCCAGTCCACCTTGGGAGATCTCTTGAAGTTTCTTTTCTCGTTGAAAACTCTTTTTCGCCTCAGCCAGCGAGTTCTTTGTGAACAGAGGAATGATCATTATCAAGTCGTCATCTCGCACGTTGCTCCATTCTGTCGGGAGGATGATTTCACTGAGAGCCGCTTCGTGGTCCTCTGATAGAAGGAGGGGTGAGTCGAAGTGGGTTCGGAAAGAGGTCAAAGTGTTCTGAGGGTAATAGTCCATAGAACTGTCGCTAGGCAGGGTGATGTTCATTTTTTCTCAGAGATAGTGTTCTACGAAATTTTCTTGACAGGATTCCACTCGTTGAACTTGTCGCCGTAACCTAACCAATGTATGAAATCTAAGCATTTACCCTTGACGGTCTTGTAACGCAACACCTTGTCTATCAGGTAACGCTTGCCGTAATGACTTTTGGAGACCTTCTGAACCTCCTCCGGATAAAACACGCCCTTTATCTCCTCCCCGGTGTCGTCTTTCAGCTCGAACCCTCTGCTACCCAACGTTTTAGCGACGTTGACCACTTCCTCCTTCCAATTTCCCTCGTAACCTTTGTCGAAGGGTCCTTTAGCTCTCGTCATTCTCACTCTGTCGCCTGGAGCGATGACGTCGGTGTCGGAGCGTTGAGGGTTCATCTTTTTCCATATTTCCTCAATTTGTTTCTTAGTAGGGAGGGCATGTCTGTAGAAAATAGTTTCGCTTTTTTCCGAGCTGACGTCAGCAGGTGGCATTTTCAACGTCTGCGATTGTAAGAAGACACCACCTGATCCAATATGTCTAAGTAGCGATATGTACGCTTGTGTGTGAAATAGCGCCACAGCTTCTCCTTGAGACTTCGATTCAAACGCTCCACTAGACTAGCTTTGATTTCATCATTTTCGCTGGTGAAAAACTCTATGTCTTTGCTCTTCAGGTGATCTTGGAAGGTTTTCCCTTGTCCCTCTGAACAGATCGCGAGTGTCTCTCGGTAGTCATTGCCTCGAACACCTCGATGACAGCTGCGCCACCTTTGGATTTGGTCGGAGCAGCCCACACGTACCTGGAGAAAACGTCGATGGCCATGACCACGTACCGGAACCCGTCGTTGTGAGACGCCAAAGCTTGCAAGTCCATCAGATCTAACTGCCACTGTTGATCGATTCCCCCGGTTATCATCTTGTTCCTCGTGATTTTTTCCCGAATGGGTTTATATTTAGTGTATACGTCCAGAGATCCCAAGGCGTCTCGGATGAAAGCGTGGTTTCTGTCGGGGAAATGATGTTTCTAAAGTTTGGTGACGCTGGTGAAACTGGAGGGTGCTTTGATGTCGGTATATTTAGCCACCACTTGTCTCTTTTTTTTTCCTTCTTGGTCAGTTTCTTAGACTTTGCCATTTTGGTGGGTTGGAGTACACTTGGCGACTGCGTCCTTTCTTTTCCTTAATTTGGGTACTTGTACGAGGTGTAGCAGGGGATCTCCTGCTGGTAGTCGGAGTTTTGTAAATGTCGTCGTCGTAGTGGTCGTCGTCCTTCTTCTTCTTCTTGCAGTCTCTTAAACAGCTTGGTGGTGGCGTTGCATTTCTTCTGTGGAACTTGGTCGAGCAACACCTCAAGGAGAGGGGGAGCATCTAAAGGTTGGGCGGACGGTGGTACAGGAGTGGATGCAGGGATCGTGTGGTTGTGGGTATTTGCGAGGAAAAATTGTAACCTATTCAACAACCTCTTGTATTTCAGCATTTTTTCGCGCAATTTCAAAGTGGGGTCGTTCAACACTAGGTCCAAGTCCCTGTAGATAAACTGTAGTACCTGGTGTAATGCGGCGATGAAGACCTTGTTCTGCCTGTCTGTAGTAATAAGGCATATTGGAGGGTAGGGATACGACGGTGGCGGCAGAGGAGGGGTTGTTTTCACACTCATCAGCAGCAGGAGGCACACCAGGAGGAGAAGTAGTAAAAGTAGGAGTCCCAGCAGCAGCAGCAGCAGCACCAGTTGCAGGTGCAGGGACACCAGGTGGTCCTCGTGATTTCGAGAGCGACTTAGGATCCATGAGAGCCAAGCGCTTGTAGTGTTGCTCCTCCGGGTCTGTCATCGAGGCGGTGGTGGTGGTGACGTGTCGAATGGTGTGCTCTATATATGGAAAATGCTTTTTATAAGGGGTAAGGCCATGCCTATTAGAGCCGGAATGAGGAAACCACCCCTTTGAACCAAGACGTTGATGGTAGTAGCTTTTTTGCTCACCGTCCTCAACACGTCAGCAGATTCTCGAAGACTTTCCAGTTGGTTCTCGGTGAGCGGAATGTTTCCCTCCAGTAAATTCTGACAGATTTCGCTCAACATCGTGATCAAATCGCCGCTTCCAGAACCTATTAAATGCTCACAATCCTCCGGCGAACACTTTGCCAAGTGTTTAAGGGTGCTGTAATGTCTTTTGAGTCGATGAGTAGCCATTACTTTCTCTTTCTCTTTTTGTCTAGCGGAACATACACGATTTGATCGTCTATGGACATGAGGGAGGAGCGTATTCTCAGGTCGTCGGGTGTTGTCTGCTTGAAGTCCAGAAGCAGGTATGAGTGAGGTCGCTTGAGTTCATGGGTAAATATACTAGAGAAAGCTGCCGCCTTGGCAGGAAACACCTGACGAGACAGAGCACCTATTTGTCCCATGTCGCGAGGGTTCTTAAAATGATCATGTAGTGAGCGTTCAGACTCATAGTTAGAAATTCCGGTGATTTCTTGAATAGGTTCTGAGTGATATATATGAAGCTCATGTTCCAGTGATGGGAATATTTGGTGAAGATGTCGGCTACCACTTGCTGATTGAAACTGCTCATCAGATCGTCCACTATCAGTAGAGTGTGTCGCTGAAGAGTAGACGATGATTCTTCATCTCCCGCTATCTCTTCTTTGCTGGGAAGACCTTCTCTGAATTCCACCCCTTAGTCTTTTTGCATTTTTTCAAAGAGGGGTTACCACTCGCCGTAATGGTAAAAGATCTTTTCCACTGGCGGTGTGACCAAATTGTTAACATCGCTCAGAAATCAATTCACCAAGCGTGATTTTCCACAACCAGATGGACCGCTGATGATACAACTAAAGGGTCCTTGTAGTCGGGGATCGAAATCTATTTCGGTGAAGGGTGTGATTTTACCACTCAACATTTTTCAGCGCTCGTTATAGGGTCGTAGTAGTGGTAACCATCATGGTGACGGTGACGTGGTGTTTCTCAGTCATACACTCGGTGACGAGTGGTTCTCAGGAAAGAGTGGTAGCGATTTTTATTCTGTCTTGTTACGTTTCACGACACCCGATAACGTCTCTTATAATTTTTTTCTTCTTTGCAATATATTTTATTTTCACCCAATTTTATCCATAAAATTTTTTATCAGACTCTGGAGGATAAAATTATTTATTTATGCCTTCTTTTTCTTCTCTTTAACATGGCTGTATCCAAAAAGGTATCAGGGGTAACAGCACAGTAGTAGCAAATACAAATTGGAATGTAATCTTTAACTCTTCCTTTACCAGAGTATTTCAAAGCAAATTTTTGGGTTTTAGTTTATAACATAAGTATAGGAGATAGAGACTAACTCTTTGGACTCTCTGGAGAACTCAACTCAAGCTAGTTCTGACAAAAAAATTGAAGAGTTTCTTCTTCTTCTTCTTCTTCTTCTTCTTCTTCTTCTTCTTCTTCTTCTTCTTCTTCTTCTTCTTCTTCTTCTTCTTCTTCTTCTTCTTCTTCTTCTTCTTCTTCTTCTTCTTCTTCTTCTTCTTCTTCTTCTTCTTCTTCTTCTTCTTCTTAAAAATAGATGGGGTTTCCCTAATCGTTCTTTTAAAATCTCGCTCCATCTCGAGAGGAATATTTCAAAAAAAGAGTGAAATAAAATAAAAGCTCAAAAAGAAAATAATAAAGAGAGTGATTGACTCAGGTCGAATTTCCTCCTGGAGGGTAGGTGGTAAACAGGCGGCGAGGAGGTGAACTACCGCAACAGTGGTAATGGAAGCAACGATAGTCTGTCGTGGTGGTGGTGGTGGTAGCAGCAGTAGTAGCAGCAGCAGCAGCAGTAGCCGTAGCAGTAGGAGCTGTGGTGTCGTCAAAGGAGACAGTGGACGAGATGTACCCTTCCAAGAAAAATCAGGGCTCTTTATATAGTTGAGAGAATGACTTAATCCTGTTTTCCCCTGGATCCTTCCACATCTTCTGGATCAATCAACATGAAAAAGGGAAAAATGTTTTTAGGATAAGCATATCAGGTGGGATAACAGGTGTAACAACTGTGATAATTACCTTAATACGTCTTACATGTATAAGAGGCTTATGGTTCGTTAGGAGATTAAGGCATTCAAAGTCTGTATACAAAAACTACAGGGGGTGGTTAACAATAAGGGGAAATATAATCTTGTAAGAGAGAAGTCAAAGTGGTTTGATTGGATTACTTACTACCAGAGGTGTGGGGTGCGCAGCAGCAGCAGCAGCGTGCGTGGAGCCAAAAAAATGGTGGACACGTGCCCACCTCCCCGCCTACCCACCTACCCACCTACCTACCTACCTACCTACCTACCTACCTACCTACCTACCTACCTACCTACCTACCTACCTACCTACCTACCTACCTATTGACTTCATTTATACACTAAAGTGTATTTATTTATTTTATTGATCTTAATTATGGGAAAATATATTTTAGTGCACAGGGATTTCACAGGAAAATATCTATCATCATTTTCACTTCCAGGAAAAATACCCTGGGGTGTATGTCTGCCTCTCTGTCTGTGACTACAAACGTGCACATGTGATAAGCAGATTAAGTCTAACAAATCAACAAGTTAATCCTCCTCTTGTCGCCAACCTGGGGTGTGGGTTACCTTCGCTGATGCCGAATTTTTATATCGACCCGTACGGATGGTTGGATGCTGCTGGTGCTGGTGCTGGTGCTGCTGGTGCTGACGAATACCCACCACTTGTCATACCTAAACCCATAGACATCGCAGCTCTGGCTAAAGACGCTGAAGCGGGTGACCTTACTGGATATGGAGGCGAATATCTTGGTTACTGCTGCTGCTGCTGCTGCTACTAGTGCTGTACAAGATCGCACATTGTTACCACAACCACCTCCATTGCCCATGGATATAGCTCTTCTGGCTGGAGCCTCTAACATTAAGGTACTTCCTTACCTACTTGTAATATTGTTAAAGAAGAATATGTGTACCTGCGAACCGTTTTACACATGGGAAATAATCAATGCAACAGATGTGCGGTTCTTTAAAGCACTGTTGTTGAAACAAAATGTTCATAAAGGACTCATTTCCAATCAGTCATTCGATTGATTGAAAGAGTGTTTCAAAGATGTTTTCGGGAGAGGGTCCGATGTCTTCGCAGACAGATCGATAGGAGTATATCAATTTCACAATCAGAAAACCTGTCCTCTCATCAAAAGACAGTATACGTTAGAATCTACCTTTAATATTTCTTCTCAAGGAAAACTCAAACCTTTTACGTTACATGTATTGTCATGACTCTGAGAGAATATTCAAAACCTTCTGGCAACAGTGTTTAGACTGTGTGATCTGTAGAGAGTTTCCTTTTGAAAATATACAGAGCGCTCTACTGAGAAGCGTCATGTCAGCACAAACTGAATGGCATACTTGGTATTATACTTCAGCGGATTTCTATTGTAATTGCAAACTGCAACTTTAGTGTACGGCGTTTACCTGCATGGCTGAGGGCGATGAAAATGGCCCCCATAGAGACTGCAGTAGTACAATATAAGCCTACCTGGGTAGTAGTGGAGTGAGGGGCATGGTGTGTAATTGTAAATCCGTGCCTTGTGGCACTAGTACCAGTAATTCTGATGCCCTGAGGGCATAGGGGAGAGATTGGTCTACATTTGTCGCCATCCTCCATTTTTCTATCTTTATTGGAAGTGTTACAGCTCACTCCCTGGAGGATGGAGCAGCTCATACTGCCATGAAAAAATAAGATGATTATCATGGAGGTGGGCACATCTTAAAGCTTAGGCTTTTACCTCAAAAGAAGTTATTGTATGTTAGATTGTATTTCCAGTAGTTTTGAACGTAGGGGCATATCCACACCTAGATCACTGATTTACATGATATATTTCATGCTATAATGTCAATAGGTCACAATGATGTGGTTAATTTGTCAAAACTATGTCAGAAGATACTGTAGGATTTCAATCTACCTCAAACTGTACATTATTAATGTATATTTACAAGCAGAATTAAGAAAATATATACCTATCCAGAGCTGCAATTATGCTGCTTTACTACAAAAAGCCACAGACATATGCCTTTTATGCTGGCACAAGTATTTCAAACTTGGAAAAAATGGTGATCATAAAAAGTAATACTTGGTGTATAAGCCCATTGATTAGCAGCAACTATTGATAATCAAATTTCAGATAATTTCTCATGACATATTCTCCATCAGTAAGCAAAGTATAGAACCTATCTCCACAACACATGGTAGATGCTGCTAGTGGTAGAAAGATAGTTAGAACTGACAGTGGTTAATCCATAGATAGGGCACTATATTTCCAAGAAAGACAACTGTAACTACAATACCAAGCATACACATACATAATGCCAAAATATCTAAGTGTTCAACTCATTATGTTTGTCAATATGATACACTGAGGGAATGTGTCTGTATTACTATAATGAATTCGTGGGCCTGTGCCCACCTCATGGCCAATAAAAGGCTCATCTTAGCACCAATTTGGTACCTATGATACATGAGGATTTAGTGCTGCATTCATAGATAAATAGGCTTTCAGAAAATGTGTACTTTAGCATGTCTTTTCTCTGTCATTGAGGTCCATTGAAGCACAACTTAGTGGTATGCTGCAGAGCCACCCACTGCAGTACCAGTGTGTACACAGAACGACCACTTTCTGCTATACAGTTTGTATGGGAAACTTTTCACAAAATATGCCTGACCTTCCATCACATTTCTCTCAATATCCCAAAAAACAGAAAACATATTGATATGAGATTTGCTGCATTCTTCATCAGACATATTAAGCTTTCTATTGATGGGTCTAAGTATCATGTGCCATGATTATTTCTATTAGGGGGTAATCCCCTAAATTTAGTGCAAGTGCGATAAGCACCCTACGTGTCACACACCTCTGGTATGATACAGTGCCCTTATGCAAAATCTATCAAACCCCTGTATTCTAACATATTTACCATGAGAAAAGAGTCATTTATTACCAGGTGGGGGGGGGGGCTTGTTAGAAATAGGAGGGGGCATTTTGAAAAGGAGCACCTTGGTGGGGGGCCAAAACCCAATAAACCTTCACTGGGCCAAAACCCAATAAAGGGGCAATAAACCTTCACACTGGGCGGGGGGGGCTAAAACTAGATGTGGGCAATTCAAATACCAGGTACCCATCTTGACATGTCATTCCACATCCATATCCAACTTTTTTTTGTGGGGGGAGGGGGGTAATTTTGCAAAATCAGTTCTTAAAGGAGGGGGTCTTGATGATTTTTGTCATAGTGGTGGGGGGGGGGGGTCAGAAAAAAATCTGTAGAAATGACACATTTGTAAAGTAAGGGCGTCTTACCCCACCACATGAGCACAGAACTAGTCTGCCACCAGATTCTTTCTGTTGTTCTTTGTCATGGTATTCCGGGTTAGCGGATTTCTTAGTGAGCTGACCCCTGCTGAAGCTGATACCTTGCGAGATAAGGACTGATAACAGCGAGCTGATGGGTACCAGGTGTTATGTAATGCACCCTGAAAAGTCTGCAGTGAATAAGAGGAATTTTCTCATTGGTCAATAACGTATCACACTAGGTCGGAATAGGTCCAGGGTCTGCCACTGACCATGTACCCTCTCCCCCCTGTGGGTAAAAGTAACCTTTCTCCTCTGTGTCAACATGACTGTGGTCCTCAAAGCACATGGCTATGGTTATAATTAGCTGCATAGGTCCCAAGCTGCCAGCTCACCACTGAGGTTACACTAGGGCCCTTGATGGGGGGTCCCAATGTCATACATAGGATTTTAAGAAATGCACATGTCCCATATCAAGAGCAATTCCCAGTGTCACCAGCATAGCTAATCCAAAAAGAGTACCAGTATGATTATGTGGATTCCCCTTTTTGTCTAGATCATGGCCCTATCCAGTGAAATACCTATTTTCATTATGAATTCAGTACTCTATATTTTGAGTAAACTTATTCTGACAAAATCTGTAATACATCTGCTACCATTAAGACAGGCATTCATCTATACCCCAAAAAGTTCTTTTGGTGACCTCTCTATGTATAAAAAAAGACACTTCCCCTTTCCTTTATACCCCCTAATAAAATAAGTAATATGCCCTATTTCTCATGTCACTAAGCCCCATTTCACATGTCAAATTTAAAAAATGGCCCTGCCACATGTCACTAGCATAGCCATGTCCCATGCCAATTTTAAGAAATGGCCATGTCAACATATCGATTTTAGTGATGTAGGGCCACAACACTAGTTTGGCAGGCACTGGCAATGGTCAATTGGACTCAAGGCTGCACCCAGACAGGGTGCAGTGTTGGAAATTGGTTTAGAATAAATGGAAGCTGTAAAATTATAAAAGCCTTACAAATAATTCCCATAAAGCTGAATACTTGCATATAAAAACTTTGGATATATTTTAGAGACCGGAAGATTTACCTCATGAGACAAGGCAGAAAATAGTTCATTAGAGTTCTGATAGATGGCAGCAATAGGAAAATGACCAGTGTGACACTGGGCTCTCTACACCACCTCTCAGCTTGTCGATTGTACTGACTTAGTTCTTGCGGGTGCCCCACCCCTATACTATACTAAACTGAAAGAATTACTAGAATAGGGGGGTGGGGCGCTCTTTTTTGTTTGTTTGTTTGTGTGTGTGTGTGTTGCTGGGCCGTGATAGGCTAATAGATAACCCTGATATAATAGCATTACTGCACCTCATTTCAAAATACATGGAAACTTTGTTACACCTATTTGGGCTGATGCACAATGTTGCAGGTACATGTATTACAAAACCATAGGAATTATGTTTGTATCCCCACTAGAACCAAAATTATTTAAGATTATGGATCCTGAGAATTTGCCATGTATTGGAGCTAAAAACCACATAGGAGGGCTCTCATACATGGACCCCCTCCTGCAGTGGGGTGTTAGGCCAGGGCAGTGGAGCACTATAATAATGTGACATGTACTGGGAATAGGGACCTTAAAGCACCCGGTACTAAGGGCCCTTTTCGCAGATCCTGTCACAGGGTGGTTACCTGTGGGCAAACATTACCCACAAACACTTGCAAATCCACATGTGTTAATGATAACTCACATATATACAATCTTTATATAAAAAGGTTTCTGAGTAGCTTAAAGAAATCTGACTTTCACTGCTTACCATATTCTATAGCTCAGGTTTGGGTAAAATCTTCTCAAAAGCAAGTATAGGCCTACTAAAATGATGCCAGAGACCTTATCCAATTGCCAAAATGATTGTGATAACCTATGATATCATATAGAAATCCCAGGGGACAGGATCTGGAGGGAAAGTCTGTTAGGGTGGTGAAAAATGGGGCCTGTTTTTTTGCCTTTATCGTTCAAAATGATACCATTTTGAGGGATAAAGGTGCTTTGTTGGATAAAGACCCCACAAACCCCACTGTTATAGTAAAAAAAGGCAGAGCATTTGTGTTAAATGGGGGTGTTCACGAACGTTTTTGCCAGAGGGGGGCAAAAAAATATCAACCCTCAGCAAAATTTTGCTGGATCAATATAAGAATATAACAAAATGATAATGATAAAAAGACACCTCTTCCCCACAAAAAGACAAACGCAAACAAACAAAAACGTAAACGTGTTGACCGAAAGAAGAACTAAATTATGCTGTCCAAAATGTTCCTTCTTTTCATTAAATTTAATTTTCTATGAGATGTCAAAATCTTTGGTCTTTACTCTTTGCATCTTGACTTTGTTTCACAACTGCATACACAATTATGTCCAATTTGCACGTGGGCAAAGGTTTTAAAGCAACAAAAAATACAAACTAATTAATTACAAGTTTTTCTACAGATTTATTGGAGAAATGATACATCTACAAAGGAAGGGAGTATATATTACAATAAGGCAATCTTTTTTCTGTCTTTAGGAGACTTCCCAAAGTTTCATAATACTTAAAACAGATCAATATTCACTAATATTCTATTGTTACTCGTCCTGCCTGTTGTGTAATATTCTAATCAAAATGAAGTTGCAGATGTATTTTCTGATATGAGTATTTTTGGAATAAAAACAATAAGACTATTTTCTAGATTTACTTTTTATCTTTGCCTTTTCTCCGTGTGGGTAGTTTCATAATGGTAGGAATAGTTAACAAGAGTTGGGAAATACAGGGGTCGATTTGAGCAACTGATGAAACCGTTTGAAAGTTAAGAACAATTGACGTTCCAGGAAGAACTATCGTTCATATATATGGCATCCGTACATATAATGGGCTTCTTTTTTAATTCTTGCTCGATACCCCCCCCCCCTCTCTCTCTCTCTCTCTCTCTCTCTCTCTCTCTCTCTGCCTCTATGTCTCAGTGTCTCCATCGTCTGTGTGTGCCTGTTTGTCTGGAGTACCTCTGGATCTCTGTCATGTCCCCTGTATCTCTGTGTGTTTGTCTCTTTGTGTCTGTCTCTCTGTGGCTGTCTGTCTCTGTGTCTGTGTCTCCCTCTCCCTCCTCTCTGCCCCCCTCTCTCCTCTCTCTAACTATCTGTCTCTTTATAGATGACCCTGGCATATGTACCCACACGAGGGTTCTACAAATGCCATGAAATACATTCTACAAAAAGTTTACTGTTTTGTTGTGTAGAGATAATGTGTACAGTACTGTTATATAAAGATAATACATAGTCAAAGGAGGATGTCACATTTAAATGAGAAGTGAATCAGAGTAGCTGGCTACATGACTTTCCAACAGTACACGTATATGCCACCTGCACTGAAAAAAAAACGATCTTCAAAATCTTAGTCAGATGTTGGTCAAAAAGGATAACTTTCCAACAATAGTTAGTCAAAAGCACGTGCCTATGTGTCCAAGGTTTTCTTAGTCAAATACGACTAACTGTTGGTCAAAGTGACCAACTTCTTTTGGTTTGCCTCATTTTTACTGCTGTGTTATAGACTAATTGGCCTACTTTGGCTTCTACCTTTTTCCTAGACTTAGGATGAGGCTTACAGGCAGGGCATACCCAGAGGTGCACATCATACCCTATAGGTTCAACAGTAGGATTTGGATTTGACCATATCTGCTAGTATTTTGACATACACATGATAAAGGGTATATCTAAAGCATATTTAGAAGTTCTTTGGGATTTACACACCTGTAAAACAGACTATCATCATCTAGGATACATGATAAATGTTTCCCATTTCTTTCTTTTGCAAAGCCTGAGCCAGAGCCCTGGTATCCCACTCAAATTGAGGTGCAATAGTGTGCATACATGTATATATCCAGAATACCACAGAATAGGTGTTATCTATCTCAATACCTGGTTCCTTTGGTAAATCATCAATTTATTTGATATTTTTTATCAAGCATGGTGTTAGATTGAATTGTGAAAGCCCTGAACATATAGGGCAATCAAAACTCACCATGATTTCGACATTCATAGAAACATTTTTGGTACACACCCACCAGAAATGTCCTGTTGCAAACCAGCCTGCCACCTGGTGTGAATAGATGGCATTGTCATTAGTCAAAGTGGCTAACCTTAGTCACTGAATCTAACATAAGTTAGTCAATATTAGTCACCTGTTAGTCAGATGCACTAACTAATCTTGAGTGTTATTTTAGCTGTTTTGACTAAGATAAGTTAGACTGACTTACTTGGATTTTTTTCTTGGATATATAGCAGCGGCATAGAAATTACAATCTTATGACAGGTCTACTAAACAACATTACTATCATGTTGACATCGTAAATGTTAGGTGTTTAGGACAACACTGTCCTTTTCTTATGACCAGTTAAAAGCCCACCACAAAAAAAAAATCCATTTCTTAATGGGTACTTACAATGATCATTCCTAATATTCCATGAAGAGTGGCCACCCGGCTTATATTTCCTGTAAGTATTTCTATTTCTCGATGTGTTTTGAAGCACACATCGTGTTGCTCTCATTGGGCATTTCTATTTGAGACTTTGTGGGATTTTGAGAGGTCCGAGGGTCATATAAAATACAGCAAGTGTGTTAATCAAATCGTAATCACAATAATTATGAAATGGATTCTTAACGCAAAAGCATTCATCATTCAACAAAGTGGTGCATGTAATAACCATGCATTTCCAGGTATTCATTATTTAATATCAATTGTGCGCGCGGTAGCAAGACAGTCTAGACTCTTTAAATAAGCTCCAAATCAAAGAAGCCATGGAGGCTGGCTGTCTGGGGAAGAGCCCAAACCGAACAGTTTCCTTACATATCCCCTAAACTTCTTGCTTTTACCAGCATAAATGAATGGGTTAACCCATCTATTAATTCGCCATATGTAAGAACTAATAAGGACTGCCATTGGACGGAGATGCTCAGGGAGGTTGTTGAAAACTATTGGCAGCAACAGCAGGGCCAGGTTACAAGTTATATAGATCACTAAAACATTTAACATGACTTTGGTTATCTTATAATCTTGAGGTGGAGGTTGGGGTGGTTGATTGGCAATAGCAGGGGCTACTCTACGTGAAATCTCCCAAGCTACAAGACCAATTTTGATGTAGATTCCAATAGTAACTGGGATAAGAATGGGGTAAATGACCGAATATACTGCTTTGGAAACAACATTCATGCCATAGTAGGTAGTGCACATTTTCACACTTCCATTATCTAAATCATAATACTGGTACCCTGAACCCAATACAGCTGCGATGAATACGATAGAGAACACCCAGATAGCATAAGCCATGTAGGCTGCCCTTTTGACTGGCACAACAGAGTTGTATTCTAGAGAACGCACAAAGTATATCAGTCTGTCCACTGCAATCACAAAGATCGTGATAATGTTAATCAGGCTTGAAGCATTGTCAATCAGCAAGTTGATGAAGCAGCAGATTTTCCATGCAGTTCCAGGAATGAGGAATTCAGCTGCTATGCGGAATGGTAGAGCCGCGGCGGAGAACATGTCTCCCAGGGAGAGACAAGCGATGAGGATGTTACTCGGGGTTTCCAGCAGCTCATTGGTGATCAGAATGAATATGGTGATGCCATTGTTCCAAATCGCCAAAAGAGTGTCCAAAATATCCCACACCAGGAAGATGATTGGAATATGAACAGGAATCAATGAATCGCTGACCTGGCTCCAGTTGGTTGCATTCATGGAGGAATTCATTGTGTCAGGTACCTTTTAGTGTAAAAACTATAATTAAGGTCAAAAAGTCAAATCAAGGTAATTTGTAAGTCAAAACCAAGGTAAACTTCTGTCTACCTGTGACTTCCTTGAGGAGTGTGTGTGCTCCTGGCAGATATCCCTCATAGGTTCAAGGGTGTTATAGCTTGTCGTCCGAAGCATCTGTCACTGGTGTGTACCTCTCGGTTCTTTATCAAAGCAGCACTTACAACCACTTTTAGGTAGAAATGAGAATAGTATTTTTTTTTCGTTTGTTTCCTCAAAGTGTGACGTTGAAATCTGTGCAGGCCTATGTCCATAGTAACATTTTATACTGTTCTTATAGCTGCTTCCTATCTGATTCCAAGCTGTGATTGGGAAACAGCGTTCTCCTAAGCACTATTGCCCTTGTACATAGTCAGCGTATAGGTACCACTTTTTCCTATCAAAGTATCAATCTCAAATGGACATACATCGTGTGTCTAGCCCGGGGGGGGGCCACTCCTGGAATTATGGCAACCATGTGCGTACAAAAACTAGAGGGAAAGGGGGTGCTTTTTTGCACTATGAACGGATCCTGCAGGATCCTCTATAAGGGGCCTATTTTTGGACATTTTGGGCTAAAAGGCGTATCAATTTCAAGGAGGAATTCTCTTGGAAAATTCTTAAAAGTTGCAGTAAAAGGGGTTAGTTTTGTGGAAAATTTTCCCTTTGAAAGGGTCCCAATTTTTCACAATTTTAGACTGAGGTGTAAGTTGGGGGTATACTTTTTTGCCATTTTTTTTAAAGGGTTTCCCATCAAAGGGGTGCAATTTTAAAAACTAGAGAAAATAAGGGAGATTTCACTGGTGTATCCCGCCAAAAGGGGTATATATTTCTCGAAAATTGCCCCGCTATAAGGGGTACCAAGTGAACAGTGATGTACACACATGGTTACTATAGAATATAATATAGTGGGGAGTGTGAGTGGCCCCCCCCCCCCGGGGTGTCTAGTAAATACTATGGTGAGATATTTAAGGATACGTCTAAACGTGTTGGCATGGTAACCACTTACTTGACCAACCAGCAGGCAGGATTATAATTATTAGTTCCCTCCACCATAGACATTGGTCCAAAAGGACAAGGTTTACACGTTTAGTGCTGCACTATCACTCAAAGATATTCCTTGATTTTTACTCATGATACATTTACAGCGTTGGCGAGTTACTTACCAGAATGGCATTAATTAGTTAATGCACTGTGGGGTGTATGGAGCCCAGAGGGCGGTCAGAATGCGGTAATACTGCTCTGGTGAGTTACTCGCCTGGGCTACATTAATGAAGCACAGTTATCAAAATACAGAGTGCATTTAAGCAACTTGTGGTTTTTGAAGGGTATTCCTTTACCTGTGTATCGTCACAAACAGCTTTTATAACATGTGACCCACCGTGCATGGGGACTATAATTAGCTTTTCTTTAATAATTAGGTGTGTTGCTTATTCCTATGATTGCCCCACAGCTGCATATCTGCCTCAAAAGGCTTCTCATGCAAAGAACATATTATCACCTATAATTAACACAGGGAAGAACTCATAGCATGACTGGAAAATGATCTATATTCATAACGGAGAATATCTTTGCTAATCAACAGCATAATATATAGTCTATAGTGCGTCATCACAACATTTCAAAATAAGAATGTGGGTAGCAAATGCCAATATCGAACTGCGGCACTAGCTAATATTGAACTGTTAGATAAGGCAAAACTGTAGGGATGTTTTTTGTAGACCTAAGTCTTTTCTCTGTGGGTGGATATAAATCTGAACAAACGCTGCGTCTCACATAACTTTATCATTTTATTACTTTTGGTTGTGCTCTTGGATGAATACAGTTGAGGTACATGCTAGGGCGTTAACAAACAGCAAGGAAGTTGTACAACGTCGACAGAGGAGGGTGAATATAATATTAGATCTGTACAGCTGGATACAATGAACTGCAACACAATATAAACAATACAACTATATCCAGAATCGTCGATAGATAGAATAAAATAGGTGTCATTGTCATTAATACATTCACATTAAGTCTAAAAGACCATCCAAACATGTAACGTTACAAATGTGGAGGTTGGTCTCAACTCCAGGTACCTTGTACCTTTAAGTTAACCAAACTAAGATAACAAACAAAGGCATTGTCTGAAATCACAAAAGTACAAAATGATAATGAATATAATATGTAATCACAACAATGATGCCTTTAGAATCAAGAGGTTGGTTCTTTGTTCACCAGGCTCAGTGGTCACATCAATTTGAGCTATTAGATAACTAATAGATTTACATACCATTTTAAATCAAAATAGGGTATACCATCGGGTGTCGTTCTAAATCATCTCGTGTGGCATGGGTATGGAGTTCCTCTGCATTGGAGTTCCATACTGCATTCATGCAATTGTCATCATTATTCACGGAGTCCACTTTAAAGTCCGTTTTAGTAAGGAGTTACTGTAAATGATATATTTCATCACCTTGTGGTAGGTAAAGGGTAATCCAGTTTTCTGTGTCTGGTCACCTGCAGCTTAAAAATTACATGGGTCTTAGGACAGCTTTCTGATAATCAGCTTTGGTACATCATCCCTCTAATTGCCTTACAGGTCCATGTCTGTTTCCAAGACCTGCTCATATAGACAAGTCATATCGTATTACCCAATCACATCAGGGTGACAAAATGGCTCAGACTTTTAACCCTATGTGGCCTTTAAGGCATCAGGTCATGAGGTCATGTAAAGCGACCTTTCTGCCTTACCGTCACTACATGAACCACCAGAATTATTTTTATGCCACCATGGAAACAGGACACCTAGTGGCAGTAAACCTAGAGAGAAATAAAAACCAAAAGAAACCCATTTTCTACTCTATGTTTGAAATTTGAAGGACTCATATTCTAGATAAACTGATGTCCTTCAAGGTATCCATAATATACTGAGGAGGGGTTGCTTACACGGAACGTTGATTTATTTCAAACAAGGTTCTTGGGGCCTTAGCCAGCTAAGGACACATCAAATATCTCACAACACTTAACTTTTTAAGGACAACAAGATGCTAAACCCCTTGGCAAGTCTAATTGCCGGGGCCGCATACATGCCTCATGATGACAAGAGGGCATGCAATATTAAACACTTGTGGTCCTTTACTGTATTATATTCATATAATCATAAGGCTGAATTCTAGACTGTGATAAAGAACATGAATCAACATCATTCTTCAGTAAAGTGATGGTGTTCCTGTGCCTTTGTCGTCACGATATACACTACTATCATTAGATGCAGGACTAGCATCCTCCTATGGGGACTACATCAATCTGAAAGGGTTGACATAAGTAAAAAAGGAACTTCCCCAGCCAAAGCACTCGGTACGGATGCATCAATGTATCAGGACAACACAGTGACATGATTCAATTCAACAATATAATAGCACTTAAAAAGTTCACGTGTCATTTTTGAGACCTTTTTGTAACTATCCATGTACAGGTCATGACCGATTGTAGCACAGAATGGTACATACATGATAAAATACAATCAATATATCCTCCAAAGACTTAATTTCTCTTTCAATAATAAATACATATGCTGTTTAACATCTCCACATCCAGCAGCAGCCCCATACCTCCCACTGCTGCACTTCTTTCTGGCAAAAAGTCGCTCGTGCATATAAAAGCACAGTCATGGCATGGTCATGATTATGCTGCCCTTATTGGGCTCACACCATCAATTGCAGCAACCCCCTGTTCACACTTCAAGGGAAAAAAAACAAACTTGACCAGTAAAATTAGGTAAGTACTGTAGATTTCTGGAATGTATCAACAAGAGTACTCAGAACCCTAGGCTAATATGTATACATTTTGTACATGATTTAGGTAGACATGAACATAATTTGATTATTACTGAGAAGTACATTGGTAACTTACAACTAACGACTTACTTTACAGCAATGGCAGTCATCATATCAAATGCAGTGTTGTAAAGACTGGGTGAATATTCCATCTATAAATACAATTATAGACTTTCTTAGAATTCTAAAATTTGTAACCATAATGGCGGTTTATCTCTACCATACTAGCCAAGCCGGGGAAGATTCTATTCATGCGAGAGTTTTGATTATATTAGAGACTCTTCTGATTGGCTTAGAGTCAACACCAATTACATTTTTTTTTATAAAAATATCTAGCATCAAAGCTACAAAGGAATCAGGTGTTTAAGCCACAACCTTAAACCGTGTTGTTACTGATACAAAATGACTATAAAACCTGACCACTCAATTAGACCAACCTATCTACATTGACAACTGCTTGATCAAACAGTTATCATCACTGATACAATGTTCTGTGACCACTTGGTATAATTATCATCACCTTAATCTAGGTATGCCAAACATGCAGCTTCAAATTTATGAATCATGTTAAAGCAGTAACTAATATCTTTATAAACATCCATGTAAAATCTTTGGCACAGTAAATGTAAAAGAGCTTAATTATCTTAATGCCAGGTGGTGCCCTTATTAGGAAGGATGTCGTTGGTTGTTCACTATAAATTACCCTGTAGAATGTATTGCACATATAATCAGTATTTCACTTTGGAGGTTAATACCTGGGCAATTTATGAAGCCAGGTAGAATACCAATAGTAAAAAGTGATTAATCTTTATATATCCTTATAACCCGACACAAATCTACAGGCTATACATAATGTTTCCATGTAAATGGAAGGAGTTCATGAAATCAATGTTTGAAATTTGACATTCACAGCACCAGGGTCTCATTGGTTTAGCAGATAAGGGTTAGCACATGATGGGCACCAGGGGATTGGCCTTACATTCAGGTATTAAACAAGCATGTAAGATATTTCAAACATTTAAATCTATGTATAATTATCTTATATCCCATAACTGCTCTCAGATATATGCCCCTACATGGGTGCCGAGAAATTCGGCTGTGGTGCCGTGTCGATCTTTACAGATAGGGCCGTGTCGTTGTGTTGATTTTTATCCTATGCATTATACTCTGTCTCCATGTCTGTCGATCTCTAAAAGTGCCTTGTCGCATGTGTCGATTTTGAAAACCCCCTGTGGCGCCGTGTCGATTTTTACCCATGTAGAGGCCTAGATATAATGTCGACCTTCTAATTAGCTTATTCAAAAAATGTGACTTCTTCAGTTTCTCCTTATAGCAGGGCTGCTTCCTTCACCATACCATAGAATATGCCATTCTTATTTCTGAGCAGTTCAGTGGGACTGGCAAACTCGGATATGTTACCACTATCCAAAACGGCAACCCTGAAAGTATAAACCGAAAGACTTCCCATTAATATTGTGAGACATACATATATATTGTATACTTGGGATCAGCCACACAATAAATACACTATAATCATGGAAGACATAGGATATGGGTTATCTAGACCTACTATATGTGTAGTAAAATATGGTGAACAGAAAATTGGTCAAAATGACATTTTAATGAAACTCATGGAAATTACACACAACCCAACAATATCATGTTATTTTTTTGCACCACTGGCTCCAATGATCCAAAATGACTTCTTTGTCATTTCACTTGTTTCGCCTATACAGCTTTGTATTATTAAAATCATATTTACCTGAGTGACAAATGATATTGTTCAGCTCAAATCATAAAGCTGAACACTTCAGTATTACTAAAAGAGACAACAGACCTGTCATAGTCCATGATGGTGTTAAGGCGATGGGCTATGGTGATGATGGTGCAGTCCTTAAACTCAGCTCGGATTGTGGTCTGAATAAGTTCATCTGTCTCCAGCTCTACTGCAGCAGTTGCCTCATCCAGAACCAGGATGCGTGTCTTACGCAGCAGAGCCCGTGCCAGGCATACCAGCTGCCGCTGTCCCACACTGTAATTAATTGTTATAATTGATACAATGTAGTATTATGCATACAGGTCAATGAGCATATACATTATGCTTCAGGCCCTAAAATTCAATTCAATTCAAATACAAGCACTGGCTGAGTTATAGTATGATGGAGTATCCTTTAGACCATTGGGCATTTTAACAAGCAGGACTAGAACAAATAAGTGGCAACATTCAGGGACTGGAACCTACATCATACCATATTGTTTGCATGATGCACACTTTTGGAAATTGCTGTTGAATATACCAGGTATCCTGATAACATTGAATAACAAACCACCATACTTTTTATGCGGTGAAGCAGTGTAGTTTCTACAATGAAGCCCCAGATGGCAGTACAGTTAAACACTGTGGTACAAGGAATCTCAATAAACTAACAGTGAAATCCTTGGCCCAAAGTTGCCAGACATCCGTTGTTATCTTGACGACAACTATTTAATATGTGCATGAATACAGCCCAGTCAGGTAACATTCCAGGAGTGTCATGAAGGCCCTCTGGGAGGATAATTAAAGGGTTGGTAAGATACAGCTTTAGTCACCAATGCTTTATTGGTGCATCCTGACAGCAACGATACATGCAAAATACTGCTATGGTGAAACTACAAGACCACAACATACCTGATATTCTCCCCTCCTTCAGTACAGTGATGCTCTAGCTTCTCTGGCAGTGACTGAACAAATGACTTGAGGTGAGCAAGTTCCAAACACTCCCACAATTCGTCATCACTCTTTGTCTCAAATGGATCCAAATTCATCCGCAGGGATCCCGAAAACAATACTGGGTCCTGTGAATTCAGACATACATGTATTTTGGTATAAGAAGGCTTGTATTTTTATGTAGATGAAAATAATAAAATATGTGCAGTTCAGTTCTTGTGAGATGTCCTTTATTGTATTTCTTTGTAATGTTAGTGAGAGCAGTGTGTTAAGCTGCTGAATATGAGAGTTGGGATTTAAAGCATAAATCCTGGAACTGTTGTCTGAAGAAAATCTTTGAGTGTGGATTGATCATCTGTGTATGGATACATAGACAGTAGTGTCGTCTGTGCTTGGTTAAGCTTAAGTGAGATAACCACCATAGTTACATGGTGCCAGTGTCTATGGATGCAAGCTTGCATGTGTTTAAGGCATTGCATTAGATTTTTACCTTCATCTAACACTCAGCACACCCGTTGTTTCAGACTATACCAACAGGTGTAGGAAGTGCCTGATTATGTCTTACCTGTGGGATGATGGTAAGTTTGGAGCGCAGGTCGTCAAGTCCCATTTCACTGATCTTCTTACCGTCTATGATGATTGAACCAGACACAGATTCAATGATTCTGAACAAGGCCAGAGTAAGAGAAGACTTACCAGCACCTGTTCTGCCTACAATGCCAACCTGTGGAGAAAGGATAGGAATGTAGGTCAGGTATATGATTATTCATTATAGGATGAAGGGGAACTAGGACGGTACATCACAGACAAGTCAAACATTTGATTGTAAATCACTTTATGAAATACTTATAAAGGTAAACTGACCTTTGTTCGTTCTTTTAAAAAGTTCATGTATATGTTAGCATAGAAGTAGTAAGAGATCTTAATGAAAAAAAGGACCTTAGCACTGGCAAAACATCTCTTAAAATGCCTTAAAAGTTAGATTCAAAATGCACAATTGGAATCCTGAGCAGTCAACACTTTTACTTACCCTTTCACCAGGTTTGAATGAACAATCAACCCCTCTAAGCACCAAGTCAAGGCCTGGTCTGTAACGTGTGGAGTACTGCTGGAAGGTCACATGACCATGTTGTGGCCAATCAGCATCTGGCTTGCAGCCCTCTAAAGCCCGTGGTGCCTGGGAACATTATATTGTAACGTTAGATCTGAAATCCTTTTATCTAAGTAGACTAATAAAGCGGTATTTCACTGGCCTGAAATCCGACTGACCAACACTGATCTGGCAATGCTTGCAGAGCACCCTTTATTGAACGAACGTTAAGCCAATAAAATTACTTACTTTACTCATAATATCGCAAATGTATCGCGAAGTTCGGCCATACTACATAAAAAACCAAGGCAGTGGATTGCCCACCTAAGGTAAAATTCCCATTTTAAAGATCGTATTGAAAAGACCTGGTTGAATATGATTTTCATTATGTATACCATATTTTACATTCTAATTGCATATAATTACGTCTAAGCCATGTCTATTAGCTAAGATTGAAATTGACAGCTGCGTTGGATTCTGAATCATGATTTTGAATTAGAAATCTGGACAAAATACTAAGTGTTGCTCATAAGAGGATGTTTGCCTAATCAGGAATTTACTTCTTTTATGTTGTTGTTTGATAATATCATAACCTGAAAGAAGGTACCAATGTCAGACATCAGAAATAAGATGTGTATCACAACTGGCAGACATACCTCCTGGGGATATTTGGTGTATTCTTGAATCCTCTCGATTGCCACAAAATGATTTTCCAAATCACACGTCATCCGTACAACTAGGTTGAGTTGTAGAGTGACCTGTAGTGATATTAGGTACACTTATAAATGCAGTCAAGTATCAATACAAGTTTGCTTTATCTCATGTAAGTTTCCCAGTTCATCACATCTCCTTATGCAGGGAGTGTAGATTTGCTGGGGTGTATGGCTAGAGAACAATAAATATCCAAGAGTAGAATAATTTTCCAAGTCAGAGAACTGGAGGGATGCAATATGGTATTGGATGACAACAGTTATTTAATATTAAAGAGAATTATTGTCTGATGCTCACCTGAAGGGCAAATGTGACACTAAGACCTGCACTCCCTGCATCATTGGCGCTAGCTACTGCTAGCATTCCAGCAAACAGCACAATTAAATTCCCAATCATCTCAATGGATATTCCAAGCCACCTGTTCAAAATAAAATGCAGATCTACAGATATCCAGTTTATCCTCAGTGGGATAATAAAGGGACTTAACAGGAGGTTTGGCTATCCAGCTACACATGCACATGGAGAGCCTATTGATCTATAGCACCCTATGCTAGAATTCTTACTGATAAAATGTAATATACTTTATATATAAGAGACTACCAATAAGGGTATATTTGGGTTATAGAGCCTAGACGTGTGGGGTGGCTTTATTAATTCTGCGGGAGTAAGTGTAGTGGGGGTCATCATGACCAGGAAGGCATTTCTCAAGATGCTATGACTAGGTCCCCTTCGAATCGTAGTGGGATCCCTCACTCTTATGTCATCACAGCCATGCATCTTATGGTCACTTATGATTGTACTGGTATGATTGCCCTACCAAACCCTATGTCATTATTACATTAAGTGCTGATCGTACAGAGCAGTCGTAAGGCATTACCTATGACCAACCACTCTAATTTTGAGGATTCGAAATTGTAGGGGCTGTGCCCAGTCGTACTGTCTTGAGAAATGCCTTCCTGGAATAGTTACAGTGGGTGATACTAAATCACTCACCTTGTAGCAACAATATTTGGGTAGTATGCTACATTGTTCTCATCAGTAAGTTTGTCAGATAGTTCAACAAAACGGTCGTTGACTTGGTATGCCCTGATGATGCTGGTCCCAGCGACTGTTTCACTGAAGTGGGTGTATATTGGTGACTTACGCACTGACTCAAGTTGTTTAAGTTGACGTGAGGTAGCAATGTAAAAGCGCTGAAAGGACATGAGTGTATAATGTCACCAGACAACACACATGTATTAGGCCTGATACATGTTTGTTTTATCAATAAATCTATAATCTGCTTGAATCGCAGCACAATTTGAGGGGGTAGGATTTCATGCCTCAATGAACCAAGACAGTTGCTCTTTCAGTCTTTATGATATTATATGTTTATATGCCAGTCTGTCTATGCTCACTTTACGTACACCATGGGCTGTATGACCTCATTTCTAGTCTATAAAAGTAAATTATTTGTGGCTTATCTAAGTCTTAAACTATTTCTTTTTGTTGATAACTATAGGCCGAAGTAATAAATTTTGACTTTTATTGACATCAATTATAATGGTGTGAAGCAGATTGATATCCTAGGTCAATGATAAGGCCCAGGCCATATCTCAAAAGCCTGAAAGATCCAGTGGGATATGGCTTGCAGAAGCCAAATTTAGTGGAAACCAAAAATGGCCAGTTGGATATGGCTTGCAGAAGCCAAATTTAGTGGAAACCAAAAATGGCCAGTTGAATATGGTTTGCACAAGCCAGATTGAGTAAGGCACCAGGTTTGACGTAGGTAGAACTTGGCATTCATAAAAGAAGGATTCAAACCTGCACAATGAAGTAGAAGATACCAAGAGGGATGAGTGCAATTATGAACAGTGGTGTGCTGAATATGATAATGAATATCGTTGTGAGCACTCCAGCACAAGTAGTCAACCAGATTTTCAATACTAGCGGAATGTTGAAGTCAATGTTGTCTACATCTTTTCTGAATCTGTTCAAGATGCGGCCAAGTGGGGTTGTGTCAAAGAAGGACATCCGGGCTCGGAGAATAGCTTTTAGTAGATTACTATGTGTCAGCCGTGACACCCGAACAGTCCCAAATGCAATAAATACTGCCTGGGCAAGGTTGGCTAATACTGCAAGAAAACAAATATAAAACATGTAAAAGACACAACTTCAGTCAGTTCTTTTTACTACTTGCTTCAAAATCCACAAGCAGAAATCTAACTGTGTGACAAATGGGAATTTCTGTGAATCACGCTTTACTCATTATGTTCAAATTACCATTTATTTGAATAACCACTGGAGGATTCATCGAATGTAGCAACACTTACTTAGAACAAAACCCATGCTTCCATAGACACCAAGGCGAAGATCCCTTAGGTCAAAGTCCTGTGTTCCATTTAATGATGGAGCATCATTGGACCAGCGAGCCAGCCATATGCTTGTGAAGCTCTGGGCTGCCAACAAGACGATGTAGCAACCTGCTGTAAGGCATAGGTTTATGATCCCATAGAACTGAGCATAATCCTTGATGACACTTAAATTCACCTGCAACACATACACAATAAAGTTGATGTAGTTTAAAAGTTATTCACAGTAAATGAATTTATGTATGGCTTTAAATTACCACACCATTCAAACCGAGGTCCACTAAAAGGGTTCCTGACCTTCCCTTGACCACTCAGATCATATCGATACACTAGCGTTTCTAGGGCAGTGGAAACAAACCTATATTTCAGACTCTTGATTTGGTAGGTTATAACTTCATTAACAGATTAATATTCCCATTAAACCCAGGTCAAAGAAATGTGTAATGAATAGTGATATCCTTACAGCTTCAGTTTGAACAGATTCCTCTTCAACCAACTTCTGTCTGAGTATCCTACGACCTCCTGGACGCATGTGGGCTGGCTCCTTTGATTTGGACCTTTTTACCCTACCAGTCCGCTTCTTCAACCTGCGAATGAGATTAGTCAAAACACAGAGTAACTACAATTTTCCTTTTACTATATTTACCCAAATCAGGCATATAAATGTTTAATATGCTTTAATGCCTTGGGCAATGTGAAGCGTAGATCATATACTCTTCAAATTTTGAAACTATTTACAAAATTGAAACACTGATTATAATACCTTCTGATAATGCAGTAGGGTGATACATACTTTGGAGGCTGTCCATTGTTTCTAACTTCAACTTCAGTGGGGCTTCCCGTCTCACTCACAGACATTTCAGAGATCTGCTGGCGGATGCCATCATGGAATTCTTTCACTGGAATAAAGATAAAACGAAAATGGTTCAGTTAGAAATATTAGATCTACCCACTAGGAATCCTACTAAAAGTAATTCATATTATGTCTACATGAATTATCTCTCGAATATACGTACGCTCCTTGTCATCCTCATCATCGTCTTGCTCACTGAGGTACTGTGTGAGAAACTCAATAAAGCCGCCATTATTTTGTATGAGCTGTTGGTAAGAGCCCTGCTCTGAGATCTCCCCATCCTTCAATACGATTATGGTGTCTACTTCAGGCAGGCAGGTCAGGCAATTTGTAACCAACACTCGTGTCTGCAATGTACAGTTGAAATACAGAGCATGTAAACTTATCTCAATACATCACTAGCCTATAATTATTCTTTAGATATCACATTACAGGGTTCTTATTCAATATAAATTTTAAAGCTAATATACTCTGCCTCAGAACAGAGTACATATCTCTTACTAAGGACAAAATACCAAAGACTCTAATCTTATTTTACTCAGATTATTGAAATACAATACACAAATATTGGAGAATGGTTTTAGACAGCGCTGTACAGATAAGAATGTAAATATGGATTTATATTAAATCAGGACATAACATGGTCTGGCCAAAGAGCAATCCCACTGAACAGGACAATCCCACTGAACAGGAGTTAGGAACGTTCACAACTTGGGCAAGGAGAACGTGATTTTTCCTGGATATTTGGACACACCAGAAATACCTGTTCCTGGGAATATCCCAAGTCTTTCCTGGGAATATCCTGAGTCTTTCCCAAGAAATTCCCAAGCCATTCTCGAGATCTAGACTAGAGAACTTTCTCGAGTATAAGATGTCCAAATTTCCAGGGAAAATCACATTCTCTATTCTTGTTGTATTCACAAGTCAGGACTCGAGAAATTCCTGAGAAATTCTCGAGATCTTGTTCAGTGGGATGCCACACAGTTGAGACATTGATTGGTGTTGCTTATACTTTATAGGAGGGCCAAAGTTTCCAACCCGAAGTGAATGTTTGACAAACAAGAATTAGCCGTTGATTTATGAATAAAGAAATAATGGCCTTACCTTCCCTTTAAGCGTTCCAGTAGGACCGATGACAAAATCAAAGATGTGTTTGGCTGTGAGACTGTCCACAGCAGACAGAGGTTCATCTAGGAGGTAGATCTCATTGTTCTGGTACACGGCTCGGGCCAATGATACTCTCTGCTTCTGCCCTTCTGATAAATTAACGCCCTAAGGAAGATAAAATGTCATGTTCTAATGATGATTGGCTTTTTAGGTCAAAATGATTATAATATCAATGTATCAATATTATATATTATATCAGTATATAGCTAGTCAAGTTAGATCCAATATCTGTAAATTTCAAAGCTCAAAGAGAATATGATTCATTACATACCTTTTCTCCAATTTCTGTCGTGTCACCACCAGGGAGGATTTCCAGGTCAGTGGTGAGTGCACATGCATCTACTACCTTCTTGTACTTTCCTTGGTGATAGCGACGGCCAAAGAGAATGTTGTCCTTCACAGCTCCATTCTGGATCCAAGCCTGCTGTGGCACATATGCCACTGAGCCCTAGAGAAGTAAGTAATATTCATGTGTTCTTTACACCGGCTTGATATTCATAATATGCATGTAGATTATCATAAATGAATCTGCTTCTGTCATTCTTATAGTGTGGATCGGTTAACTGTGCATGGAGAAGAGGGGGACATAAAAAATGACTATAAATGAGTGGAATCTCACAATAAAACACGGATATTTCATACTGCAAATCTCAACGTCTAAGCTGCACCTGCATATGCCGTGCCCTGAATTTGGGAGTATGCTATAATCCACAGGAATGTTGCCCATTCCTTAGTAAAGTAAAATATAAGCAGTTTAAGGAAGGATCTATGAGCTGCAACAGACATCTGAAATGGTCTATAAGCTGTAGCTTATAGGCTGTGTTTTAAGGTGACATATAAGGCAGATCTATGTCTTTAGTAGGGACCTTACACAATACAGCAAGATTCTACACTTTAACACTTTGCACTTATAAAATATGTAAAATCTAACACTTACCCTGAGGTGAACCTTCCCTGTAAGTACTTCCATCTCTCCAAGCATGGCAGATAGCAGTGATGATTTCCCACTCCCCACTGACCCAACAATGGCTACCAGTTTACCCTCAGGTATAGACAGGTTGATTCTGAAAAAAAAACACCAATGCCATAACCATTAAACAAGAAGGGTCAAACTTAATGACTGGGTCAGCTCAATTGCATATTGCAGTTATAACATCATGACATAATTCTATGGTCAGTAAAGGTATATTTGGTTTAGCTAATTGATCACATTTGTACATCAATCCCGCGACATCCTCATGTAGCTCTGTATAGGTATAACGTATCCCTTCATTTTAATGACTAGGTTATTAATCATTATTCCACGATTTCTGGGATTCTGAGTGCTTTTCCTGGATAATCCCATGCACATACCTGTCGATATTGCACACTATGATGCCTGCATCATGACTTTTGTAAGGTGTGCGGTTATCCAAGGATAACAGGCACCCGGTGCCATTATCCATGGATAACCTGCACACCTTACATGTCCCTACATGTCATATGTTACATGTTAAAACCCACGAAATTTTATGGCCAGGGCAGGGCTTGAACCTGCAGTCTCAGATCCCTAATCCAACTCCCTATGCATTGTGCCACAGGGAATGATGAGTGGTGGCTGGCTATAACCAGGTCTTGATATGATATAAAGCCCGGGGAGGCGATGACTGTGGGTTGTCTGCTACTATAACCGCGGGACGCATTCAAACATAGCCAAGCCGAGACGGGTGCTGAGGTGTGATACGCGGTGGTCGAGTGGTTAGCGCATTGCGCTCAGCCGTCAAAGGTAGGCGGGTCGGGCGCATCTTTTTTTCGCTGTGTGCCCGCTGCCAGCTGGGTGCTAAGGTGTGTGTACCGATCGTGTATACATAACCGCGAGACACATTCAAAGCAAGCCAAGCCAAGACGGGCGCTGTAGCTGTCCGCTGCCGGGTGACGAGGTGTTTGTACCGATTGTGTACACACTATGGCTGGCTTCGAGTCCCGGGGAGGGGGAACAATTTTTGTTTTCAACTTGAATTTATTGATATTCTATTGATTATCTATTGGTATCGTGGAATAAAATAAGTAGTCAATGGCACGCCCTCGTGTAATTATCCTTTGCTAACACACACTCGTCATGAATTATCCATTGATTACTTGTTCACTATAGTTTAGAGCACGTTAGATAAGAGCTAATATACATACTTCTTAAGAATAGCTTCATCTTTGCTGCCCCATGAGAGGCTGGCCTTTGAAATCTTGATTCCCTCTCCTATTTGTGGGTCTTGAATGACATTGTCAGGGTCTAGCTCCTCACTCCTCAAAAACATGTTAATTCGGTTAACTGATAAAAGCGCCTGTGAAATTGAAAAAAAAATAACTGTTATTTGACATCTGGCCTAAGAGGCATATTACTGTAAATGCTGTGTGATAGATAAAAGAAAGACCTTTAATCAGAAAGAAATTGAGAAGAAAAAGGAATAAACTAGAGACGAAAATGATTCTTTATTTTTTACTAGATTATTCAGAATATTATAGTTATTTCTACATGTTCGATTATGGATTGACAAAGTATGCAAGATAATCGTAAACTGACCTGCACAGTGTAGGCAACGACCCCCGGGAGGATGGTGAGGGGGTAGTTTATCAAGTTGAATAAGCAGAGTGAAACAAAGGCCCTTTTGGCATCCAACACATTGTGCGGAGATATCAGAACAAAGGCAGCAAATGATGCTAAACCCACCTGACAAGAAAAGTATAAGCAGGACATGTAATCAGGTTGTAAAGAAAAGTTAAAAAAGGCATCAGTAAACCAACAATATTGAGAAAGTAAGTGTTTTGTTTGTGATGATGGCGGATGTATGCAAATGCTGGCTTTTAAGATTTGAGTGCCGGGAAAGAAATATCAATCATAACATTCAGATGTAGAAAATTACTCAGGAGGTTAATTCAAAACAGTGGTAAATTAGCACTGTTTTAAATTAACATTCTGCTCTGTTATGAGACTTTGCTTATTTCTGCAGTAGCATAGGTTAGACGTACCAGGTATGGTGCCATGAAGAATATGAGATTATTGACAGCTGACAAGAAAGCTGCTTTCTGCAGTATTTGGAGCTCCTTTTCCCTCATCTTACTCAAACGCGATTGGAATGAGTCCTCCCAAGCATAGAGCTTCAGCACCTAGCAAGATGGAATACTGATACACTGCATTTAATGGTGTCCATAGATTTTGTGCTCAGGTTGAGGTTCTTATGTAGACAACTCTTTGTTTGAGTAAAGCTTAGGGACTTACTAACAGCAGTTTAGGATATCAGAGAGAAACCTTGTTGGGATGATTGTACCTAGGACGTTTTATACATAAGGCTTACAGCAAAGTACATCTCCTCCTTTGGCTAAGTAAGCTACCAGGAATTTATCATGTCAAGGCAATGAATGGCAAAATAAGATTGTTATAGTACATCTAAAATTGCGTACCTTGACTCCATTTAAGACCTCACCCATCAGCTTTATTCTGATGGCCTTCTGTTTCATTTGCTTGATCTGAAAGGAGAGAATTACATGTACATTCATATGTGTTTGAAATCTGACCTGATAATCAATATAATTAAATATACTTAATATTATAAGGAATTTGCTGTTGATGTGGCTGGTATTTAGCACTTTAGCCTAATCCTAAATATCAAAAAAGACATTGGGCTTATTTCTTTTATCGATTAATGAAAATAATATTCTTTATCATTAAATGAAAACCTTCTTTATCAGTAAATGAAACAATAAGTTAAGCATGATAATATAATTTTTCTGTTATATCTTGAGCATTAAACTTAAATATGTCATTCAACCAACCTGTAGATCCTTTAATCTTTGAGTGAGCCATGCATTTAATGGAACCAGCATGATCATAATAAACAGTCCAGATAAGATAGCAGCACCCAGTTCATACCACAAGAAGTACATGGCAACAATTATAGTGACAGGTGCAGACCACAACATGTGTAGGTACTGGGTTACATCTTGTAACTTCTGGACATCCACAGACATCAGATTCACAACCTCTCCCATGCTCAATGTCTGCTTGGCTGTGCTGTTTATAATGAGGGCCTGAAAAGTAATGAAGGGTGACCTGAAGAGTTGAGGTATATCACAGAAACTCAGAGAAATGGAAATGCAGTTTAAACATCACTCATTATTTTGTACAATCTAATGGGTTGAGATCGATATTCTTCAGCACTTTTGGATTTTAGATTATAGGGAGGGCCATGAGTGTAATTTTTAATATCCAATGAGTTTATTAATTTTAATAATCAGTCGATCAATCATAAAAGAAAACTGCTGATTTGCTTCCTTGTTCATCTTGATTATATATGTTGATAAATTACATGAAATTTACCCTAAAGCAAAGGTTTGCCCACGTACCTTTCGATAGATGATGGCAGTAATAGCTGTGCGGACATGCATGCCAACCTTATAGGTGCTGTGGAAGTATTGATTTAGGAACAATGTTCTTGCCGCTAATGCACTAAACAGCAGTAGCGCATAGACATACCCATGCCACTGATATGGGTCACCCGCAGCCACGAATGTGATGAGTAAACTGTAAAGAGAAATTAAATATTGATGAAATACAAAAAATGTGGGAATAATTTTCTAAACCAAGTAGGTGTAATCTAAGAAATAGAAAGGATCATCTGAACCTGACTGATCATCTATTAGCTTTGTTTTAGAATTGGGTCTTAATGCTAATTGTGACAGAAGTGTTGCATTATTGTAAGAAGACTCTTTATGTCTCAATCCTATGGTGTCTTACAGAACAGATCGCCTCAGGTTGGTTCCTTCATGTCCTTAGGTGGTCAGACTTTGAACCCCCTGACTATGGTAATAAAATTTGATAGCTGTTCACAATATCCTTACCTTAGCAGTTGCGGGTTGATTAAACTTATGATGTCATAGCAGAGTCGGAAAAAGCCACCCAGCATGAAGCGGGGCCCAAACACTGATATCATTGGCTTCCATATGGTAGGCAGCTGTTGTTTCTTCTTGTCCTTGCCATCTGGCATCATTGGGGAGTACTTCATAGAGCTGGGTTTGGGTGGCAGTGGAGGTGGGCATTCTTTGTAGGTGGAATCTGGGCCACCCACTGAACCATTGCTGCCAGCATCCCCACCTGTGGATTTCTTCTTCTTCTTTATCATCCTATATAAAAGTGAGAGAAAAACTGTATTTTAACAATGCACATTAACACAAAGGCCCCGATATGGTTCTTTTGTGCCTAAATGAGCTTCTATCGTGTCTTATCACCAATCATTGATCCCAGACAATGGATTTTGGATTGCTATATGTCTGAGGATCCCTAATAATCTTACTAGACATTTGGAGAGCATGTATATATTAGGCCAATGTTGAAGCATTGGCAGATGTTGAGAGTGACCTGGTGGCCTGTCTGTATGATGCTGCCACCTGGTGTTTGATATTAATTTTTGTAGTATTGCCAATAGGTGGTCAAAACTACTGTGCGTCGTGCAGGATTCTGAGGCTGAGTTGGGCAGTCCAAATGTCTAGCACAGTGAATTTGGGTCCTTGAAAATGTACCAATCCTAATAGCATTGCCAGGTTTATTATCCAAAATATGCGTGTACTTACTGCCATCCTGTGTCCTTGATGTGTTTCTCCCAGATATCCTTAAAGCGTGGTACAATTGTAGCACAAGTGTCCTCAGGCAAGAGATCCCACAGGTCCCCGAAGATGAGCGGTCTCCGATACCCAGAGATAATTAATCTACACCGTGAACAGAATAATGTTAGTTCATACAAACGGGACATAGTCTGGCACCAATTCTGGTTTCTACTTAGAGAGGCAGATGCATACACCAGGCGGCCATTTTACAATTGCACTGCGATCAAAAACAGCCCTGCGACTTGAAACCCCAATGCAATCCCTATGGGATTTTGTAACAACTATATAGGAGGGTGCTGTCGTAGTATGTTATAAAATAACCTCCAGTGAGCCCTTAAGTCTAAAAAAATTCATAAAATTTGTGTACATATGTGACAGCGCCGGGGACAAAACCACTTCAACATTTGAGTGGTCAGTTTTATCTAGAACATATTTTCCTGTATGCTGTATGCTTACGAAATGTTGGATTTGAGTAATGTATATATGTACAAATACAAGTCTTTCATTGTTGCCAAAACGAGAAATGAGTCTATTCCACGCTAGGGAGGATAAAAACATATGATACTGTGAAATGATTTTTGAAGATGGTTAAATGTTACTCACTTAGTGATCCAGAAAAAGAAGAGCCGGGATATGACATTGGCATTCTTCTCCGGACAGGGTTTCTGTAAATGAATAATAGGGTAAAACATATACATAGGTATGTAGAAAATAGCTATAACAAAAGACATAGCTTATGATGCCACTAGCCCTAGTACCCACCTTGGCATATATTCATAACTTAGAATCCGCTTAACGGCCGCGGAAACCTCTATCTTGTATTTAAGTTATGATAATGCTGAAAGTTACATTTGTGGAATATACTGTGGGATACAACAACCTCATTATTGTTAAAAGAATAGGCATCCTCAGTCCAAAAAAAAAAACAACAACACATCTATCAATCAATCAATGAAATACATGGTGTTGTTTGGCAATGCTTTTGTAAAAGAGTAATCATGTCTATTCAAGTTCAAGATTCCATGGATGAGGTCACTTTTAGTTGTACTCTCAGATAACAGGACTTTGATCTGAAATGTTGGATAAGCCAAACATGAAGGATCACTAAACGTTCTGAACATCAGTCTCAAGGGGCTGAGACTGAGACCACTATCATAATAAATTGTGGGAATGAATTCAAGGGAAAAAGCCTCTATGTCTCTTTCTTTACTTATCAATGTATCCTGGCTATTCTAGTCAATAGAAGACACATTTCCCTGTCCATCCGATGGATACATCATGAAGAATGTGAGGATTGAGTCAAATGGGAGACAATATTAGCCACCCTCTTGGCAAAAATGTACTTTCAACGTTTCCAAACGTTTTTGTTAGGTTTGGGTAAAAAAAGAAGTTTTTAAAAAACGAAGAAACCTCGTTGAAAAACGTTTTTAAGTCAGTTTTCAACATTTGGGTTTTCAACCTAACGTTTTATTTAGTTATTTTTGAGTCAAAAACATTTTTAATGTAGAATGAAAGCATTTTTATAGAATGTCAAAAACATATTTTGAAAACACGTTTTGTCATTTTTTACGTTTAAAACAACGGTGGCAAACTTAGTAACCAAATAAAAAACGTTTTTTTACGTAGAAAAAAAAGTTTTTATGCCAAGTGGGTAATCATTTCCCATCCTAATTGCACTGACTGAATTCAGGGAATCAATTTTCTGTTGTGTTGCAAAAAGGCAATTGGTCAAAGAAGTGGTTCAGGAGTTGTCCTGAATTGGTGAATACTTTCTAAGTAAGAACCAATTCCCAGGTAGTTATTTTCCACCTATTTCCTGCTCTACCTACTATGGAAAACTAAGAACCAATTCCCAGGTAGTTATTTTCCACCTATTTCCTGCTCTACCTACTATGGACAACTTTCTAAGTAAGAACCAATTCCCAGGTCGTTCCTTTCCACCTATTTCCTGCTCTACCTGCTATGGGAAGCACAAAGGTGGACCCAATCATGGAACCAGTTCCCCCAACGTTTTACAACACAGTCTGATTCAGAGGACGTCAATTTCATTACAGTATAAGGTGGGAAGTGGCTTCTCAGGGTGGAGAATTGCGGGAACTGGAAGGTGAGTTAGTTACAGGGAGAATTCACTTCCCAATCCTTATGTAACAGCCTCCTGGTTGTAGTGTACACCCGGAGTGTACACCTGCATGTGTGACTGCTTGTCATGGTAGTACAACACAGGGCAGAGCAGAACCAGTGTGTGTGACTCAAAATGGAGCTAGATTCCTATCTGCCAGTGAATTAGTGTTATGAATGGTGTGCCTGTAGGCGGTGTACTATTAAACGCATGCAGGTAATCACCAATCCCGCAAATCTACACTACACACCATCTTAGGCTGTTAAAGAACCTGCTTGAAGAATAGATGGTCACAATATCAAACAGGACACACACTTTACTCAAGAAATCCCAATTGAGTCTCCAGTGGCTATCCCCTGACAGCCGCTTATATATTATGTCTCTGTTTACGAGCCCAGTTTTATACAAGCAATCGATGGTAGATTATACCTTAAGTAAAGAGGCCATAACTACAGAGAGGGATTGGAAAAAAAAAAACACCCAAAAGACTAAAACAACATTTTTCATATTTTGCGTCATAATAACCCCCTGCACAACACACCACTGAACACAGGTGAATGAGATCCTACATAGTGCCAGTAGACATATCACTTATCTCAAGTTGAATACTGAAGTTCCATAGGTTTAACCAAGGAATCCTGTATTGCACGCCCCCATGCAATGTCCCTACCCCGTATTTCATGGCCAGTTCCAGCATTCTTAATGATCAGATAATTGTGATTAGAATATTATTATGTGCCAAATAAACAAAAATTAGAACGAGTCTCACTAAAACAACATGACATAAATAAAATGTAAAGATGCACTCCAATAAGCCTGAGTGAGGGTTATCTCACTCAGACCAATTCTCGTGAACCTTTACCATTTATACCGTATTGGCTTGTATAGGCGCTGGGTTTTTGAATAAGCTCTGGGGAAAAGCCTGGATGAAATCAATGAGCGTCCTACTGAGTGCTTATATAGCCCAATGTGCTACATCACAATAGTGAAAAATGCAATGGGGAATGACACGTTCACATACAGGTCATCTTCAAGATTCTCCAAATATATACGAAAGACATTTATGCAAGCATTTAGATTGCGAAAAACAGGGGACAACGGTTTAGATACAAGAGCGATATCTTTTTTGAGTAAGGCAGCGTTCATTATTTATGGCAGGGGCCGACGACATTCTGGCAGAATGAATGCATAACAAGAAATGCGGTTGTGACCGTGTAAAAAAACGCCTCCCGCTGTTAATGTCGGTATACCAGTGTTTGATGACATGTCTCATAAAAGCAGACATAAAGAAGATTTCACAATTATCAATTTCTCTATTCAGTAATTTTGTATTGCGAGACCTCATCACATGGGGCATATGCAATCATCATAGCGCACTCCCGTACCGCTTCACGGTACCGCCGCTACGAGGCGTGGGAGACGCTAAAAAGAAAACTGACCCTCCCCCATTGGAATAGGTTGAAAAAACTGACCCCCCTTTGGAATGGGTTAAAAAAAAAACTGACCCTCCCCTTAGGAATGGGTTGAAAAAAAATGCCCCCCCCCTTCCTTCAGAATAGATTGAAAGAAAATGACTCCTACCACATTTAACTATGCAAAACAAAGACTACATCAGGCCTATTCATTTTACTAGGTGATATTAGCAGCTTTTGAACCATTTATGTGTCATGATGGGATGGTTGTTGGCCGGTTTTCATTTAATCTATTGAGCAATCAAATTGTGAATAACCTGCTGTTGATTTACCTCTTGGTAAAATATCAATTCGAAGGCTCAGGGCTAGCATGGCTACTAGGCCTACTGAAGCAGCTAAAATAGTTATGTCTTAGCCAACTATACCACGTGACCTACTCCTGACCGATGGAAGAATTGTTCCAATTGAGGCACTTGCTTCTGGTTTCTTTGTCTTTCTCTACATTTCATTGTAATCTCGTATTTTATATCAATTTAATGGGTGTTATGGGCATAACTCAGGGTTGATTTCATCAAGGGGTGAAAAAAATGGTTAAATCTGGAAATTCTGATTGCGAGTTGCAGTGATTTTAGCATGTAACTTTTTTACTATTGAGAACTTTGTTGGTCCCCTCCTCACTCTAGTGATGTGGCACCACAAAGTCCTGTTTGTGGTGTACCCACACCACAAATACTTTAAAATAATGTATTTATTTTTGTGATGACATCTTTTGAGACAATCGGCAGGGCCAGCAAAAGAACATGGGACATTGTGTCATATATTGGGCCAAATATTTCAATCTCAAGAGCTGGACAGTGTTACATGCCAGGGAAAACCGTATACCATAGTGATAGTGACTGACCTCATCCATATTTTAAAGGGGGGCTAGCATGCCGAATTTCAATATGGGGTGTGGCGCCTTTAAGCCACAAAAAGGTTTGTTGCGTAAAGGCCCCATGTGAGCCTTTACGCAACAAACCTCGCATGTGCAGCCCGTTCCGCACTCGGCCTATCGGCCTCGTGCGGAACGGGCTGGACACGCTTGTGAAGAAACGGTCAGCTCAAACTGATCATCGTTCACCTTTACCATTTTATTATTTGTTTCAAAATACTGTTACATAGGTTTTGAGGCATAAAGGCAGGGTGTTTCAATGACCTTTTTTGGCATAAAAGGCCACAAACAATGTTTTGAGGTTTAAAGGCAAGATGATTTTGTGGCACAGGGGATTTTTGGCATAGAGGACTTGTAAAGGCTTTTGTGAGATAAAGGATTTTGTGGCATAAAGGCTTTTGTGGTGTAAAGGTTTTTGTAGCATAATGCCACTTTTGTGGTGTAAAGACCCGTGTGAGCCTTTACGCAGCAAAATGATACTGTTTTGTGGCGTAAAGGCAATTTTGTGGTGTAAAGGCCCCACATGGATACCTGCCAAAAGATTGTTCACAAATCCGCTGGAACCAGCAGAAAAATTGCGACGCCCTGATTGGTCAAGGAGTGGTCATGTGAGTTGGTAACATGGGTATGCTTTAACACTTTAAAGAGTAAGACTCCCAATCATATAAAATAATTAAATGGATATGAATTAGAGGGAGCTGGTAACAAAATGTTAGGCAGAATTATAGCTAGAATTATTACTGAAAACTAAATAGTTAAAATTCCTGGTTCCTGGTTCCACCTGAATGCTTCCCATAGAAGGTACATGTATAGGCCTGGAAATTAGAGGAGGGGACAATCTGGGAAAGGTTCTCATTTGGGAAGCATTCATTAATTCCTGACCACTCTTAAACCACTTCTATGACCAATCACATTTTGGTAACCCAACAGGGAATTGATTCCCTGAGGTCAGTCAGTTTCATTTTGGGAATGGCAATAAATACAGAACCAGTCCCATTTTTTTTCGCAAAAGCCTCCGTCCCCCATGATTGCCTCAGCACTGCACTAAAACTATGTGAATCACCAGGATCCTCTCAGCATAGAACTAGTCAACAAACCTGTCGATTTAAAGACAAACGCTACAGGCTGACCAATGATAGATCTTCTATTGATAATCTCAAATAACTTTGATTAGTAATAGTTTGGTATATAAGGAATAGGAAAATGCAAAAGAAAATCCCTATGTCACCATGCTTATTTTGATTTTATGATCAGTTAATTAGAAAATGCCTTAACTATAGAAACGAATGGAAAACTTCTTTTTTTCATATTTTGCACTACAGTAAACAATCTTCTATTGATTCATCTACGGCACTCTCTGAGTATATAAAGGACATCTTTACAAACATACAAACATTTTAAAAGAAGAAAAATGGGGGGTCACCATTGAAAAAAAAAAAAAAATCCCTTAACTATAGGGTCCTATGGGGATTCAAATGGCATATAAATATCTTTAATGTATCTATCTATATATATAGTGATCAGAAATGAGCTGAAAAAAAATGCACAGGTAAAGTGGTCCAGTTGGGGTGAGAAAACTTATCAAAATAGTATAAATGACGAGTTCTGATTTCTGCCACCAGGTGGCTTCTGTGTACCGGGTAGCGTTTGTCTTTAACTTGTCACCACGGCCTGGTGCAAGGTTTTCATATTGACAACTTTAGAGTTGTTTGTTTGCCTGACAAGCCCAGTATACCCTGGGGGCTGTGCCAAGGCTGTCAATTTGTATTTAACAGGACTTGTCTTCTTTCTTCTATGCTGTACATTTTGAAAACTCTTTTTTTTTTCTCCATCAGGTTAAAAGTGCTACAACGTAAATTGGATAAAATGTATGGGGCCTGGAGGGCAGCTGGGGAAAAGGCTTGGAAAAATAGCTCAGCATCTTGTGCCCAATATGTTGCACTGACGTGTGTCAATGGACCCAGTAATGAATATTTATTTCCCCCCCCCTTAAAAAAAAGAAACCCAGTGTAATGAAAAAAACAAAAAACAAAAACAAATAGCAGAAATAAACTGGGTAGGGCAGAAAAGGACAGAATAATGATGAATTGAAAATATGAGCAAAACAAATAGTACATGTACGTCATCAATGTTTGTTTTACCATTAATTGATTTAAGATGAAGAGGCTAATTTGAGATGGACAAATCCAAAATTACAAATGTCAACAGTATGACTCAATTCACAAGAAGTCGGTTTCAATAGGTCACCTGCATGCATTCTGCTTGACGCGGGAAGGAGCGTGCGTCAAAACATGTTACACATGATATTGGCAGCGGGAGATGGGAATGAGGTGGAAAGGTGCGGGGGGGGGGGTACGTGAGGGAGGGGGGGGGGTACGTGAGGGAGGGGGGGGTACGTGAGGGAGGGGAGGGGGAGGCTGGGGGGGGGTGGGAGGCATGCGGTGCACGTGGTGAACAAAGGACACCCCGCCCCTACTGCTGCTGACGTGGGGGAGGGCAGCAGACCCTGCTTGTAATGTTGTCTAAAGAGTGGGATAAAAAAGCGAATATAATTGAATTAAAAACAAGAGAAAAAACTTGAGGTTTCATTTGGGAGTTTAACCTTCATACCGACAAGCATCAACAGATGGCAAAGGGGGGTTCTCTATTTCTCGTTTTTTTTCCACTTGTAATTATAAAGTAAAATGCTCTTATTTGAAATATCTAGAATTGTCACTGCCACTAAGATATTACAAGGTTTTAAATTGTGCTAGTCCATTTATTTGTCGATATTGAGCTAAATTGATCTATGTCAATTTTTAGGTAATAATAATTTATAATGTAAATTGGCCACTTTCTGCCGCAAAAGGACATGGTTCTCTCTCAATATCTCTTTGTCCCAATCGTTCTGGCTCTTTGGATCCCTCGGTCTGTCTCGGTCTGTCTATACCTGTACCTAACCGCACTATAGTCTTAAGGCCTGAAAATTACTAATTTAGTACTGTTCTGTAATATAAAGCTTCGCCTATAAGCCGCCACAGCTAGGATTTTACCATAGAGATAACAATTCCTTGGTTTTAAGCTTTTCAGGACCTATACACGTCTACATTGGATCGTTGCACAGGACTGAAACGGGTCTAATTTGAGTAAGGTGAGAATGTCACATTGTCTACACTGTCCAGCAGATTAAGAGGAGGAAGTAGGCCTCTATGAATCATACCCCCCCCCTGCCTCTCACCCCCACTCCACTTCTACCCATTCACACAGCCCGATGTGTGTTATGTTCAGTGCATGTTCCCCCCATGCACCCCCCCCCCCTTATTGCACAGGCAGAGCAGTCATAATTTAGCCCATATTCCAGTGCTAAACAAAGTCTTTTTTATTATTTTGGCTTTTGGCGGTCAACCCCAAACTCTTGGGCAAAAAATGCACTACTAACCCCATTGGCCTTCCACTCAATGCACCTCTCTATCTATCCGACAGCCGAGTTTTATGGGGTTTGCTCTGCCCCTATGTTGATAAGGGAGTGATCATTTTTTAACAACAAGGGGGGGGGGGGCGGTGGGTTTGAGGGGGGTCAGAATTTTTTCAACCCCTTGACTGGGGGGGTCAGAATTTTCTCAATACCTCTGATGGGGGGGTCAAAATAATTTCACCTGTTTTCAGTGGAAAACCCCGTGCGTTACTATAGGCTAAAAGGGGACGTTCACACGCGATTTTTGTCCCTTATGGGGGGGTCAAAAAAATTTTACCCCCTCGAGAGGGGGGTCGAAATTTTTTTCGCGCGTTCGTGTGCAAACCCACCAGCCCCCCCTGTTGTTAAAAAATGATCACTCCCTAAGGATGTGATAGCCCTCACTAATCATTCAGATAGAGACACCTGTACACTGTATATTGTAGTTGGCATTTTATATTGTCGTGTCCCAACGACCTTGTTTACAAAGTATACTGTCACCATTTAGGAAAATAAAGAAGAAAACACGTTATGAAAGGGATTTGGAAGGCTCTCCTATTCTTCCTCCACATAGACTTGAGAGATAAACTAGGGCATATAGAAATCATCTATACATATATACGAACCATACGCGGCTGAGACAATTTGAACAAGCCAACGATAAGAGCCCTAAATATAATATTCCGTACAGGCATTGGGTATTAAGATCAATCCTCAATCACATGTGGAAACATAACAATTGACGACGGCGTGACAGCTATTGTCAAATGTTAAACAGGTATGGAGACAGGTACAGGAATCTTCCACGTGAATTCATTTTCCCCCTGTTATAAATGTGTGGCAAAATATAAGATATTACACATTTTTTTACATGCACGTACACACAATAACAGGGAGAAGAAGCAGAATTGCTTTTGTAATGGTACTTGCAGTTATTCAGCTCAAGGTTATTTTTAGGGAGTGCAACTAGACTACTGAAAATGAACTTGGTACCTTTGGTTCTTAAATTTTACCAACATGAATTATCTGTTCTTTTGGTATTCAGGAGCCTTACAGAACATTGACATGGCAACACAAAACTCAATGAAGATACAGAAACTATATTCCTTATAGAGAAAGTGCCTTTTTAGCAATCGTAGAGCCTTTATTCTAAATTAGACTATCAAAAATTTGCAAAACGCACTAGAATATGTTGCTTCATAAGGGAAATAATTGCTACACTCTCAGCTCCGATTGTAAATATGCAGTAGATTGCCCTGTACTGGGTACGGGTCAATCTACTGTAGAGTCAATAGATTTGTACTAACAGCAGCTCTTAGTCTTTTCTAAAAATACAGTAGAAAGTCCTGTAAATAGCTTGACCCAGTATGACAGTATATGCGGTAATCCCCACCCATAAAAAAGAAACAGACAAATAGTTAATGATCTACGTCTAAAATCAGGAAGCAATTAGATTTTCGTACTGAGATTATGATATCAATATACCTTCCCAACAATTTATAGCGGTGGGCGTGACCTTACATTAGTATATACTGATGTATAGACTATGCTTTATTATAGTGAAATCATAGTATAGAAAGTGCATGACGGACAGAACAAAATATGTACTCCCTGTCAGAAGATATCTTATGAACAATATTGAAAATGCAGTGGATACTGTGATTGAGGCCATGTAACCCCCCCCCCCCGCAACAAAAGAGAAGAAAATAAAAGGGAACACACTAAACAAATTCTATATAAACGACCTCACGATATACCTTTTCTTAATTGTATAGGATTTATTCTTACCGGCGTCATGACGGTCATCGAGACGACTAGAAGGTTCCTTTATCACAAAGTCAGCACGTAATCCAAAATATACAGCATGATATATCAAGTTAATTCAAACATTTTAATTATTCTGCATTATTCCTGATCATCAGGGTTAACCTGTGTTCCCTGCCTCGAACCCATCACGAGTGAAAATGTGAGTTTCCAGTAATCACCATACCATTCTAATTCTATATGATGTGATGATACAGTATTATATCCCAACTCTGTATATTACATAATAAGTTTTATTTACTCTTCCCCCTTTTGGTATAAATATGTGATTGGGGTATGTATACTTGGTTATATCATTTCCTACGTCTTGAGTGATTGTCACCCTTCATCCTCCAGGGTGGGAGGTGAGTGATGGCACCTTAATCCATAGCAGTATTGGGTGAGTAGGTCTCTTTGTTTGAAACTCTCCACATAAGCATGATAATGTATATCCTCACTGTGCCTATATAGTACAGATTATGGCCTCCAGGTGGCTATACCTGCCCCCTATAATTATGGGGTATCTACATGTATATATGACAGGTAGGTGTGTATGTAGGAGGGGGGTGGGGGTTAGATAAGACAGGGACCTACTCCAGCCCCTTTACACGCAGCCTCCACGGTCCTGGAGGTGCAGCATTAACCATGGTATCAGCAGCAGCAGCAGGCGGCGTCCAGGCCATGCTGATTTTGCGGCTTTCTTTATGTCCTCCCGGCCCTATACCCGGCCATCTGGGCTATCTCCTGTGGTATACCTTGTCTCTAACCAGGATTCCCTATGTAGGTGTAAACTCGAGGTGACGAGAGAGGCTAATAAGGCATTAGGAGAAGTGTTTAAGACGGTCACAGTGAGATGCTGGTTTCTGGTGTTTTAGCTGTAGTACCCCAGGCAGACTGAGGATCCAGGGCAGTGGGAGGTAGTAGGGGTGGGTGTGAGGGTGGGTGGGTGGAGGGGGGTGGAGCATGCTGCCTGTCTGCCTCTGCATGACGCACCACCCTTACCATTCACACCCACACTCACCGACACACGGACAAGACCAACGTGCACACACAGACGCGTGCACCCACGTGCACGTAAAGCATGCACACGTGGGCATGGTAGTACGTGTAGTGCACTCAGTTTAGCAGGCAACATGGTAAAACATGTTATCTCAAATTATCAACGCTCAGTGAAGGCCTGTAGTGACGCCCGTGAATCAAGAAGAAATAACATATGGCTGGATGATAAAAAGTGGTATCATAACAGTTGGAGGGAGATAGAGAGAGAGAGAGAGAGAGAGAGAGATAGAGAGAGAGAGAGAGAGGGAGAGGGAGAGAGAGAGCATAAAACACGTAGAAAAAGGGAGTTTGTAGTACGGAGCCCCTAATAGGACATCCCAAATAAAAGATTTTCTGGAGAAAAAATATTCTTGCAGGTACTGGACAATTCTTGCGGGTACAGGAATATTGTGGATGCACAAAAGTTCTTGCAGATGCACAAAAAATACTAGCGGGTACGCAAACTAATTCTTGTGGATGCACAAAACATTTTTGTGGTACACAAAATAATTCTTGCGGGTACACAAAATAATTCTTGCGGATGCAGAAAACATTCTTGCAGGTACACAAAATAATTCTTGCGGGTACACAAAATAATTCTTGCGGGTGCACAAAATAATTCTTGCGGATGCACAAAACATTCTTGCGGGTACACAAAATAATTCTTGCAGGTCCACAAAACATTCTTGCCGATACTCAAAATAATTCTTGTGGATGCACAAAGATTCTTACAGATGCACAAACATTTGCGTGGGTACACAAATCATCTTCCTTTAACTGCATGAAATACTTCTGCATCTGCAAGAGTACTTTGTGTACCCGCAAGAATGTTTGTGCACCCGCAAGAATTATTTGTGCACCCGCAAGAATGTTTGTGCACCCGCAAGAATTATTTGTGCACCCGCAAGAATGTTTGTGCACCCACAAGAATTATTTGTGCACCCGCAAGAATTATTTGTGCACCCACAAGAATTATTTGTGCATCCGCAAGAATATTTTTTTGGTGAAAAAATTATTTTTGGTATGTCCTATTTGGGGCTCCGTACTACGGGGGAATTAGAAGAATGAGGGAGAAAAAAGAAAAAAATGGGGGGGGGGCAGAGAGATGGAGAAGGGAGAAAAAATGAAAAAAAAAAACGTCACAGTAATACAGGAAGGGTTAATACATTGTTATCACAGCGTAAAATAAAGAGTCTTGAGGGAGAGGGATAAGGGGAGATATGAATAGAGGGAAGAGCAGGCTGGGAAGAAGTAAAGGAGATGGTGAGAGAGGGAGGCAGTTCTGGGGAGACGGTGTGCGAGATGGAAAGGGATGAAATAAGAGAGAGATCTAGAGGGAGAGGGATGGAGAAAGAAAGAAAAAAAAAACCAGAGAAAGTTATCTTTATTATATTCATTGGAACAAAGTCAGATATCTTCCACTATTCTAAAATGTATAGACATGCTGAGGCTTGAGGGCTGGATGGGATTTGTGAACATTCAGAAATAACATTTTGTCCGGGCATTTTGTATTTTTGCGATGAGTTCATGAACAATCAGGTTGAGGAACATACATAGGGTAGATTAACCTAAAGACAACCGTTCCTGTGCAGGTTTTCAATAAGAGAAATGTAGTAGCTAATATATTTGAGTCTAGGTCCTTAGGGTTCCCCAAGGTACTAAGTGAAAGACAATTATTTGGGCTTTTGGACCAATTACCTTTCTCAAATCCATGTGTAAAGTTTATCTATTGTTTTTCATTATTTCTAAGACCATTTCAGTTAGTCTATTTTCACCTTGAGATGACCACCTTGCAGCTTGAGCTGACCACTTGATAACTACTCTTTTAATGGGGCTAAGTTCATTAAACTATCATTTGATAAAAAGAATAAGTGAGTAGTATATAGTGTATCAGAAGGGACTATAGCTAATCTAAGGAAATTGCTTCACCGGGATGCAGCTAATCAGAGGCCTCCATTTGGTCACTTGACCTGGAACCCCGTGGTGAGGTCCTTATTTGGAAAATAGGCCACGCCCCCTTAGCCAATCAGAGGCCTCCATTTAGTCCAAGAGCCCAGACACTTTTACTTTTGTTTTTGTGACCAAAGGGTTTGAAGGTTGATTCCTATGTAGAATTTTCTGCTGATTTCAGAAATCTAAGTCTTACAAAAATCTGTTGGGGCATTCTCCGGCAAAATTAGGTCAAAGTTGGTAACCTCATGTTCTTTCAGGAACAGATTTCATTTCTTTTGTGAGTTGGAATCATGTATATATTCATATAATAGAGGTCTCTATACCCATCTATTCTAGGGTCAGACATTTGATTTTGCTACTCATTTATTCAGTGCGCACATTTTCTCGAAATTTTCAAGAGGGCCACCATAAAACCATTGAATTTGTACTATTTTAGCTGGAAAAATGATAAAAGTGTTTTTACCTGTACATCTACTTTGATCAAACTGTTATGAAATAATCCTTGAAGGTTCCAGGTTTGTTCTATGTTTGGGGGAAATCAATTCAAGATGTTCTGAAATGAATAGGAAGCCATGCATTCCAAACAAACTGCTCCCTCCTTGACATAATCATTCATAAATTTGATTCATTAACACCATTGTAATGCTTGAGATGATGTTATGGGTGATTGTTTGGTGGTGGGTACTAACATTACTCACTCTTTCAGGTTTCCCTGCTCCACATAGCTGCAGAGACATGACTAGTAGAGTCTGCATACTACACCTTTCCTCAAAGAAAGGTGACAATGAAAAAGGAAATATACACAAATTTGATCAATCTTCTTGGGCCAAAGTCAAGTCAGCTGAGAGCAATAAGAAACAGCTCTTTAAAACATCCAAATATTTTTCCATCACAGTACCACAGAATTTTGATGAGAACATTGGATACCATTCCAAATGTTACAGTGACTTCACTTCTATACCAAGAAAGGAAGAGGTATGGCAGGTCTAGAGTAGAGAAGTGAACGACAGCGCGCTCCTGAAAATTTTCCAGTTTTAGTATAAAAGAGTGAATACAGGACTACAATTTTTGGCATATAAGTGTGTCAAGCAGTGGAGCATATATTAACCAAGGCTGTACAGAACCTAGACGACCAGAGGAGTAACATAACAGATTTCTTCGCCTCCGAGCAGCGACAGGCTGCCGGTGGGACCACCGCCATTGTTGTTATTGTGAGTACACAAAGGGGCTGCACTGTATAAACATGGCGACAGCAGAGAGGGAGGATTCCATTAAGACTATACAAGATCTGTTGAACTCTAAATCCACTAGACAAAAGAGTACAAACCCTGAAGCTTTCTCATCCCAAAGACTGGGGAAAACTTTGCAATATTTACTTCAAGAAACCGATAGTCTAGCGACTTCGTTGAAGTTCACTCAAGATGAGGTGTCAGAATTGACAGGTGAAAAGACCAAGCTGGAAGGTGAGGCAAAATTGCTACAAGAAAGATTAACAGAGAATGAGAGGAAAAGTTGAATTAATGCAGTTGACATAGAGAAGAACAAAGACATGTTGAGTATGGTTGATCACAGTACCAAGCGAAGGCACCTAGTAGTAGAGGGACTCACTTATAACCAAGGTGAATCTGCGAGAGAGGAGGCACTAAAGCTAGTGTATGCCATCGATCCCACCTTTGATAACTATAACCTTGACTATGCCTATCGCCAGGGCCCACCAAATAGTAAAAACAGAACAATGATTATAGTGCTGGTAAAGGGTAGCGTAAGAGATGACATTCTCTCTATGAAAGGCAAACTAAGCAAGACTGTGAAATACAGAGAAGTGTACCTAGGTGAGGATGGTAATATAGACATAAAAAGACAAAAATCTGATCTGAGTGCCATCTCCAAGTTAGCTACTGAAGTGGGACTGGACGTGAAACCCAGAGGAAGGGGTCTGACATACAAGGGTAAATACTATCCCCACCATCAGCTCAATGAACTTTCAGATGAGTTAAAGCTGGCAAATACAAAAACATTAATAACTGACACTTTCATTGCATATCATAGTGAGTGAGTAACTTTTATAAATGTCGTGTAGAGGATGAAGGAATAGTATTTCACAGTGTGGAACAGGCATTTGCCTATCAAAAAGTTAAATACCATGGCGACAAAGTGAAGATGCAGAAGGTGTTAGATGCAGAGGACGCACTCAGTGCAAAAATGATTGCCACACCAGTAACATCTATAGCTTTGAGAGCAATTGATGAGGCTGAGCTCCAACGATTGAACATCATTTAGTTTGAAAATGATGAGAAACTTTTTCAAGTATTATTGAGCACAGGTACCAGTGGGGACAGGAGTCTCCCTGCGATCTAATATGTTATATAAAGGTAACTTCAGTGGAAAAAATCGTGGAGGAGAGGTATTAATGGAAGTAAGGCGTGTACTATGTGAGAAGCATGATCCACAACCAGTGGGAGCCAGTGACAATGTACCAACTCAGCATACTACTACTACCCCGGCCACGCCTACACAGACTGCCCCAGCCATAGTAGTACAGGTATCTCCAACAGCCTCAGTCATCCACTCACATGAGAGACCCCCAGTACCTACCACACAACCAAAAGAAGGAAGCACTGCTGCGACAGCTCTAACTACAACCCAGGTCAATACAGGTGATACGGTATCAGCCCAATCAAAACAACCCATATCCATAGCAGATCTCCAGGCAGCTCAAGTGGCTGCAAATATGATATCACCACAGAAAGTAACTCAATCCATCAATGTGCCAATCGTCACACCCATGGCTTCAGAAGCAAAGAAAGAAAAGAGTGAAGAAACTATTAGTATTCAGAGGAGAATGCTTGGGCTGTTCTCGCCGAGCAAAAAATGATAACCCTTTGTGTATTTGTAAATAGTATGTCAATACATAACATATTGAGAGCTACAGACGATGTATTAATTATGAGCCAACATAATAATAAAAAGTTCTGCGACCTGTCCCCCCACAGTATGCTAGAATTAGTGTGATATACTACAAGGAATATATATATATATACCAAGACTATGCAGAGCATGACCAAAGAAGGGGCAATCGAGACATTTATATATGACTACTGTAGTCTAGAAGCTCCCAATGGTTATGTAATAATCAGCTGGTGTGTATGAACACTGGGGCACTAGGTCAAATTGGATTTCTCTATGTAGCAGTGTCTCAGGCTATTATTATACTGATACATTGATAACTACTAAACATATTACCACTGTTTAACTATTAATACATTATTTCATGTAAATTTTACAATTTAATGTCTTTTTTTCATATATAAGGGCACTCACTTAATAAAATGGAGCGCGCTTCACTCCCCTGTCATACCTTAGCAGACAATACATGTATATACAGCGGTCACTTCACTCACTAGGTATCATCTCATCTCACTCATCACTGGTAATTGCCAATATATTGTGGTTACATAAAAATGATTTACTTACATGATATTGCTAATATGAAGGGTCTCCTATTGTTATGTGCTAATGCAAGATCTATTTATAAAAAGAGAGTAGATGCTTTTAAGTTAGTTTGTACAGCGGATATCACTGGTTTTGTAGAAACCTGGCTTAATCCCACCCATAAGGACGTAGACTTACATGTACCTGGATATCAATCCTTTAGGTTTGATAGATTCCCATTGAGACAGAAAGAATGTGGAGGTTTAATATTGTATATGAGGGATTCTTTTATTGCTTCTGTAGATGTACATGCAACAATGATTGATAAGGAATATATAATTCTATGCGTCGATGTCATGATTAATGTGATTAAATACAAGATATTTTTATGCTATAGGCCACCTGATGCTAGTGTAGGGGCCAGCTCTGGCTGTAAGTCCATGGCGGTAGGCCATCTGCCCCGTTCCAGTTGCACCAGCCCTCAGGGGCTGGTCAGCCGGTATAAGCTGCCCCCTTGTGTATCATACCGATCCAGATGTAGGTGGAAGGTAGAGAATGTCAGACGGGGAAGTAGCTCAGCGGTAGAGCTTCCGCCTGCAGGTTGGAGGGTCCCGGGTTCGACTCCCGGTTTCTCCAGGACATTTTCCGCCGACCTCTACACTGGTGGAGAAACTGAGTTGGTCCTGCCCTGCAAGGGGGGACTATGAGAACTCGGTACCTGGGCTGGTGTGACACAAATGAGGATTCAATTTGCTAGTGCTGGGGGGAGACTTGGTGGTTGGGCTCAACTCAGTACTAGTCCCGGGTATCTGGTACCTTTAGGGTACTGGACCCTATATTGAATCTGGTAGGGAGGAGTATAGGGGCCAGCTCTGCCGTAAGGCCAGCAGCCCCGTTTCTGGAGATCCCAGCCCCCAGGGGCTGGCATCCGGTGGTAGCTCCCCCCTACGTGTGTGTCATGCCAATCCAGGAGTAGGTGCCTGGAATGGTATAATACAGATACGCTTCGACCCTGGCAGTACTGTGTACTGGTAGGTCAACTGGGAAGTCAGGAGTGCCTCACACTGCTTGATAAAGCCCAAACCGATCTGGTTGGGAGGAATGCTTGGTGCTGGTTGGCCATGGTTGAAGCTGGTTGGGAGGAGTGTAGGGGCCAGCTCTGGCTGTAAGTCCATGGCGGTAGGCCATCTGCCCCGTTCCAGTTGCACCAGCCCTCAGGGGCTGGTCAGCCGGTATAAGCTGCCCCCCTTCCGTATCATACCGATCCAGATGTAGGTGGAAGGTAGAGAATGTCAGACGGGGAAGTAGCTCAGCGGTAGAGCTTCCGCCTGCAGGTTGGAGGGTCCCAGGTTCGACTCCCGGTTTCTCCAGGACATTTTCCGCCGACCTCTACACTGACAATACTAAAAGTGTCATCTATGATAAATTACAGGAATTATTGACAAATGTAAGTAAAAATAGGAAAATCATTATTATGGGAGATTTCAATGTTAATTTGCTGGATAAAAAAGATGTGGAAAAATCAACAGTTGAAATGTTCTGTACCAACGCTGAGTTGTTCCAAGTGATAAAAGAAATTACGAGGCCTAAATCTGGAACTTTAATAGACCATTTTTATACAAATGTTCATAATGTTAAATTAGCAAGTACTATTGATTTTAATTTTTCAGATCATACACCTTATTGGCTTATTGCTCAAATGTGAACGCACCAAAATTTTAAAACGATGTGTATATGCCAGATCATATAAGAATTATGACGCTTAAATATCCAAATATGTTACTGGGAGTCAAATGGCAAGACATGGTCTCAAAAGAGGACCCAAATGTAGTATGGAAGGATATGGAGACTGCTTTTACCAATTGTTTAAAGAAAATATGTCCCATAAGGAAACTGTATTTACCTATTTATACACCTGAATGGCTCACACCTGAGATCGCTTATATGATGAATACCAGGGACGCCATGTACAGGAGAGCACGTAGGTCTATGACTACTGAAGACTGGGATGTAGCAAATACATATAAACGCAGAGTCAAAGGAATGATATTCAATAGTATTAAAAATAAAATTGAAGAACTAGCTGCATATAGAAAAGATGATCCCACAAAATTCTGGGAAGCTATTAAAAGGTTACTACCTAATAAGACCAGTTCAACTTCAATCAAATTAAAGCATAGAGTGACGAACTTAGTAATTCCACCTGATGATGGTGCAAATTATATAAACAATTTTTTCACTGATATTGGTAAAGAATTGGCACATGCACTCCCACCTGCAGTAGGCATGAATGATGATAATGCAAGAGCGCCTTATGGCACACCAGAGATTAACACCAACCTATTAGAACCTATAACGCTGGAGGAAATAAAGAAGTTAATTAAGAATATCAATATAAAAAAACCATCAGCTATTAAGCATATGAAATCACACGTATTGAAAGATGCTTTTACATGTATACCGGATTTTATTAGACAATTGTATAATAAATGTCTACTTTGTCACACCTTTCCAGAGAGTTGGAAACTAGGTACTGTTGTTCCACTACCAAAGAAAGCTAATAGTCTAGATGTCGGAGATTTAAGGCCTATAAGCCTTTTACCAATTCCTGGTAAGATTCTAGAAAAAATTGTATGTAATAGGCTGCAGGCATATATGTTTACCAAGGGTCTTTTGTCAAATGTACAACATGGTTATCGTAAAGGTCATTCCACACAAACAGCTATCTGTGAACACTTAGACAATATTATTAACAATGTTATAAATGGATATTCTACAATCAGTCTATATATAGATTATAAGAAGGCATTTGACACTGTTTCACACCATATTCTCCTAAAAAAATTAAAGGCTTTTGGACTTAGCGAAAACACTCTGAAATTTTTTGATTCGTATTTACATAGTAGGAAGCAGCAAACTGTAGCTAATAATATCCTTTCAGACAAAAGGCTAGTAGAATATGGTGTCCCTCAAGGATCTGTGTTAGGTCCTGTCCTATTCTCTGTTTTTATTAATAGCCTACCGAAAATAATGGATAATATTAAATGTACTCTATATGCTGATGATGCGGTATTATCTGTGACAAATGAAGACGCTATGCATGAATGTATTAATAGACTGTCTACATGGTGTATTAATAATGGTTTAACTATCAATGAAAAGAAGACGAAATGGCAAATTTTTAACAACTTTAATAATATACAACCTAGCTTTTACTTGAATGGAATTTTATTGAATGAAGTTAACTCTTTGACATATCTTGGTTTGTCCCTTGACTCTCCCCTATCCTTTGTTGGGCATAGAGCTAATGTTATTAGGCAAATAATGCATAAAACATCACAATTAGCCCGAGTAAGATGTTATGTAGACAATGAAATGGCTCTAACTATATATAAGAGTATGGTTTTACCAACTTTTGATTATATTGACTATGTATGGGATCGACTGGTTAAAGGGGAAAATGACCAACTACAACTGTTACAGAATAAAGCCCTAAGAATTGTTTACAAGGTTAAACTAGAAAAGAACCTCAAGTATACAACAGATGAACTACATACCAAAGCAAACTGTTTGAAATTATGTGACAGGAGATGTATACATATATTGAACTATGCCTATTGGCTTGTTAAAAATAATAAATACATAGATGATAGAGAAATACCCACTAGAGCACATGTAGGTATAAGACTAAAGGTTCCTGTATGTTTTAGGCCTTCAGTGGTCAAGAGTGCACTGTATCGAGCAGTTGAACAGTGGAATAAGTTAAGACCTGAGTATATGGTGATAGAAGACCAAATATTTTTAAAACTAAAATTAAAAAGGATTATCCAAAATGTTTCATGTAAGTGAGGGGTATTTGTCGTCACTATACATTCTTATTATATATCTTGATTTACCTCATCTCATCTCATCACATTAGTCTGACTGCTTTCAATTTTTGAAATGATCAATATGACACCACTCTAAAAATGCTCATTGAAACAAACTTGATTGTGCTGCCATACCGTAATTGCCATGTTAAATAGAATTATTGTCTGTTAAGGGGACCTAGCGGAAGTAGTGCAACACGCACATGCTAGGAATTAAATGCATTTACTCTGTATATGTATTTATGTACCCAATAAAATACTTAAAAAAAAAGGAAGGCAGTGACAGATGTAACTCTGAAGTACCATTGAAGCAATCACATACATTACGTTCAAAGGTGTCTCATACTGCTACAAGTTCCTCTGGAGTGTTTGAATCTGTTTGTATATTTTGCAATCTTGTGAGAAAGAAGAAAAATGACAACATTGAACACCTTGGACGGTGTGAAACTGATCAGGGTGAAGACCAAATAAAGTCTGCTGCTAAAAAGCTGGGCAGAACAGACATATTAGCAAAGGTAAGTGGTATTGATATGAAGAGTAAAGAAGCTAGATATCACCACACATGTAGGAGGGAATTTCTGAATCAAGCTCGTGATGGAAGGGAAAATCTCATAAGATGTGTGACCATGAGAAAGCCTTTGCTGAACTAAAGCTATATATTCAGGAAGAGATTGTTCAGACTGCTGGTGCTGAATGCCTGACAACCATTCATGACAAATATCTCACAATTTTGCGGGATTCAACATACTCTGCTGATAGCCTCTGCGAAAAGATTCTAAAGGAATATCCAGCTGAGATTAAGAAACACACTGGTGTAATGAAGAAGGGTGTTATCTTATACAGTTCTCAGCTCAGTGTGGAAGAAGCTACCAGAATGGTGCTTTTTGATCAAAGCCACCTGTCTGTAACAGCTATGTTTCTCTGAAGGCAGATTTTTAAAATGAAAGAGACTATTACAAAATAGATAAATGAATATTCAGAAGAGGCCTTTGAAAATGATAGCAAACTATCCCAGAAGATCTGAAATTGTTTTTCAGAATCCTTTATACTGGGAATACAAAGCACACCACTGAGAAAACTGATAGACTGGGCAATTCAGTTTGTGCTGATGTGATATATGCTACTTCAGGGGGTAGAGTGAAGCCCATGAAACAATTGTTGATGGGAATGGGAATGAAAAGTATTACAGGATCAAGAAAGGTGGTTGAAATCTTAAATAAGTATGGACACAGTGTCAGTTATCATTCAGTTGAAGAGAAAGAAACAGAGATTGCTACAGAGATCACAGAGAGAAATGTTGTAACTCCAGATGGTATCGATAGAAGGTCTGGTAGATGCACTTCTTTATCTTGGGACAATTACGATGAAATGACAGAAACCCTTTCCGGAAAAGGCACGCTTCATGACACTGTAGGAATACGTTACCAAAACCAGACAAGCAGGAATGATGATCCTATTGAACCAGTGAATGTATCTTGTCCTACAAACTCCTTCACATTGAATGAATCTACAGAAAAGTGGATTTTAAAGAGATCATTTCAGGAGCCCTATAAAAAGAAGCCAAAGATGAGGGTCTTTTGCTATAATGTTAAGTACCAACCACCTCCTCCAGACATTACAAAGATCAAATACTTGGATCATCTCTGGGTACTTTCAACATTGGTTACAAAAGTTCCAATGTGGGTAGGGTGGAACTCTAGGCTGACCATAGACCAGCTACCAATACAGACCATTGCATATCTGGAGAGCATAACCCTGCCACCTACAAGGCTAGATGTGGTAGCAGAGACAATGCGAATTTCCCAACAAGTTGCCCGGGAATGTGGTGATGACTGGGTAATAGTTCACTATGACCTAGCAATTGCTAAACCAGCTCTCCAGATTCAGGCAGAGGAGTCCCCAAAGTTTGACAACTTGTTCATATGCTTTGGTCGATTTCACATTCTTCTTGCATATTTTGGGGCACTTGGCCACTATCTTGACGGCTCAGGGGGTGAAGACATTCTTGTTGATGCAGAAGTGTTGGCTAGTGGATCTCTACATGGCTTTCTCAAAGGGAAGCATTACAACAGGTAACACATTGCATGATTTCTTGTAGCTACACACTAATTGCTATCTTTCCCCTTACTACATTTCTTAGTGCATGATTATGAGCTTTCTTTCTTTATTTAATAGTGAATGCCACACTCTGAAAACTCTAGGTCACTATTATTCTGCAGCTTTGTCTATGTTGTCTGTGAAATATATGAATAATGGTATACCTGCTTAAGTATATTATGCTTGCTTGATAATGTTTCAGATGTAAGAAACTACATCCCCTCCTTGCAGCAGCCATGCAATCCCTCCACTTCAAGAGCTTCATTGCAGAACAGGGACCGATACCACCACGACTTGCAGATATCATACATGAATTGAATGAGAATCCAAGCCCAGAGACATTGGAAAGAATTGAAGGAGATGAAGAGTACTTCATGAAGAATTATGAAGAATATGTCTCAAAAACACTTGAAGGCAATCATGGAAGCACTGCACAGTACTGGTTGAATTATGTTCAACTGGTGAATACCTATCTCCTATTCAATCGTGCATGCTGCACAAATGATTATGATCTGTTTTGTATGTATTGGGAGAAATGTCTCAGCATTTCTTTGCTGGCAACAGACCAAACTATGCAAGGTGGATGGTCCACTATCATTTGAATCTAATGAATGCTGAGACTGGTGCAAGGGAAATGTCGAAAAATGGAGCCCTCTCAATACGCCAGACTCAAAAGTCTTTCTCCTGGACAGCTGTGGACATGACCCTGGAGCAGACTGTTAATAAAGATGCTGCTTCCCGCCTCACAGGAATAGCTGCATTTTCTCATTCACCTTCAGCACAATCAAAGTGGACTGTAACAAAGACAGCACGGAGTGCAATAGTCAGATGCCTGCTGTCTGGAGCAGGTTTGACACAGCGAGAAGACATCACACAAGAACTGAAGCCGCATAGGATAGACAAAGATAATGAGGATCTTCAAAGGTTAATGAATCAAATATGTGAATGCATGAACCCTTTTGATATACAACCAGAGAAAGCCCTATATTGCTTATCTACGGGTAAAGCTGCCCCAGATAATATCAGGACTGAACTTCTTCAGTGGAATATCAAAGGGAAGCAGTGGCTGGAGGAGTTTAAAGAAACCTGCTTTGCCAATGCCGATAGATTTGAGAAACCGATAAAGCGTCAAAAGATCAAGAATTTTGCAAGTGGAGCCATGAAGGTAAGACTCCAATTGAAAGATGCAAAAATCACAGAACTGGAAGGTACCAGGGATCTCTTCGGAAACCTCTTATTCCTTAGCACTAAGAAGGACCTTGATCTCCAAAAGATCTTTGAGTATCCATTAACACCTGTACCATTGTCGCTAGGTTCAGTAGATGGCTGTATGAAATTGACCAATAAAGCCATTCTACAACACAAACTTGAGGAAATGGCCAAAACTGAGATCGAACCAGGCAGCACTGACATTACCCTTGTTGATGCATCATTTCTTCTGTACCAATTGTTGATTGTCACGTATGGTGAAGTAGCTAAGGACATACTTATCAGGTTATGTCATATGTCTGCTACTGTGCATTTGATTTCAGATCAGTATGACACACCAAAAATTAAAGACCATACAAGGTCAAAGAGGAAAGAGACAGAAAGGCAAGGTAAAGTTACTGTGCAAATAACTGGTCCCAAACAACACCGATTCAAAGACTGGAAATCTGCTATCAAGTCTGGCTCTTTCAAAACTTCTCTTGTGAAATTCTTATCACAAGAATGGGTGAGAGATGAATACCAAGGAATCCTTAACGATCATGTGCTGTATCTCACCACCTAGGAGGAATGTTTCAAATTCAGTGTGAAAGAGTGGAAAATCACCAGAGAGAGAATTGATGAACTTGAATGCTGCCATCAAGAGGCTGATACTAGGATAGTATTCCATTTGACACATTCACTTGCTGACACTCCTTTTGCCACAGTTACAGTGAGAGCCAATGATGCAGACATTTTCCTCCTGTTATTGTATCATGTGAATCAGTACTACATGACTCAAGATGTCATTCCAACAGTCTGGTTAGATGCTGGCTTGTCCAGTAACAATACCAGGAGAATGATAAGCATCTCCACCATCTCAAATGTAGCATGGTGAATGCCATACTAGGACTACATGCAATCACAGGCAGTGATTATACACCTGCAATTAATCACAAGGGCAAGGTCAGGCCACTTTCTCTCATGCTCAAAAGCAAAGATTACACTGCAACCTTAGCAAAGCTTGGTGAGGATGATGTGAACCTTGACAGTCTCACAAAAGAAATACAACCCTGGGTGTGTGCTCTGTATGGAAAGCCAAAGTTAAAATCTGTTAATAAAGCCAGCTTTGCAGTATTTGAGGAAAAATACAAGCCAAAAGATAAGGGTGAATTGCTACAGCTAGTGAAAGGGGGAAATCCCAGTAATTTTCCACCAAGCCAAGCTGTTTTGGCAAAACAGGTACAAAGAGCACATCTAGTAAAATCTATGTGGAAATGGGCATGGAGTCCGAACCCCATGAGATTAGACCCTATGGACTATGGGTGGAAGATGGTCAATGGACACTATGAAATACACTGGTATGACTGTACTCAGATTCCCAGGTCAGTGCAGGACATCCTGGTAGAAGGTTCACTTGAGGTTGATAATGTCGATGAAGAGGAGATGTCATTTGGAGAAAACCGCTACAGAAGAGATAAATCTGAGGGAGAAGAGAGTGATGAAGACTAGTAATTTATTCATCTATTAACATTTCTCTCATATGAAACACCTGTTATGAAACCTCTTGCCATAAGGACCTAAACTAGAGGTAGAAGAGCTCTGTTAATATGAAGTTCAAAGCCATTTGCTTATATGGTAGTAAACAAAAGTGCACAATGGTTGATATTCATAAGCATTCGGACAAAGGAATTACGAACATCTACATATTGACAAACAGTACTGGTGGACTAACTTTATTTTTACATCAGACCATCTGATAATGATTATCTTCAATCCTGACACATCTCTAAAGCTTAGATAGATGATTTGACAACAGTTTGATCCAAGAAAACAGACAGGTAAGAAGATTTTTATAATATCTTAGGTTGAAATAGAACAAATTCAATGGTTTTATGGTGGCCATCTTGGAAATTTTAAGAAAATGTGCGCACTAAATATATGAGTAGCAAAAACAGATGCCTGACCCTAGAATAGATGGGTATAGAGACCTCTATTATATGAATATACACATGATTCCAACTCACAAAAGAAATGAAATCAGTTCCTGAAAGAACATGAGGTTACCGAATTTGACCTAATTTTGCCGGAGAACGCCCCAACGGATTTTTGTAAGACTTGCATTTCTGAAATCAGCAGAAAATTCTACATAGGAATCAACCTTCAAACCTTTTGGTCACCTGGACCCCTGGATTGATCCAGGGGTCCAGGTGAAAATGCGATTAGATCATTCTCTCAACTATTTAAAGAGCCCTGATTTCTTGGAAGGGTAGATCACGTGTGCAGCGGTAGGAGCAAGTGCAGCAGCAGCAGGAGTATGTGTAGCAGGAACATGTGCAGCAGCAGCAGCAGTAAGTACAACAGCTGCAGCAGTAGTAGCTAGTAGTATGAGCAGCAGCAGTAACAACAGCAGTAGCAGAAACAATAATAGTAGCAGAAGTAGCTTAGAAGGAGCAGTAGTAGCAGCAGCAGTTACTGTAGCAGCAACAGGTGTAGTAGCAACTGCAACACCAGTAGTAGAATAGTAGGTGCAGGTACAACAGCGTAGTAGGTGTAGGAAGTAGCACTAGTAGTAGCAGCAGCAGCAGTAGTAGTAGTAGTAGCAGCGATAGCAGCAGTAGCAGCAGAATCAGACGCAGTACATCAGGGCTGGCCAAAATCCGCAACGCTGGAGCAAATTTTTAAAGGTCTGGAGCTAGATACCATAAAACCCAACTCATAAGCCTCGGCTTATATGCCATTTCAAACCCCAGGTGCAGCTTGTATACCATTCTCCCAAAGCTGGACTGAAGCTTATATGTGAGGTTTTATGGTAGTAACATATAGCTCTATACATTATTGTAAAAGAAGTAGTAGAGGAAGGGGGGGGATTTTGGTGATGGGGGCCCCCAAGAAAATGTTGAAATCTAGACATCAAATGGTACATTCTAGACCCTAATCAAAATGCTAGTTTCTCTAAGAAATATAAGATAATTGTCATGAATAATATATTCAATATTTTGGGTAAAAACTACCAGTATGAAATTGAATGCTTATCTGTGTTTGGTAACATACTCAACCTCATAAAATATATCCTACATGTGAAATCATTCATTATCATATATGCATGATACAAGATCATCAGGAGTTTGCAGCTTTCCCCAAAGATATTTTGAAGATCCCTACCAAAAATATCGATTTCTGATACATTCTGACATACCCAATATCAAGTTGCCTCATATATTCTAGTCCCTACCAGCTAGGGTACAAAACAGTGAATTATAGAAAGGATTTGGGAGGATATCGATAGACAGAGACAGGTAAGATGGGAGGAGGGATGGAAAACAGTAGGCTATGAGAGATGGACAGGGATAGATTTGAAAGAGGAATATAATGGGACCCCTGAGAAACTTACCACCCTACTACACATACTTAATTTTACATATTATCCTCTCAGCTGGCTGTACTTAGCGAAGTGGGGAATTTAAAAGTAGGGTCATGTGACCATACCATAAAAACACCTGGGGCGAATGTTTTTATTTACAGAAAATCCAAATAGTGTTTAGAGATAACAGAAGGGTACTGGTCCAACCCTGAACCATTTTGGTTCTGAACTCTTCACAAGTGGAGGGATGTTTCAGCATATGAAAGTTTGAATGATCTCTGAAAATACATATACGTTTGACAAACCCCAAAAATGACCCCAGATGAAAAATTACCCAGGGTGAAAAATTACCCTGCTCTGTCTGCTATGGAAAAAGCAATTTTAATTTGCTTTTTGGGGTCATTTTTCTTTATCTATCCATCATAAAACCAATATATATGAAAAGAGGAGGATTGGTAAAGGTAGTCTAGAATACTAAACTACTTTTTAGCTATCTTATTTTATATTCTGTTTAAATTATTTCAGTGGGTATGAGGGAAAATAGCTCTCTGGGCTCACAATAATGCAAATGATAAGTTTGTATCACATATGAGATTGATCAATCATACATCATTGGAAAGCTCAATATCTATCCTAGTTAAATCTAAAATAATATTTGGATATAAACTATAGCAATTGAGAAAACACAATTTGAAACTTAATCTGCTGCCCATTCATTACTGAAAGCCACTATAGGGGAGAGGCCACTTTTCTAGGTCAACTGATAAGGCAGAGAGAGGGGAAAGGGGACGGGTGGGGGGCAGAGTCATAAATGGCACTGGGTCAAAAATTACGCAGGGTCAAAAATGACTCTTGGGTGAAAATTCTTCAAGTAGGGTGAGTGGGGGGATGGTGGGGGGCAGGGCCAAAAATGACTCCGGGTCAAAAATCACCCAGGTTTTTTTTTTATTCTTTAGCTCAGACCTGTTTGAGGGTCTGTCATCTCTGAGTGTTCCTCTAACTGAGCTTTAATACATAGTACAACCGTACTGTATGACCTAACATCATCACACGTCTAATGTCTTGACTTTCATATATAGAAAATCTAAAAAGTGGTCCTCTAGTTACCATGTCCAAATCCCACTCATACATTGAGATGGACCACACAGACATGGATATGTGTGACACTGGTGTTTTTATAAGTTTCAACCTGCCCCTGTCCGTGTTATCACCCAGACGCCCCTCTTGCCTATTGTCTCTATTTTTAGACACACCAGATGCTATCCATCACACTTGTGATTTTCAGGCCTACATGACACCCAAAATTCTCAATATTATCGAACCCGTACTCACCGTACAGGATGCTGCATCAGGTATCCATGATAGATCTTCAATATTGTCCACAGACTTAATAACACAATGTCATCTTGAATATCACCTTGAGTTTTCACCATGGTTACACTTGTTATCACCAATCATAGTCGTCCTTTGCTGTGTGCTCATGTACCGTATGCGTATGCGTGTGACACACCTGGCACAGCTCATCACTCTTTACAGTACACTGACCATGGCAGAACCACAATCTTGGACTAAGCTGAAGGAGATGATTAAGAACGCCTACCATGACTGGCCATCGTCCCGGTACCCACAGATCCGATGGAGACAAAACAATGGATCTAGTTACCTGGAAAATACGATGCTATGGTGCACTTCGTGCTTATCCTAAGATCCACTCTGGCGGGAGCACCTTTAGCTTCCCCCTGGTTAACATACTGTGCGGCAGGAATCTCTCGCCCACCTTTACCATAGTCCAAAGTTGACTCCTCCACGGTTCACCACACCTTTCGCCCGCCATTTCAACGCTCAATGGAGAAATGAGGTCACGATGATAATTGCTGGTTGGCTGAAAACTATCCACCTGGAGAGGTATCCTCGGTGCCCCACTAGTTTTGATCCTGAAGTCAAGACCCCATACATTGATCTTAGTAATCGCGCAAAAGGTCATGTCGGACTTTCAACTGACCCCAAGTGATGGAGAATTGATCAGCAAGTTTCGTCTCACTGTCGCCATTACGGCCCAGGAGATCTCATCGAAGACGAACTCGTGACCTGTGATGACATAGCAACGGATAGGTCGGTGATGACGCTGATGTGGGGATGTCCCCATCCCACAACACCATCCCCCTACAGAACCTCTCACCCCCCTCAGGACCCCACTTACACCCCAAGTCTCAATAACATATCAGCTCACCTCGTAACCACTTATCCACTTACGATAACATCAAGTGACAACAGTAGATAAGTTTAGCTAATACGTTATGCGCCGTTGCTTATCCAAACAACGCCGGCCAGAGCGCCTGGTAGGATCTTTTACCGCCAGTCGCGTCAGCCGGCGCCATCTTAAATATGCATCGATGTATCGAAATTGATGTGCGTCAAGGCCGTCGCCATGGTAACCATCAATTTGGTGACGCCCTAAACTTTTGCATGCGTCATAACAACAATATTGACACGTGTTAACACGACTTTTTGCTCAGTAAACTTTCACCTACCTTAGAAGCCATTCTGAGCACCCAGCTCCATTAAAGTAAACTCGATTTGCGTAATGTGGGAAATAAAAACAAATCTTTCTCTTTAGAACGGCCAACCAAACACAAAATTAATTCAAAATTCCGAATTTGAGACGCAATCTACGCAAATAACCCACCTTCCACCCGACATTGTCACCGTGAGGTGGAGAGTGAGCCTGTTGGTAAAATTGAGGTCGATTTCATAGACCTCTATGGTGGCGTTGATTACATAACGTCTAAGATAAAAAAAAACACTGCCTTGCTCTTTTATAGTGCACTGACCAGAGCGTTGCGCTCCGAACTTTCGGCACATTTTTCGACCTTTTCAAAATTTAAACTTTTCGACCGGCAGTTTCAAAGATTAATGACCATACATTACCAAAATCCAGTTATGCACCCATATACACCCAAAAACAAAGGTGGGAGCAATTCTGAGCAATTACTCAAGCTTATAAACAATAAATCGATACACAATCTCGCCATGACGGCACAGCGCCAGCGCAGTGTCGCCACCTGGTGTGTTACCCATGAACTAACCAAAGCATCCCTGGTAACCAAGCCTGTGCCTTGCCTAGGTCTATAGAGCTCTATGTATTGTGTTTGTCAAGTTGATCAGATACAAATTTAACCTTGCTGTCTTTTCTGTATTGACCGAGGCCAACCTTGTGAACTATATCAGCTGTTTCCACTGCTAACGGTTGGTCTCTGTTCTGTTATCTTTATCACAGGCCAACCTTCAGACGAGGCACCACTTGCTTGCTTCACCCTCTTTCATCCAACATCATCACAACGCTCATCCTTTTAATTTTTTATCTAAAAAAATAAGGGTAAAATAAAATAAGATGAAATTTTTTATTAATGAAAATTCTCATTTACATGATAAACCACCCCTAGGTGGTCATGTGACCCTTGATACCTTTATCCAAGTATCTTTTTCAACACATTTATTCAAGTGTCATTTCATAGGTAGACAAATAGTTCAATATACACTACTCCCTCATCAGTAACCTAGTGATTTCTCAGGATGAATGTTATTATGAGTACAAATGTCATAAAACATCAAAAGTGTATGAATAAAATGTAGAAAACATTACTTCAAATTTCAACATTTTTACTTGGTTCACAGTTATATCATAGAATTTCTAGGGATAGATCTTGCTTTTGTCAGCCAATACACTTTTATGATCCATATTGAAAAAATACGTTATCAGTTCTTTCACATTCAGGGTATTGACAACGTCAAATATGACACACACCCTTGTAAATTCATTCCAGATATCACCGACAGCCATCCTCCATACATAGAAATAAGTTCTTCCTTGTTGGAGTAGCATCCATGATATTTAACCTCCGACTTATGGCTTTTACGTCCATAACATTCATCTTTTACTGTCCTATTAAACTTCCTGTGGAGTAAATAATGACAAGTGTCTGCCATTAATAACCTGGCTGTTGGTAGTTCCACAATTGTAGTAAATATTTACGCTTTAGCTCTCTCCCTCTTGGCAATCATTACGGCCTCCAAACAGTTTGACATCTTGAGATAGTATTGAGGTGTTATGTAGTCATTAATGCATACTCTATACAGATGCATTGTGTCGCCTTTTTGGATATATTTTTGCCCTAGACCTTTATAAATGAAAAAAACATGTATATTTGGAAAAAAAATGTAATGATACAAATTATTTTGTCATTATTAAACGTACATAATAACTCATAACTCTAACTAATAGAATACTTTACCAAACATGTGACCTTTCCTCTATGGGTTCAAGGCTATAAAATATGCTTATACTGGTATACAAGGTAAATACTTACTGAAAAGAACCTAGATCCATTGGAAAAGCCTTAACCTCGCAAACAGGCATCCTAGAATACATTGTTGATGATGATGTGTACAAGTCACAAAAAAATGAACTTGTGTCCTTTAGATAAGAGCCACAGACATATATACCCTTCATACTTTGCATTCTCACCTTACACTCATAGTTTGACACGTTTTTCACAGCTAACACTTAAAAGAAAAGAAGTATTTATTTTATCTCCCCTTAGCATGTTGCACACACAATGTGTGAATGCTTGTTGCGATCACAATATCTGAATAATTAAATACAAATAAAAAGTAAAGAAAAAAAAAAATGACAGGTGGCGCCACCCACTCATTATGTTACTCCGACGTTCTACTCGCGTCACTCCACCTCTTCGCTTTACACACCTTTTATGTGGCTACACCCTCACGCATCACTATATAAAGAGTCTAACATAGAGGTGGTAGAGGGTGTTCGTGGTAGTAGTGGCTCCCTTGCGTTGTCAAATGTGATGTCACAATCTTCACAAAGATAAACTGCTGACACCTTCTCCTCCTTCATCCTCCTTCATCCTCTTTCATGCGTCATCACCTCCACAATCATCTTTTTTTTTTTAATATTAATTTTTTTTATTAAAATTTTTTATATCCAGTAAAAACCCACCCCCCACCCCAAAAAATCTTTTAAATTTTTATTTTTTTTAAACTTATTACACACACATTCACCTTTAACCTTCATGCTAATAAAGTCATGTAATCCGTTGTTTACAAATAAGAGACCACGTGGTTAAGTCACATGGCTAGATCATGTGTTGTTTACAAACAAGAAGGTCATGTGGTTGACCAACCCCCATTTACATAATTGGGTCACGTGACCTAGACCATTAGCCAATCAGAAACCTTCATTTGGAAATCACTCCACAGGGGGTCTAGGTCACATGATCAAGGGGGCATGGCCTATTATGCAAATGAGGACTCATTAGCATAAAGGGGCATGGCCTATTATGCAAATGAGGGGTCACATGACCAAATGGAGGGCTCTGATTGGCTAAGGGGGCATGGCCTATTATCCAAATAAGGAGCTCACCACGGGGGTCCAGGTCACGTGACTAAATAGAGGCCTCTGATTGGCTAAGGGGGCATGGCCTATTTTCCAAATAAGGAGCTCACCACGGGGGTCTAGGTCACGCGACCAAATGGAGGCCTCTGATTGGCTGCATCCCGGGTAAGCAATTTCCTTAGATTAGCTGTAGTCCCAATTCCGATACATTATATACTACTTAAGTGTCTTCTATAGATATGCAGTAAAATGGCGTAAGTAAAACTATTGCATCATAAGAATATGTATGTTTTTATATTGACTCAATTAGAATGGAAATTGGAGGCAGCTTTATGGCCATGGATATTGTAAATCTCATCAAAATAGAAGTGGTATTTCCAACCCTGCATTATAGAGGCTTTGTTTTTAATGTACTTTAATAGACCTTCAATATGGACCATAATAATCCATTCCTTAACTTTATCATCACACTCTCAGTATCAAAAAGTTCCTCTACATAGTAATAACCATAGCATTACAGTTAAGATGCATAAATGTTTGCATCAGAGCATAATCCAGTGAAGATTTCTATCCCAAATTATTCTGGCCATGAATCTTGTGATGTAATCCCACATAATCAATGGTTTGTTTTCAATTAAATGTACAAATAGGTGTTTTAGGAGTGGTTGACTCAAGGTGAAATGGTGGTCATCTCAAGGTGAAATTGGTATGTTTCTAGGAAATAAGTCATATACAGAAAGTATTTACCATTTCTGCACATTTCCTTATGCTATCATTTAACAAAGATGTTTGTCTATGCCTAGAATCAAAATGTTGTATATGTGAGCACTTCTCATCTTCAAATTATCAAACCAAAGTTGGAGAATTCTGATGAAATGACCAGCTGGTCATAGTAAAAACTATTCAAACATGGGAACTTTAGTGTATTATCATGCAGTGACAATTACTTCATATATTCCAGGACATAATTCTATGGGGTACTATAACACCTCTATTTCAATAATATTAGGGTTTAAGACCAATGCAGTACATGTGAAAGTGATAAAAACAAGCTGACAGGTGGTCAACTCTAGGTATGTGGTCGTCTTTAGGTTAATCTACCCTACTGTTGTGTGTAAAGCAATGGCCATATGGCATAATTGTCTCCTCATTCCCCCATAAGGGGTTAATGAGGGGTCATTGCTGACACCTGGTGTCAAACTTCTACACTACTCTCGGTTACCCTTACCCACACCGCCTTCATCCAGCGTGCCCTGCGTGCAAGATGGCCGACTCACACTACCGGTTCAGCCCAAAACCTACTTTGACAGTGAATTAAATCTGTTCAGTGAATTATGTGGCTGATAAGTGAATCAACCGGCCTATTGAAGACCAATATATCAAGACCTGACTGTATTCCCACCACTGCAACAATGAGCAGCATCAAGACAGCGCTATGCCCAGGCCCCAGGCACAAGCAAGAACAGGTGGTCCACCATGAAGATGTACCTGGGCTTCTCCCATGCCATGGTATTCAACTACAAAGCTCCGACCTACCAGGAGTTCTCTCATGTGAGGGTTCACATGGGGTACCCATGGCCCCATTCTACCACAGGAGGGTCAAGGCCATAAAAAGGGACAAGACTTATGTGCCAAAGCCGAAGCTCCCAGTCCCATTGAATGCACTCAGGAGGATCCTGGCCAGCTTCACTCAGGATCTGGCTGGCCAGGTTCTGAGAGCGGTGGTGCTCCTACGTTATCATGGCACCATGCGAAAGTCAGAAGCTCTCCCAGCAGCAGTGCTCCTCTAATCAAGTACCTACCACCTCACAAGAGGTGATGTCAGGATTACCAAAGACTTTGCAATGGTGAGAGTGAAGGCCGCAAAGAACCTCCAGGAATTCGATCAGTACCGGGAGGTCACACTGCAGGCCACACAGAACCCGACCTATTGTGCCATAAAGGCACTACAGTGGGTGATTACAGACACACCCACCACGAGCCCGTCCGACCCAATGTTTATGTTTCTGGACACCCGGGCTCCATTGCCTACAACCCATATTGACAGAAAGTGGTTCTGATATCCTTGAACATCCCACCATCTCCATTCAGCCTACACAGCTTCTGGAAGGCTACTGCCACTCTAGGGCTGGTTGCTCTGATCACTCCATCAAAATATTTGGAGGATGGGCTTCAGACATATATAAAGTGTACATACACAAAGACCCACACTCTAAAGTACAATGCGCCATTGGCGCCACCTTGTAGGCGTACATGAACACTGACACTTATTTTTATGCATTCATTATGGTTCTTAATTTCATCAGCCACCACACCATCCCATATTCACTTCACCTGGCAGGTTTTGCCCATTTTATTATCTCAATTCAATGTTTTATTATAATCATATTATCACTACTACTACTTTTGTTAATATTATTATCATATTTATTAGTTACAGTGGTTGTCACTATTACAATACAACCCTAAAGGATACAGATAATAAACCTTTATATCCCACTCCTGCCTCCATCTTCACTTAACCTAGAGATCAGTAATGGTCTCCTCATTTCCCCGTAAGGGATGAATGAGGGGTCATTGCTGACACCTGGTATCAAACTTCTACACCTCTCTCGGTTACCCTCACCCGCACTGCCTTCATCTGCTATTCCATTTTTCGTCACCATCCACCATACAACTCATTTTGACCCACCCACCCACACCTCATTTTATATATTTACCTTTTATTTGTACTCTGTCCTCGTACACCCATTTTATTATCTCAATTAAATGTTTTATTATAATCATATTATCACTACTACTACTATTGTTAATATTGTTATCGTATTTATTACTTACGGTGGTTGTCACTATTACAAAACAACCCTAAAGGATACAGATAATAAACCTTTATATCCCACTCCTGCCTCCATCTTCACTTAACCTAGAGATCAGTAATGAATCTATGAAATTGATACTTCGAAACATGTGATATGGCTAACAGGGATGGAAGATGATTAGTACAATATGAAATAGATACTAGAATTAAATGTTCACACAAAACCAACAAGGTAAAATTAAATTAAATGCTGACCAGGATTTTATCATATTCTTGCTCATATAGTACAATGTAAGTTGAATATCAAGTAATAAAATGATGTACGTTCTGAGTTCTTCAACAACTCTTCATCAGGATGTATGAAATAGATAATAGATAGAATAAATTATAAGTATCAGTCGGTATCAGATTAGCAATTCATTTTCGATCAATGCTAAACCTCCTTGATAAACTGGAGCAAAGTCTCATTAATAATCTGGAGCATGCACAAACAAAATAACATCGTCATATATTATAAAATACACGGTTGCTTTGATATTCAACATTATGTCTATATTAATCTACATTTGTACATCCTGTCATTTTGTATGAATAAGAATTGAATCGGGGCTTCATACATCTTTCTGAGGTTTAGTTTTATATTATACTCCACCTGGCTCTGCACCGGTTTGTTCCTACTGTAGGTTTATTTCCTTATTCTACTGCATGTTGGAGGGCCAGCAGGAGGTTTTATGAATTAGGTCAGTTCTGGCAGGAGGTTTTGTGAATGGCTCAGGTATGGGAAGAGGTTTTGTGAAATAGGCCAAGTGTAGCAGGAGGTTTTATGAATTAGGTCATTTTTGAACAGCAGACAAAATTTTTGGGAAGATTCTGTCCCATATGGGATTTGTACCCATTCACCAGACAGTGCTAGGCCCCAGGGTCCCATGTGCTAACCATTACACCATGAGTCCTGAGCTGATACTTTTGGTGTTAGAACATCTACTGCATAGTGATATGCTAATACTATGACTGAGTAATCAATTATAGATAAACAGGATAATTTCACTTTGAAAGATTGACTGGTCAATGTAGTGTAGTGGTTGGTTAAGGCCTGCGACTAGAAATCTAGACCGCACAGGTTCAAACCCCTGGTGTGATTTCGTTTTTATACTCAGTTGACCACTTTAATTTTTACAACAAATCTTAATGTATTATAATGAGTATCCCCTGCCAATAGAATAACAGGGGTTTCAGGGAGGTCATTTACAAAGACCCCTTTTTACCTTGTATGTGTATGTTGAAAACATTTTTCCATTGCAGTCTTGAACCCACATTCAGTAATTCAAAGTCAGACATGCTAACCATTATACTATTGAGATTGATGATGATTGTAGGCTGGAACACCATGTATACATTTATCAGAGCTTTGTATCACAGCAAGTGTAGAAGATTCAAATCCTCATCTAGGCCTCTACAGTTTATGTCAAAATATGCTCTTCTAGACCTGTACAGTTTATATCAAAATATGCTCTTCTAGGCCTTACAGTTTATGTCAAAATATGCTTATATTCATGGTTTTACTGTTATATAAATTTTTGTGGATGGAGGATGAGTAAGAAAACCTTGGAACTTTGCCTCAGAGGTTTGCCTCGGAGGTTTTGTGGCAAATCCTCCAGGTCTACGGAGGTTTTCCATTGCAAACTCTTACAGAATGATAGTTCATGTAGTGCACTCAGGTCTACACTGCTTTGGTGCATCATGCCCTAAAAGATGCAATAACATGGAAGCATCATGTAGCGATTACAAAGGCATCTATGAGTATCAGTAATGGGTATTTGACACTTGTTTGCCTCTGGCAAAAGATGAACGCTTAATAAATGACATAGAAAATCCTTTATTTCTTGACTGCTTGAAATTTTCTTTGTCACATAAACAGTATTTCTACTATTTCTTTAGTTGGAGCTATCTATTAAGCACCAAGGTGTCTCACAATCTGCTAGATAAATAGAAGCCATGTAATAGGTCTTCTATATGGTTTGTGTTTCATCCACCCTAATCCAACACCATTGATTGTTTTCATTATTTGATCACCCCTCACTTAATCAACATATATGACTGTCACTTATATCTCCTTACAGCAGGCCTGCATCCTTCACCATTCCATAGAATATGCTTTTCTTATTTCTTAGCAGTTCAGAGGGACTGGCAAACTCAAATATATTTCCATTGTCCAACACAGCAATTCTGTGAAGTAAAAAAACACACACATGTACTCAACTTACATTTGGCTGATTCTTTTGGAAAATTCCAACAAGCTTGGCTACAGTTATATTGAAAGCAAAGTTAGTATTAGACATTAATAATCTGGGGTTTTTAAAGAATATACATGGGCATGGATCATTGCAAAAGGATTCACATAAATTGGAATCATTGATTTCAGCAAAAGGTGGAATAAAATGCTCACCGGTCATAGTCAATGATCGTGTTAAGGCGATGGGCTATTGTAATGACAGTGCAGTCTTTAAACTCAGCCCTGATTGTGGCCTGAATGAGTTCATCTGTCTCTAGGTCTACTGCTGCTGTCGCTTCATCCAGAACCAGGATACATGTCTTACGAAGTAGAGCTCGTGCCAGACATATAAGCTGCCGCTGTCCCACACTGTAATTGATTATGAATCAGAGATAATTATCTAATATACTGTCTATAACAAACTTGTCATATGACATACACATACTGATAACTATAGGTTCGACAGCATCAGTCATAACAGACACTTAGACCAAACCAGGTGATAATCAAAGGTATAATTTCAATGCTTACGAGACATAGCTACTCAGGTCCTACCTCCCCCAGTGTGTACACTGTATATTCTAATGTAATAAATAGCTATTTTTATGTCATGCTACAACACACAGGCAGTCTACTTTCCTACAGAACAGTATGATCCAAATAAATTATATACATCCTAGACAAATTTCAATACCAAACATGCCCATGTGGCCTGAAGGAGATATAATGATGGGTACTCAAAGTACAATACACTATTTCAAGCAGCGTTTTCAGAATCCATGTGTGACTTGTAACCTATCACGCAAATCTGAGGCATAACTTATCTAGGGACGTGACTTGAGGTTTGATGATACTTCTTTCAAGTTTAATCAAATTATTGTGTGTTATATTAGGCCACTTCATACCTCATATTCTCCCCTCCTTCTGTACATTCGTGATCCAGCTTCTGTGGCAGTGACTGAACATATGACTTAAGGTGGGCAAGCTCCAAGCACTCCCACAAATTGTCATCACTCTTTGACTCATAAGGATCTAGGTTCATCCGTATGGTCCCCGAGAACACCACTGGGTCCTGGAAAATGTAGATAGGTACTTGGTATATCGTGTTGTACACTTGTAATTGTTAATGACATCTTTGTCATACTCTCAAGGTTCATTTAACAAAAGTAAAATTTCACATTTTTTTTTAGAGTAAAAGCTAACTGCACATGCATGATTATCATGTTCATATGTGTAGACATGTGAACTACTCTGAAGTTATAACAAGGAATGAAAGTGATATCAAAATGCTATACTATACATTATCTCAGAGTGACTGTCTAAATTTACTATACATGTGTATTATAATTTTATTTGAATGTGTAATCATCATATGCTACTTTATCTTAAGTATTCAGCCATTATTACTAAAATTGATCTATAGGTATAATTTACCTGTGGGATGATAGTAAGTTTGGAGCGCAGGTCATCAAGGCCTATCTCATCAATCCTTTTTCCATCGATGATGATTGAACCAGACACAGATTCAATGATTCTGAACAAGGCCATGGTAAGAGAGGACTTTCCAGCACCTGTTCTGCCTACAATACCCACCTATGGAGAAAGGATAAGAATTTGGGTCAGGTATAGGATTATCATAGGTAAAGATAATGAACAATGCTGCCTGGTTTTTGTCGGTAATTGACTTTATGTAGTTATCCACCTGCATAACCTTTTTACTATGTCCAGGAATAGATATTATATACAAATGTATTTAGGCTAAAAAGATGGCCATTTCTCCAAACTTACCTTTTCACCTGGTCTGAATGAACAGTCAACCCCTCTCAACACCAAATCAAGGCCTGGCCTGTACCTTGTTGAGTATTGCTCAAATGTCACTTGGCCATGTTGTGGCCAATCAGAGCCTATCCTGTCATGCTCTATAATTGCTGGTGCCTGCGAATAATAATTTGTGGGCATCTTGAGTATTTTCTTAAATCATATGATAAGTAACTGGGAGAATGTTGCCAATGCCCTACAAAATTCCTAATTCAAAAACTGAAGGGTCAGAGGTAAATATTATATTACTGCTGTTGTTACTTGAATCCTGATATGGTAATATCAATGGAAGATATGAAAAGATCCCATCCAAATGGACCTGGGAGGGCATTTCAAAGTAATGATAAATCATCATTTCTTAAAAAACAAACTCGTGGTATCACATCCTATTGATATACCTACCTCCTGTGGACAGTCTGTGTATTCTTGTATCCTCTCTATTGCAACAATGTGATTCTCAAGGTCACATGACTTTAGCACGGCCAAGGTGAGTTGCAGTGTGACCTGCAGCAAAACACATTCTGCATTTTGCTATTGATTTCTCCTGTATGAACATTTATATATATATTTATATATGTGCATGCATAAGTCAAGAAAAAAATGGCTAATAAAATGCTATTCACTGAGCTTCACAAGCTACAAGAGGCAATTTGACTGCAGCACTTATGATCTAATATTACATTATCATTTTGTTCACATTTCACACCAGTTTCATGTGATTATCATAGCAATTTTATGTCAATGTCATAGTCCTGATGCACCATTGTTGTGAGGAACAAAAATTACTTTGCAGTGTGGCAGGTGACACATATATGCACATGTGATCCTAGTGCAATTTATGTATCCATGAAAATATTGTTACCCTAGTTGAGTAAGAACCTTCTGATCAAAAACGGCAGTTTCTCTTTCTTTAAATAAATGGGACAGAAAGCAGATGATTGATCTGAAATACGCTAAGAGAAATCAGAAAATTGTTAAAAAATCAGCTTCTGCCATTGAGATGGGTGTGAACTACTAAGTTTCACATGGTGACATGGTGATTTCTTAAAATCGACATGTGACATGGATTTTAGTGACATGAGTTGAAACATTCGTGACATGACATAGGTCCTTCCTTAAATTCGACATGGGACATGAGAGGTTCATAGAGGTGACAGGGGACATGGGGATTTATGTGACATATGCATTTCTTAAAATCGACATGTGACATGGAGGACCCATCCACCACCCATTGAGCTTATCTATTTAGTGTATAGACAAGAATTGGTCTCCAATAAGAGGTATGTAATGGTGTTGACCAATTTGGGTGGACCGGATATGGGCTGTTAGGCAAGAGATGGTTATTGATTTTGGGTGTGCAATATGGGGCTTCTCGGTTAAATCAACAGGCCTGTTGCATTCAACATGAAATAAGTAGATAAAGATGCATAAGAATTGGTCACCACTGAGTGTTATCACACAAGACAAAGCCGAGTGTGATAACTCTCAGGGGCAACCAATTTGAGCACTCTATTGTATTTATCTCAAGTTATATAATTAATATAAGGTTATAATTATCATGGTACAGGTTTATTATAATGGTATTTATGTGTAGCGGTGTCTACTACATCAGTGGGGTGTTTCAGAAGCCGGACATGATAATGAACTTTAAATATCTGTTTCTAAAACTGTTGGATTCTAAACTTACAACTGCAACCATTATCATCTCTCGCCAGTCATATAGTTATAGACAAAGTAAGTTAATGGTAATGCTTTAGAAACACATGCAGTTATAAGCCTACAATCACTATTAAAACTGCTATCATATCTCCTTATGACCGGTTGTGAACATTACCTGCTTCTGAAACACCCCGCAGGTGTGTGCTATTCCAGGACTCACCCATTTGGTCACCTAGGGGTCAGGCCTGCATACTCACATGTGAGGTCACCTGTCCCAGGTAGCCACACTACACACACTAAGAAGGACCACCATATTCTGTGGGTGGTTCCCAATATTTTTTTTTGTGTTCCTTAATAAATAAAGGGTGTTGAGAGTGCCAATTGTGACGAACTATATTACTTTTGTTTCTATTTCATTAGTTAAGTATAGCGGTTCATGTATATTTTCAAAATTTCATTTGTCTGGTGTTAGCAAAACAATAATCATTAGACAGGTCTGAGACGAGGCTGGGAAGAAGCCCCAGACTTCAAACATACCCTGTACTCAAAAGTATCTACTAAGGGCATATATAACAAATAGAGGTGCACTAGGTGATTCTAGGGGCAGATAAGAAGCATGAGGCCTTAGGCCGAGTGCCTTGTTATCTAGCCCATAGAATCACCGTGTGCACCTCTATTTGTTATCTATGGTGTTTATACCATGGTTTTAACCATTAAATTAATTATTTTACCTTATAAAGCCATGAAAATCAATGTTATTTGTTGCGAGTCGACGTAATCCGTCCTCCGCCATATTGGTTTCTTGGCGATACAAAGTGTTTGGTCCTACAGACATTTTCATAGAGCCACCGCTTGTAAGGAGTGCATGCGACGGCCAGAATACCCTTAGAGCATATACCAACGTGACAACTTGTGTCTCGCCGTGGTAAACAATCCGTCCGCTACGCAGTCAACATGACGGCAAAAATTTTGCTCAATTCGATTTTTCTATCTTCAATTCTGTTACATATACAGTTCAAATCATGGCAAATTAAAGGTAGGTGATAGAATAATAATGTCAAGATTCATCATGTGTAGCCAATAAGCTTCTAATGCTATAGTTAATAGTTAATATTGAATTAAATCTTTGATGTCAATTTGCTGTCACATCGTCTCATCTCAAGTGTCAACATGGGTTCATTTAGCACATACTATTCAAACTTCAATATCTGCTCCAGGCACCGTAAAATCATTCAAGAACGTGATAACCATGGTATAAATGTACATATCTGTCTACAGCTTTGGAAGTACACCCATGGCCATTTATGTACCTGCTTTCCTGTGATCACTGGACCATGACCACCCTCCAGTGGAGTGCATTCAGGCAGAACATGAGTGGATATCACTGTGGTCTTGGTACTGAGGTGCAACCCACATCCACCTACCCTTACCTACTGTACTCTTAGGGAAGCCACATCCAATTATGTTTTATGTAAGAAAATTGTTAATTTCTTGGCTATGAGGGTTCATATTCGAAATATCTTAACATTTGCTTGTAGAAAAGGCCTTTAACTTTCACATGAGCTTGAGATTTTCTTTAGGAAATAAAATCGGAAATTTGTTTTAGTAGTTCTTACAGGTACATTTTATGGTCAGTTGGTGCCAAAATCCATTATTTACTTAAGACTCATACTGTAATTTGTCATGTTGAGTTTGTTCCTGGGTAAATAAATGTTCCTCTTTCCTGTAGTGCCATTACCAAAATTATAAAAGTAATAGAAAAGCTTCAAGGGGTTAATGAAATCACAAGAGGGCAGACATCTGAAGGGGAATTAATAGTGATGAGTATTTGTTGCTTACCTGAAGGGAATATGAAACACTGAGACCTGCTGTTCCAGCATCGATAGAACCTGAGACTGCAAGCACTGCTGCAGACAACACGATTATATTCCCTATCATCTCAAGGTTAGTTGAAAGCCACCTGGAATGAAATATTTAGTTTTCAACATTATAGGGAATCATATTACCATTTTGAGACTAAGGTTTATGCGAGAATATTACTGTTTACCTGTAGAAGGATAAAAGGTGTTCTTCAGGATTGTTTCCTATCTCTCTCATAAGAGGGCACCAGTGGTGGCCCCAAACACATGATGTACAAAACAGCCCAGAGGACGCTCATAGCACAGCTAATAAACCTTAACAAGCATTATGTATTATTCTGTCGTTCTCTTACTATTGGGGAGATTTAGACCTACCCATATGGGTAAGTGTTGGTATATTGGAAACAGCCTTTTCTAATAAATGAAAGCATTTCCCTCTGTTTTTAGTGGATCAGGCTGTTTGGCATTAGCTTGACCAAAAAGTGAGCCCAAGTTCAAGAAAAAGTTTAAATGATCTGGGTCCTATGATGTAAGATAATGGTAAACATGTATTTTCACATAAAGACTTTCAAACAGGCATTTATTCAGCATAATGTTATTAAGGTGATTAGGTGTAATAATGCTAGCCAACGTGATTCTGTATGACCTACCTTGCTGCAACTATATTGGGGTAGTATGCTACATTGTTTTCATCTGTGAGTTGATCAGATAGTTGAACAAAACGATCACTAGCTTGGTAAGCTCGGATAATGCTGGTTCCAGAAACTGTCTCACCAAAGTGTTTGTATATTGATGATCTGCTGACTGATTCAAGTCTTTTGAGTTGACGTGATGTAGCGATGTAAAAGCGCTAAAAGGATATATAAAACATGACATAACCTCACTTGAATATATCAAAGGTCATTTGCAGACATGAAACTCAGGTCTGCAGGGATAGACACTAGCATTTTTGGCCATGGGCCACCCGGGCCCATAGCTATGGAAATCTATGAATTGTCAAAAATGATTTGGATAATAGTTTGCTTTATAATATAGATTTGATCTGAATTTCAATCTACTGAATGCAAAAGGATGCCTACAGATCCATGTATCTTTATTTTCACGATGCACTAATGTAATACTAGTGAGTAGACTGCATTATGCCATTCCATCAGATGGATGCATCATGAAGGCAACAGGGCAAAGCACATCAAAGAACTATGGAACACTTCAAATGGTAATGACAGAAGAGAGTATGTAGTTCTGTGCAGTGTGTTATAATTATCTCGGGACAAGTTATAATAACGGTATAGGACTCACATAGGGGGCAGGCCTGCATAGTCTGTCCCTGGTAGCCACACCACACACAAGAAGGCCACCATATTGTTTGGTTGGTGCCCAATTTTTTCTTTTGTGTGTTTCTTAATAAATTAAGGGCGTTAAGAGTGCCAATTGTGACAAACTAAATATACTATTGTTTCTATTTCCTTAGTTAAGTATAGCGGTTCATTATATGATTTAACATGTATAACAATGAATCAAGAAAGGTTTCATACAAACCTGCACAAGGAAGTAAAAGATGGCGAGTGGGACAAGTATGACTATGAACAGTGGTGTACTGTACATAATGATGAATATTGTGATGACCACTCCAGCCAAAGTTGCCAACCAGATTTTCAATGTAATTGGAATGTTAAAGTCAACTGTGTCTACATCCTTCCCAAATCTATTCAAGATTCGGCCAAGTGGGGTAACATCAAAAAAAGACATGGGCGCTCGGAGGACAGTTTTAAGCATACTGCTGTGCGTCATTCGTGACGCTTGAACTGTCCCAAGGGCTATAGAGATTGCCTGACCCAGGGTAGCTAAAGCTGAAAGATAAGATAACATGGGATTAAATAGATATTATATTACTGATATTAGAAGTGAATTGCAGAAAGTCAAGACAATAAAGAATAGATAAATCCTTTAAGATAGTCTTCGGAATTAACTATTAGACACAAGAAAGCAAAACAGAAAATCTTGTGTTGGACTTTGCTCCTATGATTCTTTGTTTTATTTCATGTCCATGAGAGCCAAGCTCCATATTCAATCATGTGACTGATATCTAAGGGAACTTACTTAGTATAAAACCCATGCCTCCATATACTCCAAGACGAAGGTCTCTGAGGGCTATATCCTGGGTGCCATTTATGGGTAGAGGATCATTTGACCACTCAGCCAGCCATATGTTTGTGAAGGATTGGGCTACCAGAAAGATCACATAGAAACCAATTGTAATGCTGAAGTTTAGGAGTCCATAGAAGTTAATGTAATCCTTGATTACACTAGGCTTCACCTGCAAATAAAAGGTACAATTTGGAGGCTTGTTTTTTTCTCAGAGTCCAAAATCTTATGTTTTCATGACACATTGTATCGACCTCCTATCAACACAACCATATTCATGTGTAAAACAAAGTTACATGATGTAACTCAAGTTTTTGTAGCCTGCTGAATGGGCTGGCATGAATGGAGAACTGGAAACTCAAAAGGAAGTGTTCAACATACATCATGATAACCCAATGGAGAGTGCCATTAAAATACTAGTTGAGATGTTATAACAAATAACAAACTGTCTCAATCATATTCATTGTAAGATGCCCTCTCATGGGTTTTTCTAAGATCTAAGTAAGTTAGCTAAGTAAGTTTGTTCTTGCTTTATATTCATGTCTTTGTTGATACAAATAATTTGGTCCGCACATAATCAACTGGGCCTGAAAAAGAAAAACCTTTGGAAAATCTTTTGCATAGATGGTTAGTGATGTCCTTACACTTCCAGTTTGAACAGCTTCTTCCACTATTAACTTCTCATTCTCTGTCCTGCTATTTCCAGTATCAGCATCTTCAATTGTGGACCTTTTTATCCTCTTTGAACTCTTCTTCAACCTGTGATTCAGAATATTGTGAAACAAAGAGAGTGAGCAACATCATGACCAATGCACACACACAATTACTTTTACAGCAAGGTGTCAAAATTATGTATACAATAAAAACAGCAGTGATACACTCAGTATTTCTCATTAGAACACTACTGGAAGATTATTCATAAAATCTTAAGACACATTTGGAGTCACTACAATGGTTATTGCTGGAAGACCGATGGTAAGGCTGATGACTGCTCTCAATATTAGGGGAATAGGTAGACTTGTGAAACTAACCCCTGAATGAGGCTTTGAAATACTGATGCCTAGGAAGACGTTCAGCTATTTGGACTTACTTGTGGTGTTCACCATCTTTTCCAACTTCAAATTCAGAAGCACTGCCTGTTTCTGTACCAGACATATCTGAGATACATTCGGGCAGATCATGGAAGTCTTTCACTGTAAATCAGTCAAAAAATAAAAATGCCTCTTTACCATTACCCCTTAACAGGTTCCTCATTAGTGTGGTTATATGTCAGCACTGGTGGTCTATGAGGGCACATTTTCTGCTGTATCTAGCAGGTACAATATCATTTAAATATTGTGCAATAAATTAATGAATTATGTCCACTTCTCAACAAGATACGGATTTACTGCTTAAATAAAGGCATGCCCAATCAACACAGTCTGTTAAATCATTGATTAACCATAAGCAATGTTATTTCAATGTTGATACAAAGTTCTGAGTCCACACAGAGAGAGGAACACTGATCGCTTTGATGCATACTGCACAAGTCACAATTTGTCTCCCACATGACATGCATGAAGGCCCCTCGAATCAGGTTGACACTCACACATTTGGTTTGTCAACTCTATTTGACATGCAGTCCAGACAAGGGCATGGAGGTGCATGGCAATGCCATATGTCTCCCTGTACTGTTGATACTGAGATTATAGTTTGGGGGTTAGCATGCAATCTTTTGGTATTTTCACTGACCCACACATAAGTTGTCTAACCTCTCCTGTTCAGGTATTCAGGATTGTGGGTGTCTATTTTGATATTAAATAGCAAATGCAAATTTAACAATGAAATGGAATTCATTACCATTCATTGATAATATTAACAAACCTAAATGATCTATTCTTCATAAAAACAAAATGCCACAGATACATCAAATATCTCAAATGTTGGTAGTACCTCTTGCGAGTGACCTGGTACCAAAATGGTTGTTTGCTCCATTACATGGAATACCCTAGACAAATTTTGTATGTCAAACCAGAGATATTATCACATGTCAAGTGCCTTCGACATGGCCGTGACCCAGTCAACTCATAGATGACATGGCATTTTAAGGCATGTCAAATCATATGAGGATTACTGTGTGCTACAGTGCACATATCCCAATGACGTGTGCTCTCTTTGTCAAATCAAGTTGACATGGGAAGACATGTATTTTTGCCAGGAAAACTTTTTTCAGTGCAATTAGTGGTGCGTTATATGCATTCCGTAGCATTCCGACCCTGACAGCCTAAATTTATTCCCAAAGAGACAGTATGACACACATGCAGTTATGACAAAGGAATATGAACCTGGAGGCATGAATCAATGGTTATTGTATAGATAAATCAAAGAATTACCATTGAACACACAAGATATTACACACTTTTAGAAGCTAAAGATGTTTTATTTTGATTCTTTCAATATGACCAAGAGGTCATATTTTAGTGCATTTCAGTTTTAATATCATAGGTGAGAAAGGCTGAAAAGAAATGAAAAATACAAATTGTACTGTACTTACATTTATTATCATCATCATCCTCGTCTTGCTCATTCAGGTACTGTGTAAGGAACTCAGAAAAGGCACCATTATTCTGGAGGAGCTGCTGGTAAGAGCCCTGCTCAGAGATCTCCCCATCTTTCAAGGCAATGATGCTGTCTACTTGAGGAAGGTAACTCAAGCCATTTGTCACTAACACTCTTGTCTGCAATTTATTATTTATAAGAAAAAATAAAATCCTTCATATAAGGATGCAGTTCATACTCGTTGTTTCTTGTCCTTTTTTGCATGATTGTAGGTTACATAACTGGAGCACATATTGTGCTTGATTTGGCTATATATATATATATATATATGTATATATATATATATATATATATATATATATTCATTGATAAACAATATATATTGGTGAAAAAAAAAGAATATTCTTGGATATAATGTTAGCCATTGGATGGTATGTCTCTCAGGTACCCCTCTGATGGGGCAGTTCAGGGGTATTTCAGATGCCCTTAGAGTCTTAATGGGAGAAACAAAGTAGAAACACTATCAGATATACAGACTCTGTATGGTAGGTAAGTAAAAGGTTTAACAACATAGGTTAAGTATTCAACAACTTACCTTTCCTTGAAGCATTCCATTAGGGCCAATAACACGATCAAAGATATGCTTGCCAACATGACTGTCCACAGCAGATAGTGGGTCGTCTAGAAGGTAGATCTCAGCATTTTGGTACACTGCTCGGGCTAATGATACTCTTTGCTTTTGTCCTCCTGACAGGTTGATGCCCTAAGATAGATGTCATGGTTAATATGTGAAGGCATGACATTGTCATTGCCTATATGGTGTTTGAAAGCTAAAAACAGGTATAATGATAACGTTATCTGATTCTAATGTTCACTTCAGTTTGGTTGATTTTACCTCCACTAATAGTACCGTATTGCCCTGTATAAGCCCCGGATCTTTGAATAAGCGCTGGTCTTGAATAAGGGCCGGGGTAGAGACAGTTTGAAATCTATGAGTGCCAGGGTGCTTATATATACAGGCCACTACGGAAATTGAAGTTAAAAGTTAGCAGAGTTTCTGTGTTTCATCAGACACTCAGTCCTTTTTTTTTCTTTCTTTCTTTCTTTCTTTCTTTCTTTCTTTCTTTTTTTCTTTCTTTCTTTCTTTCTTTCTTTCTTTCTCTCTTTCTGGACATGTATTTATATAAGCTGCTTGTCCAAACAGCTAAACAGGTATTTATATGCTGTTTGCCCCACTCACCAATGACGACATCTATGGAAGACAGATTCTATGAGATGAATGATTGAATCTATGAATCTTATATCAAACCACACAAGGTGTCAGTGTGCGGAACCATAAGATGAATAATAACCTGTGTGTATATAACAGTGTAGTGTCCACCATTGCCACTACCTTACCAACCGCCTGATGGCCACCATCTACGATAAACCATAGTCATCAAGCTTCCACTATGATGCTGAGTTCCTAGCTGTTACTTCATTAATATGATCATATCATGGCAGATGGCCCGATATGACATTAAGGTTACAGAAATGGCAGACCCCTCGTTTGAAAGATCCAAATCCCAAGATTCAGCGAAGTGATATTTGTAAGCCTTTAGTTTTATTTTGATATCTGAATCATGAGACATAAATAAGTTCTCATTTTCTGACTGCGTTGACAGCTTTTCTGCTTTTTTATAAGTCAAAATCATTTTCATATGATGTATTTGATAAACTTCTGAAGTTAAGAAGGCAACTAGGTCTAGTTTAATACATTAGTAAGTATATGGTTTATCATGGCATATTAGTAAGTAAAATAGCTCATTGTTCTTGCTCAGGAGTGCAACTTTACCCAATCAAAATGAATATACACACAGATAAATAGATGGTTACTTTCCAGGAGCTACCATCACTACTTAAAGGCAACAATAAAACCGTGCTTTCAAAGTACCATGACTCACACTTAATATCATGAATAGTGTTCCAGAGAAGCGTAATTCTGCACAATAGTATGGTAACATCTAAGGTCTTTTGATGATATCATCTTGACTGATATTGTATCATATGCAATGACCTCAAAAGACATCAATACTTTCCCTACTCAACTTACCTTTTCTCCAATTTCAGTCATGTCACCCCCAGGAAGAATCTCAAGGTCGGGGGTGAGTGCACAGGCACCTATCACCTTTTTGTACTTGCTCCTAAGATAACGGCTTCCAAAGAGAATGTTGTCTTTCACTGTTGCATTCTGGATCCAAGCCTGCTGAGGGACATATGCTACTGAGCCCTATAAAAATATATGACATTATTTAGATGATAACAGCATGTGGAGTATCTTTGCAATGTGGTATTAGCAAAAGATTTCTACAAAAGGAAACAATTTCTTTGTCCATACATTTTTAGCATGTGTATTTGTCACAGCATGGAAGAGCCTACACTTACCTGCATGTGAACCTTCCCTGTAAGCACTTCCATCTCTCCTAGCATGGCAGATAATAGTGATGATTTACCAGTTCCCACGGCCCCGATGATTGCTACCAGTTTACCTGCTGGCACAGATAAGTTGATCCTGCAATATACCATCGAAAAGAAATGTTTTTTAACTGAGGTTCTCATCTCATACTTGAATTGCTGACTTTCTTATTGCAGTTTGTTTACAGAATTAGGATTACCAAATGGTATATATGCAGGCACACAAAATATATACATGATGCAATGTAAAACCCCTCAAAAGTCAATATCTCTTTAGGCAGACTTTGTATGAAGGAAATCTGTAATCCTGGATTTTGATATTTCAAAACTGTTCAATCCCCTTTATAAGTTAGTTCACATCTTCAGTTATCCAGAGAATCAAGTTTTGTCTATGGGTACTTATGTCAGAGGTTTTTATGTTCATACTTGTTCAAGATGGTTTTATTCTTGTTTTCCCATGAGAAGCTGGCATTGCAGATTTTGATCTTCTCTCCAATATTTGGGTCTTGAATGACGTTGCTAGGGTCTAATTCCTCATTTTGCATAAATTTATTGAGACGCTTAATTGATATAAGAGCCTGTAAAAATAGAAGCATTTATTAACAGACAATTAAGAGCTGCACTATGATAGTCAATGCCTATTTGTCATTATTATATTACATCAACTTTATCAGTTTTGAACAGTTGACAAATAATGCTTAAAATATTCTAAAAAATTATTCCTTGTTTTTATCTTAGTTGTGAAATAACAAAAGAAGTATATGATTTTCATCTGACCTGTACTGTGAAGGCAATGGTACCAGGCAGGGTGGTAATAGGGATGTTTATAAGGTTGAAAAGGGACAGTGAGACGAAAGCTTTATTGGCATCTAAGATGTTGTCTGGAGATATCAAAACATATGCAGCAAAGGAGGCCAGCCCAACCTAAAAAGTGATATGTCATAAACATGGTCAGATAACTAAAAGAAAAAGCAAAATCGCAATAGAGAACCAATGAATGTGTCAGTGAAGCTTCTAGGTTCCTACTTCTTGGTCCTCATAATGAATAGTTTGCAAAGACTGCAGTAGTGCATCATGCCGACCCCCTGGATTAATGGATTAATGGGCCAAACAAACAGTGTACAAAAATTAACGTACTTACAGGTTAAAACTTGGGTTTATCAGAAGTATCTGTATAAACAGAAAGCTAGATCAAGGCTTAATCTCCGATGACAAGGAATTGTATTATTCATTTCATCCACTAGAAGTTAGACTAGTATATGCCGTAATATCCTCCTCAAAGATGATGGAGAATATAAGATTGCCAAACAGCCATTAAGAAGAAACCATATGAGAGTGGATTGGAACTAGGAGTGATGGTAGCCACGGACTACCCACGAGGGTCTAGTATTGACAAAATTTGATTTTACAGCAGAATGCATGAAAAAAAAAAAACACTTCTTGAGTTGTAAGCAACAAGCACATATGATCTAAACAAGTTCATGAGATTTTATTTGGCCATTCAATGGCGTGGTCATTCAAGTTTTTGGTTTTCATTTCCCTTTTGACAAGACACTGCGGGGAGCGAAGTTGCATTTGGTAGACAAGCCTTCAGCCTGTCAGAAGCTAAAAGCCTGATCAAAATAATGTACACAACAACTTCATAAAATCAGTTTTGAAGGCATGCCCTAAGGTCCTGTAAGTAATGATAAATTCCTCAATAGACCAAATGACAGTTCCCAGTGTGTTCAAAATATTAAGTGTGCTACCTCTACCTAATCAGGAAACTTATCCAAAGTAAGCAACTGGCACCCAATTAACCAACTGAATGCCGTTTAAAAACTGCTTGAAAGGGCAGTTCATAAGCAAACTATAAGTTAGTTGCTAGAAAACAGTAGAATCTCAGAAAGGCAATTTGGCTTCATTCCAGGTAGAGGCACCACCGACGCTGCATATCTGCATGACCGGAAACAAAAATGTGTAGTGAATGGCATTACATCTGATGAGGTGACAATATAATGCGGGGTGCCCCAGGGATCCGTTCTGGGGCCCCTGCTTTTCCTGGTATATATCAACTGTGTACTAGACAGTACAACAATGTATCAAACATTCAAGATGTTTGATGTACGCCAATGATTTAGTGATCTATATCAGCAGTGATAATATGGCCAATATGACCACATTGATCCAAGAAGACTTGAATGAAGTCTTCACTTGGTGCTGCAGACATAAATTGACCGTAAACACTGAGAAAATGAAGATGATCTGGTGCCATGCTGAACGTACAAATCAGAATGTGGGTGACTTCCCACTGAGACTAGATAGTACAAAACTTGATATAGTCAAGGAGTTCAACTATCTGGGCATAGTCATTGACAATCAATTGACATTCAAATATTCTGTGAAATCAAAGTACAAATCATACAAAATTAATCTTACCATCTGAAAAAAAAAACAAGGCCCATCATTGACACAAAACTGTCATTGCGACTGTATAAGCAGATGATTATGCCTATAAGTGAATATGGAGCAGTCATTTTGGACAGTGACCCAGAAGACTATGTAAAAAAGGTCCAAACCCTGCAAAATCAGAACCGCTGGCTAAGCTGAGGAATTTCCAATCCAATGGAAATCTCCCATCAGGACCTTCATACACTGAGTAAATGCGTCTTTCTGAACAAAAGGTGGGACATCCCTTTGGTAAGTCTGATACATAAATTAGCTGCAGATGAAGATCAAATACATGCCCCGGTCAGAAACCTTTGTAGTAATTGTAAAGTCCAGTTCAAAGTAAGTAGGGCACGTATCAAGAAGTTTGAAAAGAGCCCAAAGTTCAGGGGTAATGATCTCTGGAAAAAACAGAAACACAAAATATTATATGTAATAAGGTATTTACAAGCATGTACGTGTAAGTCAAATCTCCAGCAGTGACCTCATTGCCAGCTAGCAATTTGACTTAAAGCTAGGCGTTAAGTCAAATTCCCCGGCAGTGACCTCATTGCTGGCTACTATAGTTTTATCATCTCTGACAAGACTTTATTTGGTATAAGGTGGGAAGGTACCGGAAGTGACATCATTTCTGACATATTTTTGGCCCTGTACTCAACATTTCTCTCTTCTGAGTCAAATAAAAATGGTTAAAACTCAAACTCAAAAACTTTTCACTCAAGGCCTATTGACTGACTTAGTTGAAGATACAATTTTATGAGTCATCAGTGCTGTGTTAGTTTTTTTTTGTGTATAAAATTTGTTATTCTGAATACATTGAGTGTCTCAATAGTCAGTAGATTCCCCCCATAAGAAGGCCCCACCATGCAATTTCATCATACATGTCATAGATCCCGGGGGGTGTATTCAATCCTATCTGCAATGAACATGTTGCAAAACCTTTTATAAAATATACACAGGAACCAATTGATACAAAACACACCACAAGAAATAGAAATGTTTGTCAGTAAAATTCCCCTTTGATTGCATAGACCAGACTATTGATGGGCGTAATTAAACACAGGGTGATGGAATAGTCAATCTGACCTAAGGAACCTTCTCGGAACTCATCAACAAAGACTAATTCGTAGACAGTAGGCTTACATGGCCTAAGGTGGAAGATTTTGACATTGTCAATCAGAAGACCTAAAGAGGTCAATGTTGATGAGTAATTGTTCTTCAAAGGTTTTGTAATTGTTTCTTTCACAAAGTATGTGTGAACCATACTCACCAGATATGGCGCTAAAAAAAATGCCATACTAATGCCGGCAGTAAGAAAAGACATTTGCTTGATTGTTTGAAGCTCCTGCTCCCGGATTTTACTCAGACGATCCTGGAATGACTCCTCCCAGGCATAAAGCTTCAGCACCTGGTGAAAATGGGCGAAAATGATACAGAGCTTAAGATAACAGCTTTATTGCTCTTTAACGGTACTCACCTAAGTCTGACAGTATTGTAAAGAATACATCTATACATGCAAAAGATGGAATAAGCATATTAAAAGCAAACATTCAGTTCAAGAGAATTTAGAAATTGACTGAGAAGATGCATTCATGATGCAATTTGATGATTTGTACCTTAACTCCATTTAAAACTTCGTTCATCAGCTTTATTCTGTTGTCTTTTAGTCTCATTTGTTGCATCTAGAAAACATAAAAGAACAGTACATTTGTAAATGCATATGTTTAAAATTTTACCTGACATTCTATAATCATTTCATTCCATACCATAATTACAGCCCGTAATCATTAAACATAATCTATTAACTTTTATGTTATCTGACATGTAATGCTTTATCTTTAACAAACCAAAATAAACCAGCTGTGGATGTAATTTCATGATTTCAATCTAATCATTTAACAAACACCAGAGAGGTAAAGGTATGGCAACTGATGGAGCAGTACATCCATTCATTCAGTGATTTCTTGCATCCTGATTGACAGATTAGAATATGTTGAACCATACCTGCAGGGTTCGTGACTTCTTTGCAAGGACTACATTTACGGGAATCAATAGGATCATGATTGCAAATCCAGCAAAGGTAGCAGCACCCAGTTCTTGCCATATGAAGTATAGGGCGACAATTATAACAAGGGGTGAAGCCCATACCATGTGTAGGTACTGTGGCACATCCTGTAACTTTTGGGCATCCACCGACATCAGATTCACAACTTGACCCACTGTGGATTCGCGTTTGGCTCTACTGTTCATAACCAGGGCCTGAAATTAACACAGTTAACCGTGTGACTGGAGCATGATATCTGTAGATCCATGTTTCTTTTTCTCATAATGTGCCATTGGAGTGCTGGCCAGTCTACTCACCAACACTGTATTGGTGCATCAATATGGCCCTAAGAAAGTATAATTCTTCCCTTTATATCAAGCATGGCCCTTGAATATGGCATTAGTGCCCTTTATCTCTTTGTCAGGATGATGGCATGCATCTTGTTAATACTGCATTCAGGTATCATGTCAGCTTCAGCTTCAATGCATCTACTAATACCAGGTCAACATGATGGGACAATGTACATGAAGCTAACCAGTTGCATCAGGGAAAAATAGGGATGTCATCGATACCCACCATGCCTAGATATTGGAAATATTTTGATGTTGAAAATTGTATCAACATTAACCTTATATCAATATATGATGACCCAGGTAATAGAAATACATCACCTACAACATGTTTTCAAGAATATGAAATGTCCAAAGGTGGTCAGGTTGTATCAAATAAGGGCTAATACGGGACATACAGAGTCAATAAGGTTTTCAAGATTTTTATTTTATTGCAAATCATATACAACACTGTTTCCTTGTGACCACTCATAGAAATTTAGATTTATTATAACCGTTTAAAGTGAAAATGGCAATGGCCTATAAATCATCACGAACAACCAGAATTGAAAGACTGTTATGGTATAATATAGCATAAATGGAAGAAAAATCATTTAATATTGGATTGACTTATTCTGAAGTAGAATTAGTTCAAAATGTGGTTTGTCAATGGTTATTTATAAAACAAAATGACTGAATAAATTGATTGAATTGTCATAACACATACCTTGCGATAGACGATGGCAATAGTGGCTGTACGGACACGCATACCAAGCCTAAAGTTATTATTGAAATGTTGATTGAAGAAAAGAGTCCTTGTGGTTGACACGATGAACAGCAGTACTGCGAACAGATAGCCATGCCACTGGTATGGGTCTCCCGCAGACACAAAGGTGATAAGTAAGCTGTAAACAGGTTAATATTTGGTTAGCTGTAAAATTTGCATATAACAGGACCAACATTGAAGCGTCAAGGGGTAGCATATTTGATAGCCCTGTATGTAATGTTAATACTTAAAGTTGTAAAGGTAGTTGATGTTTAGATTTTCCAAATCTTTGCACAGATTAGCTTGCCATTGTCCCAGTCTTTGGGGACAGTCTAAACAATTTGTATATTTCTCTGGATCAGGTCTGACACCTGCATTGCAAGTCAATTTGTCAGGACCCTATTCGTTTATCATGTTGACCCTATGTCAGTGTACTGAGATGATAATACATGAATAGGGTAGGTCACCCTGACTCAGCCACTCACAGTTTAGAATCTATACCCTATCTGAATGTCTATGTGCCCAAACGTGGAATAATCTGGAAATTGATACTAGAAATATTAGGGACAAAGTTAAATTTAAAGCGCTATCAAAAAAATGCATGCTAGAATCTATTGGATGAAATATTTTGTAAATAATTATACATACTGTATCAAAGACGGACAGTGTTAAACCTACTCCATCTATAAAGTGCAATGTTAACGGTCTATTTAGAGACTACTTGAGATTATCTATGTCGACTTTGTCAAATTCAGCATAATGTTACATATTATTGGATTATATCTGTGTATGTGGTAAAATCACTTATATGACTTGGGGGGGGGAGGGAAATTATAACTATCCTGTACTTAAAGTAGATTACATGTGCCCCAAACTGTTCAAAATAATTGTTATTATATCTTATAATTGTATGAATACCGGTAATGATTTAAATGGCCAGATCATAACAACATTTTTAAAATGACGATCTGGTCATTAACTGTTTGGTCATGTTATTATAATAACAAATTACCTCATAAAAAGGGTAATCGTTTAAATATATCAACGTATGTACTTAGGCCAATTATACAGAAGTTATAACGTGCATAAACACAATTCACAGCATGCCTATATTTACATGATGTATGTACTACTAGACCAAATAAAGTGTAGTGTTCTACCCCTCGATGTTCAATCGAATCTTTCGATAAACAACGAAGAACAACTATTCAGGTTCCAGTTAAAACTTTATTGTCTAATGACACATAGGCATCAGCCATTCTCGATCACAGTTACAGGTGGCAGAGTTTGAACTCTAAATCAGGTTTGACACTAGGCCTTCTAGTGTCTACAGTTGATATTCCACATACACCTCCTCTGTGAAGCAGCACTAGAATATGGTAGCCGGGCAGCCGCCAACCATCGCTCACGATGGTCAGTCGGGGCTGGACTGACCCTGAGGAAGGCCGTACAACGGCCTTATATACACTGGAGTCGAGGGCCACGTGACCAAGTGGTGACGTGGCGCTGGACTCCAGCGCCCCCAGGCGTCGGGTAATAGAGGTGTTCTCGACGTCGCCCACGAGGACCACGAAGGTACCTCGAAACGAGGTCTCTGAAAATTCAGAGACCCCGGATCAGTCTAAACAATTATATAATAATATGAACTACTGGATCTGTCGACTTAGTCGACAGAAACAGTAGAGGAATATATAGAAATATAGTTTCTACTGTACTGTAGAAAAAAAATTATTATCACAGTTAAATTATAAGGCGTTGCTCCATCCAACGTAGGAGACCAGTGTCGAAACACTGCTTCACGACCAAGCCTCGTTAGAGGTCTCGGGTGCATCCCGGGAGTCCCCCTCAGCATCTGAGTGGAGAACGGCCAGGTCTGCTGAGTCGCTTCCGTCGTCGTCGTCGCTCTCCTGACCTTCACGGTCGTCCTTGTCTCCCTGGTCAGGGGGAGGCGTTGGCGATGGATCGACGACATCGACGTCCCTGTCTATATCCATCGACTGTTCCGCCTCGGCAGGTTCTACTGCTTGGGCGGAAGCTGACGGGTCCGGGCAGACGGCTACATTCGCCGGGGCCAGAGGTGTGATGCCATGAAGATCCGGATGGATCCTCGGTGACACCACTCTCTGGACCGGTGGCGGTGTAGGCTCGGTGGTTCCCGAGAGGGTTATCAAGGGAACCGAGGAGGAAGACGGGGCTGCTGGTGGGTAGACGGAGGCACCGAGAGACCTACCCGGGGTGTCAGGCTTGTCCTGCACCACCTGCTCTCGGCCCAACATCGTCATAGCCGAGCTCAGACTGTCCATCTTTGGAGACAATCCTCTCAAAGGATTCGTCTGAGCCGCCAGCGTCCTGACGTCCGGGACCACTCCACCCTCGACGAGGTACCTCTGTGCTTCGCGAGAGGGCTCGGTTCGAACGGGCTTCAGGGTTCGGACACCATGGTGCTTGTCCTTCATCCATTCCGAGAGTTGGACCCCGAAGACTCTGAAGAATTCGCGGTCGATTTCCTCCCAGCCTTCTATGATACTATCCCTCTTGGTAATATCATATTGGGCTTGTGACTCAAAGTTGGAGAAGCTAGCTCCTGCTGCCGAGGTCAGTGTCGCGCCTCCCACGTGAACACGCGGCGTGGCAGCTGGGGTGCTGTCCTCCGCCGCCACAGGGGGTTTGACAGGGGGAGACGAGTTGGTGGTCACCTTGGGTTGCCGATCACGGCCACTCCGGGATTCCACCGTCTTGCCTCCAGTTTTAGCACCACTGGTGCTAGGTTTGGCTGAACCGGTCGAAGCAGTCTTCGACTTTTTAGGAGCCGGGGCCGGGGCGGCTTTCGATGCCTTTTCGGGCTTCGAGGGAGCAGCCTGCGGCTTAGGCTTCTTAGGTTCAGTCGAACCGGCAGACTTCCCAGCTTCTGTAGAGTGGGGCCTCTTGTTCCCACTCGTAGAAGCTGTCGGTCCTGGGTCCCGAGGACGACTGGCCTCCCGCTTCTTCCGTTGCTCTACCCTGAACTCGGAGTAGGCACCGTAGAAAGCGGGCATCAGCTCCGGTCTGATATACAGGCGCTTCGTAGATGGGGGTGCGGGGGCCATCCGCATCCAGTGTCTAGTCGGCGCGCCTGTCTTTTCATTCCGTTCACACTTTCCAACCAGTGTCTCCACTAGTTGGATAGCGCCCTCGGCATTGTACTTATGGGGCTGCTTGTACGACTTGAGATGACGCGCCATCAAGCCCCTTCGTGAAGTCACGAAAGGAGGAGAGGTCGGGTCATCAGGGTCCTGATAACATGGAATGGTCTTTTCCACCTTAACACAACCGAACTGCGGACGGATGGCTCTATGCTCTTCAACCAAGTGTCGAGCATACCTGCCGTCTGTCGCATATACGCGAGGGGGGAACCCCTTACGTGTGCAGTTCTCGAAAGCACACTGCTGCCCTGGATTGAAGATGCGCCATTCGAATCCAATCCGCTGTCGCTCGGGCAGCGACACCCCCTACGAGTCTGAGGCATTCGTGATATTCTCGATCATCGAGACATACCAGTCAATGGCATGACTATCGTCCGAATACCATTCCTCGTCGTCACTACCATCCTTCCCGACGAGACTAGGGAGTACCACTTGACCGTTCTTGCGGTAGTCCTGAAGCTTGGTCAGTGGCCTGTCATCGACGTACTCAGTACGTCGTTTGGCAGTGATCGCTGACAGCCGCTTCCACTCGTCGACAGCCTTGGCCGTGTCTGGTGGTGAGGATACGGTGCTCTCCACGGCACCGGCATCGACCTCCGACGGCTCGGTTCCAGGTTCCGGTGGTGCAGTAGACTCGCTACTCCTTTCCCAGGCTGGAGCCTTCTTGGCTGCGGATTCCTTCTTGCTACCTTCCTTCTTGGGCACCTTAGGGATCTTGAAGTCTTTCAAGGTACCCTTGGATGCCTTCGATTCAGTGGGCTTCTTGCCCTTAGAACCTATAGGGGTAGCACTTTTCGATGGAGCAGGTGTCGACGGCTCGTCGACCTCCATCTCGTCGGGGGAGGAGTCCCTCAAGGCGGCAGCAGCTGCGACTTTCAAGTCGCGCTTCTGCTGCTTAGATGCCTCTTTCGCCTTCCGGCGAAGCTCCTTCTCCCGCTCCTGGGACTTGGCCAAGGTTTTCTGTGCTTCCTCAATCTGCTTCAGAAGGGCTGCACTTTTAGCCAAGGTAGACTCGAGCTCTTGCTCGGGTCTGGTCCTCTTGGACTTCTTCTTCTTCTTCTGCGACTTGTGGCTCGCCGAAGAGCTGTACCCTGACTGCTCGTCGGACGAGGACCCCATGGTTTTCCTGAACTGCTGGGTTCCACCAGAGAGAGAGAAGACTCCGGGTCTCGAACCGTACTCAGACGGGACGAGACGTCGAAGAGGATCTTCGAGGCGTTTCGATCCGCACTCTGGCGGGTCGAAGCCTCGAAGGTGCCTTCGATGTACCTCGAACCGCACTCAGGCGGCTCGAGGGACCGAAGACTGGAGCCTCGAGAGAACACGAACCTGCGCTCACGCAGGTCGTGTCCCTCGACACTTAGGCAGGGGAGACCTCCTACACTCAGGTAGGAAGTCCCCGGGGCGGAGCGTAACAGCTGGAATAAGCTAGGCTTAGTCCAGCTAATCTGCGTCTGACTCTTACGAGAAGGGCCGCAGATGTGACCTCCGAGGTGTGCGGCGCGGCCTTTTATCCCTGTGGCGCACGCCTCTGATTGGAGGAAGGGCCTACGTGACCGAGGAGGGCCAACCCTATTGGTCCACAGCGCATCACGCCATGACCAAATAAGGTAATGCTCAAAAAATAGAACGACTCACTCTCCCCTCACCGTCACGCTCTGGTTCTCCAGTCGCAATGTTTGCATATGCCGTTATTTCCTATGCGGTCTATGGGTTCCAACACTATTAACATGGATAATTTGGGCACCCCCCCCCTTCATCAGACTACCGGGATTAAAAAAATGGTTCCAATATGGATCTACCCTTCGGGCAGAATCCACCAGCCTATGCTGGGAACCCATCCTCACAGTCCGAATAAAAGTCGGAGGCCCCATACTTCCATGTTTCTAGCATCAGGTTGTCTCAAACTAAGAGGCAATCGTATGACTTCTCGTTGTGTAATTTTTTTATTCACCATCGGCTTCACGTCCACAGACAGATTTACTCAAGAACGGCACCTGTTATTTTAAAGCCTCGTTAAAAACACAGGTTAGTAAAGCTGCTGCTTAGTATTGTGCGAATCATCGATTACTGAGTAGGGTTTAATCTAGGACTTTTCCTGATTTTAACCTTTACTATAGGAACGAGTGTTGAGCCTCGGGGCGGGTTACTATCACCCCCTCCTAGCCCGCCGTCCTTTGATGTGGCCACCGGGCAATTAACCCGCTTCCGTCGGCATCTGCCTCCCATCACTTGTGACGGTGTGGATGTAGGAGCCAGATTGTTTGCTCTGGATTTCCTTTCATCCTCGACACTCGCTGACCGTTCCTTTGATGAGCCTTGGCGCTTAAGCCTCGCTCGAGTCATAGGTCCGGACTGGAGTGACTGATCTTTGACTTCAATCGAGACGTTTCGATGTGAAGTTTGTTCAGTCGTTCGCACCTTCGAGGGGGGTCGGGCTTCCGACATCCCTTCAAAGGCTGTTTAGATGCTTTCGACTTATCTCGACGGGCCGGTCAACCACGGCGCCGCTTTGATGGTTTACTGGCATCCAACACCTCCACCTCGCTCAGTTTTCGAGCCTTTTGCTGTCGTTTTCGACGACCCTGCGTAGTTTGTTTTTTAGACTGAACTTCCGGCCGCGACCTTTCGATCTCTATTTCGACCTGTCCAGAAACAGACTTAGCCCTTTTCGTAGCCTTACGAGAAGGTGAATCATCATCAAGTTGTGGTTGCAACAACTCGACAGTTTGTGATAGCTCTACGCCCAACCACCGGCGCACTCTATCGACATTGCTCTTTTGCAACCGTCCGCGGGATGATCGAAGTAATAATGTCGACTCAGAGAGGACAGAATCTACTACGAACGGCCCATCCCAGTTGGGAGCAAGCTTCATAGCTGCTTGGGGGGTGTGGTACCTCACCACCTGTTCCCCAACTGAGTATCTTCTCTGCTTTAGCCCATAGTCATACCCGACCTTCTGGCGTTCCGCAGATTTACCTAGGTTTTCTCTTACCATGCTGTAACTCTCTCTCAATCGGTCACGAAGTTGTTCCACGAAAGTGACGGAACAAGGGACTTCGAGTGGGTTCTCGATTGAGCCGAAAATCACATCCGCTGGCATGAGAATTTCTTCCCCGAAAACCATCATATTTGGACTGCATCCAGTAGAACTGTGTTCAGAGCTGTTATATGCGGACACCACATACTTAGCCTGTTCATCCCAGTCGTCCATATGTTTGTCTACCAACATCAATGTTCTATTGAACCTTTCCACCTGACCATCGCTCTGTGGTCTGTATGGATTGGTTGTCTGTTTTACAATCGTCAAATATTGACACATCTCAGAGAAGAGTCGAGACTCAAATTCTCGACCTTGGTCGGAATGCAGAAGCAACGGGACTCCAAAGGTCAAAACCCATTCGTCCACGAAGGCCTCTGCACAGGTCTCTGCTGTGTGATTTGGTAGGGGAATAGCGCATACATACTTGGTGAAGTAATCCTGGATTACTAACATGCAAGTATTCTTGTTTGGCGTGGGTGCAAATCCCGAGATGATATCCATAGCTATCCTCCCGAATCTCACCCCGAACAACTCTTGGTGCAGAGGAGACTTACCCATGCCCTCGCCGGGCTTTACCAGGCAACAGGTAGGACAATGCCGAACCCAACGACCTATGTCCTTTCCCATTCCGGGCCAGTAATAACTCCTTTTCACTTTTTAGAGCGTTTGTTTACGACCAAAATGTGCTGCTGTTCGGTGTCCATGCCAAAAGGAGAGTACCTCGCCCCTCAGTTGGCGTGGTACAACTACTTGAATCGTGCGTCTAGCTCGACCCGCCTCGACTTTCCAGCGACACAACAAGCCTTCACGGAAGGTTAATAGAGGCCATTGCCCTACTAATTTCCGTACCTCGGCGCTCTCGATTGATACATCAGGCCTAGTGGGTTTAGCCCCCTTAACTAGCCATTCAGCAACTCGTTTGATGTCGGCGTCCGCTTTCTGAGCATCAATGAGTTCATCGAGAGACCAAAATGCAACACCCACCCGGCTGTCTACTAAACTACCTACAGCTGCCAAAACAGCATTATGACTGCCACAGTCTGTGCAATCCGACCTCTGGCATAGCCACACAGGGATACGACTAAGACCATCGGCGTTTAGATGCTTGGCCCCACTTCGATGTTCGATCTTAGAGTTTTCAAGACCGAACTCCGAAAGGTGGGCCAGCCACCTACCCATCATTCCTTCAGCCTCTTTGAAATTCAGGAGCCATTTCAAAGACGAATGATCGGTGCGGATAGTGAAGTTACCACCATAGAGGTAGTGCCTAAACTTCCTGGTGTACACGACAACCGCCAGCAGTTCCCTTTTGGTGGTGCAGTAGTTTCGTTGTGTTGCTTAGAGTGTTGCTAGCAAACGAGATCGGGACCTCTGCTCCATCCTGCACTTGGGATAGAACAGCCCCGATCGCGGTATTACTAGCGTCAGTGTCCAAGATAAAACGACCGTCGGGTGTGGGGAATCGAAGCACAGGTGTCTCCCTGAAACTTCGTTTTAACTCGACAAAGGCATGTTCGGCTCTTTCACTAAGTCCTGTAAAGGACTTACGAGTTCCGCGAACCCCGGGATGAACTCTCGGTAGTAGGAACAAAAACCAATGAAGGATCGAATTTCCTTCACTGTAGTGGGCCTAGCCCAAGTCATTACATCGCTAATTTTCCCCGGGTTGGCTTCTATACCCTGTTCAGACACGATTCGGCCCAGGTACCCGACTGAAGTCCTAAAAAGTTGACACTTTTTAGGTTTCAACTTCAGTCCCCATGCCCGAATCCTGTTGAAGACTTCTGCCAGATTCGCCATTGCTTCATCCGTCGTTTTGCCGAAGACGATGATCATTGAGGTAAACCAGGCAACTTTTACCTAGCAAACCTCTCAACATCTCCTCCATCATTCGCTCGAATGTGGCGGGGGCGTTACACAAACCAAACGCCATTCGATCGAACTCGTAGAGCCCCCTCTGGTAGGAAAAAGCGGTTTTCTCGACGTCGTCGGGATTCATCCCGATCTGCCAATATCCAGATTGGAGATCGAGACAACTAAACCACTTGTTTCCTCCTAGGGCATCCAAGGATTCGTCGATGCGCGGGAGGGGGTAAGCATTTTTCTTAGTCACTCCATTCTGACATCGACAATCGACGCAGAATCTCATGGTCCCATCCTTCTTCGTCACCATCTGGACGGGACTGGACCAGGGACTAGTACTTGGCCTAACCACCCCCGTATCCAACATCTCCTTAAGTTGTTCATCCGCCGCAGCTTTCTTGCTGAGCGGAATCCTTCTATAAGGGACTCGGATAGGTTGTGCGTCACCCGTGTCGATGTTATGCAGACATCGATCGGTGCGCCCTAATGGTTCATCTGGGGATTTAAAGACATCCACATGCTTACGTAGTAAGGCGGACAGCTTCAGTCTTTCTTCTGGCTGGGTCAGGTGGGTGTCGCCATACATGTCTAACAGCCAGGTAGGGAGCTCCCCCGTGCGGGTGCTCGCGATTTCCGCCGTCTCGATGTCTGCAGCTTCTTGCTCGGGTTCGACTATGCCCTGTCGGTCTCTTTCCAGACCCTCGGATTTTACCAAGACATCGCACCGATGTCTGGCAGGTATCCTAGTGGTCTGTGCTACTGAGGCTATCGATGACACTCTCTTCAGTTTACACTGATGGTGCTCTTCTACCAGCTCGGTCATGACTAATTGACCCGTCCTTGGGTTCAGGATCATACCGTATAATGCCGCAAAGTCGAGCCCCAGAATGCCATCGTCAGCCACATCGGCCACTATTGGGCTAAACACATAGTGGGTCGATGCGACCTTAAGAGGTAGAACCAATCGACCATAGGTCCGCATTTCGGCTCCAGACGCAGTGCACGCCTTTGTTCCCTCGTAGAGATTATCTGACGGCACTACTAACGTTTTCCCGAGTTCCCGAGAGACAATGGTGTGGCTGGCACCAGTATCTATCAGGAAGTCTAGAGAACGCCCTCGAATCTCTGCAGACAGGTACCATCGTTTCCCTGACAAGGGGGCAGTTCCTGCTAGCATTCTCAACCCTACGTCAGTACTCAGATCGATCCCTCTCTTCTTCAAAAGAGAGACAGGGAAGCTCTGTTGCGCAGACTCTGGCCAGCTGCCGCATCAGGGCTTCTCTCCCGGCGTCGACTTTCACTTTCGATCCAGTCGAACCCTCGACCTCGGAGTTCGGGCTGCCAGCGCCCTGTTCCTTGGCCATTGAGGCTTTTTCTACACCGACATCTTCGGAACCCGACCGGTGATCAACCGGTGCCGCTGTGGTAAAGGGCTGGGACGGCCCTACCGGGACCTTACCTAGTTCCCTCGAATCTACTGTCGTCTGATCAGGAGTGCCAGAGGTGCTGATACCTTGGCTTTTCGATGGTCGGGCAGCTCGATTGCCACGTCGAGCCGCCCGCCTCAGTTTTCCGTCGCGTCAGGTGGTAGACCTTTAATCGGCTCGGGGCAAGTTCGTGCGAAATGCCCCTGCTTCTTGCAGTTCGAACACTTGGCGTCGGACGGAGGGGTACTCGGCGGTTTCTCCGAGCTAGTATCAGGGACATCCCCTCCCTCGATAACCCTGAGTAAATTCTTCAATTGACTCAGCGAGAAGGTCTGTTCCTGTACCTTGGGTTTGGAGGCCTTGTTCGGTGTTTTCGATTTACCAGCGGATTTCTGACTTTTCTTAGTCTTACTCCCCGCCCCGGGCTTCGAGTATGAGGACACTTCCCCCTGTCCCTCCTCGACCAAAGCGGCGTCGGCCAACGCCGACAATGCATTTGTCGAGGTAGGATTCACCAACTTCCGCAGGAGTTGTCGTTTCCGCAACAACTCGTCTGACAAGTCCATGAGATCCTTGAGGGACATGTAAGTGCGCCACTCTCGAAGAACGTCTAGTTGTAAATCAACATCATACAATCCTCCTATGAACAACTGGTTGACTTTGGTTATGAGCCATTCAACTGAGAAGTCCACACCTGGATAGGCATCGCTGGCAAGACGTCTCAAAGCAAAGCCATAGGCTCTAATGCTTTCGTTCTTGCCTTGGCGTCTCTTCTCCATTGTGACAATGGGATCTTGAAGGCTAGAAGTCATGGCTTCCGTTACCATGTCGACCAGTCCATCCAAAGTCCCATCTCCATGCTCCTCCCATAGCCACACAGTATCAGCTGCGGGGCCATTCTGGAGTAACATGAGGAGTTGAGCTAATGCCATACTCGAGGTCCATACATTTACTCGACGGACGTGATTGAATCCGTGGTACCAACGGAGCCAATCGTCCTTCCATGTAAATGGAGGGCACTCGACTGACCTAGTTCGGGCTGGTTCATGCCCGATAGAGGTATTTTCAAACATCCTGCTTGATCTCCTGACCTGATCAAGAGCGAATGTTGTACCTCTTCTAGGTATTTGATGGTCCATCCCCATGTTTCTCATAGTCGTGTCTGCACGACTATGATTCATCCCCCAGGGGTTACCAGAATCGGCGTCACTCAGGCGCGAAGCCTCGAATCTGATATCCCTATATTTGGGTGGATCAACATGTTGTTGGGTCGTGGTAGGGGTCGAGAACTGTCCGATCACTCCACTTAGACCATCGGTGCGTGGCATCGAAGGAACAGGTTGGGTCCGACGTGACCTCGAATCAACTTTCGAGATGTCGTCGATTGCCACCACCATTCTATCTATCTCAGCCTGCTGTTTTGAACGTTCCGCCTGTCTTAATTCCGGGCTTGTTCGGGCTTCGAGAGATCTCGTTGCTCGCTGATGGCAAAGAGCTGCTTGACCTCCTTCATGGCACGGTCAAGCCACTCTCTGTAGTCGGGGTTTTCGACTAGGTCCTCTTGAGTAGCAACTCTAGTAGTGCTGCATTCACTACTTTGTTGCTTCTCTCGAAGTCTAGCGGCACGCAATTTCGATTCTGTCTGCTCCTTCAGACGTTCCTCGAGTGCGAGTTCATCACGAACTTCTTTATTCACCCTGGCTTCATCAGCCTTCCTGCGAGACAATATCTCTCGTCGGAGCTCATCGATTTCTCCACGCATGGCTCCCAGAGTATCCGAATCCTTCTGATCTTTCAGTGATTGGGCTACTAGGGATTCAGACTTCAAGGAATTAAGCTCGGCCTCGTGCCTCACTTTTTGTTCCATTAGAACCTGATATTCCGCCATTTTGTTTGCGTGTTCGATTCGTTCCTCACAGCGACGACGCATTTCTGCCTCGTCCCTGGCTCGAGCATCCTCGTCAGCTTGCATCTGACAGAGTAACGACTCCCGTTCCTGACGTAGCTGTTTCACCTGCTTTTCATAAGCCGTTAGGTGCTCAGCTACTTCTTCAGTATGCTCGGCTGATTGTTGGTTCAACTCATGCCGCAACTCTTGCAGTTGTTCTTCCAACATAGTCTTTTCTACTTCTTGTAGTTTCAACTTATGTTTAAGGGACGTCTGCTCGTGTTGGGCATCCCGAAAATCGTTTCGAGCTCTCTCGACACATTCTCGGCGGCTAGTAGCAAGGCGGTCGATCTTCGCTTTTAGGGATTGACAATCCATTGCTGTCAATCGACTACGCTCGATCTCCGACTTCGTTGCAAGCAAGGACTCTTTTTCGCTAGAGAGCTGCTTGACCTTCTCCTGAAGATCAGTAAGTTCTCTATTCGCGATCTGAGTCTTGTTCGAAGCCTCTAGCGCTTGCTGCCTAAGCTGTTCCAATTTCAGCTCTATTTCTGTACTCTTCTCCTGAGCTTTCGTGGTGTTACTCGCGAGAGCATCCAACTGCTGGCGACCCTGGCGCAGTTGGCGTTGCTGCTCTTGCAGCAACTCCTCGTTGAGTCCCCTGCCACTGTCAATACTTCCTTGTATCGACACGGGCGAGGGACCCTCGAAGGACCAACTGCCAAGGCCCATTGGAGTTCCCACGGGCGAGGCTGATTTTTCTACATAGGACAAACTCTGTGTCCTCAAGAAATTCTCAGCCGCCGGAGAGAGTTGAGTCGATACTCGCCAATTGAGTAGTCGGCTCCTTTGATACAGGCCCAACGGGTCAGACGATGGACCTAATATCAGGGTGTGGTTCAAACCACCACCGATTAGTGGATCATTTCTATCCACTAACGGGCCTGTAGTCACTTGATGTTGGTGATTGGGGTCATCACCTTCATCCAAGTGACCCTGCATGTCGAACTTAAGCTCGCAGTACCTATGCGGACTAAAGTTAACAACTGGTCACGGCACCAGTGTAGTGTTCTACCCCTCGATGTTCAATCGAATCTTTCGATAAACAACGAAGAACAACTATTCAGGTTCCAGTTAAAACTTTATTGTCTAATAACACATAGGCATCAGCCGTTCTCAATCACAGTTACAGGTGGCAGAGTTTGAACTCTAAATCAGGTTCGACACTAGGCCTTCTAGTGTCTACAGTTGATATTCCACATACACCTCCTCTGTGCAGCAGCACAGAGGAGTACTAGAATATGGTAGCCGGGCAGCCGCCAACCATCGCTCACGATGGTCAGTCGGGGCTGGACTGACCCTGAGGAAGGCCGTACAACGGCCTTATATACACTGGAGTCGAGGGCCACGTGACCAAGTGGTGACGTGGCGCTGGACTCCAGCGCCCCCAGGCGTCGGGTAATAGAGGTGTTCTCGACGTCGCCCACAAAGACCACGAAGGTACCTCGAAGACGACGCGGGACCACCACAAAAGTTTAAATCTGTTCAAAAAAAATAGATTTGCCTTTGACTTAAGGACTCCCAGCACCCAAATTCCACAAAATCGGTTTTCCTTCTATAGGTCAAGGAAAGGTGTCATATCTGTACATATTTTACACCATAATAACTGGCTACTACACCTTTATGAAATTTGTTGTCCCCTATATCCCCTATGGAATGTGGATGGAACAAGAAAGTTCCATTTTAGCTGTTTTTGCTTTGAACAGCACTTTTGAATGGAATTAGGTGTTGTTGTTTAATTCCAATAATTTGGAACCAATATTTATGTCAATAGTTTTTTTTCTTTTGCTGATATTTCAATTATTAAGCTCTCCACACCTGTTCAAAGTTGCCTAGTTACTGGGAAAATGGTCAATTTTTATAATTTCTTTAGTAACTAGGCAACTCTGAAAAGCTCTGGAGAGCTTAAAAATTGGAATATCAGCAAAAGACAAAAAAGGTCCCCAGGTATTGACATAAATATTGCTCCTAAATCATTGGGGCACCATCATTGGAATTGGAAAATATATCCTATGTCCAATCTATAATGATGTTCAAGTGAAAAAAGCTAAAATGGAACGTTTTTGTTCCATTCTCATTCTATAGCTCTTTGAATGCACAATGTTGGATGTAAATTGAAAAAGATATAATAGCCAGTCATGATGGTGTATAATGTGTACAAATACAACAATTTTCCTTGAAATTATAGAAGGAAAATCGATTTTGTTTGAATTTGGGTGCTGAGAGTCCTTAATAGTTTGGCCGAACAGGACAGGGTTGAATGCACTATTGCCACATGAGGATAAATGAATATCCTAGTATGAATACTAGTAGTTGCTGCAAGTGATAAGCTTACCTTAGAAGTTGTGGGCTGACAAAACCAAGAGTGTCATAGCAGAGTCTGAAGAACCCTCCGAGTAGGAAGGTGGGTCCAAACACAGCAATGAGAGGCTTCCAGATAGATGGCTGCTTTATATGTTTGTTGTCCTCACCCTCGGACCCCTTTGAGCTGTGTTTTGGTGCCAGTGGTGTAAAAGCTTTGTATGTTGAAGCCGGGTCATTCACAGATTCATCACTGATTGAATGATTCTTTTTTACCATCCTACCAGGATAAGTAAGGAAAGATAATGACTATCAAGTGGGGAGAGATTACAGCTACCAAATTGTTCCCATGTAAAGATGTACTATTACAATGCTGGCAAACAACTCATCATCAATACATTGACACATCATAATGATAATTCTAGAGTGAATTAATACTGGGGGGCCAGCATGATACATGAAAAGGGTACTAAAACTAAACATAACCACTACAATTTGAGACTCCAAGGAATATGGCAGGTCCTTGTCTAGAATTTCATTAAGCGCATGGGCTTTAGGCCAACAAGAGAATGATTGTAATTGTTTTTGGTTTATGTCTAAGATCAATTCATCATTAATGCGAAACTAATTACACTCATTAAACCAAATAGTTGAATATGATTTTACTTACTGCCATCCTGTGTCCTTGACATGTTTCTCCCAGACATCTTGAAAGTGTTGTACAATAATGGCACTAGTGTCTCCTGGCATTAAGGCCCAGAGGTCCTTGAAGATGAGTGGTCTCCGATACCCATTTATAATCAACCTGTAGCATGAAACTTAAGACTATAGAACACAGTGAAAACACAGACAACACATTCGTCTTTAAATGGGTAATATTGGGTACCACTTTATAGATAATGTTCAAGTAGAGAGAGAGAGAGAGAGAGAGAGAGAGAGAACCTATTCAAAGACTTGCAAAGTACTGAATGACTGGGAATCAGGTCCAGGAGACATCAAGACTTTAGATCAACCATCGTACAGTTTTAATCATCATAGTGTTTGTCTTTTGATTCAGAATCATGAGTAAATACAAATTTAAGGCTTGGTAGTGCAGTGTGTCAATGTATCCTCATGGTGTATACCTGCAGCCATGAGGAGGAGACTCAATAGGATTGCATCTCACAAGTGAGCACGAGTGACACAGAACTGATCTATGTGAATGACGAGAAAATTTAATATTCAGGTGAATCCTGATTTAGGAATCACAGGATTCATGTGAATTAGAGTGGGTTCATTGATGATAGAATTGATGGTATACAGACAGTTTTAATTGTCATGCAGTGAATACATTGTATTTCATCAAATGTATTCAATTAGCCAAATACAGACAGGTGGCATGTACACACAGACATACAGCCTACCCCCAATGCCCACAATACTGGGTCAATACACACAAAGTCATCAACAACAACACTGCATTGGTGCATCATGATGACAGGGGAATGCAAACCTGGCTTCACCATTATTTTGGTCCTCATATGGTTAACTAGATAACTTAAATTGTGTCACTTTATAACTATCTAATATAGGTGAAATAAACATATGTGAAATAAATCCAGTGTCCATTGTACTCACTTAGAAATCCAGAAAAAGATGATACGAGATATGATGTTGGCACTCTGCTCCGGACAGGGTTTCTGTGAACAGAGTAAAGAAAAACACCTGTACATCTTGCGATGTAGATCATGATGCATCACGAGCATGGCACATAATCATCATGCCACAGACATATTTACCATACGGTGTGCTATGTCAGGATATTATGAAATGTAACCAGATGGTACAATTATTACCAAAAATCAAGCCATGGGAATTGAATCTTTTTCTTTATCAAACCACATTACAATCACTGTTTAAAAAAAATGACCACCATTGTATTCAGCTTCCCCCCTTGAAATATGACCGCCTTACATCCTGGGACTTTTCTTCACACTAGGAAAATGTCATATGTTTACTATCAGACTTCTGGAGTACCATAAATACAACTTTGAGCACCTTGAGTGCTTGCTGGTTCAATATGATACACTGTAAAAAGATATGCTGCCAAACCAATGGCTGTTCTCTTGCAACTTTGGGACAAAGATTTTCTGTTATTGTTTGCAGAGATTTGTGTCACACAGTGCTTTACTGTACTTCTGTCTGGGTCTTTAGTGTGAAATCTACACTGCTCCACTGTATTACAATTATGGTGGTTCACTGTTCAATCTTACCAGGATGCCTGGTAGATTCAACAATTATTTCTTAGAGTGTAACAATGATTCATAATGTCGCCTACCGGGTTGAGATCTTCATCCACATTCTGGTCATTGATATCCTTTGCCAGCAAATGCTTCTTCTCCCCATTGAATTTGTACTTAGGACCTAACCATTTGTCTTTGAGGCAGTGAAGGATGAGCAGGACGGCATAGAAGAAGTACTGGATGTAGAAGGCGACCACATGGTACTGGTGCTGAAACACAGTGTTTATTCATATTCAGGTTATATGGAGACTGCATTCCTTTAAGGACCATTAAATTTAAGCATCTATTGACTTTATGCTTGAATGCAGCATGGCATGTCTACTTGTCATGCTTGTATCAATGCACCATACTAACTGAGAGACACACAGAGGATCAACATAATGTACAAATACAGTGCTGCTGAGTCTACTCATTGGTGCATCATGATGTCAAAGGAACTGCAGGCATCCTGAAACCAGCCGTATGTTTAGATTTCAAGTCATAGGTGTACCAGCAGCACGAATGCAGCTATTTTGTACTCAACTGGTATGGAGAAAATGAATAAAAAGACTTTAAACTATTTACTTTAAATACCACCTACATGTGTGTTTGTTTTAAACATGGAGTCATGTGTACAAAACGTGTGTTCATCAAGGAACCTATTTATAGCGTTTTGTACACAATGAAAGACAGGCGAGAGAAAGAAACAAAGTAAGGGAGAGAGAGAGAGAGAGACAGAGAGAGAGAGAGAGAGAGAGAGAGAGAGAGAGACAGACAGAGAGAGAGAGACAGAGAGAGCAACTGATGAAGTTTGTGTAGGAACTTTAAGATATTACTCACCTCCTCTGCTGTATTGTTAATGATGTAGGACCTGAATGGTACAATGCCAAACACAAGTTGGAGCAGCCAGAACATTATGAGCACCCCAGAGGACGTCACTGCCCTACTGAACTCCAGCTCCACTATGATAGCCGACAGCAGCTAGACAATATATTACATATCTTGTTAAGAAACCGATTAAGGTTTAAAAATCACCTAAAATGGAGATAATGCCATTGAACAATCAATGTAAATTGACGGTGCAGTAGCAGTTTAAAGATTGAACAAAATCAACATGAACTACCAACAATGAAAAAATATCCTCCAAAAAAAGGAAGAAGAAAAATAGAGAGATAGAATTCACATGTTTCTCATGACAAACTGAACCTTGTGTGCTAGGCTATATCTTCTCTCAGTGATGAGTTGGAATCGCAATTTTCTGATGACTGGTGGCTTGTGCTGCCACCTATGAATTGCAAAGTTAAGTACTTACGAAGCTGACAGCCAGGATAATAGATGACAGCATTCCCACTAGGGGGGTATCCTGATATTGAGCAGCTATGATCAAATCAATGACAGGCACCAGGAATAGAAGACAGCAGGCCACCTGGAACACAGGAACACAAATACTGCATATCCATATTGAACTATTTAAAAAATACAATAAACTAGCATTATGTCAAAAACCATCTTATATACATTAAAAAGATGTTTTAGTTTTGAGTACTTACTTTAACATTTTTAACATACAAAACATGCCATAGGAGAACATTTAAAAGTCAATTTAATGTGTATTTTTTGCCATAAACAAATATTTTGCCACCAAGTGGAATTACTCACTCAGTGACCCAATTTGCAAAAAAAAATAATCTTCAACCGTGTTTTTACTTTCTACCAATTGGGAGGGTTGTAGCTTACCAGTTTAGTTACACACAGTGGGCTGACATTCTTGAAACTATATGATTTCGGGGTAGCATGCAAGTAAGGTATGTAGAGTAACGAAGCTATCATCAGGTATCCACATGGCAGCCAAACTAACACAGAGTCCTGGAAACACTGGGTTAGGTCTGGGTTGTTGGTAGTCCACGACAGGTTGGAATTCTGTTGGAGAAAAAATTGGCTATATATATAGTGGAGGACCCTTTTATCTGTAAATCTTTACCACCCACAGAACTTTGTACATGTAATAGCAAAGACAGGGGCATCATTTCATAATCGCTGACAACATAGGCCTCAACTTGTCAATGAAGCCACTGTGTAACCTACATTCTAAGGCCAATTAAAACAAAATTTTAGCTTTGCGATCCATTCTTTTCTGTAGAAAAGGGTGTGGGAGGGAGCCTACTTATTCTATTTGAGTTTAAAGTGACGAAGGAGGGTCTTTTTTCTTTTCATTTACTTATTATTATATTGAGATATATTTCGAAGTATCGTCATCAATAAATCGGACATCGGCCCAGCGTAGATAACTCATTCACATTATAGATGGAGAAATATGCTGCATAATTATGTCTTTACTCAGCCCCAGTAAACACAACTTGGTATATCCACGTTGCAAGAGGTATATCTATGTATAATTTTGGTTTCAACTACATATTTTTGCTTGGTATGTGGACATTCAAACATTAAGGTTTGCTTATGTTCTAGCTATGTGGCTATCACAAATACGTATTTCTATATTTTCTTCCTACCAAAGTCCTGTATAAAAAAAGGGGGAAAATACCAAAAATAAACCAGAAAGAAACATATCCACCAAGGAGAAGCCTTGAACCCAGGACCTCTCACATCGGATTCCTACTTGCTTCCACTGTACTTTAGATTCTAATGAAGATCTGACTGTGAAACGTCCATCATGTCATTATCATTACCTTCTACCCAGAATCAAGGGAATATGGTATGCTCATAGATGTAGACAAATTGACTGTCTGGATAGCTCACTTGATAGAGCAAAGGTTTTCAAATACAGGAATCCTGGGATCAATCCCAGCTCATACCTGGAAATGATTTTGATATATAACTTTTTTAAACAAATTTCTTTTATTTTTGTAATTTAGGTAGCTTTTTCGTAGAAGAAAAAAGTAAACTTATGTAGGAAAACGTATTTTGATGACTACGTATCTAGAACGTAGTTAAACCTTAACGTTTCAACATCAATATACCATGCTAAAAAACGTAATTCAGACCAATTTGGTAGAAACCAAACCTAGATACACCATAGCATTTTGGTATGGTGTTTACTGGGGGTTAATACCTGGGATTTGACCTATAATATTTTGGGAAGAATTTCACTTGATGGGTGTGACATCATTAAACATTTTGAGTACCATATATATATATATATATATATATATATATATATATATATATATATATATATATATATATATACACCCTCAATATATTGAGGGTGTGCCTTATACAAGGGGTCTTATATTTATGGATGTCAATAAGGAATGGCAGCCGTTTCAGGCTCCAGGGGGGAGGTTATCTTTAGCAGAAAGATCCATGTTTTCTACTTACCCAGAATGCATCATCTTCCAAACGGTTCCCACAGAGGGCGGGCCAGTAAGTAATAACGCTGTCATACTCCATGGTGCCGTGTGAACTGTTAAACACCTATTGTACAGCTCAGGGTAGACCCTGTCAGGCCCTGTCTACCCCCGGCCAGGACTCGTATAGTTTATGTAAAACCTCCAGTGCCAATCTTACAAGAATTACCACAAAGAAAGCATCAGCTGGTGTATGTTCACCTAGGCTATAAGTGCCTTGGATACAGCGTAGTTTGATGTTCTTCAAAAACTACAGACTGTGACCTCTATCCTTTCTTTTCAAGTGAAAGGGAGGTGTCTACTGTACAGGGTGCACTGTATGATTGTCCCAGCTGTACATCCTGTAGTCTGAAGTTGAATACAATTATAAGTCTGTTACATACAGGGGTTAAGTGTATGGATATTAATGAGTCCAGGTATGTCCTGCTACCTGTCTGAGGACTAACTGAATGAGGCTAGCCTCTAGATGTCTTGCACATGCCCCCATGAACTGACCATCCCTGTACACACATGACCCCTATACTGACCCCTATCCCCTATGCTCACCAACTCCTGCCAGGGCTTGTTGGAGAAGGTGCATGGGGATGGGTAAATAAAGGCCCATAGGAAATCATGGTCAAAATGGACAGCTCTCTATGTGGAAAACTCTAGAGTTTGGAGCATTAGCAACAGTGACACAACTATGCCATTTTTCATGGCAATACGTGCCTACTTTTCACAACAAACTATGCCTATTTTTCACAACAAACTATACCCACTTTTCATGACAAACTATTTTCAGCATTAAAAGCACATAGGTGGCTGGTAAAAGCACATCGGCAGGCCGCCTGTGTGCTTCCTTTGTGTGGAGAAAAAATGCGGCGTTGTACTAGAGCCACCAGTCAAGGCGCTACAAGTCCATGGGGCTATTTGCCCTGATAGTGTGAAATAGAGTTAAACATATTAGGGGGCTCTTTGACCCTTAACTTTAATGGCCACCAACTTTAGTAGCTCACACCTTTGATATCCCTGAACTTTGACTGTCCCCCAACCTCCGATGACCCCACATTTGATGGCCCTGAACACTGATGGTCCCCTAACCTTCAATGTCCCCAACCTTTGATGGCCCCACATTTGAAGGCCACAAACTTTGATGGATCCTATCACAGAGCTGCAAAGTGTCAAGATTTTTCGTAATTGTTAGGCTATAATGCGTTTTGCATGTGAAAGGGCATCTAAATAATTATGTTTAACATATTTCTTTAAATGTTATATTATATTTTGGCCTCAAAATTTTGACCTCAAGTTACAATTTTTGACCTCAAAATTACTACTTTTGTTAAGGGTAACTTGGCAGCTCTGCTGTCATTGATGGCCCCCAACTTCAATTGTCCCACCTTCGATGGACTATCTTTGATGGACCACAACTTCAATGGTCCCTAAGGGACGAATCATAATTATAACCAGGCAAGCAAAAACACCCCTCTACAGGGAAATTCATTATCAAAGTTCATCTCAAGTACTTTAAAATGAGAAATCATTGGCTTGAATATTCCTAGTAGTTATGTCAGAACCCTTCCTTGAACACAGGTTGTTATTCATATCTGAAATCAACAATTAAGCTCTAAATACATTATAAACCGTAATAATATCTAATAACACAACAAATCAATGTTTTTCATAAAAAATTCATAACATTATGATCATAGGTTTTGATGTAGAGGGAATTTTCTAATTCTGTTTTCAGTTTTGGGATTTTTGGTGACTATCATTAAAAATTGGCATAAAAATCTGCAAATTTTGATTATTGGAATGGTTGGCATGGCAAACAGTAACTGGCATGTAGGTTAATATCTAATGAAAAATGTTCATTTTATGATCCAGGTATGGGACATTACTACCGAAAACGGTGCATTTTAAATGAAACCATTGAATTCTGCATAAAAAATTAGCTTAACATATTTTCATAATGATTTTAGACTAAATTTGGCCCCTCCAATGCCCCTGGTGGCCAAATGGTGAATTAAGAATCCCCCGCAGAGAGGTGTTTCTCCTTGATGGGTCACCATTTATTGCCAGGTGGGGGGGGGGGGCTTGTTAGATATGGGGGGCATTTTGAAAAAAAGCCCCGTGGGGGTGGGGGGTGGGCAAAACTCAATAAACCTTCATACTGGGGGAGGGGGGTTAAAACTAAATATGGTCAAATCGAATACCCATCAATATGCATCATTCCATGGATGCTTGTATCCGTTTTTTTTTGTTTTTTTTTGTGGGGGGGGGGGTTCATTTTGCAATATTAGTTCTTAGTGGGTTCTTAGTGGGGGTGGGTCATGATCATTTTTTTCATAGTGGTGGAGGGGGGGTCGGAAAAAAAATTGCTGATCCGCCAAAATCAGTCAAGCCCCCCCCCAAGCTGGCAATAAATGATTCGTCCCTAACTTTTATGGTCTCCACCTTTGATGACTCAACTTTAATGACCCCAGACTTTGACAGCCCCAGATTTCAATGTCCACAATCTTAGATGGCCCGACCTTCTACATCACATGTTCAATCTTTAAAAACATAGAAGAGAGCTACCTACTGTGAAGCACCTGGCCACTCCTGGTCACATCTTTCACAGAAATAACTTTTAGTACACATCCTCAAACTGGTTAATACTACTGACTTTACCAAACTAGACAGAAATACAATGAGACCTTAATAATCAGTCCCCTGATAGTCCGTCACACATGGGATCTGGCCAGGCTATGTCTGGTACAATTCTATACAAATCTATCGTAATATCCCTCAATAGATCATCAAATAAAAGTATCTACACTGAGAAAATATTCTTACTCACTTGAGTCTGTATCCAGTCTCAGGCGATGTCGCCAAAATGAGTATGATTTGAGACTCAGCCTGAGCCTGGGGTGATACGCAGGCAGATCCTCAGGCTGGCCCAGGCTGAGCCTGGAGCTTAATTCAAAACATCCTGGGATCCCAACCCCAGCGATCATAGTGTAGGCACATATCATAAGACCTGGCTGGTCTACCCTATGTAATGCAGTGGTTGCAGGCCTGTCCAGAATAGCTAGTCCTGGGATCACTTCACTATTCCATTTCCACCACTAAGATCACTGCGATCTTAGTGAAAGAAATGCATAGTGGTTTCACCTGAGTACAGAGCACTTACAGGGAACACTCCTGATCGAAAGAGTGAATAGCCTGCTGCATATATAAAGAGGGGAGGGAGGATGTTTGCTGAGTGTCCTTGAGGGCTCTTAGGGCTACTCATGCATTAAGTGCACTGTAAGGTAATTCTTCCCTTCTCTCTCTTTGTCCTGGGGGGAGGGCACAATGCTTCTAATAGGCAAGCATAAATCATACATTCATTGGAACAACTCTTGAATGCTGTATGGGGGTCAACTGCACCCTGTGCTCTTTTGTTAGCCCATATGGGGACGGGGGAATGATGGTAAAAGCACTCTTGTGAAGAAGAGTGACTCCACAGCTATTCCTTTATTTTGGGACTCTTACCCCTGTGCCTAGTCAGTTCTTTTTGGAATAGTGTAGGAGGGCTGAGGCTAAGATCCATGCGATCTTAGTGCTGGCTAGGATATGTGAACCCAGTCAACTCTTAAGATTGCTTAATAGGATAAGGCTGATTTTTTCCTAAGATCGCTGGGGTCGTGATCCCAGGATGTTTCGAATTAACCTCCAGGGGTGATACTCTGGCTCTGCCTGAGTATCATCCACAGGGTCAGGCTGAGTCTCAAATCATACTCATTTTGGCGACATCGCCCAAGTCTGGATACAGACTCAAGTGAGTAAGAATATTTTCTCAGTGTAGATATGGCCTCACCCCAGCGACATGGTAGAACTTTAGTCTAAAGAATTTAAGTTGTGAGCCAAAGAAACATTTTTTTTCGAAAATTTACTTTTGGTCATCAAAAATAATGAATTCATCATCCCATCCCCACTTTTTATTTTGGTCCTCATTTTTTTTTCACAGGAAGAGGTTTAGTAACATAATTCATCACTTGGGAGTGCCACAGGTAAAATCCTATGGCTAGATTTGGAGTTAAGGGGGATGGCTCAACTTTCATACCGGCTCAACTAACTGGACTCTCCCCTACCTGAGGGCCTTCACACTTGCAAAAAATCTGGGTAGTAGCACCATTGCCTAGTGACATGACTTTGCCTAGTGATGTGACGTTGCTTAGCGTTCTGACGTTCAATTCTGACATAAAATCATGATTCATAGCAACGTCATTCTCCAAGCAGATGCTCTGAGGGTTTAATTGCAGAGAAAATAGCTATGACGACTTTGAGGCTAGAGATTATTGTGTTAAAAGCTATTTGCTTTTATTTGCTATCAAATCCTAACATTAAGTCCTACTAAGTAGGGGTACCTCAAAATATCAAATTTCTTGAAATCTTAGAGAAAATCGAGTTAACTTTGAAAAAAGTACATACTTTTATCTAGCCTCTTTTGGTTTATCTGTTCTGTAGAATGTTGTAAAGGCTATCCTCATTCATCCATACTTCTTGTACGACTATCATCATAAGGTCAGAACCGGGCACGCAACGAGCACGACAACCACAACTTATGATGTACTTCTAAAGCATATAATTCAGCAAATACAATATCCCAGTGAACAAAAAGACGTTTTCTGACGTTTTTAAATGTCATGTGATTGTGAACGTTTTACATGAACGTTTTTAACGTTAAAACGTTGACTGATTCTGACGTTTTTTAATGTTAAATTAAATGTTTATTCTAAACGTTTTCTAACGCAAAACATTGACTCATTCTAAAGTGTTTTAATGTTAGATTGAACATTTTTTCTGAACATTTTCTAACGCTAAAACATTGACTCATTTTGACGTTTTGATGTTCATTTGAATATGCTATTGGGGCATTTTTTTTTTATTTAAACCTTTTCAGCTACAACAGTGCAAGTGACTGACAAGCCAGAATTAGTAATGTGTATTACTTCTGAAGCACTCTGAAATTACTATAATCATATAAGTCAGATTCTATCAAAATCGAATTAGGATTAGAATTACTATACAATGATGCATTATATATACCAAAAATATTGGTATATAATAATTTTCATAAGAATGGTGACTTTAAAGCACAGGACCTGTAGTAGAAATCTCCCTATAAATTTATCTGCCCCCTAGTGGGAAGATGATATGATAGTAATGTTTAAAAAATGTTAGAAGACATTCTTCAAATGTTTGTTGAATGTTTTAAATATGTCCTAAACTGTTTAAAATGAATGTTTGTATTCTAAACATTATGAACATAAACAAACATTGTTGAATGTTTTTTGATGTTATAAAGCATTGTAAACAAATGTTTGTTTTAGAGACTTTATGGACATTTACAAACGTTTGTTGAATGTTTCCTTTATGTTGGAAAATATTAAAAGCTAACAGTCACATTTTAGCTTTAAAATGATGTTCATGAACGTTCGCTGAACATATGTTGTTCATTGCTTAAGGTCTAAATACAACACTGGTAGTCTATAATCCTTCATGGTGACAGCAAGTGGGCAACTAGACAACTGCAAATGGACATCAATGACAAGTGAAGCTAAGTGAAACTGAACTCAAACTGATGTTTTGAAACTGTCACTGTCAGTCACTCAACTAGGTCAAGTTGTGAACTGATCAATATTACCAGTGTCTGTGCATTTAGTGACAACTGCTCAGTATTGCTGTCATATGAACTGTGGTGTAGGACTTATTTAAAATCCAACTCTGAAGGTGTGCGTATGTCACCCCTATGTTTATAATCCAACTCTGAAGGTGTGCATATGCCACCTCTATGTTTAAAATCCAACTCTGAAGGTGTGCATATGCCACCTCTATGTTTAAAATCCAACTCTGAAGGTGTGCATATGCACTCTGCATATGCTTTACTCAGAAGTGCTGCAGTGTCCATAAGTGAAACTGCCACTCTCAAACTCAGACTAGTAGTTCAACATGGGTGATCAAAAGGCTTCTGGAAAATTCCCTTTTATTCAATCTTGGATGAAAAATCAGCAGATCTTTCCCAGGAGTTGGAAGACTGGCTAGAGGGGTTGAAAGCTATGTTTGCACTACAATCCTTTATGAAAGACCATGAAAATGAGGAGAAATTTGACAAACTCTTTTATTATCTCAGACCTACTAGGAAAATTCTTAAAAGCTGGGACAATAATGGGGTTGCAACTAGAAGCTATAAGTTAACTAAGGAGGCACTCACTAAGCATTTTCCCCCTGGAAAAACCTCATTTGCCTTCCTGCATAAACTGTATCACACTTGACAGGAAAAGGTGGAGACTTTAGATAGTTTCTACCATAGTGTGCTTGATGTCATGGACTCGCTAGACCTGACTAAGAAAAAAGTGGAAGAAATTGAGGAACTTCTAATTATTGCACAACTCATCAACTGCACTCATAATGATGGCATGATAAAACATTGCGCACTCATGGGGCAACAAATCTGCACTCAAAGAGTTGTCCAAAATTCATGGTACAGCTAACGATGTGGCCGCTGCTCTCACAAGACACTCAGTCTTTGGGATCGTCCCATAAGAAGAAGACGTCTGCAAGGGATCAGTCAGGCAAATGTCCGTTCTGCAGTGGTGGTCCGCATGGCTGTCATTGGTGTCCTGCAAAGAACTGAGTCTGGCATAATTGCGAAATAAAAGGACATTATTTCAGGGTTTTTAAGAAACTGAAGTCAGTTAATGAGGTCAAGATTGGTAACGACTTCAGACTCAGGTACTTTAGACAGAAAAAACCTTCCTCGGTTCAGTTGACACTCCTCAAGAAGGTCACAGAGGTCATCATCAATGGTATCCCCACTCCTATGCGCATCGACACCGGAGCAGAGGCTACACTCATAGATAGCCAACTCTATGCCAAAAAGTTCAGCTCGGAGGAACTGCTGTGTGTTCTGGGGTGCGAAATAAGACCAGTTCTCAGCTCTAGGCTTCTTTAATGGAGTCATCTAGCATGGACAGAACAAGGTCAAAGAGTGGATCTATGTCATAGAAAACACATCTAATCTTCTCAGCTGCAGATCGTTGACAGCACATTGACTGGTATTATTCACATGCTCTGTCTCACGGTACAAGGAGCAGTACCCAATGTTGCATGACAACCGTCGTGGTAGTTCTGAAGACTAACATGGATGCTCGCTTGTGTGTGGACCTCACCAGACTCAATAAGGCTGCAACGAGACCTAGGCATATGTTGCCATCAGTTCACTATGTTCTTTGACAAATCGGCGAAGCCAAAGTATTCTCTAAACTCGATGCTTATAGTGGCTATCATCAGGTTGAATTGGATGAGGAGTCACATGTCCTCACTACATTCATCACTACCCATAGTAGGTTTGCCTACAACAATTTGGTATCACCTCAGCACCAGAGTTTTACCAGAAACAGGTCTCCAACATCAATGACAGACTCCCGGGAGTAGCATGTCTCATGGATGACATCATGATATCTGGTGAAGCTGAGCATGATCAGCTTCTACATTCACCACTCAGCAGACTTGCAGCTGCAGGAATCATACTCAACAAAGACAAATGTGTCTTCAAACAGTCATCTATCAGCTTCCTTGGTCAGATCATATCAGCTGAAGGCATCAAGGCAATCAAGGAACTCCTCCATTTTATCGGCATGGTGAATCATCTGGGGAAGTTCACGCCAGAACTCTCAATGGTGATTCAGCCACTATGTGAACTCCTAAGTACCAAACGTGAATAGTTCTGGGGACCATCTCAGCAGGACGCGTTTGACAACATCAAGGACTTATTCAGCAGCACTTCTGTACTGGCACTGTATAAATCTGACCTTGAGACCAAGCTAACCACCGCCTCATCCTCGTATGGACTGGGGGCAGTGCTGATGCAGAAAAACAACTCTATTTGGCGTCCTGTTGCCTATGCTTCCAGATCTCACTCTGAGACTGAATGCCGCTACGCTCAGATAGAAAAGGAAGCTCTCACGAGCACATGAGCATCCAATAAGTTTCATGATTACCTCATCGGTAAAAAGTTCACTATAGAAACAGACCATAAGCTGCTGGTACCTCTTCTCGGTTCAAAAGACTTGGACCTGCTCACTCCAAGAATCCAGAGGTTTAGAATGCGTCTTATGCGGTGCGACTACAGTATCATCCATGTGCCGCGCAAGGAACTCTACACAGCTGACACTCTATCCCAAGCCCCAGGCACAGGGTCATCAGGTTCCAGGAAGACACTACAGTATATGTGAACTTTGTTCAAAGATCTCTTCCTGCCTCCGACCAACGTCTAGAGCAGATTCGCCAGCATCAGTGGGAAGACGACATATGTTGTGAAGTCGCGATGTATGTGCATGATGGATGACCAGACCAATCACAGGTCAAGGGTATTGCTAAGAAATACCTTCCCTTCCAGGCAGATCTCAACATCATGGATGATCTGTTGCTTATGGGTACTCCTATCTTCATTCCATCATCTCTACGGCCAGATGTTGCACAGATGTAGAAGAGTTAATCTCAAGATGTCATCACTGCTGGATCAAAAATCTGAACTACATGGAACAACTGATTCCGCCTACTCTACCAGACCCTCCTTGGCAGAAGGTCGCCACAGACCTGTTCCAGATTGGAGAGGTACATTACATCGTTGTTATGGATTTTGTCTCCAGATTCACATTTTATAAATAACTCAAATGCACAACATCAAGTACCATTGTTGAGACTATGAAGTCCATTTTCGCAGATCAAGGCATTCCTCAAATAGTTTTTTCAGACAATGGGCCTCAGTATTCAAGCCAAGACTTCCAAAAAATTCATTAAAGAGTATGGATTCCTCCATATTACTAGCTCACCAGGTCATCCCTCCGGGAACGGTTAAGCCGCAAGGGCAGTCCACACTCTCAGAGACATCATCAAGGCACTGGCTTCCTAAATTTCACTCTTTAATCAGAGAAACTCACCAATCAGAAATGGGTTTAGCCCAGCACAACTGCTCATGGGTTGTCGCCTTAACACTAAAATCCGATCTTTCATCTAAATTGTGAATAGAACCTCCAGATATCAACATCATTCGACAACGTGAGGAGGAATATAAACAGATGCTAAAGGAAAACTTTGACAACCATCTTAGAGCATGCATCCTTAGACCACTCAAGCCAGGAGATGAGGTGTGGTTGCCAGATAGAAAAGAGAAGGCAACAGTAAAGGAGTCTTATCATCATGAGAGGTCATACGTAGTTCAAAAGCCTAATAAGACTCTTCTGCATAACAGAGTCCAGATGAAGGAACTGCCAGCACAACAACCAGCATCAAAATCAGTTCCTCAGCCAGTTCAACAGGCATCTCAGCCCGTTAAAACTTCACCAGTACCGCCTGCACCAAAGGCAGTACCATCTAGTCCAGCCAAATCAGTGACTCCCAGCCAACCACAGCCACCTAAGATCACTCGTACCAGAGAGATCCATAAACCATACAAGTTAAAAGACTAGATTAGGGGCATGAACGCTGAAGGTACATGAGTCTATGACATGCTTGAAACCGCTCTCCACAAGTTAAGTTTTGTTGGTTATTGTTAAAAACCCAAGTTGTCTGTATTATCATAAAGTTAAATGACTAAAGGTACTAGTCTCTATATTTCATACTCGATCATAGTATCAAACTGTAGACTCTCATCTTATCAAACTCAAAGACTCACATAGTATTATATCAATCCCAAAGACTTGTTATATCAAACTCAAAGACTTGCTTGAAACTGCTCTCCACAAGTTAAGTTTTGTTGGTTATCGTTAAAAACCCAAGTTATCTGTATTATTATAAAGTTGTTGTATCAAACTCAAAGACTTGTTAGATCAGACTCAAAGAGTTAGAAATGGAGATGTAGAATGTTGTAAAAGCTATCATCATTCGCCCATACTTCTTGTATGATTGTCGTCATTAGGTTGCAACCGGGTGCGTAATGAGCACGGGAACTGCAACTCACGATGTACTTCTAAAGCATATTATGCAGTGAATACAAGGTCTAAATACAACACTGGTAGTCTATAATACTTCATGTTCCAACCAAGCACTGAAGCTTAATTTAATGAGGTGGGGACCAGCAGCGAACTAATGCCTTTTTATACAGGCCGATAGGGTAATAATGGTAATTTTCAGTTGATGGTAGAACATATATATGTGAGCCAGCAAGCAGAAAGGACAGTTACTGCGGGATTTAGTACCAGATTTAGCCACCAGGGGGCACCACTATGGACTAGAATAGGAAAAATATGACTAAAACGGTTATAGGCTACTTTTTTATGGAGAATTCAATTGTTTTTGATAAAACGTTCTATTTTGGATGGAAAGGTTCCAAATTTGGCATGTAAAAAGAATGTTTTTGGGCCAAAATAGGCATTTTTGTTGATTTCTGTTGCCATGGAAACATGATTTTCATTCTAAATAGGAAAATCAATGATTCCATTTGAAGGAACACCCCACAAGGTTTACTATGGCGAAAACAGAATGAAAATACCATTTCTAGATCAAAATTTATGGGCAAAAGAATAAAAATTTATATGAATTTAGCTAATTAGCATAAATTATGCTAATTAGCTATATACCTCATAACCAATTAGACATAGAGCTTATTAACATTCTTGAAATGGTCACACCTACCCATATCTAGCAAGCCATTCCTCCAAAACTAACAGGAGTATCTTCTCATGCTATGTATCACTGTAAAGCTAATGATTTGAATTTTAAAGTTTAGCACGGAGCACCCTTTCTCCTTGCCTCTACACATATTATAGGGAGTGCTACCCTTCCCCCTGGTCCTGGGACTCTGTAATACCTCCCCCATATTATATAATTGCCAAGTACAAATTATAGAAGACCCCCCCCCCGAAAAAACACCCCAAGGCACCTTCATATATGAAAGGGACAAGCATAACTTTACACATCTTTGCGTCTTTTCTCAACATGTTGCAATTCCATAGTCTGTGGACGGATTTATAGTATCTTTATGCACAGAACAAATAGCATATTGCTGCCCTTCACTTCTCTGTATGGTTGAGGTAGGCACTTTATGATTTGGATGCATGTGTCACACCATGACATGTGTTGTCAACCACTGCTGTCAGCGTGACACCTAGGTCTTTTTCCGTAAAGAAAATGGCTGCCCTTCACTTCTCATATAGGCACTTTATGCTGGGTGAAACTGTCAGACCATGTGCTGTCAACCACTGCTGTCAATGTGACACCTAAGCCTATGCATTTGATTTGTAGTTTTTGTCAATGTTATTAAGTTTCCTACAGTTAAACAGACCCAATCCTAGTGATCTTACGTGGTTGTCTCCAGACTTCTGAGAAACCTCTATACTGGCCAATATTATTTCATGTTTTCTCCCCATTGGCGATCTAGTGGTGTGCTACACTATCAAGAGATTTTTAAAGTGTTATATCTGATTAAATCTTAACTATATATGGTATGTAATTTGATGGCCTAAGGGGCCTTGTGATATAGGGAAGATTTTATCACACTGGGGTGTGCCATACAAGTAATATAACATTAAAGTGGACCAAGAGCATATCATAAATCATTTTGGAGGCCTGAATGAAATATTCCCCCCAAGATCACATGCCAGGACATTGTTTCCAGGGTATATATGTTCGAGGCATTGTCATAGCAACAGTTTTCATATCAAACTGAAAATATTTTGTGAGGAGGTAGCCCACCACCTATACACTATCCACCACAAAAGGAAATAACTTTGAGAAACTCCTAGGTTTAGTCTGAGACCCCATAAGGCCCAAATGCTGGATTTCCATAAAAATTACCAAAAAAGAGACAGTGTGCGAGAGAGTGAAGGGGATGGAATAACAGAGAATAAGTATTAGTAAATGCTGAAGCTTGAATGCTTGATGGGATATGTAAACAATCAAAAACAGTATTTTCATGTAACAGCTTCATTTTATTTTTGTACATGTACTAGTGTATCTAAGGCTATGACCATATAACATAATTAATCTATGAAATTGATACATGTATCCAAATATGTGTTATGGTTAATAGGAATGGAACATTGTTTGGAGAAGGAATAATCCAGTAAAATATGAATTAATACTAAATAGAATAAATATGAATTAAATCACAGTCTGTATCAGCTTAGTAATTCATTTTCAACCAGTGCCAAGACTCATTAATAAACTGAAGTGCACATACAAACAATTATATCATTCTACATTCTACATTTGTTCAGCCTGTCATTTTGCACGAATAAGAATTGAATAAGAGCTACATTCATACATCTTTGAGAGTCTACGGTATTCATAAACTCCCTATAGTTAATGCACTCAGCCCAGTACTGTATTGCTGCATCATGCCCTCAAAGATGCAATAACTTGGAGGCATCACATTGCCCTTTGCCCTCGGAGTAGGTGAAAATCTTGCATGAATGCACCCTTTAAACCTTTAATAATTAACAAGTGTTTTTCTGGGGCTAATGAATTTTCTCACCCCCACACCTATCACCCCTGTTTAGAATTATCACTCCCTTGAAGCTTTGTAATGTTCTTTCCACAAATCTACTACTACTCTAGTTAGAGCTATATATAAAGCACCGTCTGTCCCACAGCCTGCCATGTGATAGGTACCATCTTCTACATGTTAGATATTTCAGTCTAATCTAACAAATTTGGTTAATTCCTCATCCACTCTAAACTAAGAACATTGATTATTTTCATTATTTGATCACCTTCTGCTTAACATCTTTGACTGTCACTTATATATCCTCACAGCAGGCCAGCATCCTTCACCATCCCATAGAATATGCCACTTCTATTTCTCAGCAGATCAGAGGGACTGGCAAACTCGCATATATTTCCATTGTCCAACACAGCAATCCTGTGAAGTAAAAAAGACATAGACTTAGTTTACACCTGTCTGAAGGTTCAGTTAAGAAAAAACACATAAAATTTCAACAAGCTTGGAGCCCTATTGTTATATTTAAATCAATCTTAGTATTGTACATTAATAATTTTGTTTTTCTAAAGATTGAACATGGGCATGACATAATATGAAAGGATTCACATTTATTGGAATCATTTATTTCACCTAAAAAGTAGAATATATTACTCACTGGTCATAGTCCATGATGGTGTTAAGGCGATGAGCTATTGTGATGACAGTACACTCTTTAAACTCTGCCCTGATTGTGGTCTGAATGAGGTCATCTGTCTCTAGGTCTACTGCTGCTGTTGCCTCATCCAGAACCAGGATGCGTGTCTTACGCAGCAGAGCCCGTGCCAGGCATACCAGCTGCCGCTGGCCCAAACTGTAATTAATTATCAATTATAGATATATAACTAATTTACTATGGCAATCAAAAACATGCCATTGTATACAATATTGTCATGAACGAGCACACTGGCAATTATATGTTTGAAGGCATCATTAAGAAAGACATCTATATGAAATATTTGCCAATTAGAGGTATAATTTCAATACTCAAGACCCATTTCAATGCCCTCCTATCACTGTCACCTTAAGAGGACTGCTGATTTTCATGTCATTTTGATGCATAGACATAATTTTTGAGTGGTCATTTCTAAACAACAGGGGATGGTGGAATTGAGTGCAGAAAAAGAATTTCAGACCCCTCAAATAATATCACCAGGAGGTTCAAAGAATTTCAGGGTCTGCACACAAAAATCTATAATGGGATATTTAGCTATTATATGTATTGTGCTACATCACAAAGAAATCCTGCTTCCCTACAAAGCAGTGAAATTTCAATATATTGCACATCATAAACATGTTAAATGCTCAGCCTTGAGTTGATACTGATCATGCCCATATGGGACTGGGATTACGATAGAGGGTTAATTCTATCAACCAATTTGGTGAATATTCTCAACTTAGATTAGCCATATTCACTATCAACTAGGCAAACATTTTGCTTTAGTTATTCCATTACAACATTTTATGCCATTGATTTATGATTACTTGACTTGTGGGCAGTGGGAATTAGCACCTGTAGGTAAATATCTACCAAGGCCTCAGGAGTACTGTATTTGTTTTCATTCTGATCATCTTCAATAGTGGACCTTTTATGACTGAGCTGAGCTATATTACTGCTTGCTCCACCCCGCCCCACTGTTCTTATGACAAGACTAACAGAGTAATATGCAGGGTATGGAGGTCTCTGTGAAGTGTAAATTGGTTTTCACATCTATAAGCAGAAATAAATTGCTCTATATATTCAAGACTGAAGAACGACAATATTCCTGCCCACAGCCAATTATAAAAACTCTTAGTCTGTTGTTTGCATAACATGATTTGCAGTTATGCTAAGCATTACCCCTCCCTCCCCAAACAATAAAGTAAAAAAAAGCTGTCATCATACACAAGCTGACTTCCTACTAAGGTGTATATATACTAGTACTTGCGTGGGAACTTGGCGATTTTCAACAACGAGAATGAACTTTGATTCGCCCTTGGCGATTTGGCAAATGGACAGCATAATCCCTTTGGGATTGAAGCTAATATGATAGGCTTTCAAAGTATTCTATATACAAAACCACACTCCCCATGTGACTTTTACTTTCTCCAGAAATTGAGGTATAGCTTATTTTGGGGTGTAGCTTGTGGTCTAGTAATATTATGAAGTTTTATGATTCTTCTTTCATTTTTAGTCACACTATTTACTTCCTACCTGATATTCTCCCCTCCTTCAGTACATTGATGCTCTAGCTTCTGTGGCAGTGACTGAACAAATGACTTAAGGTGGGCAAGCTCCAAACACTCCCACAAACTATCATCGCTCTTTGTCTCAAATGGATCCAGGTTCATCCGTAAGGTTCCTGAGAACAACACAGGGTCCTGGAAAATGCAGATCTAGCTTATATCATGTTGTACATTTGCAATTGTTGATGAAACTTTTGTCCTACTCTGAGGTTATAACAAGGAATGAAAGTGATATCAAAATGCTATACTATACATTATCTCAGAGTGACTGTCTAAATTTACTATACATATGTACTATAATTTTATTTGAATGTGTAATCATCATATGCTACTTTATCTTAAGTATTCACCCATTATTACTAAAATTGATCTATAGGTATAATTTACCTGTGGGATGATAGTAAGTTTGGAGCGCAGGTCATCAAGGCCCATCTCATCAATCCTTTTTCCATCGATGATGATTGCACCAGACACAGATTCAATGATTCTGAACAAGGCCATTGTAAGAGAGGACTTACCAGCACCTGTTCTACCTACAATGCCAACCTATGGAGAAAGGTTAGGAATGTTGGTCGGGTATAATGGTTGTGATAGGTAAAACTGACTTTGGATGGTGAATAGTGCTCCTGACGATCTTTTGGAAAGGTTTTTAGTGCAATGTATGATGCAATGACTCGATTATCGACATACTGGTATGCTATATATTCACAAATAAAATGTATAGTCATTCTTCATCGACTGCACTGAAAGGAAACCACATGTAGATCTATTCCATGTCTTCCAACAGTACTCAGCAGGGGTGCAGCGGAATTCTTACTTGGAATTCAAGGCTCTGTAGTGGTTTCTATTTGCACAAGCTCTTGGATACATTCCAGTTTCATCTTACATACATAACTCTAGAATGGCCATTATTGTCAAGACTACAATGCATGTATCATTAATTTCAGAGGCATAGGAAGCAAATGTTTTCTTGGGGGTCCCAGAGGTCTCAGTGGAGGGGGCTCACTATACATTTATGTAGGCTTGTATAAGGGAGCTGGCCGATGTTGGGAGGGGGGGCGGGCTAGGGCCCCCTAGCGCACCCCCGTTTTCCTATTCCCCTGAATTTTTATTTTCAGTGTTTTGATATTTTCTATATAATTATCATCAAATCTAGGTGATCTCTAGGTCATTTCTCTTTTTAACTTACCTTTTCACCAGGTCTGAATGAACAGTCAACCCCTCGCAACACCAAGTCAAGGCCTGGCCTGTACCTTGTTGAGTATCGCTCAAAGGTCACATGACCGTGTTGTGGCCAATCAGTGCCTGGCCTGTTGTCCTCTACAATTGCTAGTGCCTTTGGAGAATAAATGGTGCTTATCTTAAGTATTTTCTTAAATCGTATGGTAAAGTCAGCACAGTTAGTAACCAGGAGAATGATGCCAACACTTTAGTACATGTAATTGCATATAACTATTCTACTAAATGCATAATTCAAATTCTGAAGGGTCTTGGGCAAATGTGTTACTTGTTACTCAGATCCTGATGTGGAATTTTCCATGGAAGATATTAACCGTAGGTGTAATTACAAGACATGACCTTGACAAACGAGTGGACTTAAGGCTATATCATGAGACCAAAGTGTCACTGCCCCTTCATTAAAGGAAGTGAACAAAATTTTGGGCAAATGCAGCAAGTCACACAACTTGTTAAGCAAGACTAACCAACATGGCTGACAGGTGAAGAATGGTTACCTGTTGCTAAAAAAACTACAGACTTGTGAGTGCTGGCCACATCATAGGTGGCAGGCAGTATTGTTATCCAGTTTAATACTACCAACACAACTAATGTCCTGTTAGTACACACAAAAAAGGTCTTATCCAAATGAACCAAGGAGTCCATTTGTATGAGTAATAATAAATCAATATTTTAGAAATAATCCTATACACCTACCTCCTGTGGACAATCTGTGTATTCTTGCATCCTTTCTATTGCCACAACATGATTCTCAAGGTCACATGACATTCGCACAACCAAGGTAAGTTGCACAGTGACCTGCAGCAATACACATTCCATATTTGTTATGGTCATATTGATTTCTCCTTTATGAAATGGCCAAGAATAAGCTAATACAAAGCTAGTCCCTATAATTATAAGCTCCACTAGTGACAGGAGTTCATCTACATTGACTGCAGCACTTTTGAGCCATCGTTATATTTGCTTTTCCTTGCATTACACACTAATTGCATGTGAATATCATGGCAATTTCATTTCAATGTCCCAATCTCGATGCACCAATGTTGAGTAGAGCAAAATATCTTGCAGACTGATGGGGGTGGGGTAACTTTTATCATATTAGTGGATTAGTGGGGGTTGGGAAAAGAATTGCTAGTCTGCAAAAACCCACCAAGTCCCGATATCCCAATAAATGACTCTGCCCTAAATGTGCTGAGTGTAATCATACACTTGTTACAAAAGCAGCAACTGCCATTGACTATCTAGTTAGTGTAAATACAAAGGAGCACAGTCACTGCTCAGTGATGAGAGTAGTGATGAGGTGAGCTAATTAGGTAAAGTTGAATGAGAATAGACAAAGAATCATGAGAATTAGCCATCACTGAGAGTTATCACACAAGACGGGTCAAGTTATATCTAGTTCATAATTATAATGTTCAAGATATCGTTGTTTTTGGTGTTAGCAATAAATCAACCATTAGATATGAGACCATTTGTAATGCTGAAATTTGCAACCCCCAATTAGCATTTGTGATACGGGGTAGGTTTATCTGTTATACCAAGGGGTGTGATACAGGGTTCCTTAGTTAATCAAACCTATGGGGCTGTCATATTCAACTTGAGATGAATGAAAATCTTAAAAGCTTCAAAAAGGTAATAAAATTACAAGAGTGTGAATAAGTGTTTAAACGCTCACCTGAAGGGCATAAGAAACACTGAGACCCGCTGTTCCAGCATCGATAGAACCTGAGACTGCAAGCATTGCTGCAGACAGCACAATTATATTCCCTATCATCTCAAGGTTAGTTGAAAGCCACCTGAAATGAAATATCTTTTTTTTCAATATGGCAGTGAGAGTGGGAATATATCACATTCTTGCTGAATATGGAATGCATTCATAGATGCAATAAATTATTGTTTTCAGGTCTTTATTGCCATACAAAATTATAATATTATTCATATAATGCTATACTCTAAATGCTGATTTGCATATAAAAACGATTTTCCCAAAGCTGATAAAAGACAAAATGGCACTACTAATGGCTTGATATAATTTGTTTTAACTGCATGTTGATTCAAATTATAATACATATGTTTGTATAAAATGTGTAGGAGTAAGGTGGGTGACAATATAATGAGACAATTTAGCCCTACAGGTTCAAGTCATATAGCATTCAAACAAACCATGTATTCAGGTCGGATGTTTATCTACCTCATTGCTACTATATTTGGGTAGTATAGATGTAACTCTTAAAGAGATGTAATTTTCGACAGACATTTATTCAGCCGATGTTCATAAGGAGATTAGGTGCAATAATGCTAGGCACAGTGATTTGTGGGACATACCTTGCTGCAACTATATTGGGGTAGTATGCTACATTGTTTTTATCTGTGAGCAGGTCAGATTGTTGAACAAAACGATCACTAGCTTGGTAAGCCCGTATAATGCTGGTTCCAGAAACTGTCTCACCAAAGTGAGTGTATAATGGTGATCTGCTGACTGACTCAAGTCTTTTGAGTTGGCGTGAGGTAGCAATGTAAAAGCGCTAAAAAATATATAAAACATGAAATGATAGTTGAATGTATCAAAGATCATTTGCAGACTCTGGAAGGCATTTCTCAAGATGGTATGACTAGACCCCCGTCAGATCGTACTGGAATCACTCAATCTATGGTCATTGCAGCCCTGCATCTAGTGGTCACTTATGATAACATTGATGCAACTGCCCTACAAAACCCTATGTAATTTCTTCAGATCGTACAGAGCAGTTGTAATGAATTACTTATGCTCACTCGCTCAAATTTTGAGGGTTTCAAATTGTAGTGTCTGTGTACAGTTGAACCATGTAGAAAAATGCCTTCCTGGCCTATTTTTCTTTGAGAGGGAATTAGGTTTATGAGAAGGTTCTTAAAGCAATCAGTTTGTTTCTATTCACGTTTAAACCATAATACCATGAGCTGAATAAAAACACCCATCTGGTAATGCTTTTCTGCACAATCTTTTCCATCCATGGGGATGAATCTCACATAGACTCAATTAAAATTATGCAATATAATTCAGCCACTACCCAAGAGGAGTGATGCAAAAATATTTTGCATGTCTATAATATACTATAAAGTATTCCTAAAATCACCCATTGATTATATATGTTTCTTTTTTGAAAATTTGGATAATAGTTTGCATTATGACATAAATTTTAATTGGCTGAAGATTGTCTGCAGGTGAATATTTCTCTATTTTCATGATGCTTACTAATGTGGTACTAACAAGTAGACTGCATCATGCCATTCCCTCAGATAGATGTATCATGAGAGCAAGTGGGCAGAGTGCATCAAAGAACTGTGCACCACTTAGAATGTTAACATCAGAGTAAAGTATGTGGTACTCTGCAATAATTTACCATGTATAGCAATGGAGCAAAAACAGTTCCATACAAACCTGCACAACTAAGTAGAAGATGGCGAGTGGCACAAGTATGACTATGAACAGTGGTGTACTGTACATAATGATGAATATTGTGATGAGCACTCCAGACATAGTTATCATCCAGATTTTCAATGTAATTGGAATCATAACATCAACTGTGTCTACATCCCTACCAAATCTGTTCAAGATGCGGCCAAGTGGAGTGACATCAAAGAAGGACATGGGTGCTCGGAGAACACTCTTAAGCATACAGCTGTGTGTCATTTGTGATGCTTGAACTGTCCCCAAGGCTATAGCAATTGACTGACCCATGTTAGTTAAAGCTGCAAGATAGGGTAACATGGGAATAAACACACATGCATTGCTGATATTGTAAGTAAATTGCAAAAAGACAAGAGAATCAACAATAGTAAGGTCCTTTATGATAATCTTCAGAATTAACCATTAAACAAAGGAAAGCAAAAAAGAGAATTTCTTGTTAGGCTTTGCTCCCAATCATGCTTTCAGTTTTCACATCCATAAGTGCCAAGCTCCAAATTCAATCATAAGGCTGTTCTCAAAGTACAACTTACTTAGTATAATACCCATGCCTCCATATACTCCAAGACGAAGGTCTCTGAGAGCTATATCCTGGGTGCCATTAATGGGTAGAGGGTCACTGGACCACTCAGCCAGCCATATGTTTGTGAAGGATTGGGCTACCAAAAACATCAAATAGCTACCAACTGTAATCGTGAAGTTTAGGGTTCCATAGAAGTTAATATAATCCTTGAATATACTTGGCTTCACCTGCAATAAAAAGGTATTTGTATTTTCCATAATTTTATGTTTTCACTACACACCAAATGGTGCCTTTGTATCAGCCTCCTAATAAACACAACTATATACATGTTAAAAAAACAAAGTCACATAATGTAATTAGAATTTTTGTAGGCTGCTGGCCGGGTTTGTTTGAGTGTAATCATTACAGAGGGTTTGCATGATGCAGAATTGACAACTCACTAGGGTGCATTCAGGATATTTCACAATAATCCAAAGAAGTGCAGCGTTAAACCACTAGGCAAGATGTAATACCAAAAATAATGTACTGCTTCAATCATATTCAATGTAAGATGGCCTCTCATGGATATCTTAAGGTATCCTTAGTTCAGACAAACATGGTGGCTTGAAACCAGGCTTTTAATGAAGTGTATATATGTCTAGAACAAAATGCATTATTTCTGTTATGGTCTAAATGAGGTAATAAAGGTCTAATATTTTTTATAGGTATCACAGAAGATTTTCAGATATTGTTGTATGTTTAGATGGGTAGAACATGTTGAGAGAAGAAAAAGTTTTTATTTCATCAAAATCGGTCGAGCAGTTCAGATTTGGCAGCCATTCAAAGATCAAAAATTGTGATCTGGATTTTATTATTTTTGTGAATTATTATTTTGGGAGTGTTCAGTGACAACTTTCAAATGGCTGCCAAATCCAAACTGCTGGACAGGTTTTGATGAAATGAAAACTGTTTTTTCTTTTCTCGACATGTTCTATCCATCTGAATAGTTTCCACATATATTTGAAAAAGACCTGGAGTAACTAATGTTGTTCTTGCAGTAATTTTTGTTCTGGTGCACCCTGACCGTTGGTGCTATTGTTATTCTGAATAGCCCAGTTTAATAGAGCGCATAATTACCTTCCTAACAATACCAAACATGGTGTGTTAAGTATAATATTAGGTTCTGTAAATTTAAGTGGAAAAAAAATAATGTTCTCAATATAACTTCTAATTGTCACACCTCCCTTTGTAATATACCAAAATGAAACCGTGAGGCTGCGCCTGCCATTTGAAGAAAAAAAAAGTAAAATTCAATATGTTTTTATCCTGGCTTATTTTACTATTTTGGCCTACTTTACTTGACAGGGTCTGGTTTTATTTCTAGGTATTATTGACTACCTCATCACTACAGGTAAATATCATGATAAGGTGAATTTGATGTTTTGTCATGATAGACATGCATTTTCTCTTCCTGTCTTCTGATCATAGATATGTTAATTCAGTCATGAGTGACAGTAGTTTCAAATGTGTGTGTATCAGTGTGTTTACCCAGCTAGGGACAGCCAGAGGGCTCTCTATTGAGATACCACCTAATAAAGGTTCATTCCTGCTTATCTTTCCTGATACAAATATTTTTGAGGTGTTTGGTCCTTCCAAAACCCAACAGGGGCCTAAATCAAACCATGCAGGACCAAATAGTCTGAAAAATCTTTTCTTCTAGACTGTTAATGATGCCCTTACACTTCCAGTTTGAACATCTTCTTCCACTATCAACTTCTCTTTCTCCATCCTGCCATCTCCAGGACCCTTGTCTTCAATTTTGGACCTCTTAATCTTCTTTAATCTCTTCATCAAACTGTAATTAGGAGTATTGGGAAATGGGGAGAATGGGAAACATCATGATCATTGTACACCCAGAATCACTGTTACAGCAAAGTGGCACAATTAAATAGTAATAAGAAGAACAGTAGCCACATACTTGAAATTTGTCATTGGAAGACTTGGAGATTATTAATATGATACTAAGATACATTTGGAATCACTACAGTGTCTATTGGTGAATGACTGATGGAAAGGCCAACAACAACTATCAATCTTCATCCTGATGAAGGTTAATAAAATTAACTGAAACGTCTATCAACTCTTAAATATTTTCAATGCATATTCCTGCTGTTGTACATTTTACTCCAAGTAATAAAACTTGAAACTTTACTTGACAGCGTCTGGTCTTGTGTGATATAGCTATTTCTAGGTATTATTGACTACTATCAATATCGGTGGAATATGGAACCAGTATGGGTAGACTTGTGGAACAACCCTTAAATAAGTTTCTGAAATTACGGAAGATCTGGAGTTTTATATCGCTATCTGCACTTACTTGCGGTGTTCCCCATTGATTCCGATGTCAAATTCAGAAGCACTGCCTGTTTCTGTACCAGACATGTCTGAGATGCGTCGACGCAGGTCATCATGGAATTCTTTTGCTATGAATAATTTGAAAATTGAAAAATCCTCCTAAAAATTCGAGACATGTTGTTCTTTTTTTAGTGTTTAAAGATAAACACTGTTATTATGATTATGTATTGTGTGCTAGAATGTCTAGCAGAAATGTTTCACAACGTGATCATCAGTTGCCAGACATCAGCAGTGGTTAGAAATAAAAGACAGATGCACATGTATAGTGACAGGTTATACACCACACAATAATACAAATGAAAAGCAGCAATAAGCTCATTACCGCTTGAGCATTGGGTAAATAACATGAATTTTAATCACATTAATATTGGTTAGTCACAGCTTGTTCAGTTGAGTATAAGCCATTTGCTACTAGCCATTTGCTGCATTCAGTCTAATTCCTTTTTCGTTACACATGTAGGAATAGAAAGCAATCTTTGGGTATGATAGGTTAAGCTGGTTAATTCATTCTAAGAAAATTTAATGCTACGTAAATTAATAGAGTGGTCCTCCAGGTACCCCGGTGCATGTGGTGAATGCTCTCATATACTACGATATTCCATTCATGAGGTCTTTTTGATAAAAAATTATGAGAAAGGCCATGTATCTCATACAATGTTTTTTTTATTTCCCATACATTATTATTAATCTAATTAGAAAATTTTGTTCAAACAAGGCAATGTATGCCATGTATGACCTCCTACACACGCACTTTTGGACACACATGGGTAAAACATGCCAAAACAGCTCTCTGGTGTGACAACTCAACAGAATGACTAAACGGTGAGTTCTTTAAGTTCACTTAGAAATAGACCATGTAGAAAAGCCAAAGTCAATAAAAGAACGTTCGGTGAGAATGAGCCGTTGTATTCAAACAGAGGGTGTTTCATAAGTGAAGTTTAAGATATCTTAAAGACAGTGTGTTCCATAAGGGGTTGTGTTAAATAAGTTATGGCAAAGGTTGTGGTAACTTCTTCATAAATATGGTACTTTGTCATTAGAATGAGGAAAGATTGTCAATTTCAAAAAGGATTTACCACAAGGTAGTCCAATAGTGCAAGTCATTGTCAGACATATGTTTTTTTAAGTGTTTCATAAATATAAGCTTGTGATAAAATCTGTTTTCACCATAACTCTACTGGGTCATTATGATAAGCCCTTTAGAAACACACTCACTTCAGACATGTTTAGAAGTTGTAAATACATTGTCCTCAAATTAGTAGCTTGTGGTAAATATGACTTTACTTATGAAACACCCCTCAGGTATAATATCAATCAGATTCTGCACAATGTATTGATGGACTTTTTCCATTTCTCCTCAGGATACTGCTTTACTGCTCATATGAAGGCCTACCCAGTGGACACAGAATGTTGAATCAATGTCGAAGTAACACTGATCAACCATAAGCAAGATTATTGCAATGTTGATTCAAAGTTCTGTGCCCAGTGGGTGAAGAATTATATGCATTTGATTATCATTCTGAACCTGATGGACTTGATGTATTCCCAAAGACTATAGTTGCGACAAAGGAAGGTGGACCTGGAGCCATCAGGGGGCTCTTACTTAATGATTAATCTATAGATAAACCAAGGAAACACATTGAATATAGAACATATGACACACCTTGGGAAGCTAAAAGTGTTTTAAGGTTAATCTATTGATATGACCAAGAGACAAGATTTTGGTGCTTATTGGGTTTTCTACTCAAAACCACCAAAACACCATAGTACCAAAATCCTACCCATTGTACTTACATTCATTATCATCCTCATCATCATCTTGCTCAATCAGGTACTGTGTAAGGAACTCAGAAAAGGCACCATCATTCTGGAGGAGCTGCTGGTAAGACCCCTGCTCGGAGATCTCCCCATCCTTCAGGACAATGATGCTGTCTACTTGAGGAAGGTAACTCAAGCCATTTGTCACCAACACTCTTGTCTGCAATTCATTATTGATTAAAAGAAATGAGTACATGTAGTTAGTTCTTACCCTTTTCCACATGATTATAGTAAAGGGATCTCATCTGGAAAGCAGAATTGTGCTTGAAGTGACTATTAGCGGGTGAAACTAAATCGATGTTTCAAACAATTTTAGATATAAAAAATCTGTATTAGTTGTCAGTTCAAGGTAGAACACACAGCTAAAATGTTCAACAAATTACCTTTCCTTGAAGCACTCCAGTAGGGCCAATAACATGATCAAAGATGTGCTTGCCTACATGACTATCCACAGCAGAAAGTGGGTCATCTAAGAGGTAGATATCAGTGTTCTGGTAGACAGCTCGGGCCAATGATACTCTCTGCTTTTGTCCTCCTGATAGGTTAATGCCCTAAGGTAGATAGCATGGTCAATATGTGGAGGCATTGCCTGTGTAGTGTTTGAAAGCTAAACACAGACATAACAATAAAAGTTATCCAATTCTAATGTTGGTGTGAAATGTTATTTTGCTCTGGTAGGGTAAAGTGTAAGGGGTTGTAAGAGCAGTACATGGTAGATCGAGGGCTTGCAGCTTCACTACACCAAATATACACATAGGTACCTTTCAGGACTACCATCACCACTTCAGGATAGATTGTGCCCTATCTGCATGAGACGTAACATTGTAAGGGATGTTCTAATAATATGTATGGAATGATATGTAACTTCCAGAATACCCTTGCTAACTTATCAATAATTAACACTTATTTCTGCACAATAGGATGATAATATTTAAGGTCTTCTGATAATATCATCTGGATTAATGTTCCAAAGAAAATATTCTCACTACTCAACTTACCTTTTCTCCAATTTCAGTCATGTCACCCCCAGGAAGAATCTCCAGGTCGGGGGTCAGTGCACAGGCATCTATCACCTTCTTGTACTTGCTCCTAAGATAACGGCGTCCAAAGAGAATGTTGTCTTTCACTGTTGCATTCTGGATCCAAGCCTGCTGAGGGACATATGCCACTGAGCCCTGTAAAAATATATGACATTATTTAGATGATAACAGCATGTCATGTATCATTATAATATTGCATTTGTAAAAGGTGAAACCTTAGGATAATTATAAGATGTCATTTACTATCTCCTTATATGAAAAGCCCAAGGTATGAGTTGTGGGGCCCTTATACCACACACAGCCCTTAGTCCTCGAATAGGTACCCCTTTTGAGGCCTGAGGGCAATCACGGGCCCTTAAGCCACAAAAGAGGCACTAAAGCACAAATGGCGTTATGCCACAAACACCCTTAAACCACAAACGCCCTAATGTCCTGTGGTAACCCCTCGTGCGAAGTGTAGGCCTTCATTTTCTATATTCTATACTAAAAATACTATCAATTTAATGCAAAATACCAAAAGGCAAAGTTCTGCTGTAATTCTTCAGGAAATGGGTTGCTGTGCATTTGCAGCACAATCCATTGTAACCATATGGCAGAATATACCCAAACCATGTGTCAGGAAATTAATATTTACTGTGAACTGTTCTGTAAACTTGCAGCTATAAATTTATGTTTCTGACCCAAAGTAAGATCTACTGTGAAGCTTCAGCAAAACTAGTAGATTGCAGTAATCAGACTGCAAAATGTGCAGGCACCACTGTTTCCAGTAGATTTTTATAGTGTTGAAATTCAACAGCAAGGGTATTGTAAATGTCAAGCATGGGGTTCTATAAATCTACAACATTTTAGCATGGGTCTTACTGTCTATGTCAAAGCATGGAATAGCCTACACTTACCTGCATGTGAACCTTCCCTGTAAGCACTTCCATCTCCCCCAGCATGGCAGATATGAGTGATGATTTACCAGTTCCCACGGACCCGACAATTGCTACCAGTTTACCTGCTGGCACTGATAAGTCAATACTGCAACACACCAAGTGGTGTTACGATTGAAAAATGTGGTTTAATTTCATTGGCACCCTTCCATAGGTACTAATTGCAGTTCTCAAAATTAAGGGTACCAAATGGTATATACAGATACATGAATTATACATGATGCAGTGTAAAACCCCTTGAATAGTCAATATTCCTTCAGCAACTTAGCAGTGTGAGGGAGATTCATAATCTTGAATTTCGGATATGTGGATCATCATGGTAAAAGGTATGCCTGTGCACCCCCTCGCGGGCGTACCTTTTACCATGTTGATCCACATATTTCAAAGTTGTTCAACCCACCTTATATAAGTTAGCTGGTATCTCTCAGTTATCGAGAGAATGGGATAACATATAATGCTGTATCATGACTACAATGACAAGTTTAGTCTATTTAGGTCAGAAGTTATGTTCATACTTATTCAAGATGGCTTCATCCTTGTTCCCCCATGAGAAGCTGGCTTTGGAGAATTTGATCTTATCTACAATTTGTGGGTCTTGAATCACATTGCTAGGGTCTAACTCCTTATTTTGCATAAATTGATTGAGCCGCTTTATTGATACAAGAGCCTTAAAAAAAGGAAGCATTCGTTAATGGACAAGCATGTGCAATAACTACCATATGACAGTGAATTCTTGGTTGTCATCGTAATTAGATATACATAAATGTTATCGGTATTTAACAGTTACTAATGGTGCTTAAAATATATAAGAAAATATCCTTTGGTTTTATCTAAGTTGTGAGATATCAATAGAAGTATTATAACTTTTATCTGACCTGTACTGTCAAGGAGATGCATCCAGGGAGGGTGGACATGGGGTAGTTCATAAGGTTGAATAGAGACAATGAGACGAAAGCTTTGTTGGCATCTAAGATGTTGTCCGGAGATATCAAAACATATGCAGCAAAGGATGCCAGTCCAACCTAACAAATAATATGTGATAAACATGGTCAGATAAAAAAGACAACCGAAGCCCAATATCTCAATGAAGCTTCTAGATTCATGTTCTTTGGTCATCTTAATGCATCAATGCATTGCAGATAACACTATTGGCATAGGCTTCAGTAGTACATCTTGCCCTCTAGATGGTATATAGCTTTAATAGGGCAAGAATCTGTGTATACCTTAAAATGCCATTGAATACACCCTGTAATTATAAATTTGTCACTCACCTAGACATAATATTCTTGCCCAGACATAGATACTTCCTTTCCCCCCTGCTGCAGAGCATGGCAATAACTAAATGTCCTATGCATTGAATGATTAGGCATATGTGAGGGGGTAAATACCTAACCTAGTTAAAATAGTCAAATGTTTTAATTGTGCACAGAAAGGGGTGATGTATACTGTCTCTGTGTCTGGATGAGAAATGTAAACAGAATCGCGATAAACGGTCATTAAAAATATACATAGACTTTTCAAAAACTAAATCTCTCTCAGAATATACAAAAATTGCTCAGAGGAAGTCAATATTTGACCTGAATCATTGTCCAAACACGAAATTTCGGTAACTTCAATGGAACAATACATATCTTCTGTGAATTTTTTGAAAATTTTGAAAAAAGATGTTTCCTTGGATTTCTTTATGAATCTTGTGTCGATTTTGGCCTATTTTGAGGGCCTGGAGGCTAAAACATCAATTTCCCAGCATATAAACATGTATGTCACACAAAGAACTCATCATGAGTAAAACAAAAAATCTAAATCCTAAGGATACAGACCAGCAGAAGTCCAAAAGTTCCCTTCCATAGATAAGCAAAACCAGGCATAATTACCATCAAGTAAACCATATCAGACAAGACGAGGGAAAGCCCTTGGAGAGAATTCATTTACAAATTTGTCTTGTGCATTCTATTGATTATTGACATTCTCATGATTATTGTTTGGAGTGATATCAGTGCAGCTTATAATTCTAAAATAGGAATATTTCTTGCAAAACTAAGGTTGAAAGTGTGTGGCACAGGTGCCTACATTAGATTGGTACTAGAACTGGGTGGAACGCGCAGTGCATGTGGTGGGCTAGCATGGCGGTGTGGCCACTACATCAGTGGCACCTGTTCCAACACTAGTCTTGCAGGTCTTTGGATATACGTCTTTGGATTTAGACCCAACAAACAATACACAAGAACCACGGCACTTTAGGGGTTAAAACTGAATGGATTTATCACAAGTAAGTGTATAAACATAAATTTAGATCAAATAACCAATGACAAAGAACTCCATTATTTCTTTGATCCACATGAAGTTAGACTATGAGATCATGTAATGTTTCCTAAATAGGTGATTGAGAATATAAGATCGTTTGATAGGCATTATGAAAAGGCCGAGATTAGATTAGGTCTAGGAGTGGTGTTAGTTGTGGACTAATCAATGCTATTGAATAAATACCAGGAGGGTCTTGCCAAAGGATACTGGGGAAGAACCTCTGTAATCTTTTTCGGAGAGTACTGAGGGAAACGGGCATGGCTTCACTCATTTTCATAGTATTGACAAAATGCACGGAACATACACTTATGAGATCTCACTTAGCAGTACAAAAATGGCACGTTTTATTCTTTGGTTGTCATCGTTTATAGCAAGACTCTTCATTCAAGGATTGAATAACTAAATTGAAGATACGATTCTACGAGTCATCAGTGCTGTGCCAGGTTAATTTATAATAACCTGAAGCTGTCATTGTAAATACCTTGGGTGTCTCACTAGTCATGCATGTCATTCATCCCAGGGTGTGTATTCAACCATATCTGCATTGAACCCATCGCATCACCAATCATAAAATGAACATAAGAGCCAATCCCTACATAGCACACCACACATGAATAGAAATATTTGATAGTAAATTCAAGTGTGCATGGACAATACTTACCAGATATGGTGATAAGTACCACACCACACTACTGCCTGCATTAAGAAAGGACATTTGCCTCAGTGATTGAAGCTCCTTCTCCCTGATTTTACTCAAACGGTCCTGGAATGACTCCTCCCAAGCATAAAGCTTCAGCACCTAGCAAAAATAATTACAGTGCTTGAGATGGCAACTTTATTGCTATTTATTGTTACTCAGTTCAGTCTGACCGTATAGAAAAGTATGCCTGTATAAAATTTAAAAAATAGAATAAGTTTACATATTAGAGGAAACATTCCAGGGAGGAGTTAGGAATCGACTGAGAAGACATTTTTATGTTGTACCTTAACTCCGTTTAAGACTTCATTCATCAACTTTATTCTATTGTCCTTTTGTCTCATTTGGTGCATCTAAAAAGAGTAAAAGAGACCTTTATAAGATGAATTTTACCTGACATTTCAAATTAATTTTTTTTTCACACCATAGTTACTGGCCATTATCATAATTAATATGACTAGGATTTACACCAAAATAGCCCATTTATGTTGCCTGAGATGTAATATCTTATCTTTGCCAAACCAAAACTAATTCTGTGGATGTTATTCCATGAATTCAATCTAATGATTTAACAAAACACCAAACAAAGATAATGGGAACTGGTGGAAATGTATTCAACAAAATAGAGTAGTATTCATTCATTCATTGATATGTTGCATCCTGAGCCACAAATTAGAATGTGTGTCGAATCATACCTGCAGAGCTCGTGTCTTCTTTGCAATTACTGCATTTACTGGAATCAATATGATCATGAAAGCTAGTCCAGCTAAGGTAGCAGCACCCAGTTCTTGCCATAAGAAGTACATGGTGATGATTATGACTAAAGGTGAAGCCCATAACATGTGCAGGTACTGTGTTACTACCTGTAAGTTTTGGGCATCTACAGACATCAGATTCACAACTTGACCCACTGTGGATGCTTGTTTGGCTGTACTGTTCAAAACCATGGCCTGAAATTGACAAAGGTAACCCTATAAGTGCTACATGATATTTGCAGGTTCATGATTCTTAGTTGTCATGATGCATCAATGCAGTGCCTGCCAGTTTACTCACCAAAACTACATTGGTGCATTAATAGGGTAATTTTTATGTACATGACCCTTTGTAGCAAGCATGATACTTGGATATGGTATCAATACAGGATGTCAGGATGATACATAAATGCAGCCCTCGCATGAATCTTGTCACCTTCAATGCATCTAGCAATAGTCAACATGCTGTGACAATATACATACAGCTAAAGCAGTTACATGGATCTAGAGCAAGTGCTCAATCGAAGATAAATTATGAAAATAAAATTGCTCATTGGATTGATTAATTCTGAACTAGAAAAAGTTCATAATATGAATTGTTGATTGTTAATTGTAAATAAAATGACTGAATAAATCAATAAAATTGTGATATCACATACCTTACGATAGACAATGGCGATGATGGCTGTACGGACATGCATACCAACCTTAAAGTTATTAAGGAAATACTGATTGAGGAGTAACGTCCTCATGACTGACATAGTAAACAGCAGGACTGCGAACAGATAGCCATGCCACTGATATGGGTCTCCCGTAGACACAAATGTGATGAGTAAGCTGTAAACAGGTTGATATGTGGTTTGCTGTAAAATCTACATAGTTATATCAAGACTAAAAAAGATTGTCAATTTTATACAGGGGTAGCATATCTTAAAACCCTGCAAGTAATGTAAATACTTGAAGTTGTAATGGTAGTTGATTGAATGGTTTAGAGTGTCCAAATCTTTGCACAGGTTATTTTGCCATTGTCCCTATCTTTAGGAACAGTTTAAACAACTCACTTGTACATTTCCCCTGATCAGGTAAGACAGCTGCATTGCAAGTCTATTGGCAGGATTGCATTCATGTATCGTGTTGGTCCCATGGCAATGTAATAACTGACATAGCACCAGAATGATACATGAATAGCCTACAGTCCTGGATTTTCACAGCACAGGACATGGTTCAATACACTATATATAGCTTTTTAAGACTACAGAGGTAGTAGCTTCTGCAAGTGATAAGCTTACCTTAGAAGTTGTGGGCTGATAAAACCAAGGGTGTCATAGCAGAGTCTAAAGAACCCTCCAAGCAGAAAGGTGGGCCCAAACACAGCAATGAGAGGCTTCCAGATGGATGGATGCTTTATGTGTTTGTTGTCCTCGCCCTGTGACATCAATGGTGTATACCCCCTGGAGCCATGTATTGGTGCCAATGGTGTAGAACTTTTCAGTGTTGCAACTGGGTCTCTCACAGAATCCTCACTGATTGAATGGTTCTTTTTTATCATCCTACCAAGGTTATCAAGGAAATATAATGATCATCAGGTTGAACACAAGGGCAGATTACAGCCAAGTAACATTTGATGTACTATTACAATGCTGGCAATCAACTCACCAGCAATGCATCGATACATTATGGTGATTCTTCGAGAGTGAATTAATCTTATCAGGCCAGTATGATGCATTAAGTGTAGCCCTAGCGAATCCCTCACCTGAGCATTATTCATCATGATCACAAATGGGAATTAATTAATACAACATACTGCCATTGAATGGTTGACATATGGTGTGATAACTGGGCCTTAGAATTAGACATGTTAGCACTGCATTGGTACAGCACTAGCAAGTAACTTAAGGGTGGCAATGATGCATCATGATGCTGAATTACATGATGCATTGATGCGTCATGATGCTCAATGCATGATGTATACATGGGTCATGATGCTCAAAACATTGATACAGTCTTTGTAAAAAATGTGGTGGGGGCACAGAAATTGTGAAATTGCCTGACCAAAAAGCTAGCTGTGATGCCCTAGACTTTTCCGACATGTCAGTTTTCAAACTGGATGATTTTCAAGGGTTTTAGAGTTTAAAACAAAAAAAAAACCATTCATGTGTGTGTAACACTATGTGATTTTCCTGAGGTCTTTGTTTAATTCTATGAAAAGTGTGATAGGAAGTCGAATCTTGTTTTCTATCTATTCATTTTTTTATACAAAAGAAATGTCCTGGAATATCCAGGTTCCTGTCCTGCAAAAATCAAACCAGACCTGCAGGATGAAGAATCTGCAGAACAGGATGTCCCGTAAAGATTGTTGATAATCTGTGAAGCCAATAATGAATTAAAGTGAATTTCTGGCACATTGCATGATACTCGTTGCATATGCTTTAACTTACTGCCATCCTGTCTCCTTGACATGTTTTTGCCAGGCATCTTGAAAGTGATTTATAATAGTGGCACTAGTGTCTCCTGGCAATAAATCCCAGAGGTCCTTGAAGACAAGTGGTCTTCTATACCCATTTATAATCAACCTGTAGCAGAAATGGGTAAAGTGTGTTAATATGAAACTTGAGACTTTAAAACACAATGAAAACACAGATAACAATGTTATCTTTCAATGGGCAATACCCAATACCACTCTATAGATACAGTTGAAGTGGAGAGAGTGGATTTAGAGACATGCAACGTTTTGAACATCTGGGAATCAGGTCCATGAAACAGCAAGGTTTTAGATCAATGATCGCACAGTCTGCATTACCAGAGTGTTTGTCTTACAATTCAAAATTATGAGTAAATCAAAATTCTAGGCTTCATAGTGCAGTATGTCAAAATGCCCTCATGATGCATGGTCGACGCCATGGGGAAAAGAGCAAGGTATGGTATCGGGCAGAAGAGAAGAGGGCAGGTGACGTCACTTCTTAGCATTTTTATACCGCGGTTGAAGGTTCCTTAGTAGGGGGCACCATTGCTTTAACTGGTACCCAGAGAGATAAGCACAGATAACAGACAGCATGATGGGTACAAGGTGTTTTATGTAATGCACATTAGATATTCTGCACTGAATGAAGGGTCAGAGGACACACAGCCCGACACACACAGACATACAGCCTATCCCTAATGCCCTCTATACATGTGAATAGCATAGAAAATTGGCCTAGAATGATTTGTCATCAATTTTTCACTTATTTAGCCTTGTCGAGCCCCCTGGTAGCTAGAACTAGTACTATAAATCCCACTCGGAGGTCCCTTTACCACTGTCGAGCTACACATGGTCAATACACACCAAGTCATCAGCAGAATGTGCCAATACAGTACTGGTGAGTACACTTAGCAACACTCCACTAGTGGATCGTACGGAAGCCGTGGAGGGCCACACCTTGAAAAAGATTCAACTTGAACTTTTTTATCTCCAATATGGAAACAACATAAAATGGAACGTAAAAAACTACTGTCAAACCTGAAATTTCACCTGTCAACTGTCAAAGTAGAAAAAAAAATTCTGCTGTCAATATGATATTTTCCCCTGTCAACTGTCAAGTTGACAGTTGACGGCAGATTTTTCCCTAAGTTGACAGTTGACAGTGGAAAATTCATGTTTTCTTATCTGGTGTCAACATGATTTTTTCGCTGTCAACTGTCAACTTGACAGTTGACGGCAGATTTTTTTCTGACTTGAGAGTTGACAGGGGAAAATTCATGTTTTCTTATCAGGTGTCAACATGATTGTTTTGCTGTCAACTGTCAACTTGACAGTTGACGGCAACTTTTTTTCTAACTTGACAGTTGACAGGGGAAAATATCATGTTGACAGCAATAATTTTTTAAAACTTCATCTTGGTGGTTGTAAGAAAATCGTGCTGATTTTGAAGTGCATGTTTTTTTTTTGGTGTGGCCCTTCACGGCTTCCATAGTACCATGATGACAGGAGAATGCAATCCTAGTTTCACTATTCGATCATCACAGGGTTAACTAAGTAACTTAACTCTAATAAAGGCCTAGCCAAAATGAACATATCTAAAATCAATCTGACATGTGTTGTACTCACTTAGAAATCCAGAAAAAGATGATACGAGATATGAAGTTTGCACTCTGCTCTGGACAGGGATTCTGTGATCAGAGAAAAAGAAAACACTTCTACATAATTATTTGAATAAATAGCCAGATGGATAACAAAGCAAGACACATAATCATCATGCCACAGACATGCTTTCAAGACATGTTTATCATAGGTTGTCCTGTGTCAGAAAATTATGACATGTAACCAAAACCAAGGGATAGGATTGGAATTTTTTCTTTATCAAAACTTCCAACCATCTATGTTGAAAAATGACCACTATTGCATTTGGTTCACTGAGCATCCACCCTGCTAAAAAGCGATTGTCCCATCTGGGACTCTTCCTCAGACTAGAAAAAGGTAACATATTTTACGGTTCTAGTGTGAAAAATAAAAGAAAAACTATTTAAGTGTCTAGAGCAGGTGTTATGTTGAATATGGTAAGAACTCTCCATGTTGTCACATACCGGTTTGACACCCTCGTCCTCATCCTGGTCATTTCTGTCCTCTGATAGCAGGTATTCCTTCTCCCCAGCGCCTTTGTCATTATGATCTAACCTTTGGTCTTTCAGACAGTGAATGATGAGAAGGAGGGCATACAAGACGTACTGGGCGTAGAAGCCAACCACACGGAACTGGTGCTAAAACACAATGTTTATCATTTTACAGTCAGGTTACATGGAGACTCCTGAGAGGACCATCCTATTAAAGCATGATACTCTTTTATTGCCTTCATGCATTGATGCAACCCTGGCAGAACTACTTGCCAGGCCTGTACTATCAGTACACTATGGGCATGCTCACTGAGAGACATACAGAAGGTCAACAGTGTACTAAACTTGTATGCAGAAAATGAATAAAAATTAATACTTGGATTAAAACCTACATGTGTCCTTGTTTTAAATATAAAGTCACGAGAAAGAGAGAGAGAGAGACAGAGAGAGAGAGAGAGAGAGAGAGAGAGAGAGAGAGAGGTAGGGGGGGAGAGAAATAGAAAGACATAGACAGAAAGTGAGATAGAGCAATTGATGTATAAGATATAAGATATTACTAACCTCCTCTATAGTATTGTTGATGATGTACGACCTGAATGGTACAATGCCAAACAGAAGTTGGAGCAGCAAGAACATTATGACCACCCCTGATGACATCACAGCTCTACTAAACTCCAGCACCACAATGATACCCAACAGCATCTAGACAATACCATGGGAATTGTTTAGAAATTAATTTTGGTTTAGAAATCACCTAAATTATGTCATTAACATTCAATGAAAATTGATAACATAGCTAGTGTAAAGTGACAATTTAAAGAATGAACAACATCAATATGAACTACCCTACAGTTAACATAAACCCTTCCAAAAAAGGGAAAAAAGAACGATAGAATCCAGATGTTAGGAACCTTGAGACAATGAACCTTGTGTGTTGGGCTATATCTTCTTGTGATGATGTGTTAGAACTAACCAAGCCTTTTAGCATTGATTTGAGTGTTACTGATCATGAATGGTGGCTTGTGCTGCCACCTATAGATTGCCAAGCTAACTACTTACAAAGCTGACAGCCATGATAAAAGGTGACAGGATTCCCACCAGAGGGACGTCCTCTGCTTGGGTAGCTATGATCAAATCAATAACAGTCAGCAGGAACTGAAGACAGTAGACCACCTGGAACACCAATTCATATCGTAATACAGTCGAGATGATACAAGCAGGTAAACAGACAATAGATGCAAAAGCATTGGTTATCACTGAGAGGGCATGAGTGGGATAATTCGTGAGGCATAGTCGAGGGACATAACCGTTTATGATGAACAATTTGAGCATATATCAGTGAAGAGATTGGGAAGAATTAGTTATGAAGAAAGTGTTTAGAATGAGCTATACCATATAAAACTATGTAATTTAATTGCCTAATTAGGCTGTGCAAATGGGAAAAGATTATGACATGGGGCTGAAATAACAGATTTTTTTTTGGCTCTCCATCTCTATCAGCCCACTCAGTCCTACCTCTTGGAGGATCTTTCAAAAAGTAAATGAGAACTAAATCTTTATGCAATGCCAATGCTTTTCTCGTCAGCTTAGGTAGTAACTATGTGCATGGGAGGATGAAGCCCAAAGTGTGTTAATACCCTCCAAATAAATATGGATTATTCACAAAACTGTTGAATCACCATTATCAGTACACCATGAAATGGGATAGATGCACAAAATTGTGCAATTTATATGCATCTTTCATCCATTTACTGAGAAAATGTTTGTCAATACTGTGAAAGCGATGAAAACAAGGTAAGCCATGCATGTGCCTAGTTCTCTTTGAAATAATGTACAGAGGTTCTTCCCCATTATCTTTTGGCGTGACTTCCCAGGAGGGATTTGTCAACACTATTTAGCTGAGAGATGTCCTTTCCTACCAAAACGGAGAGAGGAGCTTCAACGCAAGTCATGTGTGGTTATCATTACAGCCCACCTCTCATCGTCCCAATCACACAGTGCAGAAAGTACAAGGGTAACTGGCCAGTTACCCCATCCAACATGGTGAATCCTATATGTAGTATAGTGAACTAAAAGGGGAGATTACAGAGTATCTCTATTGATTTGAGTAATGCTAAGTTGTTTAAATGTGGTGTTCAACAGGCACAATCATCTAAGCTAATACAGTATACTGTATGCTGACATTGTCTAGAACAGTAGTATAGAGAGGTTTTAGATTTGTCAGTACTAGGGTAACTCGGTTTGTTTACAATAATAAGTACTAGGGTAACTTCATTAGGAGTTACCCTAGTACCCAAGGGGTACCCAACTTTCAGTTTGACCTAATTTTTATGTCATCCAAGTATTGTAGTAACCCAAGAGCTTGTCTCTTTAAGTATCCATGCCCTATCTAACATTCTGCAATATCATAATAAAGTAGAATAGTGTATTAACAGCATAGACTGAGGAAATGTGTTCACACTTGTTTGCATTTGCCCCTTTGTGTTGGATGGGGTAACTGCCAGTTACCCTAGTACCTTCTGCACTGTGAATCAGCAATGAAGCATTGGGCCATGCATGTTCATGCTTAGCCCAACATAAGCTGACATTGGCCTTATATAAGCCGACATTGGCCCAATATATCCTTGCTACCTGGGATAGTGAATGACATCTGATTTATAGAGGAAAAACGGTATAAATTCATATTTATAAGACAGATGAGACATGGGCTGACCTGTATCTAAGTAGAATAAGCATTGCACTGAGCACTGATTGTCAGTTTTGATATTGATATTTTACAACAAACACCCTGGAAGCATAAACCTGTAATTTTCCTTTCTGTAACAAACATTTTCCCGACAAGTGGGATTACTCACTCAGTGTCCCACTTGGCAGGAAAACGTGAACATCTTCTTCTTCCTTCATTTTCTTAACTTCTTTATTTATTTACTTTTCAATAAAATGTTTTTCTGTCAAGGGGGGTGGGTAGCTTACCAGCTTTGTTGCACAGAGTGGGCTAACATTCTTGAACCCATGTGATTTCCGGAGAGCGATAAGGTATGGTATGTAGAGTAATGCTGCTATAATCAGGTATCCACATGGCAGCCAAACCAACACTGAGTCCTGGAAACATCGGGTTAGGTCCGGGTTATCGGTAGTCCACGACAGGTTGTAATTCTGTTTGAGAGAAAATAGGCTTTATGTAGTACAGGAAGCTAATTATTCAGAAGTGAGTGAATTGTCAGGCAAGTTCCCTGAGTGTAAAGATGTGGTGCAAGTTGGTGCAATTCAAAAATAGATCTTGTTAGACTTGAATCCTCTCTGGGGAGCTTTCTGGAGAGAATAGGTAAATAATGAATTTGACATCTCGGGATACCTTCAGGAGGTATCCTAAAATGAGTTTTATGAATTGTGTCAGCTTTTTGAAGAGATATAGCTTGAAAGGGGTATTCTCAGGCATGCATGTCTAGCCTGAAAGGAAGAGAAAATAATTATAATTTTTATTCTCTTCATGAGATTTCACTCTCTTTTATATAACAATTTACCATCAAGGGGGCTTTTTTCTGTGCTGTTAACGACTTCGTTAAACGAATTCTTCATACAATGTATTTCTGAAGAGAGGTGGGCGATTTTGTGCAGCAAAATCTTGGTCGTTTCGGAATACTTAAAAAATCATCTTAATTCATAGAGATTATAGTATTTCTGCAGTGTATTCAACAACTCTTCAAAATATTTCTTTAGATTGCAAGAGTTCTACATTTAATCTTACACTGCTCTTTGAGTGTTTCTAGTACTGTTAGGCGCATTTCGCCAATCTGCGCCGATCACCAATTCTTCTTTGCACCAGGTACAAATGAGCGAGAATACATTTTCTAGCAAATTTATAGAATTGATCCTTCTAATATTTTTGGAAGATGTTATTCAGACATTGGTCTATGGTTTGTCAAGTTTTCCTGCTTAGAGTTTTAAAAAGGAGTTGAAGTGCAAGACCTACTTGCAGAATGGCTAATATTGCTGCTTTGCGCAAGATTGGAGCTTTGCGCGGCGCCGATCTTGCGCAATTTACAAACAGCGCTGCCCAATTTGAGAATTGCGCAGATTGGTGATCCGCGCGCTACAGTACCACGGTTATAGACCAGGATAAACATCTTAAATTATAAGAACAGCCTTATATTGTTCTAATAGTATTGCAATAACTGCATATTTTTTTTGTATAAATTACCTATACAACGAATTCTTTATATGATCATTAAAACTGAAAAAAACAAATCATCAATGAATTCATGATTATGATGACGACAACCCATTTCTTTGGTCTAACCCGGCATATTTTCATAATCTCCATACACAAAAGAAATGGACCTTTGATAATTTAGACTAGAGAAATAAATTGTATTCGTTATTATCATAAATTCATTGTTGACACTTAAACATTTAAAGGTAAAATAACGAAGTTGTTGTCAGCACAGAAAATGGCCCCTGGACCACATACCTGTGTAAAATTTTACCATCAACTAAACTTCATACATGCAATAGCAAGGACAGGGGTTTATTTCAAATTTCACGACAACAGCATAGGCCTTAATTCATCAATGAAGCCACTATTTGCCATCCATATTGGCCTACATTGATGATCACAGTGCTAAGAATATACCTGTCAATGGTGAAGCTCATGAGAGTGCAACAAATAAAAGTGAAAAAAATCTTAAAAAATTAGTTTCAATTTCCTGGTGATTTCCTGATTGAAATGGAATATATATATGTCTTCAGGGACATGCACATATATTTTTATGATATAGCTATAATTCCTTCTTGGGAAATTGTTATCATGTAAATACGTTGTTTAATCCAGGTTTTATCCTCATCCCACCTGAAATTGTGACATTTGCAGGTAAAAATGCCTGTTGCTAAGCAACCCTTTGGCTTAGAACAAAATGGATAGTTTCATTGGATTCCTTGATATCGAATTAGGCAAACATTTCTTGGAACTTCATATGGCTCCATATGGCCTCATATGGCATAACGGACGAGTAACGGACACCTTAACATGGTCGTTTTGTGACATTGAATTTAAATCTGGCTAAACTTGACAAAAATCAATATTTCTAACCTCCAAACATGTCATTTTATATTCACGAAAAATTCCCCATCGTTCTATATCATTTTCATTCATGTATTTCCTTGCTATATATATTTTTTTAATAATTTCCTTAGGAAAAAATGTTATGGATGATTATTTTATTTGTATTTACGATGGATTTTTCAGGAATAAGCTAATGAGCTTTACCCTCTGAAAATTCTATATACATGATAACAGATGGAACAGGAAGCAACGGCAACAGCATGCATCTCTAGTAAGATAACCGAGTTATCAGTAAACTTTTAGATCGTCAGCTGCATTGAAATAAGCCCCAGGTCACTTGAAAGCAAACATTCTGTGCACAAGCGAACACAAAATTATTGGTTTCATGATTAAAATTACATTTTTTTTTGCCCACGTAAAGACATGGTCAACCGATAACCCTTTGAAAAAAGGGATTCTTCCGAAGTTGAGCCCAAAGAAAAGGCTATAAAATAATAGTAGTCATTCATATACTCTTTCCTAAAACATTATACTTTTACTCAGAATGGCGGGCCCTACACAGTCAGACTGCGCTACTCTACTTACAGTGCATTGCTTTTATTTTTTTAGAAAACAGTAGGAGCTGCTGTTATTACAAATCCAATGACTCTACCGTAGGTTGCCCTGTACACAGTACAGTGGTCTTTACTGCCTATTAACAATTCGGACTGAGAGTGTATAATTGGAAAATTATTTCTGGGAATGGTGCATGCCCCCCCCCCATCTCTCGAGGTTCATGCACCTGTGCTAAGGGTAGGGCTGATATAAAATCAGATATTTTCACCCCCCCCCCCTCCAATAAGATTGAAATGACGAGCATTGGAATTCCCCCGATATTTCGGTTTGTTTTTATGTATTTGATTTATCCTATCATTTAACCTAAAAAGTAAAGAAATTTTCCCGGTTTTGAAGCACCTATCTTTAGGGTTGACAATTAACTCCAATTAAATCTAATCTAGGGTGAATCAGAGTTAATCATTCAGGTATAGTTAAAGTAATATCATAGTCAATCGTCCACTGCCGTTTCAAACCCCCTATCATCTATTGTGGTGCGAAAGGAAATGTCAAAAGCTGGGACAAGGTGATGGGGGTGGGCACATGGAACACATACATGCCTATAAACATGTGACTGTACATCCCGGTATATTCATCCCTATTGCCACTTCTGTATCACTATATAGGGGTATTGTTTGACCTGAAGTCCAAGAACAGGGGTAGGTTTCATATTTGCATGTACAATCACCAAATAGCCTCAATGAGCAAGATCTCGAGAATTTCTCACGTCCCAACCTGTGAATACAAGAATTGAGAACATGATTATTTCCTGGAAATGTGGACATGCCATAACATATTGCATAAGGCAGAGGGGTTTAGGTATATTTTTACATTCACCCACTGCTGAGAATGGAATCCATTCTCATTGGTAGGGGCAAGTAAAGAGTGACATATTCAAAATGCTCCACCAATATATGCTCATTACCTGACTAAAATAACCTGTTCTGTATGTATGTACCACAGGTTGCTTGCCTGCATCCCACCACCTAGGCAGTCCACATTTAGCTGACTCTTCACGTACCAACCCAGACCAACTTAGAAATAGCCTCTAATTAGTCGGTGCCTATTTGCCAGGCTATGAATTGCTACCTGTTCAAGCCATGTTTAGCAAACACACATTTAGTGGGATATCATGTACAGTCATTTTGGAACAGGACACATAACGTTTTGATATCATTTTATATCAAATATGTCAACAGCTTTGGTAAATCAACCCCCCCCCCCCTTTTTATTTATTTATTTATTTATCTTTTTGAGGGGGGGGGGATAAGTACCACTCTCTCTCTCTTTCTCTTTCTATGTCTCTCTCTCTCTCTCTCTCTCTCTCTCTCTCTCTCTCTCTCTCGGTCTCTGTATTATTCTTTGTCTCTCTGTTTCCATCTGGATCTCTCCGTCTCAATTTCTCCTCTCTCTCTCTCTCTCTCTCTCTCCCTCTCTCTCTCTCTCTCTCTCTCTCTCTCTCTCTCTCTCTCTCTCTCTCTCCCTTTTCCCTTCCCTTCTCATCTGAGAGACTGGTACTTGGGAGAGAGCTGGTACAGTAGGATGTGAATACATTATTCAAATAACACACCCTGTTGGTATGCCATGATGGCTCTGAAATAAGCGGGTCTCGAATAAGTACTTGGGGTAAGGTGGTGCTGAAAGAAATTTTCAATAGTCAAATAAGTGCTGGTCTTAAATAAGGGTTGGGGGTTCAGGATTATTGAATTAATTAGAGCTCAAGCACTTTACCTGGCCACTACGGTAACATGACACATACATGGAGCTGTGTTTATCCGTTACACACACTGCATTCACACACCACTTCAATTCCTTAATAGACAGATCTTGATTGGTCAGTGACTCATAAATAATGTGATCTGTGGCTGACAGAATACAATTGTGAATTATGCCCATTTCTAAATACCACAAACCCTGCATACACAGGCCTTATAGACCATTTAGGGCCACTCTCAACTCACATGGGGTATTACATGTATAGAATATAAAGGAATGGCTCACTCTATGGTTCAATATAGCATTCTCTTAAAGTCAGAGTGTGGCCCATACAAAGGTGAGGCCTATACATGGGGTTTTATGGTAGTGAAAAAGTTACCAATAGGAGAGAAAGCAATGTATCCTACTTACCCAGAATGCATCACCTTCAGAACGGTTCCCACAGAGGTCTGGCCAGTAGATGATAACGCTGCCATACTCCATGGTGTTGTGTGTGTATGTTCTGTAAAACACCTAGGTATGCAGCACAGGGTAGACCCTGTAAGGCCCTATCTACAGATGGGCAGGACTCATATAGCATATATAAAATCACCAGTGCCAATCTGACAGTTACTGTCAAGAAGAACTCAAGCTGGTGTATGGCACACTATTAGCCGAGGCTATAAGTATAAGTGCCATAGAGTCAGAAACTACAGACAGTGCCTTCTATCCTTTTTCATGTGAAAGTGATTTGTCTACCTTTGATTAGTGTAGCTGAGGGCATACCCCATATAAGAACAAATATACAGAATGCACTGTATTTGCCCCACTGTATCCTGTAGTGAAAAGAAAGTATTTGAATAGTAATGATTTCAGGTGTGTCCTGTCCCCTGTCCGTGGACTAACTGAATGAGGATAGCAATTAGATGTATGGTATACATGCCCCCATGAGGTGAGGCTTATACTCTCGACCACGGGCGTGGACTGGTTACCAGATTTAGTCTGTGTAGGTATTATCCATATGCTATAGTAAGGGTGAGAAAGTAAAGGGAACAGTGCTGCCCTCTGGTGCCTTTATTTGCTATGCACAGACCTTGATTACGGAGGTGAGTGGTGACTTTGCCAAAGTAACCACTCACCTCTGTAATCAAGGTCTGTGCATAGCAAATAAAGGCACCAGAGGGCAGCACTGTTCCCTTTACTTTCTCACCCTTACTATAGCATATGGATAACACCTACACAGACTAAATCTGGTAACCAGTCCACGCCCATGCTCTCGACTGAATATCAGTCGTGAGGGTGTTGCTCCTATGGGACAAGGCAGTTTCACCAAAGAAGTGCCTCACCTGCAGCAGTCATTTTCTTTGTAGTCCTAACTTTTCTTGTGTTGCACACAAGTGGTCAGCAAAAGAGCATTTCAAAGAGTATGTGACAAAAGAAAATGTCTCATTGTGCAGCACACACTATCTTCAATCAAGGCGACTGCCTTTTCACATGTATATGGTGATTGGAAATTGAAAGGTGAAGCAGAGCGTAACTTCTTGGGAAAAGAGTGCACCAACTATTTTTAGAATACCAGCAACACCCTCCTGAAGACCAGGGCCAGGCAAATATGATTTTATAGACAAAACTACCCAGATCTTTTAATTGTCCTCAGAAAGCCACTAAGAGAGGCTACCTATACTGACCCCTATGCCGGCCCAATTATAACAGGGCTTGTTGGAGAGGTGGGGGGGGGGGCTTTTTACTTCCAAAGGAAATCATTTTTCCCCACTGTATTTTCAGAAAATACAGTTTGGTCTTTAGCCGTATCAAGACAGTGCTGTTCCTTTTCACAATTTTCTTTTGGGGGTGGGTTTTTACATTGATAATGATAAATGCCGATGGTAGACCTCCAGAGACAGAGAGAGTATCCCTGCTAGCCATTTCTCAAACACTACGATCCTACCCCTCTCCCTCCGATTCCAACCACCCCTACAATCCAGTCCAATCGTAGTGATTGACCCTTGGTGATCATGTATTACCTACGATTGCCTATACAGGTGCATGCCTTTTCCCTCTGTATCTGCTCAAGTCTGTTTGCTCGTTTAGGGCTGCCCACCGTGACCTGAACTGAAAACCCAGCATCTGGCCAAACTAAGCCCATGTACTGAATTCTGCCCAATTTGGCTCCAACTGGGCTTGCTACATGGGATTACTCTTACCCTGGACCTATCCCCAAGCCCCCCTCCCTCCACTACCACCCCCGTTGGGACCTTTCCCCAAGCCCCCCCCCCCTCGTGGATATAAAAAAAAAACAGAAACCCAGAAAATAGTCCAAAAATGGGACAGGCTAAACTTAACACGTCCTTGTGTGTAGTCTCGACATGTTATCATACCATAGTCTGTGGACGAATTTACGTTCGCCCATAAAATGTACGTTTATGATATCAATACTAAAACTGCAAGTACCTTTGGAATGCGCAGGGCAACCAGCATACATGTCAGTAATCTGAAGGTGAAGTCTTCATTGACCCCTCCCCCACCCCGACCTGCCACACGCATGTAGACAGCTGCTGCATGGTTATATGAGCAGTCTGGACAATACACAGACGTCCCGTACAGCACTGTCGTATTATATCACAAGGTACGGGATATGGGCAGAGATTATAGCCATCCTGACCAGCCAACCCACCCTGCCCCATCTTCCCCCGACAAGTCATATTCATAGACCAATGGCCCAACAAATTATATCATAATGGACTATAATTGAAATCAAATTGCGACTATTAAATACATGTTAAACCATAGTCGGCCTTCGCAAGTAATGGTCTGATGAATTAAAAAAAGAAAGAAAAAAAAAAGCCTTTTACCATCCTATAACAACACACTGAGATGGGTCCTTGGGTAATCAGTTACATAAAATTTGTAGCACTGACCGTCGTAGTACATAGTGGCCCGTATAAGCGCCCGGGCGATCATTGATTTCAATGCCACTATACCCCCGGCGCTTATATGAGACAGACGCTTATTTGAATACTGCTTTAAGTGGTTAAGATCAATTTAAGTGCAACTCTACTCCCGGCGCTTATTCGAGATCGGCGCTTGTGTGAGACCCGGCGCTTAAACGGGCCATTACGGTACTCACTGACGGTGGTCTAGATGTTTCGATATCCCTGACCACAACACAAACCTATGTATATAGCCTCTTTAATGACACCAAAGTGACTCATATTAATGAGAGATTTCACTGCGACATGAAGGCCTGCTACTTTAGTCTCTTCTGATTATACACTCTAGGTATAGTAGGCTACTAGGAGCTTGATTACTGCAGAATGTCCTAATGCCACACAGGGATAATTGCAGTAAGACATTAGTCTATACGAGGACTATATATCATTCTTTGTGTAATATTGTTTAACCGGATGCATGTGCATTGTTTGATGATATACAGAAATTTGGAGGCTTGATAAGCTTTTTTCTTGTGTCCAGTATGAATATGAATAAGTGGTCTGGTACTTCACCGTTTCCGATACTAAAAAAAAATAATAAAAGGAAAACACACAAAAAACAGCAACCATTTCATAGAGTTTATTAGAGCGGCCGCAGCGCTGCAGGCATGGACAGCAACAGCATCATAGTGACTTTCAATACGATTGGGGGTTGTAGCATCTTGTGTAGTGTCCTCCAAAGGTTTTTTTCAATATAACCGGGGACTTGGCACAGAGTGAGTTGCTCGGCAAATTGAGGCCTATATATGCTGTCGGGTATCGTCATCAGGAAGGTCTTTACAAAAGATAACGAGCGAGAACTAGTGTAGCTTTTAGAGAGAACTTTGGTATAAGTACATGCCCTTTTCGTTTTAACAGTATTGTAAATAACTACTTAGCTAAATGGCTCTGTTAGAATTATGGAATGATACTACAGCCACGCACTAGGCGGCACCTCTGTGATATGCGTGCTGGTGTGTTCCTGGAAGTCATTTCTCAGACGCTAAGTTTTGGGCAGCCTCAAATCGTACCGAGCTGATCTGGAGCTTAATTCAAAACATCCTGGGATCCCAACCCCAGCGATCTTAGTGTAGGCACATATCATAAGACCTGGCTGGTCTACCCTATGTAATGCAGTGGTTGCAGGCCTGTCCAGAATAGCTAGTCCTGGGATCACTTCACTATTCCATTTCCACCACTAAGATCACTGCGATCTTAGTGAAAGAAATGCAGAGTGGTTTCACCTGAGTACAAGAGCACTTACAGGGAACACTCCTGATCGAAAGAGTGAATAGCCTGCTGCATACATAAAGAGGGGAGGGAGGATGTTTGCTGAGTGTCCTTGAGGGCTCTTAGGGCTACTCATGCATGAAGTGCACTGTAAGGTAATTCTTCCCTTCTCTCTCTTTGTCCTGGGGGGAGGGCACAATGCTTCTAATAGGCAAGCATAAATCATACATTCATGGGAACAACTCTTGAATACTCTTGTGAAGAAGAGTGACTCCACAGCTATTCCTTTATTTTGGGACTCTTACCCCTGTGCCTAGTCAGTTCTTTTTGGAATAGTGTAGGAGGGCTGAGGCTAAGATCGATGCGATCTTAGTGCTGGCTAGGATATGTGAACCCAGTCAACTCTTAAGATCGCTTAATAGGATAAGGCTGATTTATTCCTAAGATCGCTGGGGTCGTGATCCCAGGATATTTTGAATTAAGCTCCAGGACCGGAAGGGTATTCTTGGGCACACAGGGTCAATCACTAAGAGTGGGGCAGATATAGAGGGGAAAGCAATGCACCTGAATAGGAAATGGTAGGTAATACATGATCACCTAGAGTCAATCACTACGATTGCACTGGAGCTTAGGGGTGGTTGAAATCGGAGGGAGAGGGGTAGGATCGTAGCATTTGAGAAATGGCTAGCAGGGCACGTTTCTACATCATGGTGAGACAATCACGGTGACACCTGTGAGAGAACGTAGAACTAATGTAACCTCATATTGTGTAGGCCTATCTGCACTTTGTAGCTCATCATATCAGGAGGTTAATTCAAAACATCCTAGGATCACGACCCCAGCGATCTTAGGAATAAATCAGCCTTATCCTATTAAGCAATCTTAAGAGTTGGCTGGGTTCACATATCCTAGCCAGCACTAAGATCGCATCGATCTTAGCCTCAGCCCTCACTCTTTCACTCTTTTGATCAGGAGTGTTCCCTGTACTCAGGTGAAACCACTATGCATTTCTTTCACTAAGATCGCAGTGATCTTAGTGGTGGAAATGGAATAGTGAAGTGATCCCAGGACTAGCTATTCTGGACAGGCCTGCAACCACTGCATTACATAGGGTAGACTAGCCAGGTCTTATGATATGTGCCTACACTAAGATTGCTGGGGTTGGGATCCCAGGATGTTTTGAATCAAGCTCCAGGCCCAACTCCTCACACAAAAAAAAATCTGAATATCTTAGGCCTTTTGGCTAACATTTTTTTGTACTTGCTAAGCCAAGTTGGGAGTTTGCACATAGCCAAACCACCAAAGTTTTCAATGTCTAACCCTTAGGAAAAATGCCCCACTTGCCTGATTTCTCCTCACTTGCCTAAGACAATTTCACTAATGGCATAGACTATATCACTACCCATGATTATACAGATTTTTTTGGTGAGCATATGACATTTCTTTCCTTTTGATTGAAATGGTTAGTTTATCACAAGGTCACAGATGTGGATATATGAGTATATTGAATATTCACAGAGAAGGTGCTTTCATTCTTCTTTCTTACTCCTTCAATATAAACCTATGCAGTACATTCTGTTACATCCTATGCCAGGTAGAATTATAAAGGCTTTATCATCTCGATAGTAAATGAAAGCACCATTATTTTCACATTCATAGGCTTTTCCATGATATACCTTTAATAGAAAGTCCTCGTGGATACCACACTGCTCCCTGGCATGAAGAAATCTACTACCCCTTATAGACAAAACTACTACCCCTTAGATAAAGTGACCGATTTACTCGGTTAGTGAATACTATGAACATTTTAGTAACATTTTACTACCATATTGAGTATTATGCCTAAATGGTGTTTTTTTTCTAACTTAGATTAGATTTACTATTTTTGACTTTTTTTTCTTTGCTGCATAATAAATCGGTATCAGAAATGGCAATTACAGTATTAGAATCATCCAACCTACCATAATACCGAGCGTATAAGGCACACTGTGTATAAGGCGCACCCAGTCCTTGAGGATCTTCTAGAAAAAAATCAAAGTGAAATAAGTTCTTATCTAATCAATGGAAACCTATGGGTACGAGTAGCTAACACGTCCCTCAATGGGCTAAAACCACTTTAGATCTTGTGGGAAACATTGGGAGGATTTCAGTCGGCCTTTCTTCATCCTATAAAGCTCACCTGGGGCTTATTCTCACGTATAAGACGTGCCTCATATGTTAGTTGTTTCTTTTACCCCCCATGCAACACAGACAATTTCCTTTTTCATTTCTGACTTCAAAATATTAGGATCATCTAAAAAAATAATCTAAAAAAATACCCAGTCATTACGTTTTTTTCCTGCCACACTAGATTATCAAACTCATATAAGATTTTTCGTGTGAAAATAAATGGCCTGGAGGTCGTTACACAAACAGCGATTTTACGTTACGTTATTTTCTCCCTAATCAGCGTACACCTTTAAGACTTCTTTTATGGTCCGTTACACAATAGGTTCTGCCTTTTTCCTACGAGAGTCTTTGTTGCAACGAAAGTTTATTTTTAATTCTCGCTGTGTAATTCTCGCTGTGACAAAGAATATGTCGCACAGCGAGAAAAGAGCCCCGGAAACCTGCGTAACTTGACCCAGTTCCCTCACAACGTCACTTCCGGGAAGGAGGCGGCAACTGTTTTGGTTTCAGCGGGGACAGAGCCCCTACCCTGAAAGAACATGGCCTTCTTATCTCCAGAAGTAAGTAGAACATTCTTATTAAAGTCTATTAAGATACAAAAAATGTGCCTATCCTTTTTATATGTAACAAAAGAGCTGTCCTTCCCCTGTCCTGGCTTTTCCTCGGTTTTCTTCGAGTGCCGGGATGAGCGATAAAAGGGAACAAGCTGTCTGACACGATTTTCTTTTTTCTCTCTCCTCTTCGACTCTCTGTCCTCTTTCTTTATTTGTAAAAATTGCCCTTTTTTTGTTTCAGAACACTAGAGGGTATTCTCCCTCTAGCAGTAGTGAGGATGACGGGGACGGGGAGGAGGGACAGGAACTTCACGAGGACGGACACAGGTCTTATGACCTACCAGACATTTTCAATACTTCCACTTCCCATAGACGAAAGTCAGAAGAAGAAGAAGAGGAGTATGAAGTCGAAGTTTCTAGTGAGTTGTCAGAGGAGGAGGAGCCTCCCCCCAAGCGAGGTACTGGTTTGTCAAAGAAGAAACTCCCTGTAAAGTCCCCAGGCAAGGTAACTGTGAGAGGCACTCAAAGGTGCCGTGAAGTGTTCTGGACAGACCGAGAAAACAGGGCTTTAATGAACACTGCCCTCAACCAAAAGGCTTTCCTGCAAGCCAGAGGTAAAGACGGCTTGGCAAGGCGTAAGGAAGGATGGGACACAGTGCTTGGTAAGTAAACGGCTGACATGCCCTCCCTTTTTGACTTTTAAAGTTATGAAAGGAAACCAATCTCTACCGTCGATTTGAACTCAAGAACAGTAGAGTGTCTCATTTTAAAATTTCCTTACGTTCTCTTCGTGTGCGTAATAAGTAAATAGGTGCCTGTTACTAAATAATATTTCTGTTAAATACATGGGTTCTTTTCTTCTGTCAAAGAGCCTTACTGATTTTACCTTTCTTCTTTTAGCCACTGTGAACAGCATACAGAACGCGGACAGAGATCTTCAGAAGACACGTCACCATTTAAATGACTTCTTCTGGAAGCTGAAGACGAAGGTAAGTTTATTAGTGAAACGACCGTCAGTCTTTGTGAACAAGGAAATCATTTAAAGTCACAGAACAAAGGAAAAAGAAAATACATATAACAAAGTCACTCTCTCAACGTACATGCAAAGCTATTATACAACTAAACTCATGCTTGTCTTACCACGAGTCTCTTTCTTATAACCAAGTAGTCTACTTTCTGTCAAAGAGAAAAATAAGACTTTTTTATAACTGAATAAGTATGAAAAGAGAATAAATTTTTTTGGACAGAACGAGAATTTACTGGCCGATATAGACGCTGGGTATTCGGTGGATGGTTGTACTCTGACAGAGGTTATGTGCCTCAAATACAAAGGGGTCGAGAGAATTGCAGGTGAGAATAACCAAACCTTGTTTTTTTTTAACATGTCTTCGTCCTCCTTATAAATTAACCTATCCTTTCGTAATATTCCCTCCTCCAGACTTAACTTAAGTCCCATTCTCTTTAACGTAGTCCAAACCAGTATTTGACCTTGGTGTCAGTTCTAACACATAACGATAAAATAATTTTCTTCTAAGAGCTTCATGATAGAGCTTCAGTTCAAAGAAAATAAATCCCTCCTTTATCTGCCACAAAGAGAAAGTACCATGTACACTTTCTAAAAATTATCTCCTTTTTTTTCTTGTAGGTCCTTCAGGTGAGGTCATTCACTACACAGATGCCGTAGAGGAAGAAAAGAAGAGACGTAAGAATCAAAGGCAGAAGGGGAGAACGCTCCCTTCTCCTACTGGCAAGGTGAAACCACAAAGTGCACGCGCAGTGACAGCTAAGAACGTCATTCATATACCATCAGAAAAAGAACTTATGCTAGCTAACCAGTTAAGTGTAACCCAAACCACCCAGGGCCGAAAAACCAAACCAACTCCCACCAAGCCGAAAACAGTTGTCAAGAAAGAGGCTTCTCCGACTGTAGTTAAGGGAGCTTCTGTTGTTAAGGGAGCTTCTAAGCCTGCATCCATTAAAAGTTCAAAGAATCCTCTTGAAATTTCTCTTTCTGTCAAATCCAAAGGGAAGTCTCCGTTTAAAAAACCTGGGAGGCGGGCGGTGAGAAACGCTGCATCTATTGACGTGGACTTAACAGAGGAGGACCATAACAAAGAGAAAAGTGAATCTGACGACATGGAGGTAGATGTTATTGAAAATGACAATGTTGTAGACTTAACTGGCGTAAGTCAATCTGTGAGTCCTCCTCTCACTTCCACCCCTAAAGGAGTTTCCCCTAAGGAGGGTGTCAGACGCAGCCCCAGGATAGCCCAACGAGAGTCAGGGGGAAAAAGCAGCAGTAAGAAGCTGTCCTTTGGTAGTGAAGGGTCAGGGGAAGTAAGCTTTAAAGACGAGGTTAAAAGAGAACAAATTAATGAACGTCTGGCTAAAGTGGAGTCTTTTATTTTAACAATGGAATCAAACAGGAGGGAAAATGAAGACAGAACCCTGAACTTAGTTGAGAGGTTTACTGAAGTAACAGAAACTCTCTCCTCTCAGAGGAAGAACATTATAGACAATCAGGCGACATGCAGTCGCAACGTTGCGCAACTTATAAAAGTGGTTGGTAAGCTGATCTATTTAAGCGAGGGGGAAAAGCGTTTTTCGAATGCCCTAACACAGACTCCAGATCTGCCTCACCTAGACACCCAGACCCTAGCGGTAAAACAGGATACCTTGTCGGGCCAGTTCAAAATTGTCACTGTAGACCCAAAGTCCGCTTCGAGCGAAAACTTGCTGCATCTTACTGAACAAGGGACTCTTGTCATGGGTTCTTCCCCCTTCTCAGGTGCACATCTTGCTATCTTCAAACCTCCCACTGGCAATGGAGCTCCACTTGTCCCTGGGTCATGTGCAGAACCTGGGTCTACAGCCACTCTGACTCAGTCTCCTTCTTGCAACGACGGTACAGTTGTCCAGGTGTCGTGTGCAGAACCTGGGTCTACAGCTACTCTGTCTCAGTCTCATTCTTGCAACGACGGTACAGTTGTCCAGGTGTTATGTCCAGAACCTGGGTCTACAGCCACTCTGTCTCAGTCTCCTTCTTGCAACGGCGGTACAGTTGTCCAGGTGTCGTGTGCAGAACCTGGGTCTACAGCTACTCTGTCCCACTCTCCCACTCACAACGAAGGAAATCTCCTGGGGGTGTCTACTCATATGAGGCCTACAGCAATACTCTGTCAGGCTCCCTGTGCTACTCAAGGAACATTCATTCACCCACATGTTGAGACTACAGAGACACTCGGTCACCCTCAAAGTGGTTATGAAGCTGTGGCTAGTACATCACAAGCCATCCAAGAGCAAAGTACATCTGAACCTGGTGCACTCATCCCTTTCTGTGTCCCTTTAGAACCAGCAGATGCTCACCTGCCCCATGCAAACACACCAGACCCCACAGCAGACCCCGTTGCTGCCTTACAGGAGGCAAGTAAGTGTGAATCTCATGTGAACACAAAACCCGCACCTGAAATGCGAGACCAATATTTTCCGTCTTACAAAATTATCGCTCCCCTCTCTTCTTTCGGGAGCACTTTACCGGTAGAACATCCTGTTGAGCCCAGTGACCAGAGTAACAAGAAGCCATCCGTTTTAGTACCATTATGTCATGATGATTCGGTGATAGATGTTACAAGTGAAGTCCCCGAAGGGAGTTTTGGACTGACTTTGGTTCTTTCTACCTGTGCAAGAACTAGAGCAAGGCCACCACCCAAGGCCGGAGCATCCAATCGAACCTACATAGATGTAAGCAAAGGTGGAATTGTACTCAGATGTAAAGAACTGCCTGAGGCGACAGTTAAGACAGACGGTAGGAGTGAGGAAGAAGTCTTGGAAGCTGCTTCTACTCTGGGTAGAATGCACTTAGCGACAGACTCAAACAACACACCACAGGATAAGGAAAGCTCTAGAGGAGAGGATACTAGTGATGAGACGAGACAGGGCCCAACTACCCGCAAGAGGACGGGAGCAGACGGAGGTAGAAATGCTCCTAAGAAAGCTAAGCGAGGAGCGAAGCGTAAATGAAGGGACTCTTATACATGATATTCTAACATGGTCATGTAAACTTAACTTACTTACGTTACGTCAAGTTAGTTCCCACGAGGGTCAACAGTTTTTCCCGTGTAGCATATATGTCATTTAATATTCTTTTTATTTTCCCCAGTGTTACTCTAGTCAGAGTTTGATTTTTCAGGGTCAACAAAAGAGAAGAGCCCTGTCTATATTACTTCCGAGTAATCATGTTATCCAAGAATTACAACCAAAAGAGACAAAAGTTTTGTCTCATATAAACAATGTCAAATAATTCACATGATCCAGGGTCAACAAAAGAAGAGACCCCTCTTTACTGTTTATATGACTTATTATGTAAAAGAAGACTTTCAACCAAAAGTTTTCTCATAGAAATCCAACTACAAAGAAAAAACAGAGATTAATCGTCTTATTGACTTTTAAGTTGTTATGAGAGAATGGTTTAACTTGTTCTAGTCTTTATGCTTTTTACTTCACAAAACTAGTACTTTCTTCCAAAAGACTTGGAGATTGTTATTGTATCAGACTATTTCTTCATTGTTTAAGTCAAAGCTTGGACTTCTTAATAAAGTAAATATATGAAAAATTATTTCCCTGTCATTTCCTTGATATAATATAAAAATTAATTGTTTTCATTGTTACTTCATGGCATGGGGGCTAGGGGGGTAAAACAAAGAAAAATAAGGAGGGGCACGAGAAGTTTTTCCTCCAACTTTTCCTGTTCTATAGAGAAATAGCCTGGCCCAATTTCGGGGGGGACAGGCCCCCTTTTTTTCAATAAAAAGTAAGCCCCTTTTAACAAACCATCCTCTTTTCTTCTAAATTTAAATTAAAGGTACTAATTTATGTACATGTACATCGCTCACAACGAGAGTTTGCTTTGAAAAAAGTCGCTGTGCACAGGGGGCGACACTGGTGTTAAGGAGTGACGTCACAAATAAGGTTAAGGTTGTATCCTGTGTAATAGCTGTCTACATCTCAAATGGAGAGGAAAAGACATAAGGTATGCGACTCTTGTGCATGTACTGTCTTTTTTTTTATTCCAGGAACATGTAAAAAAATAGATATGGTTAATTTATTGCATGTAGAAGATATTTCTTCCGTCCGCGTGGCCGCCAAATTCACGACGTTGCACAACGAGAAAAGTTGTCACTACGACTTAAGTATTTTCTCGTTGTGTTACCGGTATAAGAAAAACTATGTACTTAAGAAGAATATAATAGGACTTTTTCTTTTTCCTTAGGATGGCAAGGTCATGCCTCTTGCACACAAAAAGAAAAGGCAGCTTCTTTTAAGGCGCAAGGACAACAAATCGGTGGACTCGGAAGCATCAACTGTGGTTTATTGTCCACCTACTGCAGGTGACACTTTAAATGAGACTAACAACTTCCCTGCCTCCCTGGCTGAAGCTCAGATGAAAGATAGAAATTCTAATGCAAGTTCTTCTGAGAGTGAGGGAGAGGACCTACCCTTGATAGAAGATGTGCCGGTGAACAAAGACAGATGGGGGAAGAAAGAAGTGGACGCTCTAATGGATGCAGTGAACATGAACCGTGGAGCTATCAAATACCACTTCTCAGGGTCTCAGTCTGGAAGGGAAGTGCGCCGCCAGGCATGGAGAGACGTGGCATTGTATGTTAACATGGAGGCGAAGACACACCGTACGGTGCGACAATGCAGAGACAAGACGTCCGACTTCACTCAAAAACAGAAGAAAAAGTATAACATCCTACGACGTGAAATAAAAAAAACTGGAAGCGGACCTCCACCCAAGAAGATGCAGATGTCGGGAGTACAGGCTAAAGCCCTAGATTTCCTGAAGGAGGAGGCGGTCAGGGGCACACCTGGAGTAACAGCCATGGAACTGAACCCTTCACAAAATAGAGCAGAACCTGCAATGAAGGAGGAGGATATATGGAAGCCTGGTACAAGTGATTTCAGTAAAGTTAAAGAGAAGATGAAGGTCACAAAGATACCAAGAAAAGAGAAAGACAAGGAGACTCGCAGGAAAGAGAGGATGAAAAAAGAGGAGAGAAAGAGGGAGCATGAGAAGAAGATGAAGGAGGAGAGAAGGAACGAGGAAGAAGATCAAAGGTGGCGTGATATTGTCAAAGAGACTTCAAGGAAGAAAGAGGAAGAAAGGAAAAAACATTTGGCCGAGAAGGCTAAAGGAGTAAAGAAAGTGAGAGAAACCACAGTCATTAAGTGCACAAGAAAGGAATATGCAGCTCTGTGTCAGGAGAAGCAAAAAAGAAAACAAGAAAGGGCAAGGATAAGAGAAGCAAGGTCAGAAGCTAAGGAACACTGTAAAAAAGGTGTATAGAGTATAAACACATTCAGCCTAATAATGTGCTTAGCCTTTGTGTTTATATTTCAATGTGTTTATAGCTTTCTAAAGTGTTTACTTTGTTTATGTTTAGGTTTGCCCATGTGTTTAGACATGACATGGTGAGATGATGTTTCAAAGTCATGGTGTTTGGCATAATGATAATTGTCATTAGATATATCTATAGATATTGATCTTTTGTAGATCATCTCAATTATTCTACCCTAGCTATAGTAAGGGGAGAGAGAGCATCATACTCTGAGGAGTAACATTTACGTGTTTATTCATAAACCAAAAACAAAGACTTTATTCTCTCTGTTGAATATCAAGAGAAAGATTTTATTTATTTCAAATATAAAGATACACCTACTTTTGCTTAAGGTGAAAGAAAGAGAAAGAGAAGTGTTTTATGAAAGCTGCTCTAGTCAAATGTAAAACTTCTAGACAACTAAAATACAATCAAAGGCTATAAATAAATATATTTACTTTAAGGTGGATTCTTCTCTGTAGATGTGTTATGTCTCTTGTCTCTCTGGTTAAGAATTACTTTAATCTTTATAAAAATGCCTCATTGAAGCTTGAGGTTATCTTGCTCATACATCAAAACAAGCCTATAGGATATAAAAAAAACCTATGAATATGCTTATTTCTCATAGACATTTTAAATTACGTTCTTTGTACAAACTATGTGGTATGATATTTGAGATAAATACTTATAAATAGAGTTAACTTATTTATAACTGTAAGTTGGATTCAGACACCATTTTTTAACCAAAGTTTAGTTCAGGAATAACATTAGAAAAACTTTTCTACGTAAGCTTGTCGAAAGCTCTTGTTGCGGTCATTTTCCTCTTGCCGTGTCCTGTGGGTGGGCTGAGCCAAAGGAACTCGGAGGGGTCTGTAAGGGTCATCTTGGTCTTCTACTATTCGGATCCCATGGTCAATGGCAACGTTGTGGAGACAGGCACAGCTGTAGATTATTCTGGCTGCTGTCTGTGGCTTGTGGCGTATGTAGCCTGCAGATGAGTCTAGGACCCTGAAAAAAAAATTTTGTCATTTCAGGAGAGGGAGATATACTGAGACCAGGAATTCAAAAAGGTTGCTTCGAATTTAGGGAAGGTATAATAAAATTAAAACCGGACCATAAACCCTTACATAATGGACCAAACCTTGAACAATAAGAGAATGTTATGAATAAAAAAAGGAAACCATGCTCACCTCCAACGCTGCTTCAGGATCCCTATTGCTTGTTCTACGCGTACTCGGCTCTTCCGATGCCATATGTTGTAACTTCTGATCTTGGGAGACGTCTCGTCCTTGAAAGGAGTGAAAAGGTTTCGCCTTACTCCATATCTGAAAAAGGAAAAGGGGATAATATGTAGATGCACCTAGACAGGGAAAAGAGGGGGAAAGAACTTAACATAGGAAGAGGGGTATTGATTCTTAGAAAACAGGGGTGTGCTTGTCAACCAAAGACCTCACAATGATTAGACAAAATATGACTTCAAATAATACTTGTTTGACAAGAATGGAGGGAAAAAAATTTCTCACCCCGCGTCTCCTAACAGGACAAAGTCCTCCCACACCTCTGACTCAATCTCATCGCCGACAGGGCAGGAGCTTAGGGCATACGCATCATGGACCGAGCCGGGCCACCTGGGATCAATGTATGTGATTTTCTTGTCATAGTCACATATGACCTGAAAAAAATTGTTTACGTAAGTTTTTTATATCAGTGCTGACAAAATCATATATGTTTGGTTATTTTCAACGTTAAGAGATGATAAATGATTTTATGTATAAACAAAAAACCTGGAGGCCTTGCTTAATACTACAGATGCTGACATGAAATAAAATTATGTAACCTTTAAAATAGGAAGCAAAGTACAAACTTACTGTGGTGTTAATGGAGTGGTATCCATTTCTGTTGACATACGGGCTCTCATTTTCCTCCGGAGTCTTGACAGCTATGTGGGTACCATCTACGAACCCGAAGACAAATGGAGTCCTCTGCTCAACCTCTTCATCGTTGCGTTTCACCTTGTGCCTATACAGCTTCAGGGCAGCTTCCACCTTGGCCTCGAAGGTGTGGGGCCACTTGATGAATCTGTTTCTGTTGGTGTAGAAGAAGCCCGCTACATCTTTCAAAGCACGGCAGACAGCAGTCCTCGAGACTTTCTGAGAGTCCCCAGTCATGGCATAAAAACTCCCAGACGCAAAGTATCTCAGGATAAGGCAGAACTGAAAAAAAAGATATGTGTTAAAGAAACAAGAAAATAAAGATAAAATTAAGTGATTTAATTATAGGTTTCATGGCTCATATAAGAGGATGATCATGGGTGTAGACCACTGAAACAGACATTGTTACATGGGTTATTCTTACAAGAGACTTGTGACATGGGCCTCAGATACAAGACTGAATAGGTCAAACATAGGCTACAGGGTCTTTGTATATATTTTGACTCTATCAAAATTAGGTGTCAAATAAAATTACCCTGTCGACGTGAGAAAGACCTCCTCCTCTCTTGCTCCCTTTGAATTTGCTGTACAGCTTGTACTCCCCCACCAGTTTTCTTACAACATCTTTAGAAAGGCGGTATCTTGCTGCAAACTCTTTGTCATCGAAAAGAGTCAAAGGTGTGTCCCTTAGACGGCACTTTCTTGTCTTCCTTCCCAATCTGTCAGTGGGGGGCGGCATATTGAAAAAAAAGACTTTCCCTCTGTTTATGTCAATTTGTTTACACTGGTTCCTGTGTCTTTTATCACTGTACGACATGCCCCATAGGAATCAATGTTGAACTACCAAAAGGCAGAAGGTACAAGGGAACTGCCTTTTTTTTTGTCGTTGTGTCGGCACTAAGTTAGACACAACGACTTTTCTACAGCGAGAAAAGGATTGTGTAACGGTTTTATTCTCGTTATGCAGAGAAAGAGAAAAAAACATAGCGAGAAAACATTTGTGTAACGGTTGGACCATGACACAACGAGAACAGCTATATACTCGTCTATTGTGTAACGACCTCCTGGTCCTAACAACAAGCAGGGATCAAGCCGGCCTCCCGTGGTCAATGGTTAGTTCATGTACCGTTAATATTCCAAACCACTACCTGAGGTGACCTCTAGTGAGTAGACTAATAAGCGTCATATTATATTCACAACGTTCACATTTATATTAGTCCCCATGTGGGGGATTGCAATTATATGAGGTGAATAAAGGTCACTCCACAATTATGACCAATATCGTAGGTGCAATATCGGGAAATCTTTATTATGGAATTGATTCTTATTGCTCAATTCCTTGGTTGCGCAGTTTCAGAACTCCTGTATCAGTGTGTAAGACACTTTTAACGATTATGAAGGGCCTTAAAGGTTATTGATACCTGTAATGCCATGAGTAACTGAGTGTTACTGAGTATTTAGCTACAGGTCTATATATGCTAGTTGTCAGTGTCGAAGATGAATGAAACTTGCACCTATTTAAACTTGAAGTAGCATGTTCGGCCCAAAATAGAGATAATCATAATATCAATGCAAAAGTCATGTAAAGATATCATGCAGAAACTGCATTAAACAGAAAATAATGAACATCCATTCTAATATAAGGGAGTTATGGAACTTTTTGTCTGCTATTTGCTGTGTTCAATTTCTGTCATTTTCACTGTATTACCAGTGGCAGGTGTGTGGGTGCCAGGCACATATAGGCAGACTGGGTCCACTCGACACTCACGGCAGGTAGGCCTACTGCCCCAGGCCTGGGTGCACTATTGCAGGGGTGGCCCCATACATAGTATAATAGGTACACATCATATCTAAGAGGCAGAATGAGGTAATGCTTAGGTGAAATACATGAATGGGGTTGATACAAGCTATGATAGAGGGACATCCTGTGTTAGTTCTGGGTTGTATTGCTGGTAAGTTAATTAATGACAAGTCACCAAAGTTGGGCAATTTTAGCACTGTATTACACCATGTGTTCATGGAGAAACTCAAAAGTATTGATATGAGGGAAGGCCTATCATTTTTTTCTGTCAGACAAAGTAAAACTATCCACATACTTTAAGATAACTTGCATATTTCATCACTGGATTCACCCCATGTCTCCCCATTGCACTGAAACACAGAGCACACACCACAGGGATTGTCACCTGCATCAAAAATAAGTGAAATAAATAATGAATAACAAATACATTTTGAAGAATACATTTCAATAATCCTGAATCAGGGTTATCATTTCCAATAAGGTATAACACATACTGGCTATTATAAAATAACTGGCCTTACCCCTAGCTAACCCTTGATGACCTATTTTATAAAACCAAACAATAACAGTATTAAAATCAGGTACTGGCAACTGTTGTCTAATTCACTTTAGTTTGTCTCTTGCAGTGCTGCTCACTACCCAACCCACATAGAATGGGAAAGTCTCACCCAACGCCCATCGACATCTGGAGGCTTTTCCCAAAAGTTTGGGTTGTGAATTCTTAGAGGTACTTCACTTCGCACTTCCTGGTGACTTCCCTATGAATCAGGAAGGTGTTGCTCCTGTGGGAAAAGATAGCTTTGCCTAAGAGGTGCCTCACCTGTAACAGTTTCTTTCTTTGTAGTCCTAACTTTTCTTGTGTTGCTCACAAGTGGTCAACACAAGAGCACTTGAAAGAAAGTGTGACAAAAGTAGGTATATCATAGTGCAGCACACACTATTTTTAGGCAAGGCATATGCCTCATCAGACTTATATTGGGAGTGGAAGTTGAATGGTGAAGCAGAGCGCAACTTCTTTGGGAAGGAGAGTTCCTACTCCCAGCTCTATTTAGCATATGAGCAACACCCTCCTGACTGTGTGGTGATAAGTGATAACAATGCTTCCTTTGCTCAGTCACATTTGAGTGCCTTCCCAGAGGAGGTGCATACTGCAGTCTGCATTGAAGGTGTTTCTATGTTCCCTTTATGATAAATATAAAAGTCCTACTTTAGGAAGTGTTTCTCTGACCTTGTGACTTTCAACGTTTTGGAAACAGCCACCTGTGATGTGTTTCAGAAAAGTGCTGACGAAGTCTGGCGGCCGTTGCAAAAAGTTTTGGAATTGATTCTGTCAGAGGTGCTATTCCCGAAAAGGAACTCACTAACCTCAGGGAATCAATTCCCTTGTGTGTTGCAAAAAGATATTGGCCAGAGGAGTGGTATAGCAGTGCTCCAGAGTCGGGGTGTAATTCTCAAGTAGGAACCAATTCTCTGGGGAAGTCAATTCTCAAGGTGGGGAAGAGCGGAGAATTGGAAGATCAAACAGCTACAGTGAGAATCCATATCTAATTCTTTTCGCAATAGCCTCCAGCTTATATAGTCTGATTCAATACATTAAAGGGGACCTGGAGTCCGGTAATAGATTGAGAGCTATGTCTGAGGGGTCGCCGATCAGAAGTGGCTTCAGTAGGGTAAGAAGTGGCTTTAGAAGAACAGACATCTCCCATTGAACTCATCTCTCCTTGGCTGCTCCACTCAGCAACTTCCTATGTCTCTGCTTAGCCCCTGCTGAGACCCTTCTGAGCCCTATTAGGGATGCATAGTGCTTTAAGCTTTTAAGGGCTATGTGGTGCTTGGACACCTTCAGAACTGCATAGTCCTTTGATCATTTAATGCCTCATGTATACTGTTTTTATCATTTAATCCTGCATAGTGCTTTCATTAACCCTTTAAGTGCTGCAAAGTGTTTTTAACCCTTTGAATGTCTAGTGCTTTGTTGCCTAGTGATTTAACCCTTTAATGTTGCCTAGTGCTTTAACCCTTTAAGTGGTGCATAGCTCTTTAACCCTTGAATACTGCATAGTGCCTTAACAGTTTAAGGGTGGGTTGATCTCTTATGCACTGCTCACTGCGTGAATACTAGATGCTCACTGTGTGAATACTAGATGCTCACTGTGTGAATACTAGATGTTCACTGCGTGAATACTAGATGCTCACTGTGTGAATACTAGATGCTCACTGTGTGAATACTAGATGCTCACTGTGTGAATACTAGATGCTCACTGTGAGAATACTAGATGCTCACTGTGTGAATACTAGATGTTCACTGCGTGAATACTAGATGCTCACTGCGTGAATACTAGATGCTCACTGCGTGAATACTAGATGCTCACTGCGTGAATACTAGATGCTCACTGTGTGAATACTAGATGCTTGCTAAAATGCACTAATAATATAGTGCTGGCCGGTAGATGACTCACCACCATCCCATGTCGTAAGTGTGTAAGCAGTGGGTGGATGAATTAACACTTTAAAGGTTGAAGAGTGCCTGAAGGCTGATATTCATTTGCTGTCATGGTACAACAATGCAGTGCCAGTGAGTCTATTGACCAATGATCGTATGCTGCATGGATGCATGCCCTATTAAAGAATTTCATTCATATATAATCATGTCAACACAAGGGCATAGTACATTATTAATCTAGGGCAGATGTTATTCTTATATGCAGGGACACACAACAGACACCTCTTTATATCCAACAATCTGTCCTCCCCGCTTACTGATTATTTGTCAGTCCCTACACCCACTAAGATATTTTGTAAATGAACCCCCTTTCAAGTGCAAAATTTGAGACTGACCCTGAAACTGGAATGGCATAATTTGCAATTTACCTCTACTTACCAAGAGTCTTTAAGACCTAATTAGGCCTAAAATTGTGCGTCAGAGCCATGATTTGTGAAAAAAACTCTTGAATTCCCGATGAAAATACCTCTTTACTTGATACATTGCCCTCAAAGAATACTCTCCCCATGAATGGTAATGGGCTTAAGGTGGCTGGCGGTGAATGTCAGTTCACCATTTGGACACCAGGGGTCTCCTGTGCTCTATTGAAATTATGAGAACGAAATACGATTTGAACTCCAGACCTCTTGTGTACAAGGCAGAGATGTAACACATGCGCCACAGAGTTAGTTGGGGGAAGGATTTTGAAATGTACCATATAATCTAGATGTACTTATTCTAGTAATTTTGCCGAAGGAAAATTTTCAACATTAGAAATATGGCTGGGACCAAATGTCAGAACTATACTCACTGCAAAGATATGTGTATAATCTACATGCTGAGGAAGTTATAAGAAAATCTAATTACTTTTGGATGTGACTCTGTGGATTTATGTTGCATATTTCTGTATAATCCTATATAATAGTGAAGGTTCTGTATCTCAGAAATATGCCTGGGACCCCCACATTTTTATTGCATATATGAATAGTACATATCATTTTGGGATTCTGGTGATAATCTGGCGAAAATCTAATTACTTTGATTCTATCCGCCAGCCACCTTAAGAGCTATTCGTGGTATGAGGGCCCCATGCACATGGGTTCAGGAATAGCCCCCCCCCCCCAATAATAGAAATGTCCCTGAATATGCCTGTAAAATTTAGAGTGTCGCCCCCTAACAAAATAAACATAACAAAATGCACTTTCGTCCCTGCTATCAACCTCTAGGCACGTCGTGCAACACTTAAATGGTTAAGACAGTATGCAGCACTTGATGAAGTAAGACGATCGACTTCATCACCCTGAGTGCAGTCTCACTGTGTCGTCCAGTACCAGGAATACTGCCGTCGTTAGATTGGACATAGGGATGGGGTGTGGTTGTAGTCCTTTGCTGAGAGAGAGTCAAGCTCACAATGCCTCATTGTAAAACAAAGCATCGGATCGTGCTGATTTTGCTGGAACGTGAAAAAAGGTGGGCCAAGTATTCTCATTTCATGATAGTTTTCCTATAAGCCGTCGTATATAGGTCTACTTAGAATAATGTAATGTATTAAAACTCACGGCAGTCTAGCGTGAGCTGGGGTCTATAATTAAGTGTCAACGAATGGTATTTGACCCTTGGGAAGCCACATCATGCCCCAGGGTCCTAGAAACATCTAAAACCTTCTAATTATTAGACAAACTAGAAGCTGAAGGAACCGGTGATGTTTAGAATCCCTGAATCAAACCTCAAAGTCCTTAGGCATCTAAACCCCTCAAAAGTAGTACATAATGTGAATGCATAAGCAACACCTAATATATCCCTACCTTCTTTACAATTTCTAGTCAAATTAATCGCACCACTGAAAATCCTCGGGTATAAGGCCATCCTCTGGAGGTTAATTCAAAACAGTAGAAAATAAGCACTGTTTTAAATAAATCTCCAGGAGGCTGTTGTACATAAGCTGAAGAGAGCACTAGTAGTGGGGGGGGGGGGGTCAACTTTAATTCCGTAGGAATTTCATGATCATGATAGTTTCTCAGCAGGTAGAATCTATAGTTTGAAGGATGCTGAAAAAGATAAGAGACCACTCCAATTTTTATTTTTAGATTTTGACCTATTTTTAGGCTAATTACACTAATTATACCTTCCTGAGCCTTATCTTCTAAATGGATGGGAATATTTTCAATCTGACAGCATCTACCCCTACTAAAGCTACTACAGGGAATCTTATGGGGTTATTCACTTTTTGGTACAAGCAATGGTTGCCTAGCAACAAGCTATTTCTATGATTTTTCCATAGCAGAAGTGCCAATTACAATTGTACTATATAGGGACCTTTGGTGTGGGATGTGCATTGTGCTAAGGTGTGATCTTATAAAATCCACATTAATCTCTGTTCAAAGGTTGCCTAGCAACAGAGATATTCTGCCTAGCAATAGTTAGAATGCATAGCAACTGGCACCCAATGTCTGAATTTTCCGCTATAGCTTCTTTCTCATGGGTAAACACTATTGTCAACTGCTATGCGATGTACAATGTATCGTCTATACCAATCTATTAGCTTATTGACAGCAAAACCTCAGGTCTTGCTGATTACACTTATTGCAAACAGAGCTAATTCTTAAATGTACCCATAGCAGAACTGCCTATTGCAGTAGCAATACTAAGGGAATTTACACATGGGATTTTGCATTGTCCTGAGGTGAGACATTATCACATGCACATTAACCCTTACGTGCCCAGATTAGAAAAAGTGCGCTCTTAAGCATATATGCATGTTCAACAGACCACCATGGGTTTAATATTACTCAGATTCAGATGATTTTAACACCAGAAGACTCATGATGTTACGGGCTTTCCAACGATACCAAATCTAATATGGTGCATTAAGTATGTAATTATAAGTAGGTCCTATTACAGAAAATAATGAATTGAAAATAGACTTAAATTACATGAAATGTGCGCGCTCTAGCCATGGGAATAAAGGAGATAATATAGAAAATTAACTATATTCACAAAAATATTGATAAAAATTCCAAAAATATTAATGAAATTATTTTTTTATGTGACTTTCTCCAAGGAATCCAATTACAATACATATTTTTTCCAATTTCCATCAATATGGCCTTCTTTGAATTGTCAAAATAACTTTTTATGACTTGAAAATAGCCTATTCCCCACCAAAATAAACAACAATAAAGAAAAACACGATAATCTAGGCACTTCCATCCAAATTAGCCCATTTGAACTTATTGTGCCCTCATCATTCCCTCCCGAGTCATATAATATTCTAACATATGCTTCATATTACATTTTCTGAAAGCTATTTTACTGCCCTTTTCATAACCATCTGAATCTGTACTTTAATCAGGACATGGTATAGGAAACAGCCTCTGCTATGACAATATATATTGAATGAATCAGCTTTCTCAAAATAATTGTGGGCACAAAAGGGTTAACCAATGTCCAGAGGTTGCCAGGACACAGATATTCTGCCGAGCAACAGAGATATTGCATAAAAACTGGCACCCAATGCTTCCCTTTTCACTTGACTAAGGGGATATTTCACCAATTAAACATCAGTGGATGAATAATATTTGTATGATACCTTGCATATAAGGTATGAATCAAATGTGGAAATGGACCCCCTGTATTCTTTACAGAAAGTCTAAGTTGGGATGTTCACTATAACATGGAAAAAATGTATTAGATTAAAACTAAAGCTACACTGAGCCTACATTTGCTATTTCAACAAAACTGTTACTGTGGGATGTTTTGATGACAATTCTAATAATGTAAATGTAAATTGAAAAATCAAACTGACAATCAGCTGGTTACTTACATACAAATATAATCACAAAATGTCCATACAGGCCCTAACTAGTCCTGTTTAAAGGGTAGTTTGAGTTGAATCTGATGGAACTCAATTATATTAATTAGTTCCTGACAGTGCCAGGGTCACATATAAACTTGTCTCAAACAAGTGTTACTAGGGGCATTAAAAACAATCTTAAAAAATATTCAAATAGACCACTATTTAAGTATTCAAATATTCAATCATTCAAATAGGAGCTGTGGGTACAGAGGTTGCTTAAACAGGGCACTTTGTAGAAGATTAATGTGAAATGATTTGCATTTTTGAAACTCAAATGGAAGCATACTTTATTTGACACAATATCCCAGTTTAAGGCTTGATTGAAAATTCTTCCTATCAGTTTCCTATCACTGCCGACAGGAGGCCGACTCCCGGCCACCAGCCTCGGGAGGTGTGGGGGGTGGGGGGCAGACACTCTGAGGGGGGCAGAATAGTTCACAGTTTACAAATCTAGACCAGTTTGTTCTGCACCCTAAATGTCCTGCCGTTGCACCCTATGTGTCCTTGCACCCTAGAGGTCCTGTGGTTTGCACCCTACATGTCCTAGCACCCTAAGTGTCCACCTGCATGCACCCTAAGTGTCTTCACCCTAAGTGTCTCTGCTACCTAAGTTACCAGTATTCTCAGAGGCTTCGAGTCTCTAAATCAGATATGAAATGGGTACCACAGGTCATTTCCAATGAGGGTAACAACACCAACTGCTGCCGCCCGCCTGGACAAACTCCAGCCTCATTCTCGGTGCAGGTGAACAATCAAAATGGCCATTGGCAGCTCATGTGAGGAGCTACGGTAACAGGTTTTGTTAATCTTTAGTTAATTAAACCTTGTAAAATCATAAAATAAACAGAGAACTAAACTCCCTGGTGTAAGATGGCTGATCCACCCCTCAGGGTGGATCAGCCATCTTGTACACCATGGTCGTTTAGTTCTCTTTATATATTAGGATTCCAAAATATAATCTTCCCACTCTTTTTAGATTGATATGTTATTTGTAATGATTCTGCATTGGCATTCTTACATTGTTAGCCATAGTCATCCTAAACTTTCTCTCCATTGTTGAATTCTTAACATAGAAAATGAAAGCTGCATCCTAGAGCAGATGTCAATCGTGGGCGATGGATGAGACAGAAGCTGTGGTAAAAAAAAAAGAGACATTTGGTGCCAGTTGCTATGCAATATCTCTGTTCTGGATACAAATTTAAGTGTATTTACTCATGCCTTACCTCAGAACAATGTGAAAATGGACTTATAGTTAGATATAGAACATGAATTCTGCATCACCTAGCAGGTTGCAATAGTGCCCATTGGATGAGAAAGAAGCTGCAGTGGGTAAGGAGACTTTAAGTGCCAGTTGCTATGCAATATGTCTGTTGCTAGGCAGAATATCTCTGTTGCTGGGCAGCCTCTGGACATAGATTAATGTGGATTTTATCATGTCACACCTTAGGACAATGCACATTCCATATTTAAGCTGCCTATATTGTGTATTTGCAATTGGCACTTCTGCTATGGAAATAGCCTGTTGCTAGGCAACCATTAGTTATACCAAATGATAAATAACTCCATCAGGTTCCCTACATCAGCTTTAGTGAGGGTAGGTACTGTTAGATTGAAAATGTTCCCATCCATATAGAAGATAAAGCCTCAGGACGGTATAGTTACTGTAATTTTTATAATTAGCTTAAAAATAGGTCAAAATCTAAATATAAAAATTGGAGCGGTATCCTATCATTTTCAGAATCCTTCCAACTATAGATTTCACCTGAGAAACTATCATGATCATGAAATTTCTACGGGAGGGACTTTTCTTGACGGTTCCCCCCCACTATAGTATAGGCACCCTCTCAGGTTAAAATCTCTCACTCTGCTTCCCGATTCAACTTGTACTCACCACATTATACTGAAGATAGCATGCGCAGAAGTAATTTCTTACTGTGTGGTTCTCATATTTCACTGCTCTTGTTTGAGTAGCTATCATCTTCATTAAAAGGTACTTGTACCTGACTGACATGAGCACTTCTGTGTAACATGAATAAAATTAATGTCAGGAATGAAAAGAAAGTGACTGCTGCAGGTGAGGCATCCTTTCCCCTATGTGAAACACCCTCCAGGTATATGCCAACGCTGAGTTCATAAACATTCCTTGATGTCAATCATGCACATATACATTTCTTTTCAAACTTAGATAAGTACCGTATGTCCTACAATATAGATACATGTACCTATCATAAATGACACACCAGAGCAGCAGGTCCAACCTATAAGGTGCGAGTTAGCTCGCGTATACACCATGCCTTACAATCGCGGGTTTTCAAGTATGGTTATGAAACCAGTATGAGCACCATGTCTGCAAGAAGATTATGTCATTTTCCGCCATTGTCCTTGGTGCAATGTACCTCAGCTCTTCCTAGTATAGAATTGTTCATAGTGTATAAAGTAATTATTGGACTGCTGCAGTTATATCCAGTCCCTTGAAGGTGGCAGAACAGGGACTCGAACCCCCCAGCCTTCTGATTAGCAGAAAAACTCCTTGCAAGATATCCAAGGGATCTGCAGGTGCTACCCCTCTCCTAATTAATATTCTAGTATTCTTTTATTAAAAGTGTTAATTTGAAATTATCAAAATATGCCCTTTACCATTATGTTCAAAGCATAGACTCCAACATAAACAATATTGTAATGCGGTTATAAGGAAATCTGTTCACTTCTGAAGTTGATTATATCGACAGTTTCGTGCCATAACCCTCTATAATCACACCATTGATATCCTCAAAGTTAAAGTTATGTCGGAATCAAGCTTGTGATACCCCTCAATACGCATACACTTTTGGCTTGTCTGAAACAGTTCACTCTTTCTCATTACACACTGCAGACTACGACTGCTGCCTTCCAAATCATAGCACAGGTGTGCAAAATGAAGTCTGGGCTTAGCCCCACTAAGGATTACACAACTACGACTACCAAAGTTAAAGCAGACAGAGGTGTTAAGGCAGGCACTGTAAGACCTGCCCACAAATAGTACCATGCAGTCATACCAGGCAGTAGTAGTGTAGGACCCATACCAGTCTGGCATTAGTTAGGCCAGTTTCAATTACATTGCACTTATTAGAATCAGTGACACCATCTGTTGCCCTCTCCCCTTGCACCCTCCCACCTCTTCCACCATATACTACACATGTCTACCTGCTATGTGACAGAGTTGTATGGGACTGTCCATTAATTACATAGATTTTATTAGGAGTTGCCAGACCGTGAAGTGGCCAGCGATGTTGCTAACGCAACTCCTGTTATGTTTTCGGTTTTGCTCATTGGCACACTGAAAAACTGAGAGGCACGAAACTAGTCAGTAGAGACGACTTTAAGTCCTCAGGTTGACGATACCTAAAACTACAGCTCTAGGTCGTCAAATTGATGACTTTAGGTTGTCATCCTGACCACCTTAGTCGTCAGTATGACGACTTTTTATTGTCAGTTTGACGAGTTTAGGTGGTCATTTGACCTTGACTACCATAAACTCGTCTGTATTGATGAGTTTTAGGCGGCGGCATGTTTTCTGTGCAGCGCCATGATGCGATGTGACATCGCTTGTGAAGTCACGCATGGTGCTGTTTGATGTCACCCACAGCCCGGTATGATGTAATGCACAAGGCTAGACTCATGCCCCGCCCACTCAGCACACTGGCCCCAGAGCCGGGCCCCAGATATGTCTATACATTTGACCATGGCTCCCAATGAGAATGCTTCTGACCAAGGCATGATGTTGAGGATAGCTGGCCTGACGCACCACAGGTGTGACAGCCGACGGCCAGCTTCCCGAGAAGAAGAGTTCCATCTAAAGAATACAAACCTGGCATCGATTTAGTTGTTATTCTTACTCTTTTCCCATTTTATTAGTGTTTGTGAGAGGTCATTAATATCACCTCAGATAGAGAGCAAAACCTTGGGAGAGACTGTGCTTGTGTTCCTGGGCGTGTGATTTAACCTCGTGCAGGCCGGGCATTAACATGCTCTAATTAGCTATCACCTTGGAGACCATCACGTTCGCTAGAAATGTGTCATGAATTTCCCAGCCATGATTTGGTATCATGACAGGCCCATAGAGGTTTACCATGCCAGTGTTGTCATGGCATTGCTATGGTTGCGTCACTATGGTGTTAAGGGTCAGCCAGACGCTGCAGTTGCATTCCCGTGCTCCCCCGGGCCAACGCTCATCCTGATGTTGGATGGTGAGGGTATGGTGGGGGGGGGGGTCATTCTTGAACACCTTGGCTACACCTCTCCCCTCACCAGCTAAAGAAAAATGTGGCTTGGACACCAGGTAGGTGTGGCAACTCCTATCCATGGTCATTTTTCTTGTTGGCCGAAATTTGACCCCCCCATTTAGAAACCACCATTCATACCTTTTTTTATAAGGCATTTTGTATAGAAATAGGTATAGGCCTACATCTAATTTAAAAAAATCACAGCTTCTGACATTTGAATTTTTCATGCCCTTGTAAAACACTCGTCAACAATAGCCAAAAAAGACCCTAAAAATTTCAGGTTCAAAATATCCCTACGCATACAAACTGAGTATACCAAAATGACCCTAGATCCACCACCCCCTCTCCCTCCCTCTGTCGTACGCACATGGATGTGTGGATAGGGGGGATAAAGCAATAAATTACCTGAAGCGTGAGATGACTGCTTCACTTGGAAACAGATTTCAATGTGAGAGTAATTGGGGTCTAAATTAAGATCCTAATATAAACCCAGTCTCCTGAGGCTTTCAATAGCTTTGAAGTACAATGTGACTGCTTGTTTTTTTGTCAAGGGTGCTTAAAAACAAAACAGCTTTCTATATATAGCTGCATGATAGAGTCAAGGAACCATTATCCATGCCCCTTTGCCTAGATGAGTGCAAGTAAATGTGGGTCAAGGTTTGGTCTTACACATAGTACCTACGATTAGATACACTGTACTGACCTTAGTGTAGTGCAGGTATAGACTAGCTGCCATGGTCTCCTCTATCTGCAGCTACTACGACTGGATGGTGTAGTACCAATCTGTACAGTCCAGTCATAGTTAAAATATGCTGTTATTTGACATCTTTCAAGTCGTAGTAGTGGGGGCTAGTCGTAGTATGTTAAGAAATGACTTCCTGGCATTTTGATTGTATCATGCTCTTCCCATAGGTCTCACACACTTCTAAAGTGTTGACATAATGCCTCTATATGCAGCGCTGGTGAGTAAACCCAGGGCACATCATTGCCGTAAAATGGCTACAATTCAACATTCACTACCACTAGGGCCTTTTCAAAAAGCAAACATATTCAGATTAATGGAAAACATATATTTTAGAATCATGTTCCCAAAGGTATCCCATTGTCTCTTTGTTTAAACGTGTCTCACCAATTGAAGTGTCCATAAAGACCATGAAGGCATGTAAGATTGATTCGGGAAATACATTCATCAAGTTTCAAAGACCCTCAGGAGGCTATTTCTTACCAGGCTACGACTGCACCCACCTAGTCGCACCAGCATTCCCATAGGAATAGCATTGCCATTCTGCAGTGGTAATACGTTAAGAAATGGCCTCTTGGAGGAAATAGACATGGAGGTGCATGCATTATGAACCTGTAGGCACCATATGACTGGTAAGGCCTAAAAAAGGTTTGTTTCCAGTTACCCGACCGACCCTAGCAAAACAGGTCTGACCCTAGAAATTTTTATTTTTATTTTGGTAATTTTTGATATTTTTGGGGAATTTTTAGGCATTTTTTCCCGTAATTTTCATAATTTTTCATCAATTTTTTTAAGCTTATCAAGGTCCTCATCTATTGGTATAGTGTTTATAACAGTTATTCATATAATTTACATGTGCTTCATGTTTTCATATTTCTATTAACAAAATCATAAAAAAAGATTGAAAAATCCGACCTACCGACCCTACAGATTTTAGCTATGTAACTGGAAACACACAATATTTTTTCTTTGGCCTAAAGGGTGAAAGTTGGATTGACCCAAGGATGCCCTAGGATCCAACTCTTTCAATCGAATCACAATGCATACCATCTGATTTAAACTCCTTAAATATGGCTCTTTTAGGGGCCCTATTGTGGAGGCTATTTCTTAACTGCTTAAGGATGCACAATACCTTAATCTGCAGAGATATCTCTTTCTTTCATACGTTTCTGAGTCCATGTTTCAGGGATTCCAACTGGATATAGCAGTTGTAGGTAAAACACTTCATAGACTGGAAAACACTCAAATAAAACCAAACAAACAAACAACATGAAAAAAACCCAAAAAAACGAAGCTGCCTTAGGGTACTGCATTGGCCCTCGTCACTCTCCAGTTCTCACTGATCAAGCCAAAATTCATGTGTGCGGTCGTAGTGGACTGAGAAATGACCTCCTGGTCTGTTTGTATGCGTGGTCATCTGCCATGTCTGCAAGACAGAATTGGGGTCTAGACCTTACTTAAAGATGCAATTTAAACTAAAATGACCTTCTGAAAAGTGATTAATGAATCAACCTGTGGCCAATGTCACCTGTTCCCCTACTGAATTTCACATATCATTTTGGTATGGATGCCCCCCTGTATGTGTGAACAAAAGACACTTAAATACAGAATACCTCTCTCCCATGGTGGGAAAAGTGAGTCAGGTTCCTGAGCAGTGAAGGGCTACAACATAGGGGGCTCCACCAGCTTGTCCTCTATCATATGAGCTATGTGTAGATCACCAACCCAAAGGGGAACTCTATGAGGCCTATCACAGAGGTTTCATTTACCTTGTTGATCCAAGAGCAAACAGTGGTGCCTTGACCACAAAGTGCTACTATTGAGCCATGTAGGGACCCATACTATAGAGCTGATCACTCATCCATGACAAACCAAAACAGTGCTATGTTATCCAGTTCTTTTAGTGTTGACCTACAGCAAAAGAAATGTGTAATAATGTGCATATTTTAAGGTGAAATGAATGACATAAGGGTTTATAGAGAGGCACAACACATACTTATAAAGGGTAATTGAAAAATGACAGAATTTTATTTGGGATACGATCTTCAACCACTCAATGATGTCTGCTGAGAGGCGAACCACTATAGAGTAGCGGGTAGTCATTCCACTGATTTCTAATTGGCAGTCAGTAGCACTTAATGGATGACAGAATTGCGTCAAGATAAAGAAAGGACTTGTCTAATCTTGCAAACCTGGACCTGGTTTGTACGTCATAGGCATATCAAATGACAAGCCCAACCTTGTCAAAATGACAAGTACAACCTTGTCACTAAAACATGGCTTACATCATTTGGAGGTTACCTTATATGCCTAAAAGATAGTCTGTATGACAGATCCCTAAAAATTTAGCTTTGAACAAAGGAGATCCAAATTTGCAGCCCATTTATTCCATTTTTTATTTTATTTTTTTTTTGTAAAAAAAAAACAACTGTTGAATCTAGCAGGAATCCTCATAAAACCTAAACAGTGAACCATTGTAATTGTGGTGCAGTGAACTAGTGCAGTTTTTACAAGGACCCCCAGTATGGTTGTACAAAAACAACAAGGAATCTCTGTGAAAATGACAACAGATCTTTTGGCAACTTTGGGACAAGGATTCCGTCGTTATTTTGACAACATTTCTTTACAGTGTAGAACAAAGGTACACACTTTCAAATATTGCTAATTCACTATATTGTTTCTGTTCGAATCTCTATATCCAGACATAGGTGATTTTTTGACCGATGCTGACACACTGGTTTCATGGGCGTGGGACGCAGGTGGCATATCCCCTCCGCCCCACTTTTGATCAACCCTCCCCCCACCCCACAAAAAAGAAAGGGAAATAAAACTGGTAATCGAAAGAGGTCAGAGATGAATGAAATTCCTCTCCCTCGACCACGACTCCTAAAGTGCTTCCCACGCCCATTGTGATCTCACTTTGCTGTGCAAGCAAGATGTGGATTATATTGCACCTGTAAGCACAATAAAACCATTCCCTATGAAATACCTGCAGCTTCTTACTTCATTTTGCGTGCAACTGCAAGATGAGGCAGGTCTGTGGTATACAAAAAGTCAAAAGTTCTAGAGAACTCTGACTTGTGAAGCCTACTCTGACTTATTTGCAGCATGGCTTTCACAGGCTACATTGAAGGACTGTAGACATTAAACGTGGCCAGTGTGAAAACAACATTTGAAGGAGATTCTAACTTATTTCAATTTATATATATATATATATATATATATATATATATATATATATATATATATATATGGAACTATATACACTCGTGTATATTTATATAATTAGCCGCGGACGGTTAGGGACTACTTTCAACACGTATGGATACCAATGAAGTCATAGGGTGACATCATGGTCAACAACTCCACTGGTATAAAAGGGGGTGGGTTCAAGCTAACCGTCAATTGGCTCGTATTCACCTGTACAGGTAACACCACGCTGGGTGTTCCCTGGAATTTTAAATTTTACTATTGTTAGTGCTATTGTTATTAATTTTGTTATTCTGTAATATTGTTATTATACTATTGTTATTATATTATGCATTTTACTGACTAGGCTTATTGTCAACTAATTATTATAGTTGTTTAATAAAGGCATGTATGGTGCTGATAGCCCCAAGGTCAGTAACCCACCAAACTCATGTGTCTGTGATATGATCATTTATTACACTACTTATCATTTATGATTATTACTGTATATATCAACATTATTATTCGTTATTACCGGTATTAATTATTCCCTGGTAGCGAGATAACTTATATATATATATATATATATATATATATATATATATATATATATATATATATATATATATATATATGGTTGTATATAAAGCCATTCTCTATGGAGTGTGATATTACAACCAAGCGATATCCAAGCTATCAACTTGCTTACGGAATATTTTAAAGAAAGTTCTTGAGGCCATTCGGTAATTCATATTATCAAGGAGAGTAAAAATTCAAGGAGAGAATGAAATTCTCTCTGTAAAAAGGCTTGTGTAGTTCATAAAATCATTTTAATTCACAATTCACAATTCTCCAAATTTCTCTGGGAAAACTCACCAGACAGAATGTTTGCCAGGATACAATTCTGACAAGGGTTTATTTTAGAATTGCACCAAATAATTACACCCAGGTCACTTGCCAGAAAATTTACTCACTTCAACAAAAAAAATAAAATTATAAGATTTCACCACACTTTCGGAATAAGCTTCCAGTGATTCTCACCCTAAACAAAGACCATGAATCAGTATGCGATCTTTCAAGGGTTAAAGCTAAACTACATAGGACCTCTATTTAACGTGTAGGAGGCAGTTTAGACCCTGGAACATGTCCCAAAGTATCAGTTATAACTGACACTAATAAGGCTCTTCCGCACCCATGATCCGCTTCTCTGTCTCAGGTGAGGTCATTACCTCGTATCATGGCAAGGAGCACATCCCCACTGGGCAAGGACTGGCTTGCTACTTAAACATAACCATCAAAACTAAAGAAATGTATTACATGTACAGAAAGAGTTTCACCATAACACTGAATGGGAAGGAAATGAATCCTCCGCACCCCATTTTCCACTGAGACGTCGCCAAAGTGAAATCTGATTTCTTAATAAATTAATAATTACATAAAATAAACGACCCACTAAAGTTGCTCCAAATTGAAAATTTCCTCATTTAGTAATCCTTGAGCGTTTTTTACTCGGTTCTGCCTCATGGAATTCAGCTCAAGGCTAACTCATGAAGAAACAACAGGTGAAGAGCAATTTTTGTAATCCACTGTCTGCATAATGCATTTTAAGCCGCGTATCCAAAGGGCAATAGAATTTGCAGATAAAAGACCACCGTTAGCAACGATCCCCATCCTCCACTTTCAACAACAAATAAGACTTCCATCGTCCAATTCCGATGACAAAAACATCATCTACTTTTGATGAGAGAATCTCTTCTATCGTCCACATTTGATGACAACAACACTTTGATAATTCATTTTTGACAACAATATTATAACATGTTTGATTTTTATCATCAGAGATGGATGATGAACAAAGTTTCCAATAGAAATATGCTGTCGTTACAAATGCTATCGCCCTGTGGACACACTGCCAAGTAGGCAGTAATTAGCACAAACAGCAATGTATCTATTTTGCTCCTAGATGGTTCAATCCTTCGAGCTGGTCCTGGGCTGTGGCAAAGATTACGATATTACCTTTCAACTTTGCTCTTTCTTACACCAAAAGGTTTTCATGATTGTTATTGCCCCAACAAAAAGGCCTCACTCAACTGTTACTGCCAAGTAATAAGTTGAAAAGCATTTGGGTTATCGCCTGTGTTAGGAAATGACCTTCAGGACATTTTCTTCTTTTATGCCGTGATCCATGCAAACATTGCATATGACCTGCGGGTGGATAGTAATTTACAATATCAAGTGGGAATTCATCAGGAGAGTGGAAATTGTTTCCGTCAATACTAGTCATGCATTCCTAAGAATATGCCTTTTAAATTCCCGATGACAAATATCAAACATGTTAGATACTATCGTCGGAAATGGACGGTAACAGTGTTTTTGTTGTCGGAAATCATTGTTAGTAGTGTTTTTGTCGTCGGCAATTTTCTAGGCACCAAATTCTATCGCCATGTGGATTCACAACTTCAGAAATGATTATGGTTGATAAAGCATATTTGAGGATACTTCCCAGAGGTGTTCTATATAGGATGTCGAATTTACCATTTTACCATACCTTCTAGTAAACTTGCCACACAAAATGTTTGAAAGAATTCGAGTGAGGCAAGTATCCTTTATAGATGTGTACCACAGCTTAAGGAAAGTTGTCTGAAGATTCATTCCCTTCACTTAGAAATCAAGAATATGCATTAAACCTTCTGCATTGGATTTCTGGTGAACAACCCACTAGAACTCTGACCAGACACTGGCACGAAACACAAACATCAGACTGCACCCACTGGAGGTTAATTCAAAACATCCTGGGATCACAACCCCAGCGATCTTAGGAGTTATTCTACCTCATCTTATTAAGCGATCTTAAGATCAGACTGCGTTCACATTTCCTAGCCAGCACTAAGATCGCATCGATCTTAGCCTCAGCCCTCCTATACACTATTCCAAGAAGTACTGACTAGGCACAGGGGTAAGAGTCCCAAAATAAAGGAATAGCTGTGAAGTCACTCTTCTTCACAAGAGTGGTTATACCATCGTTCCCCGTCCCCATATGGGCTAAGAAATATATAAGATTCCATCTGTAAATAAGGTAACTTTAATGCAAATGTTCAACCAGGATAAAATAAAAATATCTTACCTCAATAGAGAGAGACAGATGAAATTCCCCGAAGACAGAGTCTGGCTTGCAGCAAGAGGATACCAAAGGGAGTGGGGTAGGACTTCACTTCAAAACTTGAGAAGGAAGAATTACCTTAGAGTGCCCTTAACGCATGAAGAGGCCTACGGGCCCTCAAGGACTCCCCTGTTTATGTATATGCAGCAGGGTATTCACTCTTTTAATCAGGAGTGTTCCCTGTAAGTGTTCTTGTAGTCAGGTGAAACCACTATGCAATTCTTTCACTAAGATCGCAGTGATCTTAGTGCTGGAAAAGGAACAGTGAAGTGATCCCTGGAGGTTAATTCAAAACATCCTGGGATCACAACCTCAGCGATCTTAGGAATTATTCTACCTTATCCTATTAAGTTATCTTAAGATTAGACTGCTTTCACATTTCCTAGCCAGCACTAAGATCGCATCGATCTTAGCCTCAGCCCTCCTACACTATTCCAAGAAGTACTGAGTGGGCACAGGGGTAAGAGTCCCAAAATAAGGGAATAGCTGTTAGGCCACTCTTCTTCACAACAGTGTTTATACTATTGTTCCCTGTCCCCATATGGGCTAAGAAAAGAGCACAGGGTGCAGTTGACCCCCGTACAGTATTCAAGAGTTGTTCCCATGAATGTATGTTTTATGCTTGCCTATTAGAAGCATTGTGCCCTCCCCCCAGGACAAAGAGAGAGAAGTGAAGAACTACCTTACAGTGCACTTAACGCATGAGTAGCCCTACACTGTAAAAAAGGTGTTTAGATTCTAAGCACTTTGCTTAACATTTTCTTGTCCCGTTTTTGAACACACTTTGTGAACCTAAACATGTTTAGCCTCATAATGTGATTAGCCTTTGTGCTTAGATTTCCATGTGTTTAGATCTGATTTTAGGTTTGTAAAGTGTCTACTATGTTTATGCTTAGGTTTGCCCATGTGTTTAGGTATGACATGCTTAGATGTTTCAAGGTCAAGGTGTTTAGCATTATGCTGTTGTGTTTAGTTATGATATACATAGATGTTGAACTTTGGTAGATCATCTCAATTATCATACTTTATTTGTAAAGAGTTCATCATAGGTACTCTCAAGGAATATCATCACATCCATTATCCATGATAGAGAGTAACCCCATGTATGGTACAACAGCATGACTGAATGGATATAGCCTTATCTATTTTTGGACTGCAGATTAAAGGTGTCTAGAGGTAACAATCCTCATTGATCCAAATGTTACAGGATCTATCATGGTGAATTATTGTGCTGGTGTTCTTTTATATGAAATTCCTCAATAATGATTTACAAAGGACCTTTAGCATATTTAAATGAGAAGAGAGTATAACTCCTTTTAGAAAGTTTGTTTAAGCACAGAGCTGCCATCTAGTGTGTCTTTCATACCTAAACACTTAAACATATACATGATGAAATCCTCAACACCTAAACTGCAGACTGTTTCAATGTTAAACATCTAAACATGTTTAGCATAGGTGTTTAGGCATTTAGGATAAATGTGTTTAAAACCTAAACATATTGCTAAGAGTACACCTACATTCAATATGTTTAGACTTTAAACATGTTTAGACCTCAACATGTTTAAAACCTAAGCTCCTTTTTTACAGTGTAAGAGCCCTCAAGGACACTCAGCAAACGTCCTTCCTCCCCTCCATGGGCGTGTACTAGTTGCCAAGTTGAGTCTGTGTAGGTGTTATCCGTATACTAAGAAAGGGTTGGCTACTCAAGAGCCTTTGCTGCCCTCTGGCAGATACCCTTTGAACTATGTCCTATACATAAAGCCATGGATGACAGAGGTGAGGGGGGACTTTGACAAAGTCTGCCCTCACCTCTGTAACAAATGGCTATACATAGAAATAGAGCTGCCAGAGGGCAGCATCAGTCCTTGAGTGTCACACCCTCTCCTTAGTATATGAATAACAACTATCAGACTCAATTTGGTAACAAGTACACGCCCATGCTCCCCTCTATATGTATGCAGCAGGCTATTCACTCTTTTGATCAGGAGTGTCCCTGAAAGTGCTCTTGTACTCAGGTGAAACCACTATGCAATTCTTTCACTAAGATCACAGTGATCTTAGTGCTGGAAAAGGAATGGTGAAGTGATCCCAGGACTAGCTATTCTGGACAGGCCTGCAACCACTGTATTACATAGGGTAGACCAGCCAGGTCTTATGATATGTGCCTACACTAAGATCGCTGGGGTTGGGATCCCAGGATGTTTTGAATTAAGCTCCAGGGCTCAGGTTAAAATGTGTTGACCTGAAGTAGGTCTGAATTAACCGCACAAATAAATTATAAGGTATAATTCATGGAAAACGATGTTTATGTTATGAGGAATTGAAAGTGCAAACAGTGTGAGCTCTCTGCGACTTTGTATTATGAAGGCTGCCTTCGATGACGTCAACCTATTTGGCCTGATGATTGATTCTAGCAGAACACAGTACTTTTAATGTCAAGCATTTCAAGCTTTTTATGTCCAGGGTTTGAGATGGACAGAAGTACAAAAATTCCCTAAATGGAGGCATCATGCAAAATTCATGAAGTCTCAGTTATTCACAAAATCTAATATTTGGACATTCTTGTCATGGGACTGTGATCTGTGACGTCATCAAAGCCGGACCCTTTTCAGCGACTATAGCGCACATGTTGGCCCCACATGTTTACCACCAATGCACACCAGGGGGCGGGGTAAATAAGTACAATAAGGCCCAGATGTGAAACTGGTACAATTGCCATTGTTTAGGTCTCATTGCGCTTACTGCCGCTCAACTATGATGGATCAATGCGTGACGTCATTTATATGAAACTTTATAGATTCTGTTTGACCTTATCATGGTGCCACACAATCATGATGACGTAAATCAATTTTTATAACTTTGTTCATGAAATATGACAAAAATGTAGAATCACAAAGGGCATAGATAGATTAGTCAATTGATACCTTATATCCAATTGTTATCAGGAAATTAACCTGACAGGTAATTCTAACAAGTTATGCACTAGACTAATTAAAATTATGGATTGTGTCATCATGACGACGAAGGAACATAAACACATGGCTTTTGATGGATTGGTGCATCATGACGACAAAGGAACATGAACCCATAACGTTTGATGGATTGGTGCATCATGACGACAAAGGAACATGAACCCATAACGTTTGATGGATTGGTGCATCATGATGACAAAGGAACATGAATGCATGGCTTTTGATGGATTGGTGCATCATGACGACAAAGTAACATGAACACATGGCTTTTGATGGATTGGTGCATCATGAAGACAAAAAAACATGAACGCATGACTTTTGATTGATTTGTGCACCATGACGACGAAGGAACATGAACCCATGACTTTTGATGGATTGGTGCATCATGACGACAAAGTAACATGAACCCATGACTTTTGATGGATTGGTGCATCATGAAGACAAAGGAAAATGAACCCATGGCTTTTGATGGATTGGTGCATCATGACGACAAAGTAACATGAACCCATGGCTTTTGATGGATTGGTGCATCATGATGACAAAGGAAAATGAACCCATGGCTTTTGATGGATTGGTGCATCATGACGACGAAGGAACATGAACCCATGACTTTTGATGGATTGGTGCATCATGACGACAAAGTAACATGAACCCGTGACTTTTGATGGATTGGTGCATCATGAAGACAAAGGAAAATGAACCCATGACTTTTGATGGATTGGTGCATCATGACGACAAAAAGAACATGAACCCATGGCTTTTGATGGATTAGTGCATCATGACGACAAAAGGAACATGAACCCATGACTTTTGGCCACTAAAATTGGCATGTCGACATGGCCCATTTTGACACGGACATGGGACATAAACCTTATCTCAAAATCAACAGGGGGCTGTGGGCAATTTTCGAAAAAGACGAAGAAGCATCATTTCTTTTCCTCTTATAGAGAGTGTGAGGGGTTCTACACTGAACTTTTGCTAATCCGACGACATTTTATATATGTTAAATGTATGAAAAGAAATTGTCGGATTTACAAATATTTTCCTGACTAATGGCAGTAGAAAGAACCCATAAAACTGAAATGTGGCACCTCGTCCAGGCACTTATACAAGGCAGATACTTATTTCAGATTCTTTTCGTTCAGTTCAATACTTATCGTAACACCTTAAACTCATAGTCCACTTGGTCTCTGTCGCGCAATAGGGTAATAAATTTCCAATATAAATTTCTGCGACAGATGCCTAGTGGACTATGGGTTTAAGCATGTAAACGGGCCAATAAAACGCATCAATAAAACCTATTGCACTCACTGAATTACAGTCCATGTTTCACAAAATGTGTCAGCAAATTGTTCATTAAATTGAATGGCTAAAAATGTGAAGGTTAAGTCTTTTCTTTTAAATCACGAGCAGTCCGCAAAGGACTAACACCATTATCCAGACAATTAGCACTGGAGAAACATGTAGTTGTAACTAATTAATGTAGCTTGGATTTCTTTAATTGGATTCTATCACGGAAATCCTGACCTCAATCATGAAAACCAGCAGAATGAGGAGATGATTCAGCAGCTACCCCAGATAACAAAATGTATGTGTGTCACAATGTAGAAATTATCTTTGGAAATGATGTAGTATGCTACTACACCTCTGAAAGACGCTATCATGAGAAACGAGACCATGATCTTTAACAACTGCCTCTGAATGGAAAAGGTAAAAAAAAATTACATAGACAAAGGTTCACGAGTATTGGATCTGAGTGAGGGCTATCGCACTCGGACCAACTATACAAGTGAACCTTTGTATTTATTTCATGTTATCCAAGTCATTAAAACTCATTTAAAAGGACATACAACTATGAGTATTTCCATATTTTAAGACCATTTGATGTGCTTTTACTGGCTGTGAGCAGGGTTATCTCACGCGGGGTGTGCGATACAGAGCCCCTATGTTAAGTCTATGGGACCTCCGTATTCCACTGTTCCAAACGTAAAATGAAAAAACTGATTCACTTTTATGGATCACTGTGAAATGCCGTGAAATCTTCTTCATATTTATAAACAAACAGAATTGCAAATTTGGAATTACTAACAATCACCAATATGACTACCATCCGTCATCAGGGTATTAACTACTTTTTCTACTCGTTAGTTATTAGCCTACACTGGTCATTTGTCATTATAAGTAAAGCAAGGTCTAGAATCATGGGGAAAGCATGCTGCACTGGATTAGACTGCATTGGGACCAGTCCAGAAGGACCAGTACATTATGGAGACCCGTTATAGCTAAAAGGTTCAACCTACCTGCCACCCACTTTAGACTATATGAACTATAAGAACTGACTGAATATATTTGAGTAAAGCTATGACTTCTAGTTCCCTTAAGATGAACACATTGTGCATTCAGTCGGGGTCACAGCAGGCCCTCATTCTGGCTCACATTAGGCTGACAAAATTGACAGCATGCCAACTGGACTTCTGAAGTCAAAGTTTACTTGGAATCAGTTGAGTTTCTTGGAATCATTGTACACTACAAATCCACTGTGAGCCAAATGTCTCAGCGAATGAGAATACAAAAATGGACCGAACAGTCCAGTGGGGTCTAGTTTAGGGCAAATTAACTAAAGTTGATTGGCCAATCGAAGTTAGACAGGCCAAGGCCACATGGATCATATTCGACAACTTGCTGTACTGGCACTGACTCAAAAGCTAGTTGGGGGGGGGGATAAAACATTTTGACCCCTGCTGACAGAGGGGGGTGCCGTAAAAACCTTTAACCCTTTTTTTTTCTTTTTTTTTTGGGGGGGGTTGGGATAAAACATTTAGCCGTTTTTTTTTGCAAACTCATGGCTTCGCCCAAGGGTACTCAGGGCTGAAGCAGTCAAAACTTTAGGTTCTAGATTCCAGCGTTCCAATGCCTTTTTTTAATATAGGGTAAAAAGCCCGCGCATTACTATAGATCATGCGAACACCCCCTCCCCCGTTGATATCATACTGACTACTCCCCCAAACTAAAATCATGTATTCTACCCAATCTGCGTTTTTGCCATTCTGACCTAAAGTGGCATTGGCCCAGACTGAATTTCCTACATGGGCAGGTTGGGTATGTATTGGCGGGGTGTGCACCACAGGCAGTGTAGTTATCATTCAATGGTGTCATTGTGCTAGCTCTTTATCATGCCAGCCTTTTGGTTGTCAAAATGTATGAATGCAACCCTGGTGTGTAACCCTGACTTTGAAAGAATTCTATATTAAGCCACAACTAAGGTGGAGCGATCCCCATCCATTACTATTGTCTATTATGCAAATCGTATTAGCCGCACCCTGAATTCAGGAACATCCTATAAGCAACACTAAGGGTCAGAATATGTTCTGGCTTATATCCGGGGCTTGATGTTACAAATAATAGTTAGCATGATGCAATGCTGGCAAGATATTCTCCGTTGCTGCATTGGACGACAATGGAACATATATAATTCTCATTCCCATAAAGAGTTACAGATTCTGCACATATCAATTATCTATCCTCAGGGATTTCTCAGTTCATAAAATGAGCCAGCAAGCTAAAAGGACCGTCCAAGGGGGTTTAGTACCAATTCTGGCCACCAGGGGGACACCACTAAGGCTTAAAAAGGGGAAACTAGACTGAAAATTGTATTATACTAGTTTTTCATGAGGATTTCAACAGTCCTACAGGGTAATTTCCATTTTTGGTCCAAACCTTCCAAATTTGGAATGCAAATAGAACGTTTTTAGGCCATTTCAGGGCATAAATCAGTGTACTTGTTGATATGTGTTGCCATGGAAACAAGATTTCTACTCAAAATAGAGGAACACAAAAAGCCCATTGACAACCCCACTCACAGGGATGAATATACTAAAAAAATGGTAAAAATCCAATTTTTAGGTCAAATTCTATAAGAAAATGATGTTAAAGAATATGATAATTTTCCTTATTTGCATAATTATGCATACTTATACTTATCTCAAGATATCTTGGGAAATATGCAAGTTAGAGCTTATTTGGTATATCGATATGTTACTGACCACCCAAATTCATAGAGCCATAACTCAAAAACTATCAGAGATATTTTCTAATGTAAAACATCATTGAAAAGCTCATGACATGAATTTAGGAATTGACTTTTAGCCTTGGGGGACCCTTTTACCTTGGCTGGACAGAAATGATGTACCACATACTCCAGCAGATTTCCTACCCTTTGTAACCCTCTGCAATTATTTGCATCTTGCTGACTTTAGAACTACAGGCTGTTTATGACATGTTTTCAATCTTTTTGTCCTTGTGGCGTTTTACGACCTATTTGCCCTTGTGACCCCCTCCGCCTTGTTCTACTTTTCACTTTCCCTCTATTTTTCCCTTTTGACTCCAGACAACCCCTATTATTCATGTATTTTATATGTCCTTGTATCTATGCTCTCTCACCTTTCTATGCAATTTTTGTACCTCTCCATACATGGATTTGTAAATCCCCTTCAACATCAATAATTACTGTTACTTTTACACCTCTGAAGGTTATTTAAAAAAAAGTGGTGAATTGTCACATTTCTGAAATATTTTCCAGGATACTCTCACAGATCCATTCTCATGACATCCCACTCCCACATATTGATCTAGGCCAGATTATTTAGCACATCAATCTTCACTCGATAATGTCTTTACAAAGTCTCCTTTTCAAATCATTTGACACTTTTATTTTAATTACACACCAGCTTACTGTCATTAACTTTGAGCAATCACATGTTAGTCCTCATGATAATCCACACCCGACTATTTGATCTACGGTTATTCACGGTTATTTCACAAAATACCATGTAAGTATCCTCTTCAAAACGTGTCAGGATAGGCATTGATAAGCGGGCAGCGCTATCAGAATGGAACCCAGAGAATGATTATCCATTACTCTTAAATCGTTCTTTAAGCCCAATAAAGTCCTCAGCTCACCCAATACGGGTGCCGTAACTACACTGGTGCCCTGCAGCTATTGTGGGCTTATACCCACAGGTCATGCCTGATGGCCTTTCCTCCAGATTCTTGGGAGATGTTCACTTGAATTCAACTATATGGCAGTTTTAGATCTCGCATCACCAGTGATCACAGTTTATATATTCAAACATCGGTATAGGAGAGACATATGTACCTTTGGGGTGAAAGGGTGCCCCCTTGTGAGTAAGTTTGAAAACAGGGGATGATTGACAGGGAACCTTTTAGGCATGGCCTACCTGTATACATGTCCCGAATATACAGGCAGGTAGCCATGCCAATGCCTCCACTACATTGTAAAGAAATGTTGTCAAAATAACGGCGGAATCCTTATCCAAAAGTTGCCAGAGATCCATCGTTATTTTGACAGCGATTTATTGTACCACCACACTGCCACTTGGGGCTTCATGTACGTATGACGGGGTAACAGCATTTCAGAGTGACCCATACAGTGGTCCATGGTTCAGTTTTACAAGGGTCACTGGTAGATTCAACAGTTATTATTTTACAGTGTAAGCAACACCGTTGTGCATGATATTAGCTGATATTATCACACCCTTATCAGCGTGAATAATATCATTTTAATTGCATCACCAGTAATGGAGCAACTTTGATTTTGTATGACCCTATGTGATTGGTGACATAAAAAAGCAATCATACGTCCAAACCGACGATTACCAATTTCGAGGATTTCAAATCGTTTTCACAGTGCCTATCCTACTAGGTTGTGTAGTGCCCTCCAGACTACTTTGCCATATTACCCCTTACATAATACAATCAGCAACCTACTCATGTCCATTTAAATGATGAGTTACACACACTGTTAACATATGATATTTCATATGGTTATTACGTTATAATGATAAGTACAATGACGTCTTTGAATGCTAATGTTCACCTGACGTAGATTAAAATGAAAATTTAAAATTGATGGGGCAGTGAGGTAATTCATAGTTTATAGGAGGTTTTAGCTATTTTATGTATTTAAAAATAGTACATTAAGCTGTGGTCCCCCACTAGGTTTGTCACCTTATCCAACTTTGTAATCCTCCTTATAGGCTTGGAGTATTCAGTGATGCCACATTTGGGTGGTCTTTATAGTAAAGACAGCTCTATGCTTGTGCTTTTGGACTTTTTCTTTCAACATACCCATACATTCAATCTTAGGGCTTTGTGCACTGGGTTCCTTGTGCTTTCCAGAAAACTGTTTACATAGCATGTGCCGCCATCACTTTCATTTTGTACTTTTTTTTACCTATCAAGTTGAAATAACTTTATATCTGGTAGGCTCAACAAGTGCTAGGTTTTTCTAACAAGCTTTCAGTGACTCTAATATAATCCAAGTTGAACATCACACGTTCTTCTTGATAATGGCATTTTATCGTATTTTATGACTTTATGTGTTTATAGGGTTATCATTTTTATGTATTCATGTAATGTGCACTTTTTTTACATCTTAAATAAAGTTTTCCATCCATTCTGCTCTACTTTTTTTTGTCAATACTATGAAAACGGGTTAAGCCAAACACGTTTTCCTCAGCACTCTTTAAAATATTTTAAAGACATACTTCCTCGTTTTCTTTTGGCAAGACCGTTCTGTGGCCTTACTTTAGCATTTATAAAAAAAAGTCACTATTTCACTAGCCGGGCATTGCTTCTTACTTGGGGAGTATTCACCAATTCAGGACCACCCCTGAACCAATTCTATGACCAATTACCTTTTGGCAACGAAACAGGGAATTGATTTCCTGAGGTCCGTCAGTTTCGTTTTGGACATAGCACCTCTGACAGAACTCACTTCCTATTCTTTCACAACACCCTCCTCGAGTTCAAGCAGCAAATACAATCCAAGTAGTTTAACTTAGCTGACTACAGAACACTTTTCCTTTATTTTGAAAATGCAATAAAATTGATAGATGCGCTGCAGAGTATTTCAAAGACGTTTTGAAATAACATCCAGAGTACAAGAGGGCATTATTGTGTATGAGGAAAAAATGCCAATTATGGTCAAGATATTTCTAGGAGCTCAGCACAAGAGACTAGACAAAAGAAACAAGAAAACAAGAGAACACCTGATCAGTTACAGGATTCCAGACATGCATGAAGCTTTGTTTCATCCCAACCACCAGTGCTTATCCAGTATTTTGAATCGCCATACCCTTCAGAAATGGTTGGGATATTGGCAATTTCTTAAAATGTACAATCCAAGGAGTTGAGTTATTCTGCAACCTACCATAACCTATCTATCTATACACAGAAGCGTTGCTGCCTACATAGTCAGATATCTGTACTCATAATGTCTTTCACATCTTTGCCCATTTTTTCCTTAAATTACAAATAAACCCTGTACATCTGGGCCAGCGATATACGAACGAGCCCCTCGTGCATGGAGTGTCACTGTATGCACGAGGAAAAGGAGGTCACAGGACAACAGGGGGGGGGGGTTACAGGACACAAAAGTAGGGGTGGTTACTGGACACACACGGGGGTTACAGGACACAAAACGAGGGGTGGTTACTGGACTCACATGGGGGTAGTTACAGGACACACAAGGAGGGGGTGGTTACAGGACACAGAAGTAGGGGTGGTTACTGGACACACACGAGGGTAGTTACAGGACACACAAGGAGGGGGTGGTTACAGGACACACACTGGGGTGGTTACAGGTCACAAAAAGAGGGATGGTTACAGGACACACAGTGAGGGGTGGTTACAGGACACAAAAGGAGGGATGGTCACAGGACATAGACACAGGGGTAGTCACAGCCCAGTAAACACCATACCAAAATGCTATGTAGCAATTTGGTCCTGTGACCACCCCTCTCTCGTGTTGGCCTGTGACCACCCATTCCTCATGTAGTCCTGTGACCACCCTTTCCTCATGTTGTCCTGTAACCACCCCATAAGGATGCAGTCCTTTGACCACCCTTTCCTCATGCAGTCCTGTAACCACCCCACAAGGATGCAGTCCTTTGACCACCCTTTTCTCTTGCAGTCCTGTGACTACCTCATCCCAGTCTGTCCTGTGACCACCCATTCTTCATGCAGTCCTATGACCACCTTTTCCTCATGTTGTCCTGTGACCACCTTTTCCTCATGTTGTCCTGTGACCACCACATAAGGTAGTCCTGTGACCACCTTTTCCTCGTGCATATAGTGGCACTATACGCACGAGCCCCTCGTGCGTATATCATCGGCCGTACATCTGGGATGATATCTTTGGCAGAAAGGATACATTACACCAATGCTCTGGGCCAATACGAGTAACTACTGCTTGGAAATCAGACATAGGGCAAACTGGTGCAACAAATATCTATACTTTGGTACTTGATTTCAATGCATGGGCAAATGGTGAAACATTAGCATTTCCGTGATTTGGTCAAGATTCCCATTAAACCATCCTGACCATGGGGGCCGTCCATAAATGACGTCATGCTTTATCTTTCTATAGTAAAAGCATGCCGAGGGAAAGATTAAGAATTGTCAAAAAAACATGATATCATTTATGGATGGCTCCATGGCCAAATGCCCCTTCCCTTTCAGGGGATGAGCTTAGTTCAAATCTATCCTAGGCTGTCCACTTGCTGCCTATCCTTCACATAGTATTTTCCGTGTTTTCCCATAAGAGGATCTACCACTCATTTGGCAAGCAGTACACATGGTGCAGCCCACCTAAAGGTGTGAGCAGCTCACTTGTTAGTTCATCGACTTGCCACAGGTGGCGCGTCAGTAGGCTAAGCGTGGCCTGCCATTGGCTAGTTGAGGGTATGGGTGTGGGAGTTAGTGGGAGGGGAGGGAGTGGGTGTAGGTGAGAACGGGGCGGTGCTGTAGTAGAGGGGACTGGTACCTCTCATACCGTTCACAAGGCTGAGGTAGGGCAGGCTGACAGTAGGAGAAGAGGCAGGACAGGGAGGTATAATCACAGGCAGGAGGCACACCACAGAATATAATTACCAACCTAGAACACTGGAACACAAGGAGGACATATATAGAGGGAGGCTAACTTATGGGACAGGCAGACAGCACGCATATACAGATAACTAAACTTATTATAAACGACATACTGAAGTGAACTAGAAGCAAAGTTAGGCAAGGTATAAAAATCAAGAGAGCCCAACGCCAAACACGCTACAAGAGTGTCAACATACATGTTGCCCTGTTTTTGTAGTCATAAAGGCCTTTTGACAAGGAAAACATAGGAAGCGAGCACCTGTAATCCATCAACAGTGAAGAATCGTTTTTTGTTTGGAAAAAAACAACAACAACCAAACAAACTAACATAAATAGGACTAAAACCTAGTTAAGGATCATCAAACTATCTTTTAACACATATTCATAGCCTTCATTGAAACTGCACCTAGGGTGTAAAGAGGAGAGAACAAAATTATAGAGAAGAGCATCTTTTTCAACTAACAAAACAGACAGAGATAAAGACGGCATGTTGTTGATCCCTTGATGACTTTTGGCAGTTAAACGCTCACCTTATTTTCCTAGAGTCCTTGCTGCTGGAACTGAACCAGCGCTGTTTGATTGGAGATCAAGTAGGTGGGAGTCAGCGGAGGAGAACTAGTATACTTCAACAGTTGCAACACTACCGTGGGAGTTGCCGCAGTACCGTGGAAATTACCACAGGGCAGTTGAAAGTGCCCTCGGACAGTTTCCACAGGACTTGAAGCAGGGATTGACACAGACCTCTGAGAATTGACTGAGGACCGTAGGAATTTCGACAGGGCCGCACATATATTGCCGCATAAATCAGATAGTGGGAATCACTGAAGGAGCGTGAGTATTGCTTCAAGGCCGTGGGAATTGCTGTAGGACCGTGGGAATTGCTACATTACAGGAGCTTCTTACGACAGCTAGGAGATAGGGTCATGAGGTCAAACGGGTTCCCAGAACTTATCATCCTCCTATGTCTTATAACAGGTAAGTGCTTTATTAGTGAATGTCTTGCTACTTTGTCGCTATTTCAGTTCATTCTCTTTCAGAATTGAGACTACTTTTATGGCATTCTATTTGCTTATTTCCTTAAAACGATTCCCCCTTACTCTTCCTCCTTCATATCATATACGGGCTGCATAAAGCATGGACTGTTAAACAGTGAGAGAATAAACTTTCTATGAGTTTTTTTTCTTATGTACAATTTGTATAATGAATAATGAATGCTCGCATGTATGGTGGCACGATTGCAGTGTGAATGCAGCACTGAGGGGTAACTGGCTAGTCCTGCATTCATGCTATATGAAGGGTAACTGGCTAGTCCTGCATTCATACTATATGAAAGGTAACTGGCTAGTCCTGCATTCATACTATATGAAAGGTAACTGGCTAGTCCTGCATTCATACTATATGAAAGGTAACTGGCTAGTCCTGCATTCATGCTATATGAAAGGTAACTGGCTAGTCCTGCATTCATGCTATATGAAAGGTAACTGGCTAGTCCTGCATTCATGCTATTTGAAGGGTAACTGGCTAGTCCTGCATTCATGCTATATGATGGGTAACTGGCTAGTCCTGCATTCATGCTATTTGAAGGGTAGCTGGCTAGTCCTGCATTAATGCTATATGAAGGGTAACTGGCTAGTCCTGCATTCATGCTATTTGAAGGGTAACTGGCTAGTCCTGCATTCATGCTATATGAAGGGTAACTGGCTAGTCCTGCTTTCATGCTATATGAAGGGTAACTGGCTAGTCCTGCATTCATGCTATATGAAGGGTAACTGGCTAGTCCTGCATTCATGCTATATGAAGGGTAACTGGCTAGTCCTGCATTCATGCTATATGAAGGGTAACTGGCTAGTCCTGCATTCATGCTATATGAAGGGTAACTGGCTAGTCCTGCATTCATGCTATATGAAGGGTAACTGGCTAGTCCTGCATTCATGCTATATGAAGGGTAACTGGTTAGTCCTGCATTCATGCTATATGAAGGGTAACTGGTTAGTCCTGCATTCATGCTATATGTCAACTCCATTGTCCACAGTCCACAACAGACCTCTGCCAGTGCAGTAATTCCCCATATCCGATAGACCGACACCTAGGGGCAGTTCGCTGGGTAACCACTGCCCCCTAATGTGTATCATTCTGATCTGGGTGTGGACGACCGTTTAAAGATATCAGGCGAGGGCTTGTAGAGTAAGAGTAGACTAGTAGAGTATCGGCCTTGAAGTCTAAGGGTCCTGAGTTCAAGTCCAATAATGTTCAAACACCATTTTCGCCGTCCGATACACCAGAACTGCATTGCATCAGGTCTATGCTAACCTTAAAGAGTTAATATTGAGTCAGTAACTGTCTGTACCGATTGTCATTCCCACTCCCTCACTATCTACACCTGCTAGCATTCACTGCTAGCACTAGCTCCTTTCTGACGACCTATTTCTACAACTGTCTGTTCATCAACACCATATAGGAGCCTTGTAACTGCTTCATTTATAGATTTGTTGTAATGATACACTGGTGGAATACTGGCATTACTTGCAAGCAACATGTGGTGAGTACCTCGCCAGGTCGGTTCGTCTGTGTCATGTCGGGAAAATAACGTAGTTGATTGAGTGATATTGCTGTATAACAAGATTATCTAGAACAAATTAAGATTGCTTTATAGGTTATTGCAAAACGGTGAAAGGACACGGGCATAATTAAGGATTCGCCCTTTTCCCATGGGAGTGGGACAGAAGTTGGAATTATTGTCTGATGGATCACGGGACATTAGTGCTAGTATATAATGAATGTGATGTATTCAATATATACCAAGACACTAAGAATGTGTCCACCGAGAGCCTGAGAGCTCTCAACAATTATGATACAGGGTAGCGCAAAAGTACTGATCTTTTTGTTTAATGATGAACTCAGGGGTAATTTCAACAACGCCCTTACTCGGCTCTTACAAAAACAAAGTTAATTGCTTTTCCTAGACCCACTGCTTGGACCTGGAGGGTGTTGCTCCCATTGTAAAAAGAGCTGTGAGTATGTGCCCTCTTTTCTAAACAAGTCGTGCACTGCTTCACATAAGTACTTGCACTCCCCACATTAGTCTGAAAAGTCACCTGCCTTGTTCAAAATAGAGAGAGCTGCACTACCAGCTATCTTCTCATGTCACATGCTCTATAGTTTATTATACTGACTTCTCCCAACTAGGTACCTACTCAAATCTCCCTTTTTTGCACTTGAATAACCACTTGTAAGAAACAAAAGGGACAAGTTATAGCTACATGAAAAGAAAGGACTGGAAACAAGGGCATTTTAGCCAGCTCTTCCTTTTACTATAGGAGCAACACCCTCCTGATGTGTCTGTTTGTGAGAGGCCGGAAAGAGCGGTCTGTCTGCATGGATAATCCTTTCTGTCTGGCTGCTTATATTAACATGAAATTTTCTGAGTCGTGCCACATAGAAAAAGTATATGGCACTCTGGTATTCTTGACAGAGAAATGTGTGGGTGAATATTCCTGAGTCGCATCCTGAATTCTGGATCATCCTATGAGACGCAGCTATAAGGCTAACCTTACCTATAAGCCGCCTATCATATACGAGTTCACTGAGTTTTCCTAAATAATAAGCATAATACAGATGTATACCTTTCAAGGATGGCCAAGTATTGTACGCTTGGCAACATTGATAAAGATGCTGATGATGATGAAGTTGATTGAAACAACAGCGTATCGGCATATTGAAAGTGGGCGTAGGATAGAGGCGCCCATTTAGGACGGTTCTGTACATGCTAGAGGGAAACATATCTGCTCAGCAAATCTTATATCTGCAAGGGTTGTAAATTCGAAGTTTTATTGCGCCAATGGAAAATCATATATGAAGTTTTACATGAATTTTGTATTCTAGTTAGCCGAGTGGTAAACGCCACGTTAACATACCTATGAAAAAGAATGGATAAAATAATAATATGTATTATGTAATTCTATCCCACATGAGACCGACTTTAGGTATCTGTCCAACTCAGGGTGCCTTTACACTATGCACAATGTATACAATACTGAGTAGTATAGGGAAAGTGAACACATTGAACGTATTTCAACACGGACGGGTATAGTAGTAGTATAGGGAGAGTAGATTAAAGCACACACGGGTCATGATTTTTTTTACCACTTTGCGCACTAGTCCAGTGTGTATCGTCCTCCCCTGTAATGTACTACCCTAATTTTTGCTTCTGCTGTAATACCCATAGTCCAACAGGAGATTGATTCAAAGCAGCGGTAAATTAACACTGTTTTGAACCTGCAAGCCTGTATCGTTAGATTTTTTTTTATTGGATCTATATGGCTCATTCGTGCAATAGAGGCCAAGTGGACTATGGGTTTTAGACACAGGAAGGCTCCGTCCTGAAGTAAAAGCCGCGCCAAATACGCAAGGTATTACAATACCCTTTTTCAGTAGTTTTCATGAATAATCCAAAACCCAGCCCCACGAAGACCTGTAATTTGTCAAATACAATATTTCTCGGTCAGAAATATCATTGTTGGTCATAAAGTACATGGAATAATTACATTCACATGGCAGAAACAGGCTTCTATTGACACCTTTATTATGTGATTGTGTGAGAAGCAATTTGCAGTATTTCCAGTTCTCATGCCAGACACATGTGGAGGCGTATTGTCCGTGGGCAGACATATAATATATTTTCATCAGTGATACCAGGCCTTAGGAGACTGTTATAATTATAATGATTCATATACGGCACAATGACCAAGGGAGTGTTGAAATATAGACCACACTCCATGATCCTAAGAAATTAAGTAACTTTCAGCGAAACTTTATATATAAATGGCAGTATCACCTGCACCCAAATGAGACATATGGGCTAATCGACTGATATCTAGGCAATAAATTACTATACTGGCTCAGAGCTGGTTATATTTACAGGAAATATTGACATGAATCAAATTTCAGTTTGAGTTACAAAGGTTTATGCAATGCTTGTCACTACATGAAAATGGAGCTGCAGGCATCATGAGTTTACCAAAGCGTTGAAAAGACCAGAAGGAGGGGGAAGGGATCAAACCCATATTGTGTAAAACAACTGCTCAATATACCAGGGACCCTTGTAAAACTGAACGGTGGAACACACTAATTGTATTGCAGTGAACCAGTGTAGTTTTTACAAGATGCCCCAGGTGGCAGTACAGTGCTACAAGATATATCTGTGAAAATAATGACGGATCTTCAGAAAATTTGGGAGAAGGATTATGCTGTTATTTCGCCGACCTCTAGTCTAGGGTCACGATGGGTGTAGTCATACATTTTAGCTTACAAATTGAACCTTTCATTATATATCCATGATACCATTTAATATCATATCACCTCCATATGAATTTAAAAACACACTATTATCCGGTCAGAATAGGTTAAAAATAAATCAAGCTAGAATTTAATAATCAATAATATGTGGACAGATGAGGGGAAAGGGTCCTTCGAGGTTAAACATGGAATTTAAAAATTGATGCCATCAGCTTTAAAATGAGGTATAACACTTGTAGATAGCCTTTCTAGTCCCGGAGATATTGCTTCACAAAAATGGAATGACATGATTGTATCAATACAGCCTATAAGCTCTATCATTCATTGTTTTTAATAAAATCAGGCATCTAATTAGCATAATAATTTAAATAATCAATTAAAATATGGCCATCCCTTTCCATACATTTGGGCATAGCTTTAGATCTAGAAATGGTATCTTTATACTTTTTTCAGCGTATAAATCTCCATGAATCCTCCTATCAGTTGACATTATTCTTTTCCTATTTGGAATAGGATTTTGGTTGCCATGGCAACACATTTCTCTGAAAACCCTTATTTAGGCCTTGTATTGGATTCAAAACGTTACATTTGCATTCCAAATTTAGAGGAAGTACCAGGAAATAAAACATTTTTGAGAAAACCACCTTTTTCTGGGTGAAAAGGTACATAAAACCTATTTTTGGTCTATTTTTCACATTTCCAGCCTTTGTACCTCCCCTAGTGACCGAATCCAGTACTAAAAATCCCGCAGGGAGGGCCATTTCCCCTCATCTGCCCACATATAGAAGAAGAGAGAAATGTGTAATATTATAACGATTGGGTTGAATTCAAAAACTGTATTTATAATAGGTTTAGTAAAATGTTCAATATTACAGAAAACACTCTTTGGGTCCTGCAATTTTTCAAGAAATAATCATACAAATACCAACCACTGGGTTACAGACAAGTTGACAAGGAATTAGAGGTACATCTAATTAGAGACATCTGTAAGGATTACCATCTATAAGAACACCAACAGCAGAAAAAGAAAGAAACACCTAATGGACACCCACACTGCAAAAATGGTGTTTAGATTTTAAACATGTTTAGGTCTAAACATGTTTTAAACCTAAACATATAGGTCAGTTAGGTGTCTCATCGACTACACATTTAGGAAATGAACACTTTTATTCTAACTACATAAACATTTACGCTAAACATGTTTAGATGTTTAGAGTTGAGACAGTTGAATAATAGGTGTTTAGATTTAAACATCAATATGTTTAGATACTTGGATGTTGAATCCACACCAGGTAGCAGCACTACCTTTGACTGGACTATCTGCACACAGTTATAATCAATTGTTGTGACAAATGTCCCCAAATCCCATGGTTTCATTTCATAGAATATCATGTGAATTGAAAGGGCAATAGAAAATTGACTAGATTCACCTCATGCCACCATCATTATCATAAAGTAATCAATAAACCCCATGACTGACACCTATTTGATGTTATTCTGGAATATATAAGGCAATGTCCTTCCTGCCAAGCTGTTGCACTTTCTCAAGTCTCTCATTCTGATGCAGTGTGTAATACATGTACACATATATAGCTGTGGCTGACATGTTTGGAGACTTTGACAAGTAAATACCTGCTGATGTCCCCCCCAGTAAATGAGAAAAAAACACCAAAATATATCTCTGTTTTTTTAATTCATACATGTCTGCAAACCTTAACTCTCCATCAAATCATTTAAACATCTAAACACAAAAATTCATATATCTAAACACAAAAGTTTTAACCTAAACACCTACATTTCTAAACACTTGAGCTAAGCACATTGTTTGGCTAAACATGTTTAGGAAATTAATGTGATTACAAAAACGTTGCAAGAATATGTTTAGAATTGTGTTTAGGATCTAAACACCATTTTTGCAGTGCACCCATATTCCTATATAAGCCACAGGGTGAGTAGCAATAATGTCCTTAGAAAATGAGTTTCGTTCCAATGAGGGGGGTACTACACAATTTTTGTGGATTTGCATAGGGAATGACCCTAGTAATCATATACCAAAAGTTCTCCGCTGACATTCCTGTAGTTTTTGCGTATTTCAAGGTCAAAGATCAGGAATTTCCCTCTATATTCCTATATAAAGCTGTTTAACCTAGGAATTGATTGCATATTCTCTCTGAACTAGGCTAAAGGACTAAAAGGGAATTTTAAGGTTTTGTCTGGACCAGAAAATCATGCTGATTCCAAATATACTTTGCATACTGGTCTGAGTATGCTGGAAGTGGCGAAAACTTGGTGTTCAAAAATAAAAATGATATTGAAAAATATGTGAAAATATCAAAAGTCAGTAAAACATAAAATAAACTCCGACCAATGCACTGAACACCTAATTCAGCTAGCTGGTGGGTGAGGAGCATAATAAGTATGAAATCATTATGTAATTAAGCCTTGACCTACTTAATTAGGTCAAAGGTCACGGAAACCATAAACGTCATATCTCTGGTTCTAAGAGGCCTTTCTACACACTTTTAAGTTCTAAATAGGGGTTTCTCACATAGAGGAATTGATTGGACTAGGTATAAAACTCAAAAGATGCATTGTTTTGTGCATAAATCAGAAATCATCATTGATTGTCTATTCAAATGCAGATTTACGAGGGGAAGTATTAGCCCCATATTGTCCGAAGTAATACTGGATCACCTGCCTATTGAAACAATTTGTATTTGGGTAATAGGCTTACATTTTCAGTGTCTGAACAAGGTTGCAGTAATTAGTTAGATAGGCTATGACATATTCAATTAGGTCAAAAGTCATAAAAAACATTTTACTGTTATAGCTTTTATCATGCATTTTGCCTAAAACCCCATGTGTGAACCATGCTGATGATGTGGCATTGGTAATAAATGGAAAAGACCCTATTATAATGACTGCATTGATGCAGAGTGATGTTAACGAAATTGAGAAATGGTGTAGATTAAATGTTCTTACGGTGAATGTTAAGAAAACAAAAACCTTGTGGTGTAGCTCTATAAGGCAAAATATACCCAGAGGTAATATTACTATGCAAGGTACCGTACTAACGAATGTGGATAAATTTAATTACTTGGGTGTAATAATAGATAAAGACCTAAATTTCAAACAACATTGTAAGAAAATAGATGGAATGGGTACGGCAAAGTTGAAACACCTACGAAATATTGTAAAATACCTTGATAAAGAAAACTCGTTAAAGATATATAAACAAATGATTGTACCTATACAAGAGTACTGTAGCTTTGTGCAGGAGTCTGGACCAAAAACTGTTGTAGACCATATAGATGTAATACAAAACCATTGCCTACGAGCATGTTTGGGGATAAGAAATGCCCAAGATATACATATAGCTGACCTTTTGATAAGATGTAGAGTGGAAACGCTAAGTATCAGGCGTAAAAAATCCTTAGCATGTTCCCAGCAAATTGTCGTTATCTGTCGCCATGATTGGTCATCAATGGTGACTCCTTTCTGAGTGATAACTCACTGCGTCATCTTTCGCCACTGTGTGTCAGTCTCACATGGCATGGCAATTTATCACAACAGTCACCAACATGATCTCACTCACTGCGTGAGTATGTGCCACCCCTTGTCATCCCTCACAAAGCATGGTGACTTATCACCACCATCGCCAACATGGATCTAACTCATTGCGTGAGTATGTGCCACTGCCTGTCAACTCTCACTCAGAATGGCGGCTTATCACAAGCATCGCCAACATGGATCGGACTCACTGTGTGATTATGTACCACTCCCGTGCCACTGGCATCGACTCTCACACATAATGGCGACTTATCACTACCATTGCCAACATTGGTCTCACTCAATGCGTGAACTTGTGTCACTCCATGTCAATGCTCTCTGAGGATTGCATCATCTGTCACTCACTCTCACTCAGAATGGCAACTTATCACCACCATTGCCAGCCTTTGTCTCACTCAATGCGTGAATTTGTGTCACTCCAAGTCAATGCTCTCTGAGGATTGCATCATCTGTCACTCACTCTCACTCACAGTGGCAACTTATCACCACCATTGCCAAAGGTGTTGAGACAGCACCACTGTTCCACATGTAGCCTATCTAGGAAGTGTGGGCATGAAGTATAAGTCCCATACGTATCAAATGTGCTTTGTTTCACACTGATTTCCATGTAATACTTCAGAGTTGAATCAAACAAGATGATATAGAGAGAATATCAATTGAATTTAGATAGAGGTATCTCTAAAATGAAAGCAACTATCCATAAACACCTTTTCTCTGGTTACAGGAAAAATACATAGGGAAATATCAACATGAACACCTTGTCTGTGGTTAGAGGGAAGATACATATGGCAATACCTTCTCTGGCAAAACATACTTTGATCTGGCAGATGTGAGGCTGCATGATTACCAATGTCTATGATCATGAGCTTTTCATCTAACAAGGTGAGTGATCACCAGCGTCGCCATCACTGGTGAGTCTGAGTGATCACCACTCTCGCCATCCATGGTGAACCTGCGCTATGACGTGGTGCGCGTTTCATCTAGCGAGGTGAGTGATCAACCGCCTTGCCATCCCTGGTGAGTGTGAGTCATCACGATCCTCGCCAACCATGGTGAACATGCGCTATGGCATGGTGTGCGTTTCATCTAGCGAGGTGAGTGATCACTCGTGTTGCCATCCCTGGTGAGTGTGGGTGATCAAGATCCTCACCATCTGTGGTGAACCTGTGCTATCACAAGGTACGCGTTTTATCTAGCGAGGTGACTGATCACAATCCTTGCCATCCGTGGTGAATGTGCATTATGACGTGGTGTGCGTCTCATCTAGCGAAGTGAGTGATCACTCATGTCGCCATCCCTGGTGAGGATGAGTGATCACTCATGTCGCCATCCCTGGTGAGGATGAGTGATCACGATCCTCGCCATCCCTGGTGAACATGTGCTATGACGAGGTGCGTGTTTCATCTAGCGAGGTGAGTGATCACCCGCGTCGCCATCCCTGGTGAGTCTGAGTGATCACCATCCTCGCCATCTGAGGTGAGGCCATGTGATCACCACCATTGCTATTCCTGGTGATCTTGTGCTATAGCGACGTCGTGTTCCATCTAGCGACATGTGTGAGCCACTTTACACAGGTTGACGAGGAGTCACAACAATTTGCTGGGTTATATGTACAAGTACGCTCGAAATGAAGAAAATCTTATGGTTCCCACCAGAGAATTAAGAGGATATAATAAGAAGAAATTTATAGTGAGTAGACCCAAGAGGGAAATTTATAGAAAAAGTCCGTTGTATCGTGGAAACCAAATATGGGATATACTACCAGTAGAAATACAATTAAAGCCTAATATAGAAGGCTTTAAATCGAGCTTAAAAGGAGAAATCTTAACGTCATTGGGCAGATTGTGAATTATAACGAGAAATGTACGTGAAAGGAAGAACATTGTACACGATAGTTCATGGAAACCACCTGTTGTACATTACATTTATACCCTGTATTCTGTCTATATGATATATTGTACTTGGCGACTGATTATAATAACTACATATGTAGTGTTTTCTTTAGCCAATAAACAGTGTTAAAACTTCAAACTTCATGACTTATAGGCAAATCAGATTCCTACTGTAACTGATAGGATTCTCCTGAATGCTTGCTGTCACTTTACATTAGGGATTTACACAGAATAATATGGTAGTAACCAATTCCCAGCTCCTGCAAGACTTGTGCTATTACTAATGATAAGTGAGGTTGGATGGGAGGTGTAAATTATTTCACAAAGTAGCAATCCTTACTATCTTGGGCACTAATGTTCAAGAACCCCTTAGCACCTTAGACTGCAAAACTTTCCCCCTACAATTCCTGGATCACATCTCAGCTGCACCCACTTCGAGAGAAGCTAAAAACAGCAACTAGGGCTTGAAAACTGAAGGTTTAGTACATTTTTGTACAGATCTGCCTTTAAGGTGCATCCAATGAATGAGGCATATTGTGGCTTACAGCTTCTTTCCAAACTCAAGAATCTTGAAGATGTTTCGTATTCCTGACAAGCAGGACACTTTCTCTGCATTGCCATTGCTTGATCTCATGTCTGATAAGATCAGTATCAGTTGCACCTAAACATTTTGTGGTGAATGGATGGAATAATTTCATTAATAAAAAGTATCATGCTCAGAGTCTACGGGCAGAGTAGAATTACAGATTATGCCTAGTATAACTGCTGAAAATCAAGGCTAGAATGTGCCTTATAGGATCTCTATCAATTAAGCGTGTGCATTATCTGTGAGGTCTGCCTTATGCAAGACCGTTCTATAGTATGTAACACATTCTATTTCTTTTTTTTTTCAAAGGGCTGGGCAAATGTTCCCTAGACCTAGACACCTATTTACCACATCCTACCATAAAACCCATCTTCTTTATACACAAAACCCCATGTGTAAGCCGCAACTAAACTTTAGGCAGACTATATAAGCCACGGTAGGTCTCTGAAATGGTTTATAAACCACTGCTTATATGCTTGGTGTTACCCTACACTAATTTTAAGCCCTTACAGAATTGGGAACCTGACAGATTGTACATTTACTTTGATAAGAGTGAAAGCCCATAGAAATTTGCATTGACTGCCCCATATGTGTACCTTTTCTTACTGCCTCTGCAGATATGAAGGCCATCCAAGGATGTATAAATACAATACAAAAGTTATCAGTTTGCAACTGGATCCTGTGTAACTTTATTATATCATTTTTGAGATTATTTACAATTAAATCCAACAAATCTTCTTAGCTAGCCTACCAGTAGGGCCTATCAACAATTGCAGTTAAATTCAGAACTAGAGGCAGGACAATTACAGACACATCTCTTGGGAATTTGACCAAAGAAGAGTTGCCACTTCACTCTTACCTAACCAACTGTAAATGTCAATTAAAATATCTTTCTTCATGTCACTAGTTACACACTTACTGTTTCATTAGGGCAGGGGATCAAGTATTACTTGATATACTTCCCCTCATAAATCTGCATTCGCATAGACAATCAATGATGATTTCTGATTTATGCACAAAACAATGCATCTTTTGAGTTTTATACCTACTCCAATCAATTCTTCTATGTGAGAAACCCCTATTTAGAACTTAAAAGTGTGTAGAAAGGCCTCTTAGAACCAGAGATATGACGTTTATGGTTTCCGTGACCTTTGACCTAATTAAGTAGGTCAAGGCTTAATTACATAATGATTTCATACTTATTATGCTCCTTACCCACCAGCTAGCTGAATTAGGTGTTTTGTGCATTGATAGAGGCTAATTTCATGTATTACAGATTTTTTATATTTTCACATATTTTTCAATATTATTTTTATTTTTGAACACCAAGTTTTTCGCCACTTCCAGCATACTTAGACTAATATACAAAGTATATTTGGAATCAGCATGATTCTCTGGCCCAAACAAAACCATAAAATTCTCTTTTAGCCCTTTAACTTAGTTCAGAGAGAACATGCAATCAATTCCTGGGTTAAACAGCATTATATAGGAATAAAGAGGGAAATTCCTGACCTTTGACCTTGACCTACGCAAAAACTGCAGCAATGTCAGCGGAGAACTTTTGGTATATGATTACTAGGGTCATTCCCTAAGCAAATCCACAAAAACTTTGTAGTACCCCTCTCATTGGAACGAAACTTCGTAATTTGGTGCCTCACCCTGTGGCCTAATAGGCGTGAAAACAAAAATCTTCAGTAAAAATGAAACTGTAATTAACTCGTTTAGTGCAGGATAGCATTTTTTTTTATATTAAAACAATAGTCCACTAGGCCCCTGTTGGGAGATTGAGCCATACAAATCCTATATAAAATCTGGCACCAGAGGCCTAGTGGATTATGGTATTTAGCCCATTTGTCATGATACACATGTCCACTTTAGTGAAGCGGCATCCATGCACCATGGCAACCTTGTGGGATAGTAATCTTTTTGGCCCTAATAGGGTTAGATATTTTGTTCATGAAGTTTGAAGTTTCAACACTGTTTATTGGCTTCTCGAAACACTTAGACATAAGTTATTACAACAAGTCGCCATATGGGATAATTGGTACATTAGTTATACACAGGTTCATTTGAGTCATAATTGAAGTTCAGGTAGTTTCCATGAAACTATCATATGAAATTTCACTAGTCACATATAAAGTTCATATAAATCAGACATTGCCCAAGGTATTTAGTACATCTCCTTTTAAACATGCTCTGAAGTTGTTTAGAGTGTCCTTCTGTTGTACTTCACTCGTCAGTGTTTCCCAGAGACGATTACCTCTATATAATGGACTAACTCTGTATGATTCATAGACCGGCCTATTCACCTTTATCTTCTTTTTGTCATGTCCTCTTAATAACCTAGGAGGTACAAGTATATGATCTATATCTTGTGCATATTTATACATCAGGCATGTCAAGGACTTTCTTCTCCTTATCTCTAGAGTGTCCACCTTACACTGCTGTAGTAAATCAGCTACATGCATATCCTGGGCATTTCTTACTTTTAGACAAGCCCTAAGGCAGTGATTTTGGATTACATCAATATGGTCTACAATGGTCTTAGGTCCACTATCTAGAATATAACTGCAATATTCTAAAGTTGGTACAATCATTTGCTTGTAGATACGCAGGGAATTTTCTCTATCAGTATACTTTACTATATTTCTCAATTGTTTCAGCTTAGTTGTACCCATCTTGTCTACTTTTTTGCAATGTGATTTAAAAGTTAAACCACTATCTATTAAGACACCGAGGTATGAGAAACTCTGTACAACAGCTAATTTAGTACCCTGCATGAAAATATCCAAAGGGTTAATACGCTGTCTTGGTGAATGACACCATAATAATTTGGTCTTATTGACATTAACTGTAAGTATATTTGTCTTACACCATTCACTTATTCTATCAACATCGGACCGTAACAAACTTGTCATTATTTCAACATCAGTCCCATTTACTACTAATGCTACATCATCGGCATACAGAAAATATTGACAGTGTTCAATAACTGACACAATAGAATTTAGATACAAATTAAACATCAATGGTCCCAGAACTGTGCCCTGAGCTACTCCGCAATCCATAACCTTTGTGTCAGAAAGATTGTTATTAACCCTTGTTGATTGGAGTCTATTACATAGAAAGCTTTCAAACCATTTCAGACAAGTATCATCACAATTTATATATTTCAATTTCTTTAACATTATATTTAAATTTACAGTATTAAATGCCTTTTTTAAATCCAAAAACAAGATAACAGAGTATTCATTCCGATTCCTAGCTTCAAACAAATATTGAATTAGTCCAAAAGTTGCATCAACAGTAGATTTACCAGGGATGAAACCATATTGGTTTTTACTTATTATATTATTTTCTATGATGAAATTCATTAGCTGTCTGTGTATACACTTCTCAATAAGTTTTGAGAAAACATTAGTCATAGTGATTGGTCTCCAATTAGATACATCACTTAGTAACCCATCCTTGGGTAATGGTACCACATAACCTATTTTCAACAAATCTGGGAATTTAGCCTCAGCAATTGATCTATTTATAAAATTTTCAAGTAACTCAGGTTTCATTAAAAGACATTCCTTTACCATATTACAAGGTATATTTGTAATACAAGAATTCTTACTCCAATCTATGGATTTTAATATGTCAGTACATATATCAATAGTACAATTTCTCAGTGTCATAATGTTCTCACTCTGAGGTACTAAATCAGGATAGGGCTGGATAGTAAATGCCCTGGCAAGGTCACTACCAATATTGATGTAAAAATCGTTTACATAATTTGCAAGTTGACCCATTGGTACTACAATACCATTCTTATCCACTAGGTTCATTGTCGGGGTCACTGCCTTGCCTTGCCATACCAGCTTTAATATTTTCCAAAAACTTTTTGGGTCCTTTCTATATTTATTGAGTAGTTGTAGCATAATAGTACGCTTCTTATATACCAGGCGTTGGTTTATAGCCTTTTTTAGTACCTTTACCCGGTCCAACAAATCATTTCTATAACCAGTGATACAGCGTTTGGCCCTTCTGAAAAGTCTTTTTTTTTTGGAGATCATTCTGCCAACCCTTTCATCAAAGAATATGTCATTCTCTCGTACTTTAAATTTTATTACAGGGTGATATTCATCCAGGTATGACTTAATACAATTGACTACTTTTTCATATATATTTACTGGATTTGTGTCATTCTCTATGCAGTCTGTCCAGTCTCTACCGGATACGAACCTACAAAAATGTTCTTTATTAAGTGACTTCATGTTCCTAGTACTGATAATTTTAACTGGATTTTTAACAAGTTTCACTAATTTTCTAATTAGATAAACTGGTACATGATCACCACAGATGTCATTTAGTAGACCTACCTCCATTACACAGTCACAATTGGTATAATAGTGATCCAGGGTTGACTTCCCATAGGTATGGTAATATGTCTGGGCAGTTCTATAATATTTGAGACCGGTATCCTTTAAAAATGTAGACATTCTTCTGAATTTTATACAATTTCGACTGCGACTATTCACATTCATGTCACCCATGATCCATAACTCTTTCCCTCTACATTCAATATCATTTGCAATTAATCTTAGTTGATCATAGCACTCCAACACTTTACCCTTTGGTGGTCTATATACTACCACAAGCACTTTCTCTCTATGTCCTGGGTATTTGAGTGATATACATAGTGTTTCAATGTTACGGTTCACCACTGTTAGGTCATTCAATATAGTTATATATGGTACATATACATCTCTCACATAGCAGCCTACTCCTCCTCCTTTGCCTCTCCTTCTATCATTTCTGTAAAGTGACATGTTGTGGATACTAATTTGACTGCTCGGGATTGATGGTTTTAACCAGGTTTCTGTTATACCTATAACATCAAACCCTACAAACTCCTTTACCACATAGTTGTATTTATCATTTAAACTTTGTGCATTAAACAATAAAAATTTGAAACCACTGCCATGTACTATATCTCTTGGTTGTTTACCCATTTCTTTCATTACGATAGCTCCACCTATCTCCATTGACTCCAACCGAGTGTAATGCTACATCATATTTAATACCAAACATATATACAGGTGCAAGAATAGAGTAAGCACTGAGGCTTCCAGGGCCTATTCTGAGAGTATCTGTTGCGGCTGACACTCTATACAGTGTATCTGTAATGTAAGGCTTAGGTATAACAGAACCTAAATACACCAAACATTGGTACACATAGTGAGACATTGTGACACCCATTCCCCTTATGCATATAGCTTAATACTGTATGTTAGTTGGACAGTTTAAGACCGTCCCAGATTATCAATGATTTAATTTCTGCAATACACACATACTACAGAGTAATATACCAAGACCATTCACTTTATTGTTTAACATGTTCTCAAAATTTAATTCAACAGTATGTATCTAATATTAAGCATAAAGCAATACAATTCCAGATGGACGGTCCTATACCCGTGTCAGTACCGTCCTTTTTTCTCTCTTTATTCTAAGTGCCATAGCGCGCTATCAAAAATATATAATTTAGACGGTCCTGAACCCATGTTAGTACCTTCCTTTTTTCCTCTCTTTCTTCCATATACTGACCAAACCGGCCATCGTACTATCATTACATTACATCGCCATAGCATTGTCATTGTCCTTTTGCTCATCGGTCCTCTGGGAGATTTGACAAGCTTCAACTCTCATGTTGTGTTCATCCTGGATTCTGGATCTCAACTCCTCTAGTAGGGTGCCCAGTGTATTCTCCCCAGGGTAGTTGTCTTCATCTAGACATGGATCAAGATAGTCAACTCCTGCGCTCCAGTACATGTCTTTGTCACTATGAACCAAGCTTAGTCGGTTGGTTTTCCTCAGTAATTCCTTAAGCATCTTGTTCTGGACAAACTTCTTACTGAGGCAGAGCTTCATTATTTTCAGTCTCATTTTTCTCCACCTAACTCCCTTCAGACACAATGCTGCTTCTCCGCGGGCTTCCTTCGCTGTTGCAGCCTTAACTACTCGCTCTGCTGTTTCGAACTCCTCCATTTCCACACATCCCACCCAGTTGAACATATGTTCAGCTGTCTGGAAGGATATACCCTGATGCTCTATTTTGGCACAATATGAGTTACTAAGGTAGCATCTTTCTCCACAAAAAATCACACTTGTGTCTGTTTGTCGCATGTACAATGTTCCTATCTGTAGATCAGGTGATCTATTGCTCCTGTATTGTGATTCCTTGGGTGCATACGTGATAGGAGTTGATGTATCAAAGCCCCTTGTATCTCTATCTTCAGTAGGAGTTCCATTCTGTAGTAGGGGTCGTGGCTTGGTTGCTGTGTGTGGTTTCAGATTCCTGTTAGGTGGTGTCTTTTTGAGTACAGTGAAGTTCCTAGTGTACTCATTGTCTGCCAATCGCTGTAGTCTAACTCTAATAGGAGTACCTTCCGTCCCATTTCCGTTTGCAGCTCTTGGTGGGTCCTTTGTACCATGTTGGCGTACATCTCCAGTCTCTCTGTGTGGTACCTCTTCCCTTGTATTAGCAACTCTCTGCGACTTGAAGTCGTTGTTGACAGGGGGGATATATCTCTTGGGAATTAGGTTTGGCTTATAACCATCATAGAGTGTTCCATTGATTAACACTCTGGTACCTTTGGCCCATGCTGTGGCTATCTCCCCTTCCCTGCAGAATTTAGCCACTCTTCGCATATATCCTTTAACTCTTCTTACCTCCTCGTCTTCGTCCGGGTTAATATACACAGAGCTATATTTACTGCCTGGTTTAGCAAGCTTTGACTTTTCCCTGAGGCAGGCATCCCTTCTCCATGCTGTAGAGAAGCAGATCATCATTGCTCTAGTACCTCTATCTCTCGCAGTTGATAGTCTTCTAACTAGTTTTAACTCAGTCTTGTCAATGTCTACCTCTAGTGCACTAATCAAGGCCATGGCCATGTCAACTGGTACTTCCTCCTTCTCCTCCGGCAGGCCAGTCACAATGAGGTTGAACCTGCGTGGTGATTTATAATCTTCATTAATGTCATGTTTCACTGCAGCTGAGTAAGATGGATTAATTTTCAACACTTCAACATCTCTTCTAACAGCTTCTGCTATTTCCTTTGCCTCCCTTGCTAGTTGAACAGCCTCTTTTGCATCTTCATCAGCTCGTTCTGTTGCACTCTTGATCTTTTTGATCTCGAATGCTTGCTTGGTGGCAGCTACTTTCCCATCTTCTTCTATTTTGTCCAGTCTATCACTCAACTGCTTATTTGAGCCATCCATCTTATCTTTAAGTTCCTCAAACTCACGTTGTGCACTGGCCCTATTTTGGTCCATCCTTTGAATCATCTCCTCAAAGCCTAGTTTAAAGAGATTTTTAGAACCTTTATATTTCTTCTTCATTGTATTTATGCTGACATTTCTTCTACTGCTCTTGTCTTTAGGTTCTACAATTTCATCATCACTCACCGATGACCAGTCACTCTCATCTTCATCACTAACCTTTCCCTCTTCACCATGTTAAATAATATCAGTGGGGTACTCAGCTCTCTTTCTAACATCCCTTTCTTGGACTCTCTTCTTTGATTTATGTTGTCTAAGATGAAATGTTGGGGAGACGCTACTGACCAAACCGGCCATCGTAGTTGCGTTTTCCACGCTCGGTGTCCTCGCCCTCTTGATGCTATTAATTTTCCCACCTCTGTCATCTTTTCTAGGTCTTCCGGGGCCCCTAGGCTTAGTTTGTACATTGTCATCAAGGTATCTCTCTATTTCCGACCCAGATGATCGTCTATGGCGAGCTAATGTCTGTGGTTTGGTGTATTGACGACCGGCCATGATGTTTACTTTATGCGCGACCCTTATTATCGCTCACCTCGTCGTCTTCGCGGTGTTGGAAGACTCTGAACAGTCTATTTATCAGGTATTTACCTCGTCTATGTGTGGTTATTGACGACCCTGTTACTCCCCTGAAGTTTAGAGATCGTCTATTGTCCATATAACTCCATCTATATACCTCAATCAGTGAAATATGGGACGCGCTCAGCTCGTCACTCTCCAGACATCATGGCGGCCGGTCCCCTTGCCTGTAAGATTGAGTAATGTAGAAGAGAATTGTCAGGATAGCAAAAATAACATAGGCCTATCTGTGTTTTCATAAAAAGATGGTAGGCCTAGAGTATGACATATCGCACCTTTCAAACCATGATGTACGTTGAGAGTCCACATTCAGGTCAGTCAAGAGAAGTCTTCTTTGTACGACCTGACTTATGTGGGTGTTGCATAGTAGTATGATGAAAAGTAAAAGGAATTCTCATTGCCCGGAAACACCCTCAGCGGACTCAGCGGTGTCCAGCTTGTGATGTCTAGTGAACTGTAGGAGTGATGGGGTCAAGCAATGGGAGCCAGCATGTAGCTCCATCTACAATGAGGCTGACCTAAAGGTAATGCACAAGAACTCTAAAATATGTGAACTCTGGATGCTGTTGTGCAAAGAGAAATTGTATTCTCACTGTAGCTAACTCACCTTAAAGTTCCCCGCAATTCTCCACCCTGAGAAGCCACAGCCCACCTTATACCACCTTATACTGTAATGGAATTGACTTCCTCTGTAGCACTTCTATGACCAATTACCCTTTTGCAACATAACAGAGAATTGATTCCCTGAGGTCAGTCAGTTCCTTTTTGGGAATAGCACTTCCGAAGGAGCTTAATTCCTTTCCTTTCGCAACACCCTCCCGGTCACCCACAAATGTCATTAATCATTATAACATGGTTGGAAGTCGTTTATATACATATATAAAACTTGTGTATTTTAACCATGTTGAGGTCGAAAATCATAGAAGGTTTACATATGATGAATTTGGAGGTATTCCAGCCCCTACTCTTTGAATTTTAGTTTCCTCCTCTATTTCTTTGGCTCAAAGTGTCAGGCTGGATGAGATCTTCATGTTACATATGGGTTTTGATGGTCCCATATGAATATTTTGGGCTCCAGGGGGGTAAAATGGGCCCAAAATTGTCTGGGCAAAATTGTGTCTGGGCGAATGACATTTAGGGGCCTAAGTTACAAGCCATGTTGGGGGCTTAATTTCCTACAGAAACAATCATCATACCTCCATGAAAATCTCAGGTCCAGACTATTTCGACCTGTAGATTAAGAAAATCACATTATCATTTATGTCAGATGTGTCCTTGCTATCATAAAAGAAGCATACTTATAAGAATTATTTTTCATGATTCTGGGCACATGTCTGGGCAAATGACATGTGAGGCCCCATATGCACACTTTCTATGATTTGTGACCTTGAAATGAATATCAATTAAACTGAGATAATTGGGTTATTAGTTATATATGATTATGAGTGATTTTTATATGAATGCTCTTCCGTTCTATGAGGCGTGGATTTAGATCTGTAATCCAGGATTCCAATATGATAGAAAAGTGTAAAAGCCTTTTTTGATCCTGTGGAACGTGAGATGACCATATCAAAACCGCTAAATGTGTGACCTTGGAACCATTTTATAAAGCTGCTTTGATTCAAAAATTCATATTACCCTAACTATTGTATAATCATTACTAGTGAAGAGCAGCGTATCATGAAAAATCATGTAGCGCAACATTGCTACTTCTTTGATGTCATGCAGAATTACAGTGTCAATAATAGCTCTTTAACTAATTGAGGTAAACACTACTACTTTTATTAATGTTAGCGTGAGCTGAATAGCAGCGCCTGACAAAAAAGTTTTACCACCTTGAACCACTTCTGATATTAGACGTACACATGGTAGCGATAGCAATTAACTGTTTTACCACAAGCATTTCTTTTTTGTATAGTGTATAGCCTTTGTTACTGCAATGTTTATGTCATAACGTAAAGTTGCTATTGTGTGATGTTCCATACCACACCTTGTGACCACTCCCACTTGTTACCTGGAATCCTCGCCTACTCACTTTCAGCCTTACATCACCTTACCCAGCGGGCACAGTACATATAGTGTGTACTATGCAATGACCATTATTTCCTTAAGATTGACACTGTATCTACCTCAGGGTTGTTTATGAGTACTCCGACGACCCTATACTTGGTAATTCAACTTAAAATGTTCTAGGAACATGCCCCTATTTAACAGGGAACAGCTAAAACATCAGATGTATTACTTGAAAGTTTCCTGTTGATTTCCTAACCCTGTCTGGGTGTCAACTAAATTCATGTGTTTATCACCTTGTTGCACCAGTGCAGGAGGCTATTTTATTAAAAAGCTACGACTGCACCCTCCTTGTCGTACCAAAATACCCATATGAATAGCATTGACAATTTGTAGTCGTAGTGCTGTGTGCGATCGTAGTGCCTTAAGAAATGGCCTCCAGAACTGGTAAGTAACTCACGAGCACAGAATTGGTGCATCATGTTGACCCTTTGACCCTTAATGTGGACTCTTACCTAGTTGGCAGAGAACATTACATCAACGGTGACAGCTGGTTGATATTGTGTTGAGAGTGGTCATCAACCTGTCTCCAACATCAGGTCAACAGTTGACATATCAATGTTGTTCTCAATTCACCATTGATTCAACATGGATTTGTCAACATTTAATCAATGATTTCAATGTTGATATAACATTGACATGTCAGTAAAGAACCACCTAACAATTATCAATGTTGCTTCAACATTGAAACAACATAGAAATTCAAAAATTGAATCCGCACTGATGATTAGATGTTGAATGACAATTGATTTGATTATATGTAGTGTCAACATTCAAATTCAAACTGGAATAAACCTTTGATATACAAACACTGATTAAACACTGAATCAACATTGATGTGCCGACTGGGTTCCTGTTATTCTCCGCATGTATATTGGTCTTCCTGTGTTATAATGAATTCATCCCCACAGTAACTCAATACTGCTACATTCATATTGTAGCATATTGACATAATGCATCCCTCTATGTGGCCCCTAATCAGTTCAAGTTTACATACAATAGTTTGATTGTGTGATATTTGAACACTCACACATTTGTTCCACTATGAGCAAATTTGTTTTGCTATGGCTGACATTAGGATTTCCTTTCCAAATATGGCAAATGGTTCCAGAAACTTTTCATTGGGTCATGGCTTAAGCACCAAGTTGAACTAGTGTTAATGCCGGAAGTATTCTAATTCAATTGTATGAATAATTTCACTGATTGAATAGATTGAATATGACATTAAATATGGATCCAATGGCCCGGACGTCATTGTCTGACGTCATAGATCATCATAGAAATATTTCAAATGGTTTACAACAGAAATGATTTAACAATTGAGGTTCCACATGTGTGTCAATGTGTGAATGTGTCCCAGGAATACTGTTACTGGTGGGTGGTGATGAGCCTAATCACCCCTGCACTCTGTAACCCCTGCTCAAGTGCACCCCTTCCCCACTTCCACCTGTACTGTACCTCACATTTAACCCTTCAATAATATTAATGCTTATATACTTATTTATAGTGCGTCAATTTAAACCTATACCAGACTTAAAAGGTGTAGGGCAGGCGATTGGAGGCTTTGTTTCAGTAGGGTTACACATGGTTAAGTAATACTGGGGACAAATTGGAAATATCAAGCAGCATGTATGCATTAAAATCGGTATGGAAAGACAGGTTGAACCAGTCAAATGTTATGAAACCTGTAAGTGTGGTTTAAGCCCTCATGCATCATATTCATATATGGAGTTATGGTGAACAAACATAGCGATTGAATGTAATGTACCAGCACTGGTAATGATACAAATATTACACACATCAAGTGGCTCCCAAAGGGCTATATAACAGGAGGATGCCAGGATAGTGTCCTGGTTTGTCAAGTGACAAAACCACCATGAGCAACTGACACTCCACCACCACATCCTTAATGCTAACTACTACAGGCAATCTCTCTCAATTTCGGCTTGCACAGTAAGTCCCTAGAGGCCCAATCAAGGGAAGTCCTACTTGTTTGCCTTGGCGTGTGTGGGTGTGGTGTAGCTCTACAATGACAAGTAGAGGGATTCCTGTTCCCCAGCGGCTCCTTCAGGTGGCTCAGTGGTGTCCATCCCCTGATGACTAGATGTCTGTATGTATGATGGGGATGGGTAATGGGAGCCAGCCCCAAGTGCCATCTACCATAAGGCTAAACACAGTTATTGCATAGGAACTGCATTCTATAAATAGAGGTTAATTGTGGTTGCCCACCAATGTGTGATCCTAACCAATATACATTCTAGAAGCTAAGGGAAGTATAGCTCACGAGAATTACGTTCTACAACATCAATATCCCAGCAAATTGTCTTCATCTGTCGCCATGATTGGTCATCCATGGTGACTCCTTTTTGAGTGATAACTCATTCCGTCATCTTTCGCCACTGTGTGTTAGACTCATGTGGCATAGCAATTGCTATTCCTGGTGATCTTGTGCTATAACGACATTGTGTTCCATCTAGCGACATGTGTAAGCCACTTCACACAGGTTGACGAGGACTCACGACAATTTGCTGGGATGTTACTCTGGATGTAAGACAAAGTGGAATTGGTGGTCAATGTGGTCATTGAAAACCAATACTACTGTTACTCCGTGTTTTGTAGTGGCACTATTTTAATCACTTTCAAGTATATTGTTAAGGGAGGTCATGTGACAATCTTACAGGCTTTAAGTCATTAAGCCCTTCAGAACAACACACAGTATTTAGATACTGTGTACCTTGTTTGTTTTGGATAATACCTGAGTGAAAAAATAATAAATAACACTGGTACTAGATTCATCTATAATTCTTATCCATCATTTTTTTTTTAATATCAGAACCACTGCCATAATATGACATCAGAATAGAACTGAATGATGGTTATATTTCTTGCTGCCAACAGTGTTGACTTAACTCATCATTATAAGTCCAATCTATTGCCTACTATTGTTACATAAGTCCATGGCAATAAAATGACATGAAGCCTTTATTGATTGGATCCTAACTCCCAAAGGGTTCCACAGTAAAATATGTCCCTTTGCCATTCATGTGCATTGATGCGATCTGGAAGAGAAGATGCTATGCTATATCTATCTCTATTGCTAACCCCACAGAATCCATACATTCCCAGAGGTGCACCATCTTGCACCTAATCTATACTAGAAAGTTGCATTGGTGCAGCATCACAATAGATTAATTAATGAAACACCACTTCAATTATGCAACATACCCAAGAGGTTATTGTCTTAAAGGCTGTTGCTCTGCAATCACCTGCTACGATTTAATGTGTTCCTAATCATAAGGCTACAACATGCCTTTACAATGACTACCCTTTGAGCCTTTTGTAAGACTGATGTAATAGATGCAGTTAAAGCACTCATTTCTGACATCAATGTAGTATTTAATAACTCTTCATTCAAAATTGGAATCATATTCAGAACAAAGCAGAATTCCTGCAACTGACATCGTAGAGTTGTAATTACATACAGATTGATTAACTATCTTGACTATGACTTGTAATCTATTGGTGCCTTACGTAACACTAGTACTACTGGGAAGTGTGTCGGGCCACACCTTGTGACCACTCCCAACATTTACCTGGAAAAAGCACCAGGTCCTCGCCAACTCATTTAGAGGCCTAGATCACCTGGGGCACAGTGTGGTGTAAACCATGCAGTGTCCATTCACCCCTTAAGATTGACATTGTGCCATTACATTCCCAGACTTACTCAATGATTTTTCTCTGGAACACACAGTGGGTAATTCAATAAACAATGTTTCTTGGGAACATGCACTTAATATCACTGGGACTAGCAAATTACCTGCTTGATATCCTGACATTTTAAGTTATCAGAATTACAGTGGTGCATCCTGCTGCACCTTTATTGCTGTTTATGCTTGTAATGATAGACTTTACCATTCCTGTACACTACAATTATTACCTCCTCCTTCCCCGGTACCAGTGAACCACGTACAAACCACCCTCACCTCCATCTTTGCTATCGTCTACACTTTGAAAGGTAAAATGACACAAATTTAATGTTTATTTGCTATTGTAATGGGACACTAAACCAGATAAGGTTAACTTCGCACTGTTTGCTAAAACTGATAATTCCCTAAGTAGGGGCAGTGTTTCTAAGGAAAAAATAAATAGGTGGGTGGGGTGTGTGTTTAAAAGGAATTTCACTGAAAATTCCATGTAATAGAGGTGCAAATTCTTGGAGTTAAGAAAATCCATAAAACAATTGAAATTTAATATTCATGTGTTTTGATGTTTATGACAGAAAGAAAATATCTCAATTTTCTTCTTCTCTCCCTTCTAAGTGTAATGAAAAATACTTTTTTTTTCAAAACTAAATATTAAAAAAGGCAGCGTGGGATCCCATACCTTTCTTTTGATATTCTGAATCTAAGTGATTCCATGTACCCAACTAGAAAACTTTATGGAAATCAAGGAGCGTTAACTCAATCCCTGCAACCCACCTTAAATGCATCTTTATCTGGAAGTCCAGTGGCTGTGATGGACGCACGGTACCTGTGCACAGAATCCAATCTAGAATTTCATTAACAGTGAGAAGTGGTAAAACAACGTTGATGGACCGATAGTCAGTGTTGATTCAAGGTGCTGTGCTCACTCTATGCCCTATTTTTCTAGGGGGTGGTCTCCGAACAATATTATTAGAGTTCAGTGTAGGAGGTGATTTAATTACCTTTCACTTTGATTTTCGTTGCAAATGCTGTAATTGTTTATGTGGGTGCACTGAACAATTACATATGAACTCAATTAATTAAGTGTTATGCTTTGGGTCACAATTAAAACACCCACTTATACAAGTGGAACGTCCTGATATGGATAATGTGCAGGCCTTAGGTAAGAAATACAGGAATTAACACTAATTCTGGATTTTATGATAAGTTCAATGGGTACCATTTAAGGCTGACCCCACTCATACTTTTAAGATAAATGTCAATTTGTTGCCTCCTCAGCATATGTAATACTTATAAATATAATGATCTGACAATATTTTAGTGGAAATCATTAATATAACATTATCAATAATTATAAGAAATACAATAGTTAGCAATGGTTTAATATGAAAGCTGGGTTTTACGAGACGTTCATTCGGCACCATTTAAGGCTGACAACCCCCATACGTTTAAGATGAATAGCAATTTGTTGCCTCTTCAACATATGTAACAATTATAAATAATATGATTATCTGGCAGCAATTCAGTAGATACTATCCTTCTTAAGTTTTCTTAAGTTCAGAATGGAACAATGTTAATATTTATTGATTAGTCATTTATTAATTTTGTATCACATACAGATTAAATCTTTTGTAGAATGCAGATAAACCGTAGGATTGAATTTGCCAGAGGGACTATTTACATGTTCTTAATAAGAGTAAAAACATTGAAGAGATGCAAATGGGATAGAAGAGGTCTATCTACCCTAACTATCTTCCTCATCGAACTCTACCATAAAGCTGCCATTTGGAGCTGGTATTCTATATACAGTTCAGAACTTTTAACACACTATTATGTAGTAATTAGGGTTGATGTTATTCACCATGGAGGAAAGATGACTAGTAGTATATGCATGCAAACTCAGCGCATAGCTTCAGCTACTAAGTAGGTCATGACCCACTTGCAGAACGGAAGTGACCCCATTTGACCCAATTTTATCCAATCAGAAGCCTGGATTTGACAGGAAGTGATGTCACAAGGTCATGACCTAGTTTTTTCAAACAATTAGAGAGCTGGAATATATGTCATAACCTAACTACATAAATTACATATATTGCGCAATACTTTGGTTTGACCTACTTACAAATCGGAAGTGACCTCACGGAAACGTATGAGCTACATATGAACAGGTATTGTGCAATGGTTTATAAAATTGCACAATAACCATGACGAAATAGCAAATGGGTATTGTGCAATTGCTGATGAAACATTACTTAGAAATTGCACAATAATGACTGATGAAATAAACAGAGTATGAAACGTATGAGCTACGTATGAACAGGTATTGTGCAATATTGCTAAGAAGTTACAAAACACCCATGACAAAATAGCAAAGGGGTATTGTGCAATTTGCTGATGAAACTTTACTAAGGATTTTTAAACATTTTGTTCGTTTTTTTTTTGAAGATTTTGTTCAATAAAAACAAACATTTTACGTAAAAAAACCAAATTTTCCCCCCATAGGAACACATATTGAAGCATCATATAGTGCAAAAAAAATGAACACTTTTCAAAAACTTATAAACATTTTACAACGTTAACTCAAAAGTGAACTTTATCACCCAAAAAAACAAAAAAAAACTATTCAAAAAAGTGAAAACTATACAAGTTTACAACAAAATATAAAAATCCGGCACTAAAGAAAACAACTTGGGTGTATTTGACAAAAAACTACAAGGTTTATTCTTTGCGTCAACTTCACCAGATAAATGGTTGTAACAGTTCATATCTGGTTAGATTAAGTCATCATTTAACATGGAAAGTTAAGAGGCAATGACAGTAGAACTAAGCACAGAAACTCCGCCTTATGAATATTACATGCGGCCAGTTCTACAAAGTGTTGCTCTGTACAGCAAAGCTTGTGCTGTAACACCTGACAATGATGTTACTTCTGTTGCATGTGGATGTTCAGAAAATCTTACCTGCAGAAAACATTGGTTATTTTAGAGGAGCTAAACCAGACACTGTTGGCCACTGTTGAACTAGTGTTAAAATGGACAAATATTTCTCTTCAGCTTTTTGGGACTCATACAGAAACTGCATGCACTATTGTTGAGTTAAAAGTGTAAACTTAATAACGCAAGATTGGTGCATCGGTGTATACCAGTTACACACTGAACCTAACTGTCCAAGGCACTACACAAGGTACACTTTAGGAAGTGTGAAAAAGTTTGCTGTTACAATGCAGCACTTACCCACTCTCTCACTCACTCACTGGCCTGCCCAGTCACTCGCATACGCATACATTCACACTACTTGCTCACTCACCAACCCACTCACTCACTCCTTACTTACTCATTGACTCAATCATTATCCACACACTCGCCAATGTGCTCACTCACTATTAGCCCTGTCTTCGAGGTGCACACTAACACTACTAGTAGTAACTGACCTCATTACCATACAACTCTATACATATAAATTTACCATGTCACCACTGTGTCACTCATCCAGCCAGTCACTCACATACACAATCACGCATGCATGCCTTATTCATTCTCTCACTGATTCATTCGGTCATTTGTTCATTCATTCACTCATTCATTCATTTATCCATTCACTCACACAGTTACTAATTACTGACACCCACAATAGCACTCACACACTGACTCTCCAACACACATGACTCCCCCATATACTCACTCACTCATTCACTCACTCTCACTCACTCACACTCTTACTCACTTATACTCACTCACTCACTCACTCACTCACTCACTCACCTACTCAAACTCTTACTCACACTCTCACTCACTTATGTGCACTCACTTACTCATTCACTCACTCACTCACTCACTCACACACTCACTTATACTCACTCACTCACTTACTCAAACTCTCTCTCACACTCACTCGCTCACTTGCTCACTCAATCACTCACTCTCTGATTCTCTCACTCTCTCACTCATTCTGTCACTCACACTTGCTTACCTACTCATTCACACATTTCATGTGGCACTCGTTTACCCTTCACATCAACATTTGCTGTTTTATAACTAGGTCTTTGAAACAAAAGCCTTAAAGGGATCTGATGATGGACACATAAAGAATCCCAATCTCAATGTTCCCGCGATGTTGTAATCAGGACTACATTAATGTAGATTAAATCTATAAAAGTATATGGCTAATGGCTATGACATGTCATTGCATGATGCCAAGCCTCAAATATCCCTTTAGCTCTTTCACTGTTCAGGCCGGTCTGCTCCATGAAGTTAATCTTTTCTCAGGATGCACTTTTTGCCTGGCGAATAAGTCGAGCAGGTATTGTTCTCTTGGTGCATTTAGTGCTCATTAATCTGTTTTAGCGCAGTATTAGCTTTGTGGCTGTATCAATCCTCTAGGGCTGACAAGATGCAAGAATGCAGCACCAGAAAGTTTTTGCATTTATGTGTCATGATGGCATGCACCTGACCCTTAATCGGCTAGGGCACACATTTTAGCGGTCGGATATGTCACTTAATATCAGAGCCCCCTGGTGTTATTGGGTTACTGAAAATAGGAATCGTTATTTCATTGAGCTTTCAAGTCAAAATGGCAAATGTTAGTCCGTGTATCATGCAAAATGCCTTTCTGTCTCCGAAAAAATTGGAAGATGACGCAGACACCCCATAGATCTATAGCTACCTCTTTATCCATCAAAGCCTGCATGCTGCCTTTGATTTTGTCATGATGTGGGATATGGTGCTTTATTCACACACTTTCATAAAGTCATAGGCCTAGTGGGATGCAGTCGTTATCTGAAGTTAAATACGACGTGTTGATAGGTTTGACCAGGAACCGCCATATCACACCTCAGTGTGATAACCCTACCCTGTGTCACACTGCCAGGTGAAAAATCCCAAATTGTCACATAAGTGATAATGAAATCATTTCTATTGCCAAAATATCTGATCAAACGTATTTGAGATACAAAGTAGCACTCAACCTGGTCACTATTGAGGGTTATCACTTGAGGCAGAGTATGATATCCCTCAGTGGTGTCCAATTCTCGTGCACCTTGAGCTTGGATTGGATGCATGATTCTACAAGATAAACTCAAACTTACATGCAACACAGCAATCCCTGGGGAAAAGCTCATGCCATGGTCGTACTCCTTTCTATCAAATTTCACTCGCTCATCACATTCAAGAATTAAAGGTATTTCACTGAGGCAGAAGGAATTACCAAGTAGAGAATGTTTATATTGTAGTCCTGATAAAAACACAAATCATCCGTCATTATGATATATAGCTTAAAACCATTATGATATAGCTAAAACTCACCTCTCAGACATGTACCTCCCTTATCAGTTCATCAGTATATAAATGATTGATCAGCACTGTAACCTTACTATCCCAACAAGTTAACTATTGATGCACCATCTGTGGCTCATACGATGGCACTATAGTTAACTCATTTCAGATTGGCTGATATATAAACTTAGCATCTATAAATTTCAAACATGACTTCATTTTGACCTGTTGATATAAATATATTGCATCATCCAAAGCCAACATATGATCCGTCAGTAAGCTTCATCTTTTCCATTTACCATTCACTTCTATGGAAAAAAAGAGATGAAGGGAGATGGATGGTCCATCCGTGGGCAGTGGTTGCAGCTCTTCGGGTGACTGAAAAATTCTTTTACCGTCTCCTCCCTTTATTGGCATATTATCAGCCCCTTTGAAAGTATAATAATCCCTATTGACTTAATGGCCAGCATCCAGATGCAGGAGAGAAACATATCATATTCTGGCTTCTCACAGCTCATTTATTGAGACTATTAAATCATCAGAACTACCTCCTAGGATGCCTGCCAAAAGGTGCCCTCAAGCAGGTTGAGGACGGGACTATCTTGTTGGGACACACCGTTATAGTACAACAGTCTGATTTTAGTCTCACTCAGTTAGAGTTAGATTCTGATACCATGCAAATGAATGTTATATTCAACTGTACACTGATGATATTGCACTGGTTGCAAAAGATGAAGACCCCAGGAGAACAGCTTTAAAGCTGCAATCCAATGTGTCTAAAATTGCTAACTGGTGTAAGATAAACGGGTTAACCATTAATGCTAGTAAAACAAAAGTAGTGTGGCATGGCAACAACTCCCAGATACAGAAATGCCAGGAGCATGAAATTATAGTCAATAATACAGCATTGGGTAACCCCGACAATTACAAATACCTAGGAGTGATAGTCGATAGCAAGCTAAGCATGGAACCACATGTTAAGAACACCATTAAAACGGTCAGTCACAAGTTGTATACCTTAGGTAGAATAAGATACCTAGTTGACAAGCATACAGCACTGCAGATTTATAAACAAACCGTGTGGCCATTCTTTGATTATTGTAGTTTTCTCACAAATAGTGCAAACCTTGCCTCTATACAAAAGCTGCAGAGACTGCAAAATAGGGGGCTTAAAATCTGTAAAGGGGATTATTCCAAGATTGAAACCATTACTTTACATAAGGATGCAAAGGTGCCACTGCTCCAGGATAGGAGGGATGAGCAATTATTATTAGTAATGTATAAATATGTCAACAAATTAGGGTTAAGACCAGAGGAAAACCCTAGAACTAGGGCTGATCATAACATACAGATCAGGCTGCGACGGCCCAGGTTGGAAAAATACATCAAGGTAAAAAGCTATGGGACAGGATCCCAGCACGGGTACAACTTGCTGAGTCCAAAAACATATTCCAGAGGCACCTCAGGAAAACACAAATGGAGCCAGAGACGCACTCTGACTTTGACTCTGAAGGGGAGGGGGGGGGCAGGAATAAATAGTAAATGGGTGTGCTATTCACCGGTATGTAGTCATACAACTGTTATACCTTTTGTCACTTTAATACTTGATGCCTTTTACTACATATTCCTCTGAACTTTTCTGCAGTGTTACCTTGCTATAGATGTTATTAAGTGAATACTATTTATAATTGATGCCTTTTTCTACATATTCCGCTGAATTTTTTCTGCAGTTATATCTTGGTATAGATGTTATCAAGTGAATACTATTTATATTCAGACTTCATTACAGTGCTCATTATTATATGTAAATATGTGCGGGTGGAAGGAATTTTTGCTGGTGGATGGAATCAAAGTCAAATCTAAGTCAAACCGGCCACAAAAGGAAAAAAAAAAATCGATTGACTCTTCTTTAGTATGCCCACACCTATATGTCCCAATGTTTTGCAGCCATAAGCATTTCCTTGATGGGTAAAACCGAGGCAAGCCGGGGAGGGGCTCCACAACTGCACAAAATAAAATGATACTGGTAATGGTACATATGTATTACTATATGTTATAGCTCTACTGATTGTAATGATTGTTGCCACATGGCTAATGAGCTACCTTCCTAGTTTTAAGCTGAATCTCACATTTATATGGAATACATATCAATAAGTGACTCTCATGCGCACACAATGTGCCAAACCAATAGACACGGCATAGAATGCCTGGACAAAACTGAACTGTTAAGGACCCTTCAGAAATTGATACACATGTTTATTATTGATGAAAAGTACTTAATACCATATGACTAAAGTCAATGGATTGCAATCCACCAATTTCGATTCGATTCAATGTAAGAATTACCTTACGACCACCTTCCACGTGAGATTACATTGAATAAAAGAAGTCGCCTGACTTCATTGAAACGAAAAAAAAAAAAAAAAAAAAATAGGATGTACTAGGATCTTAGTACCCTTGTGTGCACACTGGACCATGACACTCACCTCCACAGGTGTATGGACCAATCAGAGCCCTGGTCACTGGACCATGACACCTACCTGTGCATACATTATTGGGGTCAAAGGTGGGATGGTGAAACGACTCCACCGTTTGTACTTATAATCCTGAACCTGTCAAGGGTTAATAGATAATGTATGAGCCCCACTCATAGATCCCAAAATAATGCACTTAAGGCAGAACATTAAAGTTTATGTTAACCCTTTAAGGACCGGACAATGCTGCAATGCAGTATGGCCTCTGGTGAGCTGTATTTCATTCATGTATTATGACAACACTATACAACAGACTGCCATGATACACTGACAGAACACCGGTGAGTTACTCACCAGGGACGCATTATTGTATAATGACAGGGCGACCTGAATTCTGGTTCTTTTTTTTTTGTTTTCAGAGGGATGAAAGCTCTAAGTCATTTGGACACACCCTCATCATATATTCAAATATGTCAAGGTGCCGCTAACATCACAAGCCACAGATCATGAAACTTGGTACTTTAGGAGAAGAAATTAGCCATTGATATTTTTAACGTACCATCATACAATGTCTTTATCTGATGTTTTTAACGTACCATCATACAATGTCTTTATCTGATGTTTTTAACGTACCATCATACAATGTCTTTATCTGATGTTTTTAATGTACCATCATACAATGTCTTTATCTGATGTTTTTAACGTACCATCATACAATGTCTTTATCTGATGTTTTTAACGTACCATCATACAATGTTTTTATCTGATGTTTTTAACGTACCATCATACAATGTCTTTATCTAATGTTAGAAGTCGTCATATAAAGGGGTAGATTGGTATACTACATAAGTATAGATGAAACGGCCTGATAAGGCATTACAGAGGCTGATAAGAGGGTCTGCTTTTAGAGGAAAGGAGGTAGGAGAGATACATCAGGCTGCAATTTCAGTTAACAAATAGGACTAGTGCTGTTTCACTTCTCAGCATTTCAAGACTAAATCGGAATTACTTCCAGATTAGATATAAATTGGGAATATGATCCTCTCACATAGGAGTTGAAACGGAAATTGAACACAAAACCATGCATCATACCCACCCTACATCATGTCCACCTTAAATCTCGCCCACTCACCCAAGGTCAGCATGACCCATCAGCGCTGGCGAGTTACTCACCGGCACGGCCTATTATATGAATCATGATGACACTGGAGGTCTCACATTGCCACCCATTCAAGGCATAGCTTCCAAGTTTCCAATCAAATTACTCCTAAATGATGGTAGCGCCAAAACAGTAAGCTCATGTTTCTAAGTCTAGTACCTATAATCAATTATCATCTCCAATATGTTTGGACTTGATGATTGACGTGTCATAATAGCTGTATGTGGAAAGGCCCTTAGGTATAAGCAATATATTACAATATGTACGCACAAACGCCATTTCCTAGCAGCCTGCACATCACGTCACCTCGTTAAAATGTCCACAGTTATCTTGTCACAGTGTATATACACAGGAGGGTGTTGCTCCTATAGTAAAAGGAAGAGCTGGTTAAAAGTGCCCTTGTTTCCAGTCCTTTCTTTTCATGTAGCTATAACTTGTCCATTTTGTTGCTCACAAGTGGTCAATCAAGTACGGTGCTGAAAAAGGGGGATTTGAGTAGGTACCTAGTTGGGAGAAGTCAGTCAGTATAATAAACTATAGAGCGTGTGACATGAGTAGGTACCTGGTAGTGCAGCTCTCTCTATTTTAAACAAGGCAGGTGACTTTTCAGACTAATGTGGTTAGTGCAAGTACTTAGGTGAAGCAGTGCACAACTTGTTTAGAAAAGAGGGCACATACTCACAGCTCTTTTTACAATAGGAGCAACAGCCTCCTGACCACAGACAAAGGGGGCTGACATTCTCAGGATCGCATTTCTATACATGATATAATAACTAGAGACAGAGATTCAGAGGACCTACACTTGTACAGAACAGTCCTACAAAATGGCCTTTCCTTTGCATGGTGAAGGTTTGGAAGGTTTATTGAGTTTTATAGATGTATAACTGAAGACAATATTATCGCTCTTTAGGACTAGGCTTTAATGTAGCTGTACAGGACGCTTCTGGTACGACTCAAGTCGTGGCATGTTAAGAAATACCATCCAGATTGATGCAACAAAAATTTCCCCCACACCGTCCACCCACCACGTGGATATACAGTAAAGTCCTTATTTTTCTGAAATACGGTTGTAGCTGCTGTAGGTATGAACCAACGCACCAGAAGTCCATTCTACTGTAGGTACTGCTGGTTCTACTGCCTACTTATATGGATAGTTATTGCCCGTTTACAGTTGCGGCTAAGAGTGCAGTGATAAATGAAGACCTATGAAATGAGTTTCAAGATGGATAGATATAAATATCATGCAATATAGAAGATGCCCTTTTTTCACTTTTTATATTGGGGGGGGGGGCTTTCCAATTGATAGCAATTAATATCATCGTTATAAAACGCCCTCGAGGTAACTATTTATAGAAAAGACGTTCTTCTATTCGATAAATCCAAAACTACCAGCAGTTTCTCCTAATCACTTGGGATTATATTAGTTTTATGTATTATGAGATGGATGAAGCAATTAAAACCATGGTTCATTGTGTCAGTTTCAGATTTATTGACATCTGAAGATGGGGAATCCTTAACCATTGCCGCTTATGGGAAAAACCCTATTTTCCAACATTTTCTTAAATATTGAAAATTTGACCAGTGATATCTAAATTAAACTTCTCATAGTTCTAGTAGACATCATCTGTTCCATGATTAAACAATAAAAACAGGTAGTCATTGTACAAACAAAAGAGCCATGAATAAATTAAAGAAATAAAAGGAGAAAAGAAAATTATTGTAATTTCTTACATTTCTCACTACAGGAAAGAAACTGTCAGGAATTTGTTCACTATACTTTGTAGGGATTAAGATACAATAATTATGAATATTTATGAGCAAAATAAATCTTTTCCCTCAACTGCAGAAATCTACTAAGTTGGCCGGTAGTGAATCTTAGTGCTATGGCAGGAGAAATGCAAAAGTCTATCGTTCAACAGCTTGATAGTGATGAGTTAAGGTATATAGAAAGGGGAATGAGCATATATATCACAGGTTTAGGCAAAATTAGGTAGTTTCAATTTTTGGCCACCAGGTGGCGATGGAATAGATGGTGAAATATACCTTTAAAGCCATTTATGATGATCTGATGAGGGTGAGATGGCTGTGTGTTGACAAAAAAGATAAAAGATTTTAAAAGGTTTTTCTAGCAATGTATAATCATTTATTGTACTGTACAGGTACAAATGATCGTAGTATCAGTGACATTCAAACTCAGGTATTTCTTTAACAACATCTTGCAGGAGAGAAAATTCAAAGATACTATGCACATTGTATGAGGCCACAAAGTAAGGGGTAAAAAGAGATGAAACAGCATGAAAAGGCCAAATCCCAAGAAAGGAAAATTGTCTTAGTTTGACAGTAAAACCAGGACATGCATAAGACATCGCAGACTACACTTTCAATCTGCTGCTCACATTCCTTTACCCTCCTGCTACCCTGTGCAGCTTTGGCAGCGTTCATTGTCTCTGTTAAATTTATATAAGTTGTACAATCTGCTTCTATCAATGAACAGTGAAGGATGGATAGCCCCCAAATTCAGTTCCCCTCTGACCTTTATTCCAATTATCCTTTTCCTCTTCATTCGTTTCTTTCTTCTGATATAAATGATTCCTGTATCTCTTTATCTGCAAAATAAGTGTGAACTCCTGGGTTAAAGCAAAATAATGCCCAGAACGTGGTGTGCACCAGCTTTAGACAATTTGAGTTCAGCAGTAGGAGGTGAGTTCATTGCCCTTTAGTCACATATTCCTCCTGCAAATACTACACTATTTGACCATTTGGGTGTAATAAGATTTATGTATACAATAAAATATTGGATGTTTATTAAGTTTTGTACAATGTCTCACAATAAAACACCCAAGAGTCATAAGGAGAACCATTGAACGCCATGACGTCAAAACAACGATTCTAATTAGGCCTTAATTAGGACAATGTGTATACTTCACTGCAAACATGCAAAAGTAGCACTAATCATTAAATTGTTTTCCAAAGATGAATTTTCACTTGCACACAACAGTTCACTGGGTACCATTTAAGTCTCACACTGCCAATACTTTTCACATAAATGGCAATGTTTTCCTCCTCAAGGGGTGCAATAATGATTGATATCTTTATCTAGCAGTGATTCAGTGGACACTTTTACCCTTAAGTTTTCTGAAAGTCAAAATAGCAAAGAAATATCTGTTTTGCACGGGGCATGTAAGCAGCTATATGATTGTTTAGGTTTATTTTCACGTTCATTATAAAACAACAATTGAGCTGTAGCACTACTGGATAGCTAAGGCAGAATAGTCACAGCACAAATCTGTAGCAATTACATGTTATACTACTAGTTTATAGAGGCGCGGTGTATTTGGTACCTTGGCCTACCTTCCTACCATTATAGCAAACAATGTAATACGTCTAAAAAAAACCAAACGTGTAGGTGGAGACCTGGCGGCTGGTCCAATACAGTCGTAGTTCTGCAGACTACCATCTTGGCCTGGAGGTCACTTCTTAAGGTACTACGACCACACACGCCACTACGACTTAACATTTCAGTGCTATTCCTATGCCAATTTTGGTACGACTTGAATGAAGCAGTATTAGTATGTTAATAGCCTGCAGTATACAGGTTGTTTTATTTTAGAGGACAAGCTATAAAAAGTTGAGTTCAGTGTAGGGGGTGGGTTTATTACCTTTACTTAGACTTATCATTGCAAATGCTGTAATTAAGCAGTGCCCCCCGGGTTGGGTGCAATAAACAATCAAACTATCACAAACCTATGATTAACCATCAGCAGTATGTTTAGGGCTTCAGGAGGCATCAGATCTGATTGATGATAACAAAAGGATGTCCCTGGCTGCAATCCAATACCTATCTCGCCCATCTATGGATGATAGTCAGATAGGGACTACCAATTTCATTTACACATAACTTGATGAAAATAGAAAAGAAAAACAGTATTATCAGTAACTTCTCTTATTGATATGATCATGCTTTACTGGTGTAGACATTGATCATCAAAGTTCAAACTGATGTTATTCTTGAATGTGGTAATGAATTAATACTGGGGATTTTTAAATAATGATGATTACAACAGACAAGGGAGTGATAAGGGAATACAATACTTGGCACAGAAGTTGGATAAATGCCAGGCATAGCTTAAAACAAAACATGTATTTATGTCTCAGACCATCAAGTAACCAGTGTTTGTCTTTAAAGGATTTTCGCTAATCCAATAATTCATGATATTGCAAGAGTATTGAAAAAGATCAGTCAGATTAGCAAATATTCACCCAGCGGATGGCAGTGCAGCCAGCCATTTATTGGCTTACTAGCCTACTGCCCAATATACCACTCCCCCATCGAGCTATTAGTGTGCCCATACTAAAAGATGCATGACAGAGTTTATCTTTTGCTGGAATCAATAATAAACAATAAATGGCAGTAATCAAATGAAATTCCAATTACCGGTGTGGTTTCAACTACGAGCATGCAATGGGTGCATCAGATTTTTCCCAAATTACTTTTTTGCCATCCTGATTATATTGCTACCTTGCTAGTGTTGTATGCCAGTGAAAAGAATAAGATATCTTTTCACAGTCCTTGATACAAAGTTGGGAGACAATAATCTCTGTAGAAGAGAAACATATTTCAACATGGACATGTATCACAGGTGACTCCTGGTCCTCAAACACATAGACAAAAGGCAGAATATCTTTGTAAATTCCATTGATATCCCCAACACTGCTGAAATCTGTACATTTGTTAATATGGGTATACTTGTAATTGTGGTGTTGATTCAATGATTCTGGGTCCACCATTGTGGCATTGGCACCAAACCCCCCCCTCCACATTTATCACCAACTTTGCTCCATCATGTGCAGAGCAGCTTATAATGCGGCGAGTAGGTCTCTATCTCATGAATAAATTGTTCAATATTTAATGGTTGGTGGCGTGAGTTGACACGGAGTGAAGTCATTGAAAGCTAAAGGCTATCCATATATCCACACCTGCCTGCCCCCATTCATCATCATGGGCTGTAATAGTGAGCTGCAGATCATAGATCCAGGGTCCATGCAGTGTACAGCCTGCATCCATCCAGGGTCCAGGTTATGTGAAGCAGGGATCCAGATAGATAAAGGCAGGGTTCATGCCTCATAAAGGCAGGGTCAAGGCTTCATGAAGCAGGGGTCCAGGCTAGATAAAAACAGGGCCCAGGCTTAATGAAGCAGGGATCAATGCTAGAAAAAGGCAGGGTCCAGGCTTAGTGAGGCAGGGGTCCAGGCTAGGTAAAGGCAGGGTCCGAGCTAGGCAAAGGCAGGGTCCAGGCTTAATGAAGCTGGGATCAAAGCTAGACAAAGGCAGGGTTCAGGCTTAGTGAGGCAGGGTCCATGCTAGACAAAGGCAGGGTCCAGGCTTAGTGAGGCAGGGATCCAGGCTTAATGAGGCAGCAATCCAGGCTAGATTAAGGCTGGGTACAAGCTTTATTAATCAGGGGAACAGGCTACAAGTCATAGCAAAGTTAATCCTTAAATAGTATGCACCACGGGCGTGGACTGGTTGCCAGGTTGAGTCTGCATAGGTGTTATCTTTATAATATAATATAAGGGCAAGACACTAAAGCACTTTTGCTGCCCTCTGTTGGTTCTATTTGCTATGCATAGACCTTGCTTACGGAGGTGAAGTGGGACTTTGCCAAAGTCCCTACTCACGTCTGTAATCAAGGTATATGTACAGGAAAAAGTTCACAGGGCATCTGACAGAGGGCAGCAAATGTCCTTTACTGTCTCACCCCTCTTATTACATATGGAAAACACCTTCACAGACTCAGACAGGTAACTAGTCAACGCCCATGGTATGCGCTGTCTCCGAAACACTAAGGTAATGAAGTCTGGGTATACCCCATATGTCTTTTTGACGGCATGCACCCAGCTGCCTATGAACATCCATTTTTTATCAGATGACCTGATCTTACTTTAAATCTTGACCAATAGCTGCTGTTGGGCACCAGGCAGAGTTGAGTTTGAGTTTTACAATGTTTATTGGCTAAAGATTATCATACAAGTAAGATTTTCAGGCTAGCCAGTCAGACAATGAAACAGCAAAAACAAGCAAATTATTACAAAAAAAAAACCCAGAGAAGTGTTGCATACAAAGGAATGAGTACGAAATGCTGGTCAGGATACTTGTCCAGTCTGGTTCAATCAGTTTTCTAGATTACAGAATATGTGCTGTATTTAATGGTATGATATATTCAGCACCAGATTGCTCAAAAGAACCTCTTATATATACTCATGAATTCCTCCTTGGATTTCAATCTCTGAACATCTCCATGTAGTTCGTCCCATAATTTCAGGCCATGTACCAAAGGACATTCGTTAGAGACTGTTCGAGTGCATCGCATATGGCATTATGGAAAGTGATTCACAAAGTCATTGCTGCGCTGAATCACAGAGCTGAAGCCGAGTTGAATCACACTGGGTGGTCTCTAGTTGATTTGAAAATTCAGGAAAAATGCTTAAGGGGAAAAGGACAAAGAAACAAAGAAAACAAAAAAAGAACAAGAAAATCAACAAACGTTATTGAGCAGGGTTAGTTTTCAAATGTACTGACCTGTTGTTTTGCACTAGGATGGTTTTTCTATCTGATTACTATCGAAGTTTATTTTTGACCATTATCCCACATGTCTTCAATGCCATTCAAGTCAGCCACAGGATCCTTCACTAAGCCGATTGTCTGTTTTATATAATCTGCCACATCATTCCCAAGGCACCCTGAAAAACAACAACTATATGGATGGATTTATTTGGAAGCACAAGAAATCTCTTGCATTGACATTGGTGTACCGCCAACGGTAATGGAAATACCTTTTATTATGACATGAAAATAGATTCACTGTGTCTTATCTAAAAAGTCTTTTAATTGATACATGAGGATGCAAAAAGCTAAAACCACTGAAAGGAAGGTCCCATTTCAAACTGGGATGGTATTCATACTTTTATTCTTTATACAACCCCAGTGTACAATCTGCCTACCCTACTTTTATCCTCTCCATGGAATCCCCACCGACCCATTACGTCATCAAGTGGCTTGAAGTACCTGCAAATTGCCATCAAAGAAGCAGCTGATCCCTGCTGCCGTCTTCAATCAGCCCACAGTACATGGGGTTAAATTTGATCAAATGGTAGCCCTCCAATGTTACCACAGGCTGAAAGAACATAGAATGCTAGGCTGCGGATTGAGTATGTTGGGTGTAATGGTGATGGTAAGACACTCTGGACCTTGTTTCAATAGATTCTATGACAGGTTCAGGCCCCTACGACTTGAGAGGGGCCAAATCTTACCAGGTAATCTTAGGACTTAGGCCATAGTGACTAAATAGCTGTCTACATTACTGGGTGATCGTATTGGCTGCGGGCTAAATAGCCACCACAGAAGTAACTCAATAAGGGACCATGGTATGACAACCCTCTATGTGAATAAATAGTTGGGAGTCATAGCTGCTAGTGTGTGCTCTCCTCTACCCCACCTGTGCCATTTCCATTGTAAACATATAGGGTAGATTCACCATGAGACAAGCCATGCTGTCCAGCATTTTGTGAATTTTCAATCTCCACTTGTCCCAATTACACTTCAAAAGATAAACCTAACACAGCAAAAGAGTACAGGCTATTATCTGAATACTCAATGGTGTATGCATGTTTCATATTGACATCTGTTGTGGATTCTAACTGATATCTGATATCTTGAAGAATCTTCTATCACCTATTTTCACCTGAAGTCAACTAAGATTCAGTTTAAGGTAACCACACAATGGTTCAATAGATCTGAAAATGATGATACATGCAACATCTAAGAAACCACATGCAGTAGTAATATTCCTTGATACAATTTCAAAACCATAGCTATAGATATCGTTTTGAAATGCCCTGCAGAGGCCTGGATCGTGTTTCAATAGTTTCCATGACAGGATGGCCTCAAATTGTAGTGGGAGGTATAAGAAATGACTCCATACCAGTGACTACATAGTGAGCTACAGTACAGGCCTCAAAATAGCAGCTGCTATTTATTCAAGTACTGACTCATTACCCACCACTATAAAGTGATAGCACCCAGGCATAGGAGCCACTATTGGCTACATAGTGACCAGTCATACCTCCTTCATGGTCTAGTATGCACTAATGTGTTCAAATGAGCATAGGGCTGCAGTAAGGGTCAAGTCATATATTGCCAGGTGGGGGGGCCTTGTTTAATATAGGGGGGCATTTTGAAAAAGACTCCCGTGGCAGGAGGGGGGGGGGGCAAAACCCAATAAAGCTTCACATTGGGGGGGGGGGGTCAAAACTAAATATGGGCAACTCAAATACCCATCACAATACGTTATTCCATGTGTGTATCTGATTTTTGGGGGTGGTCATTTTGCAAAATCAGTTCTTGCAGGGGGGGGGGGTCGCAACCCCCCCCCCCCACTGGCAATAAATGACTCATCCCTAACTATATAAAGGTGATCCTACCTGGTCACACAGTCACACACATGGTCAATTCTCATGAAAATGGACCAAAGTTTTAAATAAGGTCAATGGTCATGATTCTGCATGATGCTTATATATAACCATATATATATATAAATACAAATATATATATATATATATATATATATATATATATATATATATATATATATATAATGTGCAACACAATTAATTGGAATAATCTTGCAAAATCAATGCATCTGAAGCTAGATCAAAACTGCATAGATGTTATGATCCCACAATCTCTCAGAGGGTGATTGAGGCCAGGGTGGACCAAAATACCTGCCTGCTTACAGGCAGGATCCAAGATGTATACAAGTCTATAGTGGCACAAACACATGGCTAGTCTGAACTAAGTTCTCACCGTCAGCTCCTGGAAATCGTCCCTCCTATTCACAAACAATCACCCCTTATTGAGTCACTGCTCTGGTGGCTATTTAGCTAGTAGGCAGTATGATCTCGCAGTAATGAAGCCAGCTATTTGGTCACTATGGCCAAAATCCTAAGATTTGGCCACTCTCCAGTCATAGCTGACTGAACCTGTGGTAGAATCTATTGAAACAAGGTCCTGTACTGTAGCTCACTATGTAGTCACTGCTGTGGAGTCATATCTTACACCTCCCACTATGATTTGCGGATGTCCAGTCGTGGGAACTATTGAAATGAGGTCCTGATCTGGATCAAATTGTATCACAGTAGGTGGTCCTATTATCTATGAATGAACCTGTTGAAAGTGTTGCCGCCGAGTGTGCAAAGATGAAGATGGGTATCCACCGCCATCTTTGCATACTTGACTGCACTACTGTCTTTGGGTAAAAGCATAGATTATCCTGGATCGTAGAAATGTTAAAATAACAGTGAAGTCCTTGTCCAAACATTGCCAGAGACCCGTCGTTATTTTCACGGCTTCATTGTAGAAACTACACTGCTTCACTGCAATGTATACAATTATCGTGGTTCTGGAGGGTATCTCAAAAAGATTTGGAATTGATCCTGTCGGAGGTGATAATTCCAAAATTGAACTCACTGACCTTCTGGAGTGGATTCCCTCTTGTATTGTAAAGAGGGAGTCAGTTATAGGAGTGGTATAGGAGGGGTCCAGTCTCTTATTTTGCAACTCGACCTATTTCCGTGCAGTTCACTTGTAGCAGAAGTCAAGCAGGGAAGTCTGTTCTTAGGGTGAGAAATGTAGGAGAACTGCAGGATCAAATAGTTACGTTGAGAACTGGGTTCCCAATCTTTTTGAGATACCCGCCAGGTGTTCAGTTCTATGAGGACCCATGGTGGATTCAACAGTTGTTTCCTGGAGTGTGCCATGCTTGGTTACCATTATTTGAACACATTCCTGCAATGCTTTTCTATGATAGCCTTAATAACTATACTTCTCTGCTTTATTGACACAAGTCATGTCGGTTTGGTCAGCTTTAACACCATTCCAAGCCTATTGCCCTTTGATGCTGATGAAGGACCAGTTTCCTTAGGTAAAGAGAGAGGACTAATGGGGGAAGGACTACACAAATAATTATTTCCCCTACACTTCACACATGTGGCTGTCTTCTGTCAGGTTTTAGCAATTTATTCATATTAAGCATGGCACGTTTGATTACCTTACAGCCTTTTTGCACACTTTTCTGTACTTTGGTAGATTTGCAGCTTCCTCAGGGTGAATCCTTGATTAAGCCTTGGAGGACCGAATGCGGCATCAATGAATGCATGAACTTCCAACTCTAATTCCAAAATATCAACCCTTTAGTGGAGGGTTGCAATACGCATGGAATTCACTTTCTCCAGTTGCAGTTGAGTAGTGGCCAGTCTCTAAGTTTCCTGACTTCACACTCTGACAGATTCTAACAAAAATGTAGCTAATAGACCTCTCCACGTTACTCTGAGTGTTGGTATGTATTTCTAGTAGCCATAAACACTTTGAGATGTGACTCTGAATGTAAGAAGAAGCCATCCTAGGCCATTCATAATGAAGTAGCCACCCTATTCATAAGTATGGCCAGAGAAAAATAGGGTATTCCTGAAAGGTTAGGACGGCCACTGGCCCACAGATAGGTGCATGAGAAAAAATAAAACACATAGGACATTCCCTGACTCGACTGGAGTTGCACTGACTCCAAAGATCAAACCAAACTTTCTTGTGTGCATTCTTGTTGTACGCAGTCACCCTATTAAGCATTTTAGGGTCTTATAAATCACTGTTTGACAGAAATATCCGACCCCCTTGTGTAGGTGGTCCTAACATATCTACTGAGGCTATTGTGAACGTATGGATTCCTATTGTTGGCGTTTGATCAAGTTAATAATATCTATGTGCACCATAGGGCAGAAAAGTACGGAGCCCCTAATAGGACATACCAAAAAGATTTTTTTATCATTCAAAAAATATTCCTGCGGGTACTGGAACATTCCTGCGGATACTGGAACATTCCTGCGGATACTGGAACATTCCTGCAGATACTGGAACATTCCTGCGGATACTGGAACATTCCTGCGGATACTGGAACATTCCTGCGGATACTGGAACATTCCTGCAGATACTGGAACATTCCTGAGGGTACACTACACAAGGATAATTCTAGCACCTACAAGAATTCTTTGTGCACCCACAAGAATTCTTTGTGCACCTGCAAAAATGTTCCTGTACCTGAAGGAATCTTCCAGTACCCGCAGGAATATTTTTTTTCATGAAAAAAATATTTTTGGTATTGTTCAGAATCCGCAAGAATTCTTCAGTACCTGCAAAAATTCTTTAGTACCAGCAAGAATTCTTCAGTATCTGCAAGAATATTTTTTCAGGGGAAAAATTATTTGTGGTTTGTCCTTTTAGGGGCTCCGTAGCACGGTGCTATATAATAAACTGGTGTCATTTTGTTGCCATGACTTGATCACAGAAACTCATAGTGCAGCATCGGTGCAGAATGACTTCATCCGATGCCTATAGACCCATGCAGCAATGAAGGGTGACATGAATAAAAGGTTAGCCGTGTGGACTGTCGTGGCCTGACTGCATGCAGTACTGACGTAACCAACAAGCGGTCTATAGGAAAACTTTTTCGCAGGCCATTCGTTTCCCAGATCTTATTATTCTGCAGGCCCAAATTGATCTTGGCAGGACCTAACAACTTAAGATTATTGTTGTTTGTTGAAAGCAAGAATCAAGTCATTATTTTAAACATTTAACTCTTTAAATATTAACAAACAGTATTGCCTTTTATTTAGGCTATAAAGTGTCTAATAACGGTTTGATTTGTGAGCGATGAACACCATAATGTAGCCCAAGGTCCCAAGGGTACAGCAAGACATTTGGTCCTGCAGTCTGGCAATGTCCGCAGGTCCAGTAGTGTCCTGCAAGTTTTCGTGTTGACGGAACAGGCTATAAGTCAATGGGCGTTTTCGTCAGTTTTACCCTTCATCGCAGTGATGATCGTCAGAGTAATGCTGTAGGTCCAAGACAGATTTGGGTGGTCATGTGACCTCCATATATGGGCTTATGAGGTCATGGCGTAACACGCAGCGGTGCTGTCTGTCAGCCGCCGGTATGCAGTAGAAATGGCATTTAATAGTTTTGGGGTTAAGTAGGAACCAAGATTACATACTCCAAGCACTAATAGAACTAGACAAAACAACAACCCTCATGTTACAGAGCTATGCCATCAATCATTGACTGTTTATTTCTATTTTGTAGTAGTTGTCAGTGCCCTATTGCATGTCGTCAGTGCATCATCACTGATGGCCAGTGAGGCCACTGACCAAGTGTCCAAAGGGGTCATAAAGTTTGGTTTATTTTAGGTGAATGCCCATAGTTTTGCTTGTAATATGCACATATGCAAATAACTTACATCAAGAGATCCACAAGATAATCTTCTTTTAAATGATACCCATTACATGGCAAGACTGTCAATGAATGTTTGTATTCTTATTAGAAAACCCCAGAAAGGTAAGCCAACGTTAATAACAATTTCTGTAAAAAAGCTTTATCAACACCTTCTGTGAAAAGTAGCATTTTTTCCTGCTGATCTTATTGCTCTATATGGGACTTCCAGTCCCAAGGGGTATCTTCAAGGTATTCCAAAATGGGATTTTTGAATTCAATGTATAGGCATATCTGGTGATTTGGATGTGTTTTTATTTTTTTCAAAGTGAACATAAATCAAACAAAAGAAGTAAACAATTAAATTATTATGCCCAACACTATAAAGGTAAAAAAAAAACACATGGTCCTTGACTCACCCCTACCTTGTTACTATGGTGGTGGCCGAGTGTGAGAGTGTAATATAACATTATCAATCACCTCAACTGATTACAGATAGGACAAAGAGGCAGGATGTGACAAACTTTAGAATGAGAGAAAGGTGGCAAAAGAGTGTGAAAATACTAGAACATCCTTTAAGGTCTGAACAGTGCACAGTGCATGGTGCTCATTGGTTGCCCTTCTGTGTGAATGCAGCAAGGCAAGTAACCTTGATGCATCAATGCATCATTCAGGTCCTGTGGTGTTGATACACTCCTGTAGTTTCGTCATGATGCACAAATGCACCATTAGGATTTGACCTCTATATCCAGCATAAGTGCATTATACAATAAATGAAAATGAATCAGGACATTGAAAGGGTAACAACTACTACAGGTAAGCACAAAGGCGTGGACTGATAAGCTACCTGCCCGCCCACCTGCAATCAAAGACCAATTATTTCCTTCTTCTCAGACATTTTTGTTAGTTCTCAGCCTATCCATATTTTTCACTGTCCAATTATCATTCTCCCTGTGGTTAATCTTTGGGAAGAAGGTTGGCTGCTCGGGCTTGCAAACAATTCGGTGTCGCTCAAGTAGCTGGTTTTCTACACGTTTGGATATTGGGCAATATAACATTTGTGACATTTTCAGCACTTTCTTTACCTCTTCTTCTAGTCCTTTAAGGACCACCTTCTTCCTCCTAGTTTCCTTTGTTGCCATCACATGGTACCAAGGGGTAATACATTGCAAGTACCAATGGGCACAGAAAGTTAAATTAACGTTGGTTATTTCAACATTGATTCAACGTTATATGCCCACGGGGTATCACTTTTAAATGCATTGGGGAATTTTGCTAATATAGTTAAAGCAACTCTCCATCACTGCATTTGTGCATCGTGCCCACCCATTGTATCAATCCTATATATCAGTACTAATGCATCAATGCAGAGTTGTAAGCAAGGCTGCATTATTCAAGATGCAAAATACACATAATATATTAATGCTGTATGGGCGTTCAGCGCTAAAGGTTAAAAGAAATGGGAGGTACAAAAGATAGATGTCATATACCCAATTTATACAATGTCATGTACATGTCAAAATGTTTTTTTTTTGTCAATACCATCTGACAAATGGACTCTGCACTGGCAGGTAGATCCCTCAGCTTGTATGATATTCATCCATTATTATGAAAAGAATCAATAATCCATGAAAACATAAGTGTACACACCACAGTCCATAAAGGCATAGACATATATAATTTCCTATATAGTATTTACCATCAATCCCATTAGCTATGACCACTACCACCGCTCGATCTAAGCTACTGAAAGATCAAAACCTGCACTGTAAAAGGTAATTGTTAAATCTACCAGGGATCCTCTTAAAACTGAACAGTGGACCACCATAATTGAAAAGCATTGAACCAGTGTAGTTTTCACAAGAAGTGCCGGGTGGCAGCACAGTTGCATACAGATGTACAAGGAATCTCTTTGAAAATGACGACCATTATTTCGACGACGTTTTCTTTTGCTGTGTCCCAGTGACTACCTGCAGCTCATTCTCAAAAACGCATTACCTTTATGAGAACTACACTTTAGCCAAACAATGTGCTTAGTTCAAGTGTTTAGAAAACTAGGTGTTTAGGGTCAAAATTTGTGTTTAGATATATATGAAATCTTTCGCTTCGAAGTTTATGAATTTTTGCATTTAGATGTTTAAGTGAGTTGGTAGGAAGTAAGGGTTTGCAGTCATGTATCCCTTAAAAAATAAAGGAATATCTTTTGTTTGTTTTCTCATTTATTGAGGACATCAGCAGGTATTTACACTGCAAAGTCTCCCAAGATGTCAGCCACAGCTATATACACATATATGTACACACTGCATTAGAATAGGAGACTTGAGAAAGTACAACAGGTTGGCAGGAAGGACATTGCTTTGTCCTTTAGACAATAACATGAAATAGGTGTCAGTCATGGAGGTCATTAATTATTTTATTGTAATAATGCTGGTGTAAGTTGAAAATCATTAATTTTCTATTGTTGTTTCAATTTTCATAACATTCAATGAAATGACACTTTGATAAAGAAGGAGTTTGGGGATATTTGTCACACCAATTGATTATAACTGTAGATATTCCATTCAGATGTAGTGCTGCTACCTGGTGTGGATTTAAAATACAAGTATCTAAACATATTGATGTTTAAATCTAGACACCTAATATTCAACTGTTTAAACTCTAGACGTTTGAACATGTTTAGCAAAAATGTTTATGTATTTAGAATAAAAGTGTTCTTTTACTAAATGTGTAGTTGATGATACACCTAACTGACGTATATGTTTAGGTTTTAAACATGTTTAGACCTAAACATGTTTAAAATCTAAACACCATTTTTGCAGTGTAGCAGAAAGAAAGAAGAGTAGCAAAATGATAGCAAGAATAATTGATCGCCATGGGAACAGAGGGTACGGGTTAGTCACAGATGGCATATAGAGCAGCTCACGAACGACTCTAATGATCTCCCAGTAGGTCTCTCCAGTAGCTCACATTAACTAGTTACTCCACACCTGCCAAACACTGTATATGGAACAGTACTGTAGTGCTCCACCCCGGCATAGAAAGTCCATAAGGTCTGTCTGGTGTTTCATAAGCTAAACATAATAATGGTCATAAAATAGCCATTTCTAAAACCATATCATGACTATAGTAAAGTTACAACCACTCCTATCTTCGTCAGGTCATATAGAGAAATATAAAAGAACATACTGATGCCCTTTGTAGAAACACCTGCTATTATAAGCCTACAACCAGTCTTAAAACTGCTATCACATCTAGTTATAACCAGTTGTAAATATTGCCATCTTGTGAAACACCACACAGTAGATCTCTACTCTACCTGAATGCTAAGCTATATTACACAGTGCTACATACAATCTATGTTAATGGCAGCGGGAGGCAAAAAAGTGAAATGGACCAGGAGCTTAATTCAAAACATACTGGGATCCCAACGCCAGCGATCTTAGTGTAGGCACATATCATAAGACCTGGCTGGTCTACCCTATGTAATGCAGTGGTTGCAGGCCTGTCCAGAATAGCTAGTCTTGGGATCACTTCACTATTCCATTTCCACCACTAAGATCACTGCGATCTTAGTGAAAGAAATGCCTAGTGGTTTCACCTGAGTACAAGAGCACTTACAGGGAACAAAGAGTGAATAGCCTGCTGCATACATAAAGAGGGGAGGGAGGACGTTTGATGAGTGTCCTTGAGGTCTCTTAGGGCTACTCATGCGTTAAGTGCACTGTAAGGTAATTCTTCCCTTCTCTCTCTTTGTCCTGGGGGGAGGGCACAATGCTTCTAATAGGCAAGCACAAATCATACATTCATGGGAACAACTCTTTAATACTGTACGGGGGTCAACTGCACCCTGTGCTCTTTTGTTAGCCCATATGGGGACGGGGAATGATGGTATAAGCACTCTTGTGAAGAAGAGGGACTCCACAGCTATTACTTTATTTTGGGACTCTTACCCCTGTGCCCAGTCAGTTCTTCTTGGAATAGTGTAGGAGGGCTAAGGCTAAGATCGATGCGATCTTAGTGCTGGCTAGGATATGTGAACCCAGTCAACTCTTAAGATCGCTTAATAGGATAATGCTGATTTATTCCTAAGATCGCTGGGGTTGTGATCCCAGGATGTTTTGAATTAAGCTCCTGGTGACCTGTGAAACTTACCTTTTCTTCATGTTGCCAAAGCTTAACATCCCTTAAAGTGGAGAGAAAATGTTTGGCATCATGGCTATTTTTAGACATGATGCATATATGATTTTGCAGTCCTAGTGCTTAAAGTATCAAAAGATACAGTGCTGATAAGTTACTCGCCAGGCAGCAGTATATTGATAAGTTACTCACCAGGCAGCAGTATATTGATAAGTTACTCGCCAGGCAGCAGTATATTAATAAGTTACTCGCCAGGCAGCAGTATATTGATAAGTTACTCGCCAGGCAGCAGTTTATTGATAGGTTACTTGCCAGGCAGCAGTATATTGATAAGTTACTCGCCAGGCAGCAGTTTATTGATAGGTTACTCGCCAGGCAGCAGTATATTGATAAGTTACTCGCCAGGTAGCAGTATATTGATAAGTTACTCACCAGGCAGCAGTATATTGATAAGTTACTCGCCAGGCAGCAGTATATTGATAAGTTACTCGCCAGGCAGCAGTATATTGATAAGTTACTCGCCAGGTAGCAGTATATTGATAAGTTACTCACCAGGCAGCAGTTTATTGATAGGTTACTCGCCAGGCAGCAGTATATTGATAAGTTACTCGCCAGGCAGCAGTACATTGATAAGTTACTCGCCAGGCAGCAGTGTCTTCATGCACCATGCGGTCAATGGGCACAATTAGAACTGGAGTCAACTAAGGTTTGATGCAGTGTGCACACATCATTGGGGCATGTGTCACCATGATGTAAGTAAAACACTTTAAACCTCATATGATTTGACATTCCTTAAAACGCCATGTCATTTGAGAGTTGACAATGGTCACAGCCATGTCTGAGTGATGTTGACATGGAAAGTACGTCTGGTTTGAGATACATAACCTTTCTAGGATATACCATTAGATGAGCCAAACAACAATTTTGGTACCAGGATTAAACACTACCAAGAGGTACTACCAATACCTTAGACATCTGTATCTGTGTCATTTTGTGATCATGTTAGAAAGAGCTTTAAAGCTCATTGGTCAATGTCTGGTAGTGAAATCTATTTGATCTTTAAGTTGGCATTTAAACTGTTGTTGGACATTGTCAAAATAAATTCCCTAAATACTGAAAACTTCACGGAGAGATAATACACCTTATGTGTGGACCATGCTAACCCCCGATGAAACATTATAATTATATAGTTTCAGGGTCTATAGTACACAGAGACATGTGTCATTAGCACTATGAACCTCCATGCCCTTGTCTTATAGAATGGATAGAGGTCTCCAAACAGGAAGAAATGCCTTGTTGTTGCAGGCTTGTGGGACAATGATATCCCCTGCCTACTACCATGCGACTATATCTTAATTGTACCACTTATGAATACACAGGTATTGACTTTTCTTGGTCCATACATGATTGTCACACAGTATAACCTGGCATTCATGTGCATGGAAGTTATGGAGGAATACCTGACGTGTCTTTGCTAGGCATGTCAAGTGGAGTTGATGTTCCAAATGTGAGGGCCTCAACCTCACTTGATGTGCCTTCAGACATGTCATGTGGGAGACAAATCCTGCCACGTGCAGTATGCATCAAAGGGATAAGTATTCTTCTCTTTATGTGTGGTTGGCAACTTGCTCTCAGAAACCAGTGGCAGATTTTGACCAGGGCGTAGGGGTGGCGCCCCCTCCATTTTCTTCAGTTATTCTTGACCCCAAAATGTTGTAAAAAAATAGGGGTTTCACCTCCTCAATTTTGGAGAGTGCCCCCTCTTTTTTCAAATTCTAAATCCTCCACTGGAAGCCTCTCTTGTCCTTCTCACTTTACACCAACCTACAAAACGTTTTTTATATATCTCGTCATGCTATATGAATATGCAGACACAGAAAGTCTTTTCGCCAAGGCTGCATCAAGCCGAAACTTCATGAGTTTATAAGAATGCGTACAGTGCATGGGTATACTGGATTATTGCACCATCTGGCTTTTAAAAGGTTTCAAGTTTTTTTTGTGAATCCCTTGTGCAGGGCGTTGTTCAGTAACTAAATCTATCTTAAAAATTTTGATTTGCATGATAGTCGCTGATTTATGCAAGAAATCGGATGGCCAACCACTCTCACATTGCTGTTCCAGGATAATCCATGAAGGCGACCCAGGCAAACAGACTTCCAGCCAGGATGCATTCATGCATCATAACTAGAAATAGGCATGATGCATTAGTGCATTAGGGCCCTTTAAAGGGTTCAGTGTGGAAGATAGAAATATCTGCAAAATGGGCTTCTGAATCATGTCAGCCTTATTTGGTAAAGTTATCTGTTTGTTGTACCTCAATCCAAATGTGCGCAGGAAAGGATGGTCCATTGGAGGGGACACGGGGTATCCTTTCTGTATCTCTGCTCACAAATAAGTGGTCGGGTCTAAGGCAGTTCACCTTATTTTGTTACCCACCCACTCCTCCTCAAGCAGTGGCATGTCAGGTACAGAGCAGTCCATAAAGTAATCCTTCATCCTCTCAAAGATGACAGACCAAGTGATCTACAATGAAAGAAACACATTTTTTAAAACTTCTATTTTTAGACTCACCCAATTCTTGACCTTACTCATGTATCAGATATAGAATCAGTTAAACTGTAATTGAAATACATATCCTGTTTTATTTATTCATAGCATATCCTTTTCATCAATATTCCCAATGCCATTGCTATTCAATGCCAATGTTGGCCATCAATATAAAAAAGGCAGATCAGAAAAGGGAACGAACTTATGTCATGTCAATGCTAGGTTAAGGTAGGATATATGTTGGGCTGGCGTTAAACTGCTCTATATGTGGCACGATTTGCTGTGCCATATTCTGACTCCTACATTGTTGCAGGTACCAGGTCCTGACCTGTTTCCCTGACCTTGATCTTATGGAGAAGGAAATGGTGAGACACAGATTGTTTGTGAATGCAGTCCTGAAGCCTATGGCATTCCAATCACAGAGCAGCCAAGACTCTACCACTACACACTGTAAGAAATAGCTCTTGAACCTACAAGGGATTCTCGTAAAACCTAATAAAGAATCACCGTATTTGAATTACAGTGAGGCAGTGTAGTTTCAACAATGAAGCAGTACAGTACACATCGTAGTAAAAAGAATGCCTATGAAAAATTATATATGGTGGATCTCTGGCAATTTTGGGCCATGGATTTCACTGTTATTCTGGCGACATTCTTTTTACAGTATATTTAGCATATCAGCACCCAGCTCTATCTGCCATCCCCGTCCCCGCACACCTACACACAGAAGGTGTGGGGTCACTAGGATCATATCTATAGGTGAGCAATGTAGTAGGGAATAGCCGAGTTAAAAATCAAACTCAATCTGTCAACCTGGTCATGACCTAAGTCATTACCTAACCAGCAGCCAATAAGAATATTCTGGGATATTTATAGCCCACCAACCAGACACAGACTACTGCTATCTCCATGAGTGATACCTCCTTGTGGTAAATCGTCATGTTAGAAGACTATTATGATGCTAGATTGTCCCCAAGGTCCGAGGTTTCTGCTCATGCTGGCAGAAAGGGAGCAGGCAAAGACCGAGGGCTGTGGGCCACGAGCAGGGAAGAATCAACCATCGGGGGGTTAATTCATAACTGGGAAAGAATATTGAAATGATCTGCAGGCTGTTGCGAAAGGATTGGGAACTGCCTCTTTTGGAGGTGCTATTCCCAAAACAGAACTGACTGACCTCAGGGAATCAATTGTCTATTGGGTTGCCAAAAAGTAGTTGGTCATTGAGGTGCTTTAGGAGTGGTTGGGAATTAATGAATGGCTCCCAATTGAGACCAAATTTCTAGCTAGTTCCCTTATCCAATTCTCTGGCCTACCTACTATTGCAAGCATTCAGTTGGAACCGATCATGGAACTAATTCCCCTTACTTTTTGCAACGCAGTCTAATTCAGAGCAAGTCAATTCCATTACAGTATAAGCTACATTACACTGAAAACATGCCGCCATTGGAAAGTCGTCATATATGACGAGTTTAGGGTCATCAGAGGGTCGTCAGGCCATTATGAATACCCTAAGTCGTCATGCTGACTATTTTGGCCTTACTATTAGTCTGTCTGTATGCCAGAAGATGTCTCTACTATGCATTTCAGTCATACATATGGTACTCCCTGGAGTGTTATTAGGCTGATATCTATATTGTACTAATTGTATAGTATACTATGAATAATAGAATAAAAGCATTATTTGATACAGATACATTAGTAAAATGATGGAAAAATGTAAGTACAAACAGAGCAAAGAAATTAGATCATTCCAGTGATGACACCACTCTTATGGATATATCTAGAGTATTAGTCCTTATTCATTGAGTGTATACGTGTAGACTATGGTGCCATCACAGTACTATGTAAGATTCAAAAAACCCTTTATAAACACTGACGGCTGCATGGAGGGGGGTACAAAATAATTTACAAAAACAAACTCAATAAATATGTCATTTCTATGCAGGGCATTGTGGCTGTAAAGTCGTCACCTATGAGGACCCCATGACGACCTAAAGCTGTAGATTTAGGTATCGTCAACCTGAGGACCTAAAGTCGTCAGTATTGACGAGTTCTGGATCTTGTAGGTTTTCAGTGTAGCTACATTGAGAATAGAATTCCCAATCATTTCACAACGGCCTCCAGATTGACATGGTTGTATCATGCTGAAAATAATACTTTAATTGAAACGAAAAATTGGTCATGAAAATCGTTTACAATTTTCATGGTATAAATCAATACAGCGTGTTGTGAATTTCATTAAAACGATTGAGAGTTTTCTTTTTCAAAAACCTGATCGTTTCAAACAAAATGTAGTATGTTTAATAATTCTTTAACTTATGAATCGCAATTCAGAGGTCATTATTAACATTCTATTGTGACAAATTATTTTAATCTTCCTGAAAACTACCTCCAAATCAGACAACAAACAGGAAGTGCTCGTACCAGGAGTGCATGGGTCCCCAGACTATGCCCCTACGTCCAACCAATTAGACCAATATCGTTCCTTCCGGTCCCAGCGTGTTGGAACCCTATTTTTGACAGTGCTCCATATCCACACAGCACTAACTCCCCTGACATTCTCGTGCACAATGGGTTGTGTATCAGACCTGCCATTTTGTATTATGACCCTTAACCCTTGAAGGGCAGCTTGATGCTGCAGCAATGCTCCAATTCAGGTTTACATAGCTGCATCTCCCAGCCGAATTATAGATACACTGGAGCATTGATCTGATCATGCACCGTAGTGCTGGCAAATCGACTCACCAGGCCTGCAATGGTAGATCATGCTTTTGTTGTAATTGGTTTATTGGTGGTGTTTTATATCTTAACAGAGAGATCTCCTCCAACATAAGCCACTGACAATTATTTAGACAACAAGAAAAATGTTGTAAGGACCACGGATAGGAGTTGCCACTCTGCGGCCGACATGTGATGTCACGGCCGACGTATGACGTCACTGACAAACCGAAAACACAATTTCCAGGATGTCACATGGTCACTTTTTAGGAAGGATGGAGCGTCACTCCATCACTTATTTGTGTATACCAATGTGCAAGCAACTTTTAAAATTCTCACCGTTCGTCCTCTTTTAAAATTGCTCCTAAAAGGGTTTACCCTGTGTACTGGCCGCCCCCAGCCTCCTGCAGTCCCTGACACAGTCAGGCAGGGTGTTACTATGGTTACAGGGACCAATCTAACTGACGCCTCTTGGCGCCAACCCAAAGCCTGCAGCCACAAGCTCCTCAACTACCACTCTAACCTCTGTCCATATGGGCCCACGCTGGGAGTGGTCATCCTTTAGCATCAATGGAGTGGGAGAGGGAGTGAAGGAATCTCCTTTAGAAAAAGTTCCTGGCTCGTCTCCAAGTGTTGAAATAGTTTGTAGACGTTAAAGGGGTAGATTACCATTGGGGTTTAATGTGCAACTCAAAGGATTCCGACTTCATCTAAAAACAAATAGGGAAAGGCAGTTGTTGAGAATAGCTTTGGCGTGGGCAGGGGTGAGCTATATTGAATACCAGACACACAGTAACCCGTGCCCTATTTTGCTTACCCTTTAAGGATGTTGTTGTGGTCTATGTTATATAGTGTCTTTTTGCCATCTTTATGCAGGGATGAAAATCCTTTTTGCATTCATCCATCATGCTTAACCGAGATATATACATTTCCCAGCATGATTGTCCCTATCAGGATGGTAATTTACAATGTCAAAGACAGTGAATTCATGATGAGAGTGAACATTGTAATTCTCACCAAGATTTTCTCTCCCTTCGAGGCTAGACATGCTTGCCTGAGAATACTCACTTCAAAGCCTCTCTTCTAAAAGGCTGACAAGTATTTATTTTAGAACTGCACCACGTCTTTACACCCAGGAAACTTGCCAAGAAATTCACTTACTTCACAAAAGAAAATCTAGAAGATTCAATAAACCTTCCGAATCAGCTTCTTGCATTGGTAGATCAAGACAATATGTTGATAATGGAGCTTTTGTTAATGTAACATGCAGTCCTTAGGGGGTTACGAGGACAGGTGGAATATCTCACCTGTCCCTCACAGACCAGTCACCACCCCCTACAACCACCTACCCACCCACCTACCCCACCCCAGCTGCCATTCCAATCACACTACGTAGTAGTAGATACATGATCTACACTAGCCCCACCCTATAGACTGTCAGTCGCAGATAAAGAACAAAGACTGCAAAACTGTCAGATAAAGAACAAAACGTATTTGTAGTATACGGATATCATGTTATATCTTCAAGCTTAGCAAATGTCTTTTGACTATGCCTTGATACACAAACCTTAAATATGAATAATCACAAGGTCTCTGGGGCCTATTGCAGAACAATGTTTTGATTTTGTTAGTCCCCTTCAAGATCTGAGGGTTAGTTCATAACTTTGAAAGAATATTCTTTCATTAGAAAATAATTAGATTTTTCTTTTTACGAAAGTCTTTCATGAAAATTGTTTACCATGCAACAATTTTCATGGTATAATTCAGTATGTTTGCAGACAAAATCTGGTTTGTGAATGAAAAAACTCCTGATTTTTTATGCCATTCACAAAATGCTTTATTGATATCTATTAACGATTTCTAAAGATTTTAGTTTCAATAAAAGTATCGTTTTCAGCATGAAATTATTATGTCATTCTGATCGTTTCAATGAATATTTTTTTTTCAAAGTTATGAAGTAATCTCTAGATCAAGCTATAGTAATATACCTGATGGGAGCAGATTGTATCAATCCTGTGAACGATCGACACACCAGTCCCACAGTTTAATGTCGAGAGAATCCTGCGTTCTAGGAAAGGATGAATACGGTCAATTGTAGGTTGTCAGAATTGTATTTGAGGGCATGGTTCTATTAGAACCAATATAATGGTAACATGCCGCAGTCGAATCACACACCCTACTCCCTCTTCACATGTAAACACATATTGATTTATTGAAAGCTATTATATCTGAATGTCAACTGTCACTCAGTCACTCTGTATAGAGTGGTAGTTTCTCACGAGTTGGTAATGTCTCATGAAATATAGAATTAGAGTATATCGTGTGGATCAGCAAGGGAAAGTGGAGCTCCAAGTAGCCCATCATAAGTAATTTTTTTTCTCTTATTCATCCACTATTAAATAAGTTGTTAGTTGGGGGTTGTAAAGTGTAGACAATCAGCCTTTGGGTAAATCTGGCGATACTTTATTTAGTTTTCCAGCTGAGACTCATAATGAATAGGGATAAAAAAACAAGTCGTGAGAATCAACAATTTAGATGAACACCAGGGCTCAAACGTGGGCCGTGTGATTGCATCATATCTAATTCATATCATATCATGACCTTTCACTCTGACCTTTTAGCTTCAGAGTAGTTATACTGATATCATCAAGGAGGATATCAAAAAAATAAATCAACCTTAGATACTATAACTTTACTAGTTGATGATATACTAAAAAATCGAAATCAAAATAATATTACTTTAGCCGCATTTATAGATATAAAAAAGGCATTTGATTCTGTAAATCATAATATCCTCTTGATTAAACTAGAACAATACGGTATAAGAAATAGAAACCTTACACTAATAGAAAACTACCTTTCTAGGAGGCAGCAGTGCTCTGTGGCAAATCATGTAAGATCCGGGTATAGGAATTTATCATGTGGCGTACCACAAGGGTCAATTTTGGGTCCATTATTTTTTTTATTATATATTAATGACTGCATCTCGGAAGACGATACTCATAAAACAATGCTTTATGCTAACGACTCAGTCTTATACGTATCAGGCAAAGATATAGATTATTTACAATTCAACTTGAAAATGCCCTAAAAAAATTCTATTCCTGGTCTACAAGTAATAAATTAACCATGAATGAAAACAAAACAAAAATCATGACCTTTGCCTCATCAATAAAACTGAAGAATCTCAGAAAACCAAATATAGTCATCAATAATAAATTACTTATGAATGTATCTTCCTACAAATATCTGGGTGTTACTCTTGACCCTGAATTGAAATTTAATATGTACTTACGCACTGTAATTAATAATGTAAGATACAAATCGTTAATATTGTATAAAACTAGGAGATATATGACTGAAGAAGCAAGACTACGAATGTATAAAATGCATATTCTACCACTAATAGACTACTGTGATATTCTGTACAATGAGGCTAAGTCAGACTACCTGTTAGAACTACAGCGCATACAAAGTAAATGCCTGAAAACTTGCTTTGATTATCATTTATTAACACCAACTGAGACTGTACACAACAGAGCTTATTTACCTATGTTAACATCTAGAAGAATCTATCATATTAAACTTGCGGCCCATAAGAGGTCTTGTAATAATGATTTTATAGAACCCAAGGTAAGAGAGACTAGACTAGCTGCTGCTCCAGTATTAAAATACCAAAAAATCAATTGTAAAGCATATGAATCATCACCAGAAGTCAAATGTGCTCAAACTTGGAACAAATTACCTATAGATATACGAAATATTAGAGACAAAGACAAATTTAAATTGGAATGTAAAAAAGAATTGATATAAATATCAATTTCCTTAATATTAATCTAATTTTGAAATGTATAGTTTGCTATTCTCAATACCCTCTGTACAAATTTATTCAGTCATAATCATACGATATTGTTTTGGGGAGGGGAATTTGTTATTATATATTGTTTAAAGTAGAGAATAATGCTGCTGTTCTCAAATATATATTGTTATTATAATCTCAGAATTTTATGAATGGTATATATAATTTTTTATGGCTTGGCCGAGACAACATCCTTAGGATGATGGTCAGTCATTAACTTGATAGCCTCGTGGAACACTAGTTTCCTGAAAGTTATTAATTTATCAAATATGTCAAATTGGTTATCTGTATCTAGAAAAGCTCACTACGCTTTCCAGGAAATGATTATTGATTGGAAATATAATATGAAATGTAACATGTCTTAGGCTAAATAAAGTTTAAACTGTTTCAAAAAAAAAAAATCTATTCTATCGGAAACTGTTATCAGGTTGATATTATACGAAACAATCTGACCTTGATGGGGGTATTCCACCGAAACCGATTCTTGGCCGATAGTCCATCTCCGATGCATTTCCGATGCATCGGCGACAGAAATAGAGAATCGGAGATAATCGGACCCTTATCGGGTGGAAATCGGGTATCATCGGCCAAGAATCGGGTCCAGTGGAAGAGGTCGTGAAAAAAATCGGAGACCATCGGAATCACGTCGGGAACGCATCGGGAATGATCGCCGACGGTTTCACTTTGGACCCGATTTTTTCTGTTCAGACAGAAAAAATCGGCCAGGAATCGTTTCTATTTTTTGTCGGCCCGGCAATTTTAGTTTCCGGGGAAGGCGGTAGGGGGGCGTACGCGTCGCCGATCACATGGAAATCACGTGACCTGCACTTCGTCCGTACTAGAGGAAAACATCCAAGATGGCTCCACGGCGTGCAACTAAGCGCAAGACACAAAGAAAACCAGTAAATACAACAAATGACGAGGGGAATGAGGGCCAACAGCCTGAGGATACCTCGAGGAAGGGACAGGGAACACGTTTCACGGCAAGAGGTAGGCCTAGGCTTGAAATAACAAAGGAAGATGAAGAATCTGCTCGACGTCTTCTCGACCGTACTACCGGTAGTAAATCTGGAGCAGTGGAGGAGTACAATGAAGACGACGACAATGACGAGCCCCAAGACCTAAGTTGCACACCTTCCTCCCATTCCAGGGGAGGCTATTCTGACTCCAAAGGTCCCTACTCACGGCTAGGTATGGGTGGCAGCCGCCTGACCAAGAGAAAACTCATCCCCGATTACGATGAAAACAATGAAGATGAAGAGGAAGAAGGCAGTCCTCGTCCTGCCAAGTCTTTTAAGAGCCCCCCTACCTCTGCAGGTACAGAAATCATTATTGATCACGACGAGGATGATCCCTGGTATATGGACCCCGATTATGATTCACAGGAATTTTCTTTGGACAATGAAGACGAAGAAGAAGAAGAAGACGATCCCCTCCCTACCATAAAGCCACCCAAAAAGAAAAGACCTGTAGCCCCCACAAACTTTGACATGACTAAAAGAAACCAGGAGGAGGCCAAGGTCACCAAGGTCACTCCTAAGAAGACTGTTAGTGAGGTTAAAAAGAGCCAGGTTACTCCTAAAAAAACTATAGGTCAGTTAAAGTCCAGACCAGATGCCCCTGGAAGTGGCCGACAGTACTTCAAAGACAATGCGGTGTTGGAAAGGTTGTGTGAGCTATGGGAGGCTGTTCCATACCTGTATGACAAAAATCACAAGCTGTATAAGGACCCGACAGCAAGGTGGGCCGCCTTAGGAAAAATTGGCGACGACTTAGGGATACCAGGTAATTTATTCAAGATTTTCAAGAAAATATATTTTATCCTAGACCCACATATTTCAAATCGTCCTAGACAACAGAAAAAATCCAAGATAAAAAAGAGAGAAATAATTCTGATTATTATTAAAAACAGCTTTCTTTCATTTCTACTTGCTCTTGTGTTTAAAACAAATCTGAATTACTATGAAAATAAAAAAAAATTCTATTTTTTTCAGCCTTCTTTGTGAACACAAGGATGAATTCGCTGAGGACAGACTATCAAAAAATAGTCTCAGGCAAGGTCAAGTCGGGCTCTTCTGCAGCAGACGGGAAGCTCCCATACAAGAAGGAGTTAATTAAGCGGCTTTGCTTCTTCTTGGATCCGTATTGCAAGAAGGAAGCAAGCATAACTAACTACAGGAAGGTAAGTTCTCCCCTTTCTTGATTTTTAACAGGCCAATGATGCTCGCAATGGATTAAAAATCCCAAATAAAATAATCCCCAACAAAAAATTATCTGAAATAAAATAATCCCCAAAAAAAAAATCCCAAATAAAATAATCACAAACAAAATACCCCAATATAAAATTTGATTATCTATTTGCCTGCTACCTTGATCAATTAATCAATCAACGACAATTATAAAGTAATGCATCTTGGATAATTTTTGCTTGCTATTACCCTGATTAATAGACTACCAGGCTATCTTCTCTGCTCATTTACTTTTCCCCCTTTCTTGTTTTTTTCAAGCAAACCCAGGTAGAGGAGGAATCACCAGAACAGGAGGTCGACAACGAGGACCAGGACAAGGGCCGTAGTGAGGAGGAAAACTTGGAGCCTGATGAAGGAGGGTTGGAGGAAGCTCATGTAATCCCAGATGAATACGAAGAAGAAGCTGTTTCATCCAGGACGCGTAGTTCTCCCAACAAACAGAACATTGGTAAATCTAAGACCCCCCCCTCTTCTGGCAAGGGCAAAGGTTCAGGTAAAAGCTCTTCCAAAAAGCCAACTCCTGAGGCTACCACTAAACCCCCCCCCAGAAGGGCTGGCAGCACAGGCAGTTCGACGGTACAGCGACCCTCCTCCTCTGAAGGTAGGAGGACATACAGGACAGATTACCTGGCTGACAAAGATAAATTCTATACGAATAATGAGGAGGTTTCCACTGAATATTTCAGGAACAAGGAGCCTCAGCATCTCCGAGAGAAAAAAAACAAGACTGTCGCCGAGGTCCTTGAAAATCGAGAGCAATATTTTGAGAAGTGCACCAACTCTGTGGTAGAGCTGACCCAGCTTGCTGCAGCACGCCATGCTCAGCCCCCTCCACCTCCTCCTGTGGCAGAACCTGAGACGGAGGACTCCCACTGGAGTAAGATGATCTTGTTCCAGTGTCAGAGAATGAACCAGAGAGTACGAGAAAAGTTTAAGCTACACGTGCACAGCTTGGCTTTAGACGCTGTGAATGGGGACTGGGTCCCATAAAAGACATAAAAAACTGTTTTGCTCGCGACGAATTATCCCAGATTTGTAGTTAAAAGTTATATATCCCAGACATTTTTTATATAGGATCCGAGCGATGATCTCAACCAATATTCTTACTGTTAGTGCACTTGACTCAAAAGACTTGAGGATTGCTATATGTTCTGTTCTAGTGCATAAAAAAACAATATGAGACAACAATTTTTCAGGATCGCAGAGATTGAGGGAAGTGTATGATAATATTTGTTGTTGCTATTGTTGTTGCTGTCGCTGTTATTATCTATCAAGGACTGAAGACAAGGCTTGTATAATCCTGCTTTGTACTTTCTTGTAGTAGGCGATTACCTCATGGAAAAGGAAAATATTTTTTTTTATTTCAAGGAGAAGTAAAAAGCCTTCTGGTTATCATGGAAACAGACTAGACGACTTTATTTCTAGTTTACTACATGGTTTTATATCAAGTTAAAAGTTGCTTCGTCTGAAAGAGATCATAAAAGTTAAAAGTTCATCCACTGTTGTGTGTTCAATAAAAAGAGGTTTCTACTTTTATAATTAATTCTTCCCTTCAATGACTTTGAAAACATTTATAATCTCCATATATATATAACAGAAACAATACATGTCGCTCATAAACCCAAAAGTCCTCTTCCCAGATTTGTTTGTCCCCAATAAAATTATCTTGGACATTTTTTGTCAGAGATTATTAGTCATCCTCCTCTTCCTCAACTTCTGCTACAGCCTCCATCCGCCTTTTGCGCATGTACTTGTCTTGCCATGGTACCTTACCGTGCCTGGAGTTGAACCAGCGGCACAGGCTTTCCCGCATGGCTTTCGCACTCTGAGGCATGTTCCTCCCATGATGAGACCTGTCAAGGCCATCCAGGCCATGATCTTCATCCCGCCACTGTCCAGGATGGACCTCGAGCTCTGGCCCTTCATAGTCGACGGATCCTGCTGGGATGTACTCTGATGGTGCTCGAGTGCGAAGGAAGTTGTGCAGGGAAACTGCTGCCATGGTTACCATTTTAACTCCCTTCGGTTCCATGTCCTGTGTACGCAGGAAGAGGCGGAATCTGGTAGCAAAAATTCCGAAAGCATTCTCAGACATGAGACGGCCCCGAGATACTCTGTAGTTGTACACTATCTGCTCATCTCCCTGGTCTTTTACCGCATACGGCTTCATGAGATTGGTTGCTAGTGAGAACGCATCATCCCCTACCATGAAGTAAGGTAGCAAGTCCCGCATGCCATTTATCTTAGACGCTGGTGGTATGTTGAGAGGGTTCGTTGGGTCATTAAGGTCAGCGTAGAGGGGCCCTTCCTTCCATATGCGGGAATCACCTGCCTTGCCTTCTGACCCTATGTCTACATATATGAACCGGTAGTAGGCGTCTACGACAGCCATTAACACTACACTAAAATACTTCTTGTAATTGTAGAAGGTGGTTCCACTCTTCCGGGGTTGGCGAATACGAATGTGCTTCCCGTCCACTGCCCCGATCATGTGAGGGACTTGCCACTCCTTCCAAAATCCATCTGCGATTTCATTCCATTCCACTTCGGTTTGTGGGACCTGGAGGGAGGAAAGGAAAGCATATAATAATTGATGTAAATTATTTAATATATGTTTCTTGTATATATCCCAGATTTTTTTGTAGCAGACAAGACCTTCGGCTAGGTGAAATCCAAGATTTTATATTTGAAACACTTTATAAATAGAAAAGAAAACAAAGAAACAAACCTTCAAGAAATCTTTAAGTACGGCAGTCAGGGCAATGCAGGTGTCTTTTATTATAGGGTAGACTGTTGACCCCCCCACTAAATGACCGTGGTGTAGAGTTTGACTGCTGTCTCCTACAAAATAAAAAGGAAATTAAGTCAGGTGTCTCAGATAGTTGAAATCCCAATAAAAAATACGCTATATTTAAAACACACATTTTATCATTGATATTCTACCTTTGTAAATTTCACGGGATACTTTTTATATATCATACATTTTATAGAAAATAAAACAAAAGCTCACCTAAAGCCAAATACCGTAGGGTTATGTCTAGGCGTTCCTCTGGCTTAATAGACTCTCTGAAGTTTGTGTCACGCCTGTATATCAGGGGGTAGACCTTGCTCAGGAGCTCTTTGTATTCTCCAGGGCCCATCCTCAGAGTGTGGCGAAACTCATTCACCTCGTCCATCTGAAATTATTTTATAATATTTTTATCTCTGATAAATTTTATCTTGGACAAATAAGGACTCACATCTGTTTTTTTATGACCACGAGCTGCTCTTCTCCTCTTGATCTCTTTAAAATAAGTGAAAATACCACCACCCCATAGAGCTCTACTCCTGTCAGGGGAACATGAAGCCACAGACCGGTACCCCTTGACTCCTACCCCCCAAGTAAACAAAGAAGACAGAGTAGTACTTACTTCCAGTAGGTCCCTGTGCAGTTTAGTGAAGGTGTTTCGCTGCAGATTGTCTGTCCGGTCCTTCAAGTATGGAGCCACGTGGTACTTGTGCTTCCTCTTCTTGCCCTGAAGTATGTCAGCATCTTCCTCATCCAGTTTCATGAGCATTAAAGTGGCGTGAGCGACCACGAGCACATCTGTGGGCTCCATCTTGGATTTGCTCAGTATGTAGGTCATATGGTTGATACTAGGTCATCGCCGATGAAGAGGCCTCTGGTGGAAGAGGGTGGAACCATCCGCGATGACTGTCGGCGATGACAATCCGACAATTTTGTCCTCGGTGGAAGAGTGAATTTTTTGGTGATTTTGAGACCCGATTTCACTGTCCCCGATAAAATTTGACTATCGGGCCGACAAAATTGTCGGCCCGACAGGCGCCCGACGACCGTCGCCGATAGCAAAAACCCACTATCGGGCCGACAATTCTGCCGGTTTTGGTGGAATACCCCCATTAATGTCATTTTAGCATTTATAGACTATTAAGCTATAGCCGTGTTGAGATATGGTCTGGTTTTGAAATGATAATTCAATAATGGACTACATCCAAGTGTCAAGCATGTAGACAGCCGCCACAAGACGTCTTCCCAGGACCGCATGCATGCTTTATTTAGGGAATAAGGCACGGGGCATGGCCGTGGAGTGAGACATGCACGCGGAAATTGCAGCAACAGTCCTAGATATCGATTTACCTTTAGCGCTATACAGCCAACACATCAGTCATAACAATAGTTAATGCCCGTGATGATAAGCCCAAGGGTCTATACCCAGATGCCCTTCAAAATGCAGGTAAGCATTGATATATATGTAGAACAAGTTCTTGAATAAAAACATGAGCACTGCTGATAAAGACAACCTTTTTCTGCAAATACATTATTGGACCCACAACTTATAAAGTATCCATCCCTCAATCAGTCATGCAGTTACAGAGAGGGCGATAACATCATAATTAGTAGCTAGACTTGCTCAGCTAATACTACAGAAAATACCTTAAATTATATATGAATGATTACAAGCACAGATGTTTATTCATTGCATTTTTAATTCTAGAAATTGACAACTAAGTGAGTTTGTAGTAATGTATCGTCCCAAGTGACAAATAATCCATCAATAATGCACGCTGCCCATTCTTTTCCCATGATACATAAATGAGGCCATGCTGAATATATACCTTCCCACCTGAATAATTTATAAATGTACAATGCAGTACCGAAATTTTAAAGAATTTCATTATTGAAGAAGGAATACATCTCTGATGGCATTCCATGTGAATATATAATCAAAGGCTGAAATGTAAAATAGAAAAAAAAAACACTTTAGCATTTAAGGAAATCCCCGTTCTGTAAGTCCACTAACCACTTTGGAACCACCCCACAACTATTTTATAAATGTTGCTCTGGCCCAATAACTCTCTATGGCAGTTTTCATACGTCATCCACAAAGGCTTAAATGGGCAAATGTTAATAATACATTCATGGAAAGCTAAAATGCAGTTCAACCACCTTGTGTTTAGGATAAATGCGTACGATATATGAAGAAAGAAGACATTATGATGAAGTTGAGGTGAACAGTGCTGAACTAATGAGATTGTATAATGGGACTTTCTTGGGTAATGCACCCCAAAACCTAAATAAATACAACCCTGCTCCAGCGGGAGCACATTTTACTTTGCCCAAATGGATTATTTTATATCCTAGTATTTGAGGACGATCAGTGTATATAGTACTCACCGTTTTTGTGAAAAACATCCCATTCCCTATGGGAGTGATATAAGCAGGAAAGTTACGCACAAGAGCTTTTCACCAAACACTTTCAGATCCTCAGCTCAATTTTTGGCTATGTGCCATTGGAGACGTGATGCAGACGCAGTGCTTGTATGTCTTGTGCAGCGTGCCAACCCTTTGAATTGGGGGGGGGGGGGGAGGGGGTGATGGGGTGTGGGTTCAAGCCTTTTAGATCAGGATAATTTATGAATGCATCCTTGGTCCTAGCCCTTGAAGTACGACAAGGCATCAAAGTCCTATAATTATAATCAACTCAGGGAACCTGGTACTCTTAGTCTTATACCGGCATCCCATGATAATCACAATTTTATCTCTCTACTGACAGTCTTTAAGTTCCGGGTGAGTGTTTTAGCAGTGTCCTTAGCATCATGATGGATGTACTGGTGAATATAGGGGCACATTCAACTTCCATACAGCAGATCTGTATGTGATGCACTGATGTATTGAGAATAAGTTACCCACTGTGTTAAAATGAAGCTTAATGGTTAGAACTGCAGGCTTACGGAAATTATGCTGATACAGATTTGCCAAAACTTACATTGCGATGTGAAAAGCCATCTGTTCAATAAGTGGACATGTAAACCAGAGGCAAAAGCCTTTTGACCTTTAATCCCCAATAGCCGCACTCGACTTAAACTCTTTTAAGATCAAGATCATTTGTTGTAATAATGCATCAGTGCTGTCCTGCAAAGAAATCTCTCTGTGCTACTTTGGCACATAATTATGGCCCTATTGTGAGTGTATCAATAATTGGAGCCAGATCCCTAAAGTGTGAATATTTAAAGTGCGTTTATGATACCGCTAATACAGTCACTAATGCATCATGTCCATTGGTCATTATGATGACTGGATATAGCCCTGGTGAACGTCCATCATGTATTATGCTGACATTATTGGATTATAATTGGGGAGCCAGATCGCTGAAATGTGAATATTTTAAAAGGACTTGGTGTTGAGCGCTAGAGAAGATATGACCTACGGGTTTGGGTGATTTGATAGTGCAGATTCCAGATCTGAACTGCTTGAGGCCATATCTAGGTCTGAACAAGGTCAAATTCAAGGTCAAAGGTCATGATTTGGCTTCAAAATCTATTTCAAAAGGATACACATATCTGCACAAAAATACAAAGGCATTATACTCAAGCATTATTCCTATAACAGAGGGTTAGTTCCATATATGGGTCATCGGTTGACTGATTTTGGCTGACCTTGACTGGGTTCAAGGGTGGTTTGTCTAAGGTCAAACTTTGAAAAATGCCTTAATGTGTTATGCTACATTACAGTTTGTGTAGCTAGGGCAATTAGGTGGAAATAGACAGGAGTTCTGACATTATGAGTCAATTTAAGGTCAATCAATTTTCAATGGGTACAGCATGGCTAGTGACAGGGCTGACCCTGCCCTAATCTGATGTTCTCCGAGAAAGCACTGTGAAAGTTAGAGATGTATCTGAGATACTTACTGCAGTCTCTGTTATCATGCACTGTTTCTTAATTATGCTCATCCACATTGGCCTAGCTTCCCTTAGTTGGGTCAAAGTAGTATATTGTATATCAAAATAGCTTGATATGTCTTCATTTGTCAGTATCATAGTATCTTTTCATCTCCTGTATGATATAATGGTCTAGCCCTCTGTAATAGGAATAATGCTTGGGTATAATGCCTTTGTATTTTGTGCAGATATGTGTATTCTTTTGAAATAGATTTTGAAGCCAAATCATGACCTTTGACATTGAATTTGACCTTGTTCCGACCTAGATATGGTCTCAAGCAGTTCAGATCTGGAATCTGCACTATCAAATCACCCAGACCCATAGGTCATATCTTCTCTAGCGCTCAACACCAAGTCCTTTTAAAATATTCACATTTCAGCGATCTGGCTCCCCAATTATAATCCAATAATGTCAGCATAATACATGATGGACGTTCACCAGGGCTATATCCAGTCATCATAATGACCAATGGACATGATGCATTAGTGACTGTATTAGCGGTATCATAAACGCACTCTGTCCTTGGCGGTCATTATGCAGCAGTATTGTGCACTCTGCCCATGTGCCCCATGAATGCAACCCTGGTGATATAGGCCTATAGACAAAATTGCTAGACTTCAAAGAAAGAGACTGCTGCAGGTGAGACTCTTCTTAGGCAAAACTACCTTGTGTCGTGCACAAGTGGTCAAAACAAGAGCACTTGAAAGAATAGATTATGTGGCAAAAGTAGGTACCTCATATTGCAGCACACACTATTTTTATTCAAGACAGGTGCCTTTTCAGACTAATATGGTGTGTGGAAGTTAAATGATGAAGCAGAGCGTGAATTCTTTGGAAAAGAGGGCTCTTACTCCCAGCTCTATGCAGCATATGAGCAACTCTATCCAGCACTTCCTTCGTGCGACATGACGACCAATAAGCATAATGCATTAGCGGCCCTTAAAGGCATCACACCGCCAAATGGCACAATGCATCAAAGTAAATTATAGCTCTTAGAGTACTAACCTTTGTTCCTTTAGTACTGCTTCTGCCACCTGTAGATAATGTTAGGAAGTAAATGTCTACAAGAAACCCACTTTACAAAGTATTTATTGGGAGGTGAAATAAATATGTCCCTTGTGCCAATACAATATGCACGATATATATTGTATAAATGCAATAACTATGTAGCCATGAAGCCACTCGCACATAGGGGTGACTCTGTAAGAGCATATACGAACCTGCATAAATCTAGTGCAACATGTATGATATAACTTTAAGACCCTCGAACGCTACTGGCTCTGGTAGTCCTGTATCATGCACACATGCAGGAGGGTGTTGCTCCTATAGTAAAAGGAAGAGCTGGATGAAAATGCCCTTGTTTCCAGTCCTTTCTTTTAATGTAGCTATCTGGCTATAACTTGTCCCTTTTGTTGCTCACAAGTGGTCATTCAAGTATGGTGCTAAAACAGGGGGATTTGAGTAGGTACCTAGTTGGGAGAAGTCAGTCAGTATAATAAACTATAGAGCGTGTGACATGAGAAGATAGCTGGTAGTGCAGCTCTCTCTATTTTAAACAAGGCAGGTGACTTTTCAGACTAATGTGGTGAGTGCAAGTACTTAGGTGAAGCAGTGCATACCTTGTTTAGAAAAGAGGGAACATGGTCCCAGCTCTTTTTACAATAGGAGCAACACCCTCCTGGAAACCTTAAACAAAGATGTAATCACTAAAGCTTTATAACTAGAGACCTTTAGAACACACTTTCATACAAGGTACATACCACCCAGTTCGTTGGGGGTATACTTCTGATTGTATTTTTTCTAAAAATGAATTCTTCCAAACCAGTTATCTGGCGGTGATTGTAACGCGATTCTGATTCATTTTAAAGATGTCATTTGTTACTACTTTTTCACAATCTCTGTTGAAGAAGACAATGTCTTTCTTTGAAGCTGTCAAGGCCATTTACTCAGTTTGCTTGAAAAACATATTCCAGAATTCATTAGTTATGTCCCATGAGCAATAGACGAGTTCAGACTGTCATGTACAGATGGAATTATTAATGATAAGGTATAGGTAGGGGGTACGTTGTTTTATAAATCAAGAAATAAGAAAACAGTACAAAACCTGTCATACACATGTCTTTGCATGTGGGGGGAGCTCTCCATAATCTTTAGAGACGACATGATACAGTAGCCATTTAAGAGCTACATGATGTATTAAAACACCCCTAGGCCCTATTAATGATACATACATGATACATCAAGGGCGAGTAGTCTAGATCCGCCAGCAATGCATTGGTTCATCATAACGAATAAGGATGTTGAGCTTTGAGCCATCATACAGCTCATAAACTGGGGTGTCAGGAAAGGGTGCGGGGGGCAGAAGGCTGTGCCCCCCTTTCTCGGACATGGGGAGGCAGACTTGTTTTGCACCCCCCCCCTTTAAAGAAAAAGAAAAAAAGGGTAAACCAGGGTACAAGTCTGTAGTAAACTTGGTCATTCTCTCACACATTGATCTAAAATAGGATGGGAAAAATGTTACTCAGGAGCATGACCCAAAAGCCTTTGAAGCATTCAAATTTCTTATCTTGCTATGCTTGGAATCGCTAATGAGAACGCTGAACAGAAAATCCATAAAATGGAGTTTTATTACACTAACACGCGTAATTACGGTACATATGATAAACATGTAACTAAACTAATGAGATACCAGTTTGTATCTAAGAGTCGAATATGTAAATGAGGTAAGGCACTAACTTGTACCATATGTTACCAACAATGGATATATGTTCAGAGTCCATAGTATAAAGTTTCAGTATAATATATATGGTAAGTCAACATATATCAGGGTACAAATAAGTCTCTGAGGCACTGTGAGACTGATAGGGTATGTTGGCTCGGTACGTAAGATCTCATACCAGAAGTGGATGACCAGGTGCCATGATGTGAGGAAGCCTGATTGTCACATCCACTAAGTAGAGCCGATTAAAGACCACCTCTTCTGAGAGAGTGGCCCGAGAAGTCCATGGCATACGGGCACTCAATGTCTAAAAGTGCGGCTCTGGTAATGTTGGTGAGTTGGAGAGGGGTATGAGGTAGTCCTGGAGGGTCTTGCCAAACGTAAACAAGCTCAAAATAGAGAAACGTGCAGAGAATTGTGTTGATAAAAGGTATTCTCGTCTTCCCATTTAATAAGATGTGCACGTTATCACCAGCAGATGTGTGCAATTCTCCTTAGAGACACATTGCATATCCTTTGGAAAGAAAAGCAGAACGTGCATGCCACCATGCACATTTGTATGTACACGTATTATGCTATAAAGGAGGCAATCTCGTTTTGTTTTTGGAAAGACCCTCCAGAGGGATGAGTGAAAGCTGGAGCAAACTGGGATGATGGTACATAGTTTGCATATTCTACCCAGGCTTTAGTAGGGCAGGCTGGAGATGACGGGATGGAAGGTAGGGATATGACTACCGGGATATCTCTTGGTCCAATAGTTTTTGATGATCGTATCACTATATTAATACCGGTATCAGTAAGTATTACGTTATGATATACCATTTTATTATTCCATAAATTCTAACATATTATTGTATTAATCAAAAAATATCTATGAAATTAATACATAGGTTGGTTCCAAGAGCTATAAGAGCGCTCAAACTTTGTATAAGAGCGTTCATGCCCCACTGCACACCAAACCAAGTCAGTTAGACAGAGTTTATGACATCAAAGGGTCCGACCTAATGGTTCACTGCACAATATAATAAAAATGAGGGTCTCAGTGTGCAACCTCATGGTTCAATGCACAAATTAATAACTTGTAAGTGAATGCAACCGGCTGTCACGGGTGCCTGGGCACCGCTGACGCCGTCATGAGTGTCTGAGCACTCTAATAACTGAACAATGGGTTACATAAGCACGACGCCATAACCGTCCGGTCGCTCTAGCATCGCTCCTGAGCAACCTAGGTCAAATATCAAAGCATTTATGGAAAGCCCATAATTAGATGGTCAGAATGAGCCCAAGATCAAGGTGGAACTCTCATTATTAAGGAAGTTACGCCATGGAGACTGAATCAACCTCCGAGTGCATTACAGACGAACCGGCGTGAGTTACGCGCCTATCAAGCGGGCATTATAAACTTGGCATATTCAACTCCACGCATGCGCAAAATGACGGTTGTAACGGCGTAAACTTCTGAGATATGGGGGTTTGAAGTTACACAACCGACCAAGACAATGGGGGACACAGCGGCGCCCATGGGGGTCCTTTGTGGACCCAGCGACACATGAAAGCCTCCCCTCAAACAATTGCAGAGTTAGGCAGATGCCACTGGCCCCAGTCAGTCTGAGGTGCTTTTCCAAGATTTGCTACAAATAGCCTGGCTGCACCTCCTAGAAATCAGAACACCAAGAACTGCTCCAGAGGTAACATCTCCAGTCATCTCCTGCTACCTGCTATACCACTGCACTATGGTGAAACTATGCTAGACAGGCATTGGTTTCCATCATTAGTGGCCAGAGGGTATCTTCCTCAAGACATCCACCAGAGGGTAAAGTCATTCATTATTACATTATTCCTCTAAGCAGCAGACCAGGAGCTAGGTGTGGGAACCCACCTAGAACTATGCTGGACATTGTATTATTGTTACCTCACAGGTGGAGTGGAACAGAACATTGTACTTTATAAACTATTGTATATTTACTGTATGTGCAAAATACCTACATACTAACTACTGTATGATTGATATTTCTTACATGTTGCCTAAAGCTGAATAAACCAGTGACAACTGGAAATAACACTATTTTATGAGAGCTTAATGTATTTACACTATATACCACTAGTCTTATGATATTTCTCATATGACAACTTGATCATGCACAATTACTAGTATGACAAAGTGGTGGAGAACATCCTACTAAGATCCCAAATTACCCAATGCTCTCATAAAAATTAAGCTGGCAACATTACTAAAAACAATCATACACACAGTAAACCCCACTCCACCCACCCAGTGACCTTGACACCATGTCCACAAAGGTCACCAGTGAGATCTCCCACATACCAGTGAGATCTCCCACATACCAGTGAGATCTCCCACATACCAGTGAGATCTCCCACACATCAGTGAGATCTCCCACACATCAGTGAGATCTCCCTCACATCAATGAGATCTCCCACACGTCAATGAGGTCTCCCACACGTCAGTGAGGTCTCCCACACGTCAGTGAGGTCTCCCACACGTCAGTGAGGTCTCCCACACGTCAGTGAGGTCTCCCACACGTCAGTGAGGTCTCCCACACGTCAGTGAGGTCTCCCACACGTCAGTGAGGTCTCCCACACGTCAGTGAGGTCTCCCACACGTCAGAGAGGTCTCCCACACGTCAGAGAGGTCTCCCACACGTCAGTGAGGTCTCCCACACGTCAGTGAGGTCCACCCTACACATCAAGGTCTTATCAGTCAAGCTGGCAGAACAACACACAAAGACCTTACGTAGTCAGGGGCCTGTTGAAGAGGTCTCCCTCCCACCTAGATCTAGGAGACCCACAGGGGGCAAATCAGCCTCCAGTACAACAGACCCACACTCAGTAGACCCCACACCTCCCACCCTGTCTACTCAGGGAACAACCAGTTCTCAGAGATCCAACATTTCCCAAGGATCTCTACAGGACGCTCAACTCACACTATCTACCTCAGGGGAAGAAGGATCTGCCTCAGGGGGTGGATCCACACCCTCATCTAGATCCTCCACCCCAGCTCCGGCCTTTGACAGCCACTCCTCCAGAGACACTTCTCCCACACCCTCCATCATGGACACCGATGAAGGCCCCCAACCTAATCAGACAGCTGAGAAGATAAGGGCCTATGAGAAGGCCATCCAAGATGCAGTTACTGCCCTAGAGACCAACAAGTCCCAGCAGGAGGAAAGGGAGAGGATCCTCAACCAACAACTGGCAGAGAGGAATGCAGCAATAGATGCCCAACAGAAGGCCATGGAAGATCAGCGGAGGTCCCTAGAGAGACAACAACAACAGATAGCAGATCTCATGAAGATGGTATCATCCCAAACCCCACAGCCTCACACACCAGCCATCACACCTGTTGTCACACCATCTGCCTCTGGATCCAAGGATGACATCATAATCTCCATGGTGTCCAACATGACCAAACTCATAGACAGAAAACAACAGGATGACAGAAAGATCAGGCTACATGAGGTAACAAAACCCAAAACCTTCTCACACCCATCACCACTCATGTCAACAGCATTATTTATTGATCACAAATTCCCAGAATATCTGAAGGATAAGTACAAAGTAACAGACAGTGACACCATGGTAACATATTTACCCAAATACCTTGAAGGACAAGCACTAGCTTGGTTCGAATCCTTCAGGGAAAGTGCCACACCTGATATGTTGACATGGACTAATGTAGTGAATAAATTAAAAGAGTATTTTGCTACTCGAGACAATATCATCTCAAGGACTGCACTCCGTGCACAAAAGATAGATGAACCTGTCCTAGACTATGCATGCCATCTCAGGAAAGTGTGTAATGCCCAACGCCAAAGCGATGAAATCTTGAGCAAGGCATTTACCCAAGGCATGAGGCCCTGGATCTCTGTAGCTCTTGAAAACAAGAAAATAGACTCTTTTGACCAAGCCCTAGACCTAGCCTTAGAGGTTGAGACCCAAGAAAGATCTAGGAAGGTAAGGGAGGCAGAGTCTAACCCACAGCCTACTAAGAAAAAGGTCCAGGAAATCAGCACTAGTGCAGATGAAGATGTTAACCTAATGTCTAGTGCCCATGTAAGGCAACAGGAGGCTAAGGTTGCATCAAAAGACCCTACCGGTAGGTATAGAGGAAATAACTATGACCCCAACTACCAATCCAATAGAGGTAGAGGTAGGGGGGGCAACAACAACAACCGGGGGGGTCACAACAGTAGGAAAGACAACAGCTCTTCCAACTCCAACAATGGTAACTCTTCATACAGTGATGGGAGAGACAGAACCCCAAGTAATGGCAGATCCTATAATAATCAGGGATCCAACAGTAGGAGCCATAGTCCACATAGGAACTACAACTCTGGATCCTACAACAACAATGGTTCCTACAACAACAACAGCCAGGGTTCAAACAACTCTGGATCCTATAATCAAGGATCCAACAGTAGAAGCCATAGTCCACATAGGAACTACAACAGTGGATCCTACAACAACAATGGTGCCTACAACAACCAGAGATCCAACAACTCTGGTCAATATAACCAGGGTTCCAACTCACGCCAGGAGGATTACAAACCTGACACAAGAGGTTACCAGGGGAACCAACACAGTAACCCCCAAATACCACCTCATGTAATGGATCAAATCTCCAAGCTCCTGGTGGCAAGCATCTCAACCGCCACACAGAACCAGGAAAACTAGGATGTCACAGTGCCGATGGGCCAGTGCACTGTGACACCCCAAAAACAAACAATCAATCAGGATTAACAAGGATCCAACCAGAGACAATTGCTAGTGCCAATCTACCATCTAACAGACAGAGACGTCCATCAGTGATACACATCACCCCACCAGATTCATCATCAAAGGATACAGGTGAGAGTACCAAGCTTTCTATTGTACTTCTTCAAAATGGCTGTATCAATGCAAATCTATATGATGTTTCAGATGTACAATGTTTGGTTGATACAGGTGCTACTATCACCTGTGTCAGACAATCATTCCTCATGGATCTCCAAAAGAGATTCCATATCCAACTGAGGAAATCTAAAATCAACATCCACTTGGCAGATGGATCGGTGTGTCATGTTAGACATTCAGCTATGCTGAACTTTAGAATCCAAGGTGTCAGATTCCAATATCAATTTGCTGTAATACCCAACCTCACACAGCCCGTTGTACTCGGCACAGATTTCTTAAGCACTACAAAATCTCAAATTGAATTTAATGTTGATCCTGAACAAATTCTCAAACCCATTAGGGCAGTGAGGGATTTTACCATCCCTCCATTCTCTGAACTTGCAGTATTGGGTAAGGTCACATCTACTCAATCACTGCAAGGCAAAACTGGAGTAGTAGATAACCTCCAAAGAAACAACAATGCCCCATATCTAGTTCAAAGGGCAGCAGTAACCCCCAGGGAAAATAACAAACATCCCCTAGTGTTACTCAACACCAGCAGGCGCCCACATAAAATCAAAAAGGGTGCCATCATAGCTCTATTTCAGGAAGTCAAGGAATCTGATTTAGAAAAACCTCAACAGGTGTCAGACACTACCCCACACACTGATCAATCCATCTCAGCCATACGGCCTGAGGATGTAACTCAATTCAGTGACACAGACTCAGACTGCGAGTCCACATATGCTGACCCTGAACCAAACTCAATCAGACTCTCTGAAATAGTTGCTATACATAGTGAGGCACATGACCTCGAGCCAGAATTGGAAGAGAATGTTCCACCAAAATCTGTGCTCACATCCAAAGATCAGCATGATAGATTAGAATCACTGCTGACCAAGTATGATGATATATTTGTAGGAAAAGATGGAGACATTGGTGCCACACACCTGTATACCCACTCAATACATGTAAAACCTGAGGCAGTACCATGTCATTTCCTACCATATAGACAAACACCAGAAAAACAGGCCGCAATAGGGGAAGAGTGTGAAAGGCTAGTACAACAGGGCATTCTGAGAGAATGTGCTGAGGGCCCCTGGGCTTCCAGATCCTTTTTAGTACAAAAATCATCGGGAGGCCATAGGCTCGTCACAGACTTTCGTTATCTGAACCAGAACACGATAAATCAAGCCTTATCTACACCCCGAGCCGATGACACTCTAGACATGATAGGGTCACTCAGACCAAGAGTATTCAGTAAGCTAGATGCCCAACAGGGATTTTTTCAAATTCCTATAAGACAGGAGGATCAGCATAAAACCGCATTCATAGCAAATGACAAAAAATATGTCTACGAAAGGATGCCAATGGGTTTAGCGACCGCACCTGCAGGATTCTGCCATCTAGTCACATTAATTCTGAACAAACTCAAATACAAATGTGCCCTACCATACCTAGATGACATATTGGTATTATCACCATCAATCGAACAACACTTCCATGACCTGGAAGATGTGTTCAACAGCCTAAGAGTTGGCAAACTCAAACTGAAGAAATCAAAATGTGAATACTTCATAGACAGAATAGACTTCTTGGGAATGAGAGTCACACCCAAGGGACTGCAGCCATCTCCCACAAAGGTGGAATCAATCAAAACCTTCCCAACACCAAAATCAGTCAAAAATGTCAGATCCTTCACAGGCCTATGCCAATACTTCAAAAAGTTTATCAAAGGTTATGCCCAAATTGCTAGACCATTATATGACCTACAGACACATCTCAAAGCATTTGTCTGGACAGAAGAGGCAGATAATGCTTTCAAAACATTAAAGCATGCCCTCTGTACCAATGCTCTTCTCAGATATCCAAACTATGAGAAAGAGTTCAGTTTGGCAACTGATGCTTCCAATGTGAGTTTAGGAGCTGTACTCTCACAGAGAGATAATGAAGGAGTGCTCAGACCAGTAGCCTTTGCAGGTAGAACCCTCTCCAAACATGAGAGAAATTACAATACCACAGAGAGAGAACTACTGGGAGTAGTATATGGAGTATTACACTTCAGACACTATCTAGAGACTAGACACTTCCAACTATACACAGACCATGCAGCCCTAATCCCACTATTAACCAATACAGGACTCACACATAGATGGGCCAGATGGGCTCTAGACATACAGCAATTTTCATTCACCATCCAACATGTGAAAGGTGATGATAACATACCACCAGATGCTATGTCTAGAAGAGAATACCCAGATTCTGGACCCATGACTAACCCTCCACCCCCACCAAGGAGAGTTAGAGCAGCCAGTAGAACCAAGTTTGCAAAAGTAACAAAGAAGGTACCATTCAAAAGGGATGATCCACCCAACACCATTGAAAGGCCAGAGACACCCATTAGGGGTATCTTGAAGCAATCTACACATTACGTTTTTTGCCACTGTGAAAGAGAATACTCACAACTCTTTCCAGATAATGACTTCGAGCCTATTGAATTCTCATCACTCAATCAGATGGTGAAGGCAACTCCTAAGGAGCCACCCTTCACCCCACCTGACTCAGATGATGAAGATTCAGAAGACACAATATATGCTATTACTCAAGCAACTTCCAAATCAGTCAGATTCTTTGAACCAATGCAGGGAGAGGAAACATCAAACCATTTGTGTCCTATGACCACACGCTCAAAGACTAGAGAAATGATTCAGGAGGGCACACCAAAACCCCCCACACAATCACAAACTATTCTAAATGAGAAAAAGGTCACAGGAAACAAACCTACCAAAACCCCACCTGCCAGGAAAAATGTCACAAAAGACACTGCATCTACTAAGTCAAAGAACTCTGAGACAAAGAAGAATGACAAAAAGCAAATTGTGCCTTTAAAGAAAAAGGTTGCCACTCCCATCAAGGCGAGAATAGGCCCTCCAAAGGAGCCTACACACCAAAACAAGAGTGACACACCCCAACAAAAGGCACAAGATAGGCCAATAGTCGATGAAAAAGAAAAAGAAGGAGACAGAATAAAACAACATGTGCTAGATATAAATCAATTACTGGATCAGATTCCCGACACATCCATCTCAGGTACAAACCTTGGCTTGGAACAAAGGAAGGACAAGGAACTATTGCCCCTCATACAATATCTTGAGGATGGGACCTTGCCTGCACCAAAAGCACAAGGAAACAGAATCATCAACCAAGGCCAGACATACACCTTGGTAAATAGTACATTAGTCCATATATGCCCCATAAATTGGAGAAAAACCAATACTGTACCACTTCAAATTGTTATACCACAGCAATGGGTAACAAGCACACTACAGTATTTCCATGACTCACCTACTTGCGGCCATCTTGGTTCAAGTAGGATGCTGTCAGCACTCCGACCTAGGGTATATTGGAAGTCTATGCTAGCAGATACAACAAAATATGTTTCCACCTGCCACACATGCCTCACAGCAAAAAGGCAAGTACACTCACACAAAACACCAATGACAGTGAGGGAGTACATGGCTTCACCAATGAAGTTTCTAAACCTCGACGCGGTGAGACCACTTCCCACAACTGCCAGGGGAAACAAACATATACAAGTCTGCATAGATTATGCTACCAGATATGCAACAGCTTGGGCTACTACTGACTTAAAAGCTGAAACAACAGCAGCAGAGTTCTACAAGAATATAATTTGTCATCATGGAACACCAGCCACTCTTCAAACAGACAATTGAACATGTTATACAGGTGCAAAGTTCACAAAGTTAACTAAACACCTCAAGATCAAACATAAATTCTCCTCACCATACAGGCCACAATCAAATGGGCTTGTAGAGAGATTCAATGCTAGCATAGGCACAGCGCTCAGAGCATTCTGCTCAAAGCACCAAAACAATTGGGACTCATTTATTGAACCCATAACCTTTGCATTAAACAACACTGAATCCCAAACCACAGGATTCACCCCTTTCTTCCTACTTCATGGAAGAAACCCAGCCACTCCAATGGACTTAGGGCTGGGAATACAGGAAGACATATCCACCGTAGCAGACCATGTAGCTAACATGATAACAAATCAAGATACCTCTAGGAGGAAAGCTATAGAAAGGGTCGCCAAGCTACAAAAGGAAAGAAAGGATAGATATGATAAGAAGCTTACACCACAGGAAATCAAGGTCACCGACATGGTGTACCTAAACATACCAAGAATCCTGACCAACACAGAGTGTAAGAAGCTTCAACCCCTTTTTATGGGACCATATGTTGTAGTAGGTAGACCTAGTTTGACAAGTGCCAAACTCAAAAACTTGGACACCAATCTATTGGTGGCCAGACCAGTGCACATAGACAGACTGAAAAAGGTTGTGGCTGTCAGAAACAATGAATTTGCACACAGGCTTATTCCACATGAAGCCAAATACTACAACAAAATTGTCAGGAACAAAAATGATATCACCCTTACAAGAGAAACCACAGGCATAGGCCCTATCAAGCCTAGGCCTGCACACCACATACTAAGAAAAACATCTAGGTGTGGTGCAGTTTCAAGAAATTAGAAACAGATTGAGGTACCAAAGGAACATAAGATTTTCAACATGTATTACAAATTCTCTTCATCCACACATAAGACATGTGTGACTGATAATGAGTTACTTATATGTATATAAAGCCAATCAAATTTGTAAATATATCAGTAGGTTATTGCCTCTGAATGGTCAAAGTCTGGGACCCTCCAAGTAAAGCAGACATGAAGTCTAAGAAGAGTAAGGGTAACACAATGGAGTGTCTAAAGCCTAATCCCCACATGAAAGAGCGCGCTATGCCAACACAGCAGTCTATAGAGATCAATTGACCTTATAAGCTACACTCAGACAACTGTCTAGACGGTCATGAATGGCTGTCCTGGATGACAGGAGGAGCTAATTATCAGTACACAGATTACACAATAGAACCCCACAGTTGCAGACACTGGAGATTAGGTACATGACTCCAGAGAAACAATACCAGGCCCATAATGGATGTGGGTAGGGTAGGCTACATAAGAAGCACTGTGGACCATAGCCCACCATCAGTCTTCATCCAGCTGCAGTCTGGAACACAAGTCTACAGGACCCCACTTGGGAATTAGCCAGCCCACTTCTCCATTAGGAGAGACTGCACTAGGATAAAGAACACACCTACTTCACCTTCAACCTGACCTTACCATTTACTGGTCAATCTCTATAGACTCACCGGACATATTGCCAAGACAGCTCAATCTTGCAAAGGTACAGTTTGAACCACTTCATTTAAAGTGTTACACCATACACTTAGACTTTACCAGCACCAAATCACTACAAATTTGACAAGACTTTAGACAGCAAACTTGCTTTACACAAGCACCATGGGGAGACTGAGAGTTTCACCCATACTGCTAACTATGCTGTTATTATATACTATAGAACCACTTACTGCAGGTTATACACCTGTGGTGAGACAAAACATAGGAGTAGTATTCAAACCTAGCCCTCAACCACTGGTCAATGGACATACAACCACAACACTGTTGTTAGCTATCCCCTACAAGATACCTCGGGCACCCGTTACCCAAGGATCCATAAGGGATAGAATACTCCAATTGACCACTCCTACTCTACAAGATCATACCTCTGGTCAAATAATCCAACAAGCCAAAGAGCTTGACACCTTGCTGGAAATTGCAGACAAGGAGATAAATGAAACATTAGCCTCCATCAAATTGTTCCTATCCAACCCCATAAACACATTGGACAAGGCCAAAAGAGAGGCCATACTGGGTTTTCTAGCACCCCTGTTTCGCGGTGTGCTAGGTCTAGCCACAGTAGAAGATGTGAACCAAGTAATGGGACAGCTCAAGAACATAGATGAAATACTAAGAAAATTTGCTAAACAAGATCAGGAAGCAGCTAGTCTCATTGAAAAAATCACAGACAGACAAGATAAGTTTGTTAAAGCATACATCCAAGATAAGAAGGTACTGGACAGCACAATCAACACCATAGGTGACACCGTCAACCTTTGGGCCTCTAACATGTCCAGGTCACTTGACTCATATTCAAGGCACGAGAAAACTCAAAGGGAAAAAATGCAAGTATTAAATGATGCATCAATCATCATAGCAGCAAGAATGAATACAGTTCAATCACTGCAAAGGACAAATGCAGCCCTGAGGATGCTATCATCAGGAATGCTAACCCCTGATATAGTACCACCCTCAGACCTTGCTAGATACTTAATTGACATTAATAACAAACTTAGGATTACACACCCTGGAGCACAAGTCGCAATTAATGACTTAGATTTCTATTACTCACAGAAGCTGACCTCATACACTTACTCAGCTCACCATATATATATTCATCTGGACAATATAATTCAATCTACCACCTCTACCTTCAAACTGTACCAAATGATTACATCACCCATGCCTATAGACACACAGGAGACCCCCACCAGAGGAGTCACCAAATTACAAACCACAACTGAGTTTCTAGCAGTATCTTACGACGAATCATTATTCATCGAATTGGACTCAGCAGATATGCAGGCATGTGAAGGTACTACAGTAAAGGTATGCAGAGATGTAAATGGTAGAATTTATAAACACAGGCCTACATGCCCTGTAGCCATTTTTACTAACCAGGCTCAACAGATTAAGGAACATTGCAAGTTTACAGTTTCACCACTGCAAACACCTACCACCCATGCTATTTCCATTTCTGAAGATGAGTATCTGGTCACTACTAATGAACCCCATTATTTTATTAACTGCCCTGGTAAAACGTCTGAAACTCGAAAAACCCAGTCCTACTCAATCATAGGTGTACCCTGTGGGTGCACAATCAGTGTAGGAGAATTTTCTCTTCCAAACACAAGGTTGCCCTGTAACTCAACCTTATCATTTCATTACATTCTCAAGACAATTAATTTACCATTCATGGCAGCACTTAACCAAATTTCTGAAACCAAACCAGATGAAAGAGAGAATCTTCCAAATTTCCCAGTAGTAAACCTTTCTAGAACCTTAGAAAAACTACAGGAAAATCCAATCATGGATGATATTACTCAACTAAATTTAGAGCCCTTTCCCAAAACATTATTAAAAGATGCCTCCAACCTTGATAAGGCAATGGAAACACGCTACGTAGAATCATACCTACGTCGAGTTACAGAGCATCCAATCTTCCAAAGCTTAGGACTCATCCTAGGGATATCAGCTCACATTTTTATAGTATACATACTACTCAAACTATACAGACTAGGAGGGACTGTAGCCTACCTGCCTACAGCCAAAGCATTCAGACTAGTCACCGAGCTGCCCCTACACAAATTGCTCCCAGATAAGAATCCTACCAAATTTACCCCTACAGAGGAAACCCACACCCCTTTCCTCACAATTCAGGAAACCCACACCCTGATAATTGCTATATTATTCACCCTGACCATCTACTCAGCCTACAGAATAATGAAGTACCTTAAGAAATTTGCTCAGATACACTGTGGCAAGAAAAATGTGGCCAAGCGCACAAATCCCACAATATATTTTAAAATATATTGTGGAGACTCAAACTTCGCGCTACCCTTGAGGCCAATACCACATGAATTTGATGGGATTAAATCAGCAGCTGCCCCTACCTATAAGGATATAGTGGTTAAAACCTTCCCACTACCTAAGGCTATATTTACCTGGAATGGACCAGCAGTTATAACAACACAGAGAGGAGAATTTGCTTATCACCTCCCTCAGGTGATACACCTACCTTGGCGCACTAGGTTCAGTACCATACCAGCCCTTAAAAACAAAGGACTGTACTACTCCATGATTCTCCAGAATGATTGTGGCACCAGCCCGGTGACCATGACAGCACTGGAAAATACAACAGATATAATTATTGACGAACAACAGGAGGAGACCGCAAGGTCAAACATGCAGACTATTGCTAATTTTCTAAACCACCAGCCCTCCCCGGTGACTGTGGAAACAGCCTAGACTGCCCACAGCCTAGACTGCCCCAGTCCACCACCAGGAGACAACATACCAGAGACAGTATTCAGAACTTTTTGGACAATTTGCCGGCCCTGAAAAGGGCCTTTGGGATGGCGGGTTTTTACACCCTAGGTTTCAGTCAGTCAGGATCCTACCACAGATCCTCGGGTTCAACATCGACGGGAGAGTGGGAGTCCGATCCATACATGTGGCCGTGGTCATGATCCCACTCAACGAGTCGGGCCTCCATCGATCCCAGTCCGTACTCAGCTGCCATACATGGGTCCCCGGATGCCGCAAGATCAATGAAGGAGACTGCCAACAAATAGTCCCACAACACCCGCTCCCGTGGCCCGAAGTTAGAGTCCATGGGCCAGAACCCTATATTACTCAAGGCCCTGGCCAAAAGGGCCACAGTGGCCCCCCGACGTAAGGCTGAACCCAGAAAGTAGTGGCAGGAATACATGTCAACCAGCACATCACCATGCTCACTGATCTCTCTGAAATTTTTCACTATATAGCCATAGTGTATGGTCTGGTTGGCCTCCACCAGGGCCCTAGCCGGACTCCCCACCACCATCACCTGGGAGACAGGTAATTCAAGGATAGCTTGAAGGTGAGCCATGATGTTGCAGCAGAGGTTTCCAGTGAGAAACTGATGCTCCAATGCCAGCCACCCACTCCTTAAATGGACACACACACCCCCCCCCCCACCCTGAACTGTCCACTGACACCAAGCTAGGCACTGCCACAGACACATGCCAGAATCTGGCACCTAACACCTCAAGTGCCACCACTGCATGAGCACATCAGGGAGGAGACTCACATCTCATTCCTGACACACCTCCACTGTCAATGAAATTATCAAAGTATTAAAAAAAAAAAAAAAAAATTTAGAAAATATACACAGCCACTTGTTGATGTATAATATGAAAATCTATATATTCTCACAAAATCGATGATTAATGCGCGCATATACGCGCAAAATTGCGAAATTGCAAATTACAAATTGTAAAATTGTACAAATCTAACATTAATATACATGAATGCAGGTAGATAACTAAGACAGTTTTGTACCCACTAGCACTTGTATACTATACCAAGGTTTACTTAAAGTAACACACTTTAGGTATCCAAGAAAATTGTTGGAAAAATGAATGAAAAAAAAAAAAAAAATTTGTTGAGAAAATTGTTGACCTGAAAAATGTTTACTTAAGATACTCACCAAATAATCTCTTTCAGGGACACATACTCAAGAAGGCTAGGGAAAAGTCAATTAAAAGCAGCGGCCTCCTGCCGAAATTGCCAATTAATACACCCATATAGCAAAATCACAGAGTAACTCAGAGACAAACAAGTCTATTGTACATGAAGTACTTTGTTTTTCCGGTCCTCGGAAAAATTTGTCTCAAATCCCAAAAATTGTGTAGTGTAAACTAGATTGTACGTTTGTACCCAATTTGCACACTAAAATTGTATGTTGCACACCAGATTGTATGCTTGTACCCAACTTGCACACTAAAATTGTATGTTTGCACACCAGATTGTATGTTTGTACCCAATTTGCACACTAAAATTGTATGTTTGCACACTAGATTGTAAGTTTGTACCCAATTTGCACACTGAAATTGTATGTTGCACATTATACTGTATGTCTGTACCCAATTCATACACTAAATCGGATTTCTTACAAAATCAACATTTCCATGTGTAACCAAGCTGTACGCAAAATTATATATGTGCATACAAAAAAAAAATTATCAATTGAACGCAAAATTGTATATTTGCATACAGAAATTATCAATTGAACGCAAAATTATATATTGGCATACTAAAATTGTGAATTGAACGCGAAATTGTATATTTGCACACTAAAATTGCCAAATGAAAGCGAAATTGTATATTTGCACACTAAAATTGCCAAATGAACGCGAAATTGTATATTTGCACACTAAAACTGCCAAATGAACGCGAAAATGTATATTTGCATACTAAAATTGTCAATTGAACGCAATTACACGCGAAATTGTAAATTTGCACACCAAAATTGTCATTTATGTTCAATTTGCACACTAAATTGAACGTTAAATGCCAAAATTGCACACTATTTGCCAAATTGTATGTTGTACATAAAAATGGAAAATTGTACCCAAAATTGATGTTACATAAGCAAATACACCCAAGTATGGTAAGGTATAGAATCTCGGAAATGTACTAATACCCAGGAGAAAATTGTTTATACTGACAAAGCTCTACCACAAAAATTGCATTTGAAGCACTCCCCATCACTTCAAATCCTCTTACAAACAGTATGACTCCAAATGAGGTGAAAATATATATATATTGTACATTCCCTCAGCGAAATGACGGAGTTTCGCATTCTCTCGGGGGAGAGGGAGTATTCTATGATATACCATTTTATTATTCCATAAATTCTAACATATTATTGTAGTAATCAAAAAATATCTATGAAATTAATACATAGGTTGGTTCCAAGAGCTATAAGAGCGCTCAAACTTTGTATAAGAGCGTTCATGCCCCACTGCACACCAAACCAAGTCAGTTAGACAGAGTTTATGACATCAAAGGGTCCGACCTAATGGTTCACTGCACAATATAATAAAAATGAGGGTCTCAGTGTGCGACCTCATGGTTCAATGCACAAATTAATAACTTGTAAGTGAATGCAACCGGCCGTCATGGGTGCCTGAGCACCGCTGACGCCGTCATGAGTGTCTGAGCACTCTAATAACTGAACAATGGGTTACATAAGCACGACGCCATAACCGTCCGGTCGCTCTAGCGTCGCTCCTGAGCAACCTAGGTCAAATATCAAAGCATTTATGGAAAGCCCATAATTAGACGGTCAGAATGATCAAGGCGGAACTCCCATTATTAAGGAAGTTACGCCATGGAGACTGAATCGACCTCCGAGTGCACTACAGACGAACTGGCGCGAGTTACGCGCCTATCAAGTGGGCATTATAAACTTGGCATATTCAACTCCGCGCATGCGCAAAATGACGGTTGTAACGGCGTAAACTTCCGAGATATGGGGGTTTGAAGTTACACAACCGACCAAGACAATGGGGGACACAGCGGCGCCCATGGGGGTCCTTTGTGGACCCAGTGACACATGAAAGCCTCCCCTCAAACAATTGCAGAGTTAGGCAGATGCCACTGGCCCCAGTCAGTCTGAGGTGCTTTTCCAAGATTTGCTACAAATAGCCTGGCTGCACCTCCTAGAAATCAGAACACCAAGAACCGCTCCAGAGGTAACATCTCCAGTCATCTCCTGCTACCTGCTATACCACTGCACTATGGTGAAACTATGCTAGACAGGCATTGGTTTCCATCATTAGTGGCCAGAGGGTATCTTCCTCAAGACATCCACCAGAGGGTAAAGTCATTCATTATTACATTATTCCTCTAAGCAGCAGGCCAGGAGCTAGGTGTGGGAACCCACCTAGAACTATGCTGGACATTGTATTATTGTTACCTCACAGGTGGAGTGGAACAGAACATTGTACTTTATAAACTATTGTATATTTACTGTATGTGCAAAATACCTACATACTAACTACTGTATGATTGATATTTCTTACATGTTGCCTAAAGCTGAATAAACCAGTGACAACTGGAAATAACACTATTTTATGAGAGCTTAATGTATTTACACTATATACCACTAGTCTTATGATATTTCTCATATGACAACTTGATCATGCACAATTACTAGTATGACAACGTCTCTCCTGAGTAAGGTATGTGGGCCAGACCACAGTGAGGCAGCGGGGGTGAGGAGAAAAAAGCCATATCCCTGTTAAAGACTAGAACCGTATGATGCCTTTATAGTTCACATTAATTGTCAAATATTTCCCCCTCCTTTATAAAAGCCCTACCAAAAGAATATCAGCAAATGCATGGGGCCCCTAATAACTAAAAGAATCGAATCGAGACTGGGCTTGAACAGCTTTTCTCCTCTGTTTGGCCAGATACTAGTTTCCTTTTCCAGAAACAAGGACTACCACTTATGTTGAGTGAATCACATATAGCAACCACTGTCACCAAGTGACAATATGTAATATACGCTGTCATGTAATAGATCTTGGATTTTCTGGTGGATCAGAACTTCAATAAATATCATGGATGCTCTGCATTTTATTCTGCCTCAGGCCAAACCATCTACTGTCAAGGCCTTTTCTCACCTTTAGGGACCATGAATCGTATCATGGTGCTTGCCCACTTGACACATCAATGCAGCCTCAGCAAGGTATTAGGGGTGTTTTATTGATGGATCATGCCTCCAGCATATTCACAGGACAAACAGAAACCTTGTTGAATCACCCAGCAGGGCTTCAGATTTTAACAGAGGGCATAATGCAGCAATTACCGTTATGCATCCCTTAGAGGCTTACCCTAATCTTATGAGTTAGCAGACACTGTTGTAAATACCCATAATTTATCTATAGAACTACAAATGGATTAACCGGAATATAGACTTAGAGAACAAAGTTCTCAAAGGTCTCACATGGACAAGAATAAATGTCAGATATATGTAGTACATCCTTTCTGAACACGAATACGTCTGGGGCTGTTTTATTCATTGAGAAATATAAGCTGTTCTTGCACTGCATGATATATCTATAGGTATGTGTGAAAGAACATTGTAGAGTCATTCAGAGACAGCTCAAAACTATAACGGGGAGACTAGATTTTCATTCATTTCCTCTCAAAAGTAGCTTATACTCAGACTTTGTCATGCTGATGTAACCTATGTATAGATTTCTTGGACTTGTACTCTAATATGGCACGACCCATCTGCACTGCATTTGAACATCATAATTCTTTATTGGACCATTTATTCTTGGCATGAATGAAAGACTTGCATTTGCCTACTCATTTCTGCTTATTCTTTATAATCTATCTCAGGCATGTTACGCTAGTGTCTGCCAGATTGACACTTGTTGAAAAAAAAAAACGATATGATAATTCAAATGCCAATAAAAATTCAATTCAAATCTTAATAAAAAGCAATTCTGAACTCAACTCAACTGTTCTAATTGGGCTATCATATCTAGCGGATTCAATGAAACAATTTAGGACAGTCATGACTGACATTCTTCAAGTGCTTAAGCTAAAAACTCAGGTCTGTCCAGGCAAATCTGACCCACTCTGCAAAATTAGACCATTTTATTGAGAATATGTGCATTTCCCTTGTCGATAATTCTGTAATTGAAAATCTCAGGATAAAGGGTCGGTCAGACTGGTTGTAGAATATTCATGACTATGACGGGAAATCCACGACTACAACGCGATTTTCCCACGATTTCCAAAGTTGTGCATACCAAACTTTCATGACTTTTAAATTCGTGAAATTTTGGCCGATTTTTAGACTATGCCACACTGTACGATTTTATCCCTGATTTTGCGGCCGAAAAATCGTGTCATACTTCTTATCTTCCTACGACCAGTCTGACCGGCCCTTAATGAGACTGAGAGCTTGAAACGACACCAACACCGCCCACGGGTCTTCTTGGTGTAGGCTACTACAAGAGCGGAATTGTGGGTAGCGTCCCTCTTAAAGATCCGACTTCTATTTGTAAGATCGGGTTTTAACTTCCTCTCGCGAGTTCTCATTATACCCAATGGTCTACAATATAGAAATGGGGTACAATCTGATACGGTGGAATAACCTTTGGGTTAGTCATATATTAGTCCACCTGTAAACACTCTGAAATATGAGAACTCTAACAGTGACACATTTCTGATTAAATTTTATTAGTGCACCAGTGAATGAGACAACACCAATAGAAATCTGCAGTCTATTATGGCGACACTAAGTGAGGTATCAGGCAATGAGGCTGTAAGCAGAGTGAAAAGTGACAACAAATTCTGTTTAAAGTGACAACTTTAGTGGGAGAAAATATCAGATCTGTCCATGCCTTTATGTCTGACCAGCCAGGAGACTGTTGTGAAAAGATCGGGATGTGGATTCTCACTGTTGTAAACCCACCTTCCAGTTCCCTGCGATTCTCCACCCTGAGAAGCCACTTCCCACCTTATAGTGCAATGGAATTGACTTCCACTGAATAGGACACTGTTGCAAATACAAATGTTGGGAGATCTGGTTCCATGATTAGTTCTACCTGAACACTTCTGATACGATAGTAGGTAGGCCAGGGAATTGCAGGAAGGAACTAGCAGGGAATTGGTTCCTTCTTAGGAAGTATTCACCAATTCAGGACTACTCATGAACCACCTCTATGACCGTTTATATAGCATTGAAGATGCCAAGCAACTACTAGCACTGGGGTAACAGCCATCAGTGTACAGATGAAATGCCAAACACCCGGTGGGCCACAGTGGCAGGAAGTAGCAGTAGACCTATTCAAACATTTGAGGTAGGAACAATCTTGATGCAAAGTCCAATCCAGCTCTCTTGGGGGGTCTCACAAATGCCTTCAGCAGGAGGGCATCAACCTATAGTTATAAATAGGATTAATCTAGGAATGGACTTGCTACATCCATGGATCTTGATAACAAAAGAACATGGGGCATTGGGGCTCGCGACCCCTTCTTTTTGACTGTGCCTGAGAATTTGCTTGCCTCTTTTAGGTCTTGAATTTTGATAGATCCGAAGGTAGGGGCGCAGTCTCGCAAGTTCCGATCCGCCATTGCTTGAGACATTAAGGCACTGGTATAAAAGGGTTGGACACCGTGATAGTTGGCTATAGCTGAGATCAGGCAGCACTCAGTGACTTTTGCCTCTTACATTGAGGAGTCACAAGGGAATACTCTCTAGCTTTTATCTCCGCAAAACGCCTATACATATAGGTTAATGTTTCTTTTGTCGTTATTATACACCACTGGGCGTGTTTCTGCCAGTCAATACTTCTCCACGCTACCAAATCCCCCTCTCCCAGCTGCTTGCATGTTTCCCACTGCAACTATTATTTTATAATGACCTTCTCATTAGAGAAATGAGGAAACATTTTGCATAGGATCATTCAGTGGTAGTAGATTTCTATGGAGTGAGAGCCAGTTAGAGATGATAAATACGATGTCCCAACAAATCAAGGAATTCAGAAATCTGCTGGACTGAATGTAAATTACAGGCCTTTGACAGGTCTGTTGAAGACATATGCGGGGAGAGAAATAGTTATTCCGAGTCTGCCTTAGCTGGGGTCTATTTCTCAACCCCCATCTTTTGTGTCCTTCATCGAGGTGTTTAGGGACTTGTGATCTCAAAATTAGAAATAAGAGATTACAACCGGGATTAGGTTAGATTAGCGTTGCACCCATCACCATTGGAAGTATACTCTGCCACTCATTTCTACAACGTATGGCTAATTTACTCTAGATAGTCGTATAGAACAGTCGCACAACCTCCAGTCTTATGTCTATTGAACTTAGTGTACTTTCATCGACATCACTGTGTCAAGCAAAGATGATTTGGTTGGGCTATTCAGTAAAACCCAGGGAGTTCTGAGTAGTACTGGCTGTATGTAGCTTTTCCAACACAAATGTAGGCAATGAAAGGGTCTGTGCATAAATATTTAAGTGTTCATTTCACTGCTTTTTTTAACACACCCCAATACAAACAATTGAATTCCTTTCATTCCATCCCTATTTCAAAGGTGTTCTGTTTAACAGTGCTCTGGAAGGTGCTGCAAAAAGAAAAGCTTAGGCGGGCCTCAAGCAGTACCATAAAGATTTCAAATAAATATAAGGGTGTCAGGAATCAGTGGTCAAAGCTCAAAACCTTGAATGAGGTGCCAGAATGTTACCCACTCCCAGAGAAGAAGACGGAAAAGACTGGGAAAATATTAATTGAGGATGCTAATATCATAAGTTATATTGGTAAGTGTGGGACAAGACAGAACTGCAAGTTCCTATTCTTGGTACTTGTTTCCTTTATGGAACACCCTCCAGTAATAAACATTTCACAAACCAACTAATTCTAAAGAGAACAGCGAGAACAGCGTGCCACTATTGCTCCCTATAGTGGACCGGACAACGGTCGGTGGCACTGAATAAACAATATTCAATTTGAGGGCTTAGTATTCAATACGATCCGACATCCAATTTGTGTCTATACCATATGACTTCATATATATGTATAACGCAGGATATCTCTGGCTGTGAGTCCATTGCGGTGCACCATCCGTCTCAAAGCCTCAGATGCTGACCAGCAGGGGGCAGTCGTCGGGTTCTAGATCTATAACCCGCTCAAAATGGACCTCACAAGTGCGAAGGTATGTGACCAAAGGCAGAAGTTTAGGTTATAAGGTCCTTGGTATGGTGGTATCATGTTGAGTTGATAGCTAAAAGATCGCTTTTTGATTCCTGATAGAGTCAAATCATAGATATGAGAAAAGGGATAAGGAACATGATAAGGCCCGATGATTTTCTCATCAGGGGGGTTATTCATAACTTTGGAAGAAGATTCTTTCATTGAAATAATCAGGTTGACATGGCTGTTTCATGCTGAAAATAATACTTTTATTGAAACGAAAATCCTTCATGAAAATTGCTTACAATTTTCATGGTATAAATCACTACAACATGATGCAAATTGCATCAAAACGATCAAGAGTTTCTTCTTACAAACCTGATCATTTTCAAACTAAATCTATGTCTTACAATTCCTTAACTTATGAATCGCCATCCAGGACTGCCGAAAGAGGTTTCTAAGATTATTCAAACAAATATAAAATCTGCCATGTTGAACGAATAAAGTTATGAACCAACTAAAGGTGAACGTTTTCTGACCAAACGATGATCGCTTGCTCTCATTTCTATTCCTATATTCCCTATTAGATATGGGGTTCTTTGATCCTTGCTATCCTCTCTACGATGTAGCCACCCTGATGGGAAGTTGTCTCTGGCTAAGCATTTAAGGTCTGCATGGTGCCTTGATGCATATAATACATTTGTTGGCATGTTGAATGAATTCAGCCTCTGGCAGTGCTGCAGAAAGTGTATCACACCAATGCTACATACATGTTCACGCATCATGCTATCGGAAAGATCCGATACACTCTAGAATGGGCTGCAAGATGCATGACCAGTTCAGTCATGCATTAAGGCATCATGATTCAATACTTAAAGGTCCCCCAGCATCTGCTCAACGTCTCCCATCCCTACACCCACCTCCCCCTCAAACCCACCCACTCACTGCTCCCACCTTTTGCTCATTCTCCCTCCCCCGCCCACTGACAAGAGATTATAAGCTGATCACCTGTAATTACAGTGGACAATGTTTGGGTAGGGTAGTAATGAGGCTTTGTAGACAGGCGGATCACAGAATCTCAGAGAGAGGGAAGTGGCTAATTAATAGTATTATATATGTTTTATGAGCGCTGACAAATTACTTATAATACAGATCTATATGACTAGAGCACCACATAACAAGCAACTTTCTCCCTCACGAAATCTTCCCATATTCCTCACTCCCTCTGGAGACTATCTATGATAAGTGTAAGGTGGTGACTAGTATCTACTCCATAAAATGCCATCAAGATGACAATCATTCTCCGGCAAATTTTGGATAAAGCTTATCACAGGTATGTCTTGTAACACTCTGCTTCACTGTATTTTTTTTCTTGGGTTTCATTGTAGAACTTACGCGGTTTCACTGTATAACAAAAATATGGTGATTCATTGTGTAGCTTTTCAGGGATGCCTGTTAGATTCAACGGTGTTTTTTTTAGTGTACCGTAGTGGCCCGTTAAAGCAAGGTCTCATATAAGCATTGGTCTCGAATAAGTGCCGGCGGTAGAGGCGTATTGAAATCAACCTTAAGCACTGAAAACAGTATTCAAATATGCGACTGTCTCAAATAAGGTCCTGGGGTAAAGAGGTACCCTTGAAACAAATTCACGTGAATTCACCAGTAAAATCACGTGTTGAACTGGTGTCGTTCCCGTGAATTCCCGTGAATTTTACACGTGAATTCACGGGATTCTGTGAGCAGAAATTCATGTGATATCACGGGATCACGTGAAATGACAGTAAATTCACGTGATATCACGGGAATATTGAAAATACTTTTGCAAATAACCCCCACTTCTAACCTCAATTTAAGATTTGAAATCGATAGTTTGTATTCCTATGATGAGACTTTCCTCATTGTTTTTGTCTTTGATGTAGATCTAGCCTTGAAATGCCATCATTTCGATTGATAGATTCTGAGCAATATAGAGATTCACACAAAACTAGACACATTGACTTATATTTTGATTTGAGCCTTTATTTGGGTAATAAATACATCTAGAATGGGGGCAATAAATGGGGAAGGAGTGAGTGAGTGAGTGATAGATGTTTAACGCCATTTCGACAGCTACGGTCATATTCATGGCGAGAACTACATTACACAATTTCACAGAGGAGAATGTGTCAGTGCCCGCGCATATGTGCACCACACACATCCTGAGGGGACAGGAAAGAGGAGAAATAGACCCTTTTAAGTCGGCTAGGGAAGCCCGAAATGGGGAAGGTGGATGGCGCCCATAGGCTAAAAGTAGCTAAATTTTCGCCAGATTTTCACCATGTTTGTAACTACTTTCTCTTTCTAATAGTACAAAGAAAGCAGTCTAATAAACTAGCATAGGGTCCCATGCTAGTTTATGGGATATTTATCTATGAATCTACCATAGGGTTATACAGTGTTTTGCCATAATTTGCATGGAATCTCATTAAAGAGTAGCTAATTTTTTGGCTTACTTTCCCAGAATATTTTCATCAGCTTTCTGTACCCAGAAAATATATTACCATCATGTGGTCCCATGCACTTTTGAATCGTTTTTCCACATTGAAAATCTCCTGAAAATAATAGAATTACATCATGCTGACTAAATACTGCTCATAAACCCCCACACAGCCAGCTGGCTTTGTGGCCTAACTAGTTAGTGTGCCTGGTGTAGTGAGTGAGTGAGTGAGTAATAGAGGTTTAATGCCATTTCGACAGCTAAGGTCATATTCATGGTGAGAACTACATTACACAATTTCACAGAGGAATGTGTCAGTGCCCGCGTATATGTGCACCACGCCTGGTGTAGACACAGAAGGTTGAGAGTTCACCTCAGCTTCATGGGCCTGCTATGATTTTGTATGGTCGTTCACTAGCCATAGAGAAGTACACATGTGCAGAAACCTGCACAGAGAACATGATTGGCATTAGAGCCATCTACCTTAAAAAAGCCAGCATCAGCATATTGAATAGAGTAAGCTCCACTGCAATGAAAATATTCAGGTTTTTCATCACACATATAGTCTCGAACAGGTAAACAGGATTGGTGCCTAGCCCGTGCTAGATTTATTTCCTAATTTTGCCACAAGGTAGCACAAGGGAGCACCAAGGAGCAAACGAAAATCAAGGAACCCATTTGTGGGAAAGTTCCATGGTTTACTATGGTGAAGGCAGAAAGAACATACCATTCTTACACCAGAAGTTATAATGAAATAAATGGATGTATTTCAAGGCCAAATAGAGCTAGAACATATTGAGATTGGGGATATGGTTATAAATACTCATGGGTTCATATCTAGCAAGCTATTTCTCTCAAACTATCAGGATTTTCTTATGCAATATAACACTGAAAGGTGTGATCTCAATTTGATAATTGATTTTTAACATGAAAAACCATTTACCCTTACATCTACACTGCTATTACAATCATACATTCTTACATAGAGGATTTGAAGTTTTAGTCTTGGCCACCAGGGGGCAGGACAAAGCATAAAATGCCTTTGCAATATTATACTGTAATACACCATGTATATGGCATGTCTTATATGCAAGAATTGCCCTTTGGTACATCTTCTAGATGCAGCAAAACTGGGAGTACATTTTCTCTCTGGGAGTAAATTTTCCCCCAAAATCTCTGCAATATTCCCCCATCCACATTCAGTGGTAAAGGTGGGTGAAGGAAGCACTGGGATGGCTATTGGTTCCTGAATTTTGAAGATCCATTGATTAGAATAAAATATACAACATTTACATATCCTTTTATCATATTAGAAAGGTCTGGGTATGCCTTAAATGTGGGGTGCACCTTATAGACAGGGTATTGTAACTGCATTTTCTTTTGTTTAGAATTCAAGACTGCATGTCTGAATCTTTTTATTCAAATCTACCAAAAAAGGGATGATGAATCCAGGAATCAACAATGCAAGCCTCTCAAAGTTTGGTTTCCCTAAATAGCCATACTTAATGTATCTTATTTCTGACATAACATCTATGACAGCAATAAAAATATCATATGGGTGGCACCACTGTGCTGTTTTTCAGCCAGCCCTCTTCTCTGGAGTACCTCTCTTAATATGTGCTATCTAGCAGATTTCATCAAGCTCCTGTGTTGCAATTGACTACCTGCATAAAGAAAACAAAAGTACATGCCCGTGAGTTAAAGTGAATGTGTGGGTAGTAGTTATTTCAAGTGGAACATGAATCAGGGGCATAGGAAAAGGGGCACCAGCCTCAATTATAAAGGAAGTTTATCTGGGCCCCTCAGAATTTGCAAAGTATTCAAAATAAATTTAAATTAAACAAAAATTACTTTTCTACACAAATTCAAATGACCAATGCATGAGACCACTGATAAAAATTCCACTTATCTTAAAACAAGTCATCTAAATAATATTTTTGGGAAAGTTTTAGTTTAAATCAGTTTTATTATGGAATGATAACAAATTAATCTACTACATGAATATCAATTTGTAAATGGGGTAGAATGACTTCTATATAATAAACCTCATTAGTGTATTACAAATTATTGGATAATAGATTGTTTTTGTGTGTCTTTGATACTAACAGTGAATAACAGCATTTGCTTTTCATATTGATTTCCATCCATATGTCGTTGCCTCAGTGCAACAAGGTTGTATCTGCATATTTCAAGTTTTGCAGGAGAGGGAAAAGAGGGGTTGCAATCTGTCTATATTTCAGACAAACACATTCTATGATAGTATAGCTTAGCTTATAGTTTGTCCCAGAAACATCAATTGGATGATGAAAAAATGTTGACAAACATTAAAAAACGTTTTATGGTAGCCAAATTAAAAAAAAGAAAATCAAACTGTTCCCAAAATATTTGTATAGATGTGTAGAGGCAAGGAGAAAGGGTGCTCCATGCTAGAAGTCAACTTTAAAATTCAGATCACTAGCTTTACAGTGATATATTGCATGAGAAGATACTCCTGTTAGTTTTGGAGGAATGGCTTGCTAAATATGGGTAGGTATGACCATTTTGTGAATGTCAATAAGCCATAAGTCCCATTGGTCATGAGATACATCTGTAATTAGCATAATTTATGCTAATTAGCTAAATAAGCATAAATTTATATTCTTTTGCCCATAACTTTCGATGTAGAAATGGTATTTTCATTCTGTTTACACCATAGTGGACCTTATGAAATGTTCCTTCAAATGGGATCATCGATTTTCTTATTAAGAATGAAAATAATGTTTCCATGGCAACAGAAATCAACAAAAATGCCAATTTTGGCCCAAAACATTCTTTTTTATGCCAAATATGGACCCTTTCCCCCAAAAATAGAATGTTTATAAAAAAAATCATTGGATTGTCCATAAAAAAGTAGCCTATAGCAGTTTTAGGCATATTTTTCCTATTCTAGCCCATAGTAGTTCCCCCTGGTGGCTAAAACAGGTACTAAATCCTGCAGGAACCCTCAAATTATGCTTGCTGGCTCACAGATGTTCTTACATTCCCTGGCATAAAATAGAACCCAAGATCTCTTGATATAGAGTCAAATGTGTTACCACTTGGACTATATGTTGATACTTCATTCATTACAAAGATATGCTTATAATCTAAGTGCTCAGGAAGTTATGAAAAAATCTGTCAACTTTTGGATATGAATATGGGGAATAATGTGAAAAATTACTGCATAATCCTATATAATATTAAAGGTTCTGTATCACAAAAATATTAATGGATCCCCCACCGTCAGTAAGCTACAAGCCTATCCATTCCTCCAGCACTAGCTGTCCCCTCCTTCTGCCCATAGTCCAAGGGAAATGAATCTGTTTACATGTGTTAAGTATGGACTATAGGTTGCAGTTATTATATGTACAAGTGACAAGTAATCAGGGATGGACTATAGTTTGGCATCATATAAATTTTGATGGCCATGCATCAAATGGATCAACTCACCAACCTGAACCACTACATCCCAACTCACCAACCATTACATCCCTTGAAGGAACACTAATGCATTAATGCATCATGCCCATCGGTCATCATGATGCTACATTCATGCATCATGACGACCATATGAGTTGATACACACACTGCAAAAGGGTCAGCATAATGCTCCAATTAAGTGTTGGAGAGCATGCAGACTCTAATCCCACCTTACCAACCACTAAAATATAGAACCAGCCTGTACATAGCATTGTGCGATGCCTACCCCGGTACTGCTGACTGTCCAGGATCACCTTGTGCTAAAACTCTAACCCACATTAACAATTACTAAAATAAACATGTATACATATAAACCCAGCCTGTAAAATAGCAGTGTGTGACACCTACCAATGACTATCCTGGATCGCCTTGTGTTAAATACCTAAAACCCAAAACCAAACCATTCCTCCAGCACTAGCTGTCCCCTCCTTCTGCCCATAGTCCAAGGGAAATGAATCTGTTTACATGTGTTAAGTATGGACTATAGGTTGCAGTTATTATATGTACAAGTGACAAGTAATCAGGGATGGACTATAGTTTGGCATCATATAAATTTTGATGGCCATGCATCAAATGGATCAACTCACCAACCTGAACCACTACATCCCAACTCACCAACCATTACATCCCTTGAAGGAACACTAATGCATTAATGCATCATGCCCATCGGTCATCATGATGCTACATTCATGCATCATGACGACCATATGAGTTGATACACACACTGCAAAAGGGTCAGCATAATGCTCCAATTAAGTGTTGGAGAGCATGCAGACTCTAATCCCACCTTACACTAAAATATAGAACCAGCCTGTACATAGCATTGTGCGATGCCTACCCCGGTACTGCTGACTGTCCAGGATCACCTTGTGCTAAAACTCTAACCCACATTAACAATTACTAAAATAAACATGTATACATATAAACCCAGCCTGTAAAATAGCAGTGTGTGACACCTACCAATGACTATCCTGGATCGCCTTGTGTTAAATACCTAAAACCCAAAACCACCAATCACTCTGTATGTACCTGAAGTGACCTGGGATGTGTAAAAATAGACACCAGTAAACAGAACAACGGCTGTGTAGGTATTACCAGTCTGCAACATGTGTATTTGTAGCAGTAACTGCTCCAAATATAATAATACTATGTGACTGGGCTCCTAATATGGGAATGACTTGCTTGTTTTCCATTCTAGGACTCCAATTAACCAATGCCATGTCACTTTGTACACCTAATATGCAATTCTTACATTGGTGCATCATGATGTCAAATGGACATGATGCATTAATGCATCAGAGGCCCTTGAAGGGTTAAGAGGTGTGTGCGGCCCTACTGTGGAGGAGGGGGTATGAGAGCTGTCAAAGTCGTGACCATTAGGGTGTGTTACAGTTAGGCCTCTGTGATGTCACAGGGTGGTTAGCTGCAGGCAGACATTGGCAACACATGGTTAGGTGACTACACCATGAGTAGAAGCTCCTCAATATATTAGAATATATTAGATAGGATATTGTTAGATGACTATATGGAATGCTCCTATGATTGGTATGTAAATTACATGATTTAACATGTACAACAAGAGATTAAGATCTAATTGCGATGTGTGTATAGTTTTCAGGTAAGTGCATCCTAGTCATCTTACCCAAAGGTCAACTTAATGCATTGGTTTGTTTGCCCAAAAAGACCCATAAATATTAACAATCAGTAACTGTAACACATCCTATGAAGGGCCAAGTGGGGGGAGGGCAGGTCCTCTGTGTGTGTGTCAGTGCTATGGTCACATGACCAGTTCTGAAGGCCAGGTGTACGAGTCACGCTGACCTGTTCACAGTTTGTTAGATGTGCTTGATACTACGGATAGCATTATTACATAGCTATAATGGTTAAAGGCTATGGGCCACAAAGACCAAAAAAAAATTTAGGACTTTGCAAAGCATGTTGTAGAAATTCATTGTTTCTCAATACTATCAACCATTCAGTGATCATGGTCACTGAAAAGCAATTATTCTTTACTGGGTTTTCACTGGTGGATGTTAGAAATGTTCATTTCCTGCCTGGGATATCAGAAGAAATCATTGGCAAATATGTGCATACATGTCAAATAACAATTTTAGAGAACCTTTGAAAATTTTGAAAAAATCATATGGAGTAGAACATGTTGTCCTCTTGAACCACTTAGTAGGATGTTGCCTCCAGGTCTTCATTGGTCCAACTTCATGCACCTATAAAGACAAATGGTATATCCATTACTCACTAGGTTATGCCAAACCCAACAGAAGGAGGTAGTAGTAGAGCAGCAAGTCCTTCAAAAGAGCGATATTTTAGAAGTTTAATTCTTAAGATTACTGATAGCTATAACTTGTTTTTTTTATGTTGTCCGATGTCTCCGGGTATGGAAAAGTGATGTTTGACCAATGAAAGCTCGTGCAGTCACTGAGAAATCTGCAATTCTATACAACCATCTCTTGAAATTTTAGCCTCGTTTTTAAGAGCTAAAATACATATTGATCACCCTGTTCTGGCACTAATATTCATCTTACAAAAATTCCAAAGGTACCTACCCCCCCTAAATTGGACCTAACGATCACATTGGAGCCAACCATTTGTTGCTAGGACAAGCGGTTACCTAGCAACAGCTGATTTTAGCTAGCAACGGACCCTTTCCGAGACAAAGAAAGACCATTCCTAGGAATGACTTACAGAATGGAGATCATGGATACTGTTTCTCATTTTGCTATTCAGAAGCTCCATGCAAACTAAAAAAAAATGCAATATTGTACCAAAATACAGTGTGCTGATCAGAAAATATAGAAAAAAAAGATAGACCTATAGCAAGTATGATGAAAACATGCGACTTCAGCATTATCCTCTATTGGCAAAATATTCTTTACTAGGCAATTGTAGTGTGTCTTATATCCTAAAAATGATGAAATGAGAATACATTTGAGGTTTTACTCTACTTGTGGGGTAGTGATTCCTTAGCAACAAATTTACATAGCAACTTATACAAAGGAGCTTGTTCATAGACAAATATGTATTATTGTGAAGAAAGTTAACCATCATTGGACTCAATTTCTTCAGAACTGAGTAGATCTTGTTAGAAATATCCCTAATGTAATAGGAAATGTGTCAGATAGTTGTTCAATACTCAAGAGTTGGCACTTGCTTAACTCTTGCTAGCTTTTGTTTAGCAAGTGGTGAAACCTTGCTAGCCTTTGTTTAGCAAGTGGCTCACCAACAGACAACTGCTCTACTCAGATATGAAAACATGATTATGGAACCCATCGATTTATAAAGAAAATAAATCTGAAATTGTGCTGACAAAGCCTTATTGCTAGACCTGTTTACATCTTAGCAATTAAATATTTGCTAAGGGGCCATTCAAATATTACGTAACACAGTAGGGGAGGGGATCATGAACTTTGTTACACTTTGTTACAGAGAGAGGGGGGTCTGCCCAAGTGTTGCATGATAAAAATGAGAAATACATCACATGGCTAAATTTGACAATTTACAAGCATTTTAATGTGATTTTAGAGATCATCCTATAAATAAATTTAGGAATATTGATTAGAAGGCCCATATTGTTACAAGGGGGGAGGGGGGTCAAAAAGTGGTCAAAATTGTGTTACGTAATATTTGAAAGGCCTTTAAGCAGCATTACTCTAAATTATGTTATTTATAATATTACATAGATTTTGATCAGAATTAGAGATAATGTGTGATGATTATTCTGTCACAAACCTTCTCTAGAAGTTCTAATAAGGAAATCTAGCTTAATCTAGCAACATAGGATAACTGTGATTGCATGGATCTTGCAATTTATATCATCATTCTGTCAATGGTGAATAAGCTGCTTTATAAGATCACTTCTGTTGGCAGAAGTGGACCTTTCCAGAGCCTTACTGGTAGGACTCAGCTATAAGTACCAGCCATATGATCCAACAAACAGAAAGTGCCTAGCAAACTAACCAAAAGACCCTACCTGTGACCATTCTCCTTGCTGGAAGGTCATGTTACAAGACATTAGCTAGGACTTTATTTTAGGCCATAGATATGAACTCTTTCCAGCCAGCTCTATCATTGTTAAAAGTCCCTAAAATACAGCAGATTGAGGTCCCAGGCAAATATATAATGATACATGGTGTAAGGGTGACCTCAGGAATAGAACCAATGTTTGTTAAATGTATACAAAACTGACTGATTTGTAATCTGTATGTAGTTTCCTTTCATATGATACCATGATACCTGGCATTACTTATTGAAAATAATTATTGATGGGGCCCAGAATAATGTTATTAGTTACTTTGAATGCTCTCCTCATAGTGCATTAATGTACTAGCCATATTTGACATGGTAGTGCATTAATGCACTAGCTGGCTGGAAAGAGTTAAAAAGACATAGACCATCTGTCTGTCACCAGTGATCATCATCTAGATGATGGAAAACATCCATATAACAATTAACATTCTATCCAGATATGTTCAAATTGAAGTAAGGGAACTACTATAGCCTACATATTTCAGGGCATTGCCACATGTACATTCATGATAGGCTTTTGCATTTGAACATTCATTTTTACACTCCACCTTCTCAGTTGGTACTGAGATACTTGGAAGGGTTGGCATGATACATTGATGTAGCATTTGCTAAAGGACTGACTAGCATTGCATTGGAGAAAAATGACATATGAAGGCATTTAATGACCATAAGGAGGTAATTTCATCACCCTGTACACACACCCAAAGTCACAGACCAATACTCTAAGCATTGGCCTAAGGTAATTGACTTGAGGCTAAGGCTACGAGGCATAGGGGCATCCTACATTGTATATGACAAGACAAGGGTTGGATTCATGTAGAAGCCATGCTATTTACACATGATTCTATGGTAGTATTAGGTACATAAGGAGTATCTTCTTGTTACAGTTCCTATAATTCTAATCCTTGGTCATTAATTTATTCTAATAATGTTGCTAAATATCACTCAAAAGGATTAATTAATAGGTCCTACATACTGGAAGCAAGATATTTACCAAGCCTCAGAATACCCAGGATATTCTTTGTATGCTTTAGAATGAGAGAGTTCAAGATGGTGATTATGTGTTATGTATGATGGCATGTAACAGCACATAGGGGCAATATTTAATTTTAGCCTTACCATTTTGGTGGGAGAGCTTTGATCATTATCAGTAGGTAATTTGAATCAGTCTGTATATTTTATATGACTTTGTATAAACTGGTATATGCCTTGTGGCTGATTGGATCTACGGTTAATATAGCTCTTGATAGCGACTTGACTTGACATGTTAATGTTGGTAGAATTCCCTGACTTTTCCTTGACAGGAATGGAATGATACCACTGATAGTGGGTAATCAAGCACATAGACTTCATGTCACACTTATCATAACAGCAATTACTAAGGTATGGCAGGTTACAAAATGACACCCAATGAAATATTAAGATATCATCTGTGTGCTGAGACTTGTATGAGATGCACATAAATCACAGACTGACCTGTCACCTCAACCCGATACATAAGCTGCTTTCAATGATACTTTGCTGATGGTATCTTGAGCCAAAGTAGTGACAGTTGATTTTGTATTTAAGTCTGCAGAACTTGTATGAAGCCCCTGTATAAGATGTGGCTTATAGGTCATTTCAGGCTCTGGCTGCAGCTCGAGGTATATTACTTTGACTCAGGGTCCAGCTTATAATTGGGAGTACCATACTATAGAATAGTAGTAATCTAATATTTTTAGGCCGCTAGGTATGGTTTATATTATTTTCCAAAATAGAAAAAGGAAATGAGTAGCTGGGTGATTTCTTTTTTTTTCTACGGGGACATTTTATGATAGGATCATATATTTCAAGCAAATATAGCTTACTAATATTTGAATCTCATTGGATCTACATTTATATTATACACATGTACATGAACTTGGCTTTCACATGGTCCTTGGAATGTGGTTTGCTTACAAACAATACACTCATGATGTCTCTTGCCCAGCAATAGACATATTTAGTAAGAAGCCCCTGTGATCACTAGAATACCTGGCAGATATCTTTTCATTTCTGGAGCATCTGTGTGTCAGTTGGTAGGCTACTTGCTATGCAAAAGCTAGTACTTTCTAAACAATAACCAACTGCACAATTTTTAAATATAATTATTTCCTATTTTGGGGGGTATTTTGAGGTATAATTGTTTTCAAATACATTGAGTCCATGGATGCTTAGTTCTCATCAAATCCAAATGTCTTTTTATGAATATATGTCTCAATATAGTTTGCTAAGTAAATTTGTTGTTGCTAGGTAATCAGCTCTAGGAGTAAAGTGAAAGCCTCAGATGTTTTTGAGGATATAAGGCACACTACAATTATCCATTAAATAATATTTTTCCAATAGAAGATAATGCTGAAATTGCATGTTTTCATTATGCTTGCTATATCATTTTTTTTCTACATTCCCTGATTAGCACACTGTGTTTTGGTACAATATTACATTTTCTACAATGGCATGGACCCTCTCAATGAGAAGCAATAGTCATGATCCCCGTTCTGTAAGTTATTCCAAGGAAAGGTCTTTCTTTGTCTCAGGAAAGGGTCCGTTGCTAGCTAAAATCAACTGTTGCTAGGTAACCGCTTGTCCTAGCAACAAATGGTTGGCTGCAATGTGATCGTTGGGTCCAATTTAGGGGGGGTAGGTACCATTAGAATTGTTGTAAGATGAATATTAGTGCCAGAACAGGTAGACCAATGTGTATTTTAGCTCTTAAAAACGAGGCTAAAATTTCAAGAGATGGGTGTAAAGAATTGCAGATTTCTCAGTGACTGCACGAGCTTTCATTGGTCAAACATTACTTTTCCATACCCAGAGACAGTGGACAACATAAAAAAACAACTTATAGCTATCAGTAATCTCACGAATTAAATGACCCCAGAGGGCCCCCTGTGCTGCTCCTCTATAGGTGTGGACGTAGAGGGAGCTGGGTGTGGACATAGAGGGAGGTGAGAGTGGACACAGGGGGAGGTGGGTGTGGATACTGAGGGAGGTGGTTGTGGACATAATGGGGATGTGTAGGAAGATAGAGGGAGGTGGGTGTGGACACGGAGGGAGGTGGGTGTGGATAGAGAGGGATTTGGATGTGGACATAGAGGGATTTGGGTAGACCCAAAGGGAGGGCGGGTGTGGACATAGAGGGAGGTGGGTGTGGACCCAGAGGGAGGTGGGTGTAAACACAGAGGGAGGTGGGTGTGAACAAAGAGGGAATTGAGTGTTGACATAGAGGGAGGTGGGTGTGGATAATGAGGGAGGTGGCCGTGGACATAGGGGAGGTAGGTGTGAACACAGAGTGAGGTGGGTGCTGACATAGAGGTAGGTGGATGTGGACACAGAGGGAGGTGGGTGTGGACAAAGAGGCAAATGGATGTGGACATAGAGGGAGATGAGAGTGGACACAAAGGGATGTGAGTGTGAACACAGAGGGATGTGAGGTTGGGCATAGAGGAAGGTGAGAGTGGAGAAAGAGTGAGGTGGTGTGGACACAGAGGGAGGTGGTGTGGACACAGAGGGAGGTGGGTATGGAAATGGAGGGAGGTGGGTGTGGACATAGAGGTGAGTGGGTGTGGACTAAAAGGTAAGTGGGTGTGGACAAAGAGGTAAGTGGGTGTGGACATAGAAGGAGGTGGGTGTGGACATAGAGGGAGGTGGGTGTGAACATAGAGGGAGGTGGGTGTGAACATAGAGGGAGGTGGGTGTGAACATAGAGGGACATGAGAGTGGACACAGAGGGAGGTGGGTGTGGATACAGAGAGCTTTGGGTGTGGACATAGTGGGGATGGGTAGGAAGATAGAGGGAGGGCAGGTGTGGACACAGAGGGAGATGGGTGTGGATACAGAGGGAGGTGGGTGTAGACACAGAGGAAAATGGGTGTGGACATAGAGGGAGGTGGGTGTGGACACAGAAGGAGGTGGGTACAGTGGCCCACAAAGGTCAAATTGAAGTTGGAGCAAAGAGTTGACTTTCAAAAAAAAAATTAAAGTTTAAAAGCAAAATCAATGTTCAAAGTCAATTTTATTTCATTGTTGTCAAGCTGTCAAGGTGTCAACTCATGAATGCAAACCCACTTGTGACAGGTATCTTTTGGCTTTGCATGGTACACTCTATGTCTTTCTATATGTCTATACCAGCAACTACTGGGTAGCTATTGGTTCCCTCACACAATAACTGATGGTTCCATACCAAGTAGCTGCTGGTTCCAGCATCCCGTAACTGGTGGTTCCCACCCACTGTAACTGGTGTTTCCACACCAATCAGCTACTGATACTGGATCCCATACCAAGTAGCTGCTGGTTCCCACACCCAGCACTTGGTAGTCCCATACACATTAGTTGCTGTTTCCTGTACCCAGTACATGCTGGTTCCCACATACAGTAGGTACTGCTTCCCACATCAGGTAGCTGCTGGTTCCCATATAAACTGGTTCCTAACCCAAGTAGTTGCTGGATCCCACACCCTTGCTGGTTCTTGTAACCAATACCTGCTGGCTTTCACATAGAGTAACTGGTAGTGGTTCCCACATGCATTAGGTGCTGGTTCCTGCACTCACTACCTGCTGGTTCCCAAATAGAGTGCCTGCTGGTTCCCACATCAGGTAGCTGCTAGTTCTGAAAACAGTATCTGTTGGTTCCCATACAGTAGCTACTTGTTCCCATATCCAGTAGCTGCTGGTTCCGATATAGAGTAGCTACCAGTTCCCATACCTAGTAGCAAAAGAGTGATCTGGATAAATTCTGTATGAAAAAGGTCATATAACTCAAAAATGGGCAAATTGAGAAAGTTGCATGAAACTAGGTCATAAGCAGTCAAAATAGTTAAAATTTGTCGAAATAGGTCAAATTGGTTCCAAGAAGGTAAAATTGAATGAAATTAGGTCAGACTAGGATAAATTATGTCAAATTGGTTGAAAATGGGTCAATCAGATCAAATTCTATCAAATTAGGTCAACGGTGGTAAGAATAGTTCACATTGGTCAAAATTAGGTCCAAGTGGGTTCAAATTAGTTAAATTGGTCAAAAGTAGGTCAATTAAGGTTGAATTATGTCAGAGTAGGTAAGGATAGGTCAAATATAGCAAAAATAGGTCAAATTGGTAAAAAGTAGGCCGATGAGGTGAAATCAGGTCAAATATGGTAAAAGTAGGTCAAATTGGTTAAAAGTAGGTCAATTAGGTAAAAGTAGGTGAAGATAGGTAAAATAAGTTCAAATTTGGTTCAAACAGGTAAAATTGGTCAAAAGTAGGTCCAGTAGGTCAAAGTAGGCTAAGGTAGGTCAAATATGGCGAAAATAAGTCAATTTGGTTAAAGGTAGGTCAGTAGGTCAAATCAGGCTAAGATAGGTCAAATTAGGTCAAATAATAGTGAAAATAGGTCAAATTGTTCAAAAGAAGGTCAATTAGGTAAGGATAGTTCAAATTAGGTCAAATATCTTAAAATAGGTCAAATCAGTCAAAAGTAGCATGATTAGGTCAAACCCAGCAAATTGTCGTCATCTCCTGTCATAGTTGGTGATGGGTGGTGAATCACTTTTCTAGTGATAACACAGTGCGTGACCTTGCGCCACCCCCTGTCAGTATTCACTCAACATCACCATTCATCACCTGCCTTAGAAATGTTGTAAGTTGAACATGCGTGATTTTTCGCCAGCCCCCGTGAGGGTTCACTCATCATGGCAATTCATCACTGATTTTACAAAAGTTGTGAGTTGAGTCTGTGTGATCTTTCGCCAGCCCCCGTGAGGGTTCACTCATCATGGCAATTCATCACCGATTTTACAAAAGTTGTGAGTTGAATCTGTGTGACCTTTCACCAGCCCCCGTTAGGGTTCACTCATCATGGCAAATCATCACCAATATCACATAAGTCGTTAGTTGAACCTGGGTGATCTTTCGCCAACCCCTGTCAGTTTCAACTCATCATGACGATTCATCACCAGGATGTCAGCATTTACAGACTAGGATAACCCTATAGTTTGATGCTGTCTTTGCTTTATGGATGGGGCATTGAAAATAAATGTTATTATACATGATCCTAGGCTATATATGGATCAGTTCCTTTATATGCTAGTAAATAGCATGAACATATAGAACATAATGAATGCTATAATTATGGTTATGTGTTCATATTTAAGACATAAATGATAGTTTCTTTTGTCTATGGGATTTAACACTAAGTTGACATTGTGCCCAATACACATTGTATGTAGGCATTAATAGGCCTTGGTCTGATAATAATAAGAAAATTTGATGTGCTCTGACCTTTATGGTGCATTACATCTATTGGAAAGAGGTAAGAACAGTTAGTGATAGAGCATTACATTATTGCATTGGGTGATAATAGGGGCACATACCATGTTTGACCCAAATCATAGCATCTCTCACGATGCATGACGCATCCTCACGATGTCACCAGCAGTCTCACTCACCATGACCAGCCATCACCGACAGTGACCACCAGCCTAGTTCACTGTGTTCTGATTGGTCCATTTTAAATTTCCCTCCAAATTTCTGAGAACAAAGAAGCTTACCCAGATTTCACAACAGACAGGCAGAGACCAAGGAGAACAGATGTGAGGTGAGTTGGCTCCTAGTATTCTTAGTGTAATTTGTACAATATACAGTTTACTGTGACACATACAGCAACTGATATTGTCGGTTAGGTCTTGTACACCTTGTTTAATTATATTAATTTCTGATTTAAAGAATAGCAGGTAGCAGTCATATTCACTGGCTGGTTGTTCACATCAATTGTAAATCTAATGGTGGATTTTTGAGACCTCCTCCACCATTAAATGTCCATGCATGGCTGTGCATGTCATTAATGCTTAACCAGGACAGGGGAATAGAGGTTTGTATAAAATTTGCCATGCACCCTCTTTGTGTGAATCTTTTATGATATAATAAAAGCTATACACATATTTCATAAACTTGTGATATAGTACTGTTTTCATGATTAAATGTCTTTTATTTCCTTATCTTGAAACAGGGACTTCCACAAGTAAATCAGGAGAGCATCAACAACAGAAGCCAATTGGAGAGGACCACAAATTAATGAACAGCTAAATCAATGATGTTTAAATTGATGAATAAAAGAACCCCCCAGCCCCGAAAAAAGAGATTTGTTAGCCATCCGGCGTGACCCTGCGTGATCACGACCATCGTCATCTGTGGTGACCCTGTGTAATCACGACTGTTGTCATCTGTGGTGACCCTGTGTGATTATGACTGTTGTCATCTGTGGTGACCCTGCGTGATCACAACCATTGTCATCCCTGGTGACCCTGCGTGTTCACGACCATCGTCATCCCTGGTGACCTTGTGCTATAGCAACACATGACCAGATTCTTTTTCATAAGTCCACGGTCGTGAGGGCATCACACAAGATGGCGAAAGATCACCACAATTTGCTGGGAAGTAGGTTAGAATGGGTCATATTAGGTCAAATATAGTCAAAGTAGGTCAGATTGGTCAAAAATAGTCATAGTCGACCTTATTTTGACAAATTTCGACATAATTTGACCTAAATGATCTACTTTTACCTATTTCCAGCATATTTGACCTTACTTCACCTATCATACCCTACATTTTGACAAAATTGACCTACTTTTGACCAATTTGATCTATTTCAACCATATTTGATCTATCCTGACCTTATTGGACCTAATTGACCTACTTTTGATCAATATGACCTGTTTTCACTATATATGACCTTAATTGACCCATCCTGACCTAATTGACCTACTTTTGACCATTTCAACCTATTTTCACCATGTTTGACCTAATTTGATTTACTTTGACCTTATCGACCTATTTCTGACCTATTTGACTGGTTTTCACCATATTTGACCTAATTTGACCTATCCTACCCTTATTGACCTACTTTTTACCAATTGGACCTATTTTCACCCTATTTGACTTAATTTCAACTATCCTGACATTATTTATCTACTTTTGACCAATTTGACCTAATTTCGCCATATTTATTCTAATTTGTCCTATCCTACCCTATTTGACCTGCTTTTCACCAATTTGACATATTTTTTCAGCATATTTGACCTATCCTACCCTTATCGACCTACTTTTTATCAATTAGACCTAATTTCACCCTATTTGACTTAATTTCAACTATCCTGACATTACTTATCTACTTTCGACCAATTCGACCTAATTTCGCCATATTTACTCTAATTTGTCCTATCCTACCCTATTTGACCTGTTTTTTACCACTTTGACATATTTTTCCAGCATATTTGACCTAATTTGACCTATCCTACCCTTATCGACCTACTTTATATCAATTAGACCTAATTTCACCCTATTTGACTTAATTTCACCTATCCTGACCTTATTGACCTACTTTTGACCAATTTGACCTATTTTCACCATATTTACTCTAATTTGTCCTATCCTACCCTAATTGACCTGCTTTTGACCAATTTGGCCTATTTTCACCATATTTGACATAATTTGACCTATGCTACCCGAATAGACATCCTTTTGACCAATATGACCTATTTTCAACATATTCCCACTGGGCACATCAACATTGATTCAGCGTTGATACAACGTTTGCAATGTTTGCATATCAACAGTTGATAAAGGCTTGAAATATAGTTGAATTTGAAAGTTGACACAACATGATCAAAATCAACTGAGATTCAACATCTACCCATCAGCGCTGATTCAACGTTTGTATTTCTATGTTGATTCAACATTGACACAACATTGATATGATGTTCAAACAACGTTGATATTTGTTAGCTCATTCTTTGTTGACATGTCAATGTTTAATCAACATTAAATTAACATTGAAATCAATATTGTTGATTCAACATTGACAAATCAATGTTGAGTCAACATTGAATTGAAAACAATATTTCAACATTGATATGTCAACTGTTGATTGGATGTTGAAATGGTGTTGGTTGACAACATTGAAATAGAATCATTGAAAAGGTGTTGAAGACAGGTTGATCAACATCATCAACATAATATCAGCAGGTTGTCAACGTTGATGCAATGTTCTGTGCCCACTGGGTTTGACCTAATTTGACCTATCCTGACCCAATTGACTTATTTTGACAGCTACTCTTTTAAGAACTCGCAGTTACCTGATGTAGGAACCAGCAGGCACTCTATTTGGGAACCAGCAGGAAGTGGGTGCAGGAACCAGCACCTAATGGATGTGGGAACCACTACCAGCTACTCTATGTGGAAGCCAGCAGGTACTGGGTGCAATAACCAGCAACTAATGTGCATGGGAACCACCAAGTGCTGGGTGTGGGAACCAGCAGCTACTTGGTATGGGATCCAGGGCCAGTAGCGGATAGGTGTGGAACCGCAGTTACAGTGGGTGGGAACCACCATTTACAGGATGCTGGAACCACCAACTACTTGGTGTGGAACCATCAGTTATTGTGTGAGGGAACCGATAGCTACCCAGTAGTTGCTGGTATAAACTTTGTTCATATAGAAAGACATAGAGTGCACCATGCAATGCTAAAAGATATCTGTCAAAATTTGGTTTTCATGAGTTGACACCTTGACAGTTTGACAGCAATGAAATGAAATTGACTTTGAACATTAATATTGGTTTTGGACTCTAACTTTTTTTTTATGAAAGTCAACTCTTTACTTCAACTTCAATTTGACCCTTGTGGGCCACTGTAGGTGGGTGTAAACGCAGAGGGAAGTAGGTGTGACCACAGAGGGAACTGGGTGTTGACATAGAGAGAGGTGGGTGTGGACACAGAGGGAGGTGTGTGTGGACACAGAGGTAGATGGGTGTGGACATATAGGGAGTTAAGTGTGGACACAGAGAGAGGGGGGTGTGGACATAGAGGGAGGTGGGTGTGGACACAGAGGGAGGTGGGTGTGTATATAGAGGGAGGTGTGTGTGCACTTAGAGGGGATGTGGACATAGAGAGGATGTTGATGTGTGATGGGGTGCATGTGGACATGAGGCATGTGAGTGTATGTGGATAAAAGGGAATGTATGTACATAGATGGATGTGAGTGTGGACACATATACAGACATGTAAATATACTGGGACAGAAGGGGAATCTGACCATGAGTGTTGCAATCTACAACAACCCTGCATACAAGTAAAGTCACCTTCTGCTAGGTGCTTGTGTGAGTTACCCAAATTAGGCTGGCTGGGAATGGGTACACTGTATAAGAGGTAAGGTAATCAGTACACAAGGTGGGCCCACTATGACCTGGATTGGGAAAGGGTCTGACTGCCTCTCACACTTAGCTGTATAGTAGTAGTATGCAACTGCAATAAGGAGGGCTATTTCTGAACACAGCCAGTGGCCACACAGTTACATGTATAGGGTTGCAATCATGCCTTCAGATGTACAATATCACATATTATTGCAAATAAAGATACAGTCAAGTACTTAGGATTTCCTTTCTGGATTATTGCAAATGCTGGTAAAGTGCTTGAATTAGTATTCATGAATATTGCACACAACAAGGCACAATGCCATTGGTAATATTGAGATACTAGTGCCATATCCTATTTAGGATTGTAAGTGCCCTCATGAATAGAGCAGCAAGAAAATGGTGACCTTTGCATGTCATAATGAATAGAAAATGGTGAAAAATGACAAATTTATGCTTACCCACTGTTACCCTCAGTTTTTGGAGACAGGTCTTGTGTGTAGGTGAGCCAGGTGGAAATGACAGCTGAGGTGGGGCAATGCAGCCCAAACTGGTTGGTCCTGTTGGTGTTTGGGAGTGCTCAGTAGGTATCAGCAGGGGGTGAGGGGGCACAGGGGTGGTTCTATTTCTATCTGATATGTCATGTTCATTTTTCAAATCATACTCAAATATGTTCTCGACAGACACATGCCATAACATGGTATTTATGTGTTAATAGTCCATTAAATATCACATAGTTATAGTCCATTAAATATCACATAGTTCATAGTGAGTCTATACATGAGGTGTGATGGACCTAGGCATAAACCTGTTACAGTGTATTTTCAATGGATGGAACTATGGCATGCATCCCATATGAAGGAAGTCTGGTGTAAATTTGAGATTTCCCCAAATATTTTCCCCCAAAAATGACACAAAAGAGAGTCAGAAAAGTTTTCCATGTGAGTATCTTGATGCTCATTTTGAGAAGATTAATTCTTGACACTCAGCAATGATTGCTGGTCTCATATAAGTACCAGTGGTTAGTGGGGGTGGGGAGGTGTTAAAATAACTCTTCAGCACTAAGATTTCATAAGTACCTGTCTTGGATATGGACCAGGGGTAAAGACCAAACCAAATGTCTGGGTATTTATTTAGTACAGTGAATAAGGCACAGTGAGATTTTGGCCGCTTTTACACGGTTAAGTAGACAGCACAGACAGTGTTAAATGATGCCAGTATATTTTTCATGGGAGGCTGAGTTTAGATATGCTTTTACATTCACCCATTTATGCCCCAGAAATCCCCCTCCCCATCTGACTAAAATGACCTGTTCTGTAAGTGTGTACCACAGGTGGTTTGCCTGCACCCTACAACCTTGACAGTCTAAATTTAGCTGACTCTTTACTTAGTGCCCATAAACAACTTAGCATGCCCTATAATCATTGAGTGCCTATTTGCCAGGCCTCTAAATGCTACCTAACTCTTTAAGGTCTGCTGATGCAGTAGTGTAACGTGCCCATTGGCTGGCATGTTTTACCGATGAAGACTCTGCTTGCCAGCACTTCATTGGGGCATCATGCTGATCTTCCCAAAGCGTAAGCATGATGCTTGAATGTAGCCCTGGCTGCATTAATGCATCATGACAACCAAAATGCATTAATGCATTAGGGTTAGCCCTTAAAGGGTTTAACTCTGTTCAAGACATGTCTAGCAAACATGCACATTTAGTGAGATATCAATAAGGGTCATAATTATTAGAACGGAGAGTGAGTTAGTAATAAATGTTTAACGCCATTTTGACAACTGAGGTCATATTCATGGTGAGAACTACATTACACATCTTCATAGATGAATGTGTCAGTGCCCATGCATATGTGCACCACACACATATTAGAATGGGACACATAATATTATGATTCAATCAACTTTATGTATCAATTTTGTCAGTAGCTTAAGTCAATCAATTTTCCTTTTTTTTGGGGGGGGGGCAAGGCGCTCCCTCTTTTTTTTTCTGCCTCACTCTCTTTCTATTTTGCTCTCTTTCTCTCTCTTCCCTCCCTCTATTGCCTTCCTCTCTTTCTCCCATTTCCCTCTCCCTTTCTCTCTCTCCTTTCCCTCTCCCTCTCTCTCTCTCTCTCTCTCTCTCTCTCTTTCTCTCTTTATATCTATCTCTCTTGCTCTCTCTGTGCCTCTCTTGCCCTCTCATTTCTTTCCATCTCACTCCCTCTCTCTGTTCTTTGGACCAAACCAGGATTCCATGCTCACACAGGGGCCCCTGGTGGACTCTGGCATCTTCACTTTATGCTGAAGAATCAGACTTATGTGTATAAATCTCACTAGAGGGCCCTGTTAAAAACTGGGGAATATCAGGGTAATTCATGGGATTGTAGGTACTATTCCCAGGATCTTCCCGAGAATATGTGCTCACAGAATCACCAGTCGTTCACGGGATTTTCCCGTGTCTTGTTTCGAGGGTATTGAAACGGGTCATCACTTAGCCTCTTACAGGTAGTTATTCAGCATTAGGTTAACGTGTTGTAATGACCCAAGCTCCTGATGCCATGAAGTATGGCAACATTGTAGCCTTCGGTTTTATGTTTTAACATTGAGATGTCCCCATCCCGATTATTTTATGTCAAACATTTTCAGGTTAATAGAAGGTGGGCCCATTAGTGAATGCTGTTTTAACAACTGGCAAAGCTAGTGGGGAAATATCGCTCTCAAGGGGCAGGAGCGAGGCAATTTACCATTATGGGTAAACACAATTAATAGCAGAAAACATGCACCCAAATGAGCCCAGCACAGTGAACAACCATCGGATCATCAAAGTCTTATTTGAATATCTTTCATGCTGATTCCTTACCATAATGTACCCTGCCAACACTGAATTGGTGCATCACGCTGGCTCTTTGAGACAACATGTAGCTTGCATAAGTACCCAAGTCCTTTCATACACTGAAAACTTAAGCCTTTGTGAAAGTCCTCTGTGCAGAGGACTTTGGGTCCTCTTTCAGAAATGATGACCCTAAGCCATCAATTTGAGGATGGGGTCATCATTTTCAAGACATCACATTTTGCAACCAGATGGCTCCACTTCATGCTGTGGTGTAATTTGTTTCACACTGGATGGAATCTTATAAGTACTTTGACTGATAAATGATATACTTATCCACATCAGAAATGTTTCAATAGCCATTGTATACATGCCGGATAGGACATACATCAGGATATTTCACTCAAGTTATTTAGAGGAAGCTATTGGGTGTGTATATGCTTAAACACCTATTGTGTGCTTAAAGGAATAATTAGAAGTGCATGGATTGGCTGTCAACTGATGTTCACATATATTTACTGGGCCTGGCAAACGGACAACACCCTAAGTAAAGGCCTGGCAATTGGGAGGGGGGTAATTCCAAAAATAGACTACTCACTATTTCATTATAAATGGAAATTAGAAATAAAGATATAGTCATCAAATTGACTACCCAGACCCATCATATTGATTGCCTTGCTTCCTCATAAAAAGTTATCAATTTGAGTACTTTGGGTCATCAATTAGGTCTTCAATTTGAGGACCTGGAACTCCCCCCAGGAACCATCAATTTGAGGATCCAAAGTCCTCAAATTGAGGACCTAAAGTCCTCTGCACAGAAGACCTTTTTCGGCAATAGGTTTTCAGTGTATGTAACACATCAGAGCAAGATAAATGCTAAGTAAAGTGGGATTCCCTGGCCTGGATCCAAATAATGGGTGTTATCTAATCGAACTCCTAACCACACATGTGGTTGCAAAAACAGCTATTGGAAGTTAAACTAAAAACAAGCTCCTCACATGTGTGACCTACAATCGATGCAGCGGCGCCATGTACAGAAGTTTTTATTTCGCAAGGTGCCAAGACATATATAGTCATAGTCACTAAACTCTAAATACCACTTTTCAGTTCTGTATAAATTTAAAGAAGGCCCCCCGCAGAGCGACAGGGACTTAAGGCGCCTATTACAATATCTCTGACAACTGCATATTGGCTTTAGTATGTCTGTGACTATGTTGCCGTTAGGGATATGGAAATACATCCCTGAGTGAGAGTTATATAGGGCCACTTAGAACTGAGCTAATGGTAGGGGTTTGGCACTGTCCCTTTGCAAATTATAGAGGTGCGTTTGGTATGATTTGATCTCATGGTATGATTTGAGGGTTCCTTGCCATTAAACCTTTTGAAACATCTAGAAGGACAACCATGCAGGTGGGAAGGTTGAGTCTAATTACAACAAAGTGCAGTTGGAGCGACCGGCTGCGCTTAAAAGCTGTGGGACTCACACGGCGCTCACCAGGGGCCGATATAACCTGACACCTTGTGAACTGCTGAGTCGAGTAGAGGCACTCAGCACACCTGTGGGCACCACAGGTAGCTATCAATCTATCTACACTACAAAAATGGTGTTTAGATTTTAAACATGTTTAGGTCTAAACACGTTTAAAACCTAAACATATAGGTCAGTTAGGTGTCTCATCGACTACACATTTAGGAAATGAACACTTTTATTCTAACTACATAAAAATTTATGCTAAACATGTTTAGATGTTTAGAGTTGAGACAGTTGAATAAAAGGTGTTTAGATTTAAACATCAATATGTTTAGATACTTGGATGTTGAATCCACACCAGGTAGCAGCACTACCTTTGACTGGACTATCTGCACACAGTTATAATCAATTGTTGTGACAAATGTCCCCAAATCCCATGTTTATCATGGTTTCATTTAATAGAATGTCATGTGAATAGAAAGGGCAATAGAAAATTGACTAGATTCACCTCATGCCACCATCATTACCATAAATAATCAATAAACTCCATGTCTGACACCTATTTGATGTTATTCTGGAGTAGATAAGGCAATGTCCTTCCTGCCAAGCTGTTGTACTTTTTCAAGTCTCTCATTCTGATACAGTGTGTAATATATGTACACATAAATAGGTGTGGCTGACATCTTTGGAGACTTTGACAAGTAAATACCTGCTGATACCCCCCCCCCCAGTAAATGAGAAAAAAAATTCTTAAACACCTAAACACAAAAATTCATATATCTAAACACAAAAGTTTTAACCTAAACACCTACATTTCTAAACACTTGAGCTAAGCACATTGTTTGGCTAAACATGTTTAGGAAATTAATGTGATTACAAAAACGTTGCAAGAATATGTTTAGAATTGTGTTTAGTATCTAAACACCATTTTTACAGTGTACCTGCACACCTCACCCCCACACACTAAACTCAAGGTCAGGGGTGCATTTAGTGATATGCCAAACTAAAACCATGGTGAAAATAGTCTGTACCAGTCATTATTATAATTATTAAGAGTCTGGTCACTACGGTAGATTTACCTGGGCCTATAAGAGGCTGTTAATTCTGACATTTCTTTTTATTCACAGTACCTTCTGGGACAAAAGAACACTCCTGAATGAAAATTAGCAATAGAGAGAACTTGTAGGTTGCACACTGCTCGGGCAGGTGTTCTGATTGTAGCATATATCAGCTGTTGTAGCGTCTTGTCAAATAGGTCAGATGATGATAGGATACATGTTGTCACTTTTCATCATAATGCAAATGCTTTTATGATATGCTTTTTCTTTTAACCTGCACATATTTAAGCACGAAGTTTTCATGTAGAAATTCTCAAGGGGCGAGGCAATTTACCATTATGGGTAAACACAATTAATAGCAGAAAACATGCACCCAAATGAGCCCAGCACACTTTTCATGTAGAAATTAAGACCATAAACTTATTCGAGAGCCGCATCAACTTTTTTGCTGACAGTAGACAGAACGTTCTGCAGGATCCAGTTCTATTGTCCCACTGAGTGTCAGAAGACACCATTTCCCTGGCCAGAAATATCAGCACCACTACTCATACTGCTATTCTCATCAAGACCTGTACAGCCAGGCCGCTTATGAAGAAATTTCCCAAAGTGATCAACTGTGTAGATTTTTGGTAGATGCTGTTTGCTGATGAACCGGTTGTAAAATCACAGCTGCCTTCTTAATTACCAAAGCTGCTGGAGCTCAAGTTATCTGTTCAAATTACAAAGCCTTTTAGTTGTCCTTATTGCTGCACACATGAAGGTTGTACTAAGAGGGTCTTAAAATGGTGTATGTCTAGAATGTGTAGGAGTAATGGTTAATCACATGTACAATATCTTGATTATGTTTAAATGTTGGGTTTATGCCGGCCCTATGGGGATATACGGGAGGGAGGGGGGATAGGAACTAATGCATTCATCAATTGCCTTTATTTATTGACAAGTACCTAAACAATTTCCTTTTGATAGGGGGTTAAGGTCGGTTTTCCATGCCTCGTATAAAGAGTGGGTCTTCTGAAACAAATCAACAGTAAAGTTTATTCTCATTAACATGTAATAAACATTATTCATGCCCATTTTTTTAAAATTAAAGTTGAAAAGATGGGACACTGTGTCATGGGAATGTATCAGAATACTAACTGAAAGCCTACCATGCCATGCGTGGTTGTTTTGTAATAGGAGGTGATTGCGAAAAATGGCTCCCATTACTACAACTGTTACAAAATCAGGAGGGTGTTGCTCCTATAGTAAAAGGAACAGCTGGCTAAAAATGCCCTTGTTTCCAGTCCTTTCTTTTCATGTAGCTATAACTTGTCCTTTTTTTGCTCACAGGTGGTCATTCAAGTATGGTGCTAAAAAAGGGGGATTTGAGTAGGTACCTAGTTGGGAGAAGTCAGTCAGTATAATAAACTATAGAGCGTGTGACATGAGAAGATACCTGGTAGTGCAGCTCTCTCTATTTTAAACAAGGCAGGTGACATTTCAGACTAATGTGGTGAGTGCAAGTACTTAGGTGAAGCAGTGCACGACTTGTTTAGAAAAGAGGGCACATACTCACAGCTCTTTTTACAATAGGAGCAACACCCTCCAGGCTGATTGTGTGTTGATTCACATGTGGGCAAGCTATCTCAATAACACATCTGGTTTGAATTTTCATGTCCACTCCGAAACGCAATCTCTGAAATGTCCTTGGAAACTTTGATTGAAACAGCATCTTTGTTTGCCAAGTATTCCATTGGTCAGAATTTCAATTAACTCTGAAAATTGATATAATTGGCCTGGAATCTGACCGACCGATGCTGAATCGACAATTCTTATTATAGTAAAAGTATGACGTTGGTCGGTCGATGCCCTGGAATACCCACCTATTCCAGTAATTCTCTTCTCATATCTATGTAGTTGTCAGATTAGCATCGGTTACATGGAAATACATTTATTGGACAATGTTCTGTTGAATCCATTATTCTTTGGTCGTTTTAACATTGAAAGAAAAACAACAACATAAGGTCAAGTGGCTCTGCGCCATTGTTTATATTCTGCTAGGCATTAGGCTTTTATTGATGAAACCCTGCAGAGCTCTAGGGCCTTGGGTACTAGGATGATTTTGTGACCAGCATCATAAGATAAAGATGTTAAACTTGTTAAACAAACACTCATTCTCAAGTTTAAAACTTTTTAAAACGATTGCATGTATCACACAGAAATGTATTTAAGTAGACTGGCACATAGACAATGCATGTAAGTAGCATGTGAAAATGTGGGTTCCAGAATGGCACACTAACAATGTACGTAAGTAGTATATTATAAATGTGGGTAGTGGACTGGCACATTGATAATGTATGTAAATAGTATATTATAAATGTGGGTAGTGGACAGGCACATTGACGATGTATGTAAGTAGTATGTGTAAATGTGGGTAGTGAACAGGCACATTGACAATGTATGTAAGTAGTATGTGGAAGTGTAGGTAGTGGACTGGCACATTGACAATGTATGTAAGTAGTATGTGTAAATGTGGGTAGTGGACAGGCACATTGACAATGTATGTAAGTAGTATGTGTAAATGTGGGTAGTGGACAGGCACATTGACAATGTATGTAAGTAGTATGTGTAAATGTGGGTAGTGGACAGGCACATTGACAATGTATGTAAGTAGTATGTGTAAATGTGGGTAGTGGACTGGCACATTGACAATGTATGTAAGTAGTATGTGTAAATGTGGGTAGTGGACAGGCACATTGACAATGTGTGTAAGTAGTATGTGTAAATGTGGGTAGTGGACAGGCACATTGACAATGTATGTAAGTAGTATGTGTAAATGTGGGTAGTGGACTGGCACATTGACAATGTATGTAAGTAGTATGTGTAAATGTGGGTAGTGGACAGGCACATTGACAATGTATGTAAGTAGTATGTGTAAATGTGGGTAGTGGACAGGGACATTGACAATGTATGTAAGTAGTATGTGTAAATGTGGGTAGTGGACAGGCACATTGACAATGTATGTAAGTAGTATGTGTAAATGTGGGTAGTGGACAGGGACATTGACAATGTATGTAAGTAGTATGTGTAAATGTGGGTAGTGGACTGGCACATTGACAAAGTGTGTAAGTAGTATGTGTAAATGTGGGTAGTGGACTGGCACATTGACAATGTATATAAGTAGTATGTGTAAATGTGGGTAGTGGACTGGCACATTGACAATGTATGTAAGTAGTATGTGTAAATGTGGGTAGTGGACTGGCACATTGACAATGTATATAAGTAGTATGTGTAAATGTGGGTAGTGGACTGGCACATTGACAATGTATGTAAGTAGTATGTGTAAATGTGGGTAGTGGACTGGCACATTGACAATGTATATAAGTAGTATGTGTAAATGTGGGTAGTGGACAGGCACATTGACAATGTATGTAAGTAGTATGTGTAAATGTGGGTAGTGGACAGGGACATTGACAATGTATGTAAGTAGTATGTGTAAATGTGGGTAGTGGACAGGCACATTGACAATGTATGTAAGTAGTATGTGTAAATGTGGGTAGTGGACAGGGACATTGACAATGTATGTAAGTAGTATGTGTAAATGTGGGTAGTGGACAGGCACATTGACAACATTTGATAGAACTGTGGGCAGTGAACTGTGACAATGTATGACACTAGTATGTAGAATGGTTCTTGGAATTTCCATCTGCATTTTTCCCGGCCCAGGAATTCTCCCCCCCTGCAACCCCCTTCCCCTTGTGTTTTAACACAATAGACAGACTTGTTAACCCCATTCTAACTCTAACCCTAATTCCTTTATTGAACCCTAGGCCTATCTCCTACCTTATCCCTAAATGTATGCCTGACCTCTCTCACCCTCTACTCTAGGTGGTAGGGGACCAGGTGGGAGGATTATTGAGTGGTAGGATCCTGGGGTATAATACTGTGTGGAAGACTTTCAGGGGGGGGCAGTGACCAGGCATGCCAATGATTACCTACAAGCAGTATGTACCTATGTAGGCATGAGTGGGTGGGTTACAATGTATGTATTTATAAACGTGGGTTACCTAGCTAGTTGACAAAACTATAAACGCGCATCTACATATAGTGACCAGGCAAGCAAAAACACCCCTCTGCAGGGAAATTCATTATCAAACTTCATCTCAAGATCTTTAAAATGAGACATCATTGGCTTGAATATTCCTAGTAGTTATGTCAGCATCCCTCCTTGAACATAGGTTGTTATTCATATCTGAAATTGATGACTAAGCTCTAAATACATTATAAACCATAATAATGTCTAAAACACAATAATTCAGCCTTTTTCATAAAAAATGCATAACAATATGGTAATTTTCATCATAGATTTTGATCTAGAAGAAATTTTCCATTTCTGTTTTCAGTTTTGGGTTTCTGGTGAGTATCCCCGGAAATTGGCATAACAATCTGCAACTTTTCATTATTGGAATGGTTACCATGGCAACCAGGAACAGGCATATAGGTTTATTTTGCATGAAACATGTTTACTTTACCATCCAAATATGGGCCATTTCTACCAAAAATTGTGCACTTTAAATAAGACCATTGAATTCTGTATCAAAAATTAGCTTAAAGTATTTTTATAATGATTTTAGAGTAATTTTGCCACTCCAATGCCCCTTGGTGGCCAAATGGGTAATTAAAAACCCCCGCGGAGGGGTGTTCTCCCTTGATGGGTCATGGTGATCTGATAGTGTTTTGCTGCAAAGTAGCATCATCCAGATACAGAGGTATCATTAGTTCAGGTCACTGTGGGTGCGATCATTTATTTTGCACATGGCCGGGGGTCAGAAGAGTGGCTGGTGTATATAAGATGATCTGCTAATTCTGCCACAAATTAACATCATCCAGAAACAGCTGTATTATTACTCCAGGCAATTGTGAGTGGGGCCATTTGTTTTTCTACAGGAGTATGGTCAGAAGAGATTAAATGCAGCATCATGTAGCAGGCATCATTTTCTGCTTTGTGAATTCACATCTCAGTGCCCCTTTTGGTCCTGCACACACTTAAGTTGCGTTAAAGGGGATAGCATGATACACTTGGGATTCATGAATGCAGTCCTAGTGAGGGTTATCATCAGGGCTGCATTTATACATCACATGAACCCCATGGGTTGATATACTGCCAGAGAGTCAACATGCATGCTGCATCAATGGATATCAAATATATCATAATATAAGGTTATAATGACCATGAGGTGTTTAAGAAGTTCATGTGTGCGTTAGCTCTTGAGCCATCTCTACTAAACGCTTAGTAGTGAGTTGACTGTGTCCTGTGAAATGTTCTGTCGAAATCTCACACCAGGTTTTATGACGTGTCGCTTTCCCCCTTTTTTGTGAAATGCATATTTTGGCAATATTAGTGCTGACATGATGAAATGCATATTGTGATGGCATTCAAAATGAAAATCCATTTAATTCGTATCTAAACAGAGTCAAAGACTGTTCTTACATTTTATTGCTTTACCTTTTCACAGAATAATTTACAGCATGCCTAGGTGCTTGTAAATATTGAAATAAAATTATGGATGTTTTGAGCATGGTTTCATGGAAATGCAACATAAAAACCAGTCATCTGTGTCCATTAACTATTATGGAAAGTGAAAACCTTCAGGGCTGAAGTCGAGGGTAAACACAGCTTACAATTGTATTGATGGATAGATTACACTACTCACTCAGAACGTGTCAGGGCATAAACCTACTCTTATTGGTTGCGTGACATTAGAGAGACACTTTTAAAAAGGCCTCTGAGCTTGAAATGCATAACTTTATTTAAGGTCTGATAACTGGCATGGGTGATGCTGAACGTATTTTCATGATTTTGATTAAGGAAATCCGAGACATGATTTGGTTGGTTTCTAGTTAATAAAATATTGTAGTATTTATTTGTATGCAGTAAAGTCTCCATGCTGATAGCACCACCTTTGTCTGACCGAGGTTATCCTGGATGGCTGAGTCTGATCGATAAATGATTTATCTTTTAAGTACAAGGCATAAACTTATGTTTTCTTCTTTGGGAGAAAGTAGGGTATGCGTTAATTGTTGCTGTCCGAGGCCGAGAAAATTCATATCTCAATATAGATACTATCGTGTACCATTTTCTATCAAAAGCCACATGAATACCATTGGAGAGTGTATAAGAGTGGTCTGGATAGAAAAGAGTTAGGTTGGTGGGAAATCCCCGAAGTAATGTGACACTAAAAGCACACACAGGCCCTTGAATTCAAAAAGGAAAAGAAAGAAAGAGAAAACTTTGCGAGAAGGGTATAATGGAGTACACTGAAATTCTGAGAAGTGCCATCCTTTTGGTGCTTCATAAATAGAACGATTCTTAGTGCATCATCTTCATTTCCCATGATGCACAAAATCAATCAATGCAGCAGTGGTGTCTTAATCAACACCACAAGTTGGTGCAGCATGATCTGTCTCTGGGTGTCTATCAACCTAGCGAGGTGCTGGATGAAGTATGTCGTTGCATTAATACAAGAGTTAGTTAAAGCTGCTTTCTGTTGTGTGAGCTTTAAGCCATGCTACCTCCAAATGGGTACAATTGAGCTCTTTATTTTAGAGCTAAATGAGTAGAGTTCTGCCACCTGGGGAGATTAGTCAAAGCTAGAGTGTTGTCCCTTTCTACCAAAATGGAGAGAGCAGAATGAATGGCACAATTTTTTAAAGTTGTTTATTGGGCAAAAACAGTTACATAGTAAAATGTAAAAGTTTATCCTAGCATCTATGCATTGTAGCGCTTACGCTAGGACCCCTAAGATGACTTAAACTCATACTAACATACATGTAAAAAAAGAGCTGTATCCAGGCAAGCAAAACACCCCTTCATTTTACCATCCAAATATGGGCCATTTCTACTGAAAGTGGTGCATTTTAAATGAGACCATTGAATTCTGCATCAAAAATGAGCTTAATATATATTTATAATCATTTTAGAGTAATTTTGCCCCTCCCATGCCCCTGGTGGCCAAATAGGGAACTAAAAATCCCCCCGCGGAGGGGTGTTTTACCTTGAAGGGTCACAGCTATAAGATCAACTGAGATAGACGTTAGGGAAGGGTATTCCAACATTTATTGCAGCTTCAAGAGGGGTTGCACCAGGGTGGGATAGGGTATTGTGCACTAAAGCGCTAGAGCCCATTAAAGGATTCTATGGTAGAATGCTGTTAATACTAGTTGTAAATATAGGGGGAAGGCATTCTTAAGGCACTTCAATTGCACACAGTCCTACAACTGCAGATTCCTATGCTATTCCTATGGGAATACTGGCGCGACTTGAAGAGAAAATAAGAAAGTAACCTGAAGAGAGCTTTGTAGTCCTAATACATGTAATCACATGCTTTGATGTCCAAGACTTACAACGTGCAGAGTTACAGCTTTGAAATATTCAGTTAAACTCTTGATTGCGGTTAAAGTTGGTATCTCCGCTAAAATGACCAATTTGAAATTCAATGGAAACAAAAAGTCATGGCTAAAACACTTCCATACATGAATCTATTGTCTATTGTGTGCACTCTTGAAGAGTGAGCAGTATTTCCAGTTCCATCCAGTGTTTCTGTGGCTGGAAGCAAGGCATGGTGGTATTAACATACAGTTTACTCCCACTGTACCTTGTTACATACTCTATGGTGGTACCCTGAGTGTTTATACATCAGGGCAGCTCCTACCCACCTATAGTAGTAGTCAAACCAAAAATAAATCACCCTTAACTTAGATGTACCTTCTGGGGAAAGTCATTTAATGAGGAATGGGTGGGGGGGGGGAGCTCAAGAGATTAACACTTAGCAACATGATGTTATTGCTTTCTGTTTTAAAAATCTATCATGGGAGGGTACATATGGGATTAAAGGCTTAACATACCCTTTGATAGCAGTGCTATTGCAATCAATGAGCTGACAGAGATAAGGTGATATTCTGGAATACTTGCTATCAAAGCACTACTGAGGCCCTAATTTTCAGGCTGTGACACCTTGATGCATTGGGACTAGTGAGATTATATGTAATAACAAGAGGATGGATCGATTATAGAAATTCACACCCATCATGCCCATCCCAAACACCTTAAGATGGACACATAGAATGACACAATATACATGTGAGGGCAAGGAGATAAACCATTACCCTTGGTTAGAGGGGATAGAACGGACACTCCTGATACATAGATTGGGAGATGAAAAATACCAAATACCAGACTTTGTCCCCCATTTTGACAAATGACCACTCCCTGGGGTGCCAACAACTGTCTTCACCTGTCCTTTGTTCCCTGAACAACTGCCAGGGTTGCTGTGCCAAATGTTTCAAATAGACTATATTCAATTTGTCTCATTTTTGACAGTGACAATATCATACAAGTGATTTTCCTTTGGCACCCTAGGTTTTATCATATCCTCTCAATAATGCATATTATATGTGTCCCCAAACAGCATATGTGACATGTACTGGGAAAAGGGACCTAAATGCACCCTGCACTAAGGGCCTTTTTCGCAGATCCTGTCACATTTTTCTCTTTCTGATGATAAGGGGGATACATCTACTTTTGTTTAGATACCAGTTCAAACTATGCATTTGGATCCAAAAACATCGGAAATAACAAAAAATATGGGTGGTCGAAAGTTTACCCATATAGTGAAAATACAGCCAAAATCCTGACTTTCAGCTGCCTCATAAAACCTTATCATGGAGTCATGAAATTGGTCAATAGGTCATAAGTCTGTCTTATACATAACCTGACCTAGTTAGTTACAAAGCACATGATAACACTTTAAAGGGAGTAGACACGATCTACTCAAACGGCACCTGGTAGCCAAAAATGAAACTGCTGAATTTGACAATGTTTGCTCATATTGCTAATTTATATGACATAACCCTTCTTTATCAACCCTTTAGGTGTGATACAATGGCATTCTACACATTCTTATCACTGGTTTTCATATTTCCTGTACCCATAGACTCATATACTAGAGGAATAAGAAATATTTTTAGTTTATTCAGTAAAAAATTCATTTCATTTGTGACCATCTACCTTTTGGTTCTAAAATAGTTCTAGTCATCTTAGGTATATATACATGAGGTCTGGTTAAGAAATTGTCAGAAGATTTTTTTTCAATTGAATTAAATGTAGGAAAATACAAATTCTCATAGGCGGCCATAGTTAAGGCCATTAAACTTCAATACCCTCCATTGGAAAAATGGACACTGTGACCTATGGTTTTTATGCCTTCTTTATGTTACCTAAGCATCAAACTAACATCGCTAAAAGTTACTAAGAGAAATTGTTGGTAAATTCTGAACCAGCTGGATTGTATCTACTCCCTTTAAGCCAGAACCCAGTATGCTAGAGATAAATGAAGTGAATTGATTTGACATGAGGATACAAACCTCATATCACCTACAATATGATTTATGCTGTAATTCTAGAGGAATGTCCCCCTGAACCCAACTAGATGTTGCTGTATCAAATTGTCTTATGTAAAATTACCTGTCAAGAGTCCACACCATTTCCCTGGGTCTATCACCTTACAGTCTAAAATGTAAACCTCGCTTCATTTACAAACACCCTCTATACTTTTACATTCAGCACCCCATAACTCCAATGCCTGCACAGAGTGGTGTGCAGTTGCAGGTTTTAGTGCCTGACCTGTTAATTAAAGGTTGATGTTTTTATAATATAATACCAGTGCACAGGGCTGTTACACACTATTATAAGCTGTTTACAGTCATTAGAGGGCCTGATGTTTTCCGGAATAAAAACTGGGATAGGAATAAATCAACCCATAAGATTTCAGCTGATTTTCCATAGAAAAACTTCAAATTAAGTCTTGATATTTTAATAGCATGTTCTGGGGACTAGATACATCACATCCATCAGCAAAAATAGAAAATCCTTCACACATTAGCGGACATACCACGGTAAGCCTAATGTCGACTTTTATCGGTCCTAATCAAGTAGTAATTGTACAGGTTTGTGAAAGGGCCCATCCTCCCAGGAACTGCGCCAGGTAGCTCATGTGGCCTCTATAGCTAACATAACTAAAAAGTGCTGGTACAAAACTTTTATCCTCACTAATTTTTCATTATCAGGCCCCTTAAGCCTGGAGTGTATTGACCGTACACAGGATTGGCATGGAATCAGCACTGACAAATGTAAAGCATTATGCTGCCCTTAAAAGGTTTACACCATTACCTGAGTACATTGTGACAGACTACAGTTCAGGCTTGTTCCCCTAGTGAGCTGGAACAGGACCAAATTCAGGTAAACCCTGTATTGATATCGACGTCAATACAAGTTTAGCCATTTAGAAGCTGCACTGTGTATTGTATTGAGATTCAGTTTGTCGCCATACTCTTTGAATACATCCAGTAATTCAACAAGGCTGCACTCATATCTCATGCCATCCATACAGGGTGGCTGCAACAAGAGTGGCGAGTATGATGCACTGATGTACTGCTTGCCAATACTGCATCGGTTAATCAAGACGAAAAATGAACTGGGACGCATCATGCAACTGACAAAGGGTCAGTTGGCTGAATAGACTCCAAGCCCCACCCCTCAGTGCTCCAACCAGCCTCTCATGCCTCCAGGTCATGTTTGGTTTTCACTAATCAGTATTATTGATATTCAAATAAATGCACTCCATTGTTAGATTACAATGGTACACCATGTTCTAAGAGCAACTGGTCGGGTGTCACATCCGCTTTGCTCCTGATAGGGAAACAGGTAGAAACAGACTCAAAGGCACTTGAAATTGTATCTGATCTGGATACGTCCGTTACCATGAGAAACCAACCATTGTTCATTAGGAGAAACACAATAATACAGAGGGATTATCTAAACAGGAGTAACGAGGGAGGCTGGAGAATTTGGTCAAAATAAAGACAAAAATATTCACTTTCAAATCAGTTGTCAAACAAGCAAAGGTTCTTTGTTTAAGAACAACATTCAGCAAAATAAGAGCATCTAAACACAGAGGATAACATTAGATTTATTAGTTAACAACTAGTTTTGGGAATAAAGCTCTAATAGCATCGTTCAAGATCTTACGGAATTTGAAATATCAAGAGCCCAAAGGTCAATGTCAAGTTTTGTAAATCTAGATTTCCCATAATACCAGTAAGCTGAGATGATGAGTTAGTTGAGAGCCCTAATATTGGGATCCTTAACGCCCAAAAAATACCTATGTCACTGCCTGCACTATAATCATTGACTGATGAGATAAAGGAACAATGTTCTCCACCTTGTGTTATAAGTCATAGGGTTTGCTATAATCATAACCAAATTATTGGGTGTGCTTTCAAATTCAGAATGTCTTCATTTCCAGAACCTATAGTGGGTCAATTTACCGGAATGAGCTTTGTCCCCTGCAGATCAACAAGAACATGTCAGTGGCAGGTGTTCTACTGCAGGTTCTACTTATTACAAACACCTTGTTTTAAAAATCGTGTCTCATTTTTAACCCTTTCAAGGTCGATTTAGTGCATTTATGCACCATGCTAATCTTATGGGGGTTGATGTATTGTAGAGGGTTGGTGCACATCACGAATACCGCATGTACAGTGCACTGGTGCATCATGCGGCCATTAGGTATGATGTGTCAATGAAGTTTGGGCAGGTTCTGGCATTCATGCATTATGAAAGCCACTAATGCATGGTGAATTAAGGCACCATGTAATCCTAAAATGATTTAATATCAGTGATGAGGACAGAGCTTAGTAGAGTCCCAAAGGAGAGGCTCTATGATCCTGTCAATGTATTTGGAAGCCATCAACAGTAGGTAGATAGTAATCTTGGCCGCCAGGAGGAGGCTTTGTGAATGAAATTTTGCCCTATGATTGTAGTACATGATGATCCTGTTTAAGCCAAGCACCATTCCTGCAAACATAACCTTTGTTGCACAGGCAGTATGGCCGTGTAGGATGCGGTAATATCGGGAGGTAGGAAAAGATTATTCTTTCTCTCCCTTTGCCAAAGAAAACTGTCATTAACCCATTTCAAGCCACAGATTGCTTAGAGCATTATGCACTCCTTTTAATATGATGTGTGAATACAACCCTGCAAGTGAGCCCACAGTACTTTAATTCATCTCACACACTCTATACACAGTATTATAGTACTCCTGGAGGGCATTTCTCAATAATGATAATAAACATTATTGAGAAATACCCTCCAGATGGATGAATAAAATGTAGTGCTGTTTATATTAGTACATTATAGGGTGAGAAAGGGACATGAACATGCATTGGGGCATCATGTAGCTATAGCTGTCAGAGGGTTATATTCGGTTTAGGGAATCACATTTCTTAGCTTTAGAGAGTGTTTGTTCAGTGTTGACATCTTGTGAATGTGTTAAACAGCGCAACACTGCTTTTATTTTCAGTAAATCCAGTATGCCTAAAAGCCAATAAAAGTCACTAACCAGCCTGCAGTTGATGACGCTTGTGCGGAATCAATAATGTTATTCACACATAGATTTCTTATCTCCGACAGGCAATGAGATAACTAAAACTGTTAGAATGACTAGGTGTCCATGGATAATGCACCTTTGTTTATTCCATTAGATGCGTTAAAGAGTTTTCATCTGAGAGACATTCATTCCCACATGCGCTATTTATTGCTGTATTATCGCTCAGTCTTTCCAGGAGTCAAATTCCCTTGTTTGTTAAGAACTGATTCACCATAGACTATCTCAAGTCAAAGGGCAGTTAGACATTTAAGCTAAACAAAGGTCTTCATTAAATGTTAGGGTTGGGACAGTTACTGAATGCCATTGGTGCTTCCGATATATGGAAGTTTTAGCCTCGCTTTGGTACTTACAGGTTAAATAGAATTTATTTGGTTAAAGGTACAATTGGTCAGCTATCTTCGTCCAGACTGCATTTTTTTTTTCTAAATTGTTTGAAATGAGAGCTTTATATATACCCCTCACAGTAGCCACCGGTAGGTTATAAGCGCAACCGCCGAGAGGAGGTTCAGCAAATCATGCAAGTTTAAATTTGCGAAAATCATGCAAGTTTGCACTAATCTTTGTTGTCTATAATGTGCCAGTTAAAACCCAGCACAATTCCAGCCTGTCATCCTCTCTGCTGTGAAGGCATCACAGATGAGTGGGATGTGGTTAGGAGGTAGGAAAAGATTTTTCTTTCTTTCCCCACGCCAAAGGAAACTATCAATAACCCAATTAATGGTCCAGACTGCTTCAATTATTGCATTACGCCCTGCAGTCAATATCATTATGGTTTAAGAATACAACACTTCCAAGTAACACACCTGGGGCTTGTTTTAATATATCTGACGATAAATATAGGCCTCATGTCGTCATTGAAGCCAGTATGTGCTACTCAATGTACATGTAATATATACATTAGTGCTTGCTACAACTATTCTACCAAATCCTCTGTGCGTGATTACGTAGGGAGGGTTAGAAAGAAGTGACTGATGAGACTATAGCCTTCAATTGAGATTTCCAAATCTTCAGTGAATTTCCAAATTGTCAGTTGTATTGAATTATGTCCCGGACTACTGCCATTCATCCTACCTAATCTATATCGAGAGATGATGCCCTCCAGATTGGTGGGTGTATTGCAGTACCATTTATTTGTACATAATAGTGGGAAAGGGTCATGAACATGAATTAGGGCACGGTGTGGCTGTCTAAGGCCTGATGTCTACACAGCGATAAAAATGGGTGCCGACATATTTCCGACGACAAAATCGCTTTTGTCATCCATTTCCGCCGACAAATGCACTTCTATTGTTCAAATCTGACGAGGGAAATCAAACATGTTAGATATTGTCATCGGAAATGAGCGAAAGAAGTGCATTTGTCGGCGGGTGTGGATGACAAAAGCGATTTTGTCGTCTGCAATATTGTCGCCACCCATCTTTATCGCCATGTGGACACACAGATATAGGGTTATCTTACACCGTGCAGGCAGAGTGCTTTATTCAGTGTTAACCTCCTGTGATAGGAACAGTCGCAATGTTAAAGCAACACTACTGTTATTTTTAGTAAATCTGTTATTCCTAAAGTCCACTGAGCCTATTTTATAGTTGACAGTGAGTTGATGGCATTCCATTTCCTTTTGCTTGTGTCAATAGTGAGGTTACAACAGACCACACATGTCAGTAACGGAAGATGACGCTGGTTCAAAACCGACAACGTAATTCAGTCCATATTTTCTTATTTCCCTCAAGTCAATGTGATTGCCAAGACAGTTAAATGACTAAGCAGCCATGGATAATACGTTAATTAGTTATCCCATTAGATGCATTAAAATGTTTTTTTTTTTAGAGACATTCCTTTCTACATGCTCTATAGAGTGCTGGATCTTCGCTCAATATTTCTGGGTGTTAAATTCTTGTGTTTGTAGAGTAGTGATTTTCCAGCATAAAGCTGATAAGCATTCGGACGCATGTCAAAGGACAAATTAGTATTGGGGGGTTCTGAAGGTCATTGGCACTTCTGGTTGACGGCAATTAAAGCTTTGGTATTTAGGGGATGAATTGAATCTATTAAAGGATGTGTCGCCTAGAGTCTCTCAAAGACCTTGAACTTAATGTGGATCTAAGGGCCCATAATCAGGAAAGGAGAGTGAAGGCAGGGTTAGAGTTTTTCTTCTGTTGTATTGTAATGTCAAATCACATATTCATATGTTATAACAAGGAGATATGGCCATGAGCACCTGTCAAGGCCATGACATTTCAGCACAATTGAATTACACGCTGCTCCCCCATATAAATATAGATATTCAAAGGTATGATCTGACATCGGTAGTATTGGCCGGAATACCCTTGATTAAATCCTATGCATGTGCGCTGGAGTGCATGACTGCAAGGTTGAAAGTTCTTGCAATTCCATTATAGTTCAATTACAAGATACATTGCACCACACATTGGAATTGTCATTGAAGTGTTCATATATACCTCAGAATTCACGTTCATTAGTCATCACACGGCACCAATGCAGATTTTCCAAGTATTTTACCATCACTTCATTGGTGCATCACACCAACCAATAGGGAGTGTATCAATCCTTTAGGTTAGGTATGATGCATTAACGCAGCGATGGTGAGATCATGGAATAAGTCTCTCCTTCTTCAATAGTGGGAGATGGATTTATTATATTTTGGCCAAAGTTGAAGAGGATTGAAGGGTTTATAGGGAGACCTTAGGCTTTTAGTCATGCAAAATGTGTATCATAATCAGCATTTCTACAAAAGTTTGAATGCTAATTTCTAGACTTAGTTTCTCTCATACAGTGATGGCATAGAACGTTTTCCATAAAGAGATGAGTAAATGTTAGCCAAACTTGTAAGAATTGGTCGGCAGCTACAATGAGTACAATGTTTAGAGTAAACATGGCGTTTATCGCAGATTTATGGTATTTAGCATTTAATGAAAATGATCATATTTGCCATTTTCGAAGTCTTACTCCGTGACTTAATGTAGATTTGGATTGATAATATCTAGGAAAGGTGTTCAGAGTAGTCGGTTAATGGGTCTTTAGTTGGACTAGAGAACAGGTTAATTGAATATCATATTCTCAGCATTCATCAGAATCTTTGTTTTGCCACAGTCCAATTACCTTCATAAGACCACAGCGAAGATCCACAAAATAAAACTTGAGAACACTTAATTGGTGTACGTGTCTTTTCAGTGGTGCATTTTCGCAACTATCCCAGTACTGTGCACTGTAAGAAGATCTGCCATGAAATTACAATGGTTCTCCTTCAACTTTGGGCCAAACGTTTCCTTGCTATTTTTACAGAGATTCGTTGTAAAACAATGCTTTTATACGGCTTCTTTGTAGAAATTTCACTGTTTCATTGCATCTAAGATGAGGCAACTTACTGTGCATTTTTTTGGGGATGCCTGATAGATTCAATAGTCTTTTCTTAGATTGTGTTTACTCAATTTACTAGGTAACACCTACCTGTGTAGGTAAGAGACAAAGGTTAAGGGAGAGAATACCAGGAGGCCATTTCTTAACACACTACGACTGTTGTCCTTTCAATCGTAGTGAGAACCTAATAATCTGCCCATAACAGTACCATGCACTAGTAGTCCCTAATATCTGCACCAGTACGACTGCCCTACTAAACCTTATGTAATTACTGCATAGCTGCTAATCGTAGTGAGCAGTCGTAGGGCAGTTCCTACAATAGCCTGGCTTATTCTTGGCATTTTTAAATGAGAGTGGTTGTGGGCAGTCGTTGTACATTGAGAAATGGCCTCCTGCAATAGGATATTGGCTAAGCAGTTAATGATGACCTGTCAGTACCACGCCCCTGTGGTGCTGATATTAGAAATCTGACATTGTCTATCTATAGGTACAACACCCACTCAATGGGTATATGCAGGGCTATAACAGTACTATGTAGAGTCTATATTCCGGGATTTGTTATATCATAGACCTACTGTAACACAATAGTAATGGTCGTGCACTTGGCTCCCCATGTTGTGTTTATACTCTCCTGGGGGCATCACCTGTTGGCCTAGTAGACCCAGGGGGCCAATGCTTGTAATTTTCAGATTGTTCTGTGTCTGGTACCATTGCCTCAAACAATACTAAGTTTACCTGGCATCTGTTTCTTTGAAGCCATTAGACCAAAGGGTAATTATGAGACTTTGTCTGTAACTATTGTCTGTAACTGGGGCATTATAATTAGGGGACACTATAAAATAGACTGTAATTGTGAGCAGATGAGACACCATCTGGAGGGCATTCTCAATAGTGTTAATTGGCATATCTGAGAAATGCCCTCCTTACCCTTTATTAATGTCTGCATTTCCCTTAGAGAAGGGCAAATACAAAATGTAGTTAGGCGAATAGGCATATAGGGCTTTCATTGATCACCACTTTCATTTATCTCTGGCCACGGCTTATAGACCATTTCAGGCTTCTGGCTTATAGCAAAGTCTCCCAAAGTAAGGGGGCGGCTTATACATAGGGTTTTACATTATATAGACTATAGTGAGGACTAGGAATCTTTTCAGGCCTCAGATGCGTGCTTGTAGTAGTCCCCCAAAGCCAGGGTGCGGCTTACATGCGGGTGCTGCGTATGTTTTATGGTATTATTCATTGGCTATCATTACAATTTTCCTTTGTTTCCTAGCTTTGTGGCAGCATTTAGATGCATGTAGTAAAACATTTTGAAACCCTGCAATTACCTGGATCCTTCTGTAACTAGCTAAGATTGTCTTTCGCTATTGGACACTGCTTGGGACAAAGGAAGGCTGGACAATGACTTGCAAATGAATTGAATAAATTAATTACGTTTCATGATGCTCCAAGATGACTGTGTAATTAGATGTTATCAAGAACTTGGGTTCAAATTTCATTAAACCAATACCTTTGCTGAAATAAAGAAGACGAACAAAATAGATAAATCACCACACACACTATGGCAGGCTTCGAGTCGCGGTGGAGGGGAATGATTTTTTAAATTGAATTTATTGATATTCTATTGCTTATTTATTGATTTTTTATTGATTAATCATGTAATAAAGCCACTCGTTATGATATCCTACGATACACTGAATTCAGTGCCTGTTAGCCCATTCATTACTCTCTTAGTATAACCCACGAGGGAAGGAATGTGTGGGCAGAAAAGTAATTGGTTAGAGTTTTACATGATTCAATTTTAAACCAAACCACTTAACAAAGGTCAGCATTGCCTTAGGGATCCTTAATGATTACCCAATTGAACAGACTCTAAAACCTCTGACATGTAACCAAAGAGCTCTTATTGCCGGCTAACTGTTAGGGTCAGAGAACATTTAGGTTTTCAGCACAATTGGGGTGCCTTTTATGAGCACATGTCATTAACTAGTTCAGTTCTGTTCCTAGTAAACTGTGTAACTGCTGAGTGTATACACTGTAAAAGATAACTGTTGAATCTACCAGTGATCCTCATAAAACTGAACAGTGGAAAACCGTTATTGAAAAGCATTGTACCAGTGTAGTATTTTCAAATGCCACAGGTGGCAGTAAAGTACAAGGTATCTCTGTGAAAGTAACAACGGATCTCTGGCAGCTTTGGGACGAGGAATGCACCGCTAGTTCGACAACATATTTTTTACAGTGTATCAACACTGCTCACTGTTGTAATTACACAGTAGTAAGCTTTTGGAAGGCTACGTGAAGGAAAACCTCCTTGGAGCTGGAGGATTTACCACAAAACCTCCAGCTCCAAGGAGGTTTTCTTACTTATTCTCCACCCACAGAAGTTTATACATCAATAAAACCATGATTATAAGCATATTTTGACATGAACTGTAGAGGCCTAGAAGAGGATTTGAATCTTCTATGCTGGCTGTGAATCAAAACTATGATAAATATATGGTCTTCCAGGTTGCAACCACCAGCAATCTCCATAGTATAGTGGTTAGCAAGTTTGACTTTGAATCACAGAATATGGGTTCAAGGTTCTAGGTTCAGAATATACTGCTAGGGTCTGGCATTGCTCTGAGAACAGATCACCGCTTAGAAATAAAGACTCATGCCGCCAGTAAGATCTGTAGGATGCTCAAGTCTTCTTATTGGTACCTTGGACACCTGTTACATCAGGGTACTGTTGCCCTGCCTCGAGGTGTAGTTTCACCTTATGAACCCTGACCTTCTCATCCTGAATCATGATCAGCAGAAAACCTACAGTTGTGACCCTTAAGTTACTATACAATACTAAGGACTCTGAGACCTTTTCTTCATCTTCAAGAAGCCTTTGGTCAGACTCTGGACATGTTAAAAAATGAAAGAAATATACAACATCAACCTCTCCATACATTTCCAGTTAAAACCATTCAGGGCTATATGGGGAATCGATCCCCAGCCGCTGTGGCAGGAGACGAACTCGCTGTCCACTATACCAAGCCGAAAGGTACTAGAAATCAATGTACATGAAGGATTTGAATAAGTTTTCCGACATACCTCATGTTTGCACACCTCGTTAACATAGAATCCAATGGTGGCAGGTAGAGTTATTAACAGGGAAACATCCTAAGATATCCTAGATGAGCATGCCATGCCTAAATTCTCCATTTTGTTTGAAATTAATCCATTGGATTTCCATCGCAATACGTGTCGGCACCCGCCCCGTCTAGCCATTCCTTGCTCGACTCGTATTTGACCCAGTTCTTATATGCAGGCACCTTCCCACTTCGTCAACAACAGGGAATGGCCGTGTGATGATGGATCGCTATGAAAATTCATTGGATTCTCATTTATTTAGAAGAGAATGGAGAGAATGTAGGCGAACACCAACTAAAGATCGTATATTTGCTGGCATTTGAAGCTGGCATGCTTGGATTCTACCTGAAAAATGTGTGTACAGGTGGAGGTATGTCGGGCAGAGTGACAACATGTCCATGACGGCTTGGCAAACCGTGCGAATTGCATACACTTTTAAAGAATAAAATAACTCCTGCGCAATACATCCCAGCAAATTGGCGTGACTCCTCGTCAACCTGTGTGAAGTGGCTCACACATGTCGCTAGATGGAACACGACGTCGCTATAGCACAAGATCACCAGGAATAGCAATGGTGGTGATCACATGGCCTCACCTCAGATGGCGAGGATGGTGATCACTCAGACTCACCAGGGATGGCGACGCGGGTGATCACTCACCTCGCTAGATGAAACACGCACCTCGTCATAGCACATGTTCACCAGGGATGGCGAGGATCGTGATCACTCATCCTCACCAGGGATGGCGACATGAGTGATCACTCATCCTCACCAGGGATGGCGACATGAGTGATCACTCACTTCGCTAGATGAGACGCACACCACGTCATAATGCACATTCACCACGAATGGCAAGGATTGTGATCAGTCACCTTGCTAGATAAAACGCGTACCTCGTGATAGCACAGATTCACCACAGATAGTGAGGATCTTGATCACCCACACTCACCAGGGATGGCGACACGAGTGATCACTCACCTCGCTAGATGAAATGCACACCATGCCATAGCGCATGTTCACCACGGTTGGCGAGGATCGTGATGACTCACACTCACCAGGGATGGCAAGGCGGTTGATCACTCACCTCGCTAGATGAAACACGCACCACGTCATAGCGCAGGTTCACCAGTCATGGCGACGCTGGTGATCACTCACCTTGTTAGATGAAAAGCTCATGATCATCGACATTGGTAATCATGCATCCTCACATCTGCCAGATCAAAGTATGTTTTGCCAGAGAAGGTATTGCCATATGTATCTTCCCTCTAACCACAGACAAGGTGTTCATGTTGATATTTCCCTATGTATTTTTCCTGTAACCAGAGAAAAGGTGTTTATGGATAGTTGCTTTCATTTTAGAGATACCTCTATCTAAATTCAATTGATATTCTCTCTATATAATCTTGTTTGATTCAACTCTGAAGTATTACATGGAAATCAGTGTGAATCAAAGCACATTTGATACGAATGGGACTTATACTTCATGCCCACACTTCCTAGATAGGCTACATGTTGAACAGTGGTGCTGTCTCACCAACTTTGGCAATGGTGGTGATAAGTTGCCACTGTGAGTGAGAGTGACTGACAGGTGATGCAATCCTCAGAGAGCATTGACTTGGAGTGACACAAATTCACGCATTGAGTGAGACAAAGGCTGGCAATGGTGGTGATAAGTTGCCATTCTGAGTGAGAGTAAGTGACAGATGATGCAATTCTTAGAGAGCATTGACATGGAGTGACACAAGTTCACGCATTGAGTGAGACCAATGTTGGCAATGGTAGTGATAAGTCGCCATTTTGTGTGAGAGTTGATGCCAGTGACACGGGAGTGGTACATAATCACACAGTGAGTCAGATCCATGTTGGCGATGCTTGTGATAAGCCGCCATTCTGAGTGAGAGTTGACAGGCAGTGGCACCTACTCACGCAGTGAGTTAGATCCATGTTGGCGATGGTGGTGATAAGTCACCATGCTTTGTGAGGGATGACAAGGGGTGGCACATACTCACGCAGTGAGTGAGATCATGTTGGTGACTGTTGTGATAAATTGCCATGCCATGTGAGACTGACACACAGTGGCGAAAGATGACGCAGTGAGTTATCACTCAGAAAGGAGTCACCATTGATGACCAATCATGGCGACAGATAACGACAATTTGCTGGGATTAATAGCTAATTTATTTACATCATGGGCATTTATATTCCCTGCTGTATAAAACACATTTTGTGTAGATATAACTAACCAATAAAAATTGAAAGAGGAATGGACCAAGAGGGGTAGACAGACAAACATGGAGAGGAATCAAGAGAGAAAGTGAGAGGGAGAGAGAGAGGGTGAGAAGGGGTGAGGAGAGGCAGAAATGTTACAGACAACCAAAATGGATGAAAGGATGTAGAAGGGGATTGTCATTTGGGATTACTGCAGGCCTTATTTGGCAGCCTACGATGCATTATATCAATTATACTGCCATCTGATTGGTAGAGGCAGCCTTGGAGGCTATAATAGATCCACTATTAGCTCTAGATAAGCCCCCTTTGATGTGCTACACCCACGCCCCCTACCAGCCTCACTGGACACTAATTACCTGATGTCGGGACAAGACGCTGCCCACAGCGTCCCTGGCAACCAAACATGGGATGAGCAACGACCTGATCAAATCACAAGCTGCTTTATTGGACCTCTACGCCGGCAAGTAGTCTGGTATAGTATTGGCATTCATTGGGTGCTGTATATGTAAGTGTTTATGGTCGCTGTGCACTTGATCACTGTCTATATATCCAGCGCACACACGTAAACATATTTTCAATTACACAGAATCAAGGTTGTGCGGCTGAGGTGTATGATAATACTAATCTTACTTATAAATCAGGAGACTATAGTAGGTACTGATATATATGTGGCTTTTTTTGTCATGTTTCCATTCAAAGACTAAGAAGATTTATTATGTAATGTGGTCGTTTCGCAGTTCAAGAAGGGAGGATTATTTATAAAACAAAGATAACTGCTGCATAATGAATGTGCATTAGTATATCTCGAGAGCAAATTAATATAGTCTTTATCTGGTTATATCCTCTGGAGATTAATTCAAAAGGCTCTGCCATCACTACCTATGCGATGTTAGTGTAGGCACATCTCTTACCATCTCATAAGACCTAGTGTTACTACACTAAAATAGCTACACTGCAAAAATGGTGTTTAGATTTTAAACATGTTTAGGTCTAAACACATTTAAAACCTAAACATATAGGTCAATTAGGTGTCTCATCGACTACACATTTAGGAAATGAACACTTTTATTCTAACTACATAAACATTTTTGCTAAACATGTTTAGATGTTTTGAGTTTAAACAGTTGAATAATAGGTGTTTAGATTTAAACATCATTATGTTTAGATACTTGGATGTTGAATCCACACCAGGTAGCAGCACTACCTTTGAATGGACTATCTTTACACAATTATAATCAATTTTTGTGACAAATGTACCCAAACCACATGTTTATTATAGTTTTTATTCATTAAATATCATGAGAATAGAAAGGGCAATAGAAAGTTGACTAGATTCACCTTACATCATCATCATCAGCATGAAATAATGAATAAGTTTAATGACTGACACCTATTTCATGTTATTCTGGAATAGACAAAGTAATTTCCTTCCTGCCAAGCCGTTGTACTTTCTCAAGTTTCTCATTCTGATGCAGTGTGTACATACATGCACAAGCAAATATGTGTGGCTGACATCTTTGGAGACTTTGACATGTAAATACCCCCCCCCCCAGTAAATGAGAAAACAAACAAAAGACATATTTTTTTTTAATGTATACATGTCTGCACACCCTAACTCTGCGTCAAAGCATTTAGACATCTAAACACAAAAATTCATAAACATCTAAACACAAAAATTCATAGATATCTAAACACAAAGTTTAAACCTAAACACCTAGATTTCTAAACACTTGAGCGAAGCACATTGTTTGGCTAAACATGTGTAGGAAATTTTTGTGATTACAAAAACGTTGCAAGAATATGTTTAGAATTGTGTTTAGGATCTAAACACCATTTTTGCAGTGTACTGGTATTAGGCCAGTCAGTAATAGGAAGTACTATTCAGTCCTTCAATATTCCACTTCCAGTACTAACACCACCCTTTTTTTTATTCTGAGAAACGATAGTGGCTACTCTGAGTGCAAGAGCACCTATGTGGGGGGGACATTCCTTGTCACACAAGTGAATGCACCTGCTGACAGTCCTCGTGAACTATTGAGGCTACTCATGAGTTAAGAGCACTTGAGTGGATTTTCTCATAGTCCTTGGGGGCTCTTGAGTAACATCATGCTTCCCTTCTCTCTTTTAGTTGGTGACATACTTGAAGATATTTCAGGGTCAAGTGCACCCGACAGGGTATATATAATTAGCAGAACCCCAGTGTAGCCACTCTTGAGAGAATGAGTTTTCCAATGCTATATTTTTGTCTTCCACTGCTATTTTTTCTCTGTGGACCTGATGCCACTGTGCACAGTTATTTTCTGCTTGGAATACTGAAAGCAGGGCTGACACTAACAGCGCTCACTAAAATGTAGCTAGCTATCAGAAGGGAAGGCAGCCTGGCCTTACCATTGCAGTAAGGAATAAGGGAGGGAAATCACTAACATGACATAGGTAGCAATGGCAGAGCCTTTTGAATTAACCTCCTGGAGACCATTGGAGGTACTTTATATCAAATACCATCTGCTTTAGTAAAAAGAAAACAAATAATTAATGTTTCGCTACAAAATTATAAGTAAATCTGTGTATACATGTTGAACAGAGTATGCTTCCAGTGTATGTCGCTATGCAGCTCAAGCGTGTGAATTGCCAGTGGTCTATGTACATTGAATGTTAAATTGAAAATATTGATAGCTATTATTTTCTCAATCTCCACTTTGCAGAATGAACAGACTCAAAATAGAAATACGGTCGATATTTGTAAAAGTGCGCTACAAAGCTGACCAAGGACTTTTGCTTTGTAAGGCTAGTGCCCAGCAAATTGTCGTTATCTGTCGCCATGATTGGTCATCAATGGTGACTCCTTTCTGAGTGATAACTCACTGCGTCATCTTTCGCCACTGTGTGTCAGTCTCACATGGCATGGCGATTTATCACAACAGTCGCCAACATGATCTCACTCACTGCGTGAGTATGTGCCACCCCTTGTCATCCCTCACAAAGCATGGTGACTTATCACCACCATCGCCAACATGGATCTAACTCACTGCCTGTCACTGCCTGTCAACTCTCAGTCAGAATGGCAACCTTTCACCTGCATTGCCACATGGCTCTCACTCACTGCGTGAGTGTGTATCACTCCTAGTTAATCTTCTCTCAAAATGGCGACTTATCACCAGCATCGCCAACATTGGTCTCACTCAATACGTGAATTTGTGTCACTCCAAGTCAATGCTCTCTGAGGATTGCATCATCTGTCACTCACTCTCACTCACAGTGGCAACTTATCACCACCATTGCCAAAGTTGTTGAGACAGCACCACTGTTCAACATGTAGCCTATCTAGGAAGTGTGGGCATGAAGTATAAGTCCCATACGTATCAAATGTGCTTTGTTTCACACTGATTTCCATGTAATACTTCAGAGTTGAATCAAACAAGATTATATAGAGAGAATATCAATTGAATTTAGATAGAGGTATCTCTAAAATGTAAAGCAACTATCCATAAACACCCTTTCTCTGGTTACAGGATAAGTATAAGTCCCATACGTATCAAATGTGCTTTGTTTCACACTGATTTCCATGTAATACTTCAGAGTTGAATCAAACAAGATTATATAGAGAGAATATCAATTGAATTTAGATAGAGGTATCTCTAAAATGTAAAGCAACTATCCATAAACACCCTTTCTCTGGTTACAGGAAAAATACATAGGGAAATATCAACATGAACACCTTTTCTGTGGTTAGAGGGAAGATACATATGGCAGTACCTTCTCTGGCAAAACATACTTTGATCTGGCAGATGTGAGGCTGCATGATTACCAATGTTGATGATCATGAGCTTTTCATCTAACAAGGTGAGTGATCACCAGCGTCGCCATCACTGGTGAGTCTGAGTGATCACCACTCTCGCCATCCATGGTGAACCTGCGCTATGACGTGGTGCGCGTTTCATCTAGCGAGGTGAGTGATCACTCGTGTCGCCATCCCTGGTGAGTGTGGGTGATCAAGATCCTTACCCTCTGTGGTGAACCTGTGCTATCACGAGGTACGCGTTTTATCTAGCGAGGTGACTGATCACAATCCTTGCCATCCGTGGTGAATGTGTATTATGACGTGGTGTGCGTCTCATCTAGCGAAGTGAGTGATCACTCATGTCGCCATCCCTGGTGAGGATGAGTGATCACTCATGTCGCCATACCTGGTGAGGATGAGTGATCACGATCCTCGCCATCCCTGGTGAACATGTGCTATGACGAGGTGCGTGTTTCATCTAGCGAGGTGAGTGATCACCCGCGTCGCCATCCCTGGTGAGTCTAAGTGATCACCATCCTCGCCATCTGAGGTGAGGCCATGTGATCACCACCATTGCTATTCCTGGTGATCTTGTGCTATAGCAACGTCGTGTTCCATCTAGCGACATGTGTGAGCCACTTCACACAGGTTGACCAGGAGTCACGACAATTAGCTGGGTGAGGTCACGTTTCCATTGATGTCGTCTTGAGCTACTTCGCAATACTTCATAATAGTTTATTACATATGAAGGCGTAGTAACCTTTGTTCTAATTCCCCAGTGAGCATGGAAAACAAAGGACTTCACTTCCTTTCTTAAATTGCATACAGCTTGTGGTATGATAAGGTTGTAGGATTATGTTCTAAGGCTTCCTGGACTATACATCGCTTACTTGATTATCTGTTTTGCTAACCAAGCTTTTCACCCCACTCTACACACTCCACCACTGAGCTTTAGGGACTGGTCCTATCGAATCTGACTATTAAAAGTCTTTGCTACTCTAAGCTAGACCGCTTTGATGTGAGTGTTAACATAACGATAATTATAACCAAATATCAAGTATTCACCACTTGCACAATATTATAATTAAAGCATATTCATGTTTGCTAATGGATTCATACAGTAAGAAGTAGGATTAGGTAAACATGGCAAGTCCTTATTAGTGAGATAAACACACTCCCCGGGTGTCAGAAATGACACAAGAGAGGCAGAGGGTCGGAAGAGGGACCTGGGAGTGTTAGGTGTGGGGGTTCTTCAGTGTGTTTGGTACATAATGGATAAGTCTTTTGATTCCCTTTTTTTCTTTAATAAATAATTGTTCTCTGCCTCTAAAATTAAGAATCAATGGGCTTGAACAAATCCGCTCACAATTAACGTATACATCAACAAGACTCGGATGTGGAGGGTCTTCAATGAGTTTGGCACCTAATGGACACGTCTATTGATTTATATATATATTTTTTCTTTTGCAAATATTTATTTTCTGCCACTTATATTAAGATCAATAGGCTTGACCAAGTCTGCTCCTCCTGAACTTTTACACCAAAAGGATTCAATCAGGGAAAACACCCATCTTCAGGGGATTTATAATTCTGCATTTGGCTATCGGGGGGGATTGCAAAACAGGCCTAAAATCAGGGGGGGGGGCTTTGCAAAAAGGTCTAAAACGAATATAAAAATACACTAGGTTAATTCTCTGTTCAGAAGTCAATGATCGCATTAGAAATCTTCTACATAAGGTGCAAATTTAGTTTTCAGAGGGAAAAAGAAAGTTTTTCGTGCAAAGTTGGCCCATACGCCTGCTTCTGGCTGCGATTGTCGCCATTCCTTCTGTCTAAATTCAGAGATGGTTATAAATGCTATTTTCTTTGGATCTTCACCCAGAACCCAAAACTGAAAACAGAAATTGAAATTCCTCCCAGATCAAAATCTATGATGAAGATAAAATCATCATTTAATTAGGTATTCTAAAGAACAAGGTTGCAGTATTGTTTCTGATGTTAGTGAGTATGGTTTATATTGCAATTAAAGCCTTTAAAACCGTCATTATCTTATATAGGTAGCAACCCTTGTTCGAGGAGGGTTTCTGACAAAACTATAAGGGTATTTTTGCCAATGATGTCCTAAGTTAAAAGATCTCGAGGTGAACCTTGGTAGCAAATTACCCCCTCAGCTACCCCTTTATGCTTGACTGGTCAATACGGGACCTCAGAATCTTGGGCCCCAGACAGAAGCTGTCCCTTCATAATACTCCCTTGTCCCATAGAATAGAGTCTCTATAATCATTGCTTATCCTAATTTTGGTAATGATATACCTGTAATCACTGCTTAGGTGGATCTTGCTGATCCTTCAGGAGCGCATAAACCCCGCAGAGTCTGCATAATGTGATCTATCAAGTTGCAAGTCTCTGCCCTATGCAGCCCCTGAAGGGTAGGTCATAAGGATGGAAAACACCTTATCCAGTGCCACCCACACGCTCCCCTATGCCATATCGCTACCCTCACGTCCTACCCTCACCTGACGTCATAACTCAGACTAAATGACGTCATGACCTTTAAGTGACGTCACCAGCCTTGCTGTCCTACAGTAAATGACGAAGTGCTATTTGATTGGTTTAGCTGGGTAGATGGCGTCAACATTGGCGTGTGCTGTTTGTTGAAGAATGTCTATAGTCGTCATTTGTTTGTATAGAGGGGTGAAATATTCATGAGGCTGGGAGGGCCGCCGCTGCCCCACACACCCCCTGTATCATCCCGTATTACTGGACCCGCCGCCATGGTCACAGGTCATGACAACCCCCTGACAGACGCTGAAGACCACGTCTGTCACCTGGTTATGCACGAGACTGGACGAGATCCCGTGAGAATCGAGGAAATATGAAATCGGCGTCTCTGTAAATTTGTATATTGAACGAGCTGTAAGCGGCTGACAAAGGCTTCGTGGAGATAAAAGGAAAAAAAAAATACACATACAGAAATGTATGAAAAGGGACAGATACAGGGTAAGAAAAAACAGGATGAAAAGGGAATCGGTAGGCCAAAGTGTGTGTATTAGAGAATGACAGTTCGAGGTAAATTTAGCAGAGAGTAATATATTAGATACCACATCGAAAGAATAACGTTATTCTACGTACTATTTGAGCATCACCTCCATGCTCCTATTTCCAAATACTACTTTGAGGCTTTTATGCAAGAGCAAGAGAGGGAGAGAGAGAGAGAGAGAGAGAGAGAGAGAGAGAGAGAGAGAGAGAGAGGTATGGGTAGATGTAACCACGGAAAACATGTAAAAAGCAGATAGATAAAAGAGATATAAGGTCAATCATGGCACACAAGCCAACCCATGTCATGGTCACAATGGGTTAGTTCTCGAGATTCCAAAAGTAGATCAACAGAGACCCCAAACAAACTGCACCAAAGCTTGGGCACAAGGCCAGAAACAGAATACGTTTGATCTATAGAAGTGTAGGTGATAATCTTGTTTATATATATATATATATATATATATATATATATATATATATATATATATATATATATATATATATATATATATATATGTGTGTGTGTGTGTAAATGTTTGTGTGTGTGTGTGTGTGTGTGTGTGTGTGTGTAACTGACACAAAGTACAGATACCCTGACATAAGTTATAGAGACACCCCCACCCCCTCCAGTCCCTAACATAGTTATCCCACTACCAGATTGTGCGGGGGCGGGATCCCAAGACCTAGCCTTCCCCTAGGACCTTCTATATGAAGAGGTTATTTAGAAGGCTGTCCCTAATTGATAGGGCAACCAGTGCCACTTGACGAGTCCTGCCCAAACCATCAATATAGCACCCATTATTGCCGACTCATGGGAGCTGCGTCTCCATTCCCATCATACCTTGTACCGGAAGGAGCCGACCAGGCTTCCTGTTATAGTGTTAGGAGTAGATTGTTGGTATTGATTGTCGGGGTATGAACGTAAAGCTGATATTGGCACCTCTTGTGGGAGGGAGGGAAGTCTTTAAGGGCTGCATGGTGCCTCCTATAGTATATATTGTGTTTTATTTGCCTTTGCGATGCGGTGAAGCATCGCTGGAGAGAAATTTGGCAGGTCTGCACTGATGCACCATACCCACTCTATTGCTGTATTATAGTATAACCTCTGCAATATTAATGAAGCTACATAGAATGGCTGATTCCATACATCGCGAGGATGGTTAATAAATACACATGATGTCGGCACGGAAAGATGACCACAGAATTATGATTTTCAGCAATACAACATAATTAATTGCTGAAAATGGTAGAGTTAGCATTCTTATATGCATACTGTAGTCAATCACCATAATAATAAGTTTAACCAAAATCCCTCAGGGTTTGATCAGTTTGGATAATCTATGCGCTTCATGACGACATATAGACAACATCCATGACGACAAATGGACAGATGGTACACGTAAACATGGTTTGGCACTCAGATAGCTCGCGTAAACTGAGAGCACCAAGTAGATCTCTCTTATCTGTCAGCTACTGCCATTACAGGTTTCACCTCCCATGGCTCTACATCTTTCATAAATGCCTAGAGTAGTAACGGTAACTTGCAACACAAACAAAATATGTATCTTTTCTTAAGCCTAAGTGAAGAGAATCATCTTATATGCTTCAAAGCGACTAGTTTTTAAAAATGTAAAACCTTAGGAAATCGTTTTTTTATATATTCCAGCAAGGAACTCTAAATCCACTAAAGAAAAGAGCCAACATAAAGCATGGTTGCTGGTGTTTATTAAAAACAAGGGCTAATGGAGAAGAGCTTAATAACACTGTATTTTATAATCATAATGCAAGTGTAAGGGGAGGGCTTTAACTAAAAATAACATAATACTTCAAATGATTTGGCTTTAGAGAATTTATGGGAACTGCACATTTGGGTGCTTAAACCTTCACAAAATATGCAAGGAAGCCACAAACAGGTAAACTCAAACTGAAAAAAAAAGAAACTAAAAGTAACCAAGAAGAAACCCCATAAACACTATTTCTGTTTTTGTCAGGATATGAGAAAACACATTAGTTAAAAAACTCCCAGTCTTTTCAAACATTGACGTATGTATTTTGGGTAATCGTCATCACTATAGGAATAAAAGGCCCACTCCACCCTGGCAATGACAGACCTCCACTCAGACTTTTTTTTATGATGGGTGAGTCATTGGATATACCTTGCGTCCTTATGAGATATTCACAATATATAAATACTTAAATATGAATCTCAGTATCGAGATCGAGAAATGTGGGTTATATTTTAGCTTAACTCTGCTTGCCCTCAAAAGGTGTGTATCAGTTCATCCAGCTCTTGTTTGAAAGAGGGACGACCATAGAAAGCTTTAGCCAATTCTAAAGGATTGATTAGAGTAAACTAGAGTAACTGCAAATGCAGCATTAAAAGGGATGAGGTATTTTGTTGTAGCTTCCTTTGTGGTCTAGCATATCATATGAAGGTTATAAGATGTGTGTTTCCCCATTACTGCCCTCTGTATATCTACTCTGTATGTACAATAAATGTTCATGACTACTAAGGGTCCTCATAACCATCTGTAATAACCACCCTTTGTTCAATGTGCCGATGCTGTGGGTGCGGAAGGAGTCGACAATGTTGCCTTTATGGAGACATAAAGGATGTTAAGGCCAGGTCTTGGTAGTGGGTACCAATTGGGTACGATGAAAGTGTCATTGAGGTTCACTTAAGACAGATGTTCTAAATGATGCTACATCTACACTTGTTTTCAATCACTTTGTACCATTTCAACCATTAGCAATTTAGGAGGAATTGAACAAACAGAAAAGTATTGATGAGCAATGAATGTTGTTACATTTTCATTTTTTAATTTCTAAATTCAAGAAGAGGTCACGTGATATAGCTGTAATGAGATCACTTGATATACCTGTAATGACCCTCAAATTACTGTGTCAACCGATTTGCCCTTGCAGCTCCATCCTTCACCTAGGGAGTGGTCATTTTTTATAGGGGTTGGTGGGTTGGGGGGGCAAAAAATTTCAGACCCCTCTTAGGGGGGACAAAAAAAAATTCGCCCCTTATGAGTGTAAAAGCCCGTGCGGGACTATAGAATAAAAAGGGGGGACGGAAAAAGTTTAGACCCCTCAGAGGGGGGACGGAAAATTTTTTGCAGCGCATGCGTGGAATTTCACCGACCCCCTGTTGCTGAAAAATGACCACTCCCTTAGCTGTGCTAAAACTAGGAAGTTAACAATTTCAATGCCTCATACAACAAATATAATTATGCATTCCAACTGTCTATTTCCATGATTAAGACTGTGTGGAACTGACAGATCAAGATGGGAATGCAGGCAGACCTATTGCTTCCCAAATATTTGGACAGATCTTTATCTGCAGTCGGTTATCAATATTTTCAGCTTATTTAATTGTTTTATTCTTCATCCAGAATGGGACATGTGTACAATGTCCATCTTTGTGTGCTTTGTTCTTGAAAGTGTTGACTAAGACATGTGATGTGATTTCCCCTCCATGCCAGAGGACAGTGTGGTGCAGTCCAAGACACGTCCCCACCTTTAAAAAAAGCGTAATCAGTGAATGTGCTTACATCTATAGGATTCTCTATGGACGTGTATTCCTTTAGCATTCATACAAGTCAGTGACTTGTTTGCATTACAATTGACCTTTAGACTGCCACATTTCAAACCTAGTATAACTCAGCCCATTGTTCTGGAGGGCAGTTCTCAATAACATTAATAAGCATCATCAAAAGATGCCATTGTGGAGAATCCTCCCTCTGGTGAATCAACAATGAAAACTCAAGGCTTTGTGCAAACTCTCCAAATGAAGTGCAGCTTGAATACTAGGCTTGGGAAACTAGACTAAACCAAAATTGCACTGATATTACAGTAAAAGATAGTCAAGCTACATTCTGTGGTCCTTGACACTACCTTTGATTTTCAGATAATTCTGCATGTAAACTGGGCAGGCCTAAGAGAGAAGCACAGAGAAAGCTCTGGGAGGGGGGTTCTAAATGTATAAAAGGCAGACAGACCAAATACTGGGCAGAGGAAGGAAAGTAGTGGAAAGGGAAAGGATGGAGAGGAGGTAGGAATACTTTCTGTGTGGGAGGCAAGGGAGCGATGAGGCAGAGAATTGAACATGTATAGCCCAGCATGATTTGATCAGACATTACTGAGCTGAGCAGCCACCAGACCAAGTCTGAGACATTACTGGTACTAATCCCTCACACTGTTGAAATCACTTTTTTTTCTACCACATCCAGTTTCATTTAAGGCCCATTCACACCCAGCCAGTAGTCTGATACCAGAGGTTGATGTGTTTTTAATGGACCTGGGCAGACCACCTGCGTTTATATAGATCTGCTTGTGGATGTGTTTGATCCAAGAGAGGGTTCTTATAAAGTAATAATAGCCGACATACAAGGCAGGACCCACAAATAAGAAGCACCTGCAACTTGAGAGGGCAAATTTGGGGCTGTAATCGTTTAGTACCGATCTATTGTATGATATCCCCTAACTTCCCTTCTGCTATAAGGCAAACTAGTGGTCCTTCAAATCCACACGTCAGTTGGCATAAGGTATTTTGGAACATCATGTTTACGCCTCCATATTTCTTGCATTATTGCCCTTGTGGTGTTCATTACTGTCTCATATCAGATATGGGTTGATACCATCAATAATATCGAGCCTCCAATACAGTAAGCCGAGCCAATGAGGAGAGTGTGCACCACTACATCATCTGTATCTATATCGGTCTCCCCTAAATCATATAAATCCACAATTAGGTTTGCATTTCTTCATCAAGCTTTCTTGTAAGTGATAGCAACATGCAAGTCCTATCTATGTCTTTTGTGGATCTAGAAATACTACAGACTCATTAATTATATATATTGATACTATGCAGGTTCCCGATGCACAAGCCTTACCAAAGAAAAGGCGGGTGGCTATAATGAATAATGAATTCATTTTGTCAACTAACAATCTCATCCAAAACATTCTACTCAAATAATAAACGCAGTTTTAGAGACTGTAATGTCATAGAACAAACGGTTCCAGTCTAATTGGAGTTTTGGCACCTAAAGTACACCTGATGTAGAAACATCTTGTGGAATTACCTCTAGGCCATGAAGTTCACCAGCCTTGGAGTATGTTTGCTTATGGATATTAGGGAAGATCTGAGCCTATACAGCTCAAACAAGCTGTTCTTGTACTCCTAATAGGATATCTTGATAGCCTGGGGGACATTAGTCATATTGTTGGTTATCATGTTGTAAATCATGCAGAATTGATCATCCATAGATCCATGGAGAAAACATGATCCAATCTCTGATGTTTGAATTCTAGCTGGAACCTTTTCAAAATATTATATGCCTAAGTGGAAATTGATAGAGTTTTCCCTATCTATAAAGAAGGTGAAAAAGTCAAGTTATCCCCAGGTTCTTAAAATGTTTAAGATATAGAGGGTAGGAAACCTTACAGAGGACACATGTATCATACTGTCTTGAAGTGCAAAAAGGAAAGGTACTTCAAATGACAGCTCTGCTGCATAAAACGCACCATGAACGGCCATAGTGAAACAGTAAGATACAAACACAGTCCATCAGATAGGCGGCAGTACTCGTTTGAGGTTAAAGTTGAACCAAAGTAAACTTAAATATTGACTAACATGATGTGAGATATATTTGGCTTCCTATGAGACGGAATCTTGAGCAGAGTGGCCAGCATGCCTCTGGGTTCGATTTAATGCACACAGGTTTTACTATAGGGCCCAGACCCATTGCTAGTACCAAACAAATTAGCTAGGTGGCTCATGTAGTAAGGGGCTAGATCGGCAGTTTGCCTCTTTATACAGTTTATGTTGGTTGGCCCTTCCTAGTAGTCTATATGAAGCTATATGCTAAAAGTCCATACCTTTGGATAGCAAATACTTTAAACTATCCAATATAAGCTTTATATAGACTTAGTACTTTAAATATAAAAGAAATTAAACTTTAAAAGTTTTTTAAGAGGGCATATATCATCCAGGCTGAGTAACACCAAGCCATTTTCTCCCTATCAGGCTAATCCCCTCCATTCACACCTTAAACAATGGACAGGTACTTAAGGTGATTAAGATAGAGGCAGGGGCAGCTTATCAGTCTTATCAATTCCCACTGTTTTCTGTGGGTGGAGGGGAAGATAAGAGATTACCCACAATCCTCTGCCAGATCCAAGATGGCCGTCAGGGGCAGTTACATAACTGATTTCAATATGGCCACCTCAATAGAGGAATGGCTCTGTTCCCTATATATATAGGAGTCTACTACCCATTGCCCTATGGACGTTGTTTACCTTGCTCCCTATGGACTCTGTTTACCCTGTTCCCTGTGGACCCTGGTTGGCAGTGCCTCCAGCATGCACTGCATGGCCTACACCTCTCCCCATACACAGGTTCCAGCTAACATAAAATAGACTCTTCTAATTGCTTCCTTTCAACAGGTGTCCTGACTCTACCATCTGATTCATGTCTTTGCTTATACCCTTTTAAGGACTGTATAGTGCTTGAAAGCTTTTATGCCTAGTTTGTCATATTGATGCATAAATGCAGGCACTCTGGTCCCTGAGGTATAAAGCCCCAGGGTACCACCATACAGGAAGCAGCAAAGAATAGCAGTCTTTGTATATAAAGCTGGTACCATGCCCCTCTCTTCTGGTCACAGGAACAGAAAATGGAACAGGGGACACTGCTCCCTCTTCAAGCATGGGTAGCATTTTTGTAGTTTGAGGCATATAGTTGGAGAGTTTCAAGTTCATGGCTTCTCTGGCTGTTACTTTCTAGCACCAGACCTGCACGAGAGTAAAATTAATGCTGTATGTGTGTTACTGGTCATGCTAAAACTATGGACATGAACTTCCTGAAGAGTCATCCTCATAGCTGTGAGCTGGCAAGCGGAAAGGATAGTCCATGGTTCTGCTTATCCTTAAAATGCTACGCATTATTTTTCTTCACCGTGCAAAAGCTGTCTTGCAAACAATAGGTCACACACCCTGATAGATGGAGAAGAGACGCTTTACTGAAATAATCAAACTGCTAATGGTTTGAAATAGATGGAAATTGGGATGGACACTGACCCATAAAGGGATATAGGACTTTGCAAAGCTATATTCAAGGGTAAAAAGAAACCCAGCAAATTGTCGTCATCTGTCGCCATGATTGGTGACTCCTTTTTGAGTGATAACTCATTCCGTCATCTTTCACCACTGTGTGTTAGACTCGCATGGCATAGCAATTGCTATTCCTGGTGATCTTGTGCTATAACGACGTCGTGTTCCATCTAGCAACATGTGTGAGCCACTTCACACAAGTTGACGAGGACTCACGACAATTTGCTGGGAAGTTGCATTTACAGATTATTGTCTTTCATCATAGTCAGCTAAATGAAAGGGTAGTGCTATGCACTGTGCCACAAAGCCAATTCTCTTTCTTTACTGTATTGGTCCCTTTAAGCGCTGGCTTCCCAGATAAGCACCGGTCTTGAATAAGAGACAGGAGTAGATATATATCTTAAGCACTAAAGTTGTTTCTCATGTATGCATTGCTCTCATGTAAGAGCAAGGGGTACATGAAAATCTATATACTGGGGCACATAAATGGGCCACTACACAGTAGGTCAGAAACTAATGGCAAACCCAAACACTGATCCAAATTCTTGTAGAAATCCTCCAGAGTCGACATGTAAAGTTAATGAGCAGATCCTTCTCCTCAGGGATAATTTGATCAGCAATCAAACTCAGATTTATGTCTTAATGATTCCGCCTCCTGTCCCAATAGGGGGAAATTTTACTCTTCAGTGTCAGCAGTATTGATACACGTGAATGAAACCTCGTGTACTGAACTGCTGGAAAAGAGTTTCCAGGAGGGAGCCAGTGACGAGAAACCCGACTGCAATGCCCAACTGCTAGTAAGACGAGACTTCCATGTCTGCTTTGTGAATACCTGATTCAGTAATAGTCAGGAAAAAGGGGTGCCCTAAAGTGAAATGTATTTTAAACATGACATCACAAGCTTTCCAGTGGTGTATCACATTAGACGATATGTCTTATAGTTTGAGAGAAATGGAATCATGAATTTGGGTACCCATCACTCTATCCCTGTTGCCTATAGGCTCTATACCTGCTTTTTAAGGAGATATTCCATATAGTAACATAATTATGCTAAATAGCTGATAACTACTTTTTTACACTTTTGCTCACAACTTTTGATCTAGAAATGGGATACAAATTCTTTTCTGTTTTTACCAAAATCCTCTCTGTGGAAAATTCTGCAGAGTGGATTTTTTTATTTCTTCATTTTGTAGTAAAATTGACATTGCCATGGCAACACAACTCAACAAAAGCAGCCATTTTGGCTCTAAAACGTTCTTTTTACATCCCAAAATGGAATGTTTTCAATGAGAATAGAACTTTTTTTGGCCTAGAATGATTTTTCACTTGTTTAGTCCTACAGAGTACCTCAGTTTGGCTCAATGGAGTCTATAGTCTGCCATCTAGAAAATGTGTAAATACCATATATAGTGACAATGCTCTTCAGTTGTATTTTCCCTAGGTATTTCTGGTGGGGGGGGGGAGAAACTCCCTGCTCAAATGGGGTGCATGTGTTTTTTTTCTGTTTGTCAACCTGAAGGTGTGTTGTCTCTACACATCTACACTTATTTTTAGTCACCTTCACACCACGTCAATCACTACACATCATTCTCCTTGTATCAGCATGGTCTGGGAGATTTAAACCTGTAAGGGCAGCACAATTCATTAATGCTAGATGTCATTTGATAACATTATGTAGGAATGCTGGAATGCAGCCCAGGTGAGTAACTCCCCAAACCTGCTCCCATGCACCTTGTCTCCAGGGGGCCATTTCTAAAGGCACTACGACTACACACAGTCACTACGATTTCAAAGCCCAAAACTTAGTGTCAGCAATCGTAGGTACTGCTGCCCTATAACTGCTCTGTACGATCAACACTTATTTAGCAAATACTTAGCATTTAGTAGGGCAGTCGTAGTGCTGCAGACACTGCATGACCAATGCTATTTGGTTGTAGTGTCACTAAAATAGGGATCCTCACTACGACATGAAAGGTGGGCAGTCGTAGTGTGGTAGGAAATGGCCACCTGACCATACTCCTACATATAACCTTGCGTAGCCCTGATGCAGGTTCTGGGGTGTATCAGGACAGACAGATGTGTATCAGGATAGACAGGGGTGCACCAGGAGAGAAGGGGTGTTTTAGGATGGTCAGTATATAGTGTATCAGGACAGATATGGGTGTTTCAGGATGGACAGGGGTGTATCTGCAACGCCAGGTTTGTATCAGGATGGACAGGGGTGTATCAGGCCAAGCAGGGGTGTAGCAGGATGGACATGGCTGTATCGGGAAGGACATGGATGAATCAGGACAGACTGGGGTGTATCAAGATGGAATGGGGTGTATCGGGCGTATAAATGGTGGTGCTACCAGTTGCAACGAGGTGCAGCCAACTTTTACCTCACTTAGCTTGATATTCGTCCAGACGAATAGGAGGAATTCTTAACCACTTTTCCTGTCCTTGTACTGCAACTTGTACTTCTAGACCATGCAGTTCCTATACAAGTACACGTTCTTGAATCTTAAACTCTCTAGTACCATGGCGTATATATCTCTGCCATTAGGCCTACCGATACTTAGAAAATGAAAAAAAAAGAGATGGCAGAGCAATGGCAGTAAGGATTACTTTCACAGATTCACGATTCACTATCTAAAATCTATAATATTATACATGTGACTGGAGTATTATAGGCACCCAGTGGAATCTTATCCATGAAGCAGAGAGTTGAAACAAAATGATCCAAAATCAATCTCTGTTGTGAGGCATCTACTTGCTTTGAATGTGACTAGAACATGAATTGCAGGCTTGTAGCATGTTATATGACCAGTCCCCTCGGCCATCCACAGCTTCCTGATACACTATGTAAAGGTCAACCTGGATTTAGGTGAGCAGTTTGGTCAGGTGTTCCGAGTTATCTGGGTCGGAGGCCGTCACAGCCGACCTATTGTCTTTTATGGGTGTCGCTATGGTCATAGATAGTGCCCAAGAGCTTAATTCAAAACATCTTGGGATCCCAACCCCAGCGATCTTAATGTAGGCACATATCATAAGACCTGGCTGGTCTACCCTATGTAATGCAGTGGTTGCAGGCCTGTCCAGAATAGCTAGTCCTGGGATCACTTCACTATTCCATTTCCACCACTAAGATCACTGTGATCTTAGTGAAAGAAATGCATAGTGGTTTCACCAGGGTACAAGAGCACTTACAGGGAACACTCCAGATCGAAAGAGTGAATAGCCTGCTGCATACATAAAGAGGGGAGGGAGGAACGTTTGCTGAGTGTCCTTGAGGGCTCTTAGGGCTACTCATGCGTTAAGTGCACAGTAAGGTAATTCTTCCCTTCTCTCTCTTTGTCCTGGGGGGAGGGTACACTGCTTCTAATAGGCAAGCATAAACCATACATTCATGGGAACAACTCTTGAATACTGTATGGGAGTCAACTGCGCCCTGTGCTCTTTTGTTAGCCCATATGGGGACGGGGAACGATGGTATAAGCACTCTTGTGAAGAAGAGTGACTCCACAGCTATTCCTTTATTTTGGGACTCTTACCCCTGTGCCTAGTCAGTTCTTCTTGGAAAAGTGTAGGAGGGCTGAGGCTAAGATCGATGCGATCTTAGTGCTGGCTAGGATATGTGAACCCAGTCAACTCTTAAGATCGCTTAATAGGATAAGGCTGATTTATTCCTATGATCGCTGGGGTCGTGATCCCAGGATGTTTTGAATTAAGCTCCAGGCATCATGGTCCTGCTATGTTGACCCAGGCAGTCACGGGAGTGTTTCCCACCCACCACTGAACACTCTGTGTCGCAGACTGTGCCACCTACTGGTGTATTCTTTTTTTCTGTACAGTAGCAGGGATCCATAGGCCTTTCTTTTTATGTCATGCTTTGAAAAAAATATAGATAATGCATACCTCATCTAAATGCTACTGGTAATTACAACATTGAAATCTACATAAATAAATGCAGTAAAATGAATTCTGTTTTAACGAATTTCCCTCTTAAACGAACAAATATCTGTGTCCCAATTCATGCCCATACTAATCGACTTTTATAGTGTTTTTTATACCTTTATAGCGAACTTCTTAACATCTGAATTCGTTTATAATGAGAATTACTTTTGGAATTACATTGAACGCATCGATTAAACAAAAAAAGAAACATGATGAAAGTTGAAGGGAGGGACAGGGAACGTTATTACATACCTTGTATTTGAAAATTGCTGCTGAGTGGGATACACAGTTTTGATGGGGGAAGGGGGAGGTCTGGGGGGTGTTAACTGCATACCCGCACTTTGATGCGGGTATGCAGTTGAAGGGGGGGGGGCTGGGTGTCAAACTTAATCCCTCATAGATTATGCGGGTGAAATGTGTTCATGTTTATCCTTTAAATTCTCAGAGGTTCCTAGACCTTGGTCAGGTTAAACCTATAATCAAGCCATTTGATTATAGGTACCCCAATCTATAACTAGGCACCGGGAAGTTATTTGTTCCAAATCGTTTTGATACTTCACATAGTTAATCATGAAAAATGAAATAAAATATTAATGCTTAAACTTCTGTGTTTATACTAATTGTTGCTGTAGGGGTTAGTAACATATTGGATAGGTTTTCTGGTATCATTGAGGCTCTGTTTGGATACTACAAAATTTGTTTATATCAAACTTTTTTGCTTTTCCCAAGCACTTCGTTATAAGGAAGGGTTGCCACTGCCTTTCTTTTTAAATCATTTCTTAGTAATGGCACGATTTTGAATCAATTCATTCGAATTGGTAGTAGTGGATTGTGGTTAAGATAAAAATTTCTTTTGGTGGGAATTTGGTGCCAGACATAAAGATGGATTCCTACCAAAAGAAATAATTTTATTCTTTTAGATGTGGATTCCAGAGTCTAAAATGGAAGTGTCACAGAGGGAAAAATTAATAACCAAAAGAATTGGGGCTTATCTGTGAAGTTGTATGGTACTTTTAATCAATCATTTCTTTTAGACATCAATGCATGCTTCCCCAACAATCATGTGTTAAAAACTAAACGCGTGTGTTTAAAACTAAACACATATGAGACACAGGTGTGTAACCCTAAACACGTAAACACTTAGTGATGACGTGTTTAGGTGGGTAGCAAGCAAGTGTTTGATTATAACAAGATGTGTTTAGAATCTACTTGTGTACAGACTTATGTGTGTAGATATTGTAGGTGTTTAGGAATCGCATGCCATTTAGATCAATTGGCATGTATGAATAAACATCGTTTTCGCAGTGTGGGGCCACAGAAGTCTCTTTTTAGAATACCTGGCAGATAATCTTTTATCCTATAAGATGGCGAGGGTTATCAAATCTATAGAGACAGTCAGAATGCAATCATGTGTCAAAAACTTCAGCACACTTTGAAAATCAATATGCAGTAGCTGCACGCTTGTTAGATTCTGTATTCTCCTGTTTCTTGTTTTTTTTTTTTTGTTGCTGTGTGCAAATAGGGAAAGAAAACAGCTTTATCCATCACGAGCTTCACAAGGCAAAAATTCACTGCATCTTAACATACATTCAGGGCTGATGGCCTTAAAGATTATGTCCAACTATTAATGCACCACTGACTAATAGATTCACCTGAACTTCATGGAAACAGGTGTACACAGTCCTTAAAGGTGAGGCTCCACTACGCGATTTTTGCCGAAAATCGGAGCTATTCTCACAAAAGCAGACACAAACACAGATTATAGAGTGGTATTTGTTATTATTTCAACGTGTAAATAAAAGATTGAGAGAGCTTTTTGTTTATGTGGGGAAGGCTTTGTGTACAATCTCAGGCACATTTTTGTTGCTAAAAGATGTTTTTGTTTACTAAATCAAGTTGACCTAATGTAAATATTGCAGACTTTCACACTGATGACTCTCTGGAACTCAATATCAGACAGGTTTGATTTTTACAGTACAAGACCCTGCGATCTGTGTGACTGCTGTATTGTTATTTATATTTTGCTCTGTTGATGTTTATATATTGAACTCCCACCCAATCACAGAGTCTATGCAGGTGCAGGTTAGTTGGTAAATATGGCACATAATAACCCTGAAATCTTATGTTTACAATTTTGAATCTCATGTTTACAATATACGAATGTCAACACCCTATACCTTAGGCACTATAGGGATGAAATTAGGTGAGAATTTACCAAAAAATCGCGTAGTGGAGCCTCACCTTAACGGGTGAAATCCTGAACTGCTGTCCCCAGGGAGACTTGTCTTGAGAGCGTTTTACTCTGTCAAACCCATGTCTGTCAGGCTATGCGCAATTCCCATGGAGTTCCCAAAAATCATAGTATCTATTTTTAGGGTGTAATTTATCTACAGTCATCCCCAATACTCCTGAATAGTAGCTGGATCAACCGATTCTGAATTACGAAAGGGTGTTTAGAAATTTAAACACAATTCAATCGTTATTTGGTGTGCAATCACATCTAATAGCTGTTCTGGTAAACTTCAATGGGTGACTCCCATAAGCAGATTACTTCCATTCTAAGTCTAGACTATGTTAAAGACTAGAAGTCAGGCAGAGGCACACATCTCCCGGATCTTAGCCTTGAGAGACTCTTAGATCACGCACAATAACATCAATATTCTGAACAGATGGCTAACTAAGACATCCCCGATGTAGCCAAAATTAAGAGTTGTCTATATGAAATGATTCACTATCAAGTCTTTTGGCAGCTTAGAACTAAAGGATGTACACAATGCATGTATATGAGTGAGTGAGAAACTACATTCATGCATCATGGTGACTAAAATTATAATGATGTTATGATCGATGTAAAGTAATAAGTAATAGTTATCCCTCAGAAGTCTAAGCGTTTCCGGAAACCTACAACAGGAGGATTCATGCACAGCCACTTTTCTTACCCTGCTATTCTCGAACCTAATGGAAATGAGACAAGAGTACTCCGAGTACATAGATGACCTGGGGGAGACAGAATCGCAGTTTTGGGAAACAACTAACACACCAGCACAGAAACTAGACAGGTTAGGTTTCGTAGTACACACAGAAAAGTGTGTGTTCACGCCCATGCAGGACTTGATCTTCTTAGGCTTCAGGTTAAATTCGGTAGACATGACAGTTCGGCCCACTCAAGAAAAGGTCGAAAAGTTCAATTTGGCAATCGGGAACTTAACCAACAATGATGACCCCTACGCTATTAGGGACATGTGGGCCCCATGGCAACTCTCTCGCCGGGAGTCCAATATGGCCTGGCACACACTAAAGGGTTGGAGAAAGAGAAAAACCCTGCACTTGAAAAGCACAGAGGTAATTTTAATGCTACATGGTAACAGGCGAAGGAGGACTGGATGATATTGCTTGGCTGCTGGAACACCTACTTAGTCAAAGTAAAGTGATAATGAATAGTTCTTCACAGAGAGAAGAACACTGATCACGTTGACGCATACTGCACAGGTCACAATTTGTCTCCCACATGACATGTATGAAGTCACGTTGAATCAGGTTGACACTCTCACATTTGGTTCGTCAACTCTACTTGACATGCGTAATGAAGACACATCACATATTCCTGATCCATGCACCTGAGTGCTAGGTAATACTGTGTGACGATTATGTAAGGGTCAAGAGCAGTTAATAGCTATGTACCAATGGTTCAATCAAGGCAGACCTATAATAGAAGGCAGGGGATATCATAGTCCCACAGGCCTGCAACAACAAGGCACATTTTCCTATCAACAGAACTTCTACTTGACTGAGGACCTTTATGCAGTCCAGACAAGGGCATGGAGGTGCATGGCAATGCCATATGTCTCCCTGTACTGTTGATACTGAGATTATAGATTGAGGGTTAGCATGCAATCTTTTGGTATTTTCACTGACCCACAAATAAGGTGTCTAACCTCTCCTGTTCAGGTATTCAGGATTGTGGGTGTCTATTTTGATATTAAATAATAAATGCAAATTTAACAATGAAATGGAATTCACTACCATTCATTAATAATAATAACAAACCTTAGTGATCTATTCTTCATGAAAACAAAATGCCACAGATACATCAAATGTCTCAAATGTTGGTAGTACCTCTTGCGAGTGATATAACCTGGTACCAAAATGGTTGTTTGCCCCATCTGGTGGAATACCCTAGAACAATTATGTATGTCAAACCAACTCATAGATGACATGGCATTTTAAGGCATGTCAAATCATTTGAGGATTACTGTGTGCTACAGTTGTCATATCGACATAATTATGTGCACATATCCCAATGACGTGTGCTCTCTTTGCCAAATCAAGTTGACATGAGTAGACATGCCTTTTTGTCAGGAAAACTTTTTTCAGTGTTGGGGGCCAAGCACTTTAAGGTGTCTATTTTGAGTTGCCCAACTCGGATTCAGAATACTGCAAGATACACAATATCAATAATCATAACCCTTTGGCAATACTGCAAATAACCCACACCAATGGCAGCATAATACATAGAGGACATTTGCAACATCTGCTAGCCATTTCTCAAACGCTACGATCCTACCCCTCTCCCTCTGATTTCAACCACCCCTACGATCCAGTCCAATCGTAGTGATTGACCCTGGGTAATTATGTATTACCTACGATTGCCTATTCTGGTGCATGCTTTTCCCCTCCATATCTGCACCACTGGTAGTGATTGACCCAGTGTAACCTAGAATTCCCTTCTGATCCAGGCCAGGTTGGTACGATTTGAGAGGGGCTGAAACTTAGCCTCTGAGAAATGACTTCCTGGTATTGCTTCAACATTGGGCAAATGCGTGTATTTTTAGTTACGCTCAGCTCGGCAACCCATGTGTCTAGTGAAGTTATTTGAGTTCCCCAGACATGTGGGGATCCAAAAAGCACTGTACGGTTTACAATGCAAGAGTGGTTCTCAAAGCCAATTTGGGGTCGATTACTAAAAGGTCAAACACCCATGACGCCCACACAGCAGACAGGGAGGTGCATTCAAATAATGTTCATCACATTGTGATCGGGAAAGTATCCATGATACTGACATACAGTCAATATAGGGCCTATGGTTAGCATAGGTACCATACACATATATTTACCATGGTTTTCCATCATTTATGTGCACACACCAGTGGCAGATCCAGGACTTTGAAAAAGAGGGGGCGCGGCCCAAAAGGAGGGGGTGCATCCCCTGATTTCTAGCAAAGTTTTGGGATTGAAAATATGTAATTAAACTCTTAGGTACTGGCAAAAAGGGGGGGGGCCCTCTAAATCCGCCACTGCAAAACCCCTTCATATAAGTTGTTTAAAAGAATAGACCCCTATTTTCATTATGACAATTTTGGTAGGCTTTGTATGAAATAGAGAGGTTCTGGCATACTGGGTAACACATCTGCTATCATAAGAGCAGGGAGCAGGCCTATCTTATACTTTATATGGCGTCACAATTAGTCAAATGCATCATATTATTGAATGTACAGCAAATGATACTCGAAATTACTATAAAAAAAAGCTTGTGTGTTTTTTTTATACGAAATACCCTAACTGAAGTATCTTAAATCAACACTTTGGTAATATGATTAGGAACCTGTTTGTAACAACCTCAAAGCATAATAGATGCAGCTCCTGGTGCATTTTGACCAATTGTGATGTCGTAAAATGTAGCAGATAAGCCTAGTTCCAGCCCTTATATTAACATAGTTGCTATTATGTACTATGTACTTTTTATTCGATAAATAACTATCAACAGAGGCCATCATTAAGAGAGGGTGATCTTTTCATTCAAGTGGGTTTCTCAGACCTCTTGATTCAGGGTAGAGAGCTTAAAAGGACATTAAGACACTGGTTTCACCTTTGTATACTCAACTTTTCAGAAATTCAATGGACAGCAGTGAGGGGAAGGCTATTGTTAGAGAAATGCCTAAATGACATTTACCTGAGGGAGAGGGTGACATTGTAGTTAGAACCTTGTAAAATGCACTGCTGTTGTCGATCCAGCCGTGTCAGTGGAGAGAGGTAGTCTTGCTTTGAATCTGGTCATGATAAAGTACCATTTCCGGGGTAGTGCATGCCTGCTCTTAAACTGCACAGCGAGTAAATTCAAACCCATTTACGAAAACCAAATAAGAGTGCAATCGTTACAAAGCATGCTATACAAAAGCAATCATGTGTGCGTGCGCGACATACAAACATACAACACGCATAGACATGGAACACATGCATAATGGGTCACCTTGTTACATTGTCATAACCAGCATGCAAACACAGCCCAAACTTGTCATATCTAAACTTGACAGTCACCGGAAGTCCACTTTGATATTGGTTGTAATGGTTTCATGCCTGAATTCAAATAGTGTAGTGCTTCCTGACAGTGGTTAATTGTCTAGTCTGTACATTAGAGTAAGCAATGGGTAACCCATTATCAGATGTAATGGGGTTGGATCAGATGTATACGTACCCATGAAAAATGAGGGAAAACCTCAATAGGCTGTGGGGGGGGGGGGGTTAATTGGATGTTGCAAATAATATTATCTTAGAATGAAACTACCCATAATTAACATATAAAAATTAAAAAAAAAATAGAATAAACTGCAATAACTTATCATACCCAGAAAATTGTCGTCATCTGTCACCATGATTGGTCATCAATGGTGACTCCTTTTTGAGTGATCACTCATTCCGTCATCTTTCGCCACTGTGTGTTAGACTCACATGGCATAGCAATTGCTATTCCTGGTGATCTTGTGCTATAACGATGTCGTGTTCCATCTAACGACATGTGTTAGCCACTTCACACAGGTTGACGAGGACTCACGACAATTTGCTGGGTATATTTAGTCATATCAGGAACAATAGTGAATAAAATTTAATCCTATTAATCAATCAAAAACCATATGGAATCAATACCAAATGACTTCTCAGATGATTTGAAATTTCTATTCATGTGCTTTAGGTTAATGTCCTAATCGGTGCCTTTTCAGATGTACACCGATCACGAGGCATGGAGAAACACCCAGGCTAGATCAACCCCTTTTAACCCCTTTCTATTAGTGTCTTAAGAAAACCAATCCCCCCTGTCATATAGTAAATGACTCCTCCCTAACCCCTGCATGATATCCATGCCGTTTTGTCACTCTGCAGCAATTACAGGCAATCTCCAGCCCTCAAAGAGCAGTTAAAAGGCAGTCAGACAATGTGAGGTCCCATTACCAACAGGCACATGAATCCTTTACCCCTGTAAGGACCACAGGGTTCAATAATCTATATTCAACTTTATTGGCATTACACATGGACCCGACCCTGAAAGACTTCACCAATTATAAAATTAGGCCCACCCTATGGTGTCTATAGAGACATTCCCAAAGGACAGGCGAGTTAATCGCCAGTCCTAAATTGATGCATCTTGGCGACAAGACTATGAGGTGGCTCTTAAAGAGCGAGAGTCCAACAATGCTTAGGTACTATTGCTAATAGGGGCATTAATCTTTCAAAGTGTAGCCTTGTGTTCCTTGATACCATATCCCTGCGACTGTAACCTACCTTGTCATGTTTCTCATGATACTATTGCAGCTTCATTTAGTCAATAGTGTAATAACTCTGCTTTTTCTTCTCCCCAGGGGCGGCATGTATGCGGTTCATGGTGGCATCCAATAACGATAAAAGGTAGGTTTGTAAGCTGTTCATTTTGCAGGGATGTAATCCAGTCCTACTTTATGTGGTATCACTATGGGTGTTAGGTTGATGCTTTGAATGTACTTTGTATGTTGGTAGCAGGGTAGCTTTACAACTAAGTGCATTCAGCTAAGGGATATATCTTTAGGTAAGGTCCCAGGCCATGTTCACAGCCCAGTAGGCACACTTGAGTCGAATAAATGTTGATATGATATATATATTTGGCCATTCAAAGTTGAAACAAGGTTGAAATATGGTTGAATTTAAACCATTTGAACATAATAAAATATTGATTCAATGTTGATGTGATATCATTTCAACATTGATGATTGTCAGATGATTCAATGTTAACATAGAATATCAAATCGTCATTGACAACACATGGATCAACATTATCAACTGGTCATCACTATTAATTTAACATTCCGTGCAGACAGGGAGTAAACCCTAACCCACATTCCACTAGCAAGAAATTTATTTACACTCTAACTCTATTCAAGGGAACTGAAAAAAAGTTTTATTTGTACAATGCTCGTCAATCCCCTCTAAACATGCTTCATTTATGGTGGTCATCTTGAATTTGGGTTTTAATCAGCATGGAATTTGGGAATTTGAATGGAAATCACCTTGATTCCCGACATGTTTTCCCTTGATTCTCTGTCAGGTAGAAATATTACGCAGCTAGTTATCTTCATGAGCCTAGGGCTGCTCTTATCATTTAGGAGAGGGCTTCAGACGAATCAGATAGGTGCGATCAAGATAATATACTCTCTCAGATGCAAATGTAAATAAGTAGGCAGTAGAACCAGCTGTATCTACAGTAGAATGTACTTCTGGTACATTGGTTCTATACTTACAGCAGGTACAACTATATTTCAGAATACCAAGGACTCTATATACACTAATTGGTGGGTGGACAGTGCAGCTAGCCCTTGTCACTGTCATTTTCCATCTAAATCAACGGTGTGTTTTCATATAGGTTCAGCTTCACACCTGCGTCAGAAAAAAAAGTCAAATGCCTCTCGGAGCTAGATTTGTCATGTCCATTCAATTTCTACCCCAACTTCTACCCAATTTCTACCCAAACCTCCGGTAAATGGGGAGGTCGTGCAGCGAATAAAATATGGCACACACACATAGTCAAGGATACGACAACCAAGCACCCTATACCTTTTGTGTAAAACTACTGAATAATAGAAAACAGCAAAGAATGGCTAAGGTTTCATTCCAATTCATGTCTTTAATGGCCCTCTTGACTGTAACAATATCATCACGTGCCTATCATTATATTTGACAGACCCAAATAAAAATTGACATTGATAACCTTAATAGATTTTGTATGATATCATCCATCATCAGTCGAGTCATGTTACAATGACATTTTCATCAAAAGCATGACTACTGTCGATAAGATGCACTCTCCTCATCAATCGGTACAAATGGCAAATGACATCTTGATAAATCATAATCTGCATTCCTCATGATAACTTCTTTTGCTAATCTTTAAATTGAAGAAAAGGATTCTGACTTATTTACTAACACACGTGCTAGTGTAAGGGCAGTCTTCTATGGTGTATTGTATGACGTCAGGAGCTTAATTCGAAACATCCTGGGATCACGACCCCAGCGATCTTAGGAATAAATCACCCTTATCCTATTAAGCGATCTTAAGAGTTGACTGGGTTCACATATCCTAGCCAGCACTAAGATCGCATCGATCTTAGCCTCAGCCCTCCTACACTATTCCAAGAAGAACTGACTAGGCACAGGGGTAAGAGTCCCAAAATAAAGGAATAGCTGTGGAGTCACTCTTCTTCACAAGAGTGCTTATACCATCCTTCCCCGTCCCCATATGGGCTAACAAAAGAGCACAGGGTGCAGATGACCCCCGTACAGTATTTAAGAGTTGTTCCCATGAATGTATGATTTATGCTTGCCTATTAGAAGCATTGTGCCCTCCCCCCAGGACAAAGAGAGAGAAGGGAAGAATTACTGTACAGTGCACTTAATGCATGAGTAGCCCTAAGAGCTCTCAAGGACACTCAGCAAACGTCCTCCCTCCCCTCTTTATGTATGCAGCAGGCTATTCACTCTTTCGATCTGGAGTGTTCCCTGTAAGTGCACTTGTACTCAGGTCAAACCACTATGCTTTTCTTTCACTAAGATCGCAGTGATCTTTGTGGTGGAAATGGAATAGTGGAGTGATCCCAGGACTAGCTATTCTGGACAAGCCTGCAACCACTGCATTACATAGGGTAGACCAGCCAGGTCTTATGAGTTTTGAGTTTGAGTTTAACAAGTTTATTGGCAGAAATCATACATGTACGTTTTTCAGATCGGCCAAAACACGGCAACAGGAAAGAAATAGTGTAGCGCTCAATCAGGTTGTACAAAGTTACATCAGGCAGGCATCATTTTGGGTGTAGATCATTACGATATTACTAAAGACATAACTAAAGCCTCTTAGGGGCTGTATGTATCACCATGATTTGCACAAGTCGATTATCCGCAGGCAGCATGTATATTACATCTTTCAAAAATAATTGCGTAGTCTATCAAGTGACGGTTATACACCAAATACATTCAGATTTTGTTCATGAATTCTTTCTTACTGCCTATCAGCTGAGTATTTGCATCCAATTTGTCCCAAAGGACACATCCCCTGTACAGTGGTGACTTATCATACGTCAAACACCTAGATCTGGATACCTTTAACTGTTTTTTAACATTGCCGCGCAAGTTCCTGGCAGGGAGTTTGACACAGTTTGGATCACAAGAAACATCATACATCATAGATAATAAGTTCTTATCACGTCTAACCTTTAGCATTTTCATGTAAGTTCTAACATGGAGATCGTATATAGATATATCCCGAGTATTAAAGATTCGAAGACATAACCGTAGGCAATGATTCTGCATAAGTTGTAAGCGGCCAACACTGGATTTAGGACCACTTTCATGTAGAAAACTTGCATGTTCCAGCACAGGTAGAACCATTTGTTTGTATAAAGTCAGACACAGCTTATTATCGACAAATTTCCTTAACTGTCTTAATTGGTACATCTTGTGGCGGAAACTAGATATTATTTTTTCGTTGTTTCTCCGAAAATTAAGACCACGATCAATGATAACACCAAGGTAATTGAATTCATCAACCACTTCAAGGCGCTTACCATCCAGTTCAGCACTCATTATACTCAAATTGTGTCTGGCATTAAGTAAATCACTTGCACACCATAACAACTTTGTTTTTTCATTATTGATAGTAAGCTTGAACAATTTACACCATTTACTGATACTATCCAGATCAGACTGTAATTTCCTTAGTACATGATTGGGGTCGGTATCATTGACATAGATAGCGAGATCATCAGCGTACAAACAGAATTTGCAGGATTTTATAACCGATACTATACTATCAATATATATTATAAATAATAACGGACCTAACACGGACCCTTGCGGGACGCCACACGTTACAGCCTCTTCAGCAGATACACGCCCATTGGCAGTAGCATATTGCTTTCTGTCCTTAAGATAAGAATTAAACCAGGATACACACTGTACAGATAAATGCAAATTCCTAAGTCTTCCTAGGAGGAGGGAGTGGTCGACCGTATCAAAAGCCTTTCTCAGATCTAGGAAGACTACAGCCGAGCACTCCCCCCTGTTAAATCCTTCAAATAGATCTTGAGTCAAAATATAAATAGCACCATTAGTAGATCTACCTGGAACAAAGCCAAACTGTCTTTTAGATATAAAATCATTATCCAGTAAATACCTAATTAACTGGCGGTGGATTGACTTCTCAATTAGTTTCGAGACAATATTGAGTTGACTCACTGGGCGCCAGTTTGAGATATTCAACAAATCGCCTGACTTTGGCAACGGTATTACATTAGCTATTTTGAACATCTCCGGTATGACACTATTAGTGATTGAACCATTAATTATTTGAAGTAGTATATGTGGGATATGTAACAACACGTTTTTCACCACATTTGCTCTGATGTGTTGAATACTCGATGATTTTGCAGAGTTGATACCGTTAATAATATTAGTGCAGGTTAATAAATCAATAGGCAACAATTCAAACAACTGGTCACGTTCAGGGACATGGGAAAGTATAAGGTCAGTAATCCATCGATGGTCGGTGTTACTGACAACTGGTATCAAATTCGCAAGGTTAGGACCAATACAAGTATAATATTTATTTACAAAGTCAGGAATCTCAAGGTCAGGGATGCCAGTACCATGCTCATTTATTAATGACATTTTTATCTCAGTGCGAGGTCCCTTCCATAAACTACTTATTACATTCCAAAAACGCCTTGGGTCAGTTTTGTATTTATTAAGATTCCTGGTTATCTCTTTTTGTCTGTTCAAGACCAACTTATTTTTTATTTGTTTGTCCAGGTCTCTAATTTTGGCTCTGAATGGATTAGCATCCTGACCTCTGTAACCCCGGAGTTTCTTAAGAAATCTTTTTTTCTTAGCAGTCAAAAAAGACAGATTCTGATTAAAACCAGTAGGTGCATCCATATTAATGGCCATTTCCTTAACTGGGTGATGTCTATCCAGGTACACACGGATGCAATTTACAAATTCACTATAAAGTTCACCTGGGGAAAGCATAAGGTTTTCAGTGAGGGCAGCATTATTCACATAATTATTCAAAGCATTTTGATCAAAATTCATATATGATCTACCAGTAATTGAACGAGTTTGACACCTCTCTATTCTTCTTTGTTTCTTTATAGCAAATACAGGGAAATGATCACCAAATTTGTAGTCAAGCAGACCATTTGTGGAAATATGCGGAGAGTTACAATAAATATGGTCCAAAGTAGATCTGCCCCTGGTATGATAATACGTTGATCTAGTACGTAAATATTTCAACTTGTTTTTCCTTAGAAAAGATGTTAGACTTTTATATTTATTACTTGTTCTAACTGCAGAATTAACATTAAAATCCCCAAGGATCCAAACCTCCATCCTGCGTATGTCTGGATGCTTTAACATTTCACTCAATTTTTTATAACATAACCTTACATTACCATTAGGGGGGCGGTATACAGACAATATCACACGGTGCTTCTGATTTGGAAATTTAGTTATTAATCCAATACATTCTATGTCTTTATTGCTTACTGTTAAAGCTGCATGGCCGAAAGTGTAATCTACATACTTATTATTAACATAACAACCTACTCCACCACTCTTCCTAAGGCAATTTAGGCGATCCTTCCTATACAGTCTCATATTATTCAAATCGACATTATGAGTTTGATCACGTCTGTCTAACCAGGTCTCCGTCACGCAGATGTAATCAAAACCAAGATCGGAGTGTCGTAAGTCCAAAACCTTATCATTGAGACTTTGTACATTCATAGTAATTAGTTTCAGTCCCTTCAAGCTATTGATTTTGTCACAAGAGTAGTGGCTAGTCATACTTAAGAAGCATTAGTGATATAGGTCGCTTTCAACCTGACCCTGTTACTCCTACCTTTCAGAACAAAAGTAAACATACCTAATCGAGCGCACAACAAACAGAACATGATTTACAGAGAAATGTGCAATAGGAGCGACTAATGGCACTCAATACAATGATGAGGGCCAAGAAGCCAAGAGCAACCCGTTACGAATAAGTAAAGTAGTGGCTCTATGTGCAAGATACAGTCCCCACAGTAACAAAAGCTGGAGGTTTACTTAAACTAACAGACTAACAATTTACATTGCAGTCAGGAAAAGGTCAAACAGGACAACACAATCACTTAATGATATGTGCCTACACTAAGATCGCTGGGGTCGGGATCCCAGGATCTTTTGAATTAAGCTCCTGTGATGCATTAGACCAATTGTGACGTCATACAATGATTCTGATTCGCCTATATAATGCCTATAGCTGATGTGACACTGAGTATACCACAGTATATTTGCTCAATACAAATTCTACCAAATGAAATAGTCATGAAAATAGGGTGGTCTTTTCTTTTAAGGAAGTCTATGAATTTTGCTCTGTATTTCCCTCTCTCCCTTCTGCACCACGATGATTCTTGCCAAAGAAATTTTACAAAGCAAATATACATCTACCCACCTAGTTTTCATCACAAATAGAAGCTAAAACATACTTTATTTTGCCTAACATAGGAATTGCCTCCGTGTCGGTGGCGGACATGGAACCGGAAGCTGACAGGCACGTGGTGAACACATGATTAAGTTACTTAACGGGGCCTACCTTGTTTCAATTACGTCCATGGGCTTTTAGTATAATCACATCAGGCTTGATGTAATGGACAATAAATTTCATTATTAACAAACATGTCACAAACAGAAAAACACCCACCGGTACACCCACTCCCAAATAAACCCCAAATGTCTGGTAGAAATTGACACCTGTTAGAGCTAATTATCCATTGGTGATATTTATGCATCTTATTGGTCTGTTCTATTCTAAGAGGTATATAATATATTATGGATGTCTGATGACATATGGATGGTTATCTGAGGGAATCTAAGCCAGTCACCTACTGTCATCACTGCTAACATTTCTGGATGGGGATGGTCTTCCAACCAAAGGGTCATTATAGTGTTAACAAAATATTCAAACCCATTTCAATCCACCCTTTTTCACTTATTGACTGGGATGTTGCCGACTAATATTGATAGTAATAATAACAACTAAAAGCGGGATATTTTCTGTGCAGTTGTTATGCTGAAAGGGGATACGTAACCCTCTGGAGGGCCTTGCCAAAAAGGAAACGTGAACGAAAAAGAAACGCTTAATAGTTGTTTAGTTAATTAAACAACTATACAGTACTGTATGTCTTTTGCCAATGTTATGAAAACATATTAGGCCATACACGTCATTCCCTTTTGGCAAGACACTCCTGATGGCGAGAAATGTTTTTCTTCTTAATCATATTACCTCAGTGGACCTCTGTCAATTGATTTACAAGGGCTGGAACTATGCATCATGCTGGTTGGCATGATAGTCATCATGCTGGTTAGTCAGCATTGGTAGGGTATGGTGCACTTATGCGTTGTGTCCATTTATAAGCATGATGCACACATGCAGCCACAATGTATCATGCCACAGCTCTGGGGTCTATTTCATAACAGGCAACGATTTGCTCCCCATCTGGCATTGTGCAACCAGTCAACAGACATAATGTTTCCACCTAGATGATTTTAAATTATTTAAATGCATGGAAAACAGTCTTGGGCTGTGGAGGACTATAGTAGAAATAGAACAATTGTACAAACCTGTACCCTAGCCCTGTATAATGCTGTATATACTTTGGAAATCGTAAAGTTATGTGGAGATCGTAGGTTGTATTGAAACAGACCCCTGGTAGTATTATCAACCATGTATAGGTTTGCCCAGTGGTTGATTCAATGCGTTGATGCAGCCCTGGTTGTTGCCCTGTCCAGGCCTGTATTCATGAACCATGGCATGAAATTAAAGCTCATATTTCATTAATACACTATGTGACACTTGAAGGGTTAAAAATGCTAGGCGGAAACATGTAGTAGGGGTGCTGCCAACTCCCTCCCCTACCTCCATGGCAGCTATCCAGGGCTGGAGGCTGCAGGGGGGGGGGGCGATCAGCTGCGTATACACATAGAAAACGGCTGCCATTAAACTTTGACACATAATGGTTTCAGCAGGTGAGGACCACTTACCAAAATAAATATGCAATGCACCGGGATACGAGACAGGGGCATAGACATAGCAGCACCAGGAAGGTGTTTCTGACGATGTTATGACTTGAGATTTTCAAATCGTATCAGAAGCCTCCTGTAGTACTACTGCTTAATAAAACGGCAGCCTCTGCACTGCTGCACGATAGAAGTGACCTTGAGTGCATTATAGGAGTACAGTGCACACCTGAGCAATGTCACCATCATTGTTAACAAATCAAGCACCATTAATTGGTCTAGACATACCTTAATTGGGTACTTGATTGTTTGGAAGGAAATCTACAACGTATTACAAAGACAATAGACAACTCTTTCTTCACATCTCGACTGCCTATTGTCCTACAATGCACACAGATGTATTTGTGCATCATAGGACAACAGACAGTCTTGATGTGAAGAAGGTCGATGTCTATTCTCTAAATAGAGTTCTGTGTGTTCTTCCCAGCTCCCCCCCCCGTGCACAGTAGAATCTGTTTTGTATGATTGCTCTGTATGATTGCAGGCGGTCTGAACCTTAATGGCTGTTTCTAGTTATATCGTCTTCAAGAAGGTGCTAGTGTCAACTTGGACATGTTAATAAATTGGCAAAGCATACAAAGTCAACTACGCCATTGATTTCCTATTAAAACCATTAAGGGTTCAACGGGGAATCGCTCCTCGGCCACTGTGGCAGGAGATGAGCTCGCTGTCCACTATACCAAGCCGACCAGTGCTAGAAACCAATGCACATGGAGGATTTGAAAAAGTGTTCCGACATACCTGAAGTTTACACACCTAGTAAGCATAGAATCCAATGGTGCCAGGTGGAGTTATTAACAGAGAAACATCCTTAGATATCCTATATGAACATGCCATGTCTAATTTCCCAATTTTGTTCGAAATAAATAAGAATCCATTGATTTTCCATAGCGATACAGGTCGGCACCCGCCCCGTCAGGCCATTCCTTGTTCGATGCATTTCTGACCTAGTTCTTACATCCGGGCACCTCCCTGCTTCGTAAAGAAGACGCAATGGCCGTGTACCAGGCCGTGTGCGTTGGATCGCTATGTAAAATCATTGGAGTCTCGTTTATTTCAAAGAAAATGGAGACAAAATGTAGGCGAACACCAACTAGAGATCGTATATTTGCTGGCATTAGAAGTACAGGAGCTGGCATGCTTGGATTATACCCAAAAAAATGTGTGTAAAGGTGGATGTATGTGGCAGAATGACAAAATGGCCATGACGGCTTGGCAAACCGTGCAGATTGCATGCACTTACAAAATGTCTTCTCCTGGATGAATTCTGGGGTTATAAGGTAAGAAATTAATACAAAATAGAGACAAATGTTAGATAAACGCCTTAATCAAGTTATGATTAACAGGTTAATGATTATGGTTCAATATTCCACGACCCACGAGGGTCGTGGAATATTGAACCATAGACCCACGCGTGCTCTCTCATAACATTGATTAAACGCTACATAACCACACAGATGGTAAACAGTCCGCAATAAGGACAAATGCACGTTATGACAAGAATGTATTATTAATACTTGTATATATTATGATTTATTATATGAAATATGTAACAGATGGAAAATGGACTTTATTAATCCATCAATAATGCTGGTACCGCTGCCCCAGCATAATTCTAAGAAAGCCAAAGGATTATACCCTCATAAGACGCCAAGCATTAAGCTCTACTTTTACCTTATTACCAAATATGGACATATACATAAAACTGGTGTAAGAAAGAGACGACAAGTCTCACACCTTAATGGATTATATATACTTAACATATATGGACATATACATAAAACCTTGGACCAAAAGGTGCAGCCGCTTTCACACCTCAGGCCCGCCAGACAGCGCTCCCTGAGGCTGGTGAAAGCTCCTGTTGCACCAATCAGCAGCTAGATTCACTACCATGTGATACTCCCCACTAATAATATGCTTTGTTTACTATATGTACCGACCGGTCATTATGGAGACACTGACTCCCTGTGTTGCTCGAGGGCTGGGATTTAAGCCCTGAAACAACCAATGCTGATGATCAGTTGTGATCAGTTGCTTTCAGTTGTAACTCCAGTAACATCACTCGTCTCCAGGTGGTCACATATTGATATACTTACTCAATAAAACCACATTACTTCAAGATCACACCATAGTTGGACTCTAATCATTTATAGTGGCGCTTCCATACCCACATATAAGACCCTTTCATAGTCCACTCTCCACTGCTACCATTTTTTGGTGGTGATAGCTAAGATAAAAATAGCAAGGGCTGTTGATTTTCCACTGCTACCATCAGGAGGTTAATTCAAATAGTGGTAAATTAGTGGTTGACTGTTTTTGAATTAAGCTTCTGGGGTGGTGGTAGGATGATAAAACTATTGGAATAAAACCTGCCACTGTGCGCCAAGTGTATTAGCGTATCGTTTGTGTTGGTATGTGCTGTTTTCCCACTACCACTAAGTGAATGATTAGTGTAGGCTATTTCATTACCTACAAGTCAGAGACTACCATCACTGTATGGATTTTGCTACCATCATATGGGGAGGGTCGTGGTAGGCCATTTTGAATTAACTTCCTGTATTATCATTACACATGTATAATTTGGAGCAGCGGAGATCACTCACCAAAGATTTGTCATCTACAATAACAACCATATGACCCATGAGCCTCTAATGTCATTCGAACATCATAATATTATAAGATTTCAGATATCAGTCGCATCAGTATTTTAAGAGTAAGGCCAGCCAATAGATATGGTTGGCCTTACTTTCAAAATACTGATAGTTGTTACTGTAGATGCCAAATCCTAGGGTCTGTTTAAGAGTTGGACAATATTTTTCGACCCATAATTATTTAGAAAAATAAGCATATTCCCTGCCTTTACAAAGTAAAGCAAAATCCACAAAATCAGGAGTAAGAATTATTTAAAGCCTCAGGAAACGTCACCTGTCAGGATTCACATGACCACTTAAACAGTTTAGATTTAGAGGAAAAGAAAGGTTACAGCAAACTCAGCAGGAAAAGGAGACACATGGGGCCATTGTAAAGGGCAATGGACACTTTGTGTTGATACCCTCAATACTCAAATTCACCTCTTGTTTTTTTTCGCCAAAGTAGATCATCTGGGTATTTGATCTTCTCTTAGTTGCTTTATGTCTCATATTCGATATCTACAGATGGAAACTTAGTCGACAGTGCAAAAACAATATCATTTTCTTATGAGTGGGCGAGATGAATCTGAATGAATTCACTGTACCTATCTATCCAAATTCAGATGCGTCAAACTTTCAGCTGAAACTTTTTAATGGATTACATTGTTAGTCCACTTGGCCTCTCTCACAGATATTTATATTGGAAATGAACGGCTAAATCGCGCGACAGAGGCCAAGTGGACTATGGGTTTTAGACTGACATGTGTACGATATGTTTTGTGCACTTATCCTACTCAGATAAAGGGTTCAAAACACTTAATTTTTGCACATTCGGCAAAAGTGAGGTCAGAAAAAGAAGTGATACACCTAGAAATATCTGGGTTGGGCTGAGGTTTAAATCGTTCAGCATAGTATACCAGGATTTTTACAAGTAAATTCAAAGGAAAGGTTCAATATGTGTGCCCCAGTGCTCTTTCTATGCCCCCATAGAGCCCGTGATGCTCTTCCCTGATGTTGCTTTTGGATTGAAAGGCTGACAGATACGGTTCTAGATCTCGCAGTCTACCCATAATATTATTTATTATAATGTGGTGGCATTCAAAGTTTATCTTTTTCAGGTTCTTTATTGTTTATATAAATCATGTAATGAAGGCTATGGATTACTCAGTGAATTGTTCTACATAGATCTTGACGAGGGGATTATGGTCATTGCCTACTGTTTGACAATCCTAGTCCCACTTGTGAAGAACAATGGCAAATACTTCACAATCGACGACCTTGGCCTGGGGGGTATTTCCCAACAAAGTACAACTGCACACAGCCACTACAATTTGAAGCCCTCAGAATTAGTCTATGTGATCGTAGATAACCAATGCATCACGACTCGAGCAGCACTTATGTAGTAATGCATAAGGTTTGGTAGGGCATTGCACCAGTACTACCATTAGTGACCTCTAGATCCAGGGCTGTAATGGCATTAGAGAGAGAGAGATCCCACAACTATATTTAAAGTGTGGCAGTCTGAGTGATAATTATTATGAAATGCCCTCTTGTACTTATTTAAGTGCATGGTAATAAACTAACACATGTTTTCTTTTTATCCTTCACAGTGGACTGACTGACATGATGGCAAGGCTAAACGCGGTCAAGGACCAGTTACAGTGTTTTATACACTGTAGAACGGACGCTGCCCTAAATGAACCCCAGAACAGCGCCGCCCTCTGCATCCACAGGAAGTGTACGAGTCACTCCCCGAGCACGCCCAAACGCCTCCCGAGCACCAGCCGACTGTTCCTCAGCACTGCCCTACAACAAGACCATAGGCAGCCTCCTGCTCATATAGTACCGCAAGATGATGAGTATTCGGGGGTGCGCGGGAAACGCTGGCAGTACTCGGACCCTCTACAGGTCTGTACAAACAGGCATTGTCAAGGACTAGAGCGTGTGGCTTTCTACCAATGCGTGTTCAGGAAGTGTATTTCTGAGGAGGAAGAGGAAGAGGAGCGATAGAAAATGGCGGAGAGAAAGAAGGGCAGTGAGAGTATAATAAAAGGGAGAGAATGAGCAGACTTCGTCCAATAATCTGTAGTACAGTGTATACCTCGTCTCGGTTGTTAACCCTTCCTCATTCACCAACAAAGTGCTGATTTATTTAACTTTTTATCATTATTACCTTGAATTTGTGAATCTGCAACTGGAGATTAAAGACCACAACTATAGATAATGTTCAAAGCTGAGTGTAACTAATTAATTTATATCAGGCTTTGTTCACCTATGCTTTTTTGTAATGAGTTTATGGACTTGGTTTTAAGACGTGACTGTAATTGTAAATCAGGGAGTTGTTTTTTTTTCCCATGGAATGGAGGACGATCTTCAGATGCACCATAGAGAAACAGTACTTTGAACCCTATAGGACAAACTGACAATCATAAATGAATGTTATGGCGTCAAACTGGACACTATAAAGTTTATTTAGACCATGAATTGGTTAATTTTCCAATTCGATAAACTTATATCTCACTCCAGTGGTAATATTCAAACGGTATAGAACAATAATGCATTCGCAATAAAGATTGAATCCTGTGAAACGTTCCCCTGTGAGGAGGTTACACATATATATTCTAATCCGATATTAAGTATGTCCTATAATACATCTTAAAAAGGCACCTACATTTTAACCAGCAAAAGACAAAGACAAAGATTACGTATGTATTTAATATTTAAGCCTTACCTTATCTTGCATAACAGGATTAGTCTGAAGAGCACGGGGGATATATATGTCACAAATATTCACAGCACCATCTACGCCAAACATGCTAATCTTTGAATGAAAGTACTCTAATTTATTGAAGATCTGTTGATTACTATTTTAACTAAACAGAATGATTGTATTTTGATTATGCTGGGCTGGCTCCTGACCTTATCTTTCTCGTTAATAAAATTGTGAATTTGTTATGCGCATTCAATTTTCTCTTTTGCTTCTTAGACAAGGGCAGCGGTTAGGGTAGATGAACCTTAAGTCGGAGACATACTTTGAGTCAGAAATTGCAGGGGACACAAATCTTCCGATCAACATTGCAAGCAGTTGGTCAGTTTGGATCACCAACTTATCAATCAATGCTGATTGAATCTTAAACCGATTTCTCCCCACTGAGCTTGAACCTTTAACCCTTCATTTAGCCTGTGCTCTCCAATTGTGGTGAAAAAGAGCACAGTTTAGACGTATATTTACACTCAATAAGGAAAAGTTGTGTTTGAGGAATCTAACTTGGAGGAAGTCAAGCCCAAATATGTACAATGTAATAGACTGCAGTCTGCAGGCCAAAAAGATTATAATAGCCTGTGAATAAGTATATAAACTGAGATTGAACAATACTAAATTAGCTAAAACACCCCAGCATTGTCTGTAAAGGTCAGCGTTGTTTCACAAACAATCCTGGAGGGTGGTGCTCATATGCTAAATAAAGCTGGGAGTAGGTGCACTCTTTCCCAAATAAGTTATGCTCTGCTTCAGAATTCACTTCCACTCACAATATGTATGTGAAAGGTTACCTGCCTTGCTTAAAGATAGTGTGTGCTGCTCTGTGAGATACCTGCTTTTGTCACTCACTCTTTCAAGTGCCTTTGTGTTGACCACTTGTGTGCAAGACAAAAACAAATCTAGGACTAAAAAAAAGAGCCACTTGGTGAGGCAGGTGAGGCACTTCTTAGGCAAAACTACTTTTTCCCATAAGAGCAACACCCTCCTATTTCCTTTTCTTCAATACAGCCTAACATTGCATCCTCTGTGACATCAGTTGAAGGTCTGCCTAGCAAAGCAGGCTATATGAGTATAATAGCTGTACCTGTATCATTTATTTACAATGTTAGGGAAAAGTGTCTGGAGAGAGCTTCAGATCTCCTATCACTATTTATTCAATGACCACACAACTGGAAGTCCTGTTGCTCGATCTGTGTAGTAGGGTCAAGGGTACTCCAGGGATGTTTCAGAACGATTAACTCTCACCAATCGACCTTACGACTACTACTTTTAGATTGTCATAGAAATGATATAAGTAGGGAATCAAACAGGCCTCCCAAAGTTTCTAGAAGCATTTATGAGTATTACTTTACAAGTTAACTTTTCCAGACTAGTTTTTCATGTAGTTTCTGAAAAACAATCTCGTTAGACTTAAGAATTAGTGTTAAGGGGCCAAACACCCCCCTTTTAAAATTTTCAGCAACATAATTCATTTCCCCCCTGGAATAGCAATCGCTTCTTTGATATCATGAAGTAATAATTTAGGTCATAAGTAGGATACATATAAAAATCACCCATTTACTACCCCAGGGTCGTTTTGAAGATTATATTGAACTTAGATAATGACCACACTAACATTTCCATGGTTATTGACAGGTCTGATGGATCTCCTGCATCTCAATTATGAAGAGGCAAATAGCCAGCTAGGTTGACCTTGCAGAAAAAAAAACCTGAAGAGGTTATGAGTGATTTGGACACAGGAAGTTATGTACTTTAACTCTTTCAAGCCAGCTAGTGCATTGATGCACTACCAGGGGAAAAACGGCTAGTTCATTAATGCACTATTAGGATGAAATTTATAGTATATAATAGCATTAACCTGGGTCCCATCAATAATCATTTTCATTGAATGAGGCCAGATGTTATGGTATCATTTGAAAGGAAATTACATGTAAATATATGTAAATCAAATGAATATTGACAAAAGTATGACATAAAACTGTTTTCGATGGCCCTCATGGAGGCCATCTTGGATTTCCCGAAATGCCCAACAATACCAGCTTGGCATCGTCAAGATTCTTAAAGTACATGACTTCCTGTACCCAAATCACTCATAACCTCTTCGGTTTTTTTTTCTGCAAGGTTGCCTGGAAAATCAGCCCTTGGCAACCAGACTAAGTACACTTTCACCAAAACGCTTTTACAAGTAAATTTGCAAAAGCCATTCTTGGTATAAGTTTCATTTTTCCTTTTTGATTGTCTTCAAACATTAATATTCTGACAATGAGAGGGGCCATACCTGGCTGGCATGGCAGTTAATAGTGCAGCAGAAGCCAGCTTTCCTACACCCACAGTGGAAGTTGCGGCACCCAGTCTTGCACTGGCAAGCTACTGAAGACAGGAATGCCTCTGGAATGGCTTCTTTCATCATGAACACAGGTACCAACAAATTGTCTTTGATCTTCAATCCCATGTCTGTAGGATAGAGAAAGTTGGGTTTGGGGATTTAAGCTAGACTCGGGTGGTGCACATGCATTAGATGTCCAGGCAGGATGACCCTTGCATCAGTCACCGAGTTTGCATGTGGTACCCTATAGATGTGGCAAACAAACCTCTCTGCTAATGTCAAACATCATGAGAGAGATGAGCCTTGTCCTTTCCATCTAGCAGATTTCTTATGGTATGAAAATTTAGGGTCTACATGCAGGCGTAGGGGTAGACCTTACAAAAGTATTGTGCTATCAGACCTTATAAGATGTGATATCCCCATTTAAGGCTAAAACTATAAGTTATTACTTTAGAGTCTTATCCTTTGGTAATGATTCAAAATTAAAATATATGTTAGTCAGATCTTAGAGGCTTCTCAGTCTCAAATTCAACAAATGAAATGGGTATCACAGGGCATTCCTTAAGAAGGTAACACTCAGGAGTTGAAACGTACGGAAGCCGACGTGGGCCACCATGTAGACATGCCTCTGTCCCTTAGTGATTATGCACATATACCATACATAGTAGTATAGAGACTACTAAGGTGTATGTGGTCTTTGCTGTCAACTGTAAAAATCTGCTGCCAGTCTGTCAAGTACTGTATTCTAGTTTGCTGTCAAGGGAAAGAATCTGCTGTCTGTCTGTCAATTTCCTTATTGATGCTCGTGACAGGCATCCTTTAAGCCTGGAAGCAATGAATGCAGGGATACTGGGTGGGAGGGAGAGAGGGAAGGAGGGAGTAGGAGGAAGGAAGGGAGGGAATGAGTGGAGGGAATGAGAGGAGGGAATGAGAGGAGGGAATGAGTGGAGGAATGAGTAGAGGGAGGGACAGAAAGTGTGAATGGCTGAATGAACGAGTGAGTGAGTGAGTAAAGGGAGGGAATGCAGAAAGGAGTGAAGGACTGACAGAGTGAGTGAGGAAGAGGAAGGGAGGTAGGGAGTGAGTCAGGAATGACAAGATGGTAGGCGGGAAGGAGTGAGTGAGTGAATGAGGTGGAGTGAGTGGGCCAAATAGAGTCAGATGGACCCAAGTTGGGTAAATTGGGTCAATATGAGTCAATATTGATCCATTGGCCCAAGATTGGCCAAATTATGTCAGATCGAACCTAAGATGAGTTAATTAGGTCAAAAAAGGTCCATCTAGGTCAAACTGGGTAAAGGTGACCAAAGGTGGGTATATTAGATCAAAACAGGTTAATCTAGATCAAACTGGGTAAAAGTGCCCCAAATTAAGTTAACTGGGTCAAATCAGGTCAATATGGGTCAAAATTGACCTATGAGAAGCAAAGTGGGTTAAATCAAGGTCATATGGATCAAAAAAGGTCAAATAGGCCAAATATGGGTCAATTGTATAAACTGAAGTCATATTAGGTCAAAATTAGTCAAAATGGGTCACATATGGTCAGGTTGGCTAAAAATAGGTCAGTTCCATTAAATTAGGTCAAAGTAGGTCAAAGTAGCCAAAAATGGGTCAATCACATCAGCTGAAGTCAAAATGGGTCAAAATAGGTCAAGTTGGATCAAATCAGGTTGAAAATGGGTCAAGTGCATCAAATCAAGTCAAATTAGGTTAAACTAGTATAATTAGGTCATATTGCACAAAAATGGGTCAATTGCATCGAATAAGGTCAAATAAGGTCTAAATAGTTAAATGTAGGTCATATTGGGTCAAATTTGACTGAGTCAGCAAAAAATAGGTCAATCACATGAGATGAGGCCAAACTAGGTCAAAGTAGGTCAAATCAGCTGAAGATAGGTCAATTACATCAAATTAGGTCAAAGTAGGTCAAATGGCGACAAATTAGCCAAAATTGTTGTAAATTAGGTCAAAATAGGTCAAATTGCGAGGAAAATAGGTCAATTGTTGCAAATTAGGTCAAAATAGGTCCAACTGTGACAAACTAGGTCAAATTTGCTGAAAATCATTCAATGAGGTCAAATCAGGTCAAAAGGGTGCAAAAAGATGATTTGAACCTATTACAGCCTATTTTGACCTACTTTGACCTAATAAGTCCATTTTGGCCAATTTTACCTTCTCATGGTAGAATTTGACCAATTTGACCAAGTTTGACACAATTTGACCTAATTTACATCAATTGACCTTTTTTCTGCTAAATTGACCTAGTTTGTCATAATTTGACCTATTTTTTCCAACTTTGACCTCACTTGGTGTATTTGACCTATTTTCAGCTAATTTGTCAATTTGACCTACTTTGACCTCATTTAATATAATTGACCTATTTTCACCTGATATGACCCACTTTGCTCATAGTAGGTCCATCTGACTTAATTTGACCTGATAAACTAATTTGACCTATTTTGATGCATATTAACCTGATTTGACTCACTTCACTCCATCAAACTCAAAACTCACTCCCTCCATTCTTCTCCCTTGATTCCACTCAATTCAATTGGAATTCAGTGAGTGGGATCAACTAACCTTCAGTCACTCCACTCAACTCAACCACTTCACTTCATTCCAATCCACTCCACCCAATCCATTCATTTCAATTCAACTCCATTCACTCCATCTGAGTCACCTCCACCACTCTACTCCATCCCTTCCCTTTTTCCGTCCCTGCCCTGACTCACTTGTTCCCTCCCTCCATTCCTAACTCACTCCCTTTCTCCCTTCATCTCTCCCTCACTCACTCAATCATTGCTTCCCTCTCTCTGCTCATTCCCTGCCTCTCTCTACTCATCCCCTCCCTGTCTGCCTTTTCCATGCCTGCCTGCCTGCCTGCCTGCCTGCCTGCCTGCCTGCCTGTCACCCTGTTTCCTTGCCTATCTGCCTCCTTCCCTCCTTCCCTCACCCCCTCCCTCCTTCCCTCACTCCCTGCCTCACTCACTCACTCACTGCCTCACTCACTCATTCACTCACTCACTCCCTCCCTCCTTACCTCACTCCCTGCCTCACTCACTCACTCACTCATAGCTTTGACCCTTGATCCCTGTATCCCTCATTCAGTGCTTCCAAGCTTGAAGAATACCTGTCACAAGCACCAATAAGGAAGTTGACAGACAGACAGCTATTATTTTCCCTTGACAGCAACCTACAATACAGTACTTGACAGACTGACAGCAGATTTTTACACTTGACAGCCAAACACACTCACACATGTATAGTCTCTATACTACTATGTATGACTTGAGTAAAAATCACTAAGAGGCATAGGCATGTCTACATGGTGGCCCACGTCGGCTTCCGTAGTAACGAGTTACACTCTACCCATTATGTTAACATTCAAAAGACATTTATGAGAATTTAGATTTAATGGGTCCACATTCATACCATTGGCATTCTTACAGCAACAATGTACATGTGTTATCTTCAAACATTGCTGCAAAGTATTAAAAGGCTATGTAATAGAAACAGAATTTGCATCCTGCAGCAGTTTACAATAGTGCTAACTGAATGAGAAAGAGCTGTAGTGGAAAAGGAAACATTGGGTGCCAGTTGCTATGGAATATTTCTGTTTCTAGGAACAATATCTCTGTTGTCGAGCAAGCTAAGAATACTGATAAATGTGCATTTCATGATGCCTCCGATCAGGACAATGCAAATTTCCTGTTTTGCTGGCTACTGTAATTGGTACCTCTGCTAAGGATAAATCAGGGAATTAGCCTGTTGCTAGGCAATTATTGCTTACACCACAATATGAACAACACCAGTAGATTCCCAGTATCAGCTTTAGTGGGGGTAGGTGCAATTAATTTGAAGATTTCCCCATCCATCTAGAAGTGAAATCCTCATGAAGTTATAATGAGCATAATTTACATAATTAGCCTAAAAATAGGCCAAAATCTAAAAATAAAAAATCTGGTGGAATCCTTTTCAGCACCCTTCAGACTATAGATCCCACCTTAGAAACTACCATAAACACAAAGTTCCTAGGGTGGATACCATTGCCCCTCCACTAATAAACCTCAGCCCTACCCCTCCATGTGTCTCTGTAGTTCTCACATTATTTGCAGAGCAATACAACTATAACTACTACTATGCCTTGAAAGGATGTCTGTAGTAAATATTTGAAGTACACATAAGTTGTGTTTATTCATGGGATACCATGTCACATGCATGCAAACTTTTGGGTACTCAGATTGCAATCCCTTCGATCTATTACTTTTGAGTTTTGGCAATTTTGTAACTTTTTATTCTATTTTGAAGTTTGAGCATAGAAAACCACAAATTCAAGCAATGCAACATTGTTTTTCATATTCAGCAAGATCAAAGTTAGCCATGATGCCATGTCACATGTTACTACCATCTCATGCCCTTAAAATGCTTTCCAGGCATCTTTTGGAACTTGGCCCACCAGTCTATAATGTAATGCCCCCCTCCATAGAAATGTGACATCTTTCAGCGGACCCAGTCTACAATAAGGTACACATTGTTAATCGTTCTGAAACACCTCCACACTATACTACAACCCCCTGTTACAGCTGAACACTAGAACAACCTTGCTTGCAGCTTGCACTTTCGCCACTAACGACAAGCAGGTAACAGAGGTAGCATGATTAAGAATGGATACCGACAAAGTCTATAATAGGGTTGTCACGCAGTTCTACTAAGAGATCTATTTGTGGACAAGGTACCATATGCCCCCCCACACACATACATGTATCATGTAGTTATATGAGTAAGCAGTCCTGTAATGGGACACTTTCTATTTTTTCACTTAAATCATTAAACATTTTATCTCATTTTTTTAAGTCAGTGCCATATCTCAAAATGGAACATAGATGCTTGTATTCACCCTGTATTGATCACACAAAATATAGGCCACAATTAGCCATGTGCTTCATTACTGGTAGTAGGCACAAGAGAGCACAGAAATGGCTAGTGTCCGAGTTTTGGTCTTTTAACACTACACAGCTTAGACTGCAGGCTGATTGGTAGGGATCACATAGCCTGCATAGAGGGTAGATTTAACGTAATCAGACACTTGATTTAACCAACAGCCCCCTATCTATCCTACATCTGCAGCCATGAATGGTGCAGTGAGAATGCAGAATCTAGTTCAAAACCAACAGTATCTGAATAGTTTTAAGGGTGTATGTAGTACTGGTAGGCTTTAATGGGAGAAGCTTAAATAAGAAAAAGCTGGTTGACATTAAACTCAGTTTGGATTGCGACTTCTCCTGTGACATCATTAGTCATGAAGGGATGCTGAACTGCATGGCGGTAGACCATTATGCCATTTATGCCTGGAGAAAGAAGCCCCGAGAGGAAAAGGGCCCATAAACCTTTACTAGTAGGTCTTATCGTAATTACGATTGTGACGATCTAAAGGAGTCTTTGATTGACTTCAATTGGTCTCCCATCTATAGCAATCAATAATTCCAATGGCAGTATTAGAGGTGCCAAGTTGCCCTTCCCAAAAAATGTAATTTTGAGGTCAAAAATTGTAATTTTGAGGTTGAAATTTGTAATTCTATGTACCATAAATCATAATTTATCTTTTAACAATAGGAATGTACTTTGAATGCAAACAAATACATTATATTACATATTGTTAAACATATTTAGATGTGCTTATAATATTATGTTCAAGGATATTTCTAGTCATTCCAACTATTCTTCTACTGACCTTTCAACTAACTATTATAACACTCTTTCCTATACAAAAAATACCATGGATGGAGTACCCAAAAATCATAAATTTGGCAACTAAAATTGTAATGGTCATAATAGGGGTGAAAAATCATAACAATTGGCACCTCTGCTGTATATTTATGAACACCTAGCGGAATATTTACACAGTGTGTCCTGTGAGGACCTATAAAATTAAAAAGGAACAAAAGCCATGGATAACTAGAGAAATAATACAGCCAGTCAATGAAAAGTTGGAATTACTAGCCAAGTTAAAGGTAAATTCATAGTAGGAATATATTGAAGGTGATATGGCGGATGTGAAATCACAGCCATTGCCAATTAGAGCATGTCCAAGGTGATTTTGTACTTAGGACACTAGAGGAATCAATGGGAGGTCCTCCTAGGTTCTGGCAGGAGGTCAGTGCTCTAGTGAATCCTACAAGTAAGACCCTAACTATAGTTAAACTGCTGAATATACTAATGATTATTTGATGCCATGCATAACACCACCTGAGCCATTGGAAAGCATGCTAAGCCAACCAGCTGGTTTAAATTTAGATCCTATGCCATAGATGTGATGAGTATAAGAAGGGCTCCATATAGTGATGCATCCTCAACAAATCAGGCAGATCTCACCCCTAATGGACCAGACATAATGAGGTCAAAAGGTGAAAAATGCTAATTATAGTCATTTTGAGCTTTTTGGGTATTTGCTTCCATTATTATCTTCCCTTTCATGTGATAAAAAGATAAATACAAAAAAATAGTAGAAATGATGAAAATTGGCCAAATTGATAATTGTCGCCCTGACAATTTTCATCGATTTATCCACTATATAATCTTAATGAATTTTTTGAAAAAAGGTATCAAATAAACAACATATACTGATATCCACATGTAGCTTAACATTTTCTCTTTAAATTGGTACTGGCTTTATTTGGCATATAGTTGGTACATACAGACTAGACACTGTTATAACACGGTTAGAGATGTATTCAGTGCCGAAAATGGATAATATGAGTTCGGATATCTAGCGATGAAGCACTCAGCGGGCGTATGGTTAGGCTGGCGAACTCCTCAAACTCCAACTCTCATAGACCTACTACTGCGAACACGTCGAGACAGGGCTGCGCCAGTCTAAAATATAATCCATTCTGTACACACCAGGCGGCGGCACCTGTAGTGTTGACAGAATGGCGAAGACGCACGGCAAGTCGCTCGATTCGAAAGTTTAATAATTTTTTATATCAAATACAGCCATAATATCAAGGAATCTAGTCGACAGAGAGGTAGAATATGGTTTCAACTATGTTATGTCCAAAGCATTTCGATATATTTGGTACATAAGCTGCAAAAATGGAGAATTTACTTTCGTGTCAAGTTAGGTTTCAACATGTTTGCACAACATGAAACCAAGATGGCGGAGGGCCGTCTTGTCGACTCGCATAAGAAATGAATGGATTATATCATTTTTGAAGGTAAATACTTAGAATTAATGGTGGAAACCGTGTTATAAATGCAATATAAAATGGATAGACTTGCACTCGTTGGCTTCATGGGGTTTAATAGAAGCATTCGCCTACGGCTCATGCTTCTATCACCCCCTGAAGCCAACTCGTGCAAGTCTATCCATTATATATTACATTCATACAATGGTGCCTCCCCACTTTGTGTATGAGCATACATTGATAAAAAGGCCTATGTTTGCAGCTCTATTTCTTGGAACGAACGATGGCCAATTTATAATTTTGAAAATTCAGCAAAAATTGACAAATAAAGATATTTTAATGAAACAAAAAGTATTCTGAAGCTCTTGATGTACTCTCTGTGAACACAGCATAACCCTGAAATCCATTTTCCCGACATGTGCCTGGTTAGGTAAGGATGCATCACTATAACTATTATAGTTAGCATATGTAGAAGGCAAATGCTGGATGCTATCACCACAAATTAAATCCTGGCTTGAAGCCAGCCCGTAATTGTCTACATCACATTGCACATCCAACTTTAAGACTGTCTCTTTGAGGTCCCCCCCTTGCTGTCGAACGCCATAGTGGGTATGAGCCTGGTGCTGATACTGATAATTGAGGTGGCTCTGTTGCTAAGGATTATTCTGAAAAAATCTGTTGCCATGGTAACCCCCGGTAGCTTGGTTATTGCACCTCCCTCTTGTTTTGTGGTTACCTTGGCAAATGCAGCATACATGCGCTTTGTTGCATGGATTCCAATTACAAGTAGTAAAGTTCCAGAATGCACAAATGTCATCGGGACACCAGATTTTGGGTGTGCTCCCTGACTTGTTGTTATCCTGGCAACCACCTGTGTTTTGTGAATGATTTTGAATGTTCTGCAGAATACCAGAATATTATGCATTAGTGGTATGCTCAGCCGCAACAAAACTAGTTTCTCCTCTGATCACCTTTATAATGATGTCATAATCATGTTTGGCAACTTAGGCATTATATGTGACATATTTCATGTGCTCAAGGTAGTCGTCGATGTTAAAGCGGTCATCATCGGACTTTCTGATACTTTAAGCCACACATACCATGCAATACACCAGCTGGTGGTATGACATCTCATCGTAACTTTTGTCATAAGGTAAATGATAATCAGCTCTTATCCAGTGCTTGGACCGTTTCGTTTTAACAGAGCCAGTGCCAATCAAACTTATCAAACCACCCTCACCTGCCGTATTCAATTCTAAAGTGTCATCCCCGAGCCCTAGAGCCTGCAGGTCTAAGCACACTGATGACTGAAGGCCCGCTTGTAGAATGGTTGCTACATCAGGCTGAAGTCCTGTGTAGGGTGTATATACCATCTTCATAGTAGAGCATTTTACCTGGGATGGGGTACATGGACCCAGAAGGACCTCCTCCAAAGCCGAAAAAAGGTGCTGAATCGGTTGTGAAGACTTGCTGTTGTGGGCACTGGAAGGTGTTTTGCCGCTATTTTGCACTGAAGCTGGTTGCCGGCCGGGGAGTGAAGCAACGTCTGACCTAGATTTCGCAATGTCTTTCTCCAGTGCCTTTCTCCAACTCAATGTTTTCAGAATTGATGGCTGCTAAGTAGTGTTCCAAATCCTCGACCTCTCGCTCTCTTGGGGCTCCTATAAATGGGATTGCTTTTATACTGCTAATTCAATCTGCTTCTCAAGCTGTTCCCGTCAGTCAATGGACTGGGAAGCAGGCTCCTCCATGTTGGCTATTTTTAAAACAAAGTCCTAGTCTTCGTTTAGTGGAGCGTTTAAAGTGTAGTCCATAATCCTTCAACCTTCAGCTTAATGTAACCCAAACCACATTGAGGGCACTGAGATTTACACCCATTGTACTGAAAACCACATGAACAGCTCACCATTTTCAACATTTTTCAAAGCAATAAGCAAGCAGCAAGGATAGCAAACCTTCCAGCATGGAGTTCTAAGCATGAAAACCTGCGTGTCAGGGATCAGTAGTGTGGCGTCTCTGTACCACTCATCAATACCCGAAACAACATGTAGTTGTTTCTTACCTTTTTTGCCAACATTCGCCAAGATCTGTTTAGTAAGTTGCCTGCAGCTGTTCTAATGACTGAAGGCATGCACCCAAATATTGACAACAATGAAAATATGGAGGATCTTGATTTGAATGAGCTTATAACTATTGATTCTGTCCCAGCACCTGCACTTCCACGTCTGTTGGACACCATCTGCGTTACCAGAATTGGAAATCCCTATCTACTGATTTTGGGGCAAAATAGGTACCCTATTTTTAGTTTAATCAGTGATTTTTGAAGCCTCAAAATTACCCCTAATTTTGAGAAAATAAAAATTCTACCCTTTACAAAACACTGACAAGTATTATTGTTCTTATCAATCCCAGACTAGACATCTTAGAGATGAAGCATTGGTTAGATTTACTTGACTTATTATATATTACATCCTTGGATGTATGTTACCATGATTTGTGCATTCCAAAAGTCACACTATTACAGAGGTGTGAAGTTGTGGGATATGCTAGATAAAATAGAGAGCGATTACCAACCAAAAGGCGCTTTAAAACTGCCATAGTCAAATTGAACACCTATGACTAATCTATTGTCGGCACCATTTACACTCTCCCTAATTAGCCTATTTTGTATAGTTATATTTACAAAACAATAATTATGCATTTTAATGGCTCATTGATACTGGGTATATCATACCGGGTATATCAAAGGTGAGGAAGGTTTTACAAATTATGATGTAACAGGATCATAGAAGTCTAGGCAAAAAGATTTTACCTGTTGACAGTATTGTAACGGGAATTGGTATGAGTGTAGAGAAGACACAAGACAGAAGTGCTGTAAATAAACTAGAGTTCACTATTGAAGAATGCAGGAATGTAACATCACTTGTCATCAACTTATCACCAGTTCGCGTCGTTCCTGTAGCCTAGTAGAGAGTAGCAGTGGAGGCACTAAGACCAGCACAGGGCACGTCCTACTCTCAGCTCAAGCGAGACTAGACTGGCCCCCGTGCGGCACGCGTCGTCTTATATACGCGCGCCGCCCGGGGCGCCCCCTACCGGATGCGCGGCACACCACCGTGCCGCGCGGTACGTACCGCCGTGCTGCTCTCAGTGCCGCCCCCCCGCTACACTCTCCCCTGCCCATTTAAAGCACAGGGGGGGGAACGATTATAAAAAGGTAAAATGGTAAGAATGGACCCTTAGGTCAACAGCCTACTTTAACTAGTCTTAGAAGTAAGGAGTGAAACTAATCGGGAGCGGCCCCCTTCCGCCCCCTCCGAGCTAAGCCAGCCGTGTGGGGCTATAGGGTTAGGAACCCCTCCTTAACTTATGCCCTGCCCTTAAGGGGCTTAGTCGGCCAAAAGAGCCCATAACTAAGATTGACATGCTGCTGCTCATGTGGAGCCTAACAACGAGGGCGTCCCCCATGCGCCCCCTCCTAGCTAAAGCCCGCCATGTGGGGAAGACAAGGGCTAGGAGCCCTGACCAAATGTCTATCACTGCCCAGAAGGGGCTTAGCCGGCCAACGGGGCCCAGAAACTAACTAACAAAAGGGGGTTTAGAACCCCAACGATGAACCTGCCTATAAGAGGCTTAGCCGGCCAACGGGCCCAAACTCTAAAATAATGAGGGTTCAGAACCCGTGATGACCCTGCTCTTAAGGAGCCTACGCGACAGCGCTAAAAAGAACTAATTCCTGATGTCGACGTTGTCCTCGTCCGTCGTCCCGACTATGAAGATGATGATGATGATGATGATGAAGGGTGATGACACCACCCGCTGCGTGGAGGGGGCCTCCGGCTCACCCCTCCACGGACCCGGAACCGGGTGCCCAACCCCGGCTCCGCGACGCCTCCCCAGGCTCGGACCAGGCCGGTAGCTCCACCCTACTCGGGGGCCTCCTCCTCAGGCTGTAACGACACACAGAACAACAGTTTAGCCCCGCTGCTCCCCTAGGTTTCCTACCGCGCCTCCTGGCCCCGCTCCTCCCTCTTTTACGGTTCTACTTTCCAGCACCCCGCTCGCTGGACCTCCCGTACCCCCGGGCACGAATTACAGTGCCCCCGCACGACATATGCTGACATGATTGGTTATACGTCTTCTACTCTAGTATCAATCGTCCTAAACTTGAGAACGACTCACCTCCTGCTCCGGTTGGTCCTGCTGGTCCCGCAAGAGGCGCCAGCGGGTGGTGACCGATGCAATGACGTCGTACACGTCCGGGCCTACGACCCGGAGGCGTGACGACATGTCCCCTCCGGTTGCCACGAACTCGTCGCCCATGGAGAGAGGCGGCAGAAGGTAGGCCGCCCACCTCTCCAGGCGCGACGGGTCACGGTCCGACACCGTCCACCAGGGGAGATGCACGGCGTCTGCTGGAGCGGGTCTCGCACTCGGGCGGCGGCCTCGGCCTCTGCTGGTGGTGGTTGGGGGTGGAACGAACCGTCTCCTCTGTTGGTGTGCACTCGGAGGAGTACCCCCGAAGGAGGTGCCCAGTCCCTTCGTCTTAGGGGCGGTCCCTTTTGTTGCCGTGCCCTTCTTGGGTGACTCTTTGTCCGACGGGGGAACATAGACCCGGCCCCACCGCCCGGACGCCTGCTGTCTCCTGGCCTGCTGAGGTCGGGGCTGGCGTAGGGGTATACGCGGACGAGGTGCCGGGGACTGCCACTGAGAGTCAAGCTCAGAGTCACTCAGGGCTCCTCCCGGGCTGCGGCCGTCGTGTGTCAACAGCCTCTGTAGGGCCGCCTCCTCGTCTGGTCTGTTCCGGTGCCGGGTAGGGGGGTCCTGTTCCTCCACTACTACTGGGGCCGTACGGGCATGTGGAGAGAAGAGGACACGGCGCTGGGGGGAGGAGGGCCGAGGCAGGGTTATGGCCGTACGTCCGTCCCACTTCCCCTGGTCCGTGTACACCGCCTCCACTTGGACAGGACTCTCCCGGTCCCAGTACTTGATCACCGCAGCCATGGCCTCGGCCGGGATGGCAAAAGGCGCGGTTCCGCCACCTGGCGCGGTACCCGTGTCCCTGGGGCCGGGGGGCTGGGAGGGAGCGGCCTCCGGGACGGTCCCCTTGGCAGCTGAGATGGGTTCCCGAGGACCCGCTGCGGGGGGCACACCAGTGTCCTGTGCGGTTTCCTCCTCCGGCTGAGGCGGTTCCTCCGGCACGCCCCGCTGACGAGCCTCCGGAGCAGCGTCCTGTACCGGTGTCGGGGACTCCCCTGGAGTCGACCCTGCCTCGAGAACGGCCACATCCCCAGCAGCGTTGATGAGAACCGTGGGGCTCTTGCTGGGTGTCAGCTGCAGGGATAGGTCCCCACTCGTGGCGATGATGGACGCCACCGCGGCCAAGGTCTCCGCCTGAGACGGTGTCAGGGAGTCCTGGAGGGTGGCCGCCAGGTCGTCTGCAGGCGCCGCCCTGTGCGTAACTAGGGCCCCCGCTTCCTGGGTTGCCACCTGGTCCTGAGGCGCTATGCCCGTAGTGGCATCCCCCTCTTGACTGCCCGGTGAAACAGGGGGCGGTTCCGTGCGCGACGCCCCTAGTTCACCGGTTATCGGGTCCAACCCGGCATCTACTGGCGGCTCGGTGTCGGAGTCGCTGACCTCCCCGTACCGAAGCGGCGCTACCACCCCTGTTACTGGGTTCACCACCGTCTCCACCGGCTCGCCATTCACATCCACCCAAACTCCGGTAAGGGGGTCAAGGAAGACCTCGTCGTCAGGAGCGTCCAGGTCGACGCTCTCATAGGAGAGGGGTTGTGGGTGCACCCCATCCGCCTGATCCGCGGCAAGCTGAACCACGGGCTCCCGAGGGGGGGTAGCCAGGGATGTCTCCGCCAGCACCATGGAGGGTGCCCCGCCGGAGAGGAAGTCCGTGGGGGCGGGGGGTCGGCCGGGGGTCACCAAGGTCTCCGCCAAGCCCTGGTTAACGGCGAGGCTCTGGGCAGCCCTTGCAGACCCTGCCGCGGCACTCACGGGCCTCTCCGGTCCCACCCCGGAGATCGTTTTGGTTCCCTTACTCGTCGCTGCGGGGGTAGGCGCGGCGGTGGAGAGCCTGGCGCCTGGTCCCTTGGTGGCATCGGACCCCGGGGCTGCCATGCCCCCTTCCTGCTTGGCCAGTGTGGCTGGGTTGCCCCCGGGCTTCAGCGTGGGACGGGGTCCCGACGTACGGCCAGATGAACTGGAGGGGGTGGTGGTACTGCCCCCTGGTCTCCGCGTGATGGTGGAACCCGGTTTACGGGCGGAGGAGCCGACGACCTTCTTGGCCCGTTTCGCCTGGGGTTGGTTCGAGGCAGGGGGGCTACCCAGCGCGTACCGAGGGGAAGACCCCAGGGAGGAGGGGCTCCCCCGAGGCCGTTTCCGATCCTCCGTCGGAGGAGCCTTCAGTTCCGCCTTCGTGGGTACCCGCATGTACTCAGGGCCGCTCTTGGGTCGACGAGGCGAGCGCCGGATCCCCCCGACAGCCACCTCCTCCGTGGCCCCCACCTCTGGCACCTCCTCGTCCGAGGAGATTTGGGCGGGGGCATGAGGCGCCGGGGCGGGGCTGGTGGGGACGATCGGGTAGGCTTCCGGGAAGGCGTCCTTGCCCCTGACCGACCATGGGTGTTTAGCCCCTTCGTCTGCACGGTGACCCGTGCTGCGGAGGTGGCGTGTCATGTCGTTGTGGCGGTTGGTGGCGTAGGGCATTCCGGCCTTCCCCAGAGTGCACCCCCGTATGGGGCACAGCCATCCCCTCAGGTGTTCACCCTCGGCGTGAGCCTTCCGCATGTGCCTGTTGCGCGGGCCCGCCTGGGTGAACGTTTTGGCGCATTTCAGGCACGGGTACCTACGGCTATCCATTACCCCGTGCTCACAGAAGAGATGGTTTCGCCTCTGCAAGAGCCTTCTTCCCGCTGCCCAACTGCCGTAGGATCGTGGCTTGAAAAGGCCGGTCCCAAACCGGGCCCGTGGCAGCGGAGGAGCCCCTCTCCTTACTGCACCCTGGGTGCTGCTGTCCCCCACTGGGACGGTGCCGCTCGCGGTACTAGGGATCTCTGTGCTGCCGGCGGTATGGGGACCCTTTTCCACCAAATTCCCTCTCTTACCAGGGTTCACTGCCTCTTCTGCGCGAAGATGAGGGGTGGAAGACCTTTCCCGAGCTGCCTGCCTTCTTATCTCCTCCTTTTGGCCCCCTCCACGGTCTTTCCTATCGGTTTTCTTAGAAGAACTGCTCGGGACCGTAGTCGTCGTGCCGCTAGCGGTATTAGGCCTGTTTACGTCTCGCCCCCTCTCGCGGCACGGCGAGATACTGCGAGAGTTGGACCGTGACTCTGCCGCGCGGTACGAGGAGGGGTTCCCTGCACGTCTAACTCCTTTAGGAGACCCCCTCTGTCGCTCAGGGGAGGCAGAACGGCGAGATCCAACCTTCTCCTTCCTTTTCTCCTCTTTTCCGCCCCCTCTGTGGTCTTTTTCGTCCGTTTTCTTGGGAGAATGGCCCGTTTTCAGCCCTCCCGTGCCGCTCGCGGTACCCGATTTGTTTACGTCTCGTCTCCTCTCGCGGCACTGCGAGGGACTGCGAGATTTGGATTTTCCTCGTGCCGCGCGGTACGACAGCGGCAGGCTGGGGCTCCTGGAGATGTCTTTAGGGCTACTTTTTCGCCCAGGGGAGGCAGGACGGGTAGATCCAACCCTTTCCCTCTCCTCTTTTTCGCCCCCTCCACGGTCTTTTTGGTCCGGTTTAGGCCTGCCCGTGCCGCTAGCGGTACTCGGCCTCTTTACCTCTCGCTGCCTCTCGCGGCACGGCGAGAGACTGCGAGAATGGGACTTTGAACGTGCCGCGCGGCACGAAGGCGGTCCGTCAGGGCTCCTAGACCGTGCCGCGCGGCATGACCTTGAGCCGCTCCCCGCCTTTGGTGACCTACCCCTTTTGGCCTCGATTTTTCTGCTTTTCAGCGCCGGACTGTTCCCACCTTTTCTCTTATTCCTCTCCTCCTTCCAGCTTCTGCGTGGGGGAGGGGAGTGTGAGACCGACTCCCTCACCTTTTTAGGAGTAATCCGGGGGCTCCTAGCTCGCCTCCTTGGCGGCCCTGGAGGACTCTTTCCTCGCAGGTCTCCTTTCCTGGATGGACTTTTCCCTTCCTCCTCCCTCTCCCCCGTTCTCTTGGTTGTGATTCTTAGGGTTCCCTCGGCTGATTCTTCTGTTTTCCGGCTACTGCTCCCCCTGGTCACCCTGAGGATCTCCCCTTCCTCCGCACTCTCTGAACTTCCGGTAGAAGGGCTCCTCTTTCTCCCTTTCCGGGGAACCTTGCCGATAGAGGCGGCTATCCTTTTAGCCTCCTCCCTCTTCCCTGGACTTTCCCCCACTTTCTGCTTCTTGGGGATGACATAGCTTTGCAAAGTTCTCTTCTTCTCCCTCATTTTTTCTTTCCCAGTACCAAGCCTGTCCCACACGGACGACATGGACGCAGCTACTGCGGCAGCGGCACCTGCGGCAGCGGCAGCGGCAGTAGCGGTAGCGGTACCTGCGGCAGCGGTATGGGCGGCGGCGGCAGCGGTACTAAGGTCACCGCTACTGGGATAGGAAGACAGAAGAAACATGGGCCCCTCCCTTCTCCCCCGAGTTACAAAGGGGGACCTGCGAGGAAACTCTAGGCGAGGAAGATCCATCTTTTCCTCCCGAGGAACAGGAGGCTGTGGGAGGGGGGGCGCTAGGGTCCCCCTACCCACTGAAATTTCTTTCTGGAGAAGGGTGTCCTTCCCCACCCTCCGCACCTCCTCCTGGAGAGGGCGGACTCCTTCGGGCGGGGTGGGTACCACCTTCAGGGAGTCAAAGTGCACAATCTTCGTGGTACGGGCTCGGGAGATTTCGTACACGGCCTCCCCTATCCTCTTAGTGACTTTCCAGGGGCCGGTCCACCAGCGTTCCAGTTTAGGTGAGTGTCCCTTTCTCTTGATTGGATGGAGGTAATACACCATCGTGCCCTCCGGAATACTCCGGTTTGAGGCTCGCATGTCATAGTTCCTCGTTTGCCTGGTTACCGCTACGCCCAACTCCCTTCTAGCGACCTCATGCGCGGATGCCATCCTTCTCTGGAGATCAGCCACGTAACCGTGGGCCCCGTCCCCTACCCTCTCTTCCACCTCCGGATAGAGAAGGGAGATGGGAGGATTGTTTTCTCGTCCCAGCATGAGCATATTCGGAGTCATTCCCGTTGAAGAATGGACGGAAGACCGGTATGCCGACATCACCAGCGGTAACTGCTCGTCCCAATCGCCGTGATCGTCCGCCACCACGGCTGCTAACAGGGCCTCGATGGTACGGTTGGCGCGTTCTACCAAGCCGTCGGACTTAGGGTTAAAGGCGCAGGTGCGGGTTTGTTTTACCCCCAGGAGCCGCACCACCTCCCGGAAGAGGTGGGACTGGAAGTTGCGTCCCTGGTCAGAGTGCAGGCTCCCGGGGGAACCGAAACGGCACACCAGTCCTTCCACCAAAGCCCTGGCCACCGTAGCGGCTTCCTGGTTAGGGAGCGCCGCGGCCTCAGCCCACTTCGTAAAGTAATCGCACATTACGACGATGTATTTATTTCCACGCGGGGTAAGGGGCAGGGGTCCCATAACGTCGATGGCTACCCTCTCCATTACCATCCCTACCGGGATGTGGCCCATCTTAGCCCGGCTGGGATGTGGGGGAGGTTTACGCTCGAGGCAACGCGCGCAAGAAGCGGCCCAGTATGTCACCTCCCTCCGGAACTCCGGCCAATACCACCGTTCCTGGACCTTCCTTAAAGTCCTGTCACGTCCGAAGTGACCAATAACACCCTCACCATGACAGGCCTCGAAGACTTCTTTCTTCCGCTTTTCCGGTACTAATACCTGGAACTGGCGCTCGCCACCCGGAATAAACCACCACCGACCTAAGAGGCCCTCCCTCAGTAGGAGACGGCTGCGCTGGGCTGCCAAAGATCGGAGCCCATAGGAGGCACCCGCCAGTTCTTCCTCGGCTGGTTCCCTTTCCTCCGCCGCCCACCTGTACGCTCTTCCCACCAATTCATCGGCCTTTTGGTCCCGTATCCACTCTTCCCTCACTTCTTCGGCTACGTCGGGGTCCCGAGAACCTTGCCGTGTCACGGCTCGGACGCCAGTAGCGGCGGCCCCCACCTCCGGTTCTTCGTCCGCTCTCCCACATTGCCGGCATGGGATGCGGGAGAGGCCGTCGGCATTTCCGTGTAGACGACCCGGCCGGTGCTCCACGCTGTAGTCGTATGTATCGAGGATTTGGAGCCACCGCGCCACCTGGCCCTCCGGCTCCTTGAAGGCCATAACCCACTTAAGGGCCGCGTGATCAGTCCGAATCAGGACGTGCCGCCCTAGGAGGTAATGCCGGAACCTCTTAAGTCCAAAGATGATGGCCAATAATTCGCGTCGGGTCACGCAATAATTACGCTCCGGCCTGGTGAGAGTCCGGCTGGCGTAGGATAGGACCACCTCGACCTCCCCTTGTTTCTGGGAGAGCACCGCCCCCAAACCGGTGTCCTAAGATAGGTGCCTCTATCAGGAGCTGACGCAAAGCATCGAAGGCCGCCTGGCAGTTGCTATCCCAGCGGAAGGATTTCCCCTTCTCTGCTAAGGTGGTGAGGGGTTTAGCGAGGGTGGCGAATCCGGGGACAAAGGCCCGATAGTAGCCCGCGAGGCCCAGGAAACTCCTTACTTCCGTCAAACTTTCCGGGGTGGGCCAATTCCGAACGGCTTCCACTTTCCTGGGGTCGGTAGCAATTCCCTGGGCACTGACCACATGCCCTAGAAAAGCCACTTCCCTCTGCGCGAGATGGCATTTGGAAGGCTTTACTTTCAGGCCCGCACCCTCGAGGCGGGACAGCACCTCCCCCAGCCGGTGCAGGTGACTATCGAAGTCCCGGGAGAAGACCACGATGTCGTCGAGGTAAACGAGGCACGACGACCATTGCAGGCCCCGCATCGCCACCTCCATCAACCTCTTGAACGTACCGGGGGCGTTGCAGAGGCCGAAAGGCATGACGGTGAACTGGAAGAGCCCCCGGTGCGTGGAGAAGGCTGTCTTCTCCCGATCCTCCTCGGCCATGGCCACTTGCCAATAACCGCTGACGAGGTCCATCGTGCTGAACCAGCACGACCCCGCCAGGGTATCTAGGGAGTCGTCGATGCGAGGTAGGGGGTACGCATCTTTTATTGTTGCTGCATTTAAGCGACGGTAATCGACGCAGAACCTCATGCTGCCGTCTTTCTTCTTAACGAGGACGACAGGTGAGGCCCACGGTCCCGTAGCGGGCTCGATTATCCCCGCATCCAGCATCTTCTCTACCTCCGCATCGACGAGCGAGCGGCGATGGGGGGCCAAGCGCCTTGGGGGTTGTTTAATAGGCGGGTGTTCTCCTGTTCGAATGCGGTGCTCCACCATGGTGGCTCGGCCTGTTTCTTCGGGGCACAGCTGGAAAGCCTTGCGGTGCCGGCGAAGGAGCGTGGCCACGGCTTCCCTCTTATCCTCCTCTACCCCTGCCGTCATCTTTTCAATGATGCCTTCCTCATCTGGAGATAATAGTTCCCTCTCCGGAAGGGAGACCGCTTCGGCTGACCCCGGATGTGCTGTCACCATACGGCACTCTCGAGGGCACGTGGTACCCCCCTCCTCCCGAGGCTGCACTGGTTCAATCGATGCCAGTGTCATGTCCCGGTAAATGATAACTGGGGACTGGCCAGGGTTGAAAACCCGCAGAGGTGTCTCATTCTGCCGAGTGTCCACCAGAGTACGGCTGACGAGGAAGCCCCGTTTTTCCTCCACTTCCCGCAGGCCTTCTATCAACCCGTCATCCGGACCTTCCCAGTCCCCTACTAAGTAGGCGTCCACCACGGCTTCTTCTCCAGCTGCAATTACGGCCGTGTTTCGGCTGAGGACGCGGCACTCCCTCATGGGAGCCTCCCTCCTGCCCCTAAGCCACAAGCACTCGCCGGCCAGGTCCACTACCAGCTGTGACTCCCGCAAGAATCCTGCACCCAATATGGCATCTGAACTAATGTCTGAGAGTTCGAAGATGGTGTCCCACTCGTGGCCACCCAAAGCTAGTTGGGATCGTATCCGTCCGTGCAACTTCAGTGGTCGTCCCTCCACCGAGTATAGGGCCTCCGTGGTCTCTTCCAAAGCACCTGGTTCCCCGTTGGTTTGCCACCAAGACAGAGAGAGGATGTTCACTGCTGCTCCCGTGTCCACCAGACACCCTAGGGAACAACCCCGCATCTTCCCCTCCATCAACAAGCCGGAACCGCCCTTCTCCAGGCGCCCAGGAATAAGCTGTCTCTCTTGCCTATCTCTTTCGCTGTCGACCCCAGAACGGCTGTCTTCTGGGGTCGTTCCTAGTTTTCCGCCGGTTTGTCAGCTGCCTTGGAGGGGGCCCCGGACGGGGAGCGAGTCTCCGCTACCTCTACCATTGCCTTCCAGGCGGGGCAGTTTACCCGCATGTGTCCTAACTCCGCGCAGTGATAACAGCGTAGGTCGCTATTGCGGGGTCTCGCCGAAGACGAGCGGCCAGAATTACCTCTACCGTTCCCGCTACTCCGGCTGTTCTTCTCGCGAAAGGAATCGCGGAAGGCGGCGTTAGCTTCCCGATCTTTCGCCGACTCTGCGCGCAGTTGCGCCAGCTCCTCCGCCATGGTCTTGTCGGCGGCTCTCACACTGCTGGAATTTCGGTTAGGTCTTAGGATGGCCTCACCTCGCAGGGCGATCTGTACTGCGTGGACTAGAGTCTCGGGAGTCCCTTGGTGAACCCAGTTCTGCAACTCCAGATCCTTCAGGCTGTCTATGAATTTATCCTTTGCTATAACGTTAATGGTGTTAACGTCAGCACCCGGATAAGCCATTCGAGTATACCGCTCGATTTCTTCCGCGTAAGCCTGCAAGCACTCCCCTTTTACCCTTTCCTTGGCTCGTAGGATGGCCTTATACATGGCGGCCTGGTTAGGTGGTTGAAAGCGGGCCACCAGTGCTTCCCGCAGTTGTAAGTACCCCTGGGCGGTACCCGATTCGACTCCCGCCAGCAATCTTCGGGCAATGCCGGTGAGGCTTAGACCTAAGAAAACTCCAGCTGTTTCGTGATCCCATCCATTGGCCCTCCGGCAAAGGTCGAAGTGTGCCAGGTACTCCGTTAGATGACCCGACCCATCAAATTTACCGGGCATGAATATGGGTTTCGACAACTTGTCTCCCTTGCCCCATTCTTTAGTAGTCGAGTTGCCCTCGCTGCCACTGATGCCTTTGAGTGCCTTCTCCGGGCCACCCCACTGTTTGCCAGAGGGTTCTCCCGCTGGTCCTCGGGGCAACTCCATGGCGGGTGCGACGGGCCAAGGGAGGTTACTCCAATTGCCCCCTGCTGCCGGGGGATGCGCAGGCACCATCCGCTGCGTAGGGTATCCCTGGGGGTTTTCCGCCTTGGGGAATCCGGGGCCCTCCGAAGGGGCTCTCCAGCCCCAGAGGGGAGGGGACACGTAGGACCCATATGATGGTGCCAGCCTCAAGGGAGGGGCGACCGCTGGTCCCATGGGTGCTCTTGCATACCCCGCCGTCCCTACTGGGACCCCGTGCCTCTCAGGGATAGTGTCTCTTTCCTGGTGACTCGGGTACATGCGGCCCTCACCTAACCGGAGAAAGCCTGGTGGAAGACGCGATGCGTCTACCGGTTTCGGGAGCTCCGCCAAAGGCATCTCCCATCCTCCCGTCCTTGGGTAGCTTGTGGTTTCGCGATCTCCTAGGCGTGCCGGAGGCATTGGGCTAGGGGCCAGAACGCCATCTCTCTCTGCCTCTTGTCTCACTGGGATCGGGTCTGTCCCGAGGCCGCCTGGGTCCACGCGGCTCTCTCCCAACTGGAGAACCCCAGGTGGTAGGCGAGACGTATTACTTGTTTTAGGTAATGCCGCTGAGGGCATCTCCCCTCCCTCCTTCCTCGGGAAGGACATTGCCCCACGGTCGTCAGGGCAAATTGTAGGTGCGGGGCTAGCCGCCCTCGAAGAGCACACGCTGGACGGCACAGAAGGGGCAGCTCCCTGAAACATGGGGGTCCATGGCCAACTCCCCTGAGGGGGAACGCTAGGAGCATCTGACGAGTAGAGTGGCAACTGAACCTCATGCCTGGTCAGGGGAGTCCGAGCCTCCTGAGTATCCCTCCACACGGACTCGGTTTCCTTGTGGACCGGTGCCGCGAATGACGATCCCCATAGTAGCGACAGGTCACCCCCCTGCCGTGGAGTGCCTTCCCAGGGTGATCCCCTAACCCCTGTATGGTCGGCCGGAGAAACTGGGATGTCATGAGTCGTCTCCGCCCCTCTTTCTAGGTGAGTCAGTGTCAAGCTCTGAGCTAGCTCCTCCCATCTAGCCTCTTGTGCTGCCCTCTCCTCCTCCCTAGCCTTCCGTCTTTCATCCATTTCCACACCGTACTGCCAAGCCCAGGCTCTTTGGTTCGTCAGGAGACCATCTTCCATCAGACAAGGCTGCGGCACCATCTGAGGTACGTGGACGTTAGCAGCCGCGGCAGCGGCACCAGGTACAGTGTGGTGCTGAGGCATGGCCTGGTACTGCGGTACGTGCGGCAGCGGTACTTCTTGATCCCGTCCCTGTGGCAGTGGCACACCCTTGTCCGGTACCTGCGGCAGCGGTACGCCCTTGTTCGGTACCTGCGGCAGCGGTACGTCCTGGTCCAGTCCCTGCGGCAGCGGTATGCCTTGGTCCTGCGGCACGAGGGTCCCCTGCGGCAGCGGTACGCCCTGGTCCTGCGGCACGAGGGTCCCCTGCGGCAGCGGTACGCCCTGGTCCTGCGGCACGAGGGTCCCCTGCGGCAGCGGTACGCCCTGGTCCTGCGGCAGCGGTACGCCCTGGTCCTGCGGCAGCGGTACGTGCGGCAGCGGCATGGTGTCCCCCTGCGGCAGCGGCACGGAAAATGGCGGACCTTCTTCCCTGGACCTTCTCAGAAATATGTCCTCTCCAGGGATAACTTCGACTAGGTTACCCCGTCTTCCTGCCATAAGCTCTTGAATTTCCCTGTCACTCATATCAACACCCCCAGCGTAGAGTTCTTTCCTTTGAAAACACCGGCTGTCACCAATGTAACGGGAATTGGTATGAGTGTAGAGAAGACACAAGACAGAAGTGCTGTAAATAAACTAGAGTTCACTATTGAAGAATGCAGGAATGTAACATCACTTGTCATCAACTTATCACCAGTTCGCGTCGTTCCTGTAGCCTAGTAGAGAGTAGCAGTGGAGGCACTAAGACCAGCACAGGGCACGTCCTACTCTCAGCTCAAGCGAGACTAGACTGGCCCCCGTGCGGCACGCGTCGTCTTATATACGCGCGCCGCCCGGGGCGCCCCCTACCGGATGCGCGGCACACCACCGTGCCGCGCGGTACGTACCGCCGTGCTGCTCTCAGTGCCGCCCCCCCGCTACAGTATATATAAGAAAGCATTAGTCTGCCACCCAATAGAATAACATCAGACCAATACGTGACAAATGCCCAGTGCAGACACTGTTACAGTTTACCTGAATCTACCCTTCTGCCTGCATGTACCACTCCAGACCAGCAGCGTTTGATCCCCAATCAGGCAGGGTAATTATAACCACTCACCCAGAAATAGAAATATGCACTACCCTTATTATACTACCATAACAATCCAGTACCCAATCACTCCCCATCATGCAATCAATTTATCAGGTCGCAATCTGTAGGGCATTCATCTGTATAGCTCAGTACTGTGAAAACAGTCCCCATAGACCCCGGTGCAGCCAAATATAGGCATAGCTTGGTAGTAGGGGACTGAGGGGCATGGTCTATGATGGTGAATCCGTGCCTTGTGGGTAAATCTGATACCGTCAGGGCATGGGGGACACATTGGTCTACATTTGAGGATGTCCTACACTTTTCTATTTTTATCAGAAGTGTTACTGCTCTCACTCTGGAGGACTGAGCAGGTCAAAATGAACTGATGAATTAATATGATGGTAATGGAGGTAGGCACATCTTAAAGCTGAATTTATTGCTTGAAAAAAAGTTATTATGTGTTAGATTGTATTTTGAGTAGTTTAGAACGGATGTTATAAGGGGGCATATCTAAGCATTAAAAAGTGCCCACTTGGCAGAAAAACGTTTTTTCGACGTAAAAAAAAAGTTTTATTTTGGTTCCTAAGTTTGCAAAACATTTTTTTTCAACGTCAAAAATAACGTTTTTCCATGTACTCAAAAAAAAACATTATTTGGACGTTTTTATAAAAACGTTTTTATATCAGGTTAAAAAAATGTTTTTTTAACGTAAAAGAAACGTAAATAAAAAACGTTTTTATTTGGTTGAAAATTGGTTGACAATGCAAACGTTTTTATTTGGTTGAAAATTGGTTAAAAAAACGTTTATAAATGTTTTTTCAACGTCAAAATAATGTTTAAAAAAAAAACGTTTTTTTTTTACCCAAACTAAATAAAAACGTTTGCAAACGTTAAAAACACGTTTTTTGCCAAGTGGGTGATATTTATTATGTTTGGGCTGAGTTTATAATTACAGTGGAGGGGGAATGACAAAACCAACCAATAGTGCTTACTGGGTAATTCATTAGCCTTCACCCACTTAAGAAATCTCAAAGAATTAATCAATATTAAAGGTGTAATGATCAATTAAAGTACATCATCTAGGCTGCTCACCTGCACTGCTGAGCCTTGTGTATTGAACAAGTAACCAATGGATAACTCATGACGAGTGTGTGTTAGTGAAGGATAATGACACGAGGCCGTAGGCCGAGTGTTATTAGCCTTTGCTAACACACACGAGTCATGAGTTATCCATTGACTACTTATTTTATACCACGAAACCAATAAATAATCAATATAATACCAATAAATTCAAGTTGAAAACAAAAATTATTCCCCTCCCCGGGACTCGATGCCAGCCATTGTGTGTACATGATCAGTATGGTACATACACCTCGGCGCCCGGCAGCGGACAGCGACAGCCCCGGTCTCGGCTTGGCATTGAATGCGTCTCGGTTATGGTAGCGGACACACGGCGAAAAAAAAATGCCCCGTACCGTGTTACTAACTGTTAGACTAGATATACACCTCAGCGCCCTGCACGGACAGCGACAGCGCACACGGCGAAAAAAGATGCTTCTCGCGGTTATGTTTGTGTATAATACACCTCGGCGCCCGGCAGCGGACAGCGACAGCGACAGCGCACAGGGCAAAAAAAGATGCATCTCGCTGTTATGTTTGTGTATAAAATACACCTCCTCGCCCGGCAGCGGACAGCGACAGCGCACATGGCGAAAAAAAATGCGCCCGGACCGGGGCTCGATCCATGTACCTATGACGGCTGAGCGCAAAGTGTTAACCGCTAGGCTACCGCCTGTCCTCCTTCAGCGGCCGTGTCGGCTTGGCTATGTTTGACAGTAGCAAACAAAAATATACGCCCGGACCTGGACTCGTTCCGCTCTACTATCTAACGAAGCAAACATGTATCGTCTCTCGTCAGTTCCTGTGGCCCAGTGCATGGGGAGTTGGGATGTGAGACTGCAGGTTCGATCCCTTCCCTGGCCTGGAAAATTTCGTGGGTTTTAACATGTAACATATGACATGCAAGGACATGAGAGGCGTGTGGTTATCCATGGATATGTAGGGTGTTCACCCCTTACTCAGTAAGGGGTGAACACCCTACAATCTGGCTAGGACCACCCACGCACTGCTCCTCCCTCCCATCTTGGGTTACATGCTGTGGTATACATGTAAACCAACTCCATGCAAAAATATGGTCATGCTCTCCTACATCCTCCATGTATATCATCCTGTTACGACATCACATGCCAATACACATGTCTTCTACACATTACTTTAATTGTATGAACAGATTTTTATTATATATCATGAGAATCATGTTCCATACAATTGTGCTTGCACATTAAACTGCCCGTATAGCTAAACTACTAACCTATTATAATTAGGGCATAATGCATTGCTGGGCTTCCATGAGGTCCTTTAATCCCCTGATGAAGCATCAAGCCTGTATGGCCAAGATTTGGCCTTTATACCATGGTTTCAACCATTAAAATAAATATTTTACCTTATAAAGCCATAAAATGCACTGATTTTTGTTGCGAGTTGACACGGTCCGATCCTCCGCCATTTTGGATTTCTTGTGGATGTTCTGCCAAGTCATCGGTACACATGCAAATATAATCCATTTACAGTGTAAATACAGCAAAGCTGGAGCCTTTGACAAGAGAGATGAACATAAACGCACATATATAAGTCTCACAGGGCTAGAAATCATGATGGCATATGTAATTCTCCTCAATTTAGACATTTCCCGTCGACGACAGAGCTCCGATTCAAATCAAAATAGAGCCTCTTCCTGAAAACTGAGTACAACACTAAGTGGCTGAGTGGAGGAATGTCACAATATTGAGGTGAGATATGATCAGGAGTAGATATGAAGTAGATGTCACATCATAGCTTATATATAAGAATTGAAATGAATAGAAACTGTTTAAGGAACAATGAAGTACCTGCCAGGTACCTTATTTAGCATAGATGAACCAATGCTGTAAGCAAACAAGATTTATGCTGAATTATAATTATTAGCAACGTAGGGCTTCCTAAATTACCGACCACCAATGGGAAAGATGTATCTAGACTTTGGATAGGGCACCTCTGAAGGTATATTCCACTATTCGGTAAATCGTAAACTATCAAGAGTTTCTTCAAATCACTTGGAATTATACATGATTTATATATCATGAGATAGATGAAGCAATAAAAAGCTCATGATGCCAAATCTTGGTAATTTTAATCTTCGCATGACACACATCCCGTAAGGTGCACCAAGGGCCGTCTTCTCGTAATCGCCCTTCATACATGAGAAAGTACAGTACTATGTAAAAAAATAAAAAATAAATAAAAAATAAAAAATCAACAACGTTGATTCCTTTAAATAATGTGATATTACGGAAGCTAAAAACACAAAGCTTTGCTATATAATTGCTGTATTCGAATCAGAACATGCACCTTTATTGGCAAACATGCTATATGAGTTGCACTAACAATACATCTGACTATCATCTTATAGACCTCTAACAGAGCAGATGAATGGATTATTCACAAATGCCCTTTGGACAGTCCTTTTATCTTCAATGAGTCGGACAAGACTCATAAAATACCCTGTAGATCTAGCAGCTTCAGAGTGCATTGAATATCATGTCATGCTATAAGAAAGGCTACCTTCCCATACTAGGATTGTGTTTGTGTTGGTTTTAACAGAATACTTCTAATGATGTCTGTAGCATCTCCATATGCAAATGTCTTTCAAATGTATGATGCGTCAAAGGGGAACGACAGTTCGGAAAGTGAAGGCTTAGTAAAGTGTATGGTCTTGAGGCTTTACCTGCAACGTTAAGAAAACTGTTGATGTGTTCGGGTTGGGGTTTTCTTAACCCAATCATCAACTGTCTATGACCTCTTGGAGAAAACTCACATTTCTGGGACTCATGAAACAATAACTATAAATAAACACACAATATAACATGAAAAACACAGGATTGGGGGGGGGGGTCGTTCATAATCACTGACGATTTTTCTGTATTCAAACGATGCATTTAGAAACTTTGGAAAGCATGATAGTCATAATTTGAGATACATTTCCAGTGTTCTATATACAAATGATACAGAAATAGCAGCAATAAGTTCAAGCCTCTTAGATCCTGAAAAAAATCAAATTTCTCTATCTACAATTTTAAAATCAATTGCCCCCTCAATGTGCCAAATTGGTGTCAAAACGTACTAGTATTTTCCATTAGTGCCAGAAGAACTATTCATAAAAAGAAATCTCCAAAACATCTTTTATTTTTTACCGCATTACCTGAACCCTATCTTGTTCTTCGTATCACAGAGGAGTGAAGAAACTCCATCAACAATTCCTCCCACAACTTCCCTAAAAAAATCATCCTTTCTTGCTGAATCGATTGTTGTAGTTTCTAGACAAGTCAGCACAAAGTACACCCACGATGTAACATCTCCAACCAACTGTCACGTGACTACAGGAATGTAGGCTTGACATGACTTATGCAGTGTACCCCCGGGGAATCATGATGTTAGGAATCCTCTAAACGCTATCGTTTGTCTTGGTAATAGCTAGGGTGTGTGAAACGTCCTTGAAAGTTACAAGGGGAACTGGGAGTAGCTTGAAAATTTCAAAATCACAATCTTCAGGAAGGCATTTCTCAAGAGGGTTTCAACTAGGCCCCTTAAAATCGTTGTGAGATCCCTCATTTTGAAGCCACTTATAGCCCTGCATCTACTGTTAACTAACAATTGCACTGGTACGACTGTCCTACCAAACCCTATATAATTACTATAAAATGTTGATAGGACAGAGCAGTTGCACCTATGATCATATACTCTAACATTGAGGGTTTTAAAAAGTATTGGCTGTGTTCAGTCGTATCATCTTGGAAAATTACTGCCTGTGTGATGTCTTTGAAAACCCCATAATAAGATTTTGTTATTATGATACACACCCATCCATCCATGCACCAGGATGATTAGTGCTATCATATGGCACTTTAAGCATTGTGTTAAAAAAGTCGATTTCTTTCTACCCCGGCACTTTTCACTAGCAACAAACAAACCCATATATAGTATTTCTGATTGATGAGATCAGAAAGTGATCAAATTCAAAATGAATTGGCACAGAGAAGCTGTTTATCGGGCGAGGATTATTTTGGAAAATAAGAGCCTTTTTTACAATGTGTTCAAAAGGGGATGTCAACTAATAAGGAGTCTGGTCTGAAACCCCAAAGGGACACCCTCAAACACCTATTTGTCAAAACCTGTTGATTTAGCCTACAACCTAGAATTTTGAATTTATACATCAGCACCACAATAACGTTGATTAACAATAATCGCTCATCATGCACTTCTAGCAGGGGCTTATTTTATTATCCCTGATGACATCAAAGGCCACAAATCGTCATGGCATTCCCTATGTGTCAATCATAGTGTCCTGCATTATTTCCTGCAGTGCTACAACTGCTCTACAATATCCTATATACACTAACAGGATTAGATATTACCTAATCAAAGAAAGGACACACTAATAAGAGTATAATCTGTGACTGTCTGTTCGGATCCCTGGTGGCACGACCTATCCAAATTATATCCTTTTATGTAAAACTGATAAACCTATAAAATAAAAATGATGTGAATCATGTGAGTTTTTCTAGCATTGATATCATTATATGTGACAGCCAAACACAATTAATGATCTGTATACATACTACTATGTTTGACACGTGACCAATGAGACATAAGCATGTCTACATAGTGGCCAATGTTGTGAATGTGAGACGATGTCGTTATGAGTTGTGAGGATAAATTTTCTATGGTTCCCTCCCTACCGCTTCCTATCCCACACACTTAGGGTAGCTTCACCATGAGACGGCCATTCCTGTGCAAGTTTTCAATGAGGGATATGTAGTAGCTAATATCTCTGAGATGAATAACTGCTTACACTTCCCCAAGGTACTAAATGAAAGATAAGTATTTGGGCATTTGTATCTGTTACCTGTCTGATTCCCATGTGTAATTTTTATATCTTGTTTCTCAACATCTATTATTAAACCTTTTTTACTATTAAATGACGCCTAATAGGATGGTATTGGTTGAGGCTTTTTCACTTTTTGGTCCGGTCATCGATGAAAATTTGCGGGAAAAAAAGCAAAATTTAATTTTCCGAGCAGGTAGATATTGTACATTTATAGGTTTTAAACAGTAGCTCAGGTGCACTACTTACTCTGTAGGTAGTGGCATTATGATTGAACAGGTCTAAGTGCCTCTATGAGGTCTTCATCTACACAGAGAGAAGAACAATGATCGCTTTGACGCATACTGCACAGGTCAAAATTTGTCTCCCACATGACATGTATGAAGGCATGTCAAATGAGGTTGACGCTCTCATATTTGGTTCGTCAACTCCACTTGACATGCGTAATGAAGACACGTCACATATTTCTGATCCATTCACCTGAGTGCTAGGTAATACTCTGATACAATTATGTAAGGGTCAAGAGCAGTCAATAGCTATGTACCAATGGTTCAATCAAGGCAGGCCTATAATAGAAGGCAGGGGATATCATAGCCCCACAGGCCTGCAACACTAAGGCACTTTTTCCTATCTACAGAACTTCTACTTGACTGAGGACCTCTATGCAGTCCATAAGACAAGGGCATGGAGATGCATGGCAATGCCATCTGTCTCCATGTAATGAAGATACTGAGATTATAGACTGTGGGTTAGCATACACTCTTTTGGTATTTTCACTGACCCACACACAAGGTGTCTATCCTCCCCAGTTGAAGGATTCAGGATTGTGGCTGTCTATTTTGATTTTCAATAACAAATGCAAATTTAAGAATGAAATAGAATTCATTGCCATTCATTGATAGCATTTAAAGACCTTAGTGATCTATTCTTCATGAAAACAAAAAGACACAGATACATCAAATGTCTCAAGTGTTGGTAGTACCTCTTGGTAGTGATTAATCCTGGTACCAAAATGGTTGTTTTCCCCACCTAGTGGAATATTGTAGAACAATTATGTATGTCAAACCATCACATGTCAAGTGCCTTTGACATGGCTGTGACCCTAGTCAACTCACAGATGGCGTGGCATTTTTAGGCATGTCAAATCGTATGAAGATAACTGTGTGCTTCAGTTGTCATGGTGACATATGTGCACATGTCCCAATGATGTGTGCTCTCTGTGTCAAATCAAGTAGACATGGCTATACATGTCACTTTGTCAGGAAGACTTTTTTCAGTGTATGTACTACTGCTTGTTTGCGCAACTGACCGAAATCCGCTAATTGAGGGACCTATTTTGGCTACAGACCACATGCAGAATGTACTTGATGAGTGGTAAATGATGATGGTTTAAGCAAGTGTAGATAGTGAGGATGTAGTATATTGATTTTCATGCATGTACAAAGAGTTTTAAGCCAGTAATTTTGAGAGTTTATGTACCTCAGCTCTAGTTTTTGGTACACTTATACTACACTATTGTAATAGTTTGGCCATGCAATATGGTAATGATAGGGGATTTATTGAAGGAGTTATATGTATTATAAATTATTTTGATCATTCGAGCAAACAAGATCATATGGTTTTACGGCGATTGCGATAAAAACTGACCCCCTGAGAGTTAATGACTTGAATGAACCTTTTCATAAAGCCAAGATATAGGGCTATCAATAAAATCACGTCTTATAATGTAGTCTGTGCTGAGTTTGCCTTCCTGACTCCTAGGCCATGGTAACTGACATATCTTTGATTGGAATCAGTCATATAGTGAAAATACAGCTCAAATTGAGACTTTCAGAATCCTAATCAAACCTCATTATATATTCATGAAAGTAGTCAGAATTATTCATTTGGGGCCTAAAGAGACCTGTAGAAGACATCTCATTGGGATGATAAAGGCATAACCTGCTCTGGGGAGGGGGGGTCGGCGTTGTTAAAGTACCGATAAATCCCAGCCCCCCCACCCTTCACACCCCCCCCTTAGGCTTCTATATGTTGTAGAAAATGTTGCAAAAGAGGGAAAATACTCACATGTATTCCATATATGCAAGCCTTTCCAACTGAATTTGAATGATGGACTCACACTTACCCAGGCTGACCTGTGTAATGGGCCCTCCTCTCCCATTTAGGTTAGGGCTGCCCTTTTCCTCTCCTTATCTCTGCATTGATGTATACTATTTTATAGGGTTTGTAGATTTTAACACATAACCTTGAAAATAATTCTTGCTATATATAAAAATGTGGCTACACTTTCAGTAGCACAGGCACGTAACTGGAGTATCAGGCAGCTTTTAGATGTATTGGCCATTGCATTGCTATACAGAATACTGTAATAGACTTAGATCTAGTTAATAGGAATCATCAACCAAATACACAAATCAGTTAGTTGTCTGTTGACATACTCTTCCTGCATGTTTCTATACTCTGCTTCTTTTACTTTCCTTCTGAATTCTAGGAAAAATTGGATATGATGGCCTAGTAGGTACAACTATACATTAGAAATTGCAGAATGCTTCAAGTAAATATCTTATCCAATAGGTATTTTGATAGATCTACCAAGAGTGTCTTTTGAAGATTAACTGTCATATTACGGAAGCTACACCTTGAACAATTCAACTTGAACTCTTTTTTTATCCCCAATATGGAAACAACATAAAATGGTACTTAAAAAACTACTGTCAAACCTGAAATTTCACCTGCCAACTGTCAAAGTAGAAAAAAAAATCTGCTGTCAATATGATATTTTCCCCTGTCAACTGTCAAGTTGACAGTTGAGGGCAGATTTTTTCTAAGTTGACAGTGGAAATATCATGTTGACAGCAGACAAGATAACATGATTTTTCCACTGTCAAGTTGACATTTGACGGCAGATTTCTTTTCTAACTTGACACTTGACAGGGGAAATTATCATGGTTTGACAGCAATATATTTTAAAACTTCATCTTGGTGGTTATAAGAAAATCATGCTAATTTTGAAGTGCATGTTTTTTTGTGGTGTGGTCCTTCATGGCTTCCATAGTAAACTAGCAGGGGTATTGGAAGCAACTTGACTTAGGGGTGGGAGAAGGCCCCAAAAATATCTGACTTTGGAGTTTGTGCAGTGAGACACACTGTGAGTATTTAAGGGGGTTTGAGGTCATCTTCCCCAGGGAAATTGTAAGATTCTAGGCATTATTTGCTGCATTTTAAAATTGATTTGTGAGTTCATTACAAAATTGTACACTGATTTTCGAGTTTGGGGATGGGGCAAAACATATCCCCCCCTATATTTGAGATGGAGGCAGTTATGTCCCCCACTAATTAACTCTGCCCCTTTTCTGTGAAAGGAGAGTGCTGATACAGCACAGTGTTGACTGTATATCATAACATAGCGGTGTCTTAATTGTATTTGCATGGGGTTGGTTGGAAGTGGGATCTTAGGTATTTGGAGGGGGGGGGACAACATGGGGATAGAATTGAAGTGCATATGACCTATTACCTCCAAAATAGTTGATTTATTAGTATTTTAGCAAGGACGACCCCCCTCCCCATAGCAGGTTATACCTTTATCATCACAGCAAAATGGCTTCTTAGGGTCTCTTCAGGACCCAAATGAATATTTCTGATAAATTTCATGAGTTTATAATGAGGTTTGATTAGGATTCTGAAAGTCTTAATTTGAGCTGTATTTTCACTATATGGCCGAACTTCGGATCCCATGTGTGATAGCTTAACAGAAATGGGGCCTATATATAATTATGTGTGTGAGGGCAGCACCTGGTTTAACCTATTCCTACCTGTAGTAACTACACTCAGCAGTCAACAATGCTCAGCGGTCAACCATCCAACCTCACTTTACGCCAACCTTGATTTTTTCACTTTGATAGAATTGCACAGTTATTATGGCTGTGATCCAGCATGAACGATAACCTGTGTGTGGCCTACAGGGTATCCTTTTGGTAGGTTTGCCCACTCTGGTGTGGGTGTTTCTATGTACCATTTACAACCCTGTTGTGACCACTAATTTGCACAAACAACTATGACATACAGGTTTTCAGCAACTCATATCTACCAAAAAGGGTAACCTTTTGGTTTTAGTATGTTCAATTTACAAGTGAAATCTTATACACCCTAACTTCTTTTCTTGACAATACAATGGTCAGGATGAAGCCAATGATAAGATTTGATTTTGAATCGTATCTGATTTCGAAGGGACAGGTCATTCATAGAGGCAGCAAAAATTAATGCCTGACTTTTGTTTTTAGTTTTTACATATATATACCCTTTTCAAAAATTGCTCAGAGTCAGAGGAAGCAACTTGACTTTGGAGAGGCCACAGCACCTTGAGTGTTTAGGTCCATTCATGAATGAATGACTACGTTCACTGCAGAAGTGTATACAGTTTTTGGGGGAGCCTCCCATGTCTAGGTTTGAGGGTGGGGGGATATGGCTTCTGGCCTCCCCTGTTCGGACACCACTTATGCTTTAAACAAAGCCATCTGGAACCAAGTCTACTACAACATGAAGTTGCTTTGTTTCAGGAATTGCTTATAGCATGCCAGAAGTAGCCTACTCTTGAAGTATACATGTTCTGTTAGTATAGTCAAAGGTCCATTTTATGTTGATGTTCCTGGAGTTTCAAATCGAGATTCTATGGTGTAATATTAGAGGGCTTCTGTAATCCAGATGCTGCTGTACCATATTATCATCAGTTGGAAATCCTCATAGTGGCCCTTCTGCTCCACCAGTGGTCACTTTTGGAATAGTTGCAGCTAATTCTATCGGTGTTTCTATGTTGATGGGACTATCTTAATGAATAATACTCATGTTAGTAGGCATCAACACAGTCTGAAAGGGGTCCTAATTTTAAATGTCAAGAAATAGTCACTGATGTAAGTAATAAAGTAAACTAAAGGCCTGCTGTGCCGTACCTCCACTATAACATATAATCATTTTGTAGTCACGGGACGCCCATAGGTCTACAGTTTAATAAAAAAGTAAGCTACATCCAATATAAATGATCTTCCAATATTAGAGAAGGAACATTTGAAAATGTCCTTTGCACACAATAATTAGTTATGAATGGATAAAGGAACTTTTATGGGATGAGTCAGTTATTCTCAGCTTGGTTGATTTTAGTACAAAGAACTGATTTTTTCCTAAAAAATGCCCCTCCCCACACACGAAACACACAAATAACTTCGGACATATTTAGTTTTGAGCCCCCCCCCCACCCAAAATCCAGTGTGAAGGTTTATTGAAGTTTGCCCCCCCCCCCCCACGGGTGCATTTTTCAAAATGCTGTCCACTGTGAATCCACTTATCCTCCCCTCCTAACCTAGCAATAAATAACTGGTTCCTGATGGATATTGCTTTTAAGATAATGTGACTTTACAGCATAATACAAATCACAGTTTAAATGATAAAAGGCCTGTACATCAAACAGTTAAATCTAAATATTCTCCAAGATACATAGCCAAAGGTCAATGACAGTAGCCATTTGCTTTGTTGATCATGCCCTATCAGTGGGCTTTTATGCTTTATGAAAAGCAAAATACACAAGAAGCATTGAGGCATAATTCATCACTGTTGTGGTTAAATGCCCCATTGTCATCTTAAGAAACAATTTCTATCCATTTTACTATAGGTCTGGCCACTCTGTACCTCAACTGTAGGAAGGGAACTATGTTGAGGTTTGTTTTAATTTGGACGTACATTAAGATGGAAAAACCTACATTTACTATGTCTATTGTAAACCACTGTAACACAACCACTATGCATCAATGCATTTTTCAAACCTTTAAAGATTCATCCTTTACTTAACAGAAATATCAAATCTATTTCCATTTGTTTATACATGTATTATACTTTCAAATGTAGTATGTAATTTTAGAGAGAAGAGGGAAAGGCTTTGGTATTACATCATTAAGAAGGTTTTTGCTAGGGTTAAATTGTATTTCTTCAGGAACTGCATTATTTCATTTAAGCCTTTTATATACATCCCAAAGGTACTCAATACTCTCAAATAATTGATTGACTTGATTGCAAAGTTCTACTGATGGTGTGATAGTCAAGAAATATAGAAAGACGATCACCCAATCCCTTCATTCAAATAGTACATGAATCTGACAGTTGAACACGGGTTCATTTCAATATATAGCTGCTAATTTATCTATCGTTATCAAAGATCCCACCTTAATATTTGGTCCATAGTAATTATGCAAATAAGATTTGGGAGACCAGGTACATGGCAAGTATTAATGAAGGTCGCTATGAGCAACATATAGTTACTTTACTGCCAGCTTGAGGCCTACACAGAGAAAAGAAGACTGATCGCTCTGACACATACTGCACAGGTCACAATTGTCTCCCACATGACATGCGTGAAAGGCAAGTTGAATGAGGTTGACACTCTCACATTTGGTTCGTCAACTCCACTTGACATGCGTAATGAAGACAGTTGTCATGGTGACATATGTGCCATGTCCCAATGACATGTGCTCTATGTGTCAAATCAAGTTGACATGGATATACATGTCATTTTGTCAGGAAGACTTTTTTCAGTTATCATTGGGGATATTGAAAAGAGCCCCTGAAACCTACTTCTAAGTATGCTACTTTATCTCACGATTCTGGCCTCTACAGCGCCTTTTTGGTCATAACCCTGTTCCATTATCGTGGTTTAACCGCACTCTAAGAGTTCTTTTTTTTTCTGAGACGATCTTGGTTAGAACCTGAGCAAGTTAATAAATTGGCAAAGTATACAAAGTCAACTACGCCATTAATTTCCTGGTAAAACCGTTTAGGGTTCAACGGGGAATCGTTCCCAGGCTCCTGTGGCAGGAGACGAGCTTGCTGTCCACTATAGCAAGCTGACCGGTGCTAGAAACCAAAGCCCATGGAGGATTTGAAAAGGTTTTCCGACATACCTGATGTTTACAGACCTCATTAGCATAGAATCCAACGGTGCCAGCTGGAGTTATCAACAGAGACACATCCTTAGATATCCTATATGAACATGGCATGCCCAATTTCTCCAATTTGTTCAAAATAAATAAGAATCCATTGATTTTCCATAGTGATACGGGTTGGGACCCGCCCCGTCCGGCCGTTCCTTGTTTGATGCGTATTTGACCTAGTTCTTAGTTCGTAAAGAAGACGCAATGGCCATGTACCGGGCCGTGTGCGTTGGATCGCTATGGAAAATCAATGGATTCTTATCTATTTAGAAGAAAATGGATACAAATTGTAGGCGAACACCAAGTAGAGATCATATATTTGGCGGTGCTAGAAGTACAGGACTTGGCATGCTTGGATTATACCCAGAAAATGTGTGTAAAGCGGGAGGTATGTCGGGCAGATCGCATGCACTTACAAAATGTCTTCTCCTGGATTAATTCTGGGGTTATCAGGTGAGAAATTAATACATAATGGATGAATAAGTGTGATAAACACATTAATGCATTGATATTCTAGGACTCGGTGAAGTTAGCTTGAAATATTCACCCTCCCACTTCGCGGTTGGGCGAATATTTCAAGCAAACCTCACCTCGTCCTAGAATATCAATACATTAATAGCTTAATAACATATTGCCTATATGACTCAAAAGGTTCCATGTTGTTCTGATCATATGTGCCTCATGGTCAAGCAGTCATGGGTACATTCTGGTACGATAAGAGACAATCTAGATCCCAATCATAGAGGCTGTGTGCAGTTGTAGACAATTTACAAATTTCTTAATGGATGACTGCTAGCTATGTGCAATTATAGTTGCAGTTGTCTATAATTATACCTTACACAGCCACAGTCTATCTAATTCATACACTTTGTTGCCTGTCAGGAATCAATACATGTATATTGTTCAAGTCATACCATTGAATTGACCTATTGGATGATTACCAACACCGGTGCAATGAGTCAGTATCTATACATAGTTTCATACGGTTTGAGGCTGTGTACAAGCATGGTAATTTCACAATGCAGCCTCCCACTCAGTCTGCATTCGGTCCCAAGAGGGCATTTATCAACATAGTACAACTGGACATAGCCACTAAGTCTCAGAGCACCTTCAGTCATAGTGAGTTGTTGTATTAAATGGGCCCTTAGTGTGCATTGTGCATGGGGTAGGGGTTTAGGGCTGGGGAAAGTGAGCTGTATTGAGGTATGACTGGGGACACTACACAATAGACCAGCTTGTTAGTTGTACTATCAAACTATTTCAGGAGCTTAATTCAAAACATCCTGGGATCCCAACCCCAGCGATCTTAGTGTAGGCACATATCATAAGACCTGGCTGGTCTACCCTATGTAATGCAGTGGTTGCAGGCCTGTTTAGAATAGCTAGTCCTGGGATCACTTCACTATTCCTTTTCCAGCACTAAGATCACTGCGATCTTAGTGAAAGAAATGCATAGTGGTTTCACCTGAGTACAAGAGCACTTACAGGAAACACTCCTGATCGAAAGAGTGAATAGCCTGCTGCATACATAAAGAGGGGAGGGAGGACGTTTGTTGAGTGTCCTTGAGGGCTCTTAGGGCTACTCATGCGTTACGTGCACTGTAAGGTAATTCTTCCCTTCTCTCTCTTTGTCCTAGGGGAGGGCACAATGCTTCTAATAGGCAAGCATAAATCATACATTCATGGGAACAACTCTTGAATACTGTACTGGGTCAACTGCACCCTGTGCTCTTTTGTTAGCCCATATGGGGACGGGGAACGATGGTATAAGCAGTCTCGTGAAGAGGAGTGACTCCACAGCTATTCCTTTATTTTGGGACTCTTACCCCTGTGCCTAGTCAGTTCTTCTTGGAATAGTGTAATAGGGCTGAGGCTAAGATCGATACGATCTTAGTGCTGGCTAGGATATGTGAACCCAGTCAACTCTTAAGATCGATTAATAGGATAAGGCTGATTTATTCCTAAGATCGGTGGGGTCGTGATCCCAGGATGTTTTGAATTAAGCTCCAGGCATGACCCAAGAAGTTTCATTCTTTGTTTTATCAAAATATGTTTAAATCCTCCCAGCCCGCATGTTTGACTCAAGAATGTTCTGAAGTCTCATTGGGATCCTGTTTGCTAGAGGGGTTATCCAATTGGTGCTAAAAGTAGATTGCCCTTCAACTGACAATGAGAGAGTGACAGATAAATTTCTATTCAAAGGAGAGAACAGCCCATCTGGATATATGACCTCAAATTGACAGACTCAGATAGGCATTGCCCAAGCTATGATGTTGCTAGTGCAAAAACGTAATCAATTGTAATAGTCAAGTGAATAACATCGCCATAGCATGTGGGATACCAAAGTGGGGTTGGTTTAGTGGGAATTATCAAAAGCTAGATGCAATCAATGTCAGAAGATACGTCTAATCATCTTCCATCTTATACATAATTGTATATACATTTCTGCACAGTCGCCACTTGGATGGCAGATGTGCAATTTTGTAAGTCAGAATCGTTTTGAATACATACAAATAAAAGACTTTCGAAGTCATTGTGGTATCTTCTTTTATTATCAAGGTCTTACTGGTTTCCAGTACAGAAATAGCAATCACGCTCATTGCTTATGAAAGGTGTGGTATAAAGTATGTTATCTCTAACTATAAGGATAAATATAGTCTCTAATCTCTAAGTTATCTCTAATTATAAGGAAAAGCCCTGACATAATTTAAATCTTGATTCTTAAGAAATATCGACATAGTTATTGGCATTTATCTTGATTAATTCAAATTGCTCAAGGGTCACATCTCCACACCCACATGGGAATGATTAAAGAATCCTATAAGTGAATAATCAAGAGAGAAACAAACTCTAACTGACGAGTCCATGTTAGGCTTAAGCGGTAAATCCACTACGACGCATAGGCCATGCATGCGTCTGAAAATGGACGCATGAGCTCGACGCAGAGGCAGTGGAGGCAGTCTCATGCGTCAGACAATTGGATAAAAGGACAGACGTAATGGGTTGAGTCTGGATCCACTGTCCATACGTCTCCCATGCGTCCTCCATGCGTCTACAGACGCAAGGCAGACGCATAAGTGGAAGAAGATTTTTGTCATGCGTGCGTCAACTCGTTTATGAGAGTCAGACGCAAACAGACGTATACCTCTGTTTTTCAATATCAAAAGCAATTAGATATTTCCATGTGTCTGCCTGTGCGTCTGCCGAAGGCCGCTCCATCTAGTGTTAGACAAACACAACTTGTAGTTCCTCTCCTTCACGCACGTCGGCGCCACTGTAGTGAACGTATCATGTGACCTAGTCTGTCCATACAAACAGAAAACCAAAATGGCTTCCCGTCGGACGAAACGTGCCTCCAAAGAGGAAGAAATAGATGAAATCCCAGACTCCCCGCCTCTCCAAGAGACAAAGAAGGCAGGAAAGAAGAAGGTTGGTTCTTCTAGCACTCCCTTAAAGGCAAGGAAGGCGGCTGCTGTGCCTACTAGAACTTCCCCGCGGTTTAAGAAGGTCGGCAAACAAAAATCTCGGGTGGGTCTCCCTCCTCCCAAGAAGAGGGGTAGGCCTAAGAAGTCGACTCCACCTTCTGCTTCTGTACAAGAGGACAGCGAGACTGATGAAGACAATGTTCCTGGTACCCCCCAGTGTGATAAGTCTGTCAGAGGTCGAGGTAAGCCGCGCATTTCCCCCCACCTGAAGGCCCAGATAGAAGACATTCTTGTTCACGGAGAAGAAACTAAACGGCATAAATCTAGTAAATCCCTGCAGTTTGAAAGACTGCCAGAAGAGTCAGGAGAGGGTGAGTCAGATTCTCAATCGCAGTCCCTTCTGCCTAAGATGCCAAAATCCAAACGTTCCCGCAAGAGGGCTGCTAAGTCCAAGGAGGACAAGCTTGAAGTCGACAGCGAGGACAATCCAACCAAGGAAGAGATGGAAGATGTCTTGAACCAATCTCAAGGAACTATGAAAGGTGAGTTATAAGTTTGAGTCTGGACCCTAATATTGATGTCAGTAGCTATCCATGAAAGACATTATGCAAATAGAAATTTGTTGTTTTCCAACCTACCTGTTAGTTATTTCTGTTGGCTTTTAAGAAAAGGTTAAGCAAAGTCTATGTGTGTTTCATTGGATTTCTTTTTTTTCTCTTCAAAGGTCATGGTGATTACACAAAACATCCAGTTCTAGACCAGGATCAAGAGGGAGAAGACGAAGACGGTGATGAGGTAGACCAAGACGCAGAGGACCTTGCCAACCTGCAATCCACTATGCTGAAAATGACTCCATCCAAATTTGACTTGAAATTTGAAGACAAGGATATGGAAACTTGGTGGACAGAAGACCCTACCCGTGAGGAGACGCTCTGCAGGCTCTGGGAACAGGAGAGAGCTCTCTATGATATGAGGGCTAATGGCTATCGGGTGGCATCTGTGAAGGATTTGATCTATGCCAAAATGGCAGTTATTCTTAAGGTTCCATGTAAGTAATTACTTTATCATTCTTTTAATCCTATATTTTTTTGTTACTCAATTCTTAACATAGGCTATTTAAAAAAAACCGGACCTTAAGTATTTGGTTAACAGTTTCATAACTGAAGTATTTGAATTAAAAAAAAAAAAAAAAAAAATTGTTTCATTTTATACAAACATCTTGCTGCAAGATATTGCTTTTTTTTCCAGCAAAGAAAATCGAAATCAGGATGAGTCTCCGAAACATGTATTCCAAGATACTGAAAACTGGTAAAAGTGGTTCTGCTGCTGTAGGTAGAACCCCTCGACAGAAGGAGATATGCAGGTTGGTCGGGTTCTTAAGAACTTACTTGAACCAGAACGAAACCTACAACACCTACTCTGGACGCAGCCCTGGGAAGGCCACCTTCACATCTACCCCTAAGTCAAAGGGAACAGCTTCCCAGCCTATAGACTTAGAGGTAAGAGTGTGCTTTAGTTTATAACTTTTAGATGAGACTTTAATGTGTGCCCCCTTCTGTGTAAGTCTATTTTTCCCCCAAAAATTCTCAATCAAGTTCTTGTATATATATAACATGAAAATAATAATTATGTCTGCATTACTGGTGAAAACAAATAGGTCCCTTGTTTTTAGTCTTGATTTGTAACTGTATAGGTTTTTTTTAGGCTCATGACGGGTTAAGATGTAATGGTAACTAATATTAGATAGACAGGGCATAAATTTCCTTTTTTTTTCAGGCTGACGAGAACTTGGAGATGTCTCAGATACAATTCCAGCCTAAGCGCCAGAAGGTGAAGCAGGAACGAGAAGCACTAGCTCAAGAGTTGGATCAAGATGAGGAAGAAGGTGAAGGAGATGGTGAGGGTGAGGGTAAGGAAGAGGGAGACGAGGAGGGTGAGGTTGAGGGTAGTCCTGTGTTCCAGCCTAGTAAAAAACATTACAGCAGAAACCAACACATTGGGACGCAGGCTGCAGCACACCGATCTAAGCGTCTGAGTCCACACAATCCACAGAAGAAACAGAGTCAGCCTACTAAGTCGGGACTATCATCCAGCTGCAAGGATACAGCACCTTTAGCTTCTACCTCAAAAGACACTGTGAAAGGTGCAGGCAAAGGGCTGCATCACACCTCAAACAAAGGTAAGGGCCAGGAAACAGCTTTGGATAGGTACAATAGGTTGTTCAGCAAAGCAGAAGTGAAATCTGGCCTGCATTATTCTGAGGATGGCTCATCCCAGAGAGCTTCTCTCTACCAACCATACACAGGAAAGGACACCTCCATGCATGGGGGTGAGTCTTCCATGGAGGACAGGTCTACTGACTATGGTGTGGAAAACCCGTCTGCAAATTGGTACACAAAGCAAGGACCTGAACATCGTCGGGTCCGTGAGGCTGAGCTGGACAAAAACAAAGCTGAGAAGGCCAAGAACGACCCAGTGTTGAGGATGATGGAAAAAAAAATCTGAAAACCTAGAAAAAATGGTCAAAGTTTTGTCTAAACCCAAAGTCACTAGTCAGCCTCTTACCTCAGACCCTGTTTCATCAGATGCCCAACTGTGGGCCGACTCTTTGGTCAGACAGGTAGAGCAGATGTCACCGAAACTGCAAAGGAAGTTCATGCGTCATGTCACTAACATGGCGTATGATGCTTTAGACAGGGACTGGCCTTCTAAGTGAACTTGATTCATGTTTGTCGTCCACGATGATTAAGTATAAAAGACGGAAGTTGTCAAATAACACACGCCAAGAGAAATTTGTTTGAACATTTTGTATAAAAAAGGAAAAGAACTTTGAGTTTATTTATATAATTCTGCAAGAAAACCTTGCGTGGTGCTTAATATGGAAAATTACATGTTCATGTCTTATGTTACTATGACAAGTATTTATCCAAGTTTTTACAGTTGGTGCTCAAGAACATTTTGTTTTAGATGAATGATGCATGATTCTAACTTATGATTTTTTATTTTTTTGTTCTCTTGATGCTCTAGGACTTAATTTATAAAGTTGAGTGTCTATATATTAAATGACAGTACAATCAGCATCTACAAACTAAAAGTGTACATATATGACATATAGGGCTTCCCGAACACAGGTGCCTTTCTTAAGACTTTCCCTCAAGGATCAAGATCTCATGACTCATTTAAACACATACGGGTTCTAAAGAAAAAGATAAATAATTTATTCTATGCTTATATAAACACAGATAAACACACACACATATATATATATATATATATATATATATATATATATATATATATATATATATATATAATATATGTTTGTTTACTTTCCAGGGCTAGAGTTCCATATATCCTGCCTTAATGAAGGAATAAGCCTACACATGTATCAGAAAAGTGTCTTAAGCGAAAGTATATTCCAGTTCAAGAACTTGTGTTAATTTCTTTAATAAAGGTTCATGTTTTTGTTGTTAATCATACTATTTCTTTATTTGTATCTGAATGATATGCATACATAAGTTTATCTCATGAACCACAGTGTACATGACTTACTTAGCTGAAAAGGAAATGTCTCTGACATTGTCATTACTGGCCACACACTAAAGTTCATAGACTTCGGGGTCCACACTTAGCGCTCAAAGTAGAAGTCATGTTGCATAACAACGTCCCACTGTTTTGGAAGTTCTCCCTCCTTGGTCAGACACCATCCCGCGAGATTGTTCCTCATTATCTTGACCCTGTCTGATCGGTTGCGTACAGTAGTAGGCTTTCTGCCTGGGAGGACCTTCTCTGCACGCCACAGACCTTTGTGCTGTTTGTAGTCTTTCCCCTCCCAGTCGCAAGCTTCCTTCGGAAGGTATGCTCCTGGGGCCACCGTTCTAAGGTAATTATGCAGAGCCACACATGCCAGTATTATAATGTCCACATTTTCAGGAGCCATTTCTATTTCTCGGCGGAAAATCCTGAAACGAGTGGCCAGGATCCCAAAGGCGTTCTCCACACACCATCTAGACCTGCTCAGGCGGTAGTTGAATATCCTCTGCTGGGGGGTGAGTTTGGTGGAGGGATATGGCTTCATAAGTCTCTCACTCATCTCGAATGCGTCATCAGCAAGAAAATGATAGGGCAAGTCCCCGTTGAAGCCTGGAAAAGTTGAGGGTTCTGGCACATTAAGGGGGTTACCTGGGGCATCAATATCCTGAGCGAAAGAGGAGTACTTCCAAATAGTGCTATCTGATGCTTTACCTTCCGCTCCGACATCCACATATGTGAACTTATAGTCTGCATCAACTAAGGCAAACAGAATTATGCTGTAATATCCTTTGTAATTGTAATAGTTCGAACCAGACTTCTTTGGCTTCTTAATGCGGATATGCTTCCCATCCAAAGAACCCAGAACATGTGGCATGTTCCACTTGTCGTGGTACCCTTTGGCTATGGCTAACCACTCATCCCTTGTGGTAGGCGGCTGAAACATAAAAAAAACAAAATTACAGTCAGATAGAAGCAGGCTTAGACTTGCGCTTCTGCAGAAGGGTAATTCTTTTACTCACACACTCATACTTCAGGAATTTTTTTTTATAGAAGAGTTCTATATGGAATGAAAGGTCTATTATTATGTCACAGACAGTATTAAAGTGGTTCCTTTAATTTTTTTTTTTGAGCAGAGATGTACTTTATTTTCTTTTTTTTGGGGGGGATCATAAAGTTAGTCTAAAGACACATACCTTCAAGTATGTTCCATGCAGGGCTCTGAAGATGGCTTTGCAAGTGTCTCTCACCATGGGTAGCACCATCAACTCACCTACCAGGTAACCCTGGTGAAGAGTCGTAACACTGTCTCCTGGAGAGGAAAACACTTAATTAAAAATTATTGACTGAAATGTTTTGTAAAGTTAATTAAATTATTTTTATATTAGGCAACTCACAACTTTTTAGCCATAAATCAAACAAAATGTATTCTTCTGTTTTTGAACTAGATATAAACGAGAAGGAAAAATTTCACACTTTTGTGTCTGCACAGACTCAAACTTCTTACCTCGTGTCAGATACCTAATAGTCAAGCTGAACCTCTCCTCAGCTGTGACTGCATCACGGAAAGATGTGTCCTGGTATGTGATGTACTTGTACACCTCTGGTGACATGCGTGTGGTCTTCTTGAACTCAGAAATGCAACCGAGCTGGAAATAAAGCAAAACATATATTAGGCCAGAAAATTTCTTTTTTTTTAGGAATCTGGTTTTTAAAGAGATGACACTTTTTTTACATAGGGGTCCATATACACTCCATCTCATGAGTGTGCTTCTGAAATTGTTTTTCAGCACATAGCCAATTATTTTTATTGATATGTTTTAATTCCATGAAAATAAAAAATAACAGAGGCATTAGACTAGGCCTTATATAGACATTGACCTGTGACATGGGAATGATAATAAATGTATGGGTAAAACAGCATAAAAATTTCTCACCCTCAGGAAATCCTCTTCCAGCCTGGCAAGGGATCTTTTCATCCTTTCCTCCTTCCTTGAACGCAGATATGGGTGCATCCAATACATGTGTGACCTCTGCACCTTGTGGTTACGCAAGATGTAGTCATCATCCAAGTCGTCATCCATGATGACATAGGCTGCCAGGTTCCTCAGATTCTGCAGACATTCCTCTTCTATAGACTGCGCCTGTGCCTCCATCTCAACCTGTTTTCTTTTGCGTGACATGATGTTTCGAGTAGGAAAGATTTCCTAACACCACCGACTTTCCTCTCTGACAAAGACCCAAACAGAGGTCACGTGACCACGCACACAGACAGACGCATGCGTAGTGGAAGTAGTTTCAGGCCTGCGTCTCCCATGCGTCTGCTGTAGACGCACACTCACGGCCAGTGGAAGTGACTCATGCGTCTGCGTCTGTAGATGCAGACCCATGAAGCTGAATTTTTTTGAAGACGCACGACCAGACGCACGGCCGAGACGCATGTGATTGCCCCCAAAACAGACGCATCGCTGATGCATTAGCCATGTGTCCTAGTGGATTTAACGCTTTATATCACAATGATTCTGCAAGACTATTATCCCTGTCAACAACAAAGGCCTCAAATCGTCATGGAACTCCCTATTAGCCAACCATAGTGTCCTGCATTAATGCCTGCACTGCTACAACTACTCTACCATATCCAATATACACTAACAGGATTACATAGTAACTAATCTTAGAAAGGAATCACTGATAAGAGTATGGATAATCTATGAGATTACATTATTGCCAGTGACTTCTCAGATCGTCAATCATTTAGCGTTTAATGTATGATATGGGAACACACAAGTGGGTTTATGGGTTAATATTAATCCACGACCGCGCATCGGGAGTGGATAATAACCCTAAAGGCCTTAAGCCCTAATTTATCACATTTTTTTTTACTTCATGTGAATGTTCAGGTTACAATTATGGAACTGGACATTGGAGAAGAGTGTAGTGGTACCTCCTATATCTTTCAAGTTTATATTCTGGTTTGTAGATTTGAATTCCACTTGAGTACCTGCAGGGAGCACTTGAGTATCTGTAGAAGATACTAGAGTAGCTGGAGCTGATACTCAAGTGTTCTCTGTGTTCAGGAGTTACATGGCCATGTCATGTCAGACTGCATCTGGGGTCTTACTATAGAAATCGATACTGGCCTCATCTTTATGCCCTGTCACACTTTTAATATCCTTTGCTAAAACACCCTTTCTTCTGAGGGTAGTGATAGTGGTAGCTCTAATGCAATGATCTGTGTAAATTTTACTGAGTTTGGCTACTTTTAAAATGGCTGGCATCAACTTCCCAATAGTGTTTACACACATGGATGTTTTAGTGTACCATGTGGTACTGAGCCTATAGTTAGATTTTTTGGCTGTTTGAAAGAAGGCTGGGTTATCTGGATGTAATTTACCAAGATACATTTTCATACTTTTCAATGGACAGTTTTCTCCACCAGTTCCGTACATTCTTTGGTCATGTTCTTCAGACCTTTAAGTTAACCCTTGATGATTTTTTTCTGCAACATTATGGGAGAGTGTGCAATATTCTATACCATTTTTATCTTTTTTAAAGATGAAGTGACTCTTTTCCAATTCATGAAGCCCCTCCCTAGCCCTACAACCAAACATTTCATAATATACCTTCCTCTGGAGTGAGGTGGAATTCTGATTTGAAAGTGTTTGAGTGTCATACATTTTTTTTTTTTGATCCGCTTGGGTTATTGCCTCATAATGAGTTGTTACATCGAGCCCAGACTTCTTTTAATCTTAATATGCCCTTTGAGAACATTATTAGCTTGAATGAAAGGTGAATCTGTCATGATATTGTACTTGACATTATGTGGAGATCCATTTAGAAATCTGATACATAACAGCAAAGTTTTAGAGTACTCTTTGCCATCTTTGGTTTGGGCCTGACCATAGAACTTCCTTAGAATTTCTGCAAGGGCTTCTTGTGAGTAGTTCTCGATTTCCTGTTGTTCATCATTTGCCTGTAACCAAGCTAAAAAATAAAAAAAGTTATATGTATTAATTATTTGTGAAGGAATCCTACTTAAATAATCGTGAGATAATGCACTTTATAAGGTCCATTATGTACTAAACTAGTCTATATCCATAACGCCAAGTAAATAATAAATGCTCCATGTGCAGTATAATTTCATATACATGTTTCGTCCCACGGACGCGCCAATGGGCCCACATCGAGTATAAGGTTATCTCTCGTAATAAAACCAGATTTGAGGAAACTGAAATAGAAAATAACATACGCAACCCTAGAGCTTACTAGAGATCACTTAATAAAGTAATAAATCCCAAATATGAAAACCACTGCTTCAGCCTTTTTGATCAGAATTCCAAAACTCCTGTTCCTGCTCTGGAAATTGACGACTACATAAATAGCTACTTTGCTACAATTGGTGATAAGCTAGCAGCTAATCAAAAATCTTCCATGAGCTTTCTCAGGAAATCACTCTTGAAGATGTTGATAGGTTAGTAAATAGAATTAATGTGAGTAAATCCTCAGGTGTCCCCATGATATCCACCCAGGTATTGAAAGATGTATTCACAGTGTTGCCAAACCACCTACTGCACATTATGAACCTTGTTATCAGAACAAAAGGTTACCCTGATTCCTGGAAACAAGCCACAGTTAAACCATTACCCAAAGGGGGGACTCCTCAGATGTAAACAATCTTAGACCTATCTCTATTTTACCCTTGCCTACAAAATTAATGGAAAATGCCCTACACAAATAAATTAGTTCCCACCTCACCCATGCCAATATACTAACTGATGTACAAGATGGATTTAGAAGTAACCGCTCTACTATTAATAGTTTATCAAAATTTACCAACAGTATCTACAGGGAATCAAATAATAAACTAGCCACCACCGCCAGCTTTTTAGACTTCAGAAAGGCATTCAACACTATAAATCATTCCATACTAATGGGTCAATATCTCCCGAACGTCCATTTTGATTTATATTACGGGCGTTTGGGTACTTGTCCCATTCACACAGCCCTGGAGTAGTACCAATGAGTTCTATCTATTGTTTCTTAAACCTGATGTACTGTTAACATATGGGGGGCTATAAAAATGTATCGTTTTACGTTATTTATATTTAATTATGCTGCAGAAATCAGCTTGAAAGTCGGAGAAAAGGTGTTTTTTCCTCTTTTTACACTGAAATGTCAATGAACTGTCTCCAATAAATGTGACATGGATAGCCACAGGTATTTTTTCTCCTTTTTAGCCCATAGCATGACGTCTTGGGCCTAACTCAAGCTAATTTTGACCCTCTATCTGTAATACCCACCAAGTGGGCTTCATATACCAAAACATACCACATCTGTCTGGGAGGTCCAACCTGCCCTTCCCAGGTACTTCTGGTCAGAGACTAGTACCCCTATATCCATTTTTCTTCTTTGGGAAAGTAGTTCCCTTCATTTACTGCCCATTTAACTAATAAACAGACCCCCATCGCCACTCTTTCCCATGAAAATGTGTGTTGGGAGAGTTTCATAAAATAGTTTTGCTTACGGGCGTTTGTCCAAACGAAATTAAAGAAGTGGCAATATCTCCCATTAAAACCACACCTACGTCTTTCTAACCTGTGGAGAAGTGTACCCTAGACTAAATTCTCTCCTACAGAACAGTTCTTAACTTCCCTGAACCCTCTCCCTCTTCTCTACCCTCGAATATACATCGAGTCAATGTAGGGCGTTTGCCAGGCGTTTGCCTATCCGAACTCCCATAAGTTTTATAGTGGGGGGAATTCTCGGCGACCCCTACAGCCGGCGTTCGGTACTAGCTGAGCTGGTTCCTGGCGGAGGGTGAGCCGATGACGTGGCCGCCATCTTTTATCCTTGGAGTCCTACTGGGTTGTCTTCAGAAGTGAAAATCTAGCTGCAAACTTGACCAAAGGTAAGATTTCGTGTATCTCTGTATGTTAGGGGCATACTTTTCGGACCATAGATCAACCTGGCTGTAAAAATTGTGTGTTTAATCGATGAATTAGTTCTTTAGGAACATTTTAAAAGAGGCAGCGACGTGCCCGCGTGTCTGCAAAGACCATTTCCACGACGTTCCAGAATGTGACGTAATATATCTTACGGGTGTTTGCGAACGCCCACAAACGCCCGTAAAGTTTCGGTTGTTGTTTACATTTATGTCGTGGACCTATACTATGCAAAGGTGTGCCCCAAACATCAATGAACTTCCATTTTATGTTAGAAAACAGTCTCCTTTCTTCTCCCCTGCCTCTTTGGATGATTTTTAATGTCATATGAAGTATGTTTTCACCTTCAAAAACCATTTTCTTGTCCGAAACAGTACACTTAGCTCACAAAAAGATATATTAGGCCATCTGGGTTTCTCACAAAATTCCAAAACACTAATTAAACAATATTTGACAAATCTTTTTCAAGTTACAAAATCAAATGGAAACCTTTCACAGCCACACCCCATCACCTGTGGAGTCCCCCAGGGTTCATTCCTAGGCCTCCTCTTCATCATTTATATAAATGACCTCTCAAATGTTTTGCAAGACCTACAATGTTAACATTATGCCGACGACACTGTCTTATACATACACCAGAACCTAGAAACTCCTCACTTACAAAACATGATCAATGCTGACCTGGAAAGGGTTAATATTTGGTGTCAATGCAATAAATTATCCCTGAACACAAAAAAGACAAAGGTTATGCATTTTGGCAAATGCTCGCCTTGCCACTACAACCAACTCTTGGGGTGACTTTGGATGACAATTAGAATTTCAAAATGCATACGAAGAATTTAATAAAAAAAACATCAATTATAAAATGTACCTGTTTAGAAAAGTAAGACAGTCCCTTACATTTGATGCAGCCGTAAAGGTGGTGAAATGTATGATTCTACCTGTCATTGATTATGCCGACACAATATATGCTCCCACCAACAAAACGATACTAGATCAACTAGAGGACTGAAAACTGCATTTGGGCGGAACAGAGTAGCTGTTAATTAAAAGTATGTAATAGCTAAGTTTAATCCCCTAGGGGAAAGAAGGGAAATGCATCTAAATAAAAGTGCTTTTGAATATTCAATAGTAGAAGACAACATTGATGCTCGACCAATCCATACCAGAGCTCATGATGGTAGACTTATAAGAGTAATATGGCCCACTGAGCTACATCCCCTGGCCTGACATACCCTGTCACCAACACGGCCCCACTGACATTTCCACCTTCCAACTACCCTGGATCGGTATGGTATACATAGGGGGAGTGACACAACCAAGTGAACAGTCCCTCTGAAGGCTCTGCGCACCCGACGGGGGAACGAACCCCTACACTCCTCCCAACCAGCTTCAACCGTATCCCGCCAGAACCGGTCCTCCAGTCCAGTCTGAACGGTACCAGTACTGAGTCACACACAGCAGGAACCCTTCCTGTTCCCAGGAATTGCTGTGAGTGCCACCTGTTTCCAAGTCCCTCAGCACTAGCAAGTTGAAGCGCTTGTCTATACCACACCGGCCCAGGTACCGAGCTCTCTAAAGGTCCCACATGTGAGGCAGGACCACTCGGTGTCTCCACCACTGTAGTGGTCAGTGAAAACGTCTCTGGAGACACCGGGATTCGAACCCGGGTCTCTCGCTTGCAAGTCGAGCGCTCTACCACTGAGCTACATCCCCTGGCCTGACATACCCTGTCACCAACACGGCCCCACTGACATTTCCACCTTCCAACTACCCTGGATCGGTATGGTATACATAGGGGGAGTGACACAACCAAGTGAACAGTCCCTCTGAAGGCTCTGCGCACCCGACGGGGGAACGAACCCCTACACTCCTTTTATAGAAGAAGCCTTGAGTATAGAGCTTCAACTGCCTGGAACTTGCTTCCTGTGGATACCAGAAAAATCACTGAATAAGTAAAGTTCCAGGGCTGGAACAGAAAAATGTTTGACAACCGTCTTGCAAATAAAAAACATTAATTTCGGTATATTGTCACACATTGACCCCGACCCCTTACCTCTACTCCCCTTATATGATTTATAGAATAGAAAACAAATCTCATCTGCTCACCAACTGCATCACAACATCAATGCAAATAGACACAATAACATCGTGTCCTGACACAACAAGAACAGTGTCAAACAATTGAAAAATATATATATATATATATATATATATATATATATATGTATAAATATATATACTAAGCAAAAACATCAGCCTTGACGATAAACACCTAGTCCAAAAAGAGACTTTTTCCATCTAGTCTCCTGATATATAAATTTCACTAATATGCTATGTATAGCATTTTCTTTATTTCTTCTTACCTATAATATTCTGCTCTCTTCTTCCCTCTCTTCTCCTCCCTCCATCTCTCTCTTCACTACCCTCTCTCCTATCCTTCTTTGCTTCATGTTTGTATGTACTGTGGAAGGGATGGGTAATCTTTTGATTATCCATCCGTCCCACAGTTATAATCTGTATATAAGTTGCCTATAAGGCCAATAGTATGACTATTATTGATATGATCCAAGAGCATTACATCAGCTCTTTACCTGCTGTGTAAAAGGAAAGACAGGACCTGGTCCTATCTTTATGCAGGATAAATAAAAGAATTTCAACTCAACTCAACTCAACTCAATACAAGGCGAATTTAATGATTTTTTCACATACCTTTTAGTATATCCAATGCCCACTTTGTCTGTTTGTGTATGGCCTTGGCTTTAGATGAAGCCTCCATGTTTATCAGTTCTTCTTCATTGTTTGGGGCGAATCTATTGGTATTGCTGACCTTGGGTTCTTTGTTTACTTTTGGCGTTGCCGGTGGTTCAATGGGTGCTTCCTCTTCATTCATTTCAAGCTTACCCCATCTCAGGTTTCTAGCTACTTGCACCACCTCTGTTCTATCAGAATATAATCTAATCTTATATTCGTAGTAGCCACTAAAAAGTAACTTCTTCGATTTCTCCTAAAATCCAACCATTTGGTGTATCGACCTTGACAATATCCCCCTTCATATACAATGATTTGAAAGACATCGAAGCCATTTTGACAGAGTGAGAGATCTCTACTAAAAGAGGTGCCAACTGACCTACTTCCGGTTCAAGCGGTCACTCGATGAGAAATAATCCCAAAAGAAAGTGGCTAGATTCGCTATATATTTGGACTTATTTTTGAAATGCGGGAAGACTACGGGCATTCGGGGGAAGTTAATTCCCTGCCTTCCCATGGCCATTTGAGCGTTGTTAGGCCGTTTAGGTGGGTACGGCCTTCGTTGCTGCGCCTTCGGAGCGGGTTTGGCCTTCCCGGGGGCGGTCTTCGGCTGGGACTTTTCTCCGCCATCTTATGGGCTGCATCCACTTCCTTGATGGCCTCTTCAAGGTTACCACCGTGCAGGTATTTAGGATCATTGCCTGCCTTCTTTAGGAGGTGTTCCCCATACTTGGGCATGATGACAGGCTTGAGGAGATCCTTTCGGCGAGCCACAATAGCATTGATTGTGCTGACGATCAGCTGCAAGCCATCTATGAATGACTCTCTGCAGTCATCCAACTTAGAGTCGGACGCTCCTCGAGAGAGCCACAGTTCGATGACTGGCTGGAAAGCTAGCATCGCTTTCACCAGATGCATCTGGAGCTTCTTCAGTGCTTCGTCCCTCTTGAGGTATTCAGCGCTGCCCGGCCTGTTCAGCAGTGCCTGCAGTGCAGGTTCCAGGTCAGGTGCTACTAGCTTGGCCGCGTTGTCTGGCTGCGGATACGACCCGTGGACGAGGTCGAGGTCCGCCCGTGTCCTCTTCTCCGAGAAGAGCGACCCCAGGAAGTCACTCACTAGTGGCGAGAGGTCTTTCCCTTTCTTGGACTTCTCCTTCTCCTTGACGATCCTTTCCGTCATCAGGTCATGGAGCTTGCCCGGTGGCAGCGCGTTGGAAGCTGCTGGCTCCAACTCTTCCGCCGCGTTCCTGGGTCGTGGCCTGAGCCTGACCCTGCATCATCTGCATCATCATTGATGACAGCATCTGGCCCATGAGCATACCCGAGTTCGGACCCTGAAGCATGGCCGAGAGGTCGAACGGCGTTGGTGTCGCCGTGTTACTCCCAGCCCCGACACCTTGAGTGTCAGTGGTGTCGGTGCTAGGGTTCGTCGTCACCGGCGTCTCGGTGGCGGCGTCACCATTGGTGGAGCTCGTGTCACTCATAGCATGGCTGCAGGTAGCACGTCTTCTGGTCTTCCTTCCACTCATTTTCTGTAAAAACCAGGGAAGGCTCTATAAGTAAATAGCAGACAATACTTTTACAATTAGTTTTCTAATATATATATATATATTTCATCAGATATTTAACATATAGTTATACCCTGATGTATCAGTGGCGAAGGTTCGTGCGCCTAACTGCGCAGCCAGGAGGATTCGAACCTGCGTTTTCTGACAGCGAAACGCGTCCGTGCGCCTAACTGCGCCGCCAGTAGGATTCGAACCCACGACGCCTTGATGTGCGCGGAGGGTGGGGTTCGAACCGGCGTTTTCCGACAGCGGAACGCGTCCATGCGCCTAACTGCGCCGCCAGCAGGATTCGAAACCACGACGTCTTGATGTACACTAGCGCCCCACACCAAAAGACGGCGACTGGAGGAACTATTCCAGCGCTTTAGTCCGCTTGGCCACGGCGGCGAGGGTCTGGCCCGGCCGTGTTCAAGGGGTGTCGCTCCAGCTCAGGTCGTCGGGGGACGCGGTCAACTGAGCGATTTCTGAGCGAATGTGAGCGATTTAGAGGCTACCATGGCGAATAACTCGTCCTAGACTGATCTGTGAGCTGCCGGGGGGCAGCAAATCGATCATTAAGGCTCTGATAAGTGTAAAACTGGACAGTTTAGCACCAGGGGGTGCAAGTTAGTCCAGAGCTGGGGCAGCCCAGCGAGAAGGACGCCACCGTGACCTACTTCCCGGCGCAAGGGGAAGCAGTCCAAAATCATAAATAATTAAAAATCTGCTGAACATCCGAGGTTCCGGGGGGAACCAAGTGCTGCAGAGTACTTTCATAAAGGTTCCCTGAAAAAGGGAGTGCTATATGACAAGAAGAACTGTACTTACCAGGCTAAAACAGTGGTGAACTGTAAGAACTGACTGTTGTTGTTGCCGCGTTTTCCTGAACTGACTGCGCATGCGCGAATCCACCTCTCGTAGGTTACCGGAAACGCTTAAGGTTTCCGAGGGATAATTTAAAATAATCACTATGCTATCATCATCTAGGGGTAGTCTACTGCATGTCTACAGAAGAAAAAGGATTTCCATATAAAATTTCTACCGGAAAACCGTGTGGATATATCGTTCAACCCGGTAAGTGTTTTTCTTTCTCTCCGTATAGAAGCCACTCTGCTTTAGCACTGGTCTGATTGGTATAGTAGACAGCGAGCTTGCCTCCTGCACCAGCGGCCGGGGATCGATTCCCCGTTGAACCCTTAACGGTTTTAACTGGAAACGTATGGCGAGGTTGACTTTGTATACTTATCCAATTTATTAACATGTCCAGGTTCTAACCTGCAGCTTCTTGAAGATGACGAAAAGGTCTCAGAGTGCGTTATGGCTGGATAAGGAACTGGGGTTATGAGCAAAAGAGCACTTTCCAGGCCCAAATCATGAGATAAATTGAAATAGGCCCCATGTCAGCTTCCTGACCAGAATTGAGTGCATACATGTGTCATGATCTACCACGGTACTATTGGCGGCGAAGCTGACACCACTGAGGTTCCACTTAAGGCCTTTGTATAGAGTAGACATGGTGCATGAATTCATCAGATTTACCTAAAAGGAGAAATATGCTGTCCCCACTGCATTCGAACATAATAGCAAATTATGCATAAATGCATGTGCTATCCAGATCTGAAGGCTTATATGTTAGGGCTCTCATAAATGCACTGCCCTATGAAAAAATGGGCCATGTAGTGATCAGTTTACAGACCAATGTACTCAAACAATGGAAAGTTTCCAGATTCCTCTCATTCATATGAACAGGAATGTCAAGGAAATCTTTATTCCATCACCAAAGTGTGTATTCTTATCCTTCAAAGGTATGTGTATAAAGAATGATCTCTATTTCCTCGTGACAAAGATTATGCCCACACCACCCTTATAGCTCAAATAGTAGGCAGGTCAGTGAGACCTTACCTGGAAGGCATTTCCCAAGATGGAATGACTGCACACATCCACTACTATTTGAAATCCTCAAAATGAGAGTGAGTGATCATAGGTAATGCACCATGACTACTCTGGAGCCTAATTCAAAACATCCTGGGAGGGCAACTTAAGCGATTTTAGTGTAGGCACATATCATAAGACCTGGCTGGTCTACCCTATCTAATGCAGTGGTTGCAGGCCTGCCAGGAATAGTAAGTCCTGGGGTCACTTCACTATTCCTTTTCCAGTGCTAAGATCACTGCAATCTTAGTGAAATAACTGCACAGTGGTTTAACCTGAGTACAAGAGCACTTACAGGGAACACTCCTGATTGAAAGAGTGAATAGCCTGCTACTCATGCGTTAAGTGCACTGTAAGGTAGTTCTTCCCTTCTCTCTCTTTGTCCTGAGGGGGCACAATGCTTCTGATAGGCAAACATAAATCATACATTCATGGGAACAACTCTTGAATACTGTACTGGGTCAACTGCAGCCTGTGCTCTTTTGTTAGCCCATATGGGGACGGGGAACGATGGTATAAACACTGTTGTGAAGAAGAGTGACTCCACAGCTATTCCTTTATTTTGGGACTCTTACCCCTATGCCCAGTCAGTCCTTCTTGGAATAGTGTAGGAGGGCTGAGGCTAAGATCTATGCGATCTTAGTGCTGGCTAGGAAATGTGAAGGCAGTCTGATCTTAAGATCGCTTAATAGAATAATTCCTAAGATCGCTGGGGTTGCGATCCCATGATGTTTTGAATTAACCTCCAGAGGTCCTTTACTAATATTGGGTTCTTCTTGTTAGTGCTATAGACCATACACAGCATTGCAATTTAGCTGAATCTACCCCTTAGACATCAGGAACTTAATTCAAAACATCCTGGGATCCCAACCCCAGCAGTCTTAGTGTAGGTACATATCATAAGACCTGGCTGGTCTACCCTATGTAATGCAGTGGTTGCAGGCCTGTCCAGAATAGCTAGTCCTGGGATCACTTCACTATTCCATTTCCACCACTAAGATCACTGCGATAATAGTGAAAGAAATGCCTAGTGGTTTCACCTGAGTACAAGAGCACTTACAGGGAACACTCCTGATCGAAAGATTGAATAGCCTGCTGCATAGATAAAGAGGGGAGGGAGGACGTTTGCTGAGTGTCCTTGAGGGCTCTTAGGGCTACTCATGCATTAAGTGCACTGTAAGGTAATTCTTCCCTCCTCTCTCTTTGTCCTGGGGGGAGGGCACAATGCTTCTAATAGGCAAGCATAAATCATACATTCATGGGAACAACTCTTGAATACTGTACGGGGGTCAACTGCACCCTGTCCTCTTTTGTAAGCCCATATGGGGACGGGGAACGATGGTATGAACACTGTTGTGAAGAAGAGTGACTCCACAGCTATTCCTTTATTTTGGGACTCCTACCCCTGTACCCAGTCAGTACTTCTTGGAATAGTGTAGGAGGGCTGAGGCTAAGATCGATGCGATCTTAGTGCTGGCTAGGAAATGTGAACGCAGTCTGACCTTAAGATCGCTTAATAGAATAATTCCTAAGATCGCTGGGGTTGCAATCCCAGGATGTTTTGAATTAACCTCCAGTATGATCAGCACTAAGTGTACTAATTTCATAGGGTTTGTTAGGGTGGACATACTAGTATAGCCAGTATGAACCACTAGATGCAGGGGTATAATGGCATGAGAGGGAGGAATCCCACTGCGGTTTGATAGAATCTTGAGAAATGCATTCCAGAAGGGGCCCTGGGTGATTGCATAACAGAAATGGAACCTATATGTGTGAGGGCAGCACCCAATTCATCCAGGTACCTACCTGTAGTAACACTTAGCAGTCAACAATACTAGATGTAGCTACTATGTTCATTACTCAACCATTCAACCTCACTCTACTTCAAAATGAAATCTTTGTGAAAGACGGTGCAAAATAGTATTATACTTTCCAACTCTCATATCTGCATCACATGCTGCATTCACTTTATCGACTTTGCCCTTTTTCTTCCTCTAATATCCAAAAGTAAGTTCTAAAACTAACATATTTTTTTTATTGAAAATAATGTATTTCTAAGATGAAATGCATGATAACTGACGAAACCTGTAATGGACAGAATCTGGCCCTTCTCATATGTAGATGAAGGCTGTTATAGATACAATTGAGTTCCCAGAGCAATTTTGCCACTTAGAGGTTGATCCAAGCTGTAAATTGATCAAGATGTACTGAGTGTGCTTAAAGACTGGATGTCTAGAAGGGGTTCTGCTGCTGATAATCTCAAATAACTCTGGATTATATTAGTTCAATGTACTAACAATAAGAAAATGCAAAAAAAATCCCTATGTCATGGTGCTTACTTTTACAGTATGACAATTTGAGGATAAAACGCCTTAACTATAGAAACAAATGGTAAAAACTAATTTTATTCATATCATGTCTCATACATACTGATCCTATGCTGACTTTTCTACAAGACTCTCTGGATTGAAAGAGCACTTCAGGCATCTATACAAACATTTTGAAAAAAAAAGAAAAAATGGGGGGTCATGGTTGAAATGAAAAAGTTGTGAATTTTTGAAAAATACTAATTTTCCCTTAACTATAAGACCCTATGGGAATTCAAATGGCAAATAGATATCTCTAATGTATCTTTAGTGATAAAAAATAAACTGATAAAAATATGTACAGGTAAAGAGGTCCAGTTAGGATAAAAAATACCATTAAAATAGTATGATTGATGAGTTTTGATTTCTGCCACCTGGTGGCTTCTGTGTACCGGGCAGCGTTTGTCTTTAAAACAATTGGCAGTGTTGATACACTAAGCAATTGTGCATCCCTTTTTGTCCAGCAGTAGGGTACATCATTTGTTACTTATTACCATTTTGCCAATGTAGCAGCTGGTATGACAATACAGTATTATTGACTTTCATAAAATTGCACGGTTATTATGACTGTGATCAAGCATCAAAGATAATCTGTGCGTTGCCAACAGGGTATCCTTTTTGTATGTTTGCTCACTTTGGTGTGGGTGTTTCTATGTAACATTTATAAAGCTGTTCTGACCACCAATTTGCAGAAACAACTATGACTTACAGGTGTACAACAACTAAGAAAAACGGGGAACCTATTGAATTTAGTATGTTCAATTTACAAGTGAAATCCTATACACCTGGCCTTTCTTTTACAATTTGTTAACAATACAACGGCCAGTATGAAGCCAATGATAAGATATGATTTTGAATTGTATGGGACCAAAGCATTGTGACTGTTTTAGGACAATTTGTGAGGAAATAACTATGTTCACTGCAGTAGTGTATACAGTTTGTCAGATTTTAAGCCCCCCGGGGAGGCCATGGGTATATATACCCATGGCCTCCCCTGTCCCGACAAGGCAAAGACCAAAAATACACTTGAAGTATACATGTTGTTTTAGTACATAGATCCATTTTATGTTATTGTTCTTGGAGTTTCAAATCCAGACTCTACCGTTTCAGACCGGGTCAAGCTTTTTGCAGTAGATTGCTTCTATTTTCGGAAAACAGTGGTGTTTGCTGTCAGCACAAATCCAATGACCCAACAGTGGGTTGCCCTGTATACACTACAGTGGTCTTTGTAGCCCATTTACAATTGCGCCTAAGGGTGTATGTAATTGGATGGCTCCTGAAATTCAGATGTTGTTATACAATATCATCACCAGTATGAAATTCTCATTGTGAACCATTTGCTCCACTGGTGGTCAAGTTTGGAACAGATGCATTCAATATATAATATGTTGATGAGACTCTCTTAATGAACAACCATCATGTTAGTAGGTATTAACACAGTGTATATGATAAATGGCTGGTCTTGAAGGGGTTCTCATCTATTGTTAGAAGTCAAGAAATAGTAACCCAATCCATACTGATGTAAGTAACAAAGTAAACTGGAGGCCTGGAGTTCCACTATATCGGATAATTTATAAGTTAAACTTAAAGACTTACCTTGGTAAAAGGTGAAGTTTGACTTAAAGTTTATAAGGGTTGCTAGACTGCCGACAAAGAGAACAATGGAGACGTAGTCACGCGAGACCATCCCATAATGGTAAACCAGAAGTCCACCCAGAGAACAACGGGGTGGGTGAAATCTTGATCAAATCGGGTGGGACTGTTGTTCTCTTCGTCAGCAGTCTAGCAACCCTTAAAAACTTTAAGTCAAACTTCACCTTTTACCAAGGTAAGTCTTGTTTAACTTATAAAGTTTATGTCTGGTTGCTGTGCCAACAAAGTTCTCACAACGGAGATTTGAAAGCTGCCTTGTTACCCAGCTGGTAATGACAACATAGAAATGTGTGATTACCTTATTGTGTGCTGGTGGCCATGGAGGGCACTGTAGTCTGGTATGTGCTGCCATGGTCCATGTGGATGGACCTTTTGTAGAACTTAGCAAAAGTCAATGCATTGGTCCTTCTGCCCTGTTTCAGGAGTGGAGTGTGCCTTGAAGTATTTGGGAACACCAGCTTCCCATATGGCGTCTTTTATCCATCTGGATACAGAAGTACAGTCCTTTTTAGCAGAATGTAGTAACAACCAAAGTTGGTCTTTGCCAGATCTAGCTGTGTTTATAGTGGTGTATGCTAAAACTTCATCATAAAAGGTAGAGAAGGAAGAAGTTCATTGCTTCTATGTGTGTGGGCTTTATGGGATGTACCCTATTTTCCACACAAAACTTTGTCCACTTTTCCAAATACACATCGTATTGGGTTTTTGTGCCTTTGGCCATGACTCCATGTATAGCCAGATGGTAGTGGGCATGGCACCCTGAGCCTGAAGTGCTCGCTCTAGATCCTCGATGCAACAAGGTCTAGGTGCCACAGCTCCCCTGTGACTGGATTTCTCAGTGGTGTCTTAGGGAGTCTCATCATCGTCTTCGCTGTCCTGTTCAGGAGGCCGTACCAAGGTTGTGCCGCCCAGTTAGGTGTCATAATTGTTCCCTCCACGCCCTCTGCTAGGGCCTTCTGTACCACTCTCAGGTTCAGGCTGAAAGGGGGGGAAAAGCATAATGGTCGTTAGGCCACGGTAAAGACAATGCATCTTTGTCAGCTGCCCCTGGGTTAGGTAGCCAGCTGTAATAGTTTTCTAGTCTTCATATATTTTTAGGATATTTTGGCGATTAGAGACGAGTTTAAACTATAAAAAACAGTTTGAGAATGATTGGCAGCACCTGCCATAACTGTCTCTGAAGGCGCCTGCAATCAACTAGTTAACGCCTTGTAACTCTAAGTGGGGCAGCTACGGCCAGAGCTACGGCCAGAAGTGTCAATTTTCCTCTTGTTTGTAGATTTTTAGTCACCAATTGTCTGATGTTGTCTGCCATTGATAGGTAAATCTAGACCAATCACCTCAGGTCATGAGTGGCTGTTGAGTCCTGATTGACTGGGGCGAAATTGACAAGTGGAAAATAATTTATTATAGTTATGTTTAGACCAATGAAAGGTCCTCTGAGTGGGGTAAATGATATGCTACCTACCTGTGCAGACTACCTTCATGAAAGTGACACATTGTGAAGAATTGAGATATATGTTACAAAAAGTAAAAACATACAAGGATAGAGGACATTTCGAAAATACTACATGTAAGATTTGGGGTAGGTCCATGTAGTATGAAGCTCAGGGGAGCTAGAATAAAACCAACCTCTAATTAAACATAGCTTTTTGAACACTTAAAGTCTATACCACAACGTTAATGTATGTGGGTATTGCAGGCTATACTCAACCAGATGTTGTCATCCAAAGTTATCATCTATGGGAAATTCCCGATAATGCATGCAAGGAGTTTAGATATCCTTGATGCATGTCCCAGTCACCTTTGTAGCCATCCCTTTTAATTAATCAGTAATCTTAGCATTTCTACAGTTTATGAACAAGAAAAATTATCATTATAAATACACCAGATGTATCATCATAGCAATAATAGCATTATATGATAATATGATATAGCAGAATGAGCAAGTGAGAAAAGCATTTACATAACTAATTAGGAATGGATGCAGGAGACTTCTAATAACTATTGATTTTCAGCTAATGTTATTGTACAGCATCTATGTATCGGATGATTATATCTTACCAAACAATATCAAAGATGCTGACGCAAGGCCCGTCAGTAAAGCTTTTTGCTTTGTTGATCTTGATACATTAGTGGCATTTTATGCATTGTGAAAAACAAGATCTATAGAACCACCGAGGGATAACCCATTTGTATTGTAGCTAAATGCGCCATTGTCACCTATAAACAATTTTTCCATTATCATAGATCTGTGAATAGCTGCTGGCATAGTCTCATAGTGTAAGGATGCACATTACCTACAAGCAGAATTGCTTCAAGGTATATCCTAAGTTCTTTTTCAATTTCACTGTGTACCTTACCTATAGAAAGCAAATTGTGTTGTTTCAACTTCATCTTTTCATTGAGCCCTAATATGTGTTCTCAAGTTCATATTTGAGTGTACCAGAGGGTCAGGAAGACAGAAGATTGAAATCACAAAGTTCATTTTCTTTACTGAAAAATTTAAATGCACTCAAGATACATGCATAAAACTTATGCTTATCCCCCTTCTAACCACAATGTCTAATATGTTTTTTGTAGGCCAAACCTCTCTCAGTGATATGAGATATTTTGAAGCATTCCTTGATGAATATAACCCATGTTATTGCTTTGGACGCGAGAACAGTACCTTTAGCCAATATGATGTTGTTCTATTTCAATAATCTCCCTCTTCGTGTAAATGGATGTTTTTGCATGCTAAATCTTCATCAATTGATCTGATTCTTATGTTAGAATGGGTGCTGATTAAGAATAGGGATATCTCTACTTCAGAAAATTTGGTGGCAAGGCTGTACAGGATGAAATTCAAAATGGCCAACAATAGATACAAATGACTCTTTGCATTAAATAAATATGCATTCTAGAAAGTATCTGGTGGGTCCTACCCCCTATAAATCAGCTCCATAGAATACAGTAGTGTTTCTTTCTTGTTGCTAGGTTATATGGTTGCCTAGCAACAGCACCTTTGCATAGCAACCAAGCCTAATACTATGCTTGAATGTGTGTATCTGTATGGTTTCCATTCAACAGTGTCCTCCCTTTATGGAAAGTTGCATATAACTCTCCTGCAACCATCACAGACTATCAATAGGGGGTAAAACATTGCTAGGTCATTTGGTGGCCTAGCAATAGCAGTTTTGCATAGCAACAAAGTTGAGATTCATACCTGTAGGTATATACTTGTGCATAGTCTACTCTCCAGGACATAGTTTACTGATGTCAAATTGTATAGCTCTCCCAGTATAGTATCTAGAGGCTAAGGATTTTAGAGTGCTCACTTACCCTTACTGGGGATGATTAGTGCTAAGATCATTAAACAGAGTATGGATAAGATCAGATCAATCCCAGAAAATCAGTCTGGTTGTGAACAATAAACCAGAACAAGGTACTAGAAGTGTGTTTGTGTGATATAAGGGTTCTGTTGTAATTCATTTATTCAACCCATGCATTCCCACTTGGCATAAAAACTTTTTTTACGTTAAAAAAAAACGTTTTTATTGGTTTCCCTATTGGTTATTTGGTTGAAAATTGAAAGTCTGCCTTCATACAGCTCGAGTTAGAGAGCAGACTCAAGAAAACCTGTTTGTGTCTAAGATGGTTAGCTTGGTCTAGGTAGCCACTTAGCCATTGTGCCTACCTGCCAGATGCCATTGATAGTGGTCACAAATTCAATAAGGCCCCCATTAACTACTGTGGTCATTTGCAGTCAGGTATAGTCATGTATGCATCCCAGTCATTCAATACAATTAGCCTTTTGCATCTCCCACAGCAAACCTTCTTTTAAGGTGACTTACACAGAGAGTAGTCAAGTATGTGATTGCTGTCGAAATGATTGAATAAATGGTTTGGCACGATGGAAAGCAGCTCAATATCCAAACCCTGGAGTTCACTAATGGATGGCTACCAATTCGCAATAAGAAGGAAGAAGATCTACAGCCCTGGGATCCATGGATCTAGTTAAGATGGCAGAAGCACAACAGTACCTGCAGCTGCTTGCTAGATATGATAGGAACAGTTCGTGCAATATGGATGAAATTTCCCTCATCCATAACCTTGACCAATCCAGCACCCTATCCACTGTGAGTGATGTCGAATGTTAGAAAATACCTGTGGTCTGTGTTACTGTGGCCTTCATCAGTGAACAACTAGTCATTCACTACACCACACATGTTAGGGGTAATAAACTAGAACAGATCCATGTGGGAGGGAGACTGTGTTTCCTGAATTATGCCTTGTCAGAAATGTCAAGCAGCATAATCCCCAGCTGTTTGGATCACACTGCTGTGAGTTATTGAGAGAATTTGAACCAGAATCTAATGTTCAGAAATATGTAAGGATAGATAACACTGGGGCTGGTGCTCTGGAGAGGTAACAGATGAGAATATACTTAGAATTGTACATTTGTATTCTGACCATTCTCTCAAATTATCTCACTATGTGGATGAAACCAGCACTGACTAAGGTCAATTTCCACCTGTGTGGTCTTGGGCCTCAAGAATACCTACACTTACTTTCAGAAAAGTAGGCTACAGAAGGCTTTTGGGATAATCACTTAGCACATGGAAGGTGAGAGGCAATCATCAGTGAAGGACTTTCTTGAAAGATAAGCTGAATACACAGGCTGTATTTTAGATGTGTGCTACCAGTACCAGCAATAGTAAACTTGGTAATATGACAATTTGGAATGGTGGGCGGGGGTAGATGTTATGTTCATCATGAAGAACCTGTTTGCTTGACTATGGTAATACCTGGAAGTGAATAGATTTGTTGGCTTTCATGATCTGACTGGTATTTATAATAGAAAACAAACAAACAATACAAAAACAAAAACAAAACAAAATTTTCATGGTGAAGTTGTAGCAAATTTTTCATAATTTTTTTCATTATTGCATCATTATAATCTTTGCCAATCAGATGATTCTGAAAGGTAAACTTTCATCAAGCACACAACATGTCAAACTTTTACATGTACTTCTATTCAGAGATATGCACAGGGGAGTTATACATGAAAGTTCCTGAGGTGAGACCATTTACTTATTTCTGACTTTGTGATTTCAATCTTCCGTCTTCCCAACCCTCTGGTACACTCAAATATGAACTTAAGAACACATATTAGGGCTCAATGAAAGGATTATTATGTCCTCCTTCTAACAAGACCAAAGGCTTCAAGATCCACTCAAGGTAAGGTAGTATTAGAGCTTAGGTATTGAGCATACCCCTTGAAAAACATGGTACCAAAATTGATCCAAAAGTGGTCTGAGCCGGCACATGGATACTGAGCAAAAACTGGTAGGGCATCCCAAGATAATCAATGTTAACATCTTGAATCCTATTTAGAGGACCCTTGGGAACAAAGAAAATACCAGTTTCGCTGATTGGTGGGGGGCACACACATTTCTATTATTGTTAACCACTGAAACACAACCTCACAGAAACATCAAATGTATTTTCATTTGTTTATACTTTCCAACCACAGTAGGGAATTTCAGAGAGAGAAAGGAAAGGAACTTCAGCATTGCATCATTGAAAAGCATATTCATATGGCTGTAGTTTATTTCAGCATACTCTCCTCTGTAACTGAATTATTCTATTACAAGTTGATTGTTTTGTAGACAACTCATGGCACTCAATGGTATCAAATGATTATTCAAATCAATTATACTGTTCTACAGGCGAGTTGATAGGAAAAATAAAAGCACAATCAACCATTTTCTCCATTAAGACAAGAGACTAATAGATGGCCAGGAGGCTACCATAATCTCCCGTGTATAAGACACCTCTTATACGGGTGGTTTTACTTCTCTCCCTGGATCCACAAGGGGGACACCAAGACCTTTCTTTTTATATGTGACACTTCCATATAACCCAATCAGCAGCATATGGGATCCAGAGGGGTCCAGGGGGTCCAAGAAACACACAGCTTTTTAAATTTTGAAAATTCATTCAGTAGAAAAGAAGTTATGAATTTTTCATTTTTCTGGCCAAATCCCAAAACTCTAGGTGTGCCTTATAGGCAGGGTGGGCCTTATACGTGGGAGATTATGGTACTTCTAAACATGCTACTATATGTATACTACATGAATCCCGTAAGAATCAGAAGGCCCCAGGTCATACTGAACATGTGTGCTGTATGGCCAAGCATTTGTAGCTGGTAGAGAAATGCCAACTTGAACTGCTCTAAGTTATATTATAAGGTAGTGTAGGTAGATCATAATTATAAGGTCTAGGAACTATAGTTTGATTTACATTTGTAGTCATGTAAACTTACACTACTTGTATATATGGAACTATATACACTCGTGTATATTTATATAATTAGCCGCGGACGGATAGGGACTACTTGCAGCGCGCAAGGATACCAGTGATGTCATAGTATGACGTCATAGTCAACAATCCCATTGGTATATAAGAAGTGGTTTCAAAGTAACCGTCAATTGGCTCGTTTCACCTGTACAGGTAACACCACGCTGGGTGTTCCCTGGAATTTTATTGATTTTCTTGATTGATTTTTGATTTTTCGAATCAAAATGGGGAGAAAATCAACTAGAGGTGCCAAAGCGGCTATTACTTCTAAAAAATCGGCTAAATCGGCGAAGAAAACAGCAGAATCGGTCAATTCAGGAGACCGCTGCCTGAATACGCGAGTGAGCTGGATTCTTCTTGTATGGATCAGAGATCCATCTCACCCAACCACACTAAGGGTTTAGGAGAGGAACAGCTCATTGACCAGACGGGGAGGTTGGAGTCGTTGGAAGACGAATTGTGCAGTATCAAAGGCTTGCTGCAGGAGCTGGTGGCCGGAAAGGACAAGAAAGACGAGACGAAATCTACCGAGGGGGCGTGGCAGTATGATATACCATTTTATTATTCCATAAATTCTAACATATTATTGTATTAATCGAAGAATATCTATGAAATTAATACATAGGTTGGTTCTAAGAGCTATAAGAGCGCTCAAACTTTATATAAGAGCGTTCATGCCCCACTGCACACCAGCCACAGTCAGTTAGACAGAGTTTATGACATCAAAGGCTCCGACCTAATGGTTCACTGCACAATATAATAAGAATAAGGGTCTCAGTGTGCGACCTCATGGTCCAATGCACAAATTAATAACTTGTAAGTGAATGCAACCGGCCGTCACGGGTGCCTGAGCACCGCTGACGCCGTCATGAGTGTCTGAGCACTCTAATAACTGAACAATGGGTTACATAAGCACGACGCCATAACCGTTCGGTCGCTCTAGCGTCGCTCCTGAGCAAGCTAGGTCAAATATCAAAGCATTTATGGAAAGCCCATAATTAGACGGTCAAAATGAGCACAAGATCAAGGCGGAACTCCCATTATTAAGGAAGTTATGCCATGGAGACTGAAAGGAGCTCCGAGTTCCCTACAGACAAACCGGCGGGAGTTACGCACCTATCCAGCGGGCATTATAAACTTGGCATATTCAACTCCGCGCATGCGCAAAATGGCGGTTATAAACGCATAAACGACCGAGTTATGAGGGTCTGAAGATGCAGAACCGACCAAGACAAAGGGGGACACAGCGGCGTCCATGGGGGTCCTTTGTCCCCCTGTGACACATGAAAGACTCCCCTCAAACAATTGTAGAGTTAGGCAGATGCTACTGGCTCCAGTCAGTCTGGAGGTGCTTTTCCAAGATTTGCTACAAATAGCCTGTCTGCACCTCCAGGAGGACAGAACACCAAGAACCACTCCAGAGGTAACATCTCAAGTCATCTCCTGCTACCTGCTATACCACTGCACTATGGTGAAACTATGCTAGACAGGCATGGGTTTCCATCATTAGTGGCCAGAGGCTATCTTCCCCAAGACATCCACCAGAGGGTAAAGTTATTCATTATTACATTATTCCTCTAAGCAGCAGGCCAGGAGCTAGGTGTGGGAACCCACCTAGAACTATGCTGGACATTGTATTATTATTACCTCACAGGTGGAGTGGAACTGAACATTGTACTTTATAAATTACTGTATGTTTACTGTATGTACAAATTACCTACATACTAACTACTGTATGATTGATATTTCTTACATGTTGCCTAAAGCTGAATAAACCAGTGACAACTGGAAATAACACTATTTATATGAGCCTGATGTATTTACACTATATACCACTAGTCTTATGATATTTCTCATAGGGGGCTGTGTACAAATGACGTCATGCTTTTTTGGACCATTTTGGACCCCCCCTCCCCCCCTTGTCATGTTTTTTGCCAATTTTGCAATGCTGAAGGTATATGGAAAATTAATTCCGTCATGCCGGGCCTGACCCCCCCTCCCCCCCTCCTGCATGACGTCATTTGTACACAGCCCCTATGACAACTTGATCATGCCAATTACTAGTATGACAAAGTGGTGGAGAACATCCTACTAAGATCCCATCTCTCACAGGCTCATAAAAATTAAAGCTGGTAACACAACTAAGAACAATCATACACACAGTAAAACCCACTCCACCCACCCAGTGACCTTGACCTTGACATCATGCACACCAAGGTCACCAGTGAGAGCTCCCACATACCAGTGAGATCTCCCACATACCAGTGAGATCTCCCACATACCAGTGAGATCTCCCACACATCAGTGAGATCTCCCACACATCAGTGAGATCTCCCACACATCAATGAGATCTCCCACACATCAATGAGATCTCTCACACAACAGTAAGATCTCCCATATATCAGTGAGGTCTCCCAAAACGTCAGTGAGGTCTCCCAAACGTCAGTGAGGTCTCCCAAACGTCAGTGAGGTCTCCCACACGTCAGTGAGGTCTCCCACACGTCAGTGAGGTCGCCCACACGTCAGTGAGGTCTCCCACACGTCTCCCGGGGGGGTCACAACAGTAGGAAAGACAACAACTCTTCCAACTCCAACAATGGTAACTCTTCATACAGTGATAGGAGAGACAGAACCCCAAGTAATGGCAGATCCTATAATAATCAAGGATCCAACAGTAGGAGCCATAGTCCACATAGGAACTATAACTCTGGATCCTACAACAACTCTGGATCCTACAACAACAGCCAGGGTTCAAACAACTCTGGATCCTATAATCAAGGATCCAACAGTAGGAGCCAGAGTCCACATAGGAACTACAACAGTGGATCCTACAACAACAATGGCGCCTACAACAACCAGAGATCCAATAACTCCGGTCAATACAGCAACTCTGGTCAATATAACCAGGGTTCCAACTCGCGCCAGGAGGATTACAAACCGGACACAGGAGGTTACCAGGGGAACCAACACAGTAACCCCCAAATACCACCTCATGTAATGGATCAAATCTCCAAGCTCCTGGTGGCAAGCATCTCAACCACCCCACAGAACCAGGAAAACTAGGATGTCACAGTGCCGATGGGCCAGTGCACTGTGACACCCCAAATACAAACAATCAATCAGGATTAACAAAGATCCAACCAGAGACAATTGCTAGTGCCAATCTACCATCTAACAGACAGAGATGTCCATCAGTGATACACATCACCCCACCAGATTCATCATCAAAGGATACAGGTGAGAGTACCAAGCTTTCTATTGTACTTCTTCCAAATGGCTGTATCAATGCAAATCTATATGATGTTTCAGATGTACAATGTTTGGTTGATACAGGTGCTACTATCACCTGTGTCAGACAATCATTCCTCATGGATCTCCAAAAGAGATTCCATATCCAACTGAGGAAATCTAAAATCAACATCCACTTGGCAGATGGATCGGTGTGTCATGTTAGACATTCAGCTATGCTGAACTTTAGAATCCAAGGTGTCAGATTCCAATACCAATTTGCTGTAATACCCAACCTCACACAGCCCGTTGTTCTCGGCACAGATTTCTTAAGCGCTACAAAATCTCAAATTGAATTTAATGTTGATCCTGAACAAATTCTCAAACCCATTAGGGCAGTGAGGGATTTTACCATCCCTCCATTCTCTGAACTTGCAGTATTGGGTAAGGTCACATCTACTCAATCACTGCAAGGGAAAACTGGAGTAGTAGATAACCTCCAAAGAAATAACAATGCCCCATATCTAGTTCAAAGGGCAGCAGTAACCCCCAGGGAAAATAACAAACATCCCCTAGTGTTACTCAACACCAGCAGGCGCCCACATAAAATCAAAAAGGGTGCCATCATAGCTCTATTTCAGGAAGTCAAGGAATCTGATTTAGAAAAACCTCAACAGGTGTCAGACACAACCCCACACACTGATCAATCCATCTCAGCCATACGGCCTGAGGATGTAACTCAATTCAGTGACACAGACTCAGACTGTGAGTCCACATATGCTGACCCTGAACCCAACTCAATCAGACTCTCTGAAATAGCTGCTATACATAGTGAGGCACATGACCTCGAGCCAGAATTGGAAGAGAATGTTCCACCAAAATCTGTGCTCACATCCAAAGATCAGCATGATAGATTAGGATCACTGCTGACCAAGTATGATGATGTATTTGTAGGAAAAGATGGAGACATTGGTGCCACACACCTGTATACACACTCAATACATGTAAAACCTGAGGCAGTACCATGTCATTTCCTACCATATAGACAAACACCAGAAAAACAGGCCGCAATAGGGGAAGAGTGTGAAAGGCTAGTACAACAGGGCATTCTGAGAGAATGTGCTGAAGGCCCCTGGGCTTCCAGATCCTTTTTAGTACAAAAATCATCGGGAGGCCATAGGCTCGTCACAGATTTTCGTTATTTGAACCAAAACACGATAAATCAAGCCTTATCTACACCCCGGGCCGATGACACTCTAGACATGATAGGGTCACTCAGACCAAGAGTATTCAGTAAGCTAGATGCCCAACAGGGATTTTTTCAAATTCCTATAAGACAGGAGGATCAGCATAAAACCGCATTCATAGCAAATGACAAAAAATATGTCTATGAAAGGATGCCGATGGGTTTAGCAACGGCACCGGCGGGATTCTGCCATCTAGTCACATTAATTCTGAACAAACTCAAGTACAAATGTGCCCTACCATACCTAGATGACATATTGGTATTATCACCATCAATCGAACAACACTTCCATGACCTGGAAGATGTGTTCAACAGCCTAAGAGTTGGTAAACTCAAACTGAAGAAATCAAAATGTGAATACTTCATAGACAGAATAGACTTCTTGGGAATGAGAGTCACACCCATGGGACTACAACCATCTCCCACAAAGGTGGAGTCAATCAAAACCTTCCCAACACCAAAATCAGTCAAAAATGTCAGATCCTTCACAGGCCTATGCCAATACTTCAAAAAGTTTATCAAAGGTTATGCCCAAATTGCTAGACCATTATATGATCTACAGACACATCTCAAAGCATTTGTCTGGACAGAAGAGGCAGATAATGCTTTCAAAACATTAAAGCATGCCCTCTGTACCAATGCTCTTCTCAGATATCCAAACTATGAGAAAGAGTTCAGTTTGGCAACTGATGCTTCCAATGTGAGTTTAGGAGCTGTACTCTCACAGAGAGATAATGAAGGAGTGCTCAGACCAGTGGCCTTTGCAGGTAGAACCCTCTCCAAACATGAGAGAAATTACAATACCACAGAGAGAGAACTACTGGGAGTAGTGTATGGAGTATTACACTTCAGACACTATCTAGAGACCAGACACTTCCAATTATACACAGACCATGCAGCCCTAATCCCACTACTAACCAATACAGGACTCACACATAGATGGGCCAGATGGGCTCTAGACATACAACAATTTTCATTCACCATCCAACACGTGAAAGGTGATGATAACACACCACCAGATGCTATGTCTAGAAGAGAATACCCAGATTCTGGACCCATGACTAACCCTCCACCCCCACCAAGGAGAGTTAGAGCAGCCAGTAGAACCAAGTTTGCAAAAGTAACAAAGAAAGTACCATTCAAGAGGGATGATCCACCCAACACCATTGAAAGGCCAGAGACACCCATTAGGGGTATCTTGAAGCAATCTACACACTATGTGTTTTGCCACTGTGAGAGAGAATACTCACAACTCTTTCCAGATAATGACTTCGAGCCTATTGAATTCTCATCACTCAATCAGGAGCCACCCTTCACCCCACCTGACTCAGACGATGAAGATTCAGAAGACACAATATATGCTATTACTCAAGCAACTTCTAAATCAGTCAGATTCTTTGAACCAATGCAGGGAGAGGAAACATCAAACCATTTGTGTCCTACTACCACACGCTCAAAGACTAGAGAAATGATTCAGGAGGGCACACCAAAACCCCCCACACAATCACAAACTATTCTAAATGAGAAAAAGGTCACAGGAAACAAACCTACCAAAACCCCACCTGCCAGGAAAAATGTCACAAAAGACACTGCATCTACTAAATCAAAGAACTCTGAGACAAAGAAGATTGACAAAAAGCAAATTGTGCCTTTAAAGAAAAAGGTTGCCACTCCCACCAAGGCGAGAATAGGCCCTCCAAAGGAGCCTACACACCAAAACAAGAGTGACACACCCCAACAAAAGGCACAAGATAGGCCAATAGTCGATGAAAAAGAAAAAGAAAGAGACAGAATAAAACAACATGTGCTAGATATAAATCAACTACTGGATCAGATTCCCGACACATCCATCTCAGGTACAAACCTTGGCCTGGAACAAAGGAAAGACAAGGACCTATTGCCCCTCATACAGTATCTTGAGGATGGGACCTTGCCTGCACCAAAAGCACAAGGAAATAGAATCATCAACCAAGGCCAGACATACACCTTGGTAAATGGTACATTAGTCCATATATGCCCCATAAATTGGAGAAAAACCAATACTGTACCACTTCAAATTGTTATACCACAGCAATGGGTAACAAGTACACTACAGTATTTCCATGACTCACCTACTGGCGGCCATCTTGGTTCAAGTAGGATGCTGTCAGCACTCCGACCTAGGGTATATTGGAAGTCTATGCTAGCAGACACAACAAAATATGTTTCCACCTGCCACACATGCCTCACAGCAAAAAGGCAAGTACACTCACACAAAACACCAATGACAGTGAGAGAGTACATGACTTCACCAATGAAGTTCCTAAACCTAGACGCGGTGGGACCACTTCCCACAACTGCCAGGGGAAACAAACATATACAAGTCTGCATAGATTATGCCACCAGATATGCAACAGCTTGGGCTACTACTGACTTAAAAGCTGAGACAACAGCAGCAGAGTTCTACAAGAATATAATTTGTCATCATGGAACACCAGCCACTCTTCAAACAGACAATGGGACATGTTATACAGGTGCAAAGTTCACAAAGTTAACTAAACACCTCAAGATCAAACATAAATTCTCCTCACCATACAGGCCACAATCAAATGGGCTTGTAGAGAGATTCAATGCTAGCATAGGCACAGCGCTCAGAGCATTATGCTCAAAGCACCAAAACAATTGGGATTCATTTATTGAACCCATAACCTTTGCATTAAACAACACTGAATCCCAAACCACAGGATTCACCCCTTTCTTCCTATTCCATGGAAGAAACCCAGCCACCCCAATGGACTTAGGGCTGGGAATACAGGAAGACATATCCACAGTAGCAGACCATGTAGCTAACATGATAACAAATCAAGATACCTCTAGGAGGAAAGCTATAGAAAGGGTCGCCAAGCTACAAAAGGAAAGGAAGGATAGATATGATAAGAAACTTACACCACAGGAAATCAAGGTCACCGACATGGTGTACCTAAACATACCAAGAATCCTGACCAACACAGAGTGTAAGAAACTTCAACCCCTTTTTATGGGACCATATGTTGTAGTAGATAGACCTAGTTTGACAAGTGCCAAACTCAAAAACTTGGACACCAATCTATTGGTGGCCAGACCAGTGCACATAGACAGACTGAAAAAGGTTGTGGCTGTCAGAAACAATGAATTTGCACACAGGCTTATTCCACATGAGGCCAAATACTACAGCAAAATTGTAAGGAACAAAAATGATATCACCCTTACAAGAGAAACCACAGGCATAGGCCCTATCAAGCCTAGGCCTGCACACCACATACTAAGAAAGACATCTAGGTGTGGTGCAGTTTCAAGAAATTAGAAACAAGATTGAGATACCAAAAGAACATAAGATTTTCAAAATGTATTACAAATTCTCTTCATCCACACATAAGACATGTGTGACTGATAATGAATTACTTATATGTATATAAAACCAATCAAATTTGTAAATATATCAGTAGGCTGATTATTGCCTCCGAAAGGGTCAAAGACTGGGACCCCCCAAGTAAAGCAGACATGAAGTCTAAGAAGAGTAAGGGTAACACAATGGAGTGTCTAAAGCCTAATCCTCACATGAAAGAGCGCGCTATGCCAACACAGCAGTCTATAGAGATCAATTGACCTTATAAGCTACCCTCAGACAACTGTCTAGACGGTCATGAATGGCTGTCCTGGATGACAGGAGGAGCTAATTATCAGTACACAGACTACACAATAGACCCCACAGTTAGCAGACACTGGAGATTAATGCATGGTCTCCAGAGAAACAATACCAGGCCCACAATGGATGTGGGTAGGGTAGGCTACATAAGAAGCACTGTGGACCATAGCCCACCATCAGTCTTCATCCAGCTGCAGTCTGGAATACAAGTCTACAGGACCCCACTTGGGAATTAGCCAGCCCACTTCTCCATTAGGAGAGACTGCACTAGGATAAAGAACACACCTACTTCACCTTCAACCTGACCTTACCATTTACTGGTCAATCTCTATAGACTCACCGGACATATTGCCAAGACAGCTCAATCTTGCAAAGGTACAGTTTGAACCACTTCATTTAAAGTGTTACACCATACACTTAGACTTTACCAGCACCAAATCACTACAAATTTGACAAGACTTTAAACAGCAAACTTGCTTTACACAAGCACCATGGGGAGACTGAGAGTTTCACCCATACTGCTAACTATGCTGTTATTATATACTATAGAACCACTTACTGCAGGTTATACACCTGTGGTGAGACAAAACATAGGAGTAGTATTCAAACCTAGCCCTCAACCATTGGTCAATGGACATACAACCACAACACTATTGTTAGCTATCCCCTACAAGATACCTCGGGCACCCGTTACCCAAGGATCCATAAGGGATAGAATACTCCATTTGACCACTCCTACTCTACAAGATCATACCTCTGGCCAAATTATCCAACAAGCCAAAGAGCTTGACACCTTGCTGGAAATTGCAGACAAGGAGATAAATGAAACATTAGCCTCCATCAAATTGTTCCTATCCAACCCCATAAACACATTGGACAAGGCCAAAAGAGAGGCCATACTGGGTTTTCTAGCACCCCTGTTCCGCGGTGTGCTAGGTCTAGCCACAGTAGAAGATGTGAACCAAGTAATGGGACAGCTCAAGAACATAGATGAAATACTAAGAAAATTTGCTAAACAGGACCAGGAAGCAGCTAATCTCATTGAAAAGATCACAGACAGACAAGATAAGTTTGTTAAAGCATACATCCAAGATAAGAAGGTACTGGACAGCACAATCAACACCATAGGTGACACCGTCAACCTGTGGGCCTCTAACATGTCCAGGTCACTTGACTCATATTCAAGGCACGAGAAAACTCAAAGGGAGAAAATGCAAGTATTAAATGATGCATTAATTATCATAGCAGCAAGAATGAATACAGTTCAATCACTGCAAAGGACAAATGCAGCCCTGAGGATGCTATCATCAGGAATCCTAACCCCTGATATAGTACCACCCTCAGACCTTGCTAGATACTTAATTGACATTAATAACAAACTTAGGATCACACACCCTGGAGCACAAGTCGCAATTAATGACTTAGATTTCTATTATTCACAGAAGCTGACCTCATACACTTACTCAGCTCACCATATATATATTCATCTGGACATTATAATACAATCTACCACCTCAACCTTCAAACTGTACCAAATGATTACATCACCCATGCCTATAGACACACAGGAGACCCCCACCAGAGGAGTCACCAAGTTGCAAACCACAACTGAGTTTCTAGCAGTATCTTACGACGAATCATTATTCATCGAATTGGACTCAGCAGATATGCAGGCATGTGAAGGTACTACAGTAAAGGTATGCAGAGATGTAAATGGTAGAATCTATAAACACAGGCCTACATGCCCTGTAGCCATTTTTACTAACCAGGCTCAACAGATTAAGGAACATTGCAAGTTTACAGTTTCACCACTGCAAGCACCTACCACCCATGCTATTTCCATTTCTGAAGATGAGTATCTGGTCACTACTAATGAACCCCATTACTTTATCAACTGCCATGGTAAAACATCTGAAACTCGAAAAGCCCAGTCCTACTCAATCATAGGTGTACCCTGTGGGTGCACAATCAGTGTAGGAGAATTTTCTCTTCCAAACACAAGGTTGCCCTGTAATTCAACCTTATCATTTCATTACATTCTCAAGACAATTAATTTACCATTCATGGCGGCACTTAACGAAATTTCTGAAACCAAACCAGATGAAAGAGAGAATCTTCCAAATTTCCCAGTAGTAAACCTTTCTAGAACCTTAGAAAAACTACAAGAAAATCCAATCATGGATGATATTACTCAACTAAATTTAGAGCCCTTTGCCAAAACAGTATTAAAAGATGCCTCCAACCTTAATAAGGAAATGGAAACGCGCTACGAGGAATCATACCTACGTCGAGTTACAGAGCATCCAATCTTCCAAAGCTTAGCACTCATCCTAGGGATATCAGCTCACATTTTTATAGTATACATACTACTCAAATTATACAGACTAGGAGGGACTGTAGCCTACCTGCCTACAGCCAAAGCATTCAGACTAGTCACCGAGCTGCCCCTACACAAATTGCTCCCAGATAAGAATCCTACCAAATTAACCCCTACAGAGGAAACCCACACCCCTTTCCTCACAATTCAGGAAACCCACACCCTGATAATTGCTATATTATTCACCCTGACCATCTACTCAGCCTACAGAATAATGAATTACCTTAAGAAATTTGCACAGACACACTGTGGCAAGAAAAATGTGGCCAAGCGCACAAACCCCACAATATATTTTAAAATATATTGTGGGGACTCAAACTTCGCGCTACCCTTGAGGCCAATACCACATGAATTTGATGAGATTAAATCAGCAGCTGCCCCTACCTATAAGGATATAGTGGTTAAAACCTTCCCACTACCTAAGGCTATATTTACCTGGAATGGACAAGCAGTTATAACAACACAGAGAGGAGAATTTGCTTATCACCTCCCTCAGGTGATACACCTACCTTGGCGCACTAGGTTCAGTACTATACCAGCCCTTAAAAACAAAGGACTGTACTACTCCATGCTTCTCCAGAATGATTGTGGCACCAGCCCGGTGACCATGACAGCACTGGAAAATACAACAGATATAATTATTGACGAACAACAGGAGGAGACCGCAAGGTCAAACATGCAGACTATTGCTAATTTTCTAAACCACCAGCCCTCCCCGGTGACTGTGGAAACAGCCTAGACTGCCCACAGCCTAGGCTGCCCCCAGTCCACCACCAGGAGACAACACATCAGAGACAGTATTCAGAACTTTTCGGACAATTTGCCGGCCCTGAAAAGGGCCTTTGGGATGGCGGGTTTTTACACCCTAGGTTTCAGTCAGTCGGGATCCTACCACAGATCCTCGGGTTCAACATCTATGGGAAAGTCCGAGTCCGAGTCCGAGCCATACATATGGCCGTGATCCTGTTCCCACTCAACGAGCCGGGCCTCCAGCATCCCCAGTCCATACTCGGCAGCCGTGGATGGATCCCCGGATGCCGCAAGATCGAGGAGGGACGCCGCCAACAGATAATCCCATAGCACTCGCTCCCGCGGCCCGAAGTTATAGTCCATGGGCCAGAAACCCATATTACCCAAGGCCCTAGTCAGAAGGGCCACAGTGGCCCCCCGACGCAAGGCTGAGCCTAAGAAATAGTGGCAGGAGTAATTACAGATCAACACATCACCATGCTCAATGATCTCCTTGAAATTCCTCACTATGTAACCATAATGGATGGTCTGGTTAGCCTCCACCAGGGCCCTAACTGGACTCCCCACCTCCATCACCTGGGGGACAGGCAAAGCAAAGAGAGCTTGTAGATGGGCCATGGTGCTACAGCAGTGATTTCCAGAGAGGAACTGATACTCCAATACCAGCCACACACTCCTTAAATGGACACACACACACCCCCCCCCCACCCTGTACTGTCCACTGACACCAAGCTAGGCACTCACACAGACACATGCCAGAATCTGGCACCTAACACCTCAAGTGCCACCACTGCATGAGCACACCAGGGAGGAGACTCACATCTCACTCCTGACACACCTCCACTGTCAATGAAATTATCAAAGTATTAGAAAAAAAATATATATATACACAGCCACTTGTTGATGTATAATATGAAAATCTATGGTATTCTCACAAAATCGATGATTAATGCGCGCATGTACGCGCAGAATTGCGAAATTGCAAATTACAAATTGTAAATTGTACAAATCTAACATTAATATACATGAATGCAGGTAGATAACTAAGACAGTTTTTGTACCCACTAGCACTTGTATACTATGCCAAGGTTTACTTAAAGTAACACACTTTAGGTATCCAAGAAAATTGTTGGAAAAATGAATGAAAAAAAAAATTTGTTGAGAAAATTGTTGACATAAAACATGTTTACTTAAGATACTCACCAAATAAATCTCTTTCAGGGACACATACTCAAGAGGCTAGGGGAAAAGTCAATTAAGCAGCGGCCCACTGCCGAAATTGCCAATTAATACACCCATATAGCAAAATCAATGAGTAACTCAGAGACAAACAAGCCTATTGTACATGAAGTACTTTGTTTTTCCGGCCCTCGGAAAAATTTGTCTCAAATCCCAAAAATTGTATACTGTAATCTAGATTGTACGTTTGTACCCAATTTGCACACAAAATTGTATGTTTGCACACCAGATTGTACGCTTGTACCCAATTTGCACACTAAAATTGTATGTTTGCACACCAGATTGTACGCTTGTACCCAATTTGCACACAAAATTGTATGTTTGCACACCAGATTGTACGCTTGTACCCAATTTGCACACAAAAATTGTATGTTTGCACACTAGATTGTAAGTTTGTATCCAATTTACATTTGAATTGTATGTTGCACATTATACTGTATGTCTGTACCCAATGCATACACTGAAGTCAGATTTTTAGAAATCAACATTTCTATGTGTATCCAAGCTGTACGCAAAATTATATATGTACATACAGAAACTATCAATTGAACGCAAAATTATATATTGGCAAACTAAAACTGTCAAATGTACGCAAAAATTATATATTTGTACACCAAAAATTGCCAAATGCATGCGAAATTATATATTTGCACACTAAAATTGCCAAATGTACGCGAAATTATATATTTGCACACTAAAATTGCCAAATATACGCGAAAATTATATATTTGCACACTTAAATTGCCAAATGTACGCAAAAATTATATATTTGCATACTGAAATTGTCAATTGAACGCAATTACATGCGAAATTGTAAATTTGCACACTAAAATTGTCATTTATGTTCAATTTGCACGCTAAATTGAACATTGAATGCCAAAATGGCACACTATTTGCCAAATTGTATGTTGTACATAGAAATGGAAAGTTGTACCCAAAATTGATGTTACATAAGCAAATAAGCTCAGGTATGGTAAGATAAAGAAACTCGGAAATGTACTTATACCCAGGAGAAAATTGTTTATACTGACAAAGCTCTACCACAAAAATTGCATTTGAAGCACTCCCCATCACTTCAAATCCTCTTACAAACAGTATATAACTCCAAAATAAGGTAAAAATTGTATAAATTGTACATTCCCTCGGCGAAATGACGGAGTTTCGCATTCTCTCGGGGGAGAGGGAGTATTCTATGATATACCATTTTATTATTCCATAAATTCTAACATATTATTGTATTAATCAAAGAATATCTATGAAATTAATACATAGGTTGGTTCTAAGAGCTATAAGAGCGCTCAAACTTTATATAAGAGCGTTCATGCCCCACTGCACACCAGCCACAGTCAGTTAGACAGAGTTTATGACATCAAAGGCTCCGACCTAATGGTTCACTGCACAATATAATAAGAATAAGGGTCTCAGTGTGCGACCTCATGGTCCAAAGCACAAATTAATAACTTGTAAGTGAATGCAACCGGCCGTCACGGGTGCCTGAGCACCGCTGACGCCGTCATGAGTGTCTGAGCACTCTAATAACTGAAAAATGGGTTACATAAGCACGACGCCATAACCGTTCGGTCGCTCTAGCGTCGCTCCTGAGCAAGCTAGGTCAAATATCAAAGCATTTATGGAAAGCCCATAATTAGACGGTCAAAATGAGTCCAAGATCAAGGCGGAACTCCCATTATTAAGGAAGTTATGTCATGGAGACTGAAAGAAGCTCCGAGTTCCCTACAGACAAACCAGCGGGAGTTACGCGCCTATCCAGCGGGCATTATAAACTTGGCATATTCAACTCCGCGCATGCGCAAAATGGCGGTTATAAACGCATAAACGACCGAGTTATGAGGGTCTGAAGATGCAGAACCGACCAAGACAAAGGGGGACACAGCGGCGTCCATGGGGGTCCTTTGTCCCCCTGTGACACATGAAAGACTCCCCTCAAACAATTGTAGAGTTAGGCAGATGCTACTGGCTCCAGTCAGTCTGGAGGTGCTTTTCCAAGATTTGCTACAAATAGCCTGTCTGCACCTCCAGGAGGACAGAACACCAAGAACCACTCCAGAGGTAACATCTCCAGTCATCTCCTGCTACCTGCTATACCACTGCACTATGGTGAAACTATGCTAGACAGGCATGGGTTTCCATCATTAGTGGCCAGAGGCTATCTTCCCCAAGACATCCACCAGAGGGTAAAGTTATTCATTATTACATTATTCCTCTAAGCAGCAGGCCAGGAGCTAGGTGTGGGAACCCACCTAGAACTATGCTGGACATTGTATTATTATTACCTCACAGGTGGAGTGGAACTGAACATTGTACTTTATAAATTACTGTATGTTTACTGTATGTACAAATTACCTACATACTAACTACTGTATGATTGATATTTCTTACATGTTGCCTAAAGCTGAATAAACCAGTGACAACTGGAAATAACACTATTTATATGAGCCTGATGTATTTACACTATATACCACTAGTCTTATGATATTTCTCATATGACAACTTGATCATGCCAATTACTAGTATGACAGCAGCATGCACGTGCGAATGTTTGTCAACGGCCCGTGACGTCATATCACCAAGGGCGCAGTCGCGTATCCAGGCAGCGGTCTCCTAGCGTCCATAGCAACCAAGATGGCGGCGAGTGGACCAGGGCAGGACATAGAGGTCGTCAAACGAGATCGAAATCATCGTATACCGCTCGTCACAGGAGTCCCAGCTCGTCAAGAGGGTTGTCAATGGACTCGTCAATTCATCGCCATCACGCCAAGCAAAAAATTGGTGAGTTTGACCACGAACAGTTCATGAAAAAACGTGATAAGGTCGACAGCATTGAGAAACTTGTATTGATTAATATCAAATTCATCATAGATTATTACAAGGAGAGGGACGATGTGGAGGGCATGCTCAGGCACCTCCAGATGTTGGTTGAAAAGTCAGACACTAAAATTTTCACTGTAAAAGCCTTAGTAGCATATGACAAGTCCGTTAGGGACAGAGCCAATACTGATGGTTTAGATGCTTTTGCTATGATCGAAAATTCGGATATCCTCCGTCATTTGTCCTACGACGGGACAGTACAAGCCCAGAAGGCTTATTCAACTAAGTCAAAAAATTCTGGAAAATTTAAAGTATCTACAAACTCATGCTATGCATTCAACAGGGCTGAAGGATGTACTAGGGACCCATGCAAGTATAGACATGTATGTAGTTCATGTACCAAATCAGGCCATAACAGGTTGGATTGTCAAGTTAACAAATCTGATTAGGATTTTACAGGTGAGCAGGGTCCTATGTATGATAGTGTGTCGATGTCAAAGTCATGTATAGTAGGTTTGGTAGACCCTGGTTCGCCTCCACCCGTTGCTCAAGCTCAGGGTGTTGGTGTAGTTAATGCTGGAGGAGTAGATTTGGTCTCTCTGAATGATATCAGTGTGTCAAGTCTACAAATAGATGTTATTAGCCCAGTACAGGGCAGGATTAAACCTTTGTTTACAGTTGCTCCATATTTAACCCAGAGAGGTGTCATTAATATAGATGATAAAGAAGCAGTGTTCCTGTGGCAAGGTTTTGTGGAGGGGTTCATACGGAGCCCTGGAAAGGACATCTGTTTTCTAAACATTTATTTCTAGAGTTTATTTCCGCAAGAAGTATTTTCGTTTCCGCAAGAAGTATTTTCGTTTCCGCAAGAAGTATTTTTGTTTCCGCAAGAAGTATTTTCGTTTCCGCGAGAAGTATTTTCGTTTCCGCAAGAAGTATTTTTGTTTCCGCAAGAAGTATTTTCGTTTCCGCGAGAAGTATTTTCGTTTCCGCAAGAAGTATTTTTGTTTCCGCAAGAAGTATTTTCGTTTCCGCGAGAAGTATTTTCGTTTCCGCGAGAAGTATTTTCGTTTCCGCAACTTTTATTTTTGTTTTCGCAACTTTTTATTTTCGTTTCCGCAAATTTTATTTTTGGTTTCCACAACTTATATCTTTGTTTCCACATCATAACATCCACAATTGATTGATCATGCACAAAAAAGCTATTAAATTGTGCAACCAAAAGTATAAGTTGTGAAAACGAAAATAAAGGTTGCGAAAACAAAAATAAAAGTTGCGAAAACGAATATGAAACTTGCGAAAACGAAATTAAAACTTGCGAAAACGAAAATATAAACTTGCGAAAACGAACTTCAGATAAAAATATGTACAAAACGGATGTCCTCTCCAGGGCTCCGTAGGTTCAGGATAGTGGATCCTGATTGTAATACATCTTACGATTGTAAAAATTATAAGTCTATCCTTGAGGGAAATTTTTACAAAGAATTTTGTGGTATATTATTAGAGGAGTTAGAGGAGGGTCTAGTGTCCAAAGTTGAAATAAAACCAAAATGCATCCACTCTCTGGGCGGTGTGGAGAAGTCAAATGGCAAGCTAAGGCCTATAACGGATTGCAGTATGCCGGAAAAAATTTCCATTAATAACTATATGGACAGGACTAGTTCTACCTTCTCTTATAATAATATCGGTACAGTCACAGCTCAGTTAGATAAAAATAATTTTATGAGCGTAGTAGACTTGAAATCTGCCTATAGAAGCATTAATGTTTATGGACCCCACACAGGTATGCAAGGCTTCAGGTGGGATTTTGGTCAAGGTGAAGGTTTCTATGTCAGCAACAGGTTGACCTTTGGACTTAAATGTGCTCCCTATGTATTCAATAGAATATCGGATTTTATTGTGGAGGTGGCCAAAAGCTATGGTGTGAAAAAATTGGTTAATTATTTAGATGACTTTATCATAATTGCTGATACTTATGGTGAATGTTTACGTCAAAGGAACATCCTCATTGAATGCATGCAGCATATGGGGTTTGTGGTAGCGAAGGAAAAGGTAACGGAGCCCTCACAAACTTGTAAATTTCTTGGTATTAATATAGACTCTGTTAATCTGGAATTATCCCTACCAGAGAGATATTTTAATGGAAAATATTAACAAGAAAGTTATTTCTAAGAAGAATCTTGAAAGGATAGGTGGCCTGATGTCTTTCTGCTCGCAGGTGGTTAAGGGAGGTAGAACCTTTAGCAGAAGAATTTTTTATCTCTGCGCTCGGGCTAGACCAGGGGGTTACATTAGGGTATCAGCCTGTACTCGACAGGATATGCAGTGGTGGCTGGATTTTTGTAAAGTTTTCAACTGTAAGAGGTTAGTCCTGAATGATTTGGTAGATACACCTATGTATTCCGATTCTTCCGTGAAGGGTTTCGGACCTTGGATGGGTAAAGATTATTTATATGGTGACTGGACATCTCATGATAAATTCAACTTGGGTTCAGGCCATTTTTCTCTCCCTCCTATATTGGATAATTTGGAAAATCATCATCGAAATATCAATGTGTACGAGTTATATCCTGTTGTGATGGGCCTAAAACGCTGGATTTCTGGTCATAAGGATAAAAGAATACATTGTATAACAGATAACATGCAAGTGCTAGCTATGATTAATACAGGCAGGTCGAGGAATAAACTTTGTATGGAATGGCTAAGAGAAATTTTTTGGCTTTGTTTCATTAATAATGTGGAGGTATACGCAACCTACATTAAATCGGAGGACAATATCCTGGCCGACCAACTTTCTAGACTTGCTTATAAGGGTATGCCAAGCAAATGTATAGCCTCTCTCCATGATAATAATATGTGTTGCTTCAATTCCAGAGTGGGAGAGGTTACTAAACAGAAAAAGGTTACTTTTAGCCCAGGGTGTGTCAGAAAATACGAGGAGGACAAGGAACCAACAACTTAGAAGGTACAAAAAATTTTGTAAAAAATTCGATTTACAAACTTTTCCTTGTTCTCCCTCTCAAGGTTCTATGCTGTGTATTTATCTGATTTTATGAAGCCATCTTCTGTAAGGAACTACTTGTCTGCAGTTTGGTATTTTCAAAAGCTTAAGGGCTATTCCAATTAGAGTAGTAATTTCGTATTAAAGAAGACCCTGGAGGGCATCGACAGGCTTTCTACCTGTTCTACCAAAGGAATTTATTCTTTTACTCCAAAAAACATGTTGAGGTTGAGATCGAATTTGGATCTAACCAACAGAGTAGACTTGAAGTTTTGGTTGGCTATTTTAACATGCTATAGGGGTGTTCTACGTGTGGGACATGTGGTTAAGTCTCCACATTCCTTAAAGGTTGGTGATATTAATTTTCACCAGGATTATTTGTCTATATGTATCAGGACATCTAAAACTGATCAACTTGGAAAAGTTTCTTTTAATATCTATTTATCAAAGGATGTTAATTCTCCACTATGTCCTTACCAAGGTTTGAAAAAGTTGTGCATGGGTAGGGGTAGTAGAGAGTATGTGTTTAAATCTAATGGTAGCCCTTTGCAGTATCAGTATGTCAACTCTAAGTTAAAATCTTTATCGATTCAATCTGGTATCGAAGGCTTAGTTTCTACCCATTCCTTAAGGCACGGTGGTGCTACGTTATTAAAGGATGCTGGACTCAGTATAGAGTCTATCAAGAAGAGGGTCAATTGGAAGTCCAACTCGGTGTACAAGTACCTACATAATTACAAAAATGAATTGTTGGAGTTAGATAGAGTGTGTCAATCTCATTTTCAATGCTGATTGACATGTGTTTTCACATGTGTTTGGCGTGTTTTTGTGTGTTTTTGGCATGTATGGTGCTGATAGCCCCAAGGTCAGTAACCCACCAAACTCATGTGTTCTGTGATAGATCATTTATTACATGTATATTATATTAAATACCTTTTTATTACCGGTACACCCTGGTATCTACTATTATCTTATCCATTTATTACCGGTTATTATTCTCTGGTAGCGAGATAACTTATGGAACTATATACACTCGTGTATATTTATATAATTAGCCGCGGACGGATAGGGACTACTTGCAGCGTGCAAGGATACCAGTGATGTCATAGTATGACGTCATAGTCAACAATCCCATTGGTATATAAGAAGTGGTTTCAAAGTAACCGTCAATTGGCTCGTTTCACCTGTACAGGTAACACCACACTGGGTGTTCCCTGGAATTTTAAATTTTTGCTATTGTTAGTACTATTGTTATTACTATTGTTATTACTATACTATTGTTATTATATTATGCTTTTTACTCACTATGCTTATTGTCAACTATTATTATAGTTGTTTTTAATAAAGGCAAGTATGGTGCTGATAGCCCCAAGGTCAGTAACCCACCAAACTCATGTGTTCTGTGATAGATTATTTATTACATGTATATTATATTAAATACCTTTTTATTACCGGTACACCCTGGTATCTACTATTATCTTATCCACTTATTACGGTTATTATTCCCTGGTAGCGAGATAACTTATATATATATATATATATATATATATATATATATATATATATATATATATATATACACACAAGTGCAAATTTGTTCGTTCTTACAAATTTGTTCGTTCTTAACCTACCAGTAATATTATTGAGTAATATCTAAATACTGGTAATAATATCATATGTGGAATAAAGTAGGAGACAGTGGGTTTGGTGAGAAACACAATGTTAATGACATTCCACATTAAATCATCACATCACATCAAGTGCCAATAAACTTTCTTTAGACTCATGTAAATAATCATATATTGGATTAGTTTTCCAATTGGCACACCTCATAATATCATGAACACTAAGACCAGCATTTTTTTAACATGGCATAGAGAATGAGTAGAAATTCTCTGATACATACCACATTGAATAGCAATAGATTTCAACCTTGTATTAATATAATTATACTGCAACTATTTACCATTGGTGGAAAATAAGTACCTGCTATACTTGCAGTCCTTTACACATTTTTTATATGCCTAGCTGGGCATAAGTCAGACATATCATTTCTTTTCAACTACACAACATATGGATTTTTCCCATATTGGTCAGTTTTTGAAGATCTAATGTCAACCTGTATACAATCTGATGAAATTTTAACATCTTTTTGCAATAAGTTATGTGGTGATTTGACTACATGTCCAATTCTAAACACACCACGTAACATAACAATATGGCTGACCAGAATAAGACATCTTCCATTACATCCATATTTAGCATAGATTTAATTTTAATCATATCCGTTGGACTGAGGGAATGTGCTGTACTTCGACACCCTTTACAAACTCTCTCAATACCATCCAAAGTTTTTTTAACCACAAAGGTATTGCTATGGTCAGAATAACCTTTTAACTTTTGGTAATACGATACAGCAGAAAAATAATTTCTGACCGACACTGGTTTAATCATATCTGACAAATACAAACAATAAAGATAAGCCTGAGAAGGAGGACAAGGAAACATTTTTATACCTTCTAATCTGTTGTCTACGAGTTCTACGAGTTGACTCTGCAACACCCCTATATAATAATTTTTTCCTCCTCTCTCTTAGCCTTCTCAGATCTGCAATTATAACAACACATGTTACTCTCATAAAGTGTTTTCCTACACTTTTTAGGAACACCTTTATAATTTAGCCTAGTCAATTGATCAGCTTATACATTGTCATCAGATTTAATATAACTGGAATATATTTCAACATTGTGAATAAAACATAACCAGAAAATTTCACGGAACCATTCCATGCGCAACTTATTCTCTGATCTACCAGTATTTAATTTGGCTAGAACGTGCATGTTATCAGTTATACAATGAACTCTGGTATTACTATAATCTTTAATCTAGCGTTTAATGTCCATCATACCTGGATACAACTCATACACATTGATATTTCTCTGATGGACCTTCAGATTGTCTAATTTTGGTGAATTTGTAATATGACCACAACTATCATTCAAATGATGCACATCCAACTATGTACTGTAAATGTAATCTTTACCGAACCAAGTGCCAAAACCTTAAATAGATGAGTCTGATTACATAGGTGTTTTCTCATTGTCGTTTAACATAATATTACGACAATTAAATACTCCTCAGAAATCTTTCCACCATTTCAAATCTTTTTGGGTCTCTTCATCCAGCTTAATGACCCCTCTGATTTCAGCCTTGGCACAGAGATGAAAAGTTCTTCTACTGAAAGTTCTACCACCACATACTACTTGAGAACAAAAAGACATTAAACCTCCAATTTTCTGAAGGGATTTTTTAGATACAAAGTTTTCACCCATGCATTCATCTAATGTGTTAGACATTTTGTATAATTTTTTCTTGGGTAAAGACAATTCCATTTTTGTGGAGTCAATATTAATACCGAGAAAAATACACCTTTGACTTGGTTCAGTTACTTTTTACTTTGACACACCAAAACCCATAATTCCATACACTCTATCAATAAATATCTTCTTCTCGAGCATTCATCCTCAGTAGCAGCAATGATGATAAAATCATCTAAATAGTTAACTACTCTATCTACACCATAGAATTTAGCCACTGCCGTAATAAAATCAGAGATTCTATTAAATATATATGGGGCACATTTAAAGCCGAAAGTCAAGCGATTACTCTCGTACAACTTTTTACCATCAACAAAATTCCATCTGAACCCCTGATACCCTACATGGGGACCATGAACATTAATGGAAAGATATGCAGATTTTTTTTTTATCTACGACACTCATGAAGTCATTTTTATCCAACTTTGCTGTCACGTTATTAATAGAATTATATGAGAAATTTTTTGTGGTTGTTTTCATATAAAAATTGATAGAAATTTCAGCTGGCATACAATCAGTTATAGGTCTCAATTTACCATAAAATTTTTCAACACCACCTAGGGAGTGAATACATGTAGGCTTGGCCTCAGTCCGAGTCACTAAACCTTCAGACAACTAATCTAGAACAATTTACACATTTCATCATAAAATCTGCCTTCCAGAATATATTTGTAATTTTTACAATCGTAACTAGTACTACAATCAGGGTCAACTATTTTAAACCTCTCAGTAAAACCACACCATAAAAAATCAGATTCAATCTGAATAATATTAATAAGATCTGATTGTCTCGGAAAATAGCTAATCTGCATGGCAATATTTGAGATTTTTTACCATATATAAAATGCTCACACTTGCATACGCCATTCACACAACTATCATAAACCCTGATGCTAGGTCTACCAATACAATCCACACTAAATAATGGATCACTTTCACCCTATACTGGGCAACTATAAGTAATAAATAGATTCTTGTTATAATTATGTAGTGGTCAGCAGAAAATGTCATGGAGAAACCTGGACTCGAACCCTGGACCCTCCAACTTTGAAGTGGAAGCTCTACCCCTGAGCTACTTCCCTTGGCCTGACATTCTCTACCTTCCAACTACACCTGGATCAGTATGATACACACACTAGGGGGCAGTGATTACCTGGTACCAAGTTCTCTAGAAATCCCCCTCACGAGGTGGGACCACTCGGTATCTCCACCAGGTACGGGGAATTCCTGCCCCTACACTCCTCCCCATGGAACTAGGAAGAGCCAGTGACAGGACTCACCCACCATGCCAGACGACACCTTGATATAGTACATACTAGGTTACCTCTACAATACTCCCCCAGACAATAGGTAGGAGTTATAACTATTATAGATTATATTATATAAGGATAACATATACATCATGTCTTATGTCTCATCATGTCTTATCCGAGTGTAGTTATCCTTTGCTAACACACACATGTGTGTGTCACACACACTTGTCCTGAATTATCCATTGACTACTTATTTTATTCCACGATACAAATAGATAATCAATAGAATATCAATGAATTCAAGTTGAAAACAAAAATTGTTCCCCCTCCCAGGGACTCGAAGCCAGTCATAGTGTGTACACGATTGGCATATACACCTCGGTGCCCAGCAGCGGACAGCTACAGCCCCCGTCTCGGCTTGGCTTGAAAAATAGTGTTTGTACATGATCGGTACACACACATCGGCGCCCCGCTGGCAGCGGGCACACAGTGAAAAAAAGATGCGCCCGGACCAGGATTCCACCCGCCTACCTCTAACTGATGAGCGCAATGCGCTAACCACTAGACCACCTCGTATCATACCTCGGCAGATGTCTGGGCTTGGCTATGTTTGAATGCATCCCGCGGTTATGGTAGCGGACAGCCCGCAGTCATCGCCTCCCCAGGCTTGGTATCATATCAAGACCTGGTTCTAGCCTACCACCTCTCGTCAGTCCCTGTGGTGCACTGCATAGGGAGTTGAATTAGGGATCTGAGACTGCAGGTTCAAGCCCTGCCCTGGCCATGTGATTTCGTGGGTTTTAACATGTAACATATGACATGTTAAGACATGTAAGGAGGCATGTTATCTATATAAGGAGGCATGTTATCCAAGTAAGGAGGCATGTTATCCATGGATAACCAAACGTCTTACAAGAGTCATGTTGTAGGCCTGATGCCATGCAATAAAGTAATCAATGGATAATTCATGACGCATGTGTGTTGGTGAAGGATAATTACACGAGGGTGTAGCCTGAGTGTAATTAGCCTTTGCTAACGCACACAAGTCATGAATTATCCATTGACTACTTATTTTATTCCATGAAACCAATAGATAATCAATAAAATACCAATAAATTCAAGTTGAAAACAAAAATTATTCCCCCTCCCCGGGACTCGAAGCAAGCCATTGTGTGTACACGATTGGTACATACACCTCAGCACCCGGCAGCGGACAGCGACAGCCCCGGTCTCGGCTTGGCTTGCTTTGAAAGCGTCTGGCAGTTATGGCAGCGGCACATAAAAGTAGTGTTTGTACACCTCGGCGCCCAGCTAGGCTTGGCTTTGCCTTTGTTTGAATGCATTTGTGTATAATACACCTCGTCGCCAGGCAGCGGACAGCTACAGCGCAGACGGCGAAAAAAGATGCACACGGACCGTGTTAGACTAGATCTACACCTCGTTGCCAGGCAGCGGGCAGCTACAGCGCACAGGGCGAAAAAAGACTCGACCCGTGTACCTCTAACGGCTGAGCGCAATGCGCTACCCACTAGACCACCGCGTCTCCTCCTTCAGTGGCCGTCTCGGCTTGACTAGGTCTGAATGCATCCCGCGGTTATGGTAGTGGACAGCCCACAGTCGTTGCCTTCCCGGGCTTAGTATCATATCCAGACGTGGTTCGAACCAAGCATTTCTCGTCAGTCCCTGTGGTGCAATGCATAGGGAGTTGGATTTGGGATGTGAGACTGCAGGTTCGATCCCTACCCTGGCCTTGAAAATTTCTTGGGTTTTAACATGTAACATGGAATGGACATGGAAGGACATGAGAGGTGTGCAGGTTATCCATGGATAACTGCATGGCATGCAGGTTATCCATGGATAACTGCACACCTCTCAAAAGTGATGTTACAGCCTTCAGGGTGTGCAATATCGACAGGTATGTGCATGGGAATATCCAGAAAAAGCACCCAAAATCCCAAAAGTTGTGGAATAATGACAGGTATGTGCATGGGAATATCCAGGAAAAGCACTCAGAATCCCAGAAATCGTGGAATAAAGTACCTTAGGACTTCACATCAAGTCATTCATCTCAAATGTTGCCAGTTAGGATTAACACATTGTTGAATAGATGATATTGAATTGGCATTCCATATTACATGCTCGATTGGAGACTAATGCAATTTGTCAGTACCGAGGTATCTTTTCAAGCATGACAGTTCTCCCAATGCAGCCTCCACTCAGTCTGTTTAATCTAGGAGCTGTTTCTTCTAACTCCAGAACATACACTCACACAATTCTTATTCTGATATGCAATATGATAAAAAAAAAACTATACAAGGCAGTTAATAACTTTTCTGATTAGCTGAAAACAATCTCCATTGTCCTTCAGCCAATCACAACACAGCTTACAGCTTGGCATATTTTGATTTTTGAGTTGTGGATAGCATTGTAAAATAACCACACCAACCCAGGTAAAAAGATGAGGAAATTTCAACGTTAAATTAACGTCATTTCCAAGTAGAAAAAACGTTCAAATATGGTTCAGCTTAACTCCATTTCATGGACTCAAAACAACATTGAATAAATGTTGAAAAACCCTTGATTTAACACCAGAATTCTCATGAAAATATGCATTAAAATGACTTCTGATTAACCTTGAACCAACCTCATCTTGCTCCTGCGTATTAGCATAGGATATTTACTTTCTTTTTATTTGTCTTACATATTTCATAGAATAGTATTCATTACCCTCATCTCTTAATGCTCCAATGGTACACCAATCCCCTTTTGCAAAAGGACCATGTGCCCCATGTGCTAGAGGAGGAGCATCATTTGATTCATAAGGGAAGACAGAACAGAAAGTCTAAATGTAAGCAGTATATGGTTCACCCCGTGGTTAAGCTTCTATAATGGTATCTTGTTATGAATACCTCACTGACCCCCCCTTTCATCTTACCCAACACACACACACACACACATGAATGAGTTGAAAAACCTTTAAAAGTGATTTTTTACAATCGCCTGAAGTAGTGGATCAACAGATACATGGTGTGATTCATTTTGAATTTAAGATACCTTTTCGTTTCCTAGAACCCAACAGGACCATAAATAGTTAAAACATGAACTTTCTTGCTTCTCTTTATTTGTATTGTTTATTCGTATTCTATAGTATTTGATTGTATGTACCGGTATTTTATGAAAGTTAAGTACTCTTGTGGCCACATTCAAGGGGCGGTATGGTACACCTATGCCCCAGTGGCTAATTGTTTTATATGGCTGATTTGTATGATGAATGCTGGGGTTGTGATATGGTTCTCCCCTGTAAACACACATATGTAATTTGAAAACGTTCTCTGAACATAAAAATGTAAGGGTTTTTTCATGTTACTGGACGTAATACAACGCAAATTTACGTTCACAGAATGTTCTCTGAACGTTTTCTGTATTTTTATTTACATAAAGTATTTACATCATTTAACATAAAATAATATCATTTGCCCTTTTGGTTGGGGATTCAGTAAGCATCGATTGAACCTTCATCTCCGTAAATTATTTCCACGCCTAAATGTAAATTTATGTAATTTGAGTACTATGAGGAACATGATTTGAAGGAATGTGGACAAGATAAAAATGTACTGAGCACTTAGGATTCTGCAGATGACATGAAAAACTCATAAAAGGTTTTGCACAAACTCCCCCACCCATGATAGGTACCTGTGTGTTACCAAAGCCACGCCTATAACATAAGGGTACCCAAGAGCTCAATCATTCTGACTTGGCCCTTAGCCTCCCTCTAGTGACAGAGGTGATTGTGGAGCCACGTTGGTCAGCTAAATTGAGTACATTGGGTGCAGGCAAATAACCTCTGGTATAGACTTACAGGACAAGCCATTTTGTGATATGGGGAGGCTGCAGCAATTTGGCTGTTGCTATTAGATCTATCTGTAAAGGAGTATAAAAATCAATCATAACAAAGAGATACATATTGCAATGAGTGTATCAGGATTGTGCACAAGTTTGCCCGTGATAAAGGTAGTGGTTTTGCTGAATTCTGCTTACTGATAAGGGTGCAACTTTTGGAACAGCGTTTGGAAAACTATATAAAAGAGAAGGGGAGTCACCCCCAGTACATCATGACACCTCTTCAAAGCTGTGACTTGATAGTTGGCCTTTTTCACCCTCCTTGTTAAATATGGCAGGTTCTGCATCTAACTTCCTCAAATGTGGCAACCTCTAAATGAGATAGGGGCCTGTTCAGTGCCTATATATGCAACCAGCAGTTTTAAAACTCCATCACTGTTTACCTGACAAAACCTGTATAGTTGACAAACTGTGCTAGTCCTAGCTGATGTAGATATGCAATGTTGGTAAATGTAACTTACAGTCACAGTATGAGATAGATGGCAAATGGAAACAAACCCCCACCAGCCCCATACATAATGACCACTCCAAGCACCAATACTACCAGTCTGGACAACACTGCCCACACCTAACAGTCGCCTGCATATAACAGACTGCTATACCAACCACTACAGTGTAAGTATATATCTGCTCTTTTTCACCATTCCCTCATGATTTTATGTTAAGTTCTGCATTTTAATGGTGCATTGTTAACAAAGGCTGTCACAAACATATATAAGGTATTTAGCTAGTATTTCATGACTTGTGTGGTTATATCTCTCTGCTACCAGTATGCACTGTTGGCTTCAATATTGAACAATCTTTTTGAATAGTACTTCTATCACCAGCCCTATTACATTTATCCATAAGGAATAATGCCATTCACTGGATCATTATTTCCACTGTACATTATCACAATTCTCCATTCCTTTCCATTGAGTATCATGGTATATACACCTGAAGATATAATTAGAACCCTATACTTGTGTGGTCACTGTGTTTAAAAATAGCCCTCCCACTGTAGTTGCATACTTCTACCAGGGTGAGCCCATGTCATGTTGTGTGTCCAGTTTAGGTGAACTCTGTAAGTGTATTAACCCTTGTACAACCACTATCTGTGTCAATGGCCTCTAACTGTAGTACTGCAGATAATGTTAAACAATCCAACCACTATATTATGTGACCAGATGGTGAAAAACCTGCATCCAGGTGGAAAAGGCTTATTAAAGTTCAGGTCACAGGCTTTAAAAAAAGATATCTTGAGCTAAAATATTCCAGGTAGTTTTTCTGTAATTGCTTGTCAAACCTATGTTGGTGTGAGCAATTGAATAATGCAAATAATCTCTAAATGCATTATATCCTAGCTTAATTAAGTTAAATACTGATAATGCAAAAAGAAATACAGTTTTGTGGAAAATAAAAAAAAAAATAATGCGATGTTTTATCATAAAAATGGTTCTAGAGGGAATTTTTTGGGTCTATTTTCTGTTCTGAGTTCCTTATCTAAATAACCAACACATTTGTTGCAAGAATGTCCATTCAGAATAATGCAGTGGTTTCCATGGCAACCATAAATTGCCATATCTGCTGTTTTTTTCCATGTTTCCATGGCAACAGATGTTTATTTTGCATAAATGGAATGTTTTAGGTAGAGATGGAATAATTCTGAGCATACCACTGGATTCCCTGTCAAAAATTGAAGGCATTTTTTGGTATATTTTTCAGTGTTTTACTCATACACTGCCCCCTGGTGGCCAGATGCAGAACTAAAAATCCCCCCGGATGCATGTGTTCTCCAGATGGGTCACATATAGCTTTGTAAAAAGAAAACTATCTTTATAAAAAAGGAATACAAATTGGGTCAAAACTGGTGATTCTTGGTCAAAATAGGTCAAATTTGGCCAAGATGGGTCAAATGGCCAGAGATAGGGCAAAATGAGCCTGGTAGACCCAATTTGGATAAATTGGGTCAAAAGCAGTTGGCCCAAATAGAGTGGTATTAACCAAAATGGGTATATTGGGTCGAATCCTCTGCAAAAGGGTTGAATTGGCCAAAGATGGGTCAAATTGGCCAAAGAGATGTCAGGTAGGTCTAAAATGGGTAGATTGGGTCTAAACAGCTCTGCTTGACCCAATGCAAGCTATTGTGTCTGATATTAAACGGATTTGACTAAATTTGCCCAACTTAAGTCAATCTGACTATTCGGCCCAAGGTTTTCCCATCTTGGGCCAACTTTGTCCACATGTCTTGGGATGATTTGAGCTGATTGTCCCACATTAACCAAATTTAGCCAAATCTCTGGCCTTTTTTTCTGCAGCCACTTAAACTACATTTAGTTTCCTTTCTCATTTTTTCATGTTGGTAAATGGAATAAGCACTTGCCTATTTTGTATTATTCATGACAGTACATTCATTCTATTCTCTTTTATAATATTTAATCTAGTAACCGCTCAAAATGCAAATCCAAGGTTGTCCAGGTGGTGAGGAATACCCAAAGGATCACACATGAATTGACTAATGCCAAAGGTGCTACAGCTATTGAATTAAAGTCCCTAGAAATCATCCATATTTATTGGCAGATGATGGCCAGCCAGATTTTTGGGTCAATATCTTACCCATGGCCATATGAATTGGAACTACAATGTTGTCCTCAGAGTATTCAAAATGTATATACACTTTGATAAATGTATTGCAGGCTGCTAAACACCTGCCATCTTCTGATATATATTTCTACTGCCACCACTGGCCAAACCCTGCCTGTGAAGACCAGACCACTTTTCCATACTGCTAATAGTACCTTCTCTAGTATTGGCTTGATGAAATAAATGTACCCTATGAATCACCTATCTCTCATATGAATGTAGGTGAATATAATAGATGGACAGTGTTGTGCCTAGGCATCATTTTAATAGAAAAGCAGTGAGACAAATATATTGTTCTTGTTTTGCAGAGATCCTGCTGCCTGAGTGCAAGCCTGTCATAGATGGTTATATTGAAGCTGTATTGAAAGGTTGCAATGAACATTGATCAGAAGCTAAAACAAAAGCTACCAAACAGATAGTGTCCATAGAGGAAGTCCAACAGCTATGCATACCAAGCCACTACTGCAATACAGAAATACTGGAGCTATCAATACTTAGCTTGCCCCTACTCCCTTCTCAAATAATGATAAAGAAGATTAGAAAAGCTACAAGGTGGCAACAGACCTCTGATGTAGGCTTGCAATAGTTCCCTAACTTTCCAAAGTGTATGTATTCATAACTGAAATGTGGGTGCAAGTGGATGACTCATGGTCACTTTACCCTATCTGCTCACAAATACCTGCTCCCTTGTGTGATTATACAGGACCTGAAATCATTTTGAAGAGGAAATTTAGGTTCCAGCAGGGTCCTAACCCTAACAGTATCTTTCCTAAATGTAGAACCCCTGCAGTTAAACAGGTAATTGAAGTAGAGTCATGTATACTGCTAAACATCTTAATCAGTTCACAGAGTTTATGCACAGAATGACATGTAATTCTCTATTTGCCGTCTCAAACATTGAATAAACCATCCATGTAAATAGGTTTTTTTGGCACTAGGTTTAATAATATTCATGTCATAGGAAGGCAAATCCTGGTGCAGCTGTCCGAAGCATGCACCATGAAGGACTCCTTTTACCAAAAGGCCAAAAGGCCTGCCTACTATGACATGTCTAAAACACCCGAAAACGTTACGGACGTGAGGTTTTCAGTAGAACTTTCCAAGTCCACCTGAGCAGTACGTATAAACATCACAGATCACCTTCATCACTTTATCTTGTACAGAATGATTTAAATTGCTATTTTAAAGCCATAACCAGACACTTTGAGTGTATTATGGGTCATTATGACTGCTCGGAAAATAAATTCTCCCAATTTTGCAACACTTCCAACATTGAGCGGGAGTCCAGTCCTAACTAAATACAGACTAGGGTAACTCAAATACTCTTTTTATACAAGGCACTTATCTCTAATAATAATTGCAAACAGGAGAATTAATATACAACATCAATCAGGACCATATTGTTCATTCTACTATGACATGTCTAAAACACCCGAAAACGTTACGGACGTGAGGTTTTTCGGTAGAACTTTCCACCTGAGCAGTACGTATAAACATCACAGATCACCTTCATCACTTTATCTTATACAGAATGATTTAAATTGCTATTTTAAAGCCATATCCAGACACTTTGAGTGTATTATGGGTCATTATGACAGCTCGGAAAATAAATTCTCCCAATTTTGCAACACTTCCAACATTGAGCGGGAGTCCAGTCCTACCTAAATACAGACTAGGGTAACTCAAATACTCTTTTTATACAAGGCACATATCTCTATTAATAATTGCAAACAGGAGAATCAATATACAACATCAATCAGGACCATATTGTTCATTCTACTATGACATGTCTAAAACACCCATAAGGTATCCACAGTCACAACATATCTATTCAAACTCAGGGGAACCCATCAGTTTGCACTACCTCTAGCTACTGCATGTACATTGTGAGACTAATGAGTAATACGCATTTCCCATGTCAGATTTCCCGGGATAGACAGGTAACACAACTTTACTATTCTATCTATAATAATAATGTCAACATAAATTGTAATAGCTATATCAGATAACAACAGATACAAATGTTGCAGATTAGGGAAATATAAACAAATAGTTACCCTTTCACACCAGTACTTGGTCTTTTGACGTAGGGCGGCCTGTGCCCTCTTCTTGGCGGCGTTGGGATCACCCTTCTTCTTCAGTCGTTCACGCAGGTCCTTCTGCCTTTTCGCTTCATCAGCTGTATCCTGCACCTCCCCTTTCTGGGCTCTCACTTTGGCACGATGCTTCGCTGCCCGCTCGGCCGGGGTCATGGGGACCTACTTCTTTTTCTTCTGGTCATCAACTCCATCATTGGGTGGCTTGTCACCGCCTGTCGCAGACATACTGCCAAACATAAGGACAAATTATTGAACAACCAAGGTGTGTAAGCTCAATGAAAAATACTTCTATATTAACAGAATATGTATGGATGATGATGACAAAGTAGGATTAAAAAATTATGTATGGATAGAACAATAGACAGGTCATTACTGTCCAGTAGTTCAGCGGAACCCTAAAAATTGGCCACCATGAAAAATGTTGGGATTTTTTTTTTCAGAATTGCTACAACCAACATCATTTAGGATGAGGGGCCCATAGGCGCATCTAATGGTGAATTTAAAATAGTCTGGGTGTGTCTGAGGTACATATAGCAATCAAAACGAACAAAACCTCACCTACGTAACGTTTTCAAATTTGTGTAAAACTTGCATAAAATAAGGTGGTAAGTGCTTTAATTCTGTCCAGCATATTAGGTATGGCCACTAGGGTGTACATTGTGAAGCAAAGTGACATGGAGGTCTATAGGGCAACATATCTAGATAACGACTCACGTACGTAACGAAATTTGAGGAATGATGAAAAATAGTCATTGCTGGCAAAATACATACCAAATGTCAGGTTATATGAACTAGAATGATTGATTGTAGATCTTGGGGCACATACACCATGGTAAAAACAGGTAATTATGCAAAATACTGCCATTTTGGGGGTCGGCAAGTAAAAAATTCAACAAAAAATCTGCCCTGCCCCTCCAAACAAGCTGGGGGGTCATCCCAAAATATCCAAAGATGGTCTAATGCACCCTAGTAGTAATGGTAGACCCTAATTTCAACATATAACAATGATTTGGGGCTGAATATACAGCGTGAGTTGCTCAGCAGAGCCATTTGGAACCACAACCTGGCGAAAACGTTACATACGTGATAAAAACAAATAATCGAAGTTCAGGGAGGTCCGGGGCCCAAAAAAATGGCGTCAACCGGCCGAGATGGCAAGAGAATTTGACTGTGGTCGATTCTACGTCCACTTCTGCGTATTATTTGCACAATCAAAGCCATCTACGGACACTCACATACGTAACAATCGATATTCCATCACACTTTAATGGGAATTACCTACCTTTTTTGTGGTTTTAGGAAGAAACAAGGACAAGTAAACTTCACTCTTTGCAAGTTCGAGATCCTCTGAGCATGTTGCAAAAGATCCCGGATGGGGGTCACTTCCGCCCGGTTAACAGGAAGCGTCTTCGTTTGGCGCCATAAATTTTCGTTACGTAGGTGAGGTTTGCCGTGAGCAAGACAAAGACACCCACTGTGGCCATACTACATGGTCTGTGGCTTTGATTTTTGCTTCAATTATTCCATTTCTATTTAAACTAAACCAAAATAGACTAGAAATGAAGAATTATAAATTTATGTAGCAAGTAGACTTGTAAAAGTATACCTCACGTACGTAACATTGTCGGGAGTTGAATTTTGGTTTATGAGATCTAGCTCGTATCTGCGACAGACCAGCAGTTTTATTTATTTAACATCAGAACCCCCCTAGGGACCCTGTTGAACACAATTAATAGAGAAAGGGAGGATACATTTTTATTATGGTAGTTAGGGGCATAAAAAAAAAGTTACGTACGTGAGGTCGCTCATAGTTCCATATTATAAGACATGCGGGACAGATGGTTGAGGCTGTGACATGACCAAAGCATTTTTGATAGATGGCTACGACCCCCCACCTATGTTTAAAGAGGTTTATGGCACTGTAACACTGTCTACCTTGATAAAATATTGGTGGGAAGGACGAAAAATTGGCAAAAAAAGGCATTTTTGGTGTGTCATCCAACTTCAAGACTCTGTAACTCATCAAATTTTAGGCCGATATACATAAATCTGCCCTCTGCTTGAAGCTCAAGATGTTTTCTATCAAATGTCATTAAAATAAGGAAGAATGGTAATCTACATTTTATACTGTAGCTCCCCAAAGCTAAATAATACCCAAAATAGGCCCATACATTGCTCAGTGAATCCCCCCATATGAATTAGAGAGATAGTATTTATGACTACTGATGGTTGATAACCTCAAAATACCTGGAATTTCAGCTGAAAATACTCCTACATAATTAAGGGATGGTCCCTAAGATAATCTTCGTTTTAAAGCTGATATCATATACATTTTGATGATGATTATCCCTTTATACTTCATTGTAAGCACTTTACTTTGTGTTTTAGGAACAGCAGAAGTAACAGGATTTTTCTTAAACTCTGCATAAAGTAGAAAGTTTGGCTTAAAAATACATACAATAGATACTGCTAATAAAATAATTTGTACTGTTAATCATGTGTTGCTTTGTCCTTGTTATTCATAGAAACGGGCTATCTCAAATGAAAAGGGATGATTCTGTTCAGATATATATTAGTAGCATGTTCTTTTAAATACAATGGGGATAAATTTTGTTGAACGATAGCTATTACCATAATTTCCAATTTCCATCAGAATTCATTATGAGTAGATGTAATGCCATGATTGAAATCTCATCAGAACATGATGTAAATAAACATCAAATTCCTAGGATGATATCATGTGTAAAGATGTAAAATAATGTTCCTGTGCTGTAGACATCAGGCAAAAAACCTATCAGGCAATGATAAAAATGAACGTAAAACTTCTAGTGAAATGTAATGTAAAAATTATACATCATTAGAACGTATATTTGACGTAAAAGAAATGTTGATTTACATCTCTAAGGTTACGTAGATGCACGTCAATCCTTTTACGTATATAAACATTCAATGATGTTCACTAGATATCTACCCAATGGGTGAAAAATGTTTTTTTACATTAAGATATGTAAAAATATTACATATGTGACCCATCCTAACAAAGTGGTACTGAAGTTGCACATTTACAAGCCTAGATATAGGCTTCTCAAGTGGTATAGTATCAAAAATATCAGATTTTTTAAAATTGATATTTTAGCATTTTTCTAACCTATGGGTAGATATCTTTCAGAATCCTTGCCTACTAAACTGAATTTGAGCCCCAAATGCATAGAAGACATAGCTATAGGTTTCTTGGTTATATAGAATTACATGGAAATTATATAGGATTTATAAATTATTATATGTTTAAAATGTCAATTATCTCAGTTTAATCAATTTTTAATTCATCCGACTAAATTTAATGACGGAAGATCCTTAGAGGACCACCTGGTTCAAATATGCAAGTGTTATATACCAAAGGAAAGCTCTTGATGAGCTGTAAATGAATATGCCAATAACTAAACATTTTGTATGTGCGACTTCCGGACCATTTTGTAAGGATGGGTCACATATATATAATGTAGATATCACATTCAGAGAACGTTCTGTGAACGTACATCTACGTTACATTACGTTCAGTTACTGAAAAAAAACTTACATTGTTACGTTCAGAGAACGTACAGAAATTACGTTATTTGACCCCTAAAATTACGTTCCCTGAACGTTAATAAATGTGAGTGTGTTTACTGGGTCTGTTGAATTTTTCAACTATGACAATGGATGATCGTCTGGGGCTCAACGCACTCAAGACTCAGAGGAGATACTATGCTCACGTTAATTGTTGTAGTATCAGGGGTAAAACCTATGATAAACTGTCTGCTAAAATGACTGGTATACACATAGATGTCTTGACTCTCTGTGAAACTTGGCTTGACGAGAGGGATCTCACTGGCACCTATGATTTACCAAATTACACCTTTTTATGTCATGATAGGAAGTGGGGAGAACAGGTTAACAGTGACTTACTGAAAATTGGAGGAGGTCTTGGCATCTATGTACACTACTCTGTCACCAACTTCTCACAGTTTGAATTTGCTAACTTAAACTTGTCAAATGAAAATATTGAATTGCAAGTTCTGAGACTATCCTATGTTAATCAACAAAAGGTAATCATTTTCAATGTACATCGACCGCATGAAGGTATACTCACTGAATTCTGGAACCAGCTCAAGATGCAAATTGATAAAATTCCAAAAAGAAACAAATGAAATATGCACATTATGGGAGATATGAATGTAAATTTTCTAGATAAGGATGATGATGATGTCTCCACTCTGATAGATGGCATGGGTGGATTTGGGCTTAAAAATTGGATTCATACGTACACAAGAGACAGTGACAACCCAACATGTTTAGACCTGATCTTCACAAATGATGATAGAGTCACTGATGGTGCTGTACTGTGTCCACACATACGTGATCATGATTTAGTAGTAGTTGCTCAACAATTTAACATCAAACCCCAGTAAAGTTGTGTGTGGAGTCCCCCAAGGATCAATCTTAGGTCCTATGCTTTTTTTGTCGTATATTAACGATGTAGAAGGTGTTTGTAAAAATAGTAAGATATCTCTGTATGCTGATAATACAGCCATATATTTATCTGGTAGGGATCTATGTGTGACAGAAAGAGAGTTGAAGGAAGACCTGGATAACTTTTCTTCATGGTGTTAATCTTATAAATTGAGCATCAATGTAAATAAAACCATGTACATGTCTTTTAGTCACAAGCCTTACGCTATTGCTTGATAACCAGCGTTTGTCTAGGGTCCCGTCATACATGTACCTAGGAATTTGTGTAAAACTTGCTTAAAATAAGGTGGTAAGTGCTTTAATTCTGTCCAGCATATTAGGTATGGCCACTAGGGTGTACATTGTGAAGCAAAGTGACATGGAGGTCTATAGGGTAACATATCTAGATAACGACTTACGTACGTAACGAAATTTGAGGAATGATGAAAAATAGTCATTGCTGGCAAAATATATACCAAATGTCAGGTTATATGAACTAGAATGATTGATTGTAGATCTTGGGGCACATACACCATGGTAAAAACAGGTAATTATGCAAAATACTGCCATTTTGGGGGTCGGCAAGTAAAAAATTCAACAAAAAATCTGCCCTGCCCCTCCAAACAAGCTGGGGGGTCATCCCAAAATATCCAAAGATGGTCTAATGCACCCTAGTAGTAATGGTAGACCCTTATTTCAACATATAACAATGATTTGGGGCTAAATATACAGCGTGAGTTGCTCAGCAGAGCCATTTGGAACCACAACCTGGCGAAAACGTTACGTACGTGATAAAAACAAATAATCGAAGTTCAGGGAGGTCCGGGGCTCAAAAAAATGGCGTCAACCAGCCGAGATGGCAAGAGAATTTGACTGTGGTCGATTCTACGTCCACATACATCATTTCTGCGTATTATTTGCACAATCAAAGCCATCTACGGACACTCACATACGTAACAATCGATATTCCATCACACTTTCATGGGAATTACCTACCTTTTTTGTGGTTTTAGGAAGAAACAAGGACAAGTAAACTTCACTCTTTGCAAGTTCGAGATCCTCTGAGCATGTTGCAAAAGATCCCGGATGGGGGTCACTTCCGCCCGGTTAACAGGAAGCGTCTTCGTTTGGCGCCATAAATTTTCGTTACGTAGGTGAGGTTTGCCGTGAGCAAGACAAAGACACCCACTGTGGCCATACTACATGGTCTGTGGCTTTGATTTTTGCTTCAATTATTCCATTTCTATTTAAACTAAACCAAAATAGACTAGAAATGAAGAATTATAAATTTATGTAGCAAGTAGACTTGTAAAAGTATACCTCACGTACGTAACATTGTCGGGAGTTGAATTTTGGTTTATGAGATCTAGCTCGTATCTGCGACAGACCAGCAGTTTTATTTATTTAACATCAGAACCCCCCTAGGGACCCTGTTGAACACAATTAATAGAGAAAGGGAGGATACATTTTTATTATGGTAGTTAGGGGCATAAAAAAAAAGTTACGTACGTGAGGTCGCTCATAGTTCCATATTATAAGACATGCGGGACAGATGGTTGAGGCTGTGACATGACCAAAGCATTTTTGATAGATGGCTACGACCCCCCACCTATGTTTAAAGAGGTTTATGGCACTGTAACACTGTCTACCTTGATAAAATATTGGTGGGAAGGACGAAAAATTGGCAAAAAAAAGGCATTTTTGGTGTGTCATCCAACTTCAAGACTCTGTAACTCATCAAATTTTAGGCCGATATACATAAATCTGCCCTCTGCTTGAAGCTCAAGATGTTTTCTATCAAATGTCATTAAAATAAGGAAGAATGGTAATCTACATTTTATACTGTAGCTCCCCAAAGCTAAATAATACCCAAAATAGGCCCATACATTGCTCAGTGAATCCCCCCATATGAATTAGAGAGATAGTATTTATGACTACTGATGGTTGATAACCTCAAAATACCTGGAATTTCAGCTGAAAATACTCCTACATAATTAAGGGATGGTCCCTAAGATAATCTTCGTTTTAAAGCTGATATCATATACATTTTGATGATGATTATCCCTTTATACTTCATTGTAAGCACTTTACTTTGTGTTTTAGGAACAGCAGAAGTAACAGGATTTTTCTTAAACTCTGCATAAAGTAGAAAGTTTGGCTTAAAAATACATACAATAGATACTGCTAATAAAATAATTTGTACTGTTAATCATGTGTTGCTTTGTCCTTGTTATTCATAGAAACGGGCTATCTCAAATGAAAAGGGATGATTCTGTTCAGATATATATTAGTAGCATGTTCTTTTAAATACAATGGGGATAAATTTTGTTGAACGATAGCTATTACCATAATTTCCAATTTCCATCAGAATTCATTATGAGTAGATGTAATGCAATGATTGAAATCTCATCAGAACATGATGTAAATAAACATCAAATTCCTAGGATGATATCATGTGTAAAGATGTAAAATAATGTTCCTGTGCTGTAGACATCAGGCAAAAAACCTATCAGGCAATCATAAAAATGAACGTAAAACTTCTAGTGAAATGTAATGTAAAAATTATACATCATTAGAACGTATATTTGACGTAAAAGAAATGTTGATTTACATCTCTAAGGTTACGTAGATGCACGTCAATCCTTTTACGTATATAAACATTCAATGATGTTCACTAGATATCTACCCAATGGGTGAAAAATGTTTTTTTACATTAAGATATGTAAAAATATTACATATGTGACCCATCCTAACAAAGTGGTACTGAAGTTGCACATTTACAAGCCTAGATATAGGCTTCTCAAGTGGTATAGTGTCAAAAATATCAGATTTTTTAAAATTGATATTTTAGCATTTTTCTAACCTATGGGTAGATATCTTTCAGAATCCTTGCCTACTAAACTGAATTTGAGCCCCAAATGCATAGAAGACATAGCTATAGGTTTCTTGGTTATATAGAATTACATGGAAATTATATAGGATTTATAAATTATTATATGTTTAAAATGTCAATTATCTCAGTTTAATCAATTTTTAATTCATCCGACTAAATTTAATGACGGAAGATCCTTAGAGGACCACCTGGTTCAAATATGCAAGTGTTATATACCAAAGGAAAGCTCCTGATGAGCTGTAAATGAATATGCCAATAACTAAACATTTTGTATGTGCGACTTCCGGACCATTTTGTAAGGATGGGTCACATATATATAATGTAGATATCACGTTCAGAGAACGTTCTGTGAACGTACATCTACGTTACATTACGTTCAGTTACTGAAAAAAAAACTTACATTGTTACGTTCAGAGAACGTACAGAAATTATGTTATTTGACCCCTAAAATTACGTTCCCTGAACGTTAATAAATGTGAGTGTGTTTACTGGGTCTGTTGAATTTTTCAACTATGACAATGGATGATCGTCTGGGGCTCAACGCACTCAAGACTCAGAGGAGATACTATGCTCACGTTAATTGTTGTAGTATCAGGGGTAAAACCTATGATAAACTGTCTGCTAAAATGACTGGTATACACATAGATGTCTTGACTCTCTGTGAAACTTGGCTTGACGAGAGGGATCTCACTGGCACCTATGATTTACCAAATTACACCTTTTTATGTCATGATAGGAAGTGGGGAGAACAGGTTAACAGTGACTTACTGAAAATTGGAGGAGGTCTTGGCATCTATGTACACTACTCTGTCACCAACTTCTCACAGTTTGAATTTGCTAACTTAAACTTGTCAAATGAAAATATTGAATTGCAAGTTCTGAGACTATCCTATGTTAATCAACAAAAGGTAATCATTTTCAATGTACATCGACCGCATGAAGGTACACTCGCTGAATTCTGGAACCAGCTCAAGATGCAAATTGATAAAATTCCAAAAAGAAACAAATGAAATATGCACATTATGGGAGATATGAATGTAAATTTTCTAGATAAGGATGATGATGATGTCTCCACTCTGATAGATGGCATGGGTGGATTTGGGCTTAAAAATTGGATTCATACGTACACAAGAGACAGTGACAACCCAACATGTTTAGACCTGATCTTCACAAATGATGATAGAGTCACTGATGGTGCTGTACTGTGTCCACACATACATGATCATGATTTAGTAGTAGTTGCTCAACAATTTAACATCAAACCCCAGTAAAGTTGTGTGTGGAGTCCCCCAAGGATCAATCTTAGGTCCTATGCTCTTTTTGTCGTATATTAACGATGTAGAAGGTGTTTGTAAAAATAGTAAGATATCTCTGTATGCTGATAATACAGCCATATATTTATCTGGTAGGGATCTATGTGTGACAGAAAGAGAGTTGAAGGAAGACCTGGATAACTTTTCTTCATGGTGTAAATCTTATAAATTGAGCATCAATGTGAATAAAACCATGTACATGTCTTTTAGTCACAAGCCTTACGCTATTGCTTGATAACCAGCGTTTGTCTAGGGTCCCGTCATACATGTACCTAGGAGTATTACTGGACCCCGAATTGAACTACAACATGTTTGTGAAGCACTAAATTAAAAATGTTAACTTTAGAGGCTATAAGCTTGATAAGCTCTCTAGATATTTATATACATCGATATTGTTAAAGATAAATAAAACATATTATATTATTCTCCCTATGCTTGAGTATGCTGATATACTGTTTAGCAACGCAAATGACACTGTGTTAGGTACACTAGAGAGGTGCCAAAATAGATGCTTGAAAATAGCTCTAAAAATGCCCATACTTACACTAATGGATGAAGTGCGCACTAGAACTTTCATGAATAAGATTGAAGAATCGCAGGATCCAGAATTGAGAAATACACCGACCCAATGACAACTCAAAACTAGATATTGGGATGGCCATTTATTGAAATTGTCACATTCTAGATTAAAGATGTATCAATATATTGTGGGAACAAAATGAAATGCCCTTGATCCAAATATCCGTTTGACCCCTACTTTTGCGCTTTTTAAAGGACACTTAAAGACATTCCTCAGAGAACTGTTACCTCCACAACCCCCTAATCACATTCAAGCTTGTGTTACCTGTGATTTTATATATACTTAATCAGCCTCACTGAGATTTCCAAATTGAGTACATTGAGGCTACTTAATACCGGTACTTAATTTAACTTCATTCCGGTTGATTCAACTTTATTTCAATACTATTACTATGTAACACATATATTGACTGGGTATTATATGTATTTGTGTAACTAATGAAACATGCTACTATTTAAACATGTTCTAAAATTTTCATTTGTTCTACCACGTCGCGACCATTAACAAGAGTATCAACCTTCCAAATGCTATACACAAGGGCTGCTACCCAAAACCAGCTTGTCTCTGAAAAGCAACACACTTTCAATAAGGGTGTCTACCACACCATAGACCATAATATAAGGATATCTTTCCACCAGGATATATCTGGACATTGGATCTAGGTGATAAGGCTGATACAACTACATGTATCATATTATCATCACTATGATACATATCAGACAGATACCTGTGTGCAGCATGCAGCCCAGTCCTACCACAATTCCTGCCATCTAGTGAGTCATTTAGGAACCATAGAAAAACATTTAATCAACGTTTTATAAACCAGTTAAATCAATGTTGTTTTGAGTCCACAGTCTGAACATTGATCAACAATAATCAAAGGTTATCTAGAAAAACGTTGTCTGAAGAACATTCTTTCAACATTAAACCAACATCTATGAAAAAATGTTTTAATAAAAGCCCCAAATCAATGTTGAAACAAGGGTTTTCAACAAATGTTAGTCCAACGTTGATTTATGTTCACTTAACGTTTCTTGTTAACTGGGAATCTATTGAATTGCTCTGTGGTATTATCTATGTATGTATGTTATATGTGTAAAGTAGAGGACCTCTTGAGCAAGATACATATACACTAAAATCAAACTGACAGAACACCAGACATAATATTATCTTTTGAGGGAATTTGCATTGTCCAGTCACCTTTTGGTCTTAGATCTACCCCCTTATCTCATACTAGCCTTGCTTCCCCACTCCTTGTTTTATATCTTAGGGTTGAATTGAAAAAAAAATACCATTCTGAATAGTGAATTGCTTAATGATTATGATAAAAAAAAATGCATTACATGACTTTAAATTGACAGAATGCATCAGGTCCTGCTTTTCTCCAGCTATACGATGCTTGGCCAGAGATGAATGTTGCAGTTGTTATGATAAAGTGAACACCATCATTATGTGGGCTATTTTTAGGCTCAAAACGTGGTTATCCATCATTTTTTCTTACAAGGTGACATTTCATTTTCTTTTATTACCTACTAATCACATGCTAAATAGGTTCTCATTTCAGATAATTACAATGTTAATATATTGTCATACTAGTAATTGGCATGATCAAGTTGTCATATGAGAAATATCATAAGACTAGTGGTATAAAGTGTAATTATCTCAAGGCTCTTATAAATAGTGTTATTTCCAGTTGTCACTGGTTTATTCAGCTTTAGGCAACATGTAAGAAATATCAATCATACAGTAGTTAGTATGTAGGTAGTTTGCACATACAGTAAACATACAGTAATTTATAAAGTACAATGTTCAGTTCCACTCCACCTGTGAGGTATTAATAATACAGTGTCCAGCATACTTCTAGGTGGGTTCCCACACCTAGCTCCTGACCTGCTGCTTAGAGGAATAATGTAATAATGAGTAACTTTACCCTCTGGTGGAAGTCTTGAAGAAGATAGCCTCTGGCCACTAATGGTAGGAAACCAATGCCTGTCTAGCATAGTTTCACCATAGTGCAGTGGTATAGCAGGTAGCAGGAGATGACTGGAGATGTTACCTCTAGAGCGGTTCTTGGTGATGTGTCTTCCTGGAGGTGCAGACAGGCTATTTGTAGCAAATCTTGGAAAAGCACCTCCAGACTGACTGGAGCCAGCAGCATCTGCCTAACTCTACAATTGTTTGAGGGGACCCTTTCAAGTGTCACAGGGGGACAAAGGACCCCCATGGACGCCGCTATGGCCCCCATTGTCTTGGTCGGTTCTGCATCTTTAGACCCTCATATCTCGGCCGTTTATGCTTGTATAACCGCCATTTTGGGCATGCGCGGAGCTGAATATGCCAAGATTATAATGCCCGCTGGATAGGCGCGTAACTCCCGCCGGTTTGTCTGTAGCTTACTCAGAGGTCGATTCAGTCTCCATGGCATAACTTCCTTAATACTGGGAGTTCCGCCTTGATCTTGGGCTCATTCTGACCGTCTAATTATGGGCTTTCCATAGAATTTTTGATATTTGACCTAGGTCGCTCAGGAGCGACGCTAGAGCGACCGGAAGGTTATGGCGTCGTGCTTATGTAACCCATTGTTCAGTCCTTAGAGTGCTCAGACACTCATGACGGCGTCAGCGGTGCTCAGGCACCCGTGACGGCCGGTTGCATTCACTTACAAGTTATTAATTTGTGCATTGAACCATGAGGTCGCACACTGAGACCCTCATTTTTATTATATTGTGCAGTGAACCATTAGGTCGGACCTTTTGATGTCATAAACTCAGTCTAACTGACTGTGGCTGGTGTGCAGTGGGGCATGAACGCTCTTATACAAAGTTTGAGCGCTCTTATAGCTCTTAGAACCAACCTATGTATTAATTTCATAGATATTTCTTTGATTAATACAAAATATGTTAGAATTTATGGAACAATAAAATGGTATATCATAGAATACTCCCTCTCCCCCGAAAGAATGCGAAACTCCGTCATTTCGCCGAGGGAATGTACAATTTATACAATTTTTACCTTATTTTGGAGTTATATACTGTTTTGTAAGAGGATTTGAAGTGATGGGGAGTGCTTCAAATGCAATTTTGTGGTAGAGCTTTGTCAGTATAAACAATTTTCTCCTGGGTATAAGTACATTTCCGAGTTTCTATATCTTACCATACCATAGCTTATTTGCTTATGTAACATCAATTTTGGGTACAATTTTCCATTTTTATGTACAACATACAATTTGGCAAATAGTGTGCAATTTTGGCATTTAATATTCAATTTAGCGTGCAAATTGAACATAAATGACAATTTCAGTGTGCAAATTTACAATTTCGCGTGTAATTGCGTTCAATTGACAATTTCAGTATGCAAATATATAATTTTTGCGTACATTTGGCAATTTAAGTGTGCAAATATATAATTTTCGCGTATATTTGGCAATTTTAGTGTGCAAATATATAATTTCGCGTACATTTGGCGATTTGAGTGTGCAAATATATAATTTTCGCGTATATTTGGCAATTTTAGTGTGCAAATATATAATTTCGCGTGTATTTGGCAATTTTAGTATGCAAATATATAATTTTTGCGTACATTTGGCAATTTTGGGGTACAAATATATAATTTTTGCGTACATTTGATAGTTTCTGTATGTACATATATAATTTTGCGTACAGCTTGGATACACATAGAAATGTTGATTTTCTAAAAATCTGACTTCAGTGTATGAATTGGGTACAGACATACAGTATAATGTGCCACATATAATTCAAATGTAAATTGGATACAACTTACAATCTAGTGTGCAAACATACAATTTTAGTGTGCAAATTGGGTACAAACGTACAATCTAGATTACACTATTCAATTTATGGGATTTGAGACAAATTTTTCCGAGGGCCGGAAAAACAAAGTACTTCATGTACAATGGGCTTGTTTGTCTCTGAGTTACTCATTGATTTGCTATATGGGTATTAATTGGCAATTTCGGCAGTGGGCCGCTGCTTGATTGACTTTTCCCTTAGCCTTTTGAGTGTGTGTCCCTGAAAGAGATTTATTTGGTGAGTATCTTAAGTAAACATGTTTTATGTCAACAATTTTCTCAACAATTTTTTTTCTTTTTTTTTTTTTTTCATTTTTCCAACAATTTTCTTGGATACCTAAAGTGTGTTACTTTAAGTAAACCTTGGCATAGTATACAAGTGCTAGTGGGTACAAAAACTGTCTTAGTTATCTACCTGCATTCATGTATATTAATGTTAGATTTGTACAATTTTACAATTTGTAATTTGCAATTTCGCAATTTTGCGCGTATATGCGCGCATTAATCATTGATTTTGTGAGAATACCATAGATTTTCATATTATACATCAACAAGTGGCTGTGTATATAATTTTTTTTTTTCTAATACTTTGATAATTTCATTGACAGTGGAGGTGTGTCAGGAGTGAGATGTGAGTCTCCTCCCTGGTGTGCTCATGCAGTGGTGGCACTTGAGGTGTTAGGTGCCAGATTTTGGCATGTGTCTGTGGCAGTGCCTAGCTTGGTGTCAGTGGACAGTTCAGGGTGGGGGGGGGTGTGTGTGTCCATTTAAGGAGTGTGTGGCTGGTATTGGAGCATCAGTTCCTCTCTGGAAGTCACTGCTGTAGTACCATGGCCCACCTACAAGCTCTCTTTGCTCTGCCTGTCCCCCAGGTGATGGAGGTGGGGAGTCCAGCTAGGGCCCTGGTTGAGTCTAACCAGACCATCCATTATGGGTACATAGTGAGTAATTTCAAAGAGATCATAGAGCATGGTGATGTGATGGTCTGTAATTACTCCTGCCATTATTTCCTGGGCTCAGCCTTGCGTCGGGGGGCCACTGTGGCCCTTCTGACTAGGGCCTTGGGCAATATGGGTTTCTGGCCCATGGATTATAACCTAGGGCCGCGGGAGCGAGTGCTATGGGATTATTTGTTGGCGGCATCCCTCCTCGATCTTGCGGCATCCGGGAATCCATCCACGGCTGCCGAGTATGGACTGGGGATGCTGGAGGCCCGGCTCGCTGAGTGGGAGCAGGATCACGGCCATATGTCTGGCTCGGACTCGGCCCCGGACTCTCCCATTGATGTTGAACCCGAGGATCTGTGGTAGGATCCCGACTGACTGAAACCTAGGGTGTAAAAACCCGCCATCCCAAAGGCCCTTTTCAGGGCCGGCAAATTGTCCGAAAAGTTCTGAATACTGTCTCTGATGTGTTGTCTCCTGGTGGTGGACTGGGGGCAGCCTAGGCTGTGGGCAGTCTAGGCTGTTTCCACAGTCACCGGGGAGGGCTGGTGGTTTAGAAAATTAGCAATAGTCTGCATGTTTGACCTTGCGGTCTCCTCCTGTTGTTCGTCAATAATTATATCTGTTGTATTTTCCCGTGCTGTCATGGTCACCGGGCTGGTGCCACAATCATTCTGGAGAAGCATGGAGTAGTACAGTCCTTTGTTTTTAAGGGCTGGTATAGTGCTGAACCTAGTGCGCCAAGGTAGGTGTATCACCTGAGGGAGGTGATAAGCAAATTCTCCTCTCTGTGTTGTTATAACTGCTGGTCCATTCCAGGTAAATATAGCCTTAGGTAGTGGGAAGGTTTTAACCACTATATCCTTATAGGTAGGGGCAGCTGCTGATTTAATCTCATCAAATTCATGTGGTATTGGCCTCAAGGGTAGCGCGAAGTTTGAGTCTCCACAATATATTTTAAAATATATTGTGGGGTTTGTGCGCTTGGCCACATTTTTCTTGCCACAGTGTGTCTGTGCAAATTTCTTAAGGTACTTCATTATTCTGTAGGCTGAGTAGATGGTCAGGGTGAATAATATAGCAATTATCAGGGTGTGGGTTTCCTGAATTGTGAGGAAAGGGGTGTGGGTTTCCTCTGTAGGGGTTAGTTTGGTAGGATTCTTATCTGGGAGCAATTTGTGTAGGGGCAGCTCGGTGACTAGTCTGAATGCTTTGGCTGTAGGCAGGTAGGCTACAGTTCCTCCTAGTCGGTACAGTTTGAGTAGTATGTATACTATAAAAATGTGAGCTGATATCCCTAGGATGAGTGCTAAGCTTTGGAAGATTGGATGCTCTGTAACTCGACGTAGGTATGATTCCTCGTAGCGCGTTTCCATTTCCTTATTAAGGTTGGAGGCATCTTTTAATACTGTTTTGGCAAAGGGCTCTAAATTTAGTTGAGTAATATCATCCATGATTGGATTTTCCTGTAGTTTTTCTAAGGTTCTAGAAAGGTTTACTACTGGGAAATTTGGAAGATTCTCTCTTTCATCTGGTTTGGTTTCAGAAATTTTGTTAAGTGCTGCCATGAATGGTAAATTAATTGTCTTGAGAATGTAATGAAATGATAAGGTTGAGTTACAGGGCAACCTTGTGTTTGGAAGAGAAAATTCTCCTACACTGATCGTGCACCCACAGGGTACACCAATGATTGAGTAGGACTGGGCCTTCCGAGTTTCAGACGTTTTACCATGGCAGTTGATAAAGTAATGGGGTTCATTAGTAGTGACCAGATACTCATCTTCAGAAATGGAAATAGCATGGGTGGTAGGTGCTTGCAGTGGTGAAACTGTAAACTTGCAATGTTCCTCAATCTGTTGAGCCTGGTTAGTAAAAATGGCTACGGGGCATGTAGGCCTGTGTTTATAGATTCTACCATTTACATCCCTGCATACCTTTACTGTAGTACCTTCACATGCCTGCATATCTGCTGAGTCCAATTCGATAAATAATGATTCATCGTAAGATACTGCTAGAAACTCAGTTGTGGTTTGTAGTTTGGTGACTCCTCTGGTGGGGGTCTCCTGTGTGTCTATAGGCATGGGTGATGTAATCATTTGGTACAGTTTGAAGGTTGAGGTGGTAGATTGAATTATAATGTCCAGATGAATATATATATGGTGAGCTGAGTAAGTGTATGAGGTCAGCTTCTGTGAATAATAGAAATCTAAGTCATTAATTGCGACTTGTGCTCCAGGGTGTGTAATCCTAAGTTTGTTATTAATGTCAATTAGGTATCTAGCAAGGTCTGAGGGTGGTACTATATCAGGGGTTAGGATCCCTGATGATAGCATCCTCAGGGCTGCATTTGTCCTTTGCAGTGATTGAACTGTATTCATTCTTGCTGCTATGATAATTAATGCATCATTTAATACTTGCATTTTCTCCCTTTGGGTTTTCTCGTGCCTTGAATATGAGTCAAGTGACCTGGACATGTTAGAGGCCCACAGGTTGACGGTGTCACCTATGGTGTTGATTGTGCTGTCCAGTACCTTCTTATCTTGGATGTATGCTTTGACAAACTTATCTTGTCTGTCTGTGATCTTTTCAATGAGATTAGCTGCTTCCTGATCCTGTTTAGCAAATTTTCTTAGTATTTCATCTATGTTCTTGAGCTGTCCCATTACTTGGTTTACATCTTCTACTGTGGCTAGACCTAGCACACCGCGAAACAGGGGTGCTAGAAAACCCAGTATGGCCTCTCTTTTGGCCTTGTCCAATGTGTTTATGGGGTTGGATAAGAACAATTTGATGGAGGCTAGTGTTTCATTTATCTCCTTGTCTGCAATTTCCAGCAAGGTGTCTAGCTCCTTAGCTTGTTGGATAATTTGGCCAGAGGTATGATCTTGTAGAGTAGGAGTGGTCAAATGGAGTATTCTATCCCTTATGGATCCTTGGGTAACGGGTGCCCGAGGTATCTTGTAGGGAATAGCTAACAACAGTGTTGTGGTTGTATGTCCATTGACCAATGGTTGAGGGCTAGGTTTGAATACTACTCCTATGTTTTGTCTCACCACAGGTGTATAGCCTGCAGTAAGTGGTTTTATAGTATATAATAACAGCATAGTTAGCAGTATGGGTGAAACTCTCAGTCTCCCCATGGTGCTTGTGTAAAGCAAGTTTGCTGTTTAAAGTCTTGTCAAATTTGTAGTGATTTGGTGCTGGTAAAGTCTAAGTGTATGGTGTAACACTTTAAATGAAGTGGTTCAAACTGTACCTTTGCAAGATTGAGCTGTCTTGGCAATATGTCCGGTGAGTCTATAGAGGTTGACCAGTAAATGGTAAGGTCAGGTTGAAGGTGAAGTAGGTGTGTTCTTTATCCTAGTGCAGTCTCTCCTAATGGAGAAGTGGGCTGGCTAATTCCCAAGTGGGGTCCTGTAGACTTGTGTTCCAGACTGCAGCTGGATGAAGACTGATGGTGGGCTATGGTCCACAGTGCTTCTTATGTAGCCTACCCTACCCACATCCATTGTGGGCCTGGTATTGTTTCTCTGGAGACAATGCATTAATCTCCAGTGTCTGCTAACTGTGGGGTCTATTGTGTAGTCTGTGTACTGGTAATTAGCTCCTCCTGTCATCCAGGACAGCCATTCATGACCGTCTAGACAGTTGTCTGAGGGTAGCTTATAAGGTCAATTGATCTCTATAGACTGCTGTGTTGGCATAGCGCGCTCTTTCATGTGGGGATTAGGCTTTAGACACTCCATTGTGTTACCCTTACTCTTCTTAGACTTCATGTCTGCTTTACTTGGGGGGTCCCAGTCTTTGACCCTTTCAGAGGCAATAACCTACTGATATATTTACAAATTTGATTGGCTTTATATACATAGTAATTCATTATCAGTCACACATGTCTTATGTGTGGATGAAGAGAATTTGTAATACATTTTGAAAATCTTATGACTTTGGTATCTCAATCTTGTTTCTAATTTCTTGAAACTGCACCACACCTAGATGTCTTTCTTAGTATGTGGTGTGCAGGCCTAGGCTTGATAGGGCCTATGCCTGTGGTTTCTCTTGTAAGGGTGATATCATTTTTGTTCCTTACAATTTTGCTGTAGTATTTGGCCTCATGTGGAATAAGCCTGTGTGCAAATTCATTGTTTCTGACAGCCACAACCTTTTTCAGTCTGTCTATGTGCACTGGTCTGGCCACCAATAGATTGGTGTCCAAGTTTTTGAGTTTGGCACTTGTCAAACTAGGTCTATCTACTACAACATATGGTCCCATAAAAAGGGGTTGAAGTTTCTTACACTCTGTATTGGTCAGGATTCTTGGTATGTTTAGGTACACCATGTCGGTGACCTTGATTTCCTGTGGTGTAAGTTTCTTATCATATCTATCCTTTCTTTCCTTTTGTAGCTTGGCGACCCTTTCTATAGCTTTCCTCCTAGAGGTATCTTGATTTGTTATCATGTTAGCTACATGGTCTGCTACTGTGGATATGTCTTCCTGTATTCCCAGCCCTAAGTCCATTGGGGTGGCTGGGTTTCTTCCATGGAGTAGGAAGAAAGGGGTGAATCCTGTGGTTTGGGATTCAGTGTTGTTTAATGCAAAGGTTATGGGTTCAATAAATGAATCCCAATTGTTTTGGTGCTTTGAGCAGAATGCTCTGAGTGCTGTGCCTATGCTAGCATTGAATCTCTCTACAAGCCCATTTGATTGTGGCCTGTATGGTGAGGAGAATTTATGTTTGATCTTGAGGTGTTTAGTTAACTTTGTGAACTTTGCACCTGTATAACATGTCCCATTGTCTGTTTGAAGAGTGGCTGGTGTTCCATGATGACAAATTATATTCTTGTAGAACTCTGCTGCTGTTGTCTCAGCTTTTAAGTCAGTAGTAGCCCAAGCTGTTGCATATCTGGGAGCATAATCTATGCAGACTTGTATATGTTTGTTTCCCCTGGCAGTTGTGGGAAGTGGTCCCACCGCGTCTAGGTTTAGGAACTTCATTGGTGAAGTCATGTACTCTCTCACTGTCATTGGTGTTTTGTGTGAGTGTACTTGCCTTTTTGCTGTGAGGCATGTGTGGCAGGTGGAAACATATTTTGTTGTGTCTGCTAGCATAGACTTCCAATATACCCTAGGTCGGAGTGCTGACAGCATCCTACTTGAACCAAGATGGCCGCCGGTAGGTGAGTCATGGAAATACTGTAGTGTACTTGTTACCCATTGCTGTGGTATAACAATTTGAAGTGGTACAGTATTGGTCTTTCTCCAATTTATGGGGCATATATGGACTAATGTACCATTTACCAAGGTGTATGTCTGGCCTTGGTTGATGATTCTATTTCCTTGTGCTTTTGGTGCAGGCAAGGTTCCATCCTCAAGATATTGTATGAGGGGCAATAGGTCCTTGTCTTTCCTTTGTTCCAAGCCAAGGTTTGTACCTGAGATGGATGTGTCGGGAATCTGATCCAGTAGTTGATTTATATCTAGCACATGTTGTTTTATTCTGTCTCTTTCTTTTTCTTTTTCATCGACTATTGGCCTATCTTGTGCCTTTTGTTGGGGTGTGTCACTCTTGTTTTGGTGTGTAGGCTCCTTTGGAGGGCCTATTCTCGCCTTGATGGGAGTGGCAACCTTTTTCTTTAAAGGCACAATTTGCTTTTTGTCAATCTTCTTTGTCTTAGAGTTCTTTGATTTAGTAGATGCAGTGTCTTTTGTGACATTTTTCCTGGCAGGTGGGGTTTTGGTAGGTTCGTTTCCTGTGACCTTTTTCTAATTTAGAATAGTTTGTGATTGTGTGGGGGGTTTTGGTGTGCCCTCCTGAATCATTTCTCTAGTCTTTGAGCGTGTGGTCATAGGACACAAATGGTTTGATGTTTCCTCTCCCTGCATTGGTTCAAAGAATCTGACTGATTTAGAAGTTGCTTGAGTAATAGCATATATTGTGTCTTCTGGATCTTCATCATCTGAGTCAGGTGGGGTGAAGGGTGGCTCCTTAGGAGTTGCCTTCAGCATCTGATTGAGTGATGAGAATTCAATAGGCTCGAAGTCATTATCTGGAAAGAGTTGTGAGTATTCTCTCTCACAGTGGCAAAACACATAGTGTGTAGATTGCTTCAAGATACCCCTAATGGGTGTCTCTGGCTTTTCAATGGTGTTGGGTGGATCATCCCTTTTGAATGGTACCTTCTTTGTTACTTTTGCAAACTTGGTTCTACTGGCTGCTCTAACTCTCCTTGGTGGGGGTGGAGGGTTAGTCATGGGTCCAGAGTCTGGGTATTCTCTTCTAGACATAGCATCTGGTGGTGTGTTATCATCACCTTTCACGTGTTGGATGGTGAATGAAAATTGTTGTATGTCTAGAGCCCATCTGGCCCATCTATGTGTGAGTCCTGTATTGGTTAATAGTGGGATTAGGGCTGCATGGTCTGTGTATAGTTGGAAGTGTCTGGTCTCTAGATAGTGTCTGAAGTGTAATACTCCATACACTACTCCCAGTAGTTCTCTCTCTGTGGTATTGTAATTTCTCTCATGTTTGGAGAGGGTTCTACCTGCAAAGGCTACTGGTCTGAGCACTCCTTCATTATCTCTCTGTGAGAGTACAGCTCCTAAACTCACATTGGAAGCATCAGTTGCCAAACTGAACTCTTTCTCATAGTTTGGATATCTGAGAAGAGCATTGGTACAGAGGGCATGCTTTAATGTTTTGAAAGCATTATCTGCCTCTTCTGTCCAGACAAATGCTTTGAGATGTGTCTGTAGATCATACAATGGCCTAGCAATTTGGGCATAACCTTTGATAAACTTTTTGAAGTATTGGCATAGGCCTGTGAAGGATCTGACATTTTTGACTGATTTTGGTGTTGGGAAGGTTTTGATTGACTCCACCTTTGTGGGAGATGGTTGTAGTCCCATGGGTGTGACTCTCATTCCCAAGAAGTCTATTCTGTCTATGAAGTATTCACATTTTGATTTCTTCAGTTTGAGTTTACCAACTCTTAGGCTGTTGAACACGTCTTCCAGGTCATGGAAGTGTTGTTCGATTGATGGTGATAATACCAATATGTCATCTAGGTATGGTAGGGCACATTTGTACTTGAGTTTGTTCAGAATTAATGTGACTAGATGGCAGAATCCCGCCGGTGCCGTCGCTAAACCCATCGGCATCCTTTCATAGACATATTTTTTGTCATTTGCTATGAATGCGGTTTTATGCTGATCCTCCTGTCTTATAGGAATTTGAAAAAATCCCTGTTGGGCATCTAGCTTACTGAATACTCTTGGTCTGAGTGACCCTATCATGTCTAGAGTGTCATCGGCCCGGGGTGTAGATAAGGCTTGATTTATCGTGTTCTGGTTCAAATAACGAAAATCTGTGACGAGCCGATGGCCTCCCGATGATTTTTGTACTAAAAAGGATCTGGAGGCCCAGGGGCCCTCGGCACATTCTCTCAGAATGCCCTGTTGCACTAGCCTTTCACACTCTTCCCCTATTGCGGCCTGTTTTTCTGGTGTTTGTCTATATGGTAGGAAATGACATGGTACTGCCTCAGGTTTTACATGTATTGAGTGTGTATACAGGTGTGTGGCACCAATGTCTCCATCTTTTCCTACAAATACATCATCATACTTGGTCAGCAGTGATTTTAATCTATCATGCTGATCTTTGGATGTGAGCACAGATTTTGGTGGAACATTCTCTTCCCATTCTGGCTCGAGGTCATGTGCCTCACTATGTATAGCAGCTATTTCAGAGAGTCTGATTGAGTTGGGTTCAGGGTCAGCATATGTGGACTCACAGTCTGAGTCTGTGTCACTGAATTGAGTTACATCCTCAGGCCGTATGGCTGAGATGGATTGATCAGTGTGTGGGGTAGTGTCTGACACCTGTTGAGGCTTTTCTAAATCAGATTCCTTGACTTCCTGAAATAGAGCTATGATGGCACCCTTTTTGATTTTATGTGGGCGCCTGCTGGTGTTGAGTAACACTAGGGGATGTTTGTTATTTTCCCTGGGGGTTACTGCTGCCCTTTGAACTAGATATGGGGCATTGTTATTTCTTTGGAGGTTATCTACTACTCCAGTTTTCCCTTGCAGTGATTGAGTAGATGTGACCTTACCCAGTACTGCAAGTTCAGAGAATGGAGGGATGGTAAAATCCCTCACTGCCCTAATGGGTTTGAGAATTTGTTCAGGATCAACATTAAATTCAATTTGAGATTTTGTAGTGCTTAAGAAATCTGTGCCGAGTACAATGGGCTGTGTGAGGTTGGGTATTACAGCAAATTGGTATTGGAATCTGACACCTTGGATTCTAAAGTTCAGCATAGCTGAATGTCTAACATGACACACCGATCCATCTGCCAAGTGGATGTTGATTTTAGATTTCCTCAGTTGGATATGGAATCTCTTTTGGAGATCCATGAGGAATGATTGTCTGACACAGGTGATAGTAGCACCTGTATCAACCAAACATTGTACATCTGAAACATCATATAGATTTGCATTGATACAGCCATTTTGAAGAAGTACAATAGAAAGCTTGGTACTCTCACCTGTATCCTTTGATGATGAATCTGGTGGGGTGATGTGTATCACTGATGGACGTCTCTGTCTGTTAGATGGTAGATTGGCACTAGCAATTGTCTCTGGTTGGATCTTTGTTAATCCTGATTGATCGTTTGTATTTGGGGTGTCACAGTGCACTGGCCCATCGGCACTGTGACATCCTAGTTTTCCTGGTTCTGTGGGGTGGTTGAGATGCTTGCCACCAGGAGCTTGGAGATTTGATCCATCACATGAGGTGGTATTTGGGGGTTACTTTGTTGGTTCCCCTGGTAACCTCTTGTGTCAGGTTTGTAATCCTCCTGGCGTGGGTTGGAACCCTGGTTATATTGACCAGAGTTGCTGTATTGACCGGAGTTGTTGGATCTCTGGTTGTTGTAGGCGCCATTGTTGTTGTAGGATCCACTGTTGTAGTTCCTATGTGGACTCTGGCCCCTACTGTTGGATCCTTGACTATAGGATCCAGAGTTGTTTGAACCCTGGCTGTTGTTGTAGGATCCAGAGTTGTTGTAGGATCCAGAGTTGCAGTTCCTATGTGGACTCTGGCTCCTACTGTTGGATCCTTGATTATTATAGGATCTGCCATTACTTGGGGTTCTGTCTCTCCTATCACTGTATGAAGAGTTACCATTGTTGGAGTTGGAAGAGCTGTTGTCTTTCCTGCTGTTGTGACCCCCCCGGTTGTTGTTGTTGCCCCCTCTACCTCTACCTCTATTGGATTGGTAGTTGGGGTCATAGTTATTTCCTCTGTATCTACCGGTAGGGTCTCTTGATGCAACCTTAGCTTCCTGTTGCCTTACATGGGCACTAGACATTAGGTTAACATCTTCATCTGAACTAGTGCTGATTTCCTGGACCTTTTTCTTAGTAGGCTGTGGGTTGGTTTCTGCATCCCTTACCTTCCTAGATCTCTCTTGGGTCTCAACCTCTAGGGCTAGGTCTAGGGCTTGGTCAAAAGAGTCTATTTTCTTGTTCTCAAGAGCTATAGAGATCCAGGGCCTCATGCCTTGGGTAAATGCCTTGCTTAGGGTTTCATCATTCTGGCGTTGGGCATTACACACTTTCCTGAGATGGCATGCATAGTCTAGAACAGGTTCATCTATCTTTTGTGCACGGAGTGCAGTCCTTGAGATTATATTGTCTCGAGTAGCAAAATACTCTTTTAATTTATTCACTACATTGGTCCATGTCAACATATCAGGTGTGGCACTCTCCCTGAAGGATTCAAACCAAGCTAGTGCTTGTCCTTCGAGGTACTTGGGTAAATATGTTACCATGGTGTCACTGTCGGTCACTTTGTACTTATCCTTCAGATATTCTGGGAATTTGTGATCAATGAATAATGCTGTTGACATGAGTGGTGATGGGTGTGAAAAGGTTTTGGGTTTTGTTACCTCATGTATCCTGATCTTTCTGTCGTCCTGCTGTTTATTGTCTATGAGCTTGGTCATGTTGGACACCATGGAGATTATGATGTCATCTTTGGATCCAGAGGCAGATGGTGTGACAACAGGTGTGATGGCAGGTGTGTGAGGTTGTGGGGTCTGGGATGATACCATCTTCATGAGATCTGCTATCTGTTGTTGTTGTCTCTCTAGGGACTTCCGCTGATCTTCCATGGCCTTCTGTTGAGCATCTATTGCTGCATTCCTCTCTGCCAGTTGTTGGTTGAGGATCCTCTCCCTTTCCTCCTGCTGGGACTTGTTGGTCTCTAGGGCAGTAACTGCATCTTGGATGGCCTTCTCATAGGCCCTTATCTTCTCAGCTGTCTGATTAGGTTGGGGGCCTTCATCGGTGTCCATGATGGAGGGTGTGGGGGAGGTGTCTCTGGAGGAGTGGCTGTCAAAGGCTGGAGCTGGGGTGGAGGATCTAGATGAGGGTGTGGATCCACCCCCTGAGGCAGATCCTTCTTCCCCTGAGGTAGATAGCGTGAGTTGGGCGTCCTGTAGAGATCCCTGGGAAATGTTGGATCCCTGAGAACTGGTTGTTCCCTGAGTAGACAGGGTGGGTGGTGTGGGGTCTACTGAGTGTGGGTCTGTTGTATTGGAGGCTGGTTTGCCTCCTGTGGGCTTCCTAGATCTTGGTGGGAGGGAGACCTCTTCAACAGGCCCCTGACTACGTAAGGTCTTTGTGTGTTGTTCTGCCAGCTTGACTGATAAGGCCTTGATGTGTGTGGTGGACCTCACTGACGTGTGGGAGACCTCACTGACGTGTGGGAGACCTCACTGACGTGTGGGAGACCTCACTGACGTTTGGGAGACCTCACTGACGTTTGGGAGACCTCACTGACGTTTGGGAGACCTCACTGACGTTTTGGGAGACCTCACTGACGTTTTGGGAGACCTCACTGACATATGAGAGATCTTACTGTTGTGTGAGAGATCTCATTGATGTGTGGGAGATCTCACTGATGTGTGGGAGATCTCATTGATGTGTGGGAGATCTCACTGATGTGTGGGAGATCTCATTGATGTGTGGGGGATCTCACTGATGTGTGGGAGATCTCATTGATGTGTGGGAGATCTCACTGATGTGTGGGAGATCTCATTGATGTGTGGGGGATCTCACTGATGTGTGGGAGATCTCACTGGTATGTGGGAGATCTCACTGGTATGTGGGAGATCTCACTGGTGACCTTGGTGGGTATGGTGTCAAGGTCAAGGTCACTGGGTGGGTGGAGTGGGTCTAACTGTGTGTATGCGGTACCAGCTTTAATTTACTGTGTGCATGATTGTTCCCAGTTGCGGTACCAGCTTTAACTTACTGTGTGCATGATTGTTTTTAGTTGTGTTACCAGCTTTAAATTTTATGAGCCTGTGAGATATGGGATCTTAGTAGGATGTTCTCCACCACTTTATCATCAATAGCAGATATTTGTAACAAAGGAAATCCAATATCCAAGATGGATAGGCTTCAGGGCTTTTTAATGTGTGTAGACTTATTACACATATGAGAAAACCAAATGTCAAGGCAGTGCATTAGGTAATAACTAAGTAATGTATGGGCTAACAGGCACCGAATTGCTTGTATAATAGGGTATCAAAAGGAGTTTTGATATTCTATGATACAAGCAATGAGGTGCCTGTACCATACTAAGTTTATTACATGATTCATCAATTAATTATCAATAAATAATCAATAGAGTATAAATAAATTCAATTTGAAAAAAAAATCGTTAACCTTGCCATGTAAACACAAGGTTTGACAGCTTGCACCATGAAAAAGATGAACCAGGCCGGGACATGAACGCCTGTACGTGGGGTTAGGAGCGCGACTTGCTGACCAATATACTATTGATACACACACCTCAGCCCCCAGCAGCTACTGGTTTGATTTGAATGCGTCCAGCAGTACCGTATATATTAGTGTATAGGCCTGGTCAATTTTCCATTTAGTAAGGAGGTTTAGGTAGTAGGTAGTACTATTACAAGCCTGGGCTTATAAATGGGGAAATATGGTATGTCGCTTTCGTGGCTATGGGACAGGCAGCTCTGGCCACTGTGGTGTAATCCTAGTTCTATCACTGATTTGAACGTCTGACGGTGTGGCCTAATTGGTATTCGGATCCAGCCTTTGCAGGTTCGAGTCCACCTCAGGCAATGAAATTCTAGTAGGTTTTAACATATGACATATGACACATGACATGTCTAAAATCATGATGATATCCACCCCAAGTCGTGCTGATATCTACCCAAAGTTGTGCCGATATCCATCTTGCATCTGTTCACATTACAGTGCAAATTATGCAGGAATACCAGCACCGAGATATCCAGAAAAAGCACCCGAAATCACGGAAGTCGTGTAATAAACAGCACTAAAGTCATGAATCAAATCTGTTTTGACTTGAGCCTCTCAAGTCATACATTTAGTATGACTAAACCTTCCTTGTCCAGACAGAGAAGTCCCTGAAAATGACCTAACCCCAAGGGGGTGTTTACTAAAGATAGTCTGCAATGCCCTAACATTTCCTATTTGATTCTTAAGGGTCAACTGCAGCCCATCCCATAGATCGTATCAGTGAGAACTCGCTGGTAACCAGTGCAAGTGACAGCTGCACCCCCTGGAAATGCTATTCCCATGGAAAATTGGTATGACTTAAGGGGGGGGGTGCACTGGTAGTGTGTTAGGAAATGGACCCGAGTGGTCCTTTGCATGACAGTGAGGTAGCTTCACTAAGGATAAGCACAGATGAAGATAACACCTGATATAACTATGATCTTCAAAACGTCATTACGGATGTTTTCATCACTGTCATACATTTTCAAGGACTTTCGTGAAAAGATGGCTTAGAGATGGAAATTCTCAAGATATCCTCAAAAATCAAAAGAAGTCATCAGTTCCCTTTGGGAGTGACATCCACCTATCAATACCATTTCGAGATATCTTCGCTCCTGGTCCTCCCTTATTAACAGTTATGTGATTCGCATACATATTCTAATGATATGTCCCCTGGAACAAAAGTCCAGAACTGATTCAGTGATTTTTCACTCAACTCACTGCTTCCTCCCAGGGTTGTGTTTGCCAGGGATGTCTTCTATATTCCATATGGTACCTGTTTTATCATTAAAGGGCACTCAGCTCATTGTTTTATGCATGTGTACCCATTTCTGATTTAAGGGACAATATTAAAATCCTATTAAGGTCTACAGTAGTGCTCATTTAATGTGCAGAAACAAAAGAAGTGTTTGAAAATACTGTATCACAGTATTACATGTGTTTATACAAGACAGTCAATTATCTCTACACCGTTTTAAAGTGTACCCATTACACTGAAAACCTGGAAGATCCGAAACTAGTCAGCAGTGACCACTTTAGGTCCTCAAGTTGACGATACCTAAAACTACAGCTTTAGGTAGTCAAAATGATGACTTTAGGTCATCATCCTGACAACCTGAGTCATCAGGATGACAATACTGACCATACAGAGTTGTCATACTGATGACTTAGGTCGTCAGGATGATGACCTACAGTCGTCATTTTGACTACCTAAAGTTGTAGTTTTAGGTATCGTCAACTTGAGGACCTAAAGTAGTCACTGCTGACTAGTTTCAGATCTTCCATGTTTTCAGTGTATCTACCACTTTAATATAACACAATGCATTATGGCTTCAGAGAAAGTACTTCAGTGTCATTGTCAAAGCTCCTTCGAAACTCACTTGTTATTTTGTATCTTGATTATGACTACAGTATGTTACATATAATGGGGTGATTCAGTGAAGGATGTTCACCAGCCTGAGGACCATTGGAATCACAAACTCAATATTACTCAATAACACTTTATTTTATTGAAAGCCCTATATCTTGGCTTACTAGAAATGTTCATTCAAGTCACCAACTCCTAACATGTCAGATTTTATTGCCCACGGCATAGAACCATAGTTTTTACCCTCACATACGAAACGTTTTTCAACAGATAGTCATAAAACCTATTAGATATCATCCTATCTACATCATATTTCATGTCCATAATGTTATATTACATGTCTTTAAGTGTAGTAAAAATGAAATCCCTGTATCAGGACCTTTTTTCATTACACCTCATCGCCAAATATGAAGATTAGCGAAAGTTGTGAACATGTAGCTTAGCATTCCTAACTTTAACCTCATACATTTAAAAATGAGTAGATCTTCATAAAAATCAATTTCTATTATCTAGAATACCCTACTTACAATTAATGTTACCCTTTTGCAACAATATAGCATGCAGACATTCTGGTCCAGATCTGCATGGGTGTTTCTGTATACCAAAAAAAACGTTATGTATGTGAGGAATTCAAATGATTTTTCACCTGAGCAATACTTTTAAACATTAATGATCATCTGCGTCACTATTTCCTGTACAGAATATGTTAGATTACCATTTCAAAGGCATATCTACACATTTTAGGCCACTCATTTGGTCATTTCCATTACTTTGAAAAAAATTTCACATTTTCACAGCACTTCTCACTCCGAGGTCATGTCATGTCTAACGTAAATACAGACCAGGGTACCCCAAATACTCTTCCTTAACAAGGCCCATAAGTCTATTAATCATTTCAAAACAGATAAACAACATATACCATTGCTCTGGACCATCAAGTTCATTCTACTATGACTTGTCGCAAACACTCGAAAACGTTATGTATGTGAGGAATTCAATGGATTCTTTTTAAATCCACCTGAACAATACTTTAAAAAATCTCAGATCTTCTGTATCATAATTACTCATACAGAACATGTTAACTTACTACTTCAAAGGCATATCTACACACTTTAGGCCCATTATGGTCATTTCCATCGATTTGAAAAAAAATCCCACATTTTCACGGCACTTCTCTCTCTGAGCACATTTCAAATCCTACGTGAATGCAGACCAAGGTACCCAAATACTCTTTTTCAACAAGGCACCTAAGTTTTTTGATAATTGCAAAACAGATACTCAAGATATACCATCAATGAGAACCATCAAAATCATTTTACTATGATTTTTTGTGAAAAATTGAAAATGTTACGTATGTGAGGATTTTGACAAAATTTTCCAAGCTGTCCCCACTGTGGCCTTACTATGCAGACTTTGGCCCTGATTTTCGTTTCAAGCATTCAGTTTCTATACTTTCTAAACTAGAATAGACAATAGATAAAAATTTTCTCATTCAATTAGCCTATAAACATATAAAAGTGAACCTCACGTACGTAACACTGTCTGGAGTTGAATTTTGGTATATGAGATCTAGCTCATATCTGCGGCAAGCCAGTACTTTTATCTATTTTCCATCAAAACCCCCCTAGGAACTCTGCTTATCACAGTTTATAAGAACAGTGATGGTACTTTCTTATTATGGTAGTTTTAGACCTAAAAAAAGTGTTTTCTATGGGAGGATGCTCACAGTTCAATATTATAAGGCATGTGTGAAAGAAAGTTGAGGTAGTGACAAAGCCAAGTGATTTTTGATAGATAGCCATGACCCAACACCAAATGAAAAATAAGTGTTGTGACAGTTTAGTACGGTCTAGCTTAATAATATATAGATGGGAATGATGTTTAATTGGCGAAAAAAGGGCTTTTTTGGTGCATCGCCCAACTTTGAGCCTCCGTAACTTGTCAAATTATAGGCCGATATGTACATAGATTTACCCTCTGCTTGAAGCTCAAGATGTATTATATCAAATGTGACTAGAATAAGGAAGGATGGTGGTCTACATTTCTCACTGTAACTCCTCAAATCCAAAAAGTCCATAAAATAGTGAATCTGCCCACAAAGGTGTAGGCTGTACATCACTGCATGAATGAGCCAATGTCAGTAGGATAGGACTGGAGGCCATTTCTTAGGGTGCTACGATTTTTAAACCCAAGAGTTAAACTTATCATAGTCAGTTTCCCACAAGTGCTCTGTAGGCTATTAATAGCACTAATGTAGTTATTATACAGAGTTTGCTAGGGCCATTGCAAATACAAAAACTCGTGGGACCGAGGAACTTGCTGTCAAAACCACTGCAGGGCCTGCAGAAATGACCAGACCGTGGGACCGAATGTCTGGCTGTAATCTTGGCACCTTAAGCTCTTGAGGAATCCAGTCCTGCAAAAATCAATCCCGGCCTGCAGAACAATAAATCTGCTGGACCGCATGGCCTGTGGGGGAAAAATCTTTCCCTATAGACTTCAATTGTAGTATTGCAGGCAGAGTATGGTCACTGATGATGGTCTCTAATATCACATAATTAAGGGTGCCTTCTAAGTTTTGAAGGTGAGCAGTCGTAGCATGTTAGGAAATGGCATCAAGAGTGGCTCTGACGATGCATTCATTAACTCAAAGAGGTTATGTGGATCACATCGATTCACTCCACTTGTTGTGCTGTGCTATTTCAGGTCTCAATGTACTATTTTAGGAGCATTACAAGAGGTTGGACAATGGAGAGCATTATTGTCGTCACAAAAAATACCTACTGCATTATAGAGGCCTCATCTTATCATATTCTGCTGGGTCATTTTGTCTACACTGATAATAAAACCTATAGTCAGAACTGACTATACCAGCATATTTTGACCCCCATAGTCAGATGACTATATGCATTAGTCACATATTAGTCATAGTCATCCTGACTATGTGTAAAGCTCATAGATAGATTATGTCACAGGTTTCTGTGCACAAAAACAAAGAGCACATAGTTGCAGGATGCTTTACACAGGTGACACATCAGGACATAATCAGGCTTAATCTTCACCCTATCTTGTTCATCCATCGGTATTGATCATGTCTGACAATGAAGGGATAGGTAAGTCATCTATGTATCATGATATTGTGTGATTATTACAGTGTTTAAAGAGTTATTTTCAGTTTCACCTGAGCATCATGGAGAAGGCATACAGCAGCCATCTTTGATGGGTATTAGTCATAATGACTATACATATTAGTCACAGTGACTAAGTATTTGATGCTAAGCATCAAGGCATGACTATATGGTGACTATATGACTAGGTTAAGTTAGTAACCAGTGACTATAGCAAGTATAGTCTTGACAGATACATTCACTTGACTATAGAAACATTGTCCGTACTGACTAACAATTACAGGCCTGTTTTTATCAGTGTACCAGTATGTAAATGCCCAGTCATTAACATGCCCCCATAACTCAGCCGATAACTCAGTCTGCACCTGCACAGTTTCAACCATTTTTCAGACAAACATTGTTGGACATGTAGCATTGTTTGTAATACTATTACAATGTAGTACAGGGGTCTTTCTCACTACTAGTGAAGATCTCTTCAAATAGCAATGATAGGTGAATGTAATTTATAAAGGGAAATGAAGATATCATTCAACCTTTAAAGATATCTTGAGATTTTTACACGTCTAATCGCAAGTACTGCATCTGTGCATCTCTAATACAAGCTGTTTCAATTGGGTACATCCGAATGAATATGCTTTCTCTTTACATTCCAATTACTTGACTACAACATTTGTGGACTCACAGACACTTAAAATCTACAGCAACGGGAAATAAGTTTGTTTCTCTATTCAAGGAAATGTCAGGACAATATTACATCTTTATTCACATCTGTTCAGACATTATAAAAGAAGAATTCTAAGAGAATAGGGCACCATTGAGATGATTTCTGTATTTTGTGGTTTAGATTACAGTAGATGCCCTATTCAGGAAGAAGCTTGAAATTTTCCTGAACTGGGCCTTTTGGAGAAACTTCAAAGAAGCTCAGTTCTGGTGCTGTAAATTCTGAGCAAGGTGGGCAAAACGATATAGAAGAAATGCCCGAGACAGGAATTGGAAGAACATTCATTCCACATATCCATAGATGTCCATTACAGGAAGATGTCAGGTGAACCAAATATAGATATATAAGTCATGTTAATGTTTTCATGCAAACATTTCTGAATGCCTTTTGTCTGTCTAGATCTATTCTCAGTTCCACAGTGCCTGAGGGTGTCAACATGCATGGCAGTTCTCACGATGCAAACTCCCACACGGTCTGCATAAATGTACTGACTATTAGGCCACTCCACAAAATATTTGTTTCTTAACCCCCTCGTCAGAAGAATCTCATTTGATATATATATATATATATATATATATATATATATATATATATATATATATATATATATATATATATAAGTTACCAGGGGATAATATACCGGTAATACTGTATACCTAAATACGATAATGGAGATGATAAGGTATATGATGAATATTATAATGGAGAAGATTTAAAAAATGATCTGATCACAGACACATGAGTTTGGTGGGTTACTGACCTTGGGGCTATCAGCACTATACATACCAAACACTATTTCCTGTACAGAATATGTTAGATTACCATTTCAAAGGCATATCTACACATTTTAGGCCACTCATTTGGTCATTTCCATTACTTTGAAAAAAATCTCACATTTTCACAGCACTTCTCACTCCGAGGTCATGTCATGTCTAACGTAAATACAGACCAGGGTACCCCAAATACTCTTCCTTAACAAGGCCCATAAGTCTATTAATCATTTCAAAACAGATAAACAACATATACCATTGCTCTGGACCATCAAGTTCATTCTACTATGACTTGTCGCAAACACTCGAAAACGTTATGTATGTGAGGAATTCAATGGATTCTTTTTAAATCCACCTGAACAATACTTTAAAAAATCTCAGATCTTCTGTATCATAATTACTCATACAGAACATGTTAACTTACTACTTCAAAGGCATATCTACACACTTTAGGCCCATTATTGGTCATTTCCATCGATTTGAAAAAAAAATCCCACATTTTCACGGCACTTCTCTCTCTGAGCACATTTCAAATCCTACGTGAATGCAGACCAAGGTACCCAAATACTCTTTTTCAACAAGGCACCTAAGTTTTTTGATAATTACAAAACAGATACTCAAGATATACCATCAATGAGAACCATCAAAATCATTTTACTATGATTTTTTGTGAAAAATTAAATGTTACGTATGTGAGGATTTTGACAAAATTTTCCAAGCTGTCCCCACTGTGGCCTTACTATGCAGACTTTGGCCCTGATTTTCGTTTCAAGCATTCAGTTTCTATACTTTCTAAACTAGAATAGACAATAGATAAAAACTTTCTCATTCAATTAGCCTATAAACATATAAAAGTGAACCTCACGTACGTAACACTGTCTGGAGTTGAATTTTGGTATATGAGATCTAGCTCATATCTGCGGCAAGCCAGTACTTTTATCTATTTTCCATCAAAACCCCCCTAGGAACCCTGCTTATCACAGTTTATAAGAACAGTGATGGTACTTTCTTATTATGGTAGTTTTAGACCTAAAAAAAGTGTTTTCTATGGGAGGATGCTCACAGTTCAATATTATAAGGCATGTGTGAAAGAAAGTTGAGGTAGTGACAAAGCCAAGTGATTTTTGATAGATAGCCATGACCCAACACCAAATGAAAAATAAGTGTTGTGACAGTTTAGTACGGTCTAGCTTAATAATATATAGATGGGAATGATGTTTAATTGGCGAAAAAAGGGCATTTTTGGTGCATCGCCCAACTTTGAGCCTCCGTAACTTGTCAAATTATAGGCCGATATGTACATAGATTTACCCTCTGCTTAAAGCTCAAGATGTATTATATCAAATGTGACTAGAATAAGGAAGGATGGTGGTCTACATTTCTCACTGTAACTCCTCAAATCCAAAAAGTCCATAAAATAGTGAATCTGCCCACAAAGGTTAGGCTGTACATCACTGCATGAATGAGCCAATGTCAGTAGGATAGGACTGGAGGCCATTTCTTAGGGTGCTACGATTTTTAAACCCAAGAGTTAAACTTATCATAGTCAGTTTCCCACAAGTGCTCTGTAGGCTATTAATAGCACTAATGTAGTTATTATACAGAGTTTGCTAGGGCCATTGCAAATACAAAAACTCGTGGGACCGAGGAACTTGCTGTCAAAACCACTGCAGGGCCTGCAGAAATGACCAGACCGTGGGACCGAATGTCTGGCTGTAATCTTGGCACCTTAAGCTCTTGAGGAATCCAGTCCTGCAAAAATCAATCCCGGCCTGCAGAACAATAAATCTGCTGGACCGCATGGCCTGTGGGGGAAAAATCTTTCCCTATAGACTTCAATTGTAGTATTGCAGGCAGAGTATGGTCACTGATGATGGTCTCTAATATCACATAATTAAGGGTGCCTTCTAAGTTTTGAAGGTGAGCAGTCGTAGCATGTTAGGAAATGGCATCAAGAGTGGCTCTGATGATGCATTCATTAACTCAAAGAGGTTATGTGGATCACATCGATTCACTCCACTTGTTGTGCTGTGCTATTTCAGGTCTCAATGTACTATTTTAGGAGCATTACAAGAGGTTGGACAATGGAGAGCATTATTGTCGTCACAAAAAATACCTACTGCATTATAGAGGCCTCATCTTATCATATTCTGCTGGGTCATTTTGTCTACACTGATAATAAAACCTATAGTCAGAACTGACTATACCAGCATATTTTGACCCCCATAGTCAGATGACTATATGCATTAGTCACATATTAGTCATAGTCATCCTGACTATGTGTAAAGCTCATAGATAGATTATGTCACAGGTTTCTGTGCACAAAAACAAAGAGCACATAGTTGCAGGATGCTTTACACAGGTGACACATCAGGACATAATCAGGCTTAATCTTCACCCTATCTTGTTCATCCATCGGTATTGATCATGTCTGACAATGAAGGGATAGGTAAGTCATCTATGTATCATGATATTGTGTGATTATTACAGTGTTTAAAGAGTTATTTTCAGTTTCACCTGAGCATCATGGAGAAGGCATACAGCAGCCATCTTTGATGGGTATTAGTCATAATGACTATACATATTAGTCACAGTGACTAAGTATTTGATGCTAAGCATCAAGGCATGACTATATCGTGACTATATGACTAGGTTAAGTTAGTAACCAGTGACTATAGCAAGTATAGTCTTGACAGATACATTCACTGGACTATAGAAACATTGTCCGTACTGACTAACAATTACAGGCCTGTTTTTATCAGTGTACCAGTATGTAAATGCCCAGTCATTAACATGCCCCCATAACTCAGCCGATAACTCAGTCTGCACCTGCACAGTTTCAACCATTTTTCAGACAAACATTGTTGGACATGTAGCATTGTTTGTAATACTATTACAATGTAGTACAGTGGTCTTTCTCACTACTAGTGAAGATCTCTTCAAATAGCAATGATAGGTGAATGTAATTTATAAAGGGAAATGAAGATATCATTCAACCTTTAAAGATATCTTGAGATTTTTACACGTCTAATCGCAAGTACTGCATCTGTGCATCTCTAATACAAGCTGTTTCAATTGGGTACATCCGAATGAATATGCTTTCTCTTTACATTCCAATTACTTGACTACAACATTTGTGGACTCACAGACACTTAAAATCTACAGCAACGGGAAATAAGTTTGTTTCTCTATTCAAGGAAATGTCAGGACAATATTACATCTTTATTCACATCTGTTCAGACATTATAAAAGAAGAATTCTAAGAGAATAGGGCACCATTGAGATGATTTCTGTATTTTGTGGTTTAGATTACAGTAGATGCCCTATTCAGGAAGAAGCTTGAAATTTTCCTGAACTGGGCCTTTTGGAGAAACTTCAAAGAAGCTCAGTTCTGGTGCTGTAAATTCTGAGCAAGGTGGGCAAAACGATATAGAAGAAATGCCCGAGACAGGAATTGGAAGAACATTCATTCCACATATCCATAGATGTCCATTACAGGAAGATGTCAGGTGAACCAAATATAGATATATAAGTCATGTTAATGTTTTCATGCAAACATTTCTGAATGCCTTTTGTCTGTCTAGATCTATTCTCAGTTCCACAGTGCCTGAGGGTGTCAACATGCATGGCAGTTCTCACGATGCAAACTCCCACACGGTCTGCATAAATGTACTGACTATTAGGCCACTCCACAAAATATTTGTTTCTTAACCCCCTCGTCAGAAGAATCTCATTTGATATATATATATATATATATATATATATATATATATATATATATATATATATATATATATAAGTTACCAGGGGATAATATACCGGTAATACTGTATACCTAAATACGATAATGGAGATGATAAGGTATATGATGAATATTATAATGGAGAAGATTTAAAAAATGATCTGATCACAGACACATGAGTTTGGTGGGTTACTGACCTTGGGGCTATCAGCACTATACATACCAAACACACACATAAACATGCCAAACACATGTAAACACATACCAATCAGCATTGCAAATGAGATTGGCACCAATTATCCATTGTAATAACTCATCTTTATAGTTATGTAAATAAAGATACACAGCATTTGATTTCCAGTTCACCTTACTTTTAATATCCTCTTTACTTTAAAAATGTGGCACCTCCGTGCCTAAGAGAATGAGTAGAAATGCAACCTTTGATATTAGACTGTAGCGCTAGATGTTTCAACCTCAAATTGACATATTGATACCATTACCTTTGGATTTAAACAAGTAGTCATTTTTATATCTACCCCTACACAAATACTGTAAGCCCCTATATGGGCACAGCAAGGAACTGTCATTCCTAACTAAGAATACATAAAAAGAACCTCTACCAAGTTGATCAGTTTTAGAAGTTTTAACATGTAGGCTAACAAATATATTCACTTTCAACCCTGACGTCACCTACTCTCAATGTGTGAGGGGATTTTGCCACATGGCCTATCCTGAGTACACCTCCATAACATGTTAATATAGCCAACCAAAATTCCATGTCTGCTCTGTTAGAGAGGTCAAAATTGGACCTTAATTTTAGCATTTCTTGAGGAGTCAAAGGGTGAATTTCTCTTGTAGGATTAGTATCATGCCTCTCAATACCATCCAATGTCTTCTTTAACATGAAATTACTCCTGTGGTCAATGAAACCCTTTAACTTCTGTTGGTACCAAACCGCAGACATATAATTTTCTTACAGATGAAGGCTTCATGTACTCAGACAGATACACTGCATATATTGAACCCTGTGATGGAGAACAAGAAAAAGGTTGTAAACTAAATTTTTTTACCAAACTTCCTATACCTTTTAAGTGGTTGGTTCCTAGTTCTCCTAGTATTCTCTGACACACCCTGGTCCAAAAGATAGCTTTTTCTTTTTTGCAACCTCTTCCAATCTGGAATCGAAACAGCACATGTCATTATCATGTAGAGTGGTGATACACATTTTAGGTATACCTATATAAGCAAGTCTAGACAACTGATCAGCCAGAATATTATCCTCGGATCTAATATAAGTAGCATAAATTTCTACATTGTTGATGAAACACAAACAAAAGATTTCTCTCAACTATTCCATGCAAAGTTTGTTTTTTGATCAACTTGTGTTGATCATGGCTAGAACTTGCATATTGTCCGTTATACAATGGATCCTTTTATTTCTATAACTAGAAATCCAACGTTTTAAACCCATCATAACAGGGTACAATTCATACACATTGATATTTCTGTGATGATCTTTTAGATTATCAAGTACTGGGGGAGGGGAAAAATGACCCACACCTACTTTGAACATATCATAAGATGTCAGTCTCCATACAAAAATCCTTCCCCATCCAAGTGCCAAAGCACTTAACAGATGAATCTGAATACATAGGGGTATCTACCAAGTCGTTTAGGATTAAACTTTTACAGTTGAAAGTATTCAACCAAAAAATCCAACCACCAACACATGTCCTGTCTAGTACATTCAGATACTCTAATATATATTCTTCTGCTGAAGGTCCTACCTCCTTTGACCACCTGAGAGCAAAAAACATTAATCCACCAATCCTCTCTAGACTTTTCTTAGAGATTAATTTCTTATTGACATTGTCCAATAGAATATCCTTCATTTTAACACTTTATCCTTAGGTAGTGATAATTCTAACTTCAAAGAATTGACAACATTACCTAGAAATTTGCACTCCTGTGCTGGTTCAGTCACTTTCTCCTTTGAGATTACAAAACCCATGTACTGCATGCACTCAATCAATAGGTTCCTCTGGCTGAGACATTCATCTTAAGAGTCAGCTCTGACAATAAAATCATCCAAATAGTTAACAATTCTTTCAACACCATAAAATTTTGCCACTTCTACAATGAAGTCTGATATTCTATTGAATATATAGGGAGCGCATTTAAGACTGAAGGTTAGCCTATTGCTAACATAGTATTCCTCTCCATGTCCGAAATCCCACCCGAAACCCTGCATAGTTGTATGAGGACCATATGGGTCAGGTCGTCAGAAGGTGTAAGATTTTGGCCTTGAAGGCCCTGAAAAACTAATTTTCTAACTACTTTATATAACCTTAACAAATTTGTCAAGGTACATCTCCTCAGCTCAGAAGACCAAAAAAAAATACCGATCTAGGCCATCCGGTTCCATTTTTATAGCTTGTTTTGTGTCATGTAACGTCCGGTACCAAAATAATGAAATATGGAGGTAATTGAAGTTGCTCTTAGTAATATAAGAATGTCCCATTATGCATAACAAACACAAGAAATAACAAGGCCAATATGTCTATTATTGACTTCAATTACAGAATGTAACAAAATTTTAGTTATGTATGCACAGTAGACTGCCTCCTACTTGATGATAAAAGTACCGGACGTTACGTAACGTCCGGTACTTTTATCAGAATTATTTAACATAAGCTGCTCTCATATGGAGACAAATGCTGGTAGACACACAATTTCTTCACCAAAGTAGGGGATGATAGGGCCCTTAATATGGGTAATAACCAAGATTTTGAAGCATTATTTTTTCCATGTTTTATAATCGATTTAGATTTAGGTACCGGACTTTACAAATTACAGATTTCCATTTTGAAAGACACATCATGAAAAATTCTCACTTAGTAACATATCCAAACCTCATGGAAATGATACCTATTATCATATACAATACAAAAAATAAATTTGGGATACTCTATAGTGTTCTTTATTCAATACAGGACACTTGTAAAACATACAAAAAGTATAAAAAAGAACAAATTTGGCCATTTTTTCACTTCGGCAGGCTATAAGTCCTACAGTTTTTGATGGATGACCACAAATTTACATTTCTTTGATAGCCCTAAGTGTTCTCTATCAAATGAGTCTATGTAAGTCAAAATTGGTTTAGAACATCTTTCTCCAGAGCCATAAAAACCCAAAATGACCCAAAAACACAAAATCTACTGCTTTCTGGCGACCTGACCCATATACATTTATAGTTCTATAAGCAGATTTCAGGTCAACCACACTCATGTAATTATTCCTATCTAACTGAGCAGTCACCGTGCTAATATTATTGTAGGAAAACATAGAACTAGTAGCATCCATAAAGTTATTAATGGAGATTTTTTTCGGCATACTACAATCTGTTATTGGTCTCAACCTGCCATTAGATTTTTCTACCCCACCAAGTGAGTGAATACACTGGGGCTTGTCTTCAGTTTTTGACACTAGACCTGAAGCCACTTCCTCTCTTAACATTTCACAAACTTCGTTGTAGAGTTTTCCTTCAAGAATAGACTTACAATTTCTACAGTCATAAGTCGTACTACAAACTGGGTCTACAACTTTAAAACCCTGTACAAAGCCATGCCATAAGTAATCTGTTACAGTTCCATTAATATTAATAAGACCTTTCTGGTTAAGAAAAGAAGCTACCCTGCATGGTAAAATTTGGGTTTTTTACCCACAAATGTAATGAACACACACCTTTCATACAACTGTCATACACCCCGATGCTAGGTAAATCTTTGACATCTATGGTAAATAGTGGTTCATTTTCACCCTGTACTGGGCCACAGTATGTAATAAACATTTCTTTTGAGGTAACAACATCATTAGCCTCTTCCACATTTAATTAAATTCTTGGAATACACCTTGATTAATTATGTTAACAAGACTCTCCTGTTCTATTATGGGTTCAGGTGAATGAATTAATTCACCAAATGGAGTGGTATGTGGAGGTAAGCCAACATCTACCAAACCTACTACAACTGGATCCGGCATCAAACACACATAACTGCCAGCCATAGGACATTGGCTACACACATATATTCCTAATAATTTCTAGATTTTTGACATTCAGTCTTGTTATGTCCAGTAGCACTACAACTACTACAGATGTGCCTATACTTGCAGGGATCTCTCAAGCATCCCTCGGCTCTGTTGAATGCTTAACACGAGTTGTTAGAGACCTTTGATTTACCCACATTTTTCGGTTTAGCAGCATATGCCTTTTGAGCTTGCACCATACCATCATAGGATAGGTGTCTTAGGATATCAGAATTTTCAAAAGTGCCAAAGGCCTCAATGCCATCCTTATTAGCTCTAGCTCTGACAGACTTGTCATATGCCACCAGGGCTGCAAAGTATAGATCTTAGTACCTGATTTTTCTACCAACATATGCAAATGCTTTAACATTCCCTGTACATCGTCACCCTCCTTGTAGGCATGTAGCACAAAGTTCAAGTTGACCAAAACCAGTTCCTCAATAGTGTCAATTTTATCACGCTTTTTAATGTAATGTTTGTGATCAAACTCACCGATTTTGGTACCAGAATTATGCCTAGATGCAGTAGAATCCATTGACGACCCTCTTGACTAGTTGCGCTCACCATGGCGAGTAGAAAAAGACGATTTAGATCTCCGACGACAACCTTGGTCAGTGACTTCTTCCCATCTTGGACCGTTGCTATTGATGCTCGGTGAACGTTGTCGTCTCTATTTGGATACGCGGCTGTGTCCTTGACGACCTGACATCACACTCCGCTTGTAAACATCAGCACGTGGGTGCCCCGCCCCTTTGGTCGAATCCAATATCTCGTCTCTTCGGTCCCCTCTAGTAGGAACCACCTCTTGTAGAAGGTCCTTGATTTCGCATAACTCACCCTCCAGGGTGTTTATCCTATCATCATTCGTCTGGTCAACGAGTAGACTATCCTCAAACCCATTAGCTCGGTTAGGCGATGAAGACACCTGGCCCCCACAGGATAAGTCCAGCTCGCTCGAGCATCCTAAGTTGGCCGATTTTGAAGCCGATTTAGCCAATTTTGTCGATTTTTTCTGGGCAGATTTTGCTTTAGAACTCCTTGTTGGTTTCTTGCCCATTTTTGGTTAAATAAATAACCAGTAAATCCAAGAAAAATCAATTTAAAATCAAGGAAGCACCTGGCGTGGTTTTAACTGTACAGGTGAGATTTGCCAACTGACGGTTGGTTCAAAGTTCCCCCTTATACTATACAAAGTTCCCCTGTTTACTATGATGTCATGCTATGACATCATAGATATTCCTGTGCTCTGCAAGTAGTCCCCTGACCGTCAGCAGCTAATTATATATACATACATGAGTGTATATAGTTCTATATATATATATATATATATATATATATATATATATATATATATATATATATATATATATATATTTAAAGAAAAGTTCGGAGGAAAATGTACTAAAAATGAGCAGAAGTTTGGAAAAAATGAAGGCATATATAGTCCAAGAAATAGAGCCAACTATCAATAATGAACACTTTTAAAATGTCAAACCCTTGGCAAAAAATAATAGGAATCCTGTCGCATCATATTTTTTATGACTTGGTGATGAGAAAAAAGTGATTTAAGATGGGTCACTCCCTTCCAAAGTCCACCCATTGTACAGGTGTCTGGGCATAAATAACTAGGGGGTCCTGTATGGTGTAGGTAGCCCAAGAATCTGAGAATATAGTTTATGGTAAGACACAAAAGTGAAATGCAGAGTTTCACCAAGGTTCAGTCCCCGGACCTTCAGATACAAAGTCAAACCGGTTAGGCCAAAGAGGATATGTGGCCACAATAAAGGGAGTGGTAGTTAATTATCAACAGGGTGGGTGGTGGGTTTGATGAGGGGCATACAAATTTTGGACCCCTCCTGAGGGGGGCATTAAAAATATTTGTGCTACTACAGTTAAAAGGGTAGCATCGGTCCAGTGACAAACCTTTTTTTTAGACCATGGTGTCCTGTGTAAAGGAAAGGTGATACAGATTTCCATATATAGACCACACTCAACATTTTTCATTTTATTTCAGATTATTCATAAAAACATTAAAATATGCCCAGACCAAAAGCCTTTCTGGGCCAGGAACATAATAAGCTATATTCTGAGTAAATTTTATAGGTATGCATTAACTCATGATATCTTTCTCTAAACATTTGTGCCAACACTATGCAAAACTATGACAAGTTCCTTCAAACTTCAAGGTGAAATATTATGGAAACTAGCCTGAGACCCCCTATTTTCTTTTCACCACTCAAATGAGCATGTGGTTAGCCATCTGTCCAGTTCACAATGCTCGTTTGATTTTGGTACCGATATGTTCTATTCTTGTTCATGTGAGACTGCTGAGTTTGGAATTACATGTAATTGATTACCTCAGTTGAAGACCACCCTTATGTGACTCAACATTTTAAGAATGTCATTTCGTTGTATATAGTAGCGTGTGGCAGACCCTGGCAATGTTTGGCAGTACAATGATTGCACTCAACTCTGAACAGTAACCTAATGTTCCTTTCATCCATCATCCCAAACCCCACTTGGCATATCAACTTTGATTTAGCGTTGAAAGAATGTTTGCAATGTTTGCATATCAACAGTTAATTCAGGGTTGAAATATAGTTGAATTTGAAAGTAGACACAACATAATCAAAATTAACTGTAATTCAACATCTAACCATCATTGCTGATTCAACATAGATATTTCTATGTTGATTCAACGTTTATAGTTGTTAGGGGATTCTTTGTTGACATGTGAATGTTGAAGCAATATTGTATCAACATTGATATCAATATTGTTGATTCAACATTAACAAATTAATGTTGAATTGAGAACAATATTTCAACGTTGATATGTCCAACTGATGTCAACTGTTGATTGGATGTTGAAACACTGTGAAATGATCGTTGACAATATTGAAATAGAATCATTGAAAAAGTGTTGAAGACAGGTGGATCAACAATATCAACACAATATCAACCAGTTTTCAACGTTGATGCAACATTCTGTGCCCACTGTGACCCTACAAGGTACAGCCTACTCGGGTCTGCATAATGCATCAATGCTTTCTTGGCACTTTACCTGCTAGTTCCATGCGTATATATGAGGTGGTGACAATAGACTGCGATTTAGAGGAAAACCCTCTTATTCTGTCTCATTTTGTATCCAGACAATCAGGTAGACCACTTTGATTCATTTTAACAACCATGAAGGAGTATCTTAGGTCTCAATACACTGCCGGCACTAAAAGAAGCAGACTTGTCTACTCTTTCCCACCATTTGATCCCCAGCAAGTGCCTAAGGAAGCGGTCTTATCTAGCGCAGGGGAAGAAACTTTAGACTTTCAGAGGCAGCACATTGTCCAAAGGAAATTTATTATCATATCATTAAAAATTTATGTATAGCGTCATACTGAAATGCATTCAAACATCACCCCAACCCCACATTGTTGTTCCTGTCTAATGGAATCAGGATGATGTATACAAATGAATGCAAACCCTTTGAAGCAGTATGACATATTGAAGGGTTTATATCTGGTTAAAATAACAGTTAGAGTGAGTGGCTACATGCATCATGATGAAAATGTCTCATCTTAACATATAGATTGCCCTTTCAATCACTGTTGCTTGAAGAAGTATGAAGTCCTATCCTAACTATTTTTTAGAATCTATCTTTTAGTGTGTAAGATTTGTGGATAGAATCCACACTTTGCACAAACCTTTCTTGCATTGACAATTCCCTTCTTATCTCTTGATAGTTTCTCAAATACATACCTTGGCCCTCTATTGGGGGAGCATACAGACCAAAAGGGGCCTGTCGTGTGAAGCAAATGAAAGAGCTTAGCCACCATTCAGGGAAAGTCAGGGATATATTGGAGGTCACAAAAATGGTGGCAGCTTGCCGTGGCGGCCATCTTTGTCGTAAATCTGAGGAATCTAGAGGACAAGTAAAACAAGGTTTGGAGTCCAGGCTTAAGATTATCTAAATCACCATGCCATTACATGGCATATTCTGATTTGTGGCTAATTAGCACATCCCCAGACCTCCTTTAAATGTGTCCACTAAATTCCTCAGATTTGGGACAATGATGGCTGCCACGGCATTCTGCCACCAAATGACCTCCAATATAACCCTGACAATCCCCGAATCGGCGATTGGTGGCTAAGTTATTTCATTTACTTCACTCAAAAGTCCATATGCTCCCTGACTATTCGGCGCACTAACCTTGACTTACACTGAATTGACACTAACTTCCTTTGTATTGACCTCCTTTTAATGTGTCCACTAAATTCCTCAGATTTGGGACAATGATGGCTGCCACGGCATTCTGCCACCATTCCCAGACTGCCAACAAAGCTTTTTGTGACCTCCAATATAACCCTGACAATCCCCGAATCGGCGATTGGTGGCTAAGTTATTTCATTTACTTCACTCAAAAGTCCATATGCTCCCTGACTATTCGGCGCACTAACCTTGACTTACACTGAATTGACACTGACTTCCTTTGTATTGATGTCGCTTGATGTTGATGTGATTTGATCCAATTGCAGAGGTTGATGTAATTGAATCCAGAATCTTAACAAGCACTGAAGTTTGATATTTAGATAGTTTTTTTGTTTTCTTTTACAAAATGCAGACAAATGAGTCAAGAACTAGAATCAAAAACACTGTAATAAAACATCAGTTGACGCTAGTTAGATTACCAATGCGCCATTGATCAGGTCTTATCGAAAAGAAGCTTAGCATAAAAATTGATTAGGACAACACTGTTTTAGTGTTTTATGCAAAAATAAATGACAGATATAACATAGTATTTTTTTTGTCTTTTACCTCTCCTTAGTCCGAGGAAGCACGCCCTTATTTTATGATACCTCCCAATCTTCCTAATTGATAAATCTCCAGTATAATTAAAGAGAAGGTATGTTCCTTCATATCGTCTATCCACCTCCACAATCTCCCTTATAAGTTATCTAAGATGAGATATAGAGAGTTTTTGTCTTCTTCTTTTTCTCCACCTCCATGATTTCCTCGGCCAGGTCGGCCTTGTCAGAGTTAAGCAACACATAGCTGTCAACCACCTGCAGCAGGAGCTCTATGCGCATGCGCAGGTCTTCAGTGCCTGTGTCCCTATAAAAATCATCATTTTCCATGTAGCTGTCATCTAGAATTTACAATTTCTCATGTCAGTATGAAGAAATCTTTCTTGATAGGTAACGTTTCATTTGAACTTTAATAAACAGGTTACAAAGGAAATGTGAGCTTTCATGTGCTAGTAAAACTAATAAGCGCTAACAAACCTCTCTGTGTTTACCTTGACCAGTTTTTATTGACATTCTTTTATGGATGATCACGATTTTATTGACAGTAATTGCTGCATTTATACTGGCCTTCTTTGTAGCGGGTGTTCATCCTTACAGAAGCATCGCTTAGCGCCTCCTGCAACTTCTTCCGGTCATCCATTCCCTTCATCCGCCCCAGGATGAACTCCACAATCTCATAGTCGTTTGCCTTAGGATGCAGTAATAGGACATACATATATAATGGATGAGGTATAGAATTTTCATTTAGTTTTTTAAATGCATCCAGATCAGAAAACTATATTGACTTGTAGTTTTCTTCATGTGCTTTACTGTCACCTTTAAAAATTTTATAACCCATGATCATTGGGAAGATATCTAAGGGGGGTAAGGCTTGATTAAATATTTAGAGGTGCATACAAAGCAAACTATCCCAATTGAACAAATCTTTGCGGTCTGTCAGGAGCTTAATTCAAAACATCCTGGGATCACGACCCCAGCAATCTTAGGAATAAATCAGCCTTATCCTATTAAGCGATCTTAAGAGTTGACTGGGTTCACATATCCTAGCCAGCACTAAGATCGCCTCGATCTTAGCCTCAGCCCTCCTACACTATTCAAAGAAGAACTGACTAGGCACAGGGGTAAGAGTCCCAAAATTAAGGAATACCTGTGGAGTCACTCTTCTTCACAAGAGTGCTTATACCATCGTTCCCTGTCCCCATATGGGCTAACAAAAGAGCACAGGGTGCAGTTGACCCCCGTACAGTATTTAAGAGTTGTTCCCATGAATGTATGATTTATGCTTGCCTATTAGAAGCATTGTGCCCTCCTCCCAGGACAAAGAGAGAGAAGGGAAGAATTACCTTACAGTGCACTTAACGCATGAGTAGCCCTGAGAGCCCTCAAGGATACTCAGCAAACATCCTCCCTTCCCTCTTTATGTATGCAGCAGGCTATTCACTCTTTCGATCAGGAGTGTTCCCTGTAAGTGCTCTTGTACTCAGGTGAAAAGATCGCAGTGATCTTAGTGGTGGAAATGGAATAGTGAAGTGATCCCAGGACTAGCTATTCTGGACAGGCCTGCAACCACTGCATTACATAGGGTAAACCAGCCAGGTCTTATGATATGTGCCTACACTAAGATCGCTGGGGTTGGGATCCCAGGATGTTTTGAATTAAGCTCCTGATATGCCCAGCATCGACATTTCATGATCACCTCTCAAACTTAATATCGGTTCCCACTGCTCTTGTCACAAGACCACAAACAATTAATTGTTCGCAGTGTGTTTAATGCTTCTCTAAAACATACAAAAATAAAATTCTAAAAGCTATGACTGATAGTTTACACCAAAGGCATTAGCCGCTCACCCTCTCAACAAGCTTATAATATTTCCTATCAGAGTTTGGCCAAGCAGGTGAGAATGGCTTTATGCAGGTTGGAATTCTGTGGTGATTTCCCCAGTCTGATTCCCCTAGAGATACAATAAAGATACTCTCCTTCCTTGATCTTTGATACAGATTTTAAAGACAGTGCATAGTGTATCAAGGCTCCCCATTTATTTGCCCTCAGGAAGGATAACCAACAGAATGCTGATATGTAACTCTTCAGCGCGCACTTGTGAATCGTACTAAACATTAAGCACCATATAACATTGGCGAGTTAATCGCCAGAGTTACATTTATGCATCATAACTGGAAAATGAGTGATCCTTATAGGTTAATGAAAGGGAATTACCAGGCACATAGTATTTTCTACGACTCATAGTGTAAGACATTAGATCTAGGAAAATGAAAAGCAGAAAATAATTATTATTTTCTGCTTTTCTATTAAATAGAGTCAAATCTGGTTCGGAAGACCAACGGGAGAGATCATGGGTAATTGTGACAAATCTGACAAGAATGACAGAGTTGTTTTTCTCTGAGATTTTCCTGTTGCAAACCTACTCTACGTGTGTTAATCCTCACTACCAAGAAAGCAAGAACTGATCAGCGCGGCAATAAAGATGGGAGTTTCTAATATATCTTAGTGTATACACAGCCAAAAAAAAAAAAAAGAGTATGAGATGAGATGAAGATGAAAGGAGATGTATGTTAAAGGTGATCAATCAACATTCATAAAACATTTTGGATAAACTCTCTTGATTGTGGTTTAAAATCGGGTGAGCTCTTCTGTTAAAGTGTATTCAGGTTTAAGCCTGCTCCATGTACAAATGGTCATATATAAGTGACTTCTAATAACAATTGGCTTTAAGGACTTTTTTAAGGACTAGTTTTCCGAACCAACTAACTTTTGAATACCAGGCACTAAGTTATCTGATAGAATGACCAGATTCATTTTCCCAATATGCCTTTTTGCCTATTTTCAGATTTTCCAGTATTCCAGTTGCCATGGCAACCATACACAAATTGGTTAGCAACATGATTTTTGAGTTATATGGAATCTTTAATGGAGGAACTTTGAAAGGATTGAAATATATAATGCATCTTATTTTCTCAAAAGAAGGGGGTCTGTGTCATTTATGGTACTGTAAGTGACCTACATGTAGGTCGTTAGTATAATCTGGGTTAAAAGTCAAATAATAATATTTTCTATAAGACCTAGCTTTAACAATTTTCTTTGGTATTTTAGTATGTTTACATTTGATAAGAATATAAGTAGGAACATGATCAGATACATGCTGATCAATACAACCAGCTTTTTTAACATTGTGTACATTTGTATAAAATTGATCTAGCAGCATACCAGACCTGAGACCTGTTTCATAAGCATTCTATATTTAAGATCGATCTTTCCACTCTATGAGTGACCACTTAAGATCATTCATTTGGGAATGACTACTAGTGTTTCAGAACAAGCTGTTACTCATATTGGAACTTAAGACTGGTCCTTCAGAAACAGCTGTCAATTAGACATAGGGGCAGTAATCAAGATCAGTTGTAAGGTCACTCATAGGCCAATTATCCAGCTAGTAAGATCGATCACCTTGGTGCAGAATATGACTTTACTTCATAATTCCATAATAGAAAATGGTATTAAAAGGGGGAATTTCCATTTGCTATATGCCTGACTTCATGCATTAGAAAATGTTGTGGGATTCGACTTGTTGATAGGATCTTTCACATGTATGTGTACCCTCAACCTTCCCCATAAATCAGCTACTTTACGTTGGTCATAAGTCACTCTTACATTGACCCTTTACTAGTAATTTTCACTCCCCATTTACTTTTGAAACACTTCCCCTAAGCCTAAGAAGCCTAAGATCAATCTTAGGATGACCATAGGAGTGATCTTGCTTGTACACCAATCTTACTCGTACATGGTCCTTGTGAAACAGGTCTCTGGGCCTGGTAATTTGTACTGTAACACATGTCGTGATTCATACAAAGGCCATTGCCACCTGAGGCATATATGTCACTCCTCGTCATTAAATCAACATTTAAATCCTCCATAATTACAATTTTTCTAAAAAAAAGTTTGTAACCAGCTGTATTAATTCTGATAGCTTGTCATAAATAGCAGATTTACTGATAGCCTTATCCGGCGGCCTGTAGCATACAAAAATCTTATACCTTATTTTCCCTATGATAACATCAACACATACAATTTCATATTCAATGGTAATAAAACTTCTCTCAATATCAATCTCGGCTATGTAATTATCTCCGCCAGCAGTCTTGTCAATAGCAGGGTACCTATCCAATCTACAAAATTGACAACCCGGTATAACCAGTTCAATGTCATTTACAGTGGGATTTAACCAAGTTTCGACAATGCCTGTAATATCAGATTTTAGTACAATGTTATTTACAGTCGCTCTCTTCCAGTACATCGATCTGGTTTTCATGCAAGTGAATAGAAGACCTTTTTCAACTGCTATTTCATATAATAATATCATATATTTGACACAAAATCAATCAGTGATATGGAGCAATGAATGTGGGATGAAGTGATTCCAAGTATGAAGGTGATCGAATTTAAATGTGCCAGCGTGTAGGTTATGGCAGTAAAGTGTACAAGAGGAGGGGATTTCTCAATAATGTGAATAAGCCTTGTTGAGAAGGTATCGTTGGAAATGGGCTCCAGTGGCCCCCCCCCCCCGGAGTGTAGTAGTAGGGTACTTTTCTTGCACTAATGATAATGGCACAAAGGGTATAGCTTCCTGCTTTAATTCTAATGCTTGTTGCCATGAATGAATTAAGCTTTAGTGTTTTAAGTCATACCTTGTTGAAGCACTTTGTACAGCCACATTACAACCCAGTCATACAGAGCAGTTACTCCACTCATACCTCCATAGGCCTTAGTGTAATTACCTCACCCTTCCTGGAAGGCATTTCTTAGGATGGTCCAACTAGGCCCCTTCAAATCATAGTGGGATCCCTCATACCAATGCCATTACATTTCTTCATATAGTGGCCACTAATGATTGCACTGGGACGACAGACCTACCAAACCCTATGTAATTACTACACTAGGTGCTCATCATACGAAGCAGTCACACTGCATTACCAACTCTAAGTTTTAGGGTTTCAAATCGTAGTGTCATACCATCTCCAGAAATGCCTTCCTGTGCACGGTAAGGTTAATCAACTATGACTGTCCAGGAGGTTAATTCAAAAGGCCCTGAGATCACTACCTCAGCGATCTTAGGAATTATTCTGCGTATCCAATTAAGTGATCTTAAGATTAGATAGTCTTGCCTTTTCACAGCCAGCCCTAAGATCGCAGTGATCTTAGCCTCAGCCCTCCTACACCATTCCACATAGAACACACTGTGCACAGGGGCAAGAGGCCCATACTGAAAGAATAGCAGTGGAAACACTCCTTCTCACAAGGGTGATTACACAAATATTCCCCCCCATATGAGCCACTTATAGAGTATAGGGTGCAGTTGACCTTGTACAGTATTCAAATACACTTCATGCCTGAGTAGCCTGAAGAGCCCTCATGGACTCTCAGCAAATGTCCTCCCTCCCCTCTATATGTATACAGCAGGGGCATTCACTCTTGGGAGCAGGAGTGTTCCCTGTGAGTGCTCTTGTACTTAGGGGAAACCACTATGCAATTATTTCACTAAGATTGCAGTGATCTTAGTGCTGGAAAAGGAATAGTAAAGTGACCTCAGGTCCTGCTGTGCCTGACTGGCCTGCAACCACTGCATTAGATAGGGTAGACTGGCTAGGTCTTATGATATGTGCCTACGCTAAGAGCGCAGGGGTAGAAATCCCAGGACCTTTGGAATTAACCTCCAGGATGACTGGGTGGCTTCTGTGTCGTACTGGAAGTATCTAGTTGTATGATGTTAAGAAATGCCCCAATATCCTACACCAGTGCATAATCACGGAAGTTTGGAAGCACCCACATTCAGGAAAGGTAAATGACATGCGACTCCTGGGAAAGGATGTTTACCTGTTTAGAAATGTCATACTTGACTGTTGTGAAAGCTTGAAGGACGACAGTAATAAACATGTTAACCAGGATTATGCCCACCACGATGGTGAAGGTGAAGAGAAGAAGCGGTCCGAACACACGGTGTGTCTCCACCATGGTGTAGTAGTCAAACTTGTCTGTAATGTACCATAATTATACACAGTTTGAGTCCCAAACATTGTGTTGTATGCAAGATTTAATATATGATATGGTGTAGTTTACAAACTGTTAAATACCCTGTACAGTTTCCGTCCCCTCCATAATGGAGAAGTTAAACTTGTGTGTAATGTACAGTTACAAATAGGATCTATGATGATGTAGTAGGCAAACCTATCTGAACACTACAAACGTACAGAATCTACAATAGTCTGCTGAAGGTCCCATGCTCCTACACATTGCTTCAACAAACTAATTATTGTCATCTCTATACGCCATTGACAGAATACCTGTTGTAAGAAAATAGACCGTAATTACTAATTCAAGTGACCTTTCCTTATAAATTTCAACTATCTTGAAAGGACTGTTTGTAACCTAATTGCATTATATGCAATATCAACTGTCATCGAACACTTCTCCTTGAATAATGATAAAGTTTACAGACAAATAAGATTGCAAAGATTAACCCTTTGCCGTTCACTGTTATGTTGCATATATCCTCATCTAAAAATTACAATATCCTCCGGGCCTCCCCAGCCCCAGGCCATCTTTAAAAGGGGTCTATGTCTTGCTTTTTTATCCTCTCTGAGTGTGGGTGGTGTCTATATGCGCGGGCACTGGCACATATTCATTCCTTGAATCTCCTCTTTCCTGTCCCCTCTTTCTTACATATGTCTGGTGTCCATATGCACGGGCACAGGCACATGTATTCCTTTGTGACATGATGTCTAATGTACTTTTTCCGCCATGAATAAGACCTTAGCTGTCGGCTTGGCGTAAACAACCATTACTCACTCTCACTCAATATCCTCCTCCTCTTGAGCGAATTACATAAGTAGACACATTCTCAAGGAGCACCAAATGACTTCGAAACTGCTACAGACGGTGGAACATGATAGTTTGCTAATGAACATGTATACATGTTTATTGGTAACCTACAGAAAAAGTTGTCGACCTCACTGCACCTATGGCTATACAACCATAAGAGCAAGTTAACTTTACTTGGCATTTCATCTTGTAGATCTACAAAACCCTGAGTCTATTATGTATAATAGGCTCAGTTTTTTTTTGTTTTTTTTTGTGAATCCTGACGCAAAGGTCTTGAAATGAGGTACAATTACATATAGGATACTAGTTCATTGGTGATCTTCAGATCATTGATGTATGATCAATTTCTAAAATACATTTTGTCTACCTCATCATCGATTTCCCTGTCTACACAGAGAAAAGAAGACTGATCGCTTTGACACATACTGCACAGGTCACGATTGTCTCCCACATGACATGCATGGAAGGCATGTTGAATGAGGTTGACACTCTCACATTTGGTTTGTCAACTCCATTTGACATGCGTAATGAAAACAGTTGTCATGATGACATATTTGCCATGTCCCAATGACATGTGCTCTATGTGTCAAATCAAGTTGACATGAATATACATGTCATTTTGTCAGGAAGACTTTTTTCAGTGTAAAAGAAAACACGGTTGGTTCAATTAGTACGTTGTCAAACAAGTTCTAAAGGAGAGCACTTAGCGATACTGGTGTTAGATAACTCCCCACCCCCTGGTAGTATTTTACAGAAAGCTTTAATAAGAAGTGACCAGTAAACAGCGAATAGTTTCATGGCATTCAATATCACATCTTGAAAGTAATGTGCATTTTTTACAAGAGTTGAGTGACAGTCTTCTAAGACATTACCATCATCACAACCTTCCGTTTCACTGAACAGGACTCGACTAGAAATTCTCAAGATCTAGACTCGAGAATTTTCTCAAGTGTAAGATGTTATGGCGTGCCCAAATTCTGGGGAAATTCATGTTCTCTATTCTTGTTGTATTCACAAGTCGGGACTTGAGAAATTCCTGAGAAATTCTCGAGATCTTGTTCAATGGGGTCTGAATGATTAGAAATTCACATAATGTGTTCCTAGAACTAGAGTCATAATCTGTCAAATTCCATACCTTCAAGTGGTTATATAGTACCAAGCTGTTCTTTGTTTTCATGTAACCTTTCCCTAAGCCCTTATACAAGGGTACGTCCTCATTTGAGATGGTTCTTCAGTATTGAAGTAAGGCTTTAAGATCCCCTCATCGCAAGTGCTTATGAATCAAGACCAACGCTTTTTTATTGGGACATGGTGCTCTCTCTATAGGCATATACAGAATGCCACATAAAATGATTATTTTTGCCTTAATTTAACATTAGTTCAACCCGTCAATGCATAATAACTCCAGGTCCAATTCCTGATGCAACAATGCAAAAGAAAAACTGACACTGGAAAAATATGTAGGGTGTGTTGGGTTACATTGACATGTATTTTAAGGAGGTTGGCGGGGACAGGACAATGGTGATACCGCAATAATACCAATATTATCGTCAGATCATCACAATTGTATCAGGTGTCTTTTTCTCTCCAGAGGAAAATGACATTTGGTCGCCCAAAATCATGAAGGCGGCCCTTGAGGGTGTTTCTAAAAGCTGAGGCGTGAATTTGCACGGTAGTTACTCCAGACATTTATGTTCTCCTTTAGAGTTCAGAAGGCACTGACCTCCTGGGAGTGAAAATATTGAATCTGAATTTCCTTCCTTCAGTAGGGCTACCAGTGCAGAGAGTGCTCCTCTGTACACTTTGTACAAGCCTTGATGAGTGCAGAAGTGACGAACTTTCTTGGTTAACTTTATGGGGCCTTTTGTCAGTTGGAGGCATTGGAGTAAGAATGGTCACACGATTCTCACCTTTGTATACAAAAATTAAACTGAGGGCCGAATGATGGCCGTCAGTCAGTAATGGAAAGCATAGGGACAGTATCCTTAGGGTCCCCAGCTTGTTAGTTCTATTAGAGCTTGGTTTTCGCTATCTTGGTTCCTAATTCAGCCCTTTTTTTTCTCATTGGAACGCTCTGAATCCTGTGTTGAGATGTTAAAACTTGAAACTTGACTTGAATCTTTTAAATTCCAGTACAACTTCACACCGAGGGTCAAGGGGCAGAAGACGCCTGTGACTTCTTGACCTTATTCATGGTCACGTGACCATTCTGACTCTTCTAGGCCTGACTCTTCTAGGCCATGATGCTTCCAACTAACGAAAGCTCCAATGGACCATGTTCATGAAAATCTACTTTTAGAAACACACATGAGAAGTGAGTGACACAAAGAAAGTAGCTCCTCAAACAAAAGCGACTTCGAACTCTTTGGACAGAAACTGTTGGAAACACCCTCCTGGTGAGCAATGACAAGGGTACAAATTAATACAGCAATTGAGGTTCTCTGCACGGTCCTTTAACAGTGATCAAAAATAAGTATGTGGAAGTTGGGAGAAGAACGCACCCCACCCCTTCAGAAGGGTCAAATAGATTCCTCAGTCAGCCATTCAAAGGGTTGAAAGCCACCATTCCGATGTTTAAAAATTCATCACTCACTTTAAATGAAAACATATGTATACATACTCAGCATGACAGAAAACAGGGTCTGGAGGGTCTTGACGAAGGTCGAGTAACCCATGAGGTAAGGTCCAAAGATGTGGTACGCCGTGAAGACAAAAGCCAGGAAGGCTACCATGAACATACACATGAACTGGAACATGGGGCCCAGCGAGTAGCGCAGTGTGCCAGTCAGCATTGACATCTTTTTGTTGAAGCGAACCACATTGATTGTTGGTGGATAGCCCAGTCACCAGAGCAAACGGGTAGACGAATGCCTGCAGGAGATGGACAAAAAGAGGCATACATGCTCCATTTCACTAAAATGTTGAGTTTGAACCATTGCTGTTTTTTTCTGCACATTCGTATCACTGAAATCGCAATATTTACCCTGGTGCTTGTGCCCATTGAAATGCAACAAATGTATACAAAACGTTTGAAAGTGGTTTTCACATTTGCATGAATTTATAATTCTATTTGTGCAAACATCATGAATCATCTTTACATTCAAATGTGTGTTTTCACCATATGGGTGATTCTTCTAAACTGCCACACCTTTTGTTTTTTGGGGCGGGTCTTTTTGGATACATGTGGCCTTAGAGTACAACTTATCCTAATTCTGGTCTCATTTGCAAGAAAACACCTAGGGCTTCAAAAGGATGGCACATTTGCGTATGTCGGAACAATACTTTTTGAGATTATACACACTTTATTAGTTGAATTTAACTAATAAAGTGTATATTTCGGGAATTTGTTACAATAAATTTACCCAGATAACACTCCCTCTAAGCACCACCCCCCCCCCACTAGAATATTGACTGAAATCATTGTTGTAGATTTCAACCTGTATAGTATTCAAAACGAGTCCATTAAAGGTGCAACACTGCAAAGATGACATAGTCAAAGTTGTGGTACTTGTTTCTATACTCACCTCATGCCATACAATGTTGTAGTCAAAGTTGTGGTACTTGTTTCTATACTCACCTCATGCCATACAATGACATAGTCAAAGTTGTGGTACTTGTTTCTATACTCACCTCATGCCATACAATGACATAGTCAAAGTTGTGGTACTTGTTTCTATACTCACCTCGTGCCATACAATAACATAGTCAAAGTTGTGGTACTTGTTTCTATACTCACCTCGTGCCATACAATGACATAGTCAAAGGTTGTGGTACTTGTTTCTATACTCACCTCGTGCCATACAATGACATAGTCAAAGTTGTGGTACTTGTTTCTTTACTCACCTCATGCCATACAATGACATAGTCAAAGTTGTGGTACTTGTTAGGTTCAGAGGAGACCTTCTCCACCATCCTGCGGCTGATGAAGAGTCGATAAAAGAACATGACGATTGTACCAACACTCAGTGACAGGACCAGCACCTTGAACCAGTTAGCTACCGACTGTAATTATCAAGACCATTATTCCCATAAACAGTGTAAAGTGGTCACTAAGATTCTGACTCACAGGATCATCAGTTATTGAAAGATTTTGTAGAGCAATCGTAGCACTGCAAGGATTAGTCTGTACTGATATGGGGCAGTTGTTGTTTTTTCATCTCTTTTGCCATAGAATTCTTCAATTCTATTAATGTGAATAGCCAAAGGAAAGTATTTAATAAGTGAAAGGCTAAATCAATATTTGTCAAAATGGGACTGTAATCCAATACTTTCTTATTGTTTCCAACAAACTGAGCATTGCTAACTGTATTTGTTTACAGACTGTTTGTTCAGTATTCAAATAATAAAACATTGAATTGAATTGAATAAAAGCTCTCTTTAGATAAAACAAAAGAGGTGGGAGTAGATTCAAATTATCAAAACACAGGTCTTCCACAGGGCAAATAGGTTGTAGCCTATAGATAACAGGATTTATGTCATGGCAGTTACTATCGTTACTATAGAGTTTGAGTTTGAATAGTTTTATATGACAAAAGATCAATTCAGTTAAAAATAGCTGTTCGTCTGTGCCAAAAAAAGGTCAACAAATAGTAATGAACATAGCATCAATACAAATATGTCAAAAATAAATCAAGGTACATGTACATTATTATCATGTCAGCATCGAGTGATTCATTGGGACTTTCACAAGTGGCCACCCAGTTAAAGTCAGTGTCATTTTGTCCTGTATTTTCGTATTAGCCCGCAATACATACACAGGTTCTATAATACTGTTTGGGTCTCTGCTTAGATCATACATAAGCCTCAACAACACTTTCTTGTGTCGTTCACATAGTATTTTACAAACAGCTCTTGCTAATGCCCTTGTTATCCAACGCTTTTTTTTCTTAGTCTATATAGCCTGACCAAGGCTGCATCTCGTTTTTGTTGCCGAACACCCCAAACGATAGATATTTATCAATATCTACTCCGAGGTAAGAGAATACATCAACCATCTCAAGCGTACTCCCTTTCATTGAGATATTCGGTATTACAATATCAATTCTATCTGAATATGACCATAATATCTTTGTTTTCTCCGTATTCACAGTTAGATGCTGTTTTGTGCACCAATTGCATATACGATCAAGGTCCTCATTAAGCAGCGCTGCCAGTACATATACATCATTACCTGATGAGTATACCACAAGATCGTCAGCATACAAGATGAAATCACAATTTTGGACTACATCCTTTATACCGTTGATATAGAGAATAAACAAGAGCGGCCCGAGCACGGACCCTTGTGGTACACTGCATTATACCTGCAGAGGGCCTAATTGTACTCCATTGGCTTTCGTTCTCTGTGTTCTGCGTAAAAGATAACTCTCAAACCATTTCCATACACCCTCAGAGCATCCAATTTTATGCAGTTCATCCAGCAATAGCAAGTGACTTACCACCACTGATAAGTCACCCCTATTACGTGCCTCGTAGAGAGATTGAACTAATTTGAACACCGAATCATCAGTCGATCTACCAGGAACAAAGCCAAATTGCTGTTCAGTGAGGATTTTTTGCTTTGTGAGGTGTCCCAATAACTGTGAGTAAATTTCTCTTTCAATTAATTTGGATACAACATTTAACTGACTCACTGGTCACCAATTGGTCAATTTTGTAGGGCGTCCGCTTTATGGGAGTGGGGTACTTAATGCTTCTTTGAAGCATGTCGGTACCTCACATTCATCTATAGTTTTGTTGAAGATTTCCACCAGCACACTTGGACTGCCTTCAAGGTATCTCTGACAACAATTGGTTTTACTTTTTCAATGCATGTGGATTTGTTCAGTTTAATTGCTTTGATCAATTCACACGCTCTTTCACTTGAGATGTGCTTAAAAGCAAACTGCTTGTCTACATCATGAAAATCCCGCAACTCTCTGATATGATTTTCCCTTTCATTCTCGATATCGTCAACCAACAGTGTACTGACAATCTTGTTTGCAAGTTCACTCCCGATATTCACATAGTACTTGTTAAATACCTCAGCGACATGTGCACCCTCGACAGTAGTTCCACTATCCAGCTCTATCTTTATATTCGAGGTTACCTTTTTTCCTTTCCATAACTCATTTACCATGGCCCAGAAACTTTTTGGGTCATTAATGTATTTTTCTAGATCACGACTTATTTCTTCCATGATGTTCTTATCGAGCATGGATCTGATACTTCTGTTGACAGCTCGCACTCTACCAAGATATGGGTTTGGCTCATTTTTCTTTAATTACCGCATTTTGTTTAATAACAACTTCTTTCTCCTTATTTCTCTGTCAACTTCTGCACTAAAACCTTTTGGGCGCGCTGGGTTAATGACAAAAGATTTCACTGGATGATTCATATCAAGATACTCAATTTACACTTACTCAATATACACTTTGTTGGCATTATCTGCAATACCCGGGTCCCAAACCCTTTCACCAGCCTTCGCTTTGAGATTTTCTGTGTTGTAACCTTTGTAAGATCGACCGTGAATTTTGACCTTCTTTGATTTTATAATTTCTTTTGTTTTTTTATGGCAAACACTGGTCTATGGTCCCCCACAAGGTCAGGAATCACACTGTATTGCACAGTATGAGGTGTATTTGTGTAAATATGGTCTAGAGTTGAACGGAAATATGTTGACCTCATGCTGAGATATTTCAATTTAATGCGTTTTACAAAGGACATCATGCTTTTGTATTTCTTTGACCTTCTGTTTGCAGCATTTACATTTATATCTCCTATACCATTGTACCAATACCAATAACACAATTTAAGTCACAATTCAGGTTAAAAACAATATTTAGTAATATGAACGAGGTGCATAAATGGTGCAACAAAGAGCAACAGAGCGCTAGAGCAATATAGGGCATAAGTTGCAAAAGAGGTAGATTCCTCTATAGGTGGTAATCACATGTTTCAAAATACAGGCTACCAAGGTGCAGAACAACATGAGCACGGTGAAACTTGCCACCTTGCTTATAAATGTACGTGATTCACAGAAGAAACAAAGTGAACAAGGTCAAAATGGACAATAAATTACAATTTGCAATCACAACGAAAGGTATATAGTCAGACCAATTAATCACAAAAGAACTTAAGGTCAGCAGTATTGACTTTTATCATGTCCTACTTATATCTTAATATCTATTTTCAAAGAGACATATATTCTACTATAGATTAGTACTAGAACAGCCGTATTCCATGGGAGGCATGGAATACAATATGCTTGTATTCAATGGGGTCCGCCATCTTGGATTTTGAATGGAGCTGAGCTGTTTTTCTTTATCTAAAAGCAAAAATATTCCATGGTCGTGAACATTTGCCTATTTATTAATCTTCCAATCTTGTCAGAACCAGGGTGCTTTCTATGTACATAAAAACTATTCACAGGGAAAACAGACCTTTAGAAATAGGGGGAAGTCTAATGACATTTGAAAAGTGTATGGAAATTGACTCGATATGATTTACTTTGCATTCACTGTAAAACAGTGTTTAGGGATTAAACACCAGTGTTTAGAAGTTAAACACTTGGTTAAACACTTATTTGTTCCACTTTTCTCAACACTTTTTAAGTATTAAACGCGTTCAATTTTAAAGGTGTTTAACTAGGAAGTGTTTAACCAAGTGTTTAAATGCTAAAAACTTAAACACTTCAGTGTTTAGGTGTTTGAGAAGAAGTGTTTAAAAGCTAAACACCTAAACACTTCAAGTGTTTAGATGTTTAAATGTTGGTGTTGAGAAAATTTGGTCTGTATCTTTAAACACCTTTTTTGCAGTGTTGTCGTTAAAAGAAGGTAATATAAAAAAAATCTGTTTGTTGCCTGACATTTATCCCCTGACATTTAAAATGGGTGATTCAAAAACAATTATGGAAATCTATACATGAGGATTTTGCTTTGACTTAGTTAGAAATGACTCATCCTTGTTATGCTGGGTCTATAACAATGGACCTTCCTTTTACTTCCCTGAGTAAGTAAGCTGGCCCCACAGTGACCATAATAAGGTGTATATCCAAGAGACACATAATCTATTCTTGTCCATTCCAATAGTCATATATTATATACTGCTTACCCACCACCCAGATCCCTCTTATCTGCCGCTCTGAAACCTGGGCTTTTTTTTTTTTTTTTTTTTTTTTTATCTAAATATGGATGTCACTGATCATCCACAGAGATTAGTCTCTATGCATATGTGAGCATGACGAGATTAAGTAGATCAGTCATATTAGTGCAGGCACTATTGTAGTATAAATTTATGCTTTTTGTGATAATTTGACAGAGAGCGGGTGTCTCCCTTGGTATGTTGAAAACATAATCTCCAAAAGCACGCAAATAGAAGACTTCACGGCGTATACCCTCATGCATGGGGACTGAGGGAGCGAGTCACATCTTTAATACACCATAACACCTCACAGAGTCTCATGAATGCTACATTGACAGCTGACCTATGCCACTCCTATAGGCTTTGCCCTAAATCTAACTAAGGCCTTTGAATTTGATGACCTGGAGGGTCTTGCCAAAAGATAACAAGGATGAACATCTCTAAAAAATTTCAGACAATGCTCAGGAAAATGTGCATGGCCTAACTCGTTTTCATGGTATTGACAAAAAAATTAACAGCAGAATGTATGGAAAACTCGTTTTGAGGTGTCAAAAAACGTGCACGTTTTATCAAAACGATTATCAAGACAATCTTTTAGCAATACAAAAACGTGCACGTTTTCCTTTTTTCATGTCTCTGTTTTGGCAAGACCCTCCAGAGGCTATTGCTTTTTGATCCTGACATTGCTAGCTCTAAACTTTGAGGGGAGCATGAGCTTAAATCCACGGGGAGTTCTGAAAGGCATTTCTTAAGATGGTACGACTGAACACAGCCACTAATAGTTGAAACCCTCAAAATTTAAGTAGGTAATCGTAGACCTGTAATGCCATGCAACTGCTCCGTACGATCAGCACTTAATGTAGTAATTCCAGAGGGTTTGTTTGGGCAGTTGTACCAGTACAATCAGTGTAGTGACCACTAGATACAATGCTGTAATGGCATTAGAGTTATGGGTTCCCACTACAATTTGAAGGGGTCTAGTTGTACCATCGATATCTTGATAAATCCCCCCTGCCCTTCAAATGATTCTTCTATTTGGGAACTGTTGCAAATGGGAGCCTTGATATTAAAACTGCAAGCCAGTGAGGGAAATACAATGTTAAATAAGATTAAAAACATGCAAGAGAAGGTATCTAAATATCTAGATTTTAATTTGTCTCCCAATCTGCAAGAGCTTCCCAACCATGTCACCTCGCTGAAGCTGTTTTGCCTCCTGCAATATGCAAAGAGGGCAAAGGATTGCAAGAGATTACTAAATTGCAGAAACCTTCCAGTAGAAATCGTGTCGTGGGGTTTGACCTTTTGTGCTTTAATGGGTATGCTCTCTTGGTCACCACTTGGAGAACTACAATATAGATGTTCACGGGTCACGGTCGCGGTGGAGCTAAGCCACTACCTGAGTGTGAGTGAGTTGTTATCTATAGTGGACCAGCACTGGAGGGTGCTGCACATAGGGGAAAGGGTAGTTTTGCCAAAGAGGTGCCTCACCTGCAGCAGTCACTTTCTTTGCAGTCCTAGATTTCTCGAAACTCAAAAAAAACGAGCTCTACAATGAGAGTAACACAGTAAGGTAGATGCTTTTCCCTTAAAATCAGTGGTTTTAAGTCTAATGTGGTAAGTACAAGCCGAATCGTGAATCAAAGTATCACCTTTTAACATGAGGGGTTACCTACTTAGCAGGTTTGGGACGGGGATATCTTGTTAGGACACACCAGGATAATAGTACAATAGTCTGATTTTAGTCTGTACTAAGATTCTGATACCATGCACAGTCTTAGGATGTACTGGGATCTTAGTTCACTTGTGTGTGCACTGGACCATGACACTCACCTCTGCAGGTGTATGGGCCAATCAGAGCCTTGGTCACTGGGCCATGACACCTATGTGTGCATACATTATTGGGGTCAAACGTGGGATGGTGAAACCACTCCACTTTTTTGTACTTGCATTTATATTAAATGATACATTTACTCCCTTATTAAACAACACTTGGCTAAAATGAAAACGAAATTTTGTAGGTATTTATCTATTCTTTAATCTTGTGGGTTCATATTTATTAGCAAATCTAACAAAAAATTAGCAAATAGATTTTACTATACCAGGACTAAGGGGAACTTTATACATATAGCCATTTCTCAGAGAATATTCTGTTTTAGTTCTGTAAAAAAAGTACATATATAAAATATAGACCCCATGTACTTTAGGGGACTTTAGAATTATGTATTTTGATGAAGAAGTTAGAGAAATTTATGATAAATCAGTGTACTAAGTTCTTAGTACACCCCATGATCAGGGACTAATCATTCAATCTGAGGGCGTACTAAGAAACAGGTTAGTCCTGAACCTGCTTAGTGCCCACTTTAGCTTATATGTACAACAGCCCCCAGAATTTGCTTATCACAAAGAGCACAGACATGAAACTCGAGGCATGTGTGGAGTAGCAACTAAAGTGTCCGAGAGCTAAGTGTTAAGGTCCTTGACCACCCCAGCTGGGTATTAGTGTGAACTGCCTTCTACCACCAAGGTTATACTAATAATGCCCTTATCAAAGGGGCTGATGGTGAATATCAACTAGGCATAGTTAAAATGGATACCCCACGCAAACGCATTAACTGTATAAGGTACCACCCACCACATAGCAATTGCTTTAACATTTTAGGCAAAAAGATAAGGACACCCCCTACTTTCAAGGGTTATCAAAAGGCAGGGCAATATAAGTTCTTATGACGTTACAGACGACGAAATATAATGTTAACAAACCTTTAGCTCGAATCCCTTGATGCAATGTATCCACCAAAGGTTCTGTAAATGAGGGATTCTTACAGATCAGGGCTGTGGAATGTACTCTACATTTCAAGGAATCTAAGACTCCATTGCAAATGGCAAGTCCCACTGTTGCAATAGAAATGGCAATGCAGTTTTGCCATTGGGGCTACCCAGCAAATTGTCGTGAGTCCTCGTCAACGTGTGTGAAGTGGCTAACACATGTCGTTAGATGGAACACGACGTTGTTATAGCACAAGATCACCAGGAATAGCGATTGCTATGCCATGTGAGTCTAACACACAGTGGCGAAAGATGACGGAATGAGTTATCACTCAAAAAGGAGTCACCATTGATGACCAATCATGGCGACAGATGATGACAATTTGCTGGGTAGGTTGTTGAAAAGTGGGTACCATACTGTGCTGGATAAAACTGGAATGAATAAAACGCCTCTGTTACAATGCTCACACTATTTAATTACCTTTTGGATCAAGCCATAATTCTTTGTGTTGTGTTATTAGAAGCCTATTCAACCGATTACTAACTGAAAAGGGCAAGTATATCTGACTGCACTGTTGGATGCAGAATTGTGATCTTGTAAATTAGGCAGAACCCCATTTTCAGAAACAGCCTGTTAAAGTTTAAGAAAAGAAAAAAATCATAGTTGGAGGCATAATAGTTGGAGGCAGCATATTAAAAAACAATATGGTTCTGATAGTATCAGTAACAGCGCTGACTACTCCTAAATGTTCAGAATGTAACGACAAATGAAAGTGTCAGTACCTTGGTTGTAACACAAGAAAACATTCTGTAGAGGTATAAAAGACTGTGGGGGTCTCTAATTGGACTGCTACTTCCAGGTCATGCATGAGTCAAGCATACAATGGATACAGACATAAAAGAACAGCCACCTTGTTTCATTTTCTATAGTCTGTGTCCATGTATTTGACATATACAGACAAATATGCCCTGGACATATGGCAATAGTTTACAAAGGCCCTATCATCATCAGAATTTAGAGTCTCCCACACAGAACGACGTGATTAATGTGCTCAGGAAAATGCCATAAGTCTGTATTCTCTTAAACCTTAGTTTGGGTATCATACTGATATTGTCCCTGGATGCGCAGGTATAATTGGTACATTTGCTCATAATTGACATCAATCATCTACGAAACCACCTGCCTAATGTGGGGTTTTGGAAGTACCGGTGTTTATAGGCAATACCTATCACCTGGCCCCTAGATACCAATTAAAAGTAGGTGAATGACTCACTTTTCCAATTATGTAAAAGGTGTATTGCTATCGGTAATCACAAGGTGATAAAAGATCGGGATTTTTGTCTTCAGAATGAGAAATATATATAGGTAATAATTGCATTTTCAGAATTACATCTCCAGCAGGCTCTACTTCAGTTTTTTTAAAAAAAGACTTAACAAATCATTGACGCCTTAGGCTTATAAGGCCTAATATAAGCGATGGGATTTGAGGGCCTATCAACTGCAGTGGATACCAATCATGTGGATAGAGGGGTTAAGATTGTTCAACGTATATGGCTACGGGAATGACAAGGCCTAGAAATACAGGTTACAATAGACGTACAGGTATTGTGGCTAAGAATAAGTGTCCTCTATGACCCCACTAGCATCTGAACCGACTGGTATTAGCTGAGCAGGGTATAGGGTATACACAGCAGGTAATTAGACAGAGATGTAATTAACTCTTATGAAAATCATTTCTGCAGTGCTTATACTCAGATACCTGATAGCCAATGCAGGTCCATGATGATTCTGTATACATTTATTTTCTTTACATATCTATTCCCCCTACAAGTACGTCTAGTACACCCCTATATTAAAGTTCAGAAGAACTACAAGTTGTATACTGCTGGTGTGGGATTGCCCCCCCCCCCCGTGACCGTGACACGTTCATATCTTGACCTCCCTATTAATGTCTGTAAGCCTCGGCCATCAAGTATACGCACTGTTAACCTGATTAATCACACTTACCTTAAATCTGTATGACTGCACTACTTTGACCTCACATATGAGAGAAGATTACTTAATTTGCCTTGTCTAAGATGATAAGGTGCCTTAGGCATGGCTAACACCTTATACTAGCCATCAGCTGTTACCTAAACCCTTTAAGGGCTGCATAATTACATAAATTCATCATGTCCCTTTGGACAGAATGATGCACAAAATAAATTGCCGAAGAGTTTGTGCATCATAGTGACTGTAAAATAAGTGTTGAATCTACCAGAGATACTAGTAAAACTGAGAAAAAAAACACAATTGCATTGTAGCAAAGCAGTGTAGTTTCTACAATGAAGCAGTACAACTCTGGCACAAGGATCTTACCATTATTTCGACGATTTCACAGTGCATTCTAAGGTCGATGGACAATGAAAATCCTGTATTACCTTCATTGTGAATTCGTGTACTCTCTGCCGTTAAATGGTTAATAATATTGATTGTACTCACCTTAAAGTAAGCCTTCCGCGCACGGCGCAACTTCCGGATCTCCTTATAGATGAAGTAGAGTATAAAGAACAAGACGAGCAGCTCGGTGATAATGTTGATGTAGGCCTGGTCCCCCACGTACGGATTCAGGCGGAGAATGTAGAACTTGAACGTTGGGTGGATTCCTGAAATTATGCACAGACTCAGTGGGCACAGAACTTTGTTTGAATCAACTCTGAAATTATGTTGATCATGGTTGATTAGAGTAATTCCAACCAAAGAGACAAGGATAGATGAGAGAAAAACACAGCGCAATGTCCATGATATCTACACGTTAACTTACACAAATAAAAGACTTGACATATTCCCCCTAAGGCAATTTTTAAATTTGTCCACCCATCTCATGTTTCAGGGTAATTATTGCTTGGGACTTTCAACTCCGAAGATATTCGGGCTAGAAAAGAATTGTTGTCTAAGATGGAAAGGGAAAAGTACAGATGGAATGCTGGGAGGAGAATAATGAAAAGCCTTAAATGGTTTTGTGTATATGAGCTAATCACTATTTGCATCTACTTTGATGACATTCATTGGATTGCTTTTTAATTCTTTCAGTGCTGTAAGCCTCGATGCATGTTTTGGTTTCGTCGAGAAAATTCCCACCATTGAACTTAGCATTACGCCAACTCTCCAGGATTCCCCTTGAGGTCTTTTCTCAATGAACTACGATCTCACACAACCCTACGACGTGAAATATCAATTATTTTATATGGGGATTTTGGTAAGACTTGAAGGGTGCAGTCGACGTTGTAGTGTGTTAGGAAATAACCTCCGGGGGATGTTGATGCGGCATATAATCTACTGACCATACGTTTTTCGCATTCTGTATGCTAAAGTGGCATAGCCCGATGGTTGGGGCCAAAAAATCAATCTCATTAAAAATGAACCAGACTATTCAGATAGATCAAACTTCATACAGTACATATTTATTTGATTGCCTAACCCATATTTAGGCTCATAATATTTGAAGGTATTGTCAGATTTTTACCCAATTGCATACCTTTGGTCTGTACGCCAAAGGTCCATCCATTGGAAATACACTGTAGAATGCCTATGGTGAGGTCCATGGGACCCCCTTTCTAAGCTTGTATTAGCTAAAATAGCAGTAAATGGAAGAGTGTATGGAACACATTTCGACAGGATTTCAAAAATAGAAAAAAAAATCACTTCAAGTCCCATGCTTTTCCAAAGTTGTGTAGTTGTGTAGGCGTGTGATTGTGAGATAAAGGAGAAAAATAGAAATCTGAAATGCCAGGACAGATGGAGTCAATAGATCTGACTATCAATTTGGAGATATACTTACATTTCAAAGAATGCCTCCACAATGATTATAACATATGCACCTATATGGACAGGGATAATTAAAATTAACATATTCCTTTACGTCAACAATTTTGCAAATTCTGCTCAACCTACATCATAAATTATAGGCTTGTACGTTGGAGCACCGTTAATTAAAATTGTGATTAGATTGGTCTGGAGTTATTTTAATCATTGAAATTGTGACAGGTAAGTTACTATAGAGATTGGTTTGGAAACGTATGTGCACAGACACAGGTCGCAATGCTTAAATCATAAAACTTAAAGTCGAGGTATCCACCTCAGCCAATGCTTCACCAGGTAGGCATTTCAACATCGTACGACTGAAAACAGCCACTATTTTTTGTAACCCTCAAAATCAGAGTAGATGATCATAGGTAATTCGGGAAGCCTGCTCTGTACAATTAGCACTAAATGTAGTGTTACATAGGTTTTGGTTGGGCAGTCGTGCTCATGCAATCATTAGTGACCACTAGATGCAGGGCTGTAATAGCTTTAGGGTGAGGGATCCCACTATGATTTATAGAGGTCTATAGTTGTACCATCTAGAGAAATATCTTCCATGCAGGGATGTATTTACGTTGAATATTATGCCTTGAACTCTTCGGTATGCATGACATCGATTTACCAGTATGTATGTTTTCTCACCTCCAGTTTCCAAGAACGCTTTGGCTACCATGCAGGCACCAAAGAGGTTGACATTGGCGTTGTAGACCAGGAACTCCAGGAAAATCACCCGTGTATACCGGTCCAGCCACCTATGAGGTTATTTATTGAAATATATCTATATGCAGTACGTCGAGTCTGAGTAAAAAAGAATATTGCTGAAATATACACACTAACCACGGGACTGGGTGTCTTGAGGATAGTGATAGTGCATACCCCTATCCTTTTCTGCATTTTCTGAACATTAAATTGCATAGGATTTTGTGGATTTGCATCAGAGATTCACTTATCACACTTCATTATGAACATACATTTTAATTCTTTCAATTGTGTGGCATGAGAGGGCCGGTTGCTAGCGACTGAATGCCAATAGAATAAAAACGTTCTTTTTCATGTTATTTTTTTCCCAACAGCCATATAGGATGGAATATAATCAAAATTGATAGTTTTGATGATTTGCAATCAATCTAGAGATATTTTGAGTATGAGTTTGATTTAATCTCTACTCATTAAAGGTTGTTGACCTCGAAGTACAAAAGAATGCTGTCACCTATTATGTAAGATATTTCTATGTGAATTTGTCAAGAGTTTCAATATTTCTTGTTTGTGGACTTTATTGATCAAAATAAAGCCTAATGTAAATTCAAGACTTTGAGTATATGAAGCACCATTTGGGGTATGATATTTCAATAAAGGACCATCCCATGCCCTTGTGTGTAGGTTTCTATTATGAGGATTCCCGCTTAGCGGATTTCTTTGTGGGCTGACCCCTGCTGAAGCTGATACCTTGCGAGATAAGGACTGATAACAGCAAGCTGATGGGTACCAGGTGTTATGTAATGCACCCTGAAAAGTCGGAGTTTAACACCTGCCAAACCCTGTACATCATATGTGGGGGTACAATATGGTTTTCTCAGGGTTATTTTAAGGCCCATATTCTGAGATTTTGTCTTTTGTCTAAAAGCCCTTGTGCTAATCCAGCCAATAATATATCTGCATATTCCAATATTGGAATTATAAATGCTTTTTACAGTAATACAGCAGTTGTTACATTATTAAATGCATTTGCTCTTGCCATGAGATATGTTCAAGAAGCAGCAGTTCTGATTTGACCTTTAACAAATTTATCATAATTTGATGCTGGATCTATTTAAGTGGGGAAGTGTGTCTCATTTAGTGTATATTTCAATTATTCCGGTCTACAGAGAATGTTACAGTACAAAAATAGGTTTAAAAAAAAAAGAGAAAATTCCCGAAAATCCTGAAAAAAGAGGGATTTTCTTCACTAGGCAACCTCCGAACTATCAAAATGGCATAGATCCTTGTCAATTGCCACCATGGGACAAGCTCTGGTAAGTTACCCACCAAGGATTAATGCACCTTAGTAGATGGTGTCAGTTTCAAATAATCGTTATATAAATGATGCCCCATCAGCGGATTACTTACAAGAGCCACATCTTTGCACTAGGACAGCAAGATTATCATGATAATTGAACTATTCTATAGGTCTTGAAGGATTAAAAGCTCAAAATAAATTACATCAATATGGTAGTCTGATACAGGGTATTCCTGAAGGCTCAACTTTATTTGCTTGACAATGGAGTCGTACACACCCAAAGTAATGAACTCTGACATCATTGTCTGACATTACTGTTGGAGTCATACACGTGCAAATTTGACTCTCTGCCAAATTATGTATATAATTATCTAAGTTGATTAATTTGATATATTAGAATACACATAATTACGGTGTAAACAACTGATAGATTTCGGAAGTATTGTATGGCATCTGAAATTGAATTAAATCTACAACAACTGTGCGTTGTAGTACTATTTCTCATCTGCTAATAGTTCGTTGTTACACAGTGACTAATGTCTCCATGATATCTACCTTTCTTCTCAGGTCAAATAGGTTACATGAAGCCAAACAGGGGAAGGGGGTATGTAAGGAATGTATTATCTAAGTATTTCTAGTTTGGTTAATATTATGTAGAACGTATGTAGAACAAGTGTAGCATTAATGTATATTTGATGTGTTACCCTCTATTTGAGCTACTCTCGTCTAAGCTGCAGGTCTCCGAAGTCTGGGGTTTATTTCAATATCACTGACAATATGAAAAAATAACTGACCGTTTGGCTATCTTACTCACAGTGCCGACACTGCCACTGTAATTCGGATTACGGTGTTTCAAGATGGCAGCAGCTGAGTTCAATCAGTTTCAGATCTATTAGATTGTGAACTCTGTGGCTACCATGCATATGTATGGCTATCTGAAGTTTCTAGATTCAAGGATTGATATCAAGGTTGATGACTTCTTTTGAGTTCATATGAATTAGTTTATGCAGGCAGCGACTTGCTAAAAATTGATGGTATTGTGTTAGTCAGAGAATGGTATCACTGTAATTCTGTTTTGAGTGTAAAATGAATTATAGTGATTCCAATAAAAACTGCAGATGTCTCCCACACAAAAACGGTTATATTTGGTAGTCAACATGACTTACCTATAGATATATCTGTCTCTTAGCTAGAATTCATGCAATACAAGTTCCTGGAATTCAGACTTATTACATTAAATCACACTGTGGGGCCTTTATGCAACAAAATTGCCTGTTTGCAGCAAAATGGTATCATTTAGCTGCATAAAGGCTCATGTGGGGCCTTTACGCAACAAAATCGGCATTATACAGCAAAAACCCTTTACGCAACAAAAGCCTTTCTGCAACAAAATCCTTTATGCCACAAAAACAACTTGCCTTTATGCAACAAAAACCTATAGGGTAGACTTATGTCCTTGCCTTTATGCAACAACACCTATATATTTATAATGGCTGCGAGTAACAAATAAGGTACAGGAATACCTTGCCTTTACACAACAAAACCTAAACAGTGGTCTTATTGATACAGGAACATCTTGCCTTTACGCAACAAAACCTATACAGTGGTCTTATTGATACAGGAACATCTTGCCTTTATTTTTGTTGCGTAAAGGCCCGACACACACCCCTTTTCACAAACTGACCTGCTGCCGTCTTGAGACACCACAATTCGAATTAAGACAATATTGACTCCTTCTAATGCCACCACTTTTGGAAAGTCCAAAGGGTGGCCAAATTAGAGGAGTAATATTTCCATTTGCAACACCGCGCACTCATAAGCAAATTGTATCAGTTCGATTATCACAGTAAGACCTATCATGTGTAACACTACAGAGTAATAGAATACTCCTTTTAGGGTTAACGAATAAAAAATAGTTTCACAACTTACCCATTATCAATGAGTTCCTTCATAACTGTTGTTGCAGAATCTTGCTGCAATCCCAGGTTGGCCACATGCCCACCCCCACTGTATGTGGCATGTTTTCCCAGGTACGGATACCTATCCAGCATCTCACTACTCTGGTAAGACCACATGGTGTCGTTCTTGTCACTGGGATCTTAACAGTACAAAGTAGGGAAGAAATCAAACAAATCCCAACAAAATACTAAAATGTTATGAGATTTTGCAATAGCTGAGGCTTCCTTTGTATTTGATTTCATTCAAATAAATAAAAAAAACAGATGGTACAATTCCCAATCCTCTTCCAGGCAAAACTGACAAAGGTTAACGAATTGATGTGCCGTGGCCATTTACCATTATCTTACACGAGTGGAGCATTGTTATCAGACAATGATGTGCTTCAAAGGAAATATTCCACACCCTGGGCATCATGGTTACTCAGCTACTGCCAGTATTATTTATCATGTTTAGTTTTGTAAAGAGCCCTTTGGACTGTTTTAGTGTCAATGTGGTCTGAAGGCCATTTCCAAATAATGCTAATTAACATTATTATCATTAACAAATGCCTTCCAGTATGTGTGACCAGGAGTGGACAAATCTAGTACCAACATTGTGGTGCCTGTCATGCATGTAACATAAATATATTTTGGATTCCATAATATTATAATCTATATCTATCTGACTGGTTCACTGGTACCCAGCCCTTCTTGTAGACGGCCTCGTCCTGATGAAACATGGAGTAACAAGGACCGCACACCATCTCAAACACATGAAGTGGCTTTGGACATGGCTCTGTAAAGATTATAAGGTAAATGCAGTTGTGATGTTGATTTTGAGTTTGAGTGCCCCTCCTTTCATGTCCATTCAAGGAACATCTGTTGTCATCGGCTTGGTTTCCTCTTGAGTAACCACCAATACTTGCTTTATTGTAGCTATTTTGATCAAAGAATGCCCAATCCCATGCTAAATTTAGTTGCTGAGGATGCCTGGTGTTATTTCCATCATGATGTAGTTTCTGATTTAGGGATTAAAATTTTAAGGACTGCAACTACCCTATAGAATACCATAACTTAATGTCTGCCTCATTTCCCCCATCTCTTCCTCGTCTTCTCCCTATCACTTTTTTCCAGTTGGGGGGGGGGGGGGGCACTGTACATTGGGCTGCATAGAGTATACATACAAACTTAAACTCCGCTTCCTTATTTTCATTGATTAGTAAGTAATATAGTAAGAAACATTTCATATTTTATTTCAATAATTTGGCATTCTTTAACATTCTGTTAAAGATTCGAACCTGGCTTGGTCCTGAGCAGTCTGAATCTGGGTTCCCCCATGATGTAGTTCTGGTGGCCAGCAATGTAACCCCTGCTCCAATCAGCAGACTGGTTATTGTAGACATGGGTCACATACATGCAGGACAGTAGTACCTTGTGTCCAAACTGCCACACCTTCTCACGAGTTGACACCTTGGTACAAAAAAATGATAGGAAAGTATAAGGGAGTGGTCAATTCTTAACAACAGGGGGCTTGGTGGATTCTTCATGCAGGCATTGATAACCTTTTGGCAAGGATTGTACAGTATAGGATAGGTCAGTCCATACAGTCCCATAGTGAAGGCCAACCCCCCCTGTACCCCCCCCCCCATGAAACTAGGTGACCTTGTATGTTCGGTATTGGGCCCTATGTAGGATAAGGGGGTTTATGGAGCTATCATGTATCTTCATGAAAGGGATACCAAATGAATCCAAAAATGTTGGTCTTTATTATCAGAACTTGACAAAAACGTACACGAAAATGATTTTTGATGAGGGAAATATTTTGAAAATGTACAAAAATGATATTGAAAATGATTGCAAATCTTTAAATATAGAACACATAAATCAGAGTCAATACCTCAATCCACATACCCAAATATCTGCCTATCTCTCAGTCAGGCAAGTTCTGGGCCTGTGTATTTTTCTGCCAATCCCACAGACAGCATATCAATTGTGTACCTATCACTCATCCTGCCTATCTCTTCAATCCGAAACATCTACAGTTCAATCTGGTTATCTCTGAAAAGGCCTAACTTATAATGCTTACCCCTCACCTTACCTTATCTCATTTGTTCCTTCTTTCCTTTAGTCTACCTATCCTCAATCTGCCTATCATTCATTTATCTATCCCTCATGGTGACTATCCCTCAGACCATCATGTTTAATCTGCTCTGTTTGTCTGCTATATAAGCCTTTATTGTTTAACCCTTTCACCCCTGGATTTCCGTTACTCTATGGGATTTGCGTGCAAATCCTGCTTTATCGTGTTGAAGGGGTTAGCGGTAGATTCCTTACCATGTCTACTATTTCAATTTAACCTATCCCTGATAATGCCTATCATGTAGCCTACCTATCCCTCATTGTGCCTATCCCCCAACTCTGCACATCCCTCATATTTTACTTGCATATCTATCCCTAGGATGCATGTTTTCTTCTTTTTACATTTGCTCATCTTACAGGGTTCTCTGTGCCTATTCCTCAAATTGATAATTGCTCATACTGCCTATCCCTCTTGCTACCCATCCTTACCTATCCCCCATGCACTCTATACAGCTCTCTTACCCATATCATCTCTCTTTACCTACTGTCACAACCAACCTTCATTATGATGACCATGGTTACAGTCCACCTTATTCATACATCTACCTATCATTCATGCTGCATATCTTTCAGTTTACCTATATAATGATATAATTGGAGGATAGGCATAATGGGGGATAGGAATATTTCACAAGGCATAGACCTGGAGACAGGTGGAAGAAATTGAACACAAACTGAGATTTGTATAGACAGAGCGGGTTAGATTTACTGAGCTGAAATGGTAAGAAAACCATATGGAGAGCATGAGGGATAGGTATTTCTTAAAAGGATTGGTAGCAAGGGTGATAGGTAGCATGTGCAATATCTAGTCTGAGGGATAGGCACAGAGAGTACCTTGTAAGATGAGCAAGTGTAAAACAAGAAAACATGGGTGCTAGCGACACGTGTGCAAGTCAAATATGAGGGATATACACAATTGGGGGATAGGTATAATGAAGGCTAGGTAGGCTTTATGATAGGCATCGTTAAGGATAGGTAGGATCAAAATGATAGACATGATAAGCAATGTACTGTTAACCATTAGGGCCTAAATAAACAGATGAACAATACAGTTTAAACATGGTGGTCTTAGGGATAGTCACCATAAGGGATAGGTAAAATGAATGAGGTGATTTGTAGCATATAATTTTTATGGCACCCTATGGATATCTCAAAATTGAGCGCCAATATGCACTTTTTAAATTAGGTATAATAGATATGTTTGGTCTCCGTTTTTTCTTCGGCTGTTGTACAGTGTAATTTGAATCAGATCGTCCTAAGCTATCTTTCGATAGGCTCAGCAGGGCATAGCTAATTAGCTACGAATAGCTGTCAGTTTCACTGTCAGTTTCTACTGTCAGCTGTTCTTGTCAGTTACTAGTTGCCATAGTGGGAACCAATATGTGTCTGATGCTGTTCTTACTGATGGCCTGCTTCTAGCCTTCACTGGCTTGCCTCCTACTGCAGCTTGCTCAGCTTTGTCATGATAAAGTGCCTCAAGGTGGTTTTGGCTACTTTTACAATTGCCTGTCATTGACGTTAGCTGCTTCTACGCATTTTTAGCTGCCAACGACTTAATTTGACTGTCAATGACTGCCATTGACTATCAATAGCTTGCTTTTTTTATCTCAACAAATAAAATAACCTTTCCACAGAAGGGATATGGGTAGTCTTCTTTAGTGCAGTATTTTTGTCCTGTTGCTGCATTCAGCAGCAATCAGATCTAACTGCCAAATACAACCAATGACAGCTGTGCCTGGTGACAGTTAATTGTGGCCAATAGCAGCCTGACAGGCAATTGCAGCCAATGGCAGCTGGTGACAGGCAATTATAGCCAATGGCAGCTGGTGACAGGTAATTGTAGCCAATGGCAGATAGTGACAGGCAATTGTAGCCAACGGCAGCTTGTGACAGCCAATTAAAGATGATGACGGTAGATTGTGGCCAATGGGAGCAGGCAATTGCAGAAAATACAGCTGGTGACAAGCAATTGCAGTCATTGGCCGCTGCTGACAGCCACTTGTAGCCAATGGCTACAATGGCAGCTGGTAACAGTGAATTTTCAGCCAATTGCAGCTGGTGACAGCCAACTTGTAGACCGATGATGGCATGTAAGCACAATAGAATGCTGGTGGCAGGCAATTGTAGTCAATAGCAGCTGTTGACAGCAAACTTCTACCAATGACAGATGGTAACAGCCAATTGTAGCCAGTGACAGCAAATGGCATCTGTTGACAGCCAATGGCAGCTGGTGACCATGTTAGGTGCATTTCACCAATCTGCACAGAGCACCAATGTAACTTTGCGCTAGGCTCAAATGTTGTGAGTTTACAACGATGACTGTTCATAATGAATTTCTAAAATCAATTTCTGTTGTATTTTTGGGAGATAATTATTTATGATTATGAACCGACTGTATGAGCACAAGCACCATTATCAGTTTAAATGTATAAAATAGCTCATTAATATAAGACCTGCTTGCCAATACACTGATATATTGGAGATTTGCACAAGATTGGAGCTTTGAGCTTTGACTCCGTTCCAGCATAGTTCTCAAATTGCACTGCCCAATTTGAGAATTGCGCTGATGGGTGATTCGCGTGTGACAACCACCAATTATAGACAATAGCAACTGGTGACAGCCAATGGCAACTGGTGAGAGTTGATTTTAGAAAAAAAGCAACTGGTGACAGCCTATTGTAGCCATTGCCAGCTGGCAACAGCCAACTGCAGCCAATGAAAGCTGTTAACAGGCTATTGCAGCCAGGCAATGCAGCTAGTGGCATGCAATTGCAGTCAAAGGCAGCTGGGGACAAGCAAGTGCAATCAATTGCAGTTGTAGACAGCCAGCTCAGAAAGTGGTAGCTGCTGATAGCCAATTGCTGCCAATGGCAGATTGTGACTTAGCCTGTTTAACCAGGGCCAACCGGAGTATTTTACTAGAAAAATAATGTTTTTTTTTGGTCCTTGCATCAGAGTCATAAGTCATGAACAAGATATAAAATATAGGAAATTAATGTCTGGAGAGTGTTTCACAATGAAAGACATTTCATTGTTTTGAAATGTCCTCCTGACTAATTTATCATAGAGCTTCAGATTTGTTTGTCATATTTCTGCCCGTGAGATATCAGAAACCGGAAAATGACTATCAACATCTTCTCTGAAGCGTCTGTTCCTCATGCTGTGGGGGATCAGAATATCAACACCTTTCTGTATCTGCAAAAATATCATCCAGGGTGATAATTGACATTATGTCTGGAGCTATGAGGTTGTATGTTTGGCAGAAAGTTTTAAGGGGTTCTTGATCATTGAATCAATAGTCACTGGATGGCTACATGTCCTTTTTCTTTCATTTGCAACAATTTTGGAAGAAATTAGAAGAGCATAATTTGATACCTTAATCCAGGAGGTTAATTCAAAAGATCCTGGGATTTCTACCCCTGCGATCTTAGTGTAGGCACATATCATAAGACCTGGCCAGTCTACCCTATCTAATGCAGTGGTTGCAGGCCTGTCAGGAATAGCAAGTCCTGAGATCAATTCACTCTTCCTTTTCCAGCGCTAAGATCACTGCAATCTTAGTGAAAGAATTAAATAGTGGTTTAACATGAGTACAAGAGCACTTACAAGGAACACTCCTGATCGAAAGAGTGAATATCCTGCTGCATACTTATAGAGAGGAGGCTGAGTGACCTTGAGGGCTCTTAGGGCTACTCATGCGTTAAGTGCACTGTAAGGTAATTATTTGTCCTGGGGGGCACAATGCTTCTAATTGGCAAGCATAAATCATACATTCATGGGAACAACTCTTGAATACTGTACAGGGTCAACTGCACCCTGTGCTTTTTTGTTAGCCCATATGGGGAGAGGGAACGATGGTATAAACACTGTTGTGAAGAAGAGTGACTCCACAGCTATTCCTTTATTTTGGGACGCTTACCCCTGTGCCCAGTCAGTTCTTCTTGGAATAGTGTAGGAGGGCTGAGGCTAAGATCGATGGGATGTTAGTGCTGGCTAGGAAAAGTGAATGCAGTCTAATCTTAAGATCACTTAATAGGATAAGGCAGAATAATTCCTAAGATCGCTGAGGTTGCGATCCCAGAGACCTGTTTCACAAGGACCATGTATGAGTAAGATTGGTGTACGAGCAAGATCACTCCTATGGTCATCCTAAGATTGATCTTAGGCTTTTTAGGCTTAGGGGAAGTGTTTCGAAAGTAAATGGGAAGTGAAACTTACTAGTAAAGGGTCAATGTAAGAGTGACTTACAACCAACATAAAGTAGCTGATTTATGGGGAAGGTTGAGGGTACACATAAATGTGAAAAATCCTATCAACAAGTGGAATCCCACAACATTTTCTAATGCATGAAGTCAGGCATATATCAAATGGAAATTCCCCCTTTTAATACCATTTTCTATCATGGAATTATGAAGTAAAGCCATATTCTGCACCTAGGTGATCGCTCTTACTAGCTGGATAATTGGCCTATGAGTGACCTTACAACTGATCTTGATTACTGCCCCTATGTCTTATTGACAGCTGTTTCTAAAGGACCAGTCTTAAGTTCCAATATGAGTAACAGGTTGTTCTGAAACACTAGTAGTCATTCCCAAATGACTCATCTTAAGTGGTCACTCATAGAGTGGAAAGATCGATCTTAAATAAAGAATGCTTATGAAACAGGTCTCAGGATCTTTTGAATTAAACTCATGGGCAACAGAATGCTCCTGTTACCAAAAACAACTTTGTATGTAGAGGAATTTCATATGAGTATTCTAACCAGGAAGGACGTGAATTAGCCCAGTGACACCTGCCACCAACCATGTTACTATTGGGTGGGGGTGGAAGGGCAGCTGCATATCATGACAATTGTGGCTCACTAGGACATTACTGCTAAATTGTGAGAATGTCTTAGGGAATATTGATGCTTTCCTATACAATAGAAGAATAAAGCCAAACCTAGGAATAGACCTAATCCAATCTCACTAGGTCAGTGTTACTATTGGACACTAGGAACAATTAACTTAGCATCACCTAAATGCATTCCTATAATGATATTGTGGAGCAACCTGTCCAGCATATATGCCATAGTTGTCACCCTTTAATGTTTCTTGCAAAAGTTGAAGGTGTCCTCTAATGTGAGCTCGATTTAGGCCTGAATGAAGACTTTTTTCGTTTTGTTGGTGAGGAGATACCTTGATAACAAGAAAAAGGAACAGTATAGCCTACCTTTTAACAGACTACGAGTACAAACAGTTATGAAGATTTCCTTCCTGAATATTAATGGGTGACCGTGGGAAGCTACCTACGCCTATGTCACAATATCAAACAGGCCCCACTACGATTTGAAGGATGGCAGTCGTAGTACACTGAGAAATAACAGGTTCCCAGGAATACGGCTTGGAAAAATATCCAGAGATGTATAAAGTATTTTTTCCTGGTAAATGCTGTGCCTAAGTCAGTAACATAGTGTTGCTCAACAAAATACAGGAGTATCATCTGCTAGGCCCTCATAAGGGTATTTCAAAACAGTGGTGAACCATTAGTACTATTTTGAAATAACCGCCCGTATTGTTATCTGGTGTACATCGTCCACAATGTTTAGTGAAAGGCCGTGATCCAGGCAGCAATATCCTGCCAAGCTCCATAGGGTGCTTTTCTTATTGGATTTACTATACCCACTATATTGAAAATTTGGTGAAATTTCAACCACTTTTGACCATCCCCGAGATCTAACTTGAATTCTAACCATGTTAATTTATTAGTGGCCCCTATACTGCAGAAATACAAGCACAGAATAGAATTTCATATCATCCGATAGAAAATGAAATGTTGGTTTTGCCTTATATAATAGGCTCCCCAGCCAGGGATAATCAATCTAGCTGAATTCAGCAGATTTGATTTGATGACTGAAAGCAAACTTGATACAAGAATCTTTATTATCTGGATCATGTGGCACACATAAATATAGCATATATTGCCATTAACTCCTTCTGGGCCATACAACACTTCAAAGGTTCTTGTTCATGAAATCACACCGTTGTTGGTGGCCTGGTGAGGTAATCACTGATGCTTCATTGGTGCATCATGCCAATCTTTCAGGCCCACAAGTATCAATTCTGCCACCAAATAATGTTATAACTCTAATGATTTATCTGCTGGGGCTCTGGTACTGCATCATGACGACCCAGGCCCTGTGTGTAAGAGCAATAAGCAGACATCTATTAAAAGTTAAGTGGCCCTGAGGTAATGATATTGCTTCTAAAACTTTAATTTCAATGAAATGATATTGGATGGTCCACAAAATTTAGCATGTGAAAATGCGAAGAGCACAATCCGTACGGCTGCATAAAGTGTATTTCCCAGGTAGTGGAACATTATAGCAGTAAGCCTTTAAATAAAGTAGGCCTGCATCACACTTTTATTCTCTATAAGGATGGCAAATGTAAGGCATTCATTGTGTCCCTCAGAGTTTGAGATATCTACACATCTAACAAAAAGAGATACCGGTAATGCAATCGGGAATCCTGCCAAAACAGCTTTACCAACTGGCTTAATGTTCATTACCGATTCTGCAATGATAGATTGATGATTAAGGTGTAAACCATTTCATCCTAGCCGTGAACATTGAAAATAGTTAAGAGGTGACTACACGTATACCAGATCTTTTGACTGCAGAACCCCAACATCTGCCGTATCGTCGTGCCTTTGTAGATAGTCTATAATTGCTGTCTGTATCGACTATCATAGATTATTGATTATATGTATAATCCACATCTGTATACGCATACCTGTCTTGGTTGTATTGTTCATTGTTTATTTTGTCTCTTTGGTGAGGACGAACAGCTATTTGTATGTAAATTGATCTTTGCCAAATAAAAGATTTTCAAACTAAACTCAAAACTCAGATAATTATATCTATAACAATACGATTAGTTCCTGAAGAATATATGCATGTCTCATGTCCATAATAAAGAGTGCTAGGACATCAATATATGACTATCATACTATGTGTAATTGAAGGAGACACCCTATATCATCTTGCAAAGAATATCGTCAATTTGAAACACACACATCTATCTTCCTGACCTTTTTCAGTGCAAAGCTGTCATTGCCATGGGTACCATCTACAATGGCTGACTTGTGGTCAAAGTACATGTTGTAGGCATGGGGACTGTGGTTTCCGTACGCCACTACCATCAGTAGCACCAGGAAGATGAGGTATGCTATGATCTCTGTGATCACCCGCGACATCTTTAACTCCTTAAATCTGAGAAAAGAGCAACTGTGATCACCGATGACATCTTTGAAATGCTTATGTATAAAGAGTAACCACAATACCTATATCTTTAATAAGGAGTAACCGTGATCACTCACATCTTTGAATGCTTATATCTATAATAAGGAGTCACAGTAATCACCCGCAACATCTTAAATGCTTATAAAATATCTGACATAAAGATGCAACATCAGTAGATGCTTAAATCTGAAATAAAAAGTAACTATGATTACATATTTAACTCCTTAAATCGCAAAGAAAGAAGAATAAGACAATTTAAAATTCTTCAATCGATTGCAACAATGATATCCCAAAACATGTTTAACTCCTGAAACTTAAACTAATCCCTTAAGATGTAATCTACTATTTAGCATCAGGGATTGGCAAGAGTAATAACTTGATCGATTCTTTTGTAAAAATGCGCGATCGGTACCTCTAGCAATAAAAAGCCTAATACAAAAGACATCTCTATCATCTTCTACTGTGAATATACTGTGACCCTGAATCAACTCTTTGAACCTGAGACAATGGATTAGGCAGCCAATTTACTTCTTTACATACTAGACTTTTTTTAAAACCAATGATCCGAAATTGTATATTTCGCCCCTGTTAAGGATGCCTCATAAGCTCAGGTATCCCTTTAGATATATAGCACGAATTGACAAAGAACGAGTCTCCAGCAATAGCTGGATGAGGTCCCCATCAGACAATATCAAAGACTGTCTGGCCGTGTGGGGGCATAATGAAAGGGAAGGTATTGTTGATGTGTGCCTTTTATCTGCTATATAAAGATAATTGCCTCTTAAATGTGAAGGAGCTTTCACCAAGGCTCCTTCTACTTGATAATTGAACCTTTAGAAGCTATAAGGTGTGTTGATGTGTTATGCCCTTTTGTCATCATAATGCATGAATGCCTCGATAGGTAGCTCATCATGGCTGCATTTAGGCATCATGCCATCTACATGGGCCTGATGCACTCCTGCAGGGTGGGCATGATACACCAAGGTGATCCTCTAACTTAGCGTGTTGTACCACAATACGGCATCATATCGGGAAAAAATGGCATACACATATTGGGCATTGTGCACCCCTTAATGGGTTGAGGATAAGGTTGCTCCTGTGTGTGTGAGAATTATATTATCCTAAAGGTGACTGTAGCCAAATCAATGTAAACTACTGGAGACTGCTGTTAACCCTTTAGAAAAGTTAAGTCGCCAAGCTCTGCTCCTTTGCAACCATTAAATATCAAAACAGAACAGTGAAGCACTGTTTTACGCAAACCTGTGTGCAAGGTTTGTCCCAAATTTATCAGAAAGCCATTGCTATTTTGACATCATTTCACTTCGCATGTGTAACCTTCCACTAAAGGATTGAGACAAAGAGGGTTGTGAGTCGCCCACGCATCTTCCCTTTCAGGTTCCGAAAGCCTCACAAATTTATAATTGATTTGTTTCACTGTGTAAACGGCACTTAAGCTGTCATAGGCAGCTATAGGTCTAATCCTTTCTCAAATGAACCTCACGGGTGTGATGATCAAATAATTATTGTATAAGCAATACAGGTCTGAACCTCCTTAACCCCTTAAGGGCCGCTAATGCATTAATGCATCATGCCCATTGGTCACCATGAATGCAGCCCTGGTTAATTCCTCCCAAGGACTACATGATGCACTTCTGCATTAGCGATCCTTAAAGGGCTAACGTTCACATAATGCTTTATACTACTGCTTTGTCCGGAGAGATGACTGACTTACAAGCACTGCCAATACCAGGGAAGGCTGTACTTGATTGATTGATTTGTTTAATGTCCAAAGGTGGAATCCGTATTGCCAAGAGGGTAGTCTTGTAATAAATCTGAATTCCAGAGCAATACTTACTTGTTTCTAGAAATAAAATGTGAAGCAGAACCACACACATACAGTTCTTACAGTTATATTTATCTCAATGATAAACTATCAATCTTGTTAACCTTGTATAGTGTCAGGTCTGTAGGTAGGATCAGTATGATAAGTGATATTTGGAAGTAGTTCTCTCCAGTAACAAAGGGGTGTTTTGTATCAAAAAGGGCATAATGTATCGATGTGTGGTTCCATCTTGATATGTTCCCAAGGTTTGTACATGATTATCTAGGCTTTGGAATGGTAACCATGAAATGCCATTCCACCCAACCAACAGCAAGAAGTTAGAGTACAACAGCCAGATTAAAATTTATAATGCTGTAAGGATAGGGCAAAAGCCCAATACTTTCCTTAAAGAGTTATAAACATACCTTGTCTCACGGGCTGCTTTGACGAGCTCTGGATCCAGAGGCTGGATGCTGTCCATCCCCTCCCCTCCTACTTCAGGAATGCTGCCTCCTAATAATCAATATCAACCAAGATAATACATAAAAGACCAATGTCCAAATTTTGTCTCTATGATTTACAATTGTGACCCCAGCGACAGACTTTCCACTGCTACATCATTTTGCTCCCGACCAGTGGGTACAAAACGTTGTGGTTCTTCAATGTTATAAACTTGATCACCAAATTTCAATATTATTGATTCAACGTTCTGTACCCAGTAGGCAGTTCCCAATATCGCCATGGGGTGATGAGAGTACTGTACATGTAGTTCAACCAGTCCGAGACCGCTGATGCATTGGTGCATCCTGCCAACTTTTTAGAAGTGTTCTATCCCCAAAAGGTCGGCCTGGAAGGCATTTCTTAAGATGGTATATCTAGGCCCCTTCGAATTGGAGTATGATCCCTCACTGGTGCCATTGTGCATGGCCCTGCATCTAGTGCAGTCGACTGCATCAAACATCCTGTATATGGTAAATCAGCCAGGTTTAGAGCAATAAACTGCTGGAATAACCTTTGTGCAAAATACACTAATATTCTGGAGAAAGAATTATTCAAAAACACAATCCAAAAAGATTTTCCAAATTGTTTTATTATACCAATTGATACAGACTGGTTCAGGTAAGTCTAGTGGCTGGTATTACCACTTCTAGACAATAATCTTATAATTTGCCACTGTAGCAACTGGTATTTACCACTGCTCATTGTGTCATTATCTATGTCTTTTCATGCTGTATTATCTATGGTATTATCACTGTTTTACTGTTTCTCCATATCTATGTCTATGTCCTTAATATTACACTCTATTTTCATCCTAGTCTTAATCTTATAATTTGCCACTGTAGTAGCTGGTATTTACCACTGCTCATTGTGTCATTATCTCTGTCTTTTCATGCTGTATTATCTATGATATTATCACTGTATTACTGTTTCTCCATATCTATGTCTATGTCCTTAATATTGCATTCTATTTTCATCCTAGGGTATGACATGTGGTATTACCACAGTCATTATGGTGAACTGACATTTACGCTTGAGATTGATATGGGCTTTTCTCCTATGATAAGAGGTTTTTTCGGTAATGTAGTATTTACTACTATGGCAGATGTTCATACTATGCACACTTACATATCATTGCACTAGACTTATCTTATTTTTCAAGATACCATATACTAAGTTGAATACTCCAGGCACAGTATTAGATCTCTTCCTCATGATAATTTTCTCTTGCTTTCCTCTATGTCTGTTTCTATGTTGATGTCACTGTGCTAACAGCAATATATATATATATATATATATATATATATATATATATATATATATATATATAAACATATATATGTAGATTTTCCAGCACTGATTGAGCCAAACCTGAGTGTACTGGAGTCTCTATGAGCTGCAGGTATTATACTTCAGAATGTAAAATAACACACTATGACAATACACTAAACTCCTTCCACATTTCCAATCTCCTTTCATCCCTCACCCCCCCCCCCTCCCTCTCCCCAAGACCACTGAGCGGTTTCACCAATACTATAATGCAAGTCTTGAACTTTTCTGATTTTTTCTGATTTATCATGTGTGAATACGATTGTTAGAACTGAAGCTATTTTCTCTGCTTTATGGTCCACTGAAGATAATATCATTACTCTCCGCCGTATCAATTGTCAACATAGGAGGCTGAAATGTGGGCCCAGATGGCAGAACGGTCAGACCGAATTCTGGTATTTAACTTTAGACCCAATAAAACCTTTTCAAAAAAGTGTTCACTAATGGTTGCACTAGCACTGCCATACCAAACCATATATGTAATTATTAAATTACGACGATTAAGTGCAGATCATAAAGAGCAGTCATAGCTCAATGAACGATCACCGACTGTACTTTTGAATTATCTAGTAAGTCGTAGTGGTTGTGTCTAGTTAAACTAACTTGAGAAATGTCTTACTGAGTGTGTTACTCATCAGATTTGATTTAGATGCATCATGTCATCATATAATGGACAGTGAATGACTATTGGTTCTTAAAGGGAATTGAAAAGTATCAATGGAAGAAAGAGATAACCTAGAATGTTACGGAATTGAGTGACTTATTGCACATTCCAAAGCACAGCTGTGTCTGAGATTTTAAATATGGGGGGGCATGGAGGCCTGCCCCTCCAATCATAAAGAAGGGGGGCTTGAGTATGTTTTGCCGCCCCCCCCCTCCAAAATAAAAGACAAGAAATTTGCCAAGAACTCATGATAAAATGGGAAAGAAGTTTAAAATTTGCATCTTAAATTAGATCAATATGGTATTGGGAAGGGGGAAATGGGGGCCTGGGCCTAAGATCAGATCCAAAAAATACTCTTTTCTACATTTATATGGGCGTCAACACACTTCAAGGTGGTCATGATGGGGCCCTCGCTGGGCCCCTCAATAAAGATTCTCTTCCTACGCCTCTGCATCTAGTACTAGTATAATCGTAGTATGTTATGAAATGACCTCCTGTAGGCTTTCAGCACAATTGTCTGGTATAATTACCTGTAGGTGAACTGTGCTCACATTCCTCATCCTGCCCAAGTCCCATCTTAATTGTCACCCTCCACTTCTTCCTCTGTATCAGGTTTACGGATGATCAGGGCATAGGCCATGGCCAATATGAACACCAAATGAAGGAAATTCATATTTTTTTGTATTCTATTATATGGCTTATATGACCTCTATATATAGCTTTATTCATATTTGAAGAGTTTGGTGGCAAAGTGTAATACCGCTAAACCCTTTTTTAAATATCAAAAGGCTATAAGCTAGAGATTGTTTTAAACTATCTTTGCTACTTTTCTTTTAGCTCACCGGACTAGATAATATTATAGTAAAGAACTTTCTTATGAATCTAGAAAGGATGCTCATATGCTAGTCTTATTGGAGCACTATAGAGTCCTGCTTTATCTCACATCCTATGGCACCATCAGAGGGGCTTGATTTGTTTTGAACATTTCCTTTGAACACAAAGTGAGGTGCATTAGAGAAAAAGCTCGTGGATGCTTGCTCCTTCACATTAGAATAGAGATCTATCTGGAAATTCCTACTGTCGCGACAACAATTAAAAGACATCTATGTTGCCGACTTAACAGGGAAAAAACAACATCTTGACACTTTCCCATATAAGGAAACATAGCATGTGAATTCATCGAAGTTAAGTTGTGACTCAAGCTAATCAAATTCTGAGACAAACACTTGCCTTTAATGGTTGAGACAAGAACACTGACTCAAAGAAACCCACAACGAAGGAGATCAGCCAATCTTGTGACCCCTTTTCACCAAAGGTCAAGGCAATATTAACCATAAAAAAAAGTTGTGCAGACCACCAGGAATGACACTACGTAGCCCACGTGCACACACCAGTACGGTAACGCAAACTTCTTTTTCTGCGGTGCCGCTGTGGATATGGCAGCCATCTTGTTTGTTTGTTTTGCTGCTTCCGGTTTGACATGGACCATCCGGGGGACTCCAGTGACCGGCTCTCGGTCGATGAAGGTGAGTCCGATGTCTTCTGGAGATTCCACATCAGTCTTGGAGGAGGGTCTAGGTGTGGGAGGTGGTGGGAGGATGACATGGGAGCTGCTAACTGCTTTATTGGCTGCTTGAGGTTTATTTGCCTTTTCAGGAACCTTTGTGTGGTCTTTGAGTGACTTGCTGCCTGCATACCTGAACAGCGTCACAACGATGACGCTGAATGGGATGGCGATCAGGCTGGATAATGCTCCTAATAGGATCTGTGTGGTCGTCACTGTGATGGGGTCCAGGGTGATTGCCTTAAAGATAGATAAAGGAGAAAATACATTGATTTTGATACCTATAGTAGCATCCTAAATTTCCCTAGAAGAATAGGATCTCCATCAGCACCTGAAAGTGATATGAAATCTGGAGGTACATTTTGTATAGGAGTAGTGCATTGCTAAAAGAGGAATAAAGTGGTCCTCACTGGAGGCTATTTCTCAATGCATTGCGATCACAAACTACCATGTGACTGCATTCGCCTGATCTATTGTTATTGGATTTCATTATTACTTGAAGGCTGCAGTCGTAGCGTGTTAGGAAATGAACCACAGAACTACCCTTCAAATGTTAGTTACAGTAACAGACACATTTGGACAACCGATCGGTGGGCGGACAGTCATGCACTGAGATGCTTGTGGCATGCGAGAAGATTTCCAGGGGCTCGCCCTCCCACGCCCTCCCTGCCTCTCACATTCACTCCTATCTGATGATAGCTGATTAAATAAGCTAAATGGCTTACTCATGACACTGCTGATCGTGTCATGGCGAAGGCAATTTCTAAAGGTACTACGATAGCCAATTCCTGAGCTATTCTATGAGATTTTTGGTACGAATTGAAGGGTCTAGACGTATTATGATAAGAAATGCCCTCCTGAGACAATCCCCATATTAGTGAAAATGGTAAAGAATGATTTTAAGTCAACCTTTGCAGTTGAAGAAGGCATACCGATCATATTTATTATCAAATAGTTACTGTGTATATTTTTCAATGTCAGTTTAGAAGTAAAACCGTCTTTCAAAATTGATATTTCGATTTAGACATGGGTAAAAAAAAAACGTTCAAAATCGCTTTATAATTGAATATATGCAAATCTCGGTGCCTGCCAAACGTGCTAATGTTGATGCTCGATCTCCTAGGGTATAATCAACCACGATAAGACATTGACTCCACAAGTGCCAATGATTTCAAGCAAATTACGGAGAAATAAACAGAAAATGGGATATTTAATTACCAATGTTAATCTTAGCACTAATTAGACCATTTTGAAAATTTTAAATGGTCCATTTTCCGTACCACTAATTTCCCGTCGTTTCCTTGCCATTTTGATGCAAAATCCTGGGTGAATCAGATCTTAAAGAATATAAACTGAGAAACAGATCCCGATTCTGGCTGCATAAAATGAAATTGGTGCCATTCTAGATCTGCAAGGCAAAGACCTATTTTGCACAGGTCATTCAGGGGGAGTAATACAGATGTTTGTCCTTGAAACCCAGTGTAAATCATCCTCGAAATTAACAGGGAAAGGTACAAAACCAAGATGGAGAGGATAGTTACACCTGTCCCGGACAGTACTACCAATATTAAAAAACTATGGCAGATTTGACAGATGGGGAAGTGGACAACTTCTTTGTTTCCGTTACTGAGCACTTACTGTACGGAAGGGGAAGAGGACAACTTAATCACATGATTGTAAACATGTAAACAGGTTGGTTGAAACCCAATGTGAATTAGACTTTAGATCTTGCCCCAATGATTTGAACTGGATGTATGCAAATATTATATAGCTTTATCATTTTCCTTTTAATTGCCAGCTTGCCTAGATTAATCTGCCAAACCTGAAAATAAAATTTACATCTTGTGTACATTAACTGAAATAATTATACTCCAGGTACGTGCTTTCCAGACTTTTGTTGTAACCATTCATATTTTGCATGTATATGTGTATCATCTCTGTCCCTCTTCAGTCTCAATGTGATTAATTCCATGGAAGAGTAAATTCTACCTATTTGACTAAAATCTATATCAGTTAACCAATCCAAATAATTTTCAAAGGTCTCATTTGAAAAGTTTAAGAGCATGGTCTTCCTTGGCTGATTTCTATTTACTTTTAAATCTTTAGAAAATAGCAACGATTATTTAATCTTTTTACCATGCAGGTCAAAATGGATGGTTTCATCTTGTTGACTGTAATCGGGATAATTAGGTTTAGATAGAGTATCCACAACACTGGTTATGGAAATTGTGGTAAATAATACTACAATAGCCTAGGAAAACAAGGAGGACCTCCCTCACTCTGTATCTAATTATGAGGAAAGAAATGAGACAAACTGCCTAGCTATTCCACACACAAACAACTTAGCTCACAGTGATATAATGCAAAGGGAACAAAGACATTCAGCCAAAATACAATGTGTCCGTCTTGCCTCACATTTATTGACAAGTGACATGCAAAGCCAGGATGAAGTTGCGGTACTTCTAGCAGCAGGGTGGGGAGAAAAACGTTTAGTAGTTTACTTCAGATGCTGTGCACCTAATTTATGGCATCCATGAGAAGAAGCTAAATTAGTCACACAATGTATGTTGTAAGGTAGATTCTCAACAGTTTGGCCAAAGTGAGACTCTGCTGGAATGCACTCTGACTGACACATTCCGGTCAATAGGAGGAGAGGGAGATATTGAAACATCAATATTTATAAATTAATATCTTTATAGGATGTCACATCCCTTTAACTTTCTGTATTATTTTAACCCAGATATCCCTAAGTTAGCATTTTTGTCATAGAGTGCTGCCATTTTTTGACAAAAAAAAAATGCCCTGTATAAAATTCGAAGCTTTGCCAATGTTGTGCATATGTGGGTTTGCTTACCGTCCTACATGTGGGACAGTAGGACTTAGCACTACTTTCCTTTACGCCTACACTGTTTTTCACATATGTTGGTGGTTTTATTTGGACACTTCTGAAGATGTCTATATGTCTGTAACCTTTTGCGTGTCATACAATAGTAAATGCAAAGTGTCCTTTTGCTGAATTGATGTCTTAATGGAGCCCCTCATTGATACAAACATCAACATCTGCATTGATACCAACCTTAAAATGTTGATTCCCTTCATAAGGTGTAACATGCATGATGTATTGGCCTTGCATAGTATTATGAATATCATGAGGCCATAAAAAAAAGGTGTGTTTCCAGTAACCCGACCGACCCTAGCATAACAGGGCCGATTTGACCCAATGACCCCTCCTGTTGTTAAAAATGTATCATTCACCCCCCGGTTTGAAGGTAAATTGGGTTGAGGGCCCCCCACCAAGGGGCTATCAATAAATGACTTATGATATATAACATGCCTATATTGGAAATTCTGCTGAGGTAAGGGAAGGACCCCCCCCCAAAAAAAAAAAAATATAAAGAAAAATCCGACCTACCGACCCTAGCATTTCAGTTCATGTTACTGGAAACACCTTTTATTTACCTGAGCATTATGGTACAACAGACTTCTGTGGGCATCAAATGGGTCGTGAGGAGCTAAGGTGCAAAGTATGACGTACCATTTTATTATTCCAATAATCTTAACATATGATTGTATTAATGCATGAAAATATGAGGCATTAATACACTGAATGTCCATATGAGCGTTCATGCTCCACTGAACACCAGCTATGTCAAATATACATAAGTTATAAGACCAAAGGACCGACCTCATGGTTCACTGACCACCTAACAAAGGTATATATAATTATTTAATGGTCAAAGCTACCGACCTAATGGTTCACTGAACACAAACAATAGTGTATATAATGTTTTAAAGTCAATGCAACCGACTGTCATGGATGGCTGAGCACCACTGACGCCGTCACGGGTGTCTGAGCACCAAAGACTGAACAATAGGGGAACCTTAAACACGTGTCCTCTGACCAACCCTAAACACCCTAAAGACACAGTCCTGTTACCTCCCCTGCTCCTCCTGTCCTGTGACCAACCCTAAATACCAGTGAACATGTCCTCCGACAAACCCTAAATACACGTTGATCATGTCCTCTGACCAACCCTAAACACCCTAAAGACACAGTCCTGTTACCTCCCCTGCTCCTCCTGTCCTGTGACCAACCCTAAATACACGTTGAACATGTCCACCAACTGACAAACCCTAAATAAACATTGAACATGTCCTCTGACCAAACCTAAACACACAGTCCTATTACCTCCCCTCCTACACCTGTCCTCTGACCAGCCCTAAATACACATTGAACATGCGCTCTGACCAACCCTAAACACATGTCCTCTGACCAACCCTAAACACATGTCCTCTGGCCAACCCTAAACACACTGTCCTGTTACCTCCCCTGCTCTTCCTGTCCTGTGACCAACCCTAAATACACGTTGAAAATGTCCTCCGACAAACCCTAGATACACATAGAACATGTCCTCTGACCAAACCTTTATCCTGAAATTACATGACCCTAAAAGGGCTCTTCCTCTCTCCGCCGTATATGGTTTCTTTGTTATGATAATGCACTTATGCAATGTGGGGATCAACATGTTAACATTCAATAATTATGGCATATTCCAAGAAAAATGGGGAGAAAATGTAGCAGTTGTAAGTTAATCACAACAGCTGCATTCATGAACTTAAAGCATGCCTATTTTTCATCATGATTGATAAATGAAATCCAGTTACTACTCGAGTTACTCGAGCTTGGCATTCATTCACCAAGGAGAGCCTGGTGGCTTGGAGCACAATGGCTAATAATATGTGACTATAGTATACTTGACAATGAATTTAATTAAATACAGCATGATGATAAGGGTTCATATTCATGTAATTTTAATTACCTTAGAGTGCGATGGTTTTTCGTCAGAGCCGTAGAACATGATTGATGACGTCATAGAGGTGAAGAGCAGAACGAGGCAGCAGGTGAGACGCTGGACTCGCATGAAGCGACTCCTAACGGGACGCTGTAGAACAGAGAACCACAGGTGGCTGTCTGACATATTCTTACGGGTTTTGGTGAAGAACAGGTGTTGGAAGCCCACCAGCTCACTAGAACCAGCGGTGGGCAAGATCCGCTCTATCTGTATGAAATAAAGGTGGGAAATCTGGAGGTCTTGTCAAAAGAGAAGAAAATGTCAAGGAAATGACAACAACAAAAAAAAATGTAAAACTATTATAGTACTTGTCCTGTTTCCAACTCAAAGCGTGCTTGAATTATGCTGTCTACATTAACTACCTTTGCAAAAGTTAAAGCTACATGTGAAACCCAAGCTTGTCCCATTTGGGGCCGCCTCCCTGGTAATGCATTGCAAGCAGGATGCATAGGTAGGCAGCTATAATATATCTAAAAGATGTTAAACAAGTTCCCCATCCTTCTCTTCTGCCAAGGCCCTCTTGCAAACTGACTAATTTCCCCAAACCAACATACACAGGACACAGATATTTCAACAGATGTTACTCATAAACTAGACCAAATGCAATAGAAGAGTTACCTAATATACAGCCAGCCACCTGTCCACCATGAAGAACACCTGGTGTTGTGTCTGGAGGTCCACCACCTGGAGACGGCTGAAGAACCAGGAGGGGTCCCCACCACTGTTATCATGCCATATCCTGCAAGACAAGGAACACCAAGGGAAACAGATAGTAAAACAAGGTGTTGCGATTGAAGTCTAATTGCATCACATAAGCAATCTAATTGCTCCTGAAAGACATTTCTCAACAGACTACGACTGCATTCCTTCCAATCGTAGTAGAAAGACTCTCAAAAGTACCCTCACAGTACTAAGATAAAGGTCACAAATGCCTGTATCACCTACGATGGCTGTCCATGGCTTAGTGGCTCAGTCACGGCAAGGAGAAGTACAGATGGTCACAGACACAGAACTCCTATACTTACATCTATAGGTTCAAATTTCTCCTTGAACCCATGGTTATGCACGTAACCCCTGAGACTTAAGGTACTACGATTTCACCCAGCCCTGTGACTTCAAATGGAGTCATATTATAGCTTATAGGTGGTTACTCTAAGGATGCCATAAGATTGTAGTTGCACCTTGGTCAATGAAGAATTGGTCAATTGATGAGGTAAAGCGTAGCTCTGTGAAGGGAGTACCTTTACCTTAGGCTTGTTGACCGAAATGCAGGGACACCCTTATTGCATTAAAGAAAAACAGTACCCTATTTTGATGATAAAGTATTTTGATGCGCTTTATGTCAAAGGAAAAAGGTTCTGTAATGATTATAGAAACATGTGCGATAATAGAGGAGACTAGCAGGTTCATCTAATGCATCTGATGACGTTACATCGCCAAAATGCATCAGATTCTGCATTGGTTATACTCGGATGGTGTTGCAAAATTTGTTATACCTAGGATAGTAGAGGAAGATGATACAGCCAAGGGGTCTTCCGTCCGGTTATATATTTATATATGTCGAGGGAAATAGCAAAGAATACCAGAGAAAAGGCTGAAAAGGAACATCTGTTTGTTCCATATATCACAGTGGTGTGCAAGTACAACTAAGATGCATCTTGGCTAACATGACGTCATCAGATGCATTAGATAAATATTCTGCTCTCGTCTATGATGAGATATACTTCCGAAATTATACCAGAGTCTTTTGTTTAATGGGAAGGATATCCAAATACGCTGTCATGAGAATACGGTAGCGTTTTTCTTTAAGGCTATAATATTTACTCTCAGAAAGCCCATTAGATCCACTCGGCGCCTTTACAGATTGATATAGAAAGTGTCATGCTGAGAGAGCAGTAGGTCTAGACCCAATATAAAGGTGGAATATGAGTTGGTCGAAATAATCAAAGGCATAGATATGGAGAAACCACTTACTGTGATGATTGTTGCCAATGTATCTACCATGCAGTCCTGCAAATATGATATCGTGCAGATTTTGTAGTTGCAATCGACAAATTATGATTGTATGAATGGGGCTACGATCATTGATATAGACTTATAGAAATCATGAAGAGAAATTTGTTGATTTTGAAAGCTATTTTCAAAATTAGACAAATTAACTCATAATGAAATCGTTTTCAAATCACTTTGAGGCAGTTGATTACTGAATAATTCTGAGTGTCACCGAATGCCATGGAATTTCATAACCATACATGTACAAAGATTAACATCTAATGATCTATCTGACGTCGTACCAATTAACAGAGTGTGTGATACCGGAGGAAAGCGATGCTGCATGTAAATTAAGTGTAAATTTGAGAAGATAACTAAGTCATGATCAATTTGGAACTCAAATTCTACAAAATTGAGGATCGCATAAACAGCCTGACTTTAATTGAGTCGCCCCCAATTCTCGAATTGCCTATTATCGATTAACCCTTTGAGGGCTTAAAGCACTAGTAAAGTGGATTGATTCATTATTTGCTATAAGACATAAATGGAACTGTAGAATATGTGGCTGAAGATAACCATGGTAAGCTATACTCACTGATCAAGTGAAGGGATTTTCAAATTCCGTTTTGTGAGATTTTGAAGCATGGCCATTGGCAGCAAAATATCCAATAAGGTATAGGTTCTGGTAAATCCCATTATGATATACCTCATAGTTTCAGAATTCATTGCACACACTTTGAAATTGAAACTCCAATTGTTTACAAGGTTTAAATAGGCCTCCAGAAACCATTCATTTCAAGAAGCTGTTTTGTATTGTTGATGCAAATTGAAATAGCAGTATCTTAAGATGATAACGTGCATCATTTCAAGTATTATCACCTAATGCATCAAATGTATCGGCGGCTATTCTTCATGAAAAATGATTATATTCATTAGAAATACATGCCAACCGGGGTTCATTTATACTCCCCCATACCTTCACTGTCAAAGAATGTCGTTGAAATAACGGCGCATTCCTCGTCCCAAAGTTGCCAGAGATCCATTTTTATTTTCACAGAGATTCCTTGTACATATATGTGTACCAGCGTAATGTCACCTAGGGGTCCTTGTAAAATCTGCACTAGTGCATTGCTTTTCAATTATGGTGTTCCACCGTTCAGTTTTATGAGGACCTTCAACAGTTATTTCTTACAGTGAGGGTCACCCTGGTACGGGAAGTATATATGAATCCCCTACAGTACAAGGTAATCTAATAAAAAAAAAAGTAATCGCTAACATAATACTTTACAACGGCCAGAAAAAAAACAGAGACCAAACATACCCATTATACCTAATTTGAGGCTGATGAATCTGAAAATGAGGTTAAAAAATGCCTATTGGCTCTCAATTTTGAGATATCCATAGAGTGCCATATATGCTGAAAATCACCTCCAAGGGCAATAATTTCAGTATGTTTTCCCCTATATAGTGTAGTCCAAACATGTACAAGAACTTTCTTATATCATTCCTGGCATTTGTCTGGGTATTATCAATAGCTTTGACACTTGTGCAAATCATCTTTCACCCAAAAGTGGCTCCTAGGCCTCTATCATTCCAAGCGTCAGAACCAGTTTTATGGAATATTATGTGTTTGGTGTTAGCACACTCCATATGCATGGTTGTAGCAGCTTTGGTAGTTCAGAGGCAAGAGTCCATCTTGGATAATGCTAAAAGGGGTCAAGATGTATATTATATCCACAGCAAATAGGTTCGATTGCATGTACATTTCATTATAACCACTTGTTTCAGGGATAAATTGCTTCATTTTGGTACAAAGGCAGTCATCTTAAAAAGACAGCCAAATTTCCATGTTTACTTCCTTGAAACATTGACTTCTGGATCATTTAGAGCATCCAACCATGATTTATAGTGAGTAAGGCTGCATCTAAACATCATGATTATCCATAATCATGAGATTAAAGTGAGGGACAGTTGATATCATAACCAAAAATAGGCTACATAGTAAATGGAAGTCATTGCTTGCCCTCAGTGCAGTCATAACACTCTGAAACCCAAATGCAAGATGTCCTTGAAGATCCCCTTTCTACATCTGACCTCCCATCCTTTAAAAAAACCTGTGGCTCGGTAAGTGACATACATGGGGAGAGATTCTAATGGGACCTCTCAGAGATGGAAAAATGCTACCAAAGATAGTGGTTGCCTTTTCTTCTAGCAGGCTAGTAATGGGGTCTGATATAAGATGAGCCCGAACATTGTGTACAAGAGACAGGTAAGGCAGTCCCGAACAAGTGTTGTCTAGCTAACGTTTCGAGCATATCATTTACTACTTTTACTGCATATTACTGAGTCAAAGAGTGAATAATTCATTAGATATGGGTTTGTAAATGGTAATCAAAAATAAATAAATCAGATTTGATATGAAATCTGGTGTTTGTACAGTTTGCACTAATATCAATTTGGCTGCCGAGGATGAAAATGGGCAATTCTAGGTATTATGGGTATCTCAAAATTGAGTGCCACCACCAAAAAATGGATGTTATTTTTTAATTCCCCAGGTCAAAATACATAGGAATCATCTCCGTTTTTTTCGGAAAAGTGAAAATTTGTTGTACAGTGTAATTAGACATATTTTAAATGACAGTTTGGTCTTGGTAAATATTAAATTTCATCACCGTGTTTCATTGACGTAATCAGGAGTTTTGATTGATATCACCCAATCCCACATACTTTTTTTAATTGACCAAATTCTCTATTAATGGCCCCTATGGGCAGTTACAAGTTGATAATAGTAAAATCGATGTCACGCCTCTGCTGGTAATGACTGACATAGACTGCATGCGTTCCTATAAAATAGACATTATACAGAAACATCGCCAGAGAGGCGTGGGAGACCAAAATATCTTTACAAAGTATCTTTTGTCCCATAGTGACCGCTTCAGAAATCTATGACCCCTGTCTCTTGCAACTGATGTGTCTTCTTTCACCAACGCAAATAGCTCATCAGATAGTCGTCTCTTAGCCTGACAAATAGTCATAACCCATTAGGCTAGGTTCACCATCAGTCGGAAATAATGTCTCCGGTATGTTTTAAAATGACCATGAGGATTAAAACCTCGATTTATGGATCGTAGTACAATGGAACTGCACCAGTAACAAAATCTGAGAGTGCTTACCTTCCATGTACATGTACACGCAGTTATAGATAGGCTTGCCCTACCCAAGTTCGACTGAAGGTGAGTCTACCCTATATTTTCTTACTGTACTAAAAGGGCACAGAAATGTACCTGCTTCTTCTGCAGATGTGTGATAGATTTATCTCTGTGATATTAGGGTTACCTTTGATCCTGTGTGCATGGGTAGTGAGGTCACAAATCTTCGTATCGGACATGAGGAGGTGTCTACATATGCTATTCACCTAGATGGTTATAACATGTCTTTTTGTGTCCGCATATCCCAGTATATGGACAGTTGCTGAATAGGAATGATATGGAAAAGCAGCGGTATAGCCTTTGTGTGCCTTATGGTGCATTAATGCATTGGGCCCAATTATATTCATGATGTATGAATGCAGACCTGGCAAATAATTACTGAAGTACCTGTATGCTATGTCAGCGCACTGTGATGACCCCGGCCAGTCCTGAGGTCTCCTTAATTATTACTATATCGATTTGATAAATGCCCATGCATGCCCCCCGGCCTCTGTTCCTTAGTTTTGCCTGGCGGAGTGGCCTAGTCAGATAATCGTTTGATGTAATAGAAAGGATACTGTCCATATAAATAGTGTCCTCGAGGGCTTATTATGTTTAAGAAAGCAGATATTCTTCTGAAATTGTTGCTATAAAGTCATTAAATGAATTCAGTAATGTAAATGATTGAAAAGGCAGATCTGGGGATGAGGAGGTTAAAAAGGCAGATCAAAATCCAGGTGGATGATACCTTAAATGTGTGAGATGTCCAAGGCAGCGCGGTACCGCCATCACAAATATGTCCACATTGCCTCGTTTTAAACAGGGACGCTTGTTGTCGCTGAGCAGCCTCAGTTTGGTCTCAGACAGGTCCCCGACCAGCACAAAACGTACACGGGCTGTCGTGCCTGGAAAGATCATGAATTTCATATTTATACTGTAACTGAACACCATGGGAAAGAGGGGAATCCCTTGCTGTACCATATTCTGTAGTTGAACGCACAAGCTATGATGTCATAATTTGAGATGAATATTGGGAAACCCCCACCTCTAATGACTGGTCAACCATGAAGTATGACCTCATTGGGATTCCCCAGTGCTGCTGGTCACTTTCTGTGTAACAGAAAGTGTGGTAACCAGCTGTCATGATGTCTATATATAGACTGGAGAACCCCAACCTACATATGTGGTCTCCCATAGTGAAGTGACTACTGGTAAGGGTCCATGTGTGCACTCAGCTGTATAGCAACATTATAATGTTATAATGTTATAGTTTTATCACTCTGTGAGCAGGTTTTGGCCAGATGATCCCATCAGAAGTAGGGGATACTGTGTAATTTGGTGGTGTAATATATGTAAAGTTGACAATACATGGTCTAGAAAAAGGTGATAGGAGTTGTGAATAATCACAGCTCCTTAGGGTTGAGTCATTTATTTCCAGGTGGGGAGGGGGGGGTAGTGGCCTGCTAGACATGGGGTGGGGGTCATTTGAAATAGGAATTTCTTGGTGGGGCGCATTTGCATTTTGGAGTGGGCCATTTTGCAAAATTGATTCTCAGTAGGGGGGTCACAATAACTTTCACCATATTGATGGAGGGGTGGAAAAAAAGTTGCCGATTAGAACCATCGACCTTTGGATATGGAGTCCAGTGCTCTTTTTAATGATCTAACTTGGCTGCTGTGGTGGCTGTAGTTGAAATGGTAGAGAGATAGCTGAGAGAGATGCATCTCTGTAGTGGGTTCGACTTTTCAGTTAGGTTAAGTAATAACAAAAAGAGAATAAGTTCTGGGTAAGCAACCAAGTTTATTAAATACCACCCAGCCTCTACAGGCTACATCCTCATGGCATTTGGTTACCCTTATGGTAAGAAACCTTAGGATGTAACCTAAAACCCAAGAAAACCGCCCTTATATAATGGAAAAGCCTGCAAAAATCAGACTAGTCATGTGACGTGTGACACACGAGTGGTGGGCCCCCTTGTGTAACCTGAAGGCAGGTGCTGCCACCTGCCATCCAGATCTCTCCATCACACCCTCAGACCTTGGTCTGAGTCCAATGGGTGATGAATGTAATGAGTGTTATATATAATTTCATACCCCTACACTTATAAACAGTGCAAAACCTTAAAATAATTATATATATAATGAAAAGAGGGTTCCGGACTAGGCCACCTCAGCCCAATCTGGCAGCTCAGACATTAAATGGTAAATTTTACCAGCTTGAGCCCACGTCTGGGCTAGCTCAGAGGCCCACAGGAATCCGATCTCTGGCCCTTGCAGGCATGCTGGCTGAGAGGTATTTCAGCATGTCAGCTCAATATTCATCAGATTTGTATCAAGATGATAGAGAATATTCAAATAAATAAGTTTTGAAATATTTTGACAACATTTTGGAAAATGCAACCTCCAAGGGGTTTGGTGTATAACACAAACACTAGGTGGCATTATCACATGTGATAATTTAAGAGCATTCTAGCAAAAACTTGTCAGGAATCTTTGGGCAATGTCTGACTGTATATTTTGACAATATTTTACCCAAATGAATGTTCTTATAAAAGGATTTAATAAAAATGTGATACTTTTAAAGAGGACACATGGTCTTCATTTTGGTGTAAAATCAGTTTTTTGTGCTTTTGCTGCCCCCTAGTAGCTAACATTATGCTTGATTCCTTTAGTGCTACTACGTTTTCCCACATATTTAAGAACATTTTTAGCTGAAGCAGACTTAGTATTGCTCACAAAGTGCCTGATACTTCTCAGTTTTACCCTACCCGTTATACCCTATGAGTATGTTCTACTGTGCTTCATGAAATGGAGTGGATAAAAGGCCCCCAAAGTCTATATAGATAAGAGCCTTGTACCCCTTAAATCAATGAAAATATCACTCTTTAAACACTGTAGATTTTAAACATGAATTTGTGAACATGTAAAGATTTTACCTTTCTATTATGGGAAATAAATGCCTAAATCCTATTCTGTATATATCAACATGAATGAAAAAAACTACTTTTAATATACAGTTATGCCCAGTTATGAATTATTGATAATAAAAAAAAAATTTCACCTTCCGTAAATGGTGCACAGAATTGAAATTATATATGTTCAATTAGCTATGAACATGGATTTTTCAACCCTGGTAGGAATGTAATTTACATGTTGATGCCTTTTAGAATTGGTCAATAACTGAACTCAACATATATTTGGACCATGTAAATGAAAACATGTTACCCATATTTTTTTTTTAAAGACCCTTGCAGAATTATAATTTACATACCTAGCACATTTTGCATACTTTCAAATTCATATTGAATTATTATGAATCACCCTCCAGGACTTTTAATGCATTAGCAATTCTATTATACATGTCCAATATAGGCATGATTAAATTTAAAAAAGTATTAACCTATTCATCTCCTCGGCAGGTATGAAGCAGGTATACATGTCAGGTAGCTCCGTGTCATCTGGCTGCAGCCCCGTCCGCTCACGTAGTTCCTGTACATCCGAGTTACTCAGGGGGTAACGAGCAGTTAAATTCATACCTGAATCAAGTATTAACATCAACATGAGTGAACAATAGAATAGATATTAACCCTATATGACCAAAATCGAGGTAGGTCTAGGGTACATCTACTTTAGGACCCTGGAGGTATTAATCTTTAGCTATTTTATTACTTAGGCAAAATAGGGCCGGCCCTAACTTTTTTTCTCCAATTCTAACAAAATATTTATTTTTGGGTGTTTTTGTAGTTAATTCCCCAATCGGTGAGTACCCTTGTGAATCTCGAGTTATGTAGTAGTTGTAGTATATTTTTCAAAATAAAAAATAAAATCCACCCTACGCTACCTAATTTTTTTCAACATCTTACCTGAAACAAACAATTTTCTTTTCAGCCTTAGCAGAATACCTTGTGGGTATCTAATTGCATATATTTGCATTTACTTAACAATCATCATTGTAATACGTACCCCGAGGTAGAATCATTTAGGTCAGGACGTTTGTCCTCTCTGATGTAGACTTTCCACTCTTTAGTTACATTCTCAGGGAATTCCAATATCGCATCCTCTTTGGTGTTTCGCTTTGTTGTCATGCAAATAAGAAACGATTAGAGATTTCTCTCCCTCAAGGACTACTTAGATATAGCCTATAGTGATAACAACCGATTACTGATATTGATTCAACACTGATCCAATAACTGTGGCCTGTCAGTGGTTAATAGTAGTGCAGATTTTAAGGTTTAACAGATACTGTTAAAGAACGGATCCAAACTTAGCTCAGGGGTAGTACCCATAAAACATCTATAAAGTTGTTAAGAATCTCCAAATAAGCACAGATCCTTTAGAAACGCAGAAACAAGGCAGGCACTTGAAATATTTTTTGGCTGTTGCGTCTGATGTTTCCGATGACAAATAATGAAAATAATGAAGGCAATAAATACACTGCAAAAATGGTGTTTAGATTTTAAATGTGTTTAGGTCTAAACACGTTTAAAATCTAAACATATAGGTCGGTTAGGTGTCTCATCGACTACACATTTAGGAAATGAACACTTTTATTCTAATTACATAAACATTTACGCTAAACATGTTTAGATGTTTAGAGTTGAAACAGTTGAATAATAGGTGTTTAGATTTAAACATCAATATGTTTAGATACTTGGATGTTGAATCCACACCAGGTAGCAGCACTACCTTTGAATGGACTATCTGCACATAGTTATAATCAATTGTTGTGACAAATGTCCCCAAATCCCATGTTTATCATGGTTTCATTTTATTGAATGTCATGTGAATAGAAAGGGTAATAGAAAATTGACTAGTTTCACCTTATGCCACCATCATTAGCATTAAATAATCAATAAGCTCCATGCCTGGCACCTATTTGATGTTATTCTGGAATAGATAAGGCAATGTCCTTCCTGCCAAGCTGCTGTACTTTCTCAAGTCTCTCATTCTAATGCAGTGTGTAATACATGTACATGTATATAGCTGTGGCTGACATCTTTGGAGACTTTGACAAGTAAATACCTGCTGATCCCCACCCCAGTAAATGAGAAAACAAACAAAATATATCTCTTTTTTTTAATGCATACATGTCTGCAAACCTTAACCCTCCATCAAATCATTTAATCATCTAAACACAAAAATTCATAAACACCTAAACACAAAAATTCATAGATATCTAAACACAAAGTTTTAACCTAAACAACCTGCATTTCTAAACACTTGAGCTAAGCATATTGTTTGGCTAAACATGTTTAGGAAGTTAATGTGATTACAAAAATGTTGCAAGAATATGTTTAGAATTGTGTTTAGGATCTAAATACCATTTTTGCAGTGTAGAATAGACGAGAATACTAACCTGTGGTTAAAGCTTCTGTTGTCAGCACAACAGTTGTCAATGTATCATTTTCATTTTTATTGTCATTGATGACCGTCTTAACCCGTACAATTAGAGCACTGTTTGGCATGACATCAACCTAATAAGGAAAACAATGCAATAATGGTTCTTTAATTTGCTTTTCTTCCAGACTTAAAAATAGTCTGTCTACATGACTGAATCATATGTAGGGCTGTCTATGAATACTTTATGGACTGCATAAATCACTGATGTCCATACCCATTTGTTGTCATGATGCATTCTAGTTAATGCAAGCAACTGCGTGTTCTACGGTCATGGCGAGGTACTTCTATTAGGTGAGGCTCCACTACGCGATTTTTTGGTACAGTCTCACCTAATTTTATCCCTATAGTGCCTAAGGTATAGGGTGTTGACATTCCTATATTGTAAACATGAGATTCAAAATTGTAAACATGAGATTTCAGGGGTTATTTTATGGGTGATCTCTCTCCTTGTGTGCCATATTTACCAACTAACCTGCACCTGCACAGACTTTGTAATTGGGTGGGAGTTCAATATATAAACATCAACACAGCAAAATATAAATAACAACACAGCAGTCACACAGATCGCAGGGTCTTGTACTGTAAAAATCAAACCTGTCTGATATTGAGTTGCAAAGAGTCATCAGTGTGAAAGTCTGTAATATTTACATTAGGTCAACTTGATTTAGTAAACAAAAACATCTTTTGGCAACAAAAATGTGCCTGAGATTGTACACAAAGCCTTCTCCACATAAACAGAAAGCTCTCTCAATCTGTGTTTGTGTCTGCTTTTGTGAGAATAGCTCCGATTTTCAGCAAAAATCGCGTAGTGGAGCCTAACCTTTTGTTGATGGATGCATCACCAGAGAGAAGACTAGGAACGGGGGTGCGGAGGGAAAGGGAGAAAGTGAGAATGCGCAGATAAAGAGGGATGTAGAGACGTTTAATCAGTAATAAAAAATGCAGCAAGGATGGAAGGAAGGAAGGAAGTATGGTTTTCATGAGAAATAGATGGTTTGTTTGTTAATTACATAAATGTCTCTCAATAGCCAATTAGATACATCTGTGCTTAGTAGCCCAATAGGAATAAACCAAACAAATAAACTCCAGTTATTATGCTCAATGCCTTATGTGACTGCTCAAAGTTCATTCAATAGCATTGAGTAGATAGGTGCCGACCCTAACTCCAAACTGCAGGACTATACCCACTATATTTAAAGACCTGATGCCACATTTCCTATAAAGGGAAGGTACTGAGTGGTTTGATGTAGCCTCAGGTACCTTTTATAACTACTGATTAATGATCATATTTCTTGTACCTGGAATCAGACCTAAGCAAATTATGACCAAAAAAACACCCATGGAATTATCATTCCTACATTTGGCTTCCTCCCTTAATTAAAAGAACCTTTGTGCTTTAATCGAAACACATGGCTGTGTGTTTAATCTCTGAGTAGTGCATTTATAATTTATTGCTAAACGTTCAAATCCATTATAAATATAATCATTATTACGCGTCACTCTAGTGGTTCATTGGTGCATCATTAAAGCGATTTTAAATGCATCAACCCTGATTCATTATGATATATAACCAAAGCCCTGGTAGGTTATACTTAAGGTGCTGTATCAATGCATCATGATGCCATTAAATGGATTCATTTCAATGATAGAATACCTCCCACGAACCTGACAATTAAAGTAAAGGAAATAGGAAAAGGAGGAGGACGACTACATGTCCGCATATGGAAATAATACTAAAGGAAAATCAGTGAAATTGAGAGGGGAGAGGGTAGCAGGAAAGAGAGAGAGAGTTAGAAGGGAGGCAGGGTGATGGGGGGAGTTGACGTGGGTCGAGAAATGGGAATTGCTCAGGGTAACTGAAATAGGGATAGAGACAAATAGGGATGAAGTGAGTAAAGGATGGATGATGGTATTGGAAGCAGGGAAGGGGATACGACCGATAGGTTAGGGAGGAACACTGGATGCAAGCAAGTAGGTGATATATTTGCCCTCAATAGCTTATAAATTCCCAGTTGTTTTGGGCATGGGACATTAAGTCAATTTTGATGATTGGCAAATTAACGTTTATCAAAACTTTGACCAATTATCAACATTGAATCAACGTTCTATGCCCAGTGGATTGAATACAGTCAAGTCTCGATATATCTGTCTTCAAGAAGTCGGCTGATTCACATATCAGCCATATATTCTACCTAACAGATTTGATTACTTCAAGAACCAGCCATATTTTATCTGAAACGGAGGTGGCAAGTTTATAGAGATTTGACTGTATACCTGAGATATGGTAGACACTGTCATATAGGAATTGTACTAAGTGTCACTAAGTGTTAAATTAGGCGTCAAAACAGTGCAGACAGTCAATTCGGATAAGACCAAAGTGATGTGGGTGCACTCAGATAGGTCATGTGTGTACCTGACTCTGAGTATCGGCACTGACATATCAGGGTGCGTTGATCAATTCAATTACCTGGGCATCATCATCGATCAATAGCTTCGCCCCCCTCATGGCATGTTATTGATGGATAACAGTCACATGTCATGACATATCCATTAGTGACTTGTTCAATGAGCAGATGATTCTAGCATACCTAGACTATGCTGCAATAGTAATAGATGGTGCAAGTGATGCCTCAATACCCAGCAAATTGTTGTGACTCCTCGTCACCCTGTGTGAAGTGGCTCATTCATGACGCTAGGTGGAACACGACATCGCTATAGCAAAGGTTCACCATGGTGGTGATCACATGGCCTCACCTCAGATGGCGAGGATGGTGATCACTCAGACTCACCAGGGATGGTGACATGTGTGATCACTTACCCCACTAGATGAGATGCGCACCACGTCATAACGCATGTTCACCATGGATGGCGAGGACCGTGATCACTCACACTCACCAGGGATGGCGACTTAGGTGATCACTCACCTTGCTAGATGAAATGCGCACCACATCATAACGCATATTCAACGCGGATGGCAAGGATCGTGATCACCCACACTCACTGGGGATGGCGACTCGAGTGATCACTCAAATGTGCACCTCGTGATAGCGCAGGTTCACCATGGATGGCGAGTGTGTTGATCACTCAAACTCACCAGAGATGGTGACACTGGTGATCACTCACCTCGCTAGATGAAAAGCTCATGATCACAGACACATCATCGACATTGCTAATCATGCAGTCTCACATCTGCCAGATCAAAGTATGTTTTGCCATTTGTATTTTCCCTTTAGCCACAGAAAAGGTGTTTATGTAGATATTTAACTATATATTTTTCCTCTAACCAAAGAAAAGGTGTTTATGGATAGTTGTTTTCATTTCACAGATACCTCTATCTAAATTCAATTGATATTTTCTCTATATAATCTTGTTTGGTTCAACTCATAATAATTACACGTGAAACAAGGCACACATTGGATACTTTTTGGAAGTGATATAGGCTCACACCTCTGTAATGGTCCAGACATCAAACAATGCTGCTACCTGAACACCAAAGGAGGAAAATGAGTGAGGGTCCACCATTTGTGTGAAAGTGAGGGCTGCATAGTCACACAGTGAGTGAGAATCATGTTGGCGACAGTGGTGAGGCTTCACCACACTAAGTGAGAGTTGACGACGAGTGGCACAGAGTCACCCATTGGGTGATAATCAGGATGGACAGAGTGGTGGAGATTCTCCATTATAAGTGAGAGTGGACTGTGAGTGACAAAAGATGACACAATGAGTGAGGACAATGTTGGCAACAACCGTGAAGAGTCACGACCCTGAGTGAAAGGTGACACACAGTGACGGACAGTCATGAGGTGGGTGAGAAAATTGTTGACGACAGCAGTGATGATTGGCCATGCAATGCATGATCACGACGGTGCATTTCATCTAGCGACATGGGTTATCACTCAAAAAGGCCTCACCATGGATCACCAATCATGGTGACAGGTGACGACAATTTGCTGGGTAAAGGCTGTTCAGTCTGTTTAGAATCACTGTCTGTGCATATGTCTATGTGTACGCCGTCCAGAGGACCTGTCCAGAAATGACCTACATGTTCAGACAGGTTGCAGGTGGCTTTCTTGTTGAAGAAATCAGGCTGTATTATGTAAAATGTATGAATTGTCAAAATGTCAAAAAAATTGTAGTTGAAATATGTCATGTCTTGAAAAGTAATCAGAAAATACAGCTGCTGGTCCAGTGTCCAACAGGTGTCCTATATACAAAGAGTCCACTGTGGCACTGGAGGGTTTTATGGGACCTGCTGAACACTGAACAGCAAAGAACAATCAACAAAATTGACTTTATTTCGAAAATAACCACCACTATTTGAGTTGGTGTATGTGTTGCAATGAGAACAAGTTTTCTAACAACTGAATCATTTATTTATGGCATTCCCATTTCTCTACTGCTTTGTATTCACTTGTATTACATGTCCGCCCATCTTTACTTTTGTTTTTCTCTAATAATTTGTATTGTTCTCTAATAAGTATGTGTTGCTACCTTCATCTACATATTTTGGCTAATGAGAAAAGCTTGCACTATGTATGATGTTTTTGCCAAATAAAGGTTCAATTTCAAGGTAATACCTAGATAATGCACGCTGGTCGTGATCAAATAAGCACTCCAAATGCCCGAAATCTAGGAATAAAAACCCATTTATAAGGTATGAGGGAGGGACTGTAGTGAGCGGAATTTCACTAGAGCATTGTGGGAAGCAAAAAAAAAGGATCGCATGACAAGTATAGGGCTCCTGCTGCTAATGGCGTCCCATGAAATAAAGGCATGGTCTTAACAGTAAGCCCAATTTAATCTATTTCGTCCTGTGGATCTGTCTGTTCAGTGAACTATCTAAAGGTCAAATTATAAGTTCTATATATTACTATGATGCATGATCCACCCTCTTGCTGCAATATGTATGAAAAGTTTTTAGTCGTGAATCAACTTTTTCAGTGAACAGCCACCTTTTTGGAGCTTTCTTTGTTTTTTGTAGGTTATTATTATTTTAAGTTGCTCAAAGCGTGCAAGGAGTCACCTCAGGTCATCTTTAGTTGAAAAGGGAAAGGTCGGATGCAAAATATTCAATTTTCTTTTGATCTATTCATTTGGCAGAACCTCAAATCGTCAGTCTAGACTCCCCTTTGAAAGATTGGATATATCTAAATATCTAAAATGAAAGTGTGCCAAAAAGGGTGTGCAAATGCTTTCTGGAATCTATGTACAATTCATCTTTTTCTGACTTTTTCAGCCTAGGACGCAATACTATGATGGTGATTGGATCAGTCACTCAACATGAGTTCTGAATAGAATTGACACATCCTTCCTCATTTTGCCGAGGTGATGATTATAAATGTGGAAAAAAATGCCTCATATTGCTGACATGTGATCAAAAAGGGTGAGTATACCATTTGTAATTAGCCCGTCAATGCGGCTATTGGATATCTTGTAGTCATGATTCAGGACAGCTGTCTTAGAAGGTGATCAGGTTACAAATGTCTGATACATAAGTTCCAGATCAGCCTGTATAGATGCTGGGTTATTGAATAAACGTTAGGCTCAAAGAAATGCTTTGAACACAGTTTTATCAGAATTTGAGAAGAATGCACTATAATCTAAGTCTTGAAAACCCATGTGGGTATCAGCCTAGCACTCCAGGAGGTTATTTCAATACAGTCTAAAATTGCACCCTCTGCAATCTTAGCGGGATCTCTTCCTACAACATGACATTGTACACCATGATCTGCTACTGGTTTAGCTGTACCCATGAAACTAGTCTGCAATGTTAGTGAGCAGTGCTAGGGGAGAGCTGCAGGAGCCTTTTTCAAAATAATGCTAATTCATCAGTATTCTAATATACCCTCCAGATCTCCTATCACTGCCAACCTAGGGAACATAGTTGGCAAACTCTTGCACACCCTATATAATATTATATGCCTGAGGACAATAGATGCTTCTTGTAAATACCAAAACAAACATTGTAAAGGGTACAATGTTACGCAGATTTGAATAGCTTCCAGCATAATATTTCCAGCTAGACGCTAAATCATGAGCTTAATTCAAAACATCCTGGGATCACGACCCAAGCGATCTTAGGAATAAATCAGCCTTATCCTATTGAGCGATCTTAAGAGTTGACTGGGTTCACATATCCTAGCCAGCACTAAGACCGCATCGATCTTAGCCTCAGACCTCCTACACTATTCCAAGAAGAACTGACTAGGCACAGGGGTAAGAGTCCCAAAATAAAGGAATAGCTGTGAAGTCACTCTTCCTCACAAGAGTGCTTATACCATCGTTCCCCGTCCCCATATTGGCTAACAAAAGAGCACAGGGTGCAGTTGACCCCCGTAACTTGAAGTTGTTTCTTCCTGTGGAAAACTCTGCAAGGACAACCAATTCTTTAACCACGCTATTGAGTATGAAAACAAAGTACACCTGTATACATGAAACAAGTATGCCTGATACTACATTCCTCAGAATCCCTAGGAAATATCTTTTTTACACTGCTAGGGTATGGGATAAATTCAATAGAATTCCATTGGTGAGAAAACTGCAGATGCACTTGATGAATTGGACATATAGTTATTACCTGAGTTACCAGAGACCTGTTTCACAAGGGCCATATACTAGTGACATAGACTTAAGAGCAAGATACTCGTAAGGTTGTGTTAAGATCAATCATTGGATTCATTGGTCATATCTCTATAGCTCACTCTTAGTAGGAGGTGTTTCAAAAGGAAATTGGGATTGAAGCTTACTAGCAAAGAGTCAATGTAAGAGTGACATATGACCAACAGAAAGTAGCTGATTTATGTGGAAGGTTGAAGGTACACATAAATGGGAAAAATCATATCAATTAGTGGAATCCCACATATCTTTTTAATCCATGATGTCAGGAATATATCAAAATGAAATACCCTTTTATAATACCTTTTTATATTGTGAAATAACAAAGTAGAGGCACGTTCTGCACCTGGGTGATTGATCTTACTAGCTGAATGATTGGTCTACGAGTGACCTAAGGACTGATCTTGATTACTGCCCCAATGTCCAATTGACAGCTGTTTCTAAAGGACCAGTCTTAAGTTCCAATACTAGTGACAGCTTGTTCCGAAACACTAGTAGTCATTCCCAAATGACTGATCTTAAGTTGTCACTAGTAGAGTGGAAAGATCGATCTTAAATAAGGAATGCTTATGAAACAGGTCTCAGGGGATTAATTAATGGATGACTAGTCTGCTGTCATTACACTTACTTGTCTTATTAAGGCCATCTGAAAACCTTCTGTCCGCATTCATGGTGAAATTACCACAGCTGAACACGGTGGCCGACTCACTGTTCACCTTAATCTCCATCAGGTCAGTCATCTTGGCCTGACACTGTTTAATTTTCTCCTCAATCTGTGCAGATAAAGGGGATTGTCTTCCAAGTCATTTTGGTCAGTTTTATACAGAGAGATGAGGCTGGATATTTTCAAATTCATCTGCTTACCAACACCATCAGAAGGTTGAAGGTACATAATTATGATCTATATCATCGGGCATGGGGGAATGCAGATGAGTTAGTTCAGTCCCGTGTCACTACAGTCCTGTATAGCAAGCAACTGACCTCGAGGCCTATTCACTACATTTGGACAGATGAATACATCCATGTTTGCAAATATGGAGGTCTCTTATTTCATTTTAGATTCTGTATTTTCAATATGATTGGGGTAGAGCAGGTGGTGTTCAAAAACTGACCTAAATTTGAAACATGGAAGTCTATGTCTTTAGGTCAAACTCGGTGAAACGGCCTCCTGGGTTGCATTAATGGATCAGGAACAATACATAGCCCTTTTGCTCTACCACTGCATTGCTGTACTGCAGTGACATGAATTCAGGGACACAAAGTAACCTTCAGTAATTTCACTTGGTCAATCACATCCATTTTTGGGTCGTGTACTGGATATGAACTTCAGATGACCTGTGAGAAGTTTAATGAGGTTTCTGTGCGATTTTGAGATAATATCAATGATCCTTAAAAGGTGATAAATAGATGACAATCATTAGGAAATGTTGTTAACTGAGAAACTATTACCTTTGTCAGGGTGTTATTGCAGACCTTCTGTTGCTCTGTAAGTGTGTTAATGATAGACACGTCCTGCTGGTAATCACTCAGGTCTATAGCCAACACACGGTGACAGTCGGCTGCCATCTTGTTTGCAGTCATAACCAGGGGACCTTGGCAGAAAATGTGAAAATGTCAAAATACTAGTAATCTTGTGGTACAGAAAGTAAAAGAAAATAGCTATTAAATATGCTGTTATATGTTTATCGTTTATTTTTACCGATCAGCCTCAGGATCTGCCAGAGTATCACCCAGTTTGAGTTTCAAATCATACTCATTTTGGTGACATTGCCTGAGTCTGGATCCAGACTCAGAGCAGAAAAACGATGGACTCATACGTGGCTCAAGAGATCTCAAATTCGGCTGACATGATGTAGATTACGTTGGAGGGAAAGCTCAAAAATAGCAGTTAGATTTGAGTTCTCAATCTGAACTATCCTGATGACAGATAGACACAATGCTATAATGCAGTCTTGGAAGGTAAAAGCATGGGAATAAATGCACCTCATCTACCTGTTACAGATACATATACAACACCTACTGTATAGGCAAAGACAGCTCCTTGACGCTTTATCTATCTCTCCAACCGTGGCCTCCTGAGACCCAATAGACTCATGGATAAGAGCGATTATCTTATCCCCTGTTGCCAATACAGCGGTCTGAAACAAGTAGATCTATAGTTAAGGGCCCTGTGTTTTTTGATACACCCCAAATTAGCTGATCTCCTATAACCGATGACATAGTATGGGCATGTTACCTTTAACAAAATAAAGTTACAAACTGAAGGTTGAAGCAGAGGACAAATTCTTCCCTTCCCCTACCTATTGTAAAGTCATTCATGAAATGATAGAATTGAAATAGCTAGGTGTGTCGGGTCTTTAGCTGACAAAAACGTCTTTAGCTGACAAAAGGGTACCCATTTGTCAGCTAAAGACGAGCATCAGCACTTTACCTGACAAAAGTTGGGGGACGGGGGGCTGGGTGTGGGTGGGTGGGGGTGTGGAGGGCTCCAATATATGCCTTAAATTCATTATTGATAGTTGAAACATCAATTATGTCCTCCTTCCGTTCGTCCTCCTTCCACAATGCCATTCATCGGTATCCTCCTCTTCATTGTGAGGCAGTATTTATGCCTATAAAGTTTCTAATCAACTATAAAGTTTCTAATCAATTATTTTTTCATGAAAATGTTTTTACTTTGACATTGGAAAAAGAGGTCGAGTTAGCTGGCACTTTCCTTCCTGCTTCACAGCCTAAAACTTTGCTTCATCTGGTACGTCAAGGGTACTTTAGGCTGAAGCAGTCAATAAATAAGATTTCATAACCAGCGATGTAGTAACCCATTTTTATATATAGGGTAAATACCTAGTTTTCATTGTGTTTAAACTCTAAACATCTAAACGTGTTTAACAAAAATGTTTATGTTTTTTTTATAATAAAAGTGTTTATTTCCTACATGTGTAGTTAATGAGACACCTATCTGACCTATGTGTTTAGGTTTTAAACATGTTTAGATCTTAACATGTTTAAAAACTCACACCATTTTTGCAGTGTGTATACAGTTCTTATGTACCAAACTAGGCTGGTAAACCGACCTGTCTTTAACTGACAAAGCCTATATAGAAGTCTTAGGTACCAAACTGGACTGGGAACCCATCAGTCTTTAGCTGACAAACCCTGTACAGATGTTCAGTTCTTAAGTACCAAACTAACCTTTGAACCAGTCTTTAGCTGACAAACCCTATGTACAGTTCTTAGGTATCCTATAATTATAGATGTCTTAGGTACCAAATGAGACTAGGAAATTGACCTAGTTTGGTACCTTAGAACTGTATTATATAGGATTTGTCAGCTAAAGACAGGTCGATTTCCCAGCCTATTTCGGCATTTTTGAATGGTATAAAGGGTTTTGTCAGCTAAAGATGGTCAATTTCCCATACTGTTTTGGCACCTTCAAAAAGGTATATAGGGTTTGTCAGCTAAAGACGGGTTGATTTCCCATCAAAGTTTGCTATGTTTGTGAGCTAAAGCCTTTTGTGACCTGAAGCCTTTTGTCAGGTAAAGTTTTTTGTCAGGTAAAGATGTCTGTGCTTTAAAGCGACTTGTCAGCTAAAGACCCGAAAGGGTGGTTAGTGACCCTCACTTTATCCCTACACCTGAACCTTAGCACAGGACAATCACTCTTTAACCCATGTTTTCTGAGGTAAACTTAATATTACAAGTTGTTAGTTGAGGACATATATGTAGATTTGTTGAATATATCATAATTTGATTTGTAATCAATCAGTTGTTAATTACCCCTTACACTATGCTAGCCAGGGTGTCCGGAATAAGGTCCCAGTACTCTAGATGAAGTTTATACAAATGGAGAAAACCTAATTTTCTTCACAGATTTATGCTAATGTTTGCAAAACTGGCTTCATTCAAGAGTCAATTTCTATGATCAACAATAAAATTAAGCAAGGGAATAAAACGCCAAAGCATAATTGGGAATAGAAGCCAATGTTCAGAGAGTCGATAGATTTTGAACAGTTTTCTGGCTAACCAATAGGCCTACACAATCACAATTTGTTACATGATTAATGGGTGGCAGGAAGTCTCATCACTGGGACTTTGGCCACCTAAATCAAAGACAGAGTGTCTATTATTAGTCTGTTTCCAAGGTCTAGCCTCACAAATTAAATTCCCTATATTCCTCAAGAACTTATAAGCGTGGTAAAAATGCAAGAAATTTAATCTATTCGCACTTGAACCAGTTACAGCTGAGATTTCAAAAGGTTCTTCTGGGAATTCCGGCTTCGCCTGAAACTGTACTATAACCAAGGTATTTAGGTCCCGTGAGAATCTAGGATGCACGATTTGACCATATGGTGATATTATTCAAAACCATAGGGAATGCTACTCTCACAAAATTATCAAAAGTTATGAAATGAAATTCAATAGCATTGAACCTGCTATTTCATCGGATCTTGATTGGGCCTCGATTCCTCGATATATTGGTCCTTATGATACAAATTTAGCCAGACAAATCCTCTGTGAAATTTGGCATATTTCAGGTTGTATTCTGTTCTCCTAGAGAAACTTATCAAATAAGTGTGGGTGTACTGCAAATAATGTTTTTGAGGCTAGACCTAACTAGGCAGAGGTGGACCCAATAGGTGACTGTCTAAAATGGGCCTAGGACTCACACTCAATTCAATATAGGAAATGTGGCATGGGGCCTTGTCTCTGCCCACCTCCCCCCTCCCTAAACCACCCCTGGAGGTTAATTCAAAACAGGGGTAAATTAGCACAGTTCTGAATTTGCCTCCAGGATTGGCCCTGTTAAGCGTTCTTACCAGTGTGTCAAAGTTGTTCTGGTCGGGGTCTTGTAGGATGAAGCTGACGGTAGCCGCTAGGCTTGGCTCAGGTCTGTTGGCACCACCTCACTCAGGGTCTTAGCTACTGACGCCTTAGACTGTAAAGTAATGGTATGATATAATGTGTGCATTAATGTACATAGAGATTAATGTACAAAAGGTTTGTAGTTTGGAAAAAAGTTTTATTTGGCAAAAGAACAGATATGGTACAATTAGCTGTTCGTCTCTACAAAGTAGGAAAGAAAACAGCAATCAAGCAATGATTAAGCACACTCTACAGACCCTCATCTTCCCCTTTAGTTTAGGTTTACCCTATAGGTTTCTACCTGGTTCAATCATTTTCTCTGTCTTTCTGCTCAGCTGGCAGATATGACTTAACCTTTTACAGGTATTGGGAGAGATTGTTCTGAGTTGTTTCTCTTTTTCTATTGTATAAGATAGCCGATGTTCAATGCTCAAAACATCAGAACTTACGTGAAAATCGATCAATAAATTTATGTTTGTTTTTCTTATCATTACATACATAATATTTTCTATCATTCTGGTTTAAAGCCACAGGTCAGAGCACTACCCCAAAAAAAAAGAAAAGAAAAAGACAAAGAAAAAAAGAGAGGAAAAGGGAGAAAGAGGGGGAAATGAGAGAGAAGAAATAATAGTGTAAAGGGGGCCCGAGACAGGATCACTGCATTGATATCTTTTATTGTAGTCTTGATATCTTGCTGAGAATGCCTCAGAATGCATCATTTTAAGTCTTAGATTTCAAAACTTTATTGGGGGCCAAGCCTCCAACACCTCAAAACATTGAATTCCAAAACCTTATTACAAACATTTCATTTTATATGATGTCAAAAATACACTAGAAAGGACATTTTTCTGGTTGAAATCCTTAGGCCTATACATGTCTCCGAAATCTGAGTAAACATGAAGACTGATATCTTTCCTCGGATTTTACAGACCTTTGACTTGATATATGTTTAATAAGAATGCATCAGAATGCACCATTTCAAGTCTAAACCCTCAAAATCCATGAATTAGTCTGATTTATCCAACTGCAGACCCAGTGCAATCTCTAGTTGCAAGAAGGTTTAGTCTCATAGTGGACTTTAGCGTTAACGCAGTTTGACTACTGCACATCGCTTGCGGTACCTCATCAGCCTTCACCAAGTCTTTCCTCCGCCCTCTAGACAATCCTGGATCCGCCTCTGACTGATCGGTGTGAAATGTATGAAAACATATAAACGGTCTCTTGTTAATTTCTAATGCTGCAAACTACTTTCAGGAATGGTCAGTGCCCCATTTCATTTAAAAAACCTATATATTTAGATAAACTTACAGCTTATGTGTTCTATACGTGTGCAATTCATTGACCTATAGTGGAGGCTCCACTACGCGATTTTTTGGCACATTCTCACTAACTGCTATCCCTATAGTGCCTAAGCTATAGGGTGTTGACATTCCTATATTGTAAACATGAGATTCAAAAATGTAAACATGAGATTTCAGAGGTCATTTCATGGGTGATCTCTCTCCTTCTGTGCCATATTTACAAGCTAACCTGCACCTGCATAGACTCTGTGATTGGGTGGGAGTTCCATATATAAACATCAACACAGCAAAATATAAATAACAATACAGCAGTCACACAGATCGCAGGGTCTTATACTGTAAAAATCAAACCTGTCTGATATTGAGTTGCAGAGAGACATCAGTGTGAAAGTCTGCAATATTTACATTAGGTCAACTTGATTTAGTAAACAAACACATCTTTTGACAACAAAAATGTGCCTGAGATCGTACACAAACCCTTTCCTTTATATATAAATAGATCTCTCAACATTCTATTTCTACCTTGAAATGATAACAAACACTACTATTTAGTCTGTGTTTGTGTCCCATTTGTGAGAATAGCTCCGATTCTCTGCAAAGATCGCGTAGTGGAGCCTCACCTTATCAGAGTACTTTGATCGACATTTTGGATAGAAGAATTGGCCTAATCGTAAATGCACTATAATTATACTGAAAAGCTACTCCTAAAATCCCAACGATAACCTTGAATTCCGTCAGAGTTGCTTTACAACTGATTTTGATTGGGACCAAGTGGATCGTTCATGACAATATAATCCAATAACATTTTTTATTCATTTCTAGCCGAATTGCAATAATATTATAAGCCAGCGACGTTGAAGACATTGACCATTATTGTCTGAGAGATTGCATGAAATAGTAAGATATAGAAACATAAGTTGAGATAATATGCTGAAGGTGCAGATATGGATTACTTAGCTGTCTACAAGGTATATATGATCTGCAGTCTGGTTCAGATATCACAAGTGCCTTTAGTCATATAGGCTTGCTCACTTACTGGGAATGACTATCAGGATGACCTTCAGAGAAAGGCAGAGCTACTATATCTCTAACAGCTGATACACATGAGTTGGTTTACCCATACAGTAAAAGTCTGGGCTATAGGAAGTGTATGTTGCACAGATGCATAGATCTCTTGAATAACTTTGGATGTGGATGCAGGCAGGTTTTTCTAGTTCTCTATACGTAGCTCTTGATATACAATGTGAGTCCAAGGTATAATGAGACAACTGTTCTGACTTCTCTGCTATATCTAATTCTATGGTTCTGCTTCATAACATTAGTATAGCTATATAACTGCTGTAATTGTATGTGAACAATGCTCGGCCATGTGTCTCAAATAGTAAATACTGAAGTAATCTTTGTAAACTCTAGCCTATTGAGAGTCTCACTTATAACTAAGCTGCTCAGGTTGTATTTCTATACCAGATAGCAAACTTCTGTGACCCTAGTGTTGGACATCGGGTCCTTTTCAGGTGATTTATAATGGGCTATCTGGAAGCCCAAGAACTGTCAGATAATGGCAAAAGGTGTGTAACATAAGAGCCATACGGTCTTTGTATTACGATTAACAATAAGTGTATTCAAAAGGAAATTGGCTTGACTCTAACTTCACCTCCTTATTTGGTTTTTGTAAACTGCCTAATCAATATCCTATATCAAAGAACTACAAGTTATATGAACTCAAAAAGGTTTTCTCCGACACTTTAAAATTACCTATCTGTATAGAGGGTTGTTCCTTTAATACTTCAAAATGTGACATACAGTAAAACGACATTTGATCTATCAGCCATTCTAATTTCCTACTTTTGCAATCTCCATATCCTCCTGCTTCTTTTGGTCCTGCTTCTCTAGATTCTCTTTGAAAGCAATAATAGGATCAACTGTTACTTCTCCATTTGATGTTGTAAAGAAGTAAATTGAACATGATACTGCCCGATTGCTCAATGTATTGTCATATCCTTTTTTTTTTTGCTAGTAGTGGGGAAAGATGGACCTTTGAAGGTCTGACAGTTCTTTATAATTGCAATTGAAATCTTAATTTGAACTTAGTGTTAACCAATATGGTGTGAGGATAATTCATTGCTTGGACCATACACCTGGAAAATACACTGTGTAGGTTCACTTCTGAGTACATCAGTAGTATACATCGTTTAGGAGATGGCTCAAGTGGGTGGACTAAATGTAATTCAATCTCTGGAATTCAAATATTTGTTGGTCCAACCTGATAAAAGTGCAAAAAAAACTCTTTTTCAGTATAGTGCAGAAACTCGCCGCCTGTTTTGTCCATGGGGTCAGATTCTCATCTAAAAAGCAATAAATCCTATAAAAGCCTATCACATACCAGTCTAACCGCAAGGTCACCTTTGCTCACCATGAGCAGTTTTGGGTAGTTGTTTAACTGGACTGTTTTGAGAACTCACTCATTCTTGCTGCATCACTCTATATCCCCAACATACAAACCTGTGGTCATGGCTGGCTGGTGGTACTGGTTGTAGAAGACATGGAGGTCTGGTCCATCATGGGCATGTTTAAGGCCAGTGCTATGCCACACTCTGATGCACTAGCTGGGTCAGTACTTAGGATATTCTCTACATTCTTGGCCTCAACATTAGGATCCTCCATACCCATTCCAGGGGCCATTGTAGGGGCTAGTGTTGGCTGAAACAGAAGTTCAGGGTTGTAAAGAACTGCAAAAATAACATGATATTCAATGTAAAAAAACATAGGCATAGACAGCTCAACAAGGTTTGATAAGCCTTAACCTTCAAAAAGTGCTTAAACTTTTATCATCTCTTTCGATCCAAGCTATTGTTTTGAGTTTACTTGCATCTCCTTGGCTCATTTACATACCGGAGGCATTGGTTCTGGGTAGAGGGAGAGATGGGTCTCTGAGTAGGACCCTATTCTGTCTGTACATCTGAACTTGATGTCAATCTGTCCACTCGGCCCGCTACAACATGGTATGATGATATTGACTGGGGCATAATACAGCTGGCCTGAAATTGTCATGGGGGTTTATTTTGTCTACGGGAGAGGTTTAGCATTGAACAGGCTCATTGTTTGGCAACGTCTCATTCTTTCCATATCATATGTGAAGTATATTGGTAAAAAATATCCTATAATGTTCTTACCAGCCTACTTCTATATAAAGGTAAGTCTAAGTCACCAAGAACGGAAATAATTGCGATAACAGTATTTCAATGAAAATCTGTTGGCCATTCAGTTGGGCTTACACATTTGCCAAGTACATAGATGATAGGTAATTGATAAATGTGAAAATATATCAAGCAGTCAAGGACCCCAGCTTACTGAGGGTCCATTTCATGTTGGGACTGTCCCATGTAGAAGGCATCATAGCTGAGCGGGTTCATCTTGGTCTTACGCTGCTGTAGACAGGTGATGCTGAACGTGGTGGTACAGGCTACACCATGGGATGAGGAACTGATGCAGTTATCTGCTGGTTCTGGTGGGTGGTTTAAAATGAGTGTGCTGCTGTACCTATAATTAATGAGGACAACTACTACATTAGCTAGTATGTTGGGTATTTGTCAATTTCTGTTTACAATGTGTGAATTTGAAATTGGCCTTAACCCACACCATGAGGGGGCATGCCGTCTGCAACAACTATATAACATCGCTGTGGGGCGTTGCCTCTTCAGTTGGATCTCAGTCTCGGACAGGTGTGGTTCGACCCAACCTCCCGACAGAGGCCATCTTTACGAATGACGATCAGACTCTGGCATTGCTATCACCTTGTACGTTTATATTCAGATACAATATAAGGGTGTGTTCCCAAAACCATATGTGGACCTGTTTGTATTCCTTTACATAGTGCTATCAATTCACTACAGTATGTTTTAATTGTCTCTTAACCTTCAAAGTCTGCCCAGAAGTAAGTCACTCCTATCAAAGATGATACTTGCTATAGATGGTATACCCATATCATGAAAACAGTCACTAGTAGATCTGCACCTTTTCAGATTTATACAATTTACCAACCCACGAAAAGGCCCAAAAGAGAGTCATTTGAAGTGGCATAATCTGATGGTTGTGGCTCAAAGATCTTCTCAAAAATGAAACAGGATGTTCACATAGATCATATCATCTATGGTACCTCCATTATTTGCTCTCCTTACCCAAATCAAGCTCATATTTGAAAGAAAAGTGGGGTCTATACCCAATTTTCTACTTTTGCTAGTGCCAGTGCTTTTTTTTGGGAAATGTTATTATGTCAAAGGTACATGCCCCTGATGGCATTGTCATGCAGCCATTTTGGTGAATAAACACTCAAATAGCCAATAGTTGGAAAGCTATCCTACATAATTTCCCGGTCTGTGCTAATAGAATTCTTTAAACCGATTAGATGTTTCTCCCATATAGCAACTCCAGTAAGTTTGACTTGGGCAGGAGGGCCTTGCCAAAAGTGAAACATGAACCAAATATTAAAATGTGCACGTTTTCGTATTGCCAAAGGTATTCTCATCATATCAAAAAGTGAAAACATGCATGGGTGCTTGCTCCTCAAAATGTGCATGCATGCTCTAATGTAGTCTTATATATGGAGGGATTATTTGGCAATACAATGAAAATGAATTGCAAATCAGCGCTCTCTGAAAGATTTTAGCAGGTTCTTCCTCGTTTTCTTTTGGCAAGACCCTCCAGAGCATCAAATGCTCTTAAAATAAATCAGGAACGTGTGGGTTGGTCCGGAGGAATGTGTAATAGTGAAGGTATGGCGTCAGGGGAGGATATTAAGAATGAGGAAAAAGGAGAAACCCAGGAAGTCGTGAGGACCTTAACAGGAAAGAGGGGATATCAAGCTGGGTTAAGATTTAATGGGTACTATTTAATGGGTATGAGGGCATGGAGTGTGAATGTGTGTTTGATGCTAAAGGGCAGTAGTAGCGATAGGGCGGCTTGTCCGACCAAGCAAATAAAGGTTGCATATCATATTGTCACTTTTAAGCACCAGGTTTTAATAAAGGCTGGTAATAGCCACATCTCCAAACCTATAAGCACCAGGGTAGTTATTCATAGTGGTACGGTAGATACATACTTTGAGTAACAGAAACCCTTACCGTAGTTGTCTGATCCTCCAAAGGTACGCCACACTTTTAACAGAAAGTAGTTTTCCTTTCCAGTGAAGTACGAAGGTTCTAGTGCAAGGTTTTCACTTGTCTTCTTTGTTGTCACATACTCCTCCCAACCTGGTCGTGCAAGAGAGTTATTAGTGTTTGGCACTTCCTTGAATAGCTGCCACCTGTCAAATCAAATGTATAGTACATTTATACTGAAAAGCTCCCTGAAAATGCGTCTGGGACCCATGTGTAAACAGCCCTTGCAATAATAAGAGGGAAACCTTAATATGAACATCATAATGTGACAGGATCTGCGAAAAGGGCCCTTAGTGCAGGAGGGTGTTGCGAAAGGACAGGAATCCAATTCTGTCGGAGGTGCTATTCCCAAATGGGAACTGACTACCCTTAGTCAATGACTTCTCCCCTGTTTTGCAGCAAGGTAATAGGTTATAGAATTGATTCTTAAGTTTTCATGAATTGGGGAATGCTTCCCAGTGTGACTCACACTAAGAGGATTGATTCTGAGCGTATGGTGAGAAGTTAGCTCTGAGCAGGGAAACGGCCTGGAACTGGAAGGTGAGTTATGACAGTGAGAATTCGATTCCAATTCTTTTCGCAATAGCCTCCAGGGTGCATTTATAGGCCCCTGTCACATATCATACCTTGCAATCCCCAGAGGAGGCTCATATTAAGAATCTGAAAAGGCAAAATCCAATTGAATTACTGGAGGGTCTTGCCAAAAAGGAAACATGAACCAAACGATAAAACGTGCACGTTTTTGTATTTTTAAATAATATTTTACAAATTTATTTAGATGAAACATGGATGTTTTCTAACAACTCAACAAGTGTATTTTGTTCCTGTTATCTTTTGGCAAGGCCCTTCTGGCTAATGTACACAGTATTGGAATTGCCATGAACCTTGGCATATAGAACCTAATGCACTATGAGTATCATGTATGCATAAACCAGACTTGAAAAATCTCTTCAAATATAATTATTTATACTGATACTAGAGCATCAAGGTTAAGAATATATGTAAATTGTATACTGGTAGTTTTATCATAGAGAAGCACCTACGAGAATGAGTAGTCTATCGCGGCACTTCCACCGATGACCATCTGTACAGAGAAGCGGTTCTTGGGGTTGTACCTCTCATCACAGTCAGTGACGCAGCTGGTGAGTGAAAAACATACTTTACCAGACAGCCCATAAGAGTGGATGAGGCCGAATTTCATAAGATTACCTTTAAAATGGTCAAATTTGTGTGTTCACCTCAGAAAAGAGGTACCACGGTACTTCAGAGATAACATCCCAATGCCCTCCCCTGCCCGTAGAAGAATTAGACACAATTTTTTAATATGGAACTTATATATGACATGCTTCATATTATTTCATATAACTTGCATACACTGTAAGAAAATTACATCGAAAATAATGGTGCATTACTTGTCCCAAAGTTGCCAGAGATCCAGTCTTATTTTCACAGAGATTCCTTGTAACACAGAACTGCCACCTTGGGCTTCCTGTAATAACAACACTGGTTCAATGCTTTTCAATTACGGTGGTCCACTGTTCAGTTTTACAAGGATCCCTGATAGATTCAACAGTTATTTTTTACAGTGTTTATCCATATTAGATTCATAGATCTATATTTTCTCTTACGCTAAGAACCCGCTATGGCGCATTGTATACCCAGCAAAATCTTTACTAACTGCAATTTCGCCCTTGGCGGGTCCCCATTGACAATAGTGATGTACTGGATGAGGGTGATTGTTCGGGTATCTTTCCACACAACCACCATGACTTCATATGTCTTGTTTTCATACATATGGGTGGAACCGAACTCTATCTTTCCATCTGATGAGTTCACGAAAACACCTGAAGTATAAGAAATAATCATTTGTGTTCAGTGTTACTTTTCCATCAGATTTCAAAGTTCAGAATCATATGCTACTGTCACACTATGGGATACTGCCTGACATTGCTTGCCTTCCACATATATCTGGATCAGCATGATACTTATGCCCTGACTCCACTTTGTTTAAGTCAGGTCAAGTGACAGATCAATAGAATCTGTCACACACTGAAAACCCTCTGGGGTTTTAAACTTGTCAGACTGACAAACAAAGGTCCTCAAACGGTGTCAGAGAAGGTGCAGCAGGGGCAGCACCTGTTGGGGCTTAACTTCTCTGTGTACAGATAGTCTCTAGTGACAATCCATGCTAATTCATGCAATTGAGATTAAAATGGCCCAAGATCATGTAGTAAGAGTAAAGCCTTTGATCTAATATAAACTTCATAGAGATTAAACCTCTCAGTCTACCTCAACTCAGAACGACAGCTGTGTTGATATGTAACTACCTTACTAGGTGACACACATGTGCCACTAATGGAGCAAATATTTTGTGAACAGGCTGCCAGATGTGAACTGAAATTCTTTACGTCTGAGGACTTTAGATGCTCAAGTTGCCGCTACTGCTTTACAGCTTTGGGTAGTCAGATTGAGGACCCAACACTGCAAAAATGGTGTTTAGACTTTAAACATGTTTAGGTCTAAACATGTTTAAAATCTAAACATTTTGGTTCAACAGGTGTTTAGTTAACCATGTGTTTAGGATTTAAACATTTAAATTCTAAACACCTAAACAGTTACATTAAAAATGCTTATATGTTTTTGACTGTAAACAGACAGATAACTTGGTGTTTAGCTTTTAAACACTAATATTTCTAGGTGCTTAGACATAAAGTATACACCAGGTGGTAGCTGTATTCTATAATTGACCTTCTGTGTGCAGTCACCTGGTACTGCTTGATTACAATATGCTGCAGTATTCTCCTAATTCACAGTTTCACATAATATATACATGTAGAGTATGTCAACAATAAAAGGTTATGCATTTAAACCCAATGGCATTGCCATTAGTGCATCAGGGGTAAGCAAGTAGTGCTTGGACACCCATTTTGTGAATTAAGAAAATATATAAGGCAAAATCCTTTTTGTGTCTCTTTTATATTTGACAATGGGGCCCTGACACTGATGTGATATGGGTTTAATACAATATAGATGGAATACTTGGACAATATAGCTGTCCCTGTATATGGAGGTGCATTGATCCCCTTCAGAAATTGGGCATGAATGATATAGGGTCCCCAACCTAAATGCATTCATAAGCCAATTCCCAAATACAATATCATATTATCCATAGATGGGCAAATTGAATACCTAAGCAAAATTCTTCAAATAGAGGGGGGGACAGTATAAACCTAAACACATTATAGCTTAAACACATTAGTTAGCTAAACATGTCACATTTTTCATGTGTTTAGGATAATATTGTGTTCAGAAAAACGGGACAGGATTATGTTTAGAATTATGTTTAGGATCTAAACACCTTTTTTGCAGTGAAGGTAGGGACCACAAAGGTTGTCACTCTAACAACATTATGACATATTTGTAATCATTTTGACTACCTTGCGTTGACCTAAACCAATCAGGTTGACTACCCTGGGTAATCCATCTGATGGCCTAAGGTTATAGCTTTGGGTATCATCACTCTGATGATCCTGGGGAATTCAGTGCAGTTATGAGATCCCCTGGCAGAAACTATGATATCAAAATACAACAACTCTGTTAAGCACTGGCTCCCCTGCCATTAGTCAGACTAATTTCCCTAATCCAACAATTTAGAATACCGTATTTCCTCGAATACAAGCCTGGCCTCAAATAGAAGCCTGCCTCGTTTATAAGTCTGGTCAAAAGGGTCACTGGGTTTAATAGAAGCCAGGCTCCGAATATAAGCCTGGGTATGGGACAGAAATCCAATTGAAATCAATTATTTAGTCATAATTTGTCTTCTGTTTGAAATACCAATGTATTCCCTGTACAAATTAATCGTCAAATGACTAGGTAGATATATTTGAATGGGCATAGAATAATGTTATGAGTTTCAATATAGGTAAGTTTCTGCAATGTAGTTTAAATTATAGAATAAATCGTATAGATATAGCAAAGGAGCAGAGTTAATCTTCCAGTGAAATGAATACTAGCCTGCCTCAAATATAAGCCTGCCCCTAATATAAGCCTGGTCAATTTGTCAGTTGAAATCATTATAAGCCCGGGCTTCCAATTGAGGAAATACGGTATTGCCAAAAGTATTGTCGGCCGGATTAGCAGAAATTCCCCCAACCGATGGCAGTGGAGCCAGCACTTTATTGCGGAATGAACATTTAGACAACCAAATCAGCCCAATATGGCCTCTAAAATCAGAATAAGCTCTCACCTGGACCTATAATTCCACCATCATAATCACAGCCTCCATCATCCGTCCCTGTTTCAGGTACGTCACATGTGTTAGGCAGACTATTGTTTAGCTGTTCTGTCTTGTTTTCATTGAATATTGGCCACTGCTCACACCATTTTTTACAGTACCAGTAAAATATCATCCCATTCTGGTCATCTGGGTCAGCATCAGGGTCTATGGTCTATGAAAAAGAAACAGTACATTGAATACACAATTATTGATTATCAACACTAGTGAAAGTGACTTTTTGTTCATAACAAACTTCTTGAAATGGAGAATCAAAGGCCAAGAAATCTCAGAAATCTCTTTTAACAGTCAACTTGATAATGAACTATTTTCTGTACCCTTACCTGGCTCTGAGCATCAATCACTATTGTTGAGTTCCACCTATACCTCACTTCAAGTCCACCCACAATATTCCCCTTGAGTGGTGTCTTGATGATTTCGTGCACGATTCTAAGTTCTCGAGATATCATAGTCACTCCAGGAAGCTCAGCATCAGTAACATGGTCTTCATTTTCCATGTTGGCTGCATTGACCCTATGCAATGTCCACTGGTATGACATGATTTGTGTCGATGTACAATTTGGTTTCACATTGGTGCGAACAGCAAGGATGGTTGAGCGGTAGTGCTGAGGCACATCTATTGGAAAGTCATCTTTATTACACATAGATTCCAAGCATGGGTTTGCTGATTTCAGATCCATGACTGGATCATAGCATACCCCTCTTGTCACAACCATCCTCCAATAAGCATACTTTGTTTCAGAAACAATATTGCTCTCCCACATTTCTATAATATTGACACCAGTGATCCAGTAGGTATACTCAATTGTCATATTACCATTTGATTTTCCTGATTTTTGGTCTGCCTCTATATCGTCGGCCGCCATCTCTTTGATGAAATGGTCTTTGTATTCTTTGGGGTAGTCCTTTTCACATTGAGATCTATTTCCATATAGTTGAACTGGCTTTTTTGACTCTGCAAAGTCTGGCGTTGTCTCGACAAAGATTATGCGGTAGCAAGCTTCTGAGCCAATACTCCCAAAATCAATTGAAAAAGTGAAGGTGTAGTTTACAGGTAGAGGTTGGGGACATGAAATAGCAATGTCATAAATACTTCTTTGAATGTGTAATATTGTATTAAGAGTTGCATTACTTGCAACATTTGCTGCATAGAGCTTAACATAGAAATGTCCAGGTTTCTGATATTTGTACTGAAACTCTTGGTCTGTGGTGACGCTATCCGCTTCGCCATCCCCCATATTCCTAGTGTATTCTGTGTGGGTGCCATGACTTTGTAAAACTGTTAACACAATTGTGTCTTCCATCGCAAAGTAGTTTACAGGATCTTTTGATTTTTCATCGTCAGTATAAGTTTCATTTGTGCCATTTTTGATTGCTTCTATCTTTATCTGAAGACTATCTAGAGCCTCAGTGACCACTACATGCTGATTCAATTCAATTCTGGAAACTTTATTCCAGATATGTACCTTAATATTATAATCCTTTCCTTTTGTGTACTTATGAGAGAATGAAAGAAACTTTTTTGACCTCTTTCTCCTTTTGACTGACCATTTTGCAAAGTTATGACCAATGATATCAGGGTTCTCATCACCAAAGTATGCTGAGCATTTGGCATTGGTTGGATATGGTTGACGATTGACATGTATTTCGCATGGATAATCAGCTTTCCAATTATCTGTCTTGTATAGGTAAAGACTATTGCTTTTTGCACAGAACAGATTTTTGGCATCTGCTAACACAGGGTGCTCTATGATGAAAGACTTCTCCAATGTGATGCTCTCAATAGAATTGGTAAGTTCTACTTTCAATTTCACAGGGTTGTAGGGTTTGCTATAGGCATGGCTCATCTGGATACTCTCTGTGTAATCAGTGACATCAGACTCATTTACTTTACCATCCCCCCATACCCACTTGACATGAACTCTTGAGCCCCAGGTCAAGGGAACAGTTACCACAATGTCCTGACTGACATTAGCACTGTCCAGACTAGAAATAAGTTCTTTCTTGTCTATGAGCATTGGTTGGTCAACCTCCACAACTTGCTCAAGTACTTGGAAGCTTGCAAGATTTGAAACATTCACCATCACATTGTAGTTGTCCACATTAGTGTATATATATGATGTCTCAATGAGGTTTCCAGCTGGCAGAACTAAGTAGTTCAAGAATGTTGATGATGGTCCATCTTTAAAGTCATAGAAGTAGAATGCATCTGTTGGCGGTTTGGTTGGAGTTTTTCCACTCAAAGAGGGAACAAATGCTAAGATTGATTTGACAGTGACTGGTGTCATTCCCCCAGCCCCATCAGAAATAAGCTGCAGAGGGGTTGTTGCATTCATTGTAAGGTCCTTTACTGGATTTTGAACTGTTAGAATAAGATCTACCTCTGCTTTACTGACATGGTTAGCCAGACTGAATACTACAGAACAGTTCTTAACTTCTGTGAAGGTATGAGAAAACTCCTCAATATCTCCAAAGACAAACTTCATCACTTCTGGGCTTATCTCAGTAGAATTATCCCCATAGTCACTAGATATTGTATATCGCAAACCATACAGCATGGTCAGATTGAAGTTAACCTTTGTATTTGGAATGATGAAGAGTTGATCAGCAATGAGACTAAGATTAGTTAGTATGTACTCAATCCATACATCAGAGGTGACAGTGACTGGTGCTGTCACCAAGTTGCTAACTGTTATGCTGAAGGTTTGAAGGCCTATATCAGAGTAATCTTTCGACTGAATGTAAACCTCTTCCTCAAGAGAATTGTCACCCATGCTGATATTAGTTATCTGAATGTCATTTAGGGATGCATTAAAGACCAGGTGTGAGCCATAATCCATCTTTGATGATAACATGAAATTATATTTCCATGCAACTGGTTGCTTTGGATGTACTCTAAAGTTTGTGATAATCTGAAAATTGAAAAGGGTGTTTCATTAGTATAATGCTGCATTTGCCATTAGTGCTAATCTGTACTAGTGGTATACATAATTATCCATACCGCCAAACATATTGACTACATGTTTATGATATCTCCGCTCTAAAGGATCGTTCTAACTGAATTGTGCTATGGAAGATAGTGCTGAATTGTGCTATGGGAGATAACAAAGGGAGGTTATTTCAAAACATCCTGCCATAGGTGGTCATTCAGTGCCGGTAGGAAAATCCACTGCTAATTTTATCTATCTGATAGTAGAATGAGACATGCAGGCATTGACACAGTATTTTTCCCCCTGTGGTAGGCTGAGCTCTATCACAAGCAACACACACTGTGCACAGTGCCTGGCCTATTGTAAGAGGGGCACATGTACTGAGCTAAGGCTGTGTGAAACCACTATCGATTTCTTACACTACCACTGGGGCCAGTTTTAGGCTAAAAAAGAAATAGTGTATAAGAAATAGCACTCACTATTTTTTGTGTACCACAGGGTAACTGAATAGTGAAGTATGACAAGGTCTTATTTTATCCACAAGAGTTGCCAACCCTACCATCGCTGGGTGACCGATGGTAGGATGTTTTGAATTAACCTCCTGGTTCAATGGCAGGTGAGAGAACCACCAGGGTCCAAATCTGTCTACTTGTATCAATATTTCAAGACAAGAAATAGCTATTTGAACAAAATTAAAACTTATCTTATGAAACCTTTAGTCAAAATTGGTGAAGAATGGTGGTGGGAAGGCTGCGAAAAGGTGGCAGAAACATGAGAATTTGCAGAGGGAGTGATTGGCTCTCAGACTACTGACCTTTTGTACAGGAAGGTAGACCACAACCTCAGCTAAACTGACCAGGTTTGATGCATTCACGGAAATACTGAAATTTCCAGGTGTCTTATGTATATGCTATGACTCCACCAAAATCTGGAACAGAATATTTTGGCATGTTTGCAGTCTATACATGTCACTCTATGATTAGCTGGACAACGGAGCCTCCAGGGGTGTTGTGCGTACATGTTAATGAGTGTCCATGCAATATGGTGTTACATAACATGTCTGTTCGGTATGTCACATGTGGGAACATGTGTGGCAGTAGAGAGTTCATGATCCTCGGCATTATGTCTATCGTTATACATTCTTTATAATAACAATTATGAATATTAATGATATCTAGTGGTTCCTAATGATTGCATGGGTACGAAGGTCCTACCAAACCCTATGTATTGACCACATTAAGTGCTGATCATAGTCGTACTGCATTACCTATGGTCACCCATTCTAATCTTGAGGGTTTCAAATCGTAGTGGATGTCTGCAGGCATACCATCTTAAGAAATGCCCTCCTGCACATTTATGCAGAAGATCAATGTAAAATGGAAGGAGGATGGCTAGAGCAGAAACTGATCATGACCCATTTGCTAAATATTGATTATGTCATTGCCTTTGATTAAGCTTTACCTGATACAGATTAAAATCAAGAACAAATGATAGAATTTCATGGAGCATTATGTAAAGTATTGCACCCATTTGAAATCAGTGGAAGTTACATGTGAGGTCGCAATGGCGGCATCCAGACAACAAGCAATATAGAGGTCTGAAATGTGAAATATGTATACATAGGCAATTTCAATGTGGGCATACAATACAGTGCCAATTGCCATGTCACTTTCCAACTCACCAAATGAAGAAAAAAAGTTAGAATGACACCGTCCTTTCACTTATCTTCAGTAGAACTACATGGGAAAAACGACCTTTATGTAAAGTTACAAGGCCAGACATCAGAAACAGATGGAGCAATTTTGCCTTCACGCACTTTAAATGCTCTGCACCAAATATGCCTCAGCAAACTATCCTCAATCTTGCAACTTGGTCTCACTTTGTATGCATTTCACATAAGCTTGAAATACTTTGACAAATAAGGGCAGGTAAAGTGCAGGTCTCAAAGAAACGGTTCACATCACAGGGAGCAAAGATACATTGGGCCAATGTCGGCTTATATTGGGCCAATGTCGGCTTATATTATATTGGGCCAAGCATGGACAAGCATGGCCCAATGCTCCATTGCTGATTGGGATGATGTTTTATTGGTTGCCACGATGATATACTGATGCAGTGTAGACTCTCCAGTACTGCAATGAAGCAGCATGTTCAGCCTCTTGGAGTCTGTATACCGCGTAGGGCAAGATGTATGAATGTAGCCATGGTGAGTTACCAGCAAGATTATATTTATGTATTTTTAGGGCACTAAAGTCTCTTTGTTTAGCTCTAAACTCACTCTCCCTCTCCCCTCCCCCTCTCTCTCTCTATCTCTCTCTGTGTCTCTGTCTCTGTCTCTCTCTCTCTCTGTTCAGAGTCGCCACAGATATAATTACAGGAGGAAGGGAGAAAAGAATGCAAGAACACTGTTGTGTTTCCTTATCAAGCATTTTTGAGTTACTCTGCCTTTGATTAATGGTTATATTTATACGTATAACATATTTTCTGTCCTAAAATTGCAACATTGTGCTTGTGTTCTAGCCTCCCTCCTGTAGTTATAGCTCTTGTGATTTTGAGGTAGGCCCCAAAATCGAAACATGCTGACAATGGCAGATATATTGGAGCCCTACATTATGTTGATATTTGATATTTAGTACGATTAAATTAACTGTTTACGGGACTAGCAAATTTACCTGTGATGTTGGCGTCAGCTTCACTTGATACATTGTCCTTTATCAGGTGCACTTCATACCCATCCCCGAGTGCTGAAATGATAAGTAACATGATATAATGGGGTTAAGAAGTGAGTAGTAAATGGATACATGCTGCCACAAGGGCTAAAAACATATCAATTTCAGAAAGGCATGTCGGTCATTTGCAACATGAGTGACGGCCAGCTGGTTGTTGTGTGTGAAAATTAGTATAGGACATAAACCCCTATTAAAATCTAGTTTCTTTTTTTTCTAAATGAATTCTCCTCTCTGCAGCCTTATATAAAGAAGATGCATGACATTACCCCATGCATGGAAATGACACATTTTACCCTAGTACAAGGGCTGAGCCATTCATTTGAAATGCCCACAATAGATTCGTATTACTCTTTCTTTTTCTTTTAATTAATCTTCATTGCCTGCTACTCTTGACAGGTGTGTGCAATGTGGCGCTCTTTGGTTTAATATATGTGTGTGGGGGGGGGGGGGTTAACATGATATAAAAACTAACTTTTACTTGGTGGAGCGTTCCTATGTCGCTGCCCAAGCAGGGAACGGTGCTAAGATATTCGCCATGGTACTTTGTGTCTGAGGTCACACAAATTGAGTTACCTCTTCATCGTGATGCAGCATTGCAGAACCTTAATGGTGGTTTGATATCATATAACACAATGGTGTAGATTATGTATATATATATATATATATATATATATATATATATATATATATATATATATTAAAAATTGGATTACCAATCATTGCCTTGCTTCCAATGCCAGGTTTTTATTCAGTTGGTTTTCTTTTGGTGGGGGGGGGGGTTCAGTTGTACTTAATGAACTTTAATTGTTATGTGGAAAATGTCCCTAGGCCCTTGCACAAACCGAATCCAGAGAGCTGTTTCACAATGGCTATATATGAGTGACATAGGCTTACAAGCAAGATCACTCATAAGGTGGAGTTAAGATCGATCTTAGGCTTCTTAGGCTTAGGGGAAGTGTTTCAAAAGTAAATGGTTAGTGAAGCTAATGAGTAAAAGTGACCTATGACCAATATAAAGTAGCTGATTTATGTGGAAGGTTAAGGGTATACACATAAATGTGAAAAATCATAACAATAGTTGGAATTCCACAAATCCTTTTAATGCATGATATCAGGCATTATATAAAAATGAAATACCCTTTTATAATACCCTTTTCTATCATGAAATTGCAAGGAAAAGACATAATTATTCTGAACAGGGTGATCGATATTACAAGCTGGATGATAAGCTACATATATGCGCGCATATAAGTGGTGATAAATGGGCAGTAGCAGTTCCCAATGTATTACTAGATGTCACCACTTCAGGTGTTATATAACAGGTTCCTTCACTGGTGGCCTTTGTAGTCGGCCATATTGCCTAGCCCCAGGAAGGACCACCAGTCTCACATTGGAGATTTTTTATTCGTAGGAGTTCACTATGGGGGTTATATGCGGGGCTTGTAAACATGAATATCATGGTAACAAGCGCGCTTGTCCAGAATGCACGTGCCCCAACCCCAAATGGAAGTCGGGGGAATACATGGTGAACCAAACGAATCCGGTGGATCAGAAGTCAGTCATGCGGGACGACCACTGGGACGCCCACCAGGACGACGCGTCCGGGGGAATCGATAGCAACCCCCGTCAACAAGGCACAACGCCCGGGCGGAAGAGCCCGGTCCTGGGAGATGACACTGCAGACCCAAATGCTGATCTATTGCTTGAAATAGAGGCTGAGAGGGCCAGGAAATCTGAAATTGAGCGGATTTCTAAGAGACGTGAGTTGTAATTGGAATTAGCTACCATCACGGCAGAAAATAAAAGGACGATGAGGGATTTGGACGATGGCATTAGGGCTTGGCAAGGTGCCATGTCAATCTACGGAGACGGGGCGAAGGGTCTGACAGGGACGATTGGCCCTAGTGCCAAGACTACTGAACATGGTACACATAGTCTACTTGAGGGTGTCAATGTCAGAGACACTCTGCACCAATGCCATACAGTCTTACCTGATCAAACTGTCCACGGTCCTTCGCTAGTTCCTGACATGAACTCATTGACCGACCAAGCACAAGCGCATCTCAACATTCACTGCGGAGTCCAAGATGGCGGACCTCCCCTTCCTGTTGGCAAGATTCAAGCTAGTAGCAAAGCTGTTTCAGGCCAAATAGGCCTCCCGCAGGCCCCAATTGTCGACAAATTGTACTACAAGGACTCAGTTGGTATGTTTCATGAAATTTCCAATCCAAACATGCCCTGTAATGTGCAAAAAAGCTCAGAAGATCTATCGCTCAGCGGAGGTGTGGGTGTCAACAAAGGCTCCGGTGGTCGCACGCTCAACGGAGACCCCTCATATCAAGAGTACCTTGCCTGGAGGAAAAGTAGGTCTGATGTGGGCACTGATACTGATGTAAATAAGGGCAATGTTCCTCAGCTGTTCTACAGAGATGGCACACCTTATTCCCCACCTGTCATACCTGTTAGTCAGACTGTCAATTGGCCTGGTGTGGGTCAATTTAGGGCACCAGATGGCAGGCTAAAGTTCCCACCTACACCTATGGTATATGGTACCCCGACTACTTCTCATATGTATGGGGTTCCTGTCCCAACATCCCATCAGCAGCAGGCTTCATATCAGTTTGGGGTTATTCCTAACCCTCAACAACAGTACCAGGCTGCGGGAATTCTACCTAATCAACAACCCCTGTTCCATGCTCCTGGTGTTCAGTCTGTGCAATCTCAGTTTCTACAAAACCCAACAGCATGGTATCCTAACCAACAACTACAACATCAGGCTCAAGGCGCCCCAATGGTGATATTTTCACCAAACAATGCCAGTGGCAGTAAGTTTGTGACCTATGACATTGAACAGCACATGCCGCATGACAAAGTAAAAATACCCGCCTTGAATGATGTTATTTCTGCTAGCATGTTCTCTTGAATAGCATGTTGGCTAGAAACTTCCCATGTAAAAATTATGGTAAACATGTTAAGTTCCTAACTGACAAGAAATCATTCTACAATGAAGATGCTCTCATTCAGTATGATCTTGCAATGCGTGAAAGGGGAGAATCGTTTGGTGAACACACATTCTGCTATTTCGATCACGACATCTTCTCAAACAGTGTTGGTCTTGAGAATCTTAGTGCTGAGCACTTATGTAATGTTCTTGGTATCCAGCCCCTATCATCTCAAAGTGGTGCTGGTACTATTGCGGGATCTAGTAGTAAGAGGAAAAAGAACAAAAAGAAAAAGTCAGATGAAATTCACTGTTGCTATGCATTTAATGGTGATAATGGTTGTAACGCCAAAGATTGCCCTCACCCACATGTATGTCGTTCTTGTGGGGGTAATCACACAAAACTAAAGTGCACTGTGAAAAAATCAAACGATTGATATCAGGCCTTAGTGGATTCTGATTCAGGGTTTAGTGACTCTGAGGATTCTGGCATAGATTGTGGAATTATAAAATCCTCTGATTCTGACAATACCAGTGAACTCGAATACAGTTTATTATGGGATGTCAACAAATTCGTAATTCCTTGTGGTTCAAATAATGTCACTTCTTCAGATTCATTACCAAATATGGAAGACATTATATTAACTCCTACTATCTACACTTCCAGAATTGTCGATGGTGTTGAATGGTTTAGACCTTGTCCTTTGGATTGTGATGCCGTTCATGTCTTAGATGGCATGTGCCTCCAACTCAACCCACACGCCTTCTTTGATGAATGCATGGGGTTTGAGGAAGTTGATTGTAACTATGCTTATATCCTAGACGGTGTTCGTAACGGTTTCAAAATAGTTGATGTGGATTATAATGGTTCTTATTTTCAAAAAAATTACCATTCCATAATCAAAGAAGGTGTAAAATGCCAAATGGACGATCTGGTAAGGAAGGAGTTAATTGATGGTAAAGTCAAAAGGGTTCTTAGTAGACCCCAGTGTGTACATTCACTGGGGGCTATTTTAAAGCCAGATGGCAGCTTAAGACCCATAACAGATTGCAGCCGTGATGATCCCGATGATAATCTTAAAAGTATCAATGACTTTATGTACACAACTTGCCAACCGTTTCATTATACTCAAGTAGATAGTGTTACTGATGCCATACATGAGGGCTCGTTTTTATGTGTATTGGACATCCAATCTGCTTATCGTAGTGTGGCTGTTCATCCGGACGATCGTTCCAAGCAAGGTTTTGTGTGGAGTCTGGATGGTGCACCAGAATATTTTGAAGATCAAGCATTATCATTTGGTCTTAGATGTGCACCATTTATCTTTACTCAACTAACCGAGTTTGTCATCCGGTGTATGAATCGCAGAGGTATTTTCAATGTTTTCGGTTACCTTGATGACTTTGTCATTGTTGCTGACAGCTATGAGGAGTGTGCGAGGCGTCAGGCGATGTTGGTAGATCGGTTTCGACGTCTCGGTTTCCATATTGCATGGAAAAAAATCTTAACCCCTTAAGTCCAGTATTTGGGTCTGGTAATTGACACAGTGAAAATGGAAATCAGCTTACCCCCACAAAAGTTAGACAACTTATTAGTACTGATCAACAAGTTCTTGGGTAAAACTGTTGCTACCAAAAAAGAATTACAAGAACTGTGTGGTCATTTGGCACACACTAGTAGAGTTATTCGGGGAGGCAGGACATTTTCACGTAGAGTCATTAACCTACTCAAATACATGGCCGACAGTGTCACGGTGGTCAAACTACCTGATTGGTTTATGGATGACATCCGCTGGTGGAAAAGGTTCAGTTATGTATTCAATGGTTCTGCCAAAATTCTACGTACCTTTGATTATCATCCTATCGTAGACACTGACTCATCACTAACGAGTTTTGGCTCATGTTATAATGGTGACTGGTTAGTAGGTACATGGAAATTACCAGCCTATAATCAGTTGTATAATCGCTTTCCATTACATCATACTGTTGAACCCCCTTGTGAATAGGATGAGACAGCTGACATTAACCTACTGGAAGTCTGGCCAGTGGTTGCAGCAGTGCAACGTTGGGGAAATGATTGGTCGGATACAAAAGTTATAGTCAGAACCGACAATACCCAAGTCCAACGCATGATAAATACTGGCAGATCTCGGAGTGTTCGCTGTATGTGGTGGATAAGAGAATTATTTTGGTTATCAGTTGTACATAATTTTCATATTGTTGCTACTCGCGTTAAATCTAAAGACAATATTGTTCCTGACTTTTTGTCGTGCTGTACGGATAAAAGGTGTGCAAAAGGATTGCCTTCATTTCTGATAAATGACTTCTGCTGCAGGGGATGTCTTGACTCACAAACTAGGGAACTACCAGTCACAGTGGATGGCTGGAGCCACGGAGCGTACTAGGAAGAGCCAATGGAACTCTTATATGGAATTTTGCATATTATATGGTGTGCTTGTTCCATTCCCTGCTAGTATAGAAGTTGTGTTGTTATATGTTACACACTTGGCTGAGAGATTGCGCTACAGCTCTATTAAACAGTACCTAGGAGGACTTTGGGTTTTGCACAAGGTCCTAGGATATTCACATGTCAACCCTGATACATTTGAACTCTACATCACTATGAGAGGTATTCGAAGGACCCTAGGTGATCATGTAGACCAGGCGCGACCAGCGTCAGTGCAGGACTTAAAGCGTATTTATAAACTATTGGATATGTCATGTTCTGAAGATGTGGCATTTTGGATCACTGTTATCATGTGCTTCAGGGGCTTATTACGTAAGTCCAATGTTGTCGAACAAGGACTGGCAGTCTGCTTGTCAGATTTGACCTGGGAAGTCTGGGGTGTGTCTGTCAGACTTCGCCGTACAAAGACTATTTCATTTAAAGAGCGGGTCTTGTTCATACCTTTCACACTCATCAATGACTCAATCTTCTGCCTTCACTATTACCTGACCTTGCTGTTATCTATGGTGAACTACCCATCCAGTGACTCACAAGTAGTGTCATACATAAAAAAATGGCCAATGGTGTCGTGGCAGTTACTCATGGTACTTGGGCAAATTGCATAAGTTGTGTGCCAAGTCAGGCATCGATAAGTTGTCTTCACACTCGTTGCGAAGAGGAGGTGCATCGGCCTTGGCAGATGCAGGTTTCAGTCTATTGGACATCAAAAACATTGGTGACTGGAAATCTTTGAGTGTGCTGCATTATTTGACAAAATCCAAACAAGCTCGTATCCATCTTGATCAGCGTATGGTTAGCGCCTTATTCATGTAATAACTGTTTCCTTTCTTCTCCATTCTGTTTGACGTGTTGGCCTGGTTATGTATGTTTATTGGCCAGGTCCAATAAAATATTCGCCCAAACTAGATTGGAGTTGTCGTACGTCTATTTATAAGCTACTTATATGCGTGCATATAAGTGGTGATAAATGGGCAGTAGCAGTTCCCAATGTATTACTAGATGTCACCACTTCAGGTGTTATGTAACAGGTTCCTTCACTGGTGGCCTTTGTAGTCGGCCATATTGCCTAGCCCCAGGAAGGACCACCGGTCTCACATTGGAGATTTTTTTCCTTTCTTCTTGTGTTACTTAGGCCTGGTTATGTATGTTTATTGGCCAGGTCCAATAAAATATTCGCCCAAACTAGATTGGAGTTGTCGTACGTCTATTTATAAGCTACTTATATGCGTGCATATAAGTGGTGATAAATGGGCAGTAGCAGTTCCCAATGTATTACTAGATGTCACCACTTCAGGTGTTATGTAACAGGTTCCTTCACTGGTGGCCTTTGTAGTCGGCCATATTGCCTAGCCCCAGGAAGGACCACCGGTCTCACATTGGAGATTTTTTTCCTTTCTTCTTGTGTTACTTAGGCCTGGTTATGTATGTTTATTGGCCAGGTCCAATAAAATATTCGCCCAAACTAGATTGGAGTTGTCGTACGTCTATTTATTGGCCTGTGAGTGACCTTACAACTGATCTTGATTACTGGCCCTATGTCTTTTTTTTTTTTTTTTTTTGAAACAATTTAAACTTTATTTAGCCAAGATGTCTTCCATTTCATTCGAGTACATAAATTGAAGTTTCCTTAATTCATTGATGAATGATAATAGATTCTAACATTTCGATAGAAAGAATTGATTATTATAGATAAGGAAAACCATATACTTAGTGGCTAACAAGTTAATGACTGACCATCGTCCATAGGATGTTGTCTCGGCCAAGCCATAAAAATTACATATACCATTCATTAAACTTGATGATAATAAAATTATTGTTATGAACAGCAGCATTATTCTTTACTTTAAAGTTTGTATAATAACATGCCCCCTTCCCAATACAATGCCATATAATTATAAACTTACAAGTAAGTATTTACAGAGAATAATGGACCATGTATAATCAATATACATTGATTAATTAGAGAGATTATTAAATCGTTACATTTCTTTTTTACACTCCAGTTTGAATTTGTCCCTGTCTCTAATATTTCTGATTTCAGTTGGTAATCTATTCCAAGCTTGAGCGCATTTGACTTCTGGTGAAGTTTTATATGACTTACAATTGATTTTTTGGTATTTTAGTACAGGCGCAGCAGCTAACCGTGTTTCTCTCACCTTTGTCTCTATAAAATCATTGCTACATGATCTCTTATGGGCCGTAAGCTTAATATGATAGACTCTCCTTGATGTTAACATAGGTAACATGGCCTTATTGTGTACAATATGAGTTGGAGTTAATATATGATTATCAAAGCAAGTTTTTAGACATTTACTTTGTATGCGCTGTAGTTCCAACAGATAGTCAGCCTTAGCAGCGATATACAATATATCACAATAATCTATTAGTGGTAATATATGCATCTTATACATTCTTAATCTTGCTTCATGGGACATGTATTTACGAGTCTTATACAGTATTAGCGACTTATATCTTACATTGTTAATCACTGTACATAGGTAGATGTTAAATTTCAGTTCGGGGTCTAAGGTGACACCAAGATACTTATAAGAAGCCACATTCATAAGTACTTTATTGTTAATAATAATGTTTGGTTTTCTCAGATTTTTCAGTTTTACTGAAGAGGCAAAGGTCATAATTTTAGTTTTATTTTCGTTCATAGTTAATTTATTACTTGTGGTCCAAGAATAAAATTTCCTTAGGGCATTTTCTAATTGAGTTTGTAAGTCATCCATGTCTTTGCCTGATACGTATAGAACTGAGTCGTCTGCATATAACATTGTTTTATGGGTGTCTTCTTCAGAAATGCAATCATTAATATATAATAGGAAAAATAAAGGACCTAAAACTGACCCTTGAGGTACACCACATGTTAAGTTCTTATACCCTGATCTTACATGATTTGCCACAGAACACTGTTGTCTCCTAGAGAGGTAGTTTTCAATCAGCGTAAGGTTTCTATTTCTTATACCATATTGTTCAAGTTTGGTCAAGAGGATATTATGGTTTACAGAATCAAAAGCCTTTTTTATATCAATAAAAGCAGCTAGAGTAATATTATTTTGATTTCTATTTTTAAGTATATCATCTACTAGAACAGTTATGGTATTTAAAGTCGATTTGTTTTTTTGATAGCCACCTTGAAATTTTAAAAATATATTGTACAAGGTTAAGTGAGAGCTGATTTTTGTGTGTATCAGACGTTCAAGTATTTTACCAAGTACAGGTAATACACTGATAGGTCTTAGATTAGATACGTTTGATGGATCACCACCTTTTGGTAGGGGAGTGACCCTGGCAACTTTCCAGCTATCAGGTATAACACCTGTACGTGTAATCAAATTGATAATTTTAATAAATTTATCAGAGAACTTTTTTACTGCCAACTTGAAAATATTTGTTGGTAAGTATTCAATAGAAGATGATTTTGTTACATCAATATCTTCTAAACATTTGATAATTTCTTCATCGGTAAAAGACATATCAGGCATATCGATAACACATCTTTGTCCTCTAAATTGAAACTCTGTATCATGAAGTCTGGCAAGCCTAGGTCCTATATCAGCGAAGAAATTATTTATATACGTGGACGTATCCTCTAGAGTGATTGTTTGTCCAGTATCATCTACTAAGTTAATTGTCTTCGATTTACCTTTATTATTTGGTAGTACTTCTTTCATAGTAGTCCAAAATTTTTTGGAGTCTTTTTTATAAACTTCTGATAGATTATTATAATATTCTTCCTTAGCTTGCTCGACCTCACGATTTACAATATTACGAGATTCTCTGGCATGGTGCCAAGATATTATATCCAAGTTTCGTCTGGCTTGTTTTAGTAGTGCATTTTTATCATTTACAATTCATTTGTCATCCATGGACTCGATTTATTTTTTATTTTGAATTTCTTTACTGGACATTGGATATCTAACATATATTTCATATGATTTACCAGGATATTCCAGCATTCAGTGGGATCAGCACTATTTTCAAAGTATGTCCAATTACAGTTTGACAGGTCTTGTATATATTTTTCCTTATTAAAATTTCTATATGATCTTCCCAAGAAACTCCTGAATCCTTGCTTAACATATTGGTTACCTTTTAATATATGTACAGGAAATGATCCGATAGGTGGATATTAAGTGGGCAGAAGAAATAATTCCAGTACAGTTTGTAAAAATTAAATCGATACATGAGTTAGAACCTGAAGACGTTGTTACTTGATTTACTAATTGGGTTAAGTGAAAATTATCAAAAGCTTCATACAGTTGTCTTTTTTCTCTTGTGTTGCCAATTATATTTACATTAAAGTCTAATTGACAGCTATTTCTAAAGGACCAGTCTTATGTTCTGATATGAGTAACAGCTTGTTCTGAAACACTTGTAGTCATTCCCAAATGACTGATCTTAAATGGTCACTCCTATAGCCCAAAGATCGATCTAATTCCAGTCTCCTTGTGAAACAGCTCTCTGGCAATGTGCATAGGTTCTGTTTTTGTTGTGCGATTTCCATGGCACTTACCAAAGCCCCCCAGGAGGCCATTTCTTAACACACTACGACTGCTCACCTTCAGATCGTAGTGAGGACCCTTAATTTAGTTTACAGCCAAATAGTACTGAGACCTGTTTCACAAGGTGCATGTACGAGTAAGAGATTGGTGTACGAGCAAGATCACTCATATGGTCATCCTAAGATTGATCTAGGCTTCTTAGGCTTAGGGGAAGTGTTTCAAAAGTAAATGGGGAGTGAAACTAATGAGCTAATGAGTAAAGGGTCAATCTAAGAGTGACTTATGACCAACATAAAGTGGCTGATTTATGGGGAAGGTTGAGGGTACACATAAATGTGAAAAATCCTATCAACAAGTGGAATCCCACAACATTTTCTAATGCATGAAGTCAGGCATATATCAAATGGAAATTCCCCCTTTTAATACCATTTTCTCTCATGGAATTATGAAGTAAAGCCATATTCTGCACCTAGGTGATCGATCTTACTAGTTGTATAATTGGCCTATGAGTGACCTTACAACTGATCTTGTTTACTGTCCCTATGTCTTATTGACAGCTGTTTCTAAAGGACCAGTCTTAAGTTCCAATATGAGTAACAGCTTGTTCTGAAACACTAGTAGTCATGACCAAATGGCTGATCTTAAGTGGTCACTCATAGAGTGGAAAGATCGATCTTAAATAAAGAATGCTTATGAAACAGGTCTCAGGTCATGTAGTGCCTGCAGCACTACAACTGCCCTACCAACTGCTATGTAATTACTACATAAATCCTTATTGTACAGAGCAGTCATAGGGCACTTCCTGTGATTGCTGACACTAGGGTGTGGGGTATAAAGTCGTATTGACTATGTGCAGTCGTAGTGCCTTAATTAGGAAATGGCCTCCAGATGTATCTCTCACAATGGGGCTCCCCATGACATTAACTTTTCACCTACCAGAGCTTTGGGGGCATAGTCTTAGCTACATAAGAAATGGTAGTCAATCTGAATCGACATACTATGCAAAAATGATCTGTGCTAGCGGATGGCATAATAATCTGGCGCCAATAATCTTTTTATTTTATTACTGAAATATTATGGAAACAATTATTGTAAATAGTTTACTGTAGATGGTTGGACTAAGTATTGTTTGGATAACCCCTTTATATGCCCATTCAGTGTGGTGTTTCACAAGTTGGCAATATTTACAACCGGTCATAACTAGATGTGATAGCAGAGAGCTGTTTCACAAGGACTATATACGAGTAATATTGGTATAAGAGCGAGATCACTCATATGGTCATCCTAAGATTGATCTAAGGCTTCTTAGGCTTAGGGGAAGTGTTTCAAAAATAAATGGTGAGTGAAGCTAATGAGTAAACGGTCAATGTAAGAGTGACATATGACCGACATAAAGTAGCTGATTTATGGGGAAGGTTGAGGGTACACATAGATATGAAAAATCCTATCAATGAGTGGAATTCCACAAAATTTTCTAATGCATGAAGCCAGGCATATATCAAAAGGGAATGCCCTTTTTTAACACCATTTTCTATCATGGAATTATGAAATAAAGAAATATTCTGCACCTAGGTGATCGCTCTTACTAGCTGGATGATTGGCCTGTGAGTGACCTAACAACTGATCTTGATTAGTGCCCTCTCTCTTACATTGACCCTTTACTAGTAAGTTTCACTCCCTATTTACTTTTGAAACACTTCCCCTAAGCCTAAGAAGCCGAAGATCAATCTTAGAATGACCATAGTAGTAATCTTGCTCATACACCAATCATGCTCGTACATGGTCCTAGTGAAACAGGTCTCTGGGAATGGAATCTGTGTATTAGTTAAATCCCATTTATGCAGGGTTATGGCGTGCCTGACATGGTAAATCCTAGGTGTGAAACACTTTGGATTGACCAATAGACACAGTGTGCTTCCTTTGTTCTAAGGTGTCACCGTGGGTTGAATAACTGTAATACTGCAGAATTTGAACCGATTTCCCCTCACAGGCAAGTCCCTACTTTGGGATTTTAGGTATTGCTTATACCTTCAGGATCCGGTGGGCACTTGGTACAGTGTGACCTATGAAAGCTGTGATTCATGAGCTATCCTATGAGGCTATGTCTATGCACCTTTTCAGGAAGTAACCCTTATATGGATACAAAAGAAGATGCATTAGGCAGTATTTTGCAACCATTATGATTCTGTAAAACCATTTTCCAGCAGCCCTGGGGAGAAAGTGTACCCAGGAACAGTGTGAGAAATAATGGACGTCTGAGACATGTTGCTGGTCGACTGACGTGTGAGGAAGGAATTGCGTACTGGATTCGTGGCAGGTATACACCGATTTGGCCACTGCATTAAATAATATTCACAAAGGGCTGCCTTCATGCTTTATGTCAATTTCTCTGAACCCTAAAGTGGCCAGCACTTTTCTATCTATCTATTTATTATCATTCAATGTGATCAACCGATTGTCGATGCCTATTTATCGCCAAACCAATTATCTTGCCACGTCTTGCCTCACAGTTTCAGTTCATTTCATTTCTCACTGTACCATTACTGGATGGCGATTCATAAGTCAAACGATTATTAGATGTACATTTTGTTTGCAAATGATCAGGTTTCTGAGAGAAAAAAAGACTATTGATGATTTTGATGCAATTCACAACATGTTGTATTGATTTTTACAATGAGAATTGGAAACAATTTCCATGAAAGACCTTCGTTGAAAGTACTATTCTCAGCATGAAACGATCATGACAATTTGATCATTTCAATGAAGGAATTTTCTGTTAAAGTTATGAATTGTTCTACCGGTGAGAAACTTGTGCTTGTACACTCGCTTGTGGACTCGCAAGGTACTGTTAAGTTAAAACAGTTAAGAAATATTGTGAAATACTTGGATGATGATACTAGCCTTCAAATTTATAAAACTATGATAGTTCCGTTGTTGGAATATTGTAGCTATATACTGGAAAGTGGCCTTGCCACATTAGTTGATCACTTAGATACAATACAAAACCATTGTCTAAGGGCTTGTAAAAAAAATTAGACAACCACAAGATATACATGTAAATGATTTACTGACAATATATAATGTCAAAACACTTGCATTGAGAAGAAAATGGGTGTTAGCTTGTATGATGTACAATTACATACAGGTACTGGAGAACAGAATTGTCCCACCAAGACCCCTCAGGGGTAATGACAAATTAAAAATTAAGGTAAACTGACCTAGAATTGAATTACACAGAGCAAGTCCACTATATAGATGTAGCATTATCTGGGACTATCTACCAGTACATGTACAGACCGTAGATAACATACAAATGTTCAAGAAACACTTATGTGAAATAATAATATGAGCATGGTGTAAAAGATTGGAGATTAGAGTTATGTATGAGTTATAATATGGATAGGACAAACTTCATTATGTGACCTTTCATGGAAACCACTTTGTCAAACACTGAATGTTAACCGTATTGTACAATATATGCCATCATTGACTGTATCCTCTTTATATCCTCTGATGATTATAAAAGCTTCAGTATGTTAAGATATTGTTGGCTAATAAACTTGTTTCAAACTGAACTCATCAAGATGATTTTTGAAATGAGGCAGATTACCTGGTGTTGAAAGCAGCAGAAGGTTTAGAGGTTGGATTAGGGTAAAATTGAGGTTGCTGATTCCGAAACTGGGGTGCGTATTTCCATATCTAGGTCGGAACAAGGTCAAAATTAGGTCAAAGGTCACAATTTGGTCTGAAAATAGATATAGACAAGATGTACCTATTCTCTCACAAATGCCAACATATCAGAGGTGAGGTTTATTCACATTATAAGGGCATACATACATATATGGACCAGCATTAGGAAGATTGTGGTTGACCTTTATTGGAATTAAGGTCATTTCACCCAAGGTCAAACATAGAAAAGTGTATATAAATAGTAAAGTGCTTGCTAACATTTTGTGTAGCTCAGGGATTTATGTGTAAATATGCATGACTTTACATCTACAATGAAGTCTACATAGTAACCTTTGATAACTGAGAGAAATAGATAGTTTGGACACATAATTTATTTGATAATTCCACCTATTGCTGTAATTGATATGAAATACAAAATCTCAAAGTTTTCTTTTGCTGAACTCCCATAGTCAGGACAGGCTTGTGTCAGTCTAATTTCCCATCCTATAGATGGCGCAACATACAGTATTTCTATGTAGACACCAGATGGCAGTGCAAGCTGACAAACATATTACAACAATAAGGGCTGAGTCATTTATTACCAGTGGGGGGGCAACTTCTTACATATGGGGAGGGGGATTTGGAAAAGAACCCCTTTCAGTGGGGCAAAATCCCAAAGAGGATGTATTGCCTGTTGGCAAACCCAAACCACAGCTTCAGGACTTGCTAACATGAACATCATTGGCACGCATGCAGAAACGCGTAATCAATGCGGGTACCCTTGTTTTTGTATACAGTACCAGCTAGTACTGGTAACAGTAGACCTACATTTTAAAGGGGGCTTTGAAAATTGCCGTGCTAGCACTCCTTCAGTAGTAAATTAAAAGTCTGTGCTCCTCACATGTCATAGCTTTTGTAGGCAAAAGTCGCCCCCCCCCCCTCCCACTTGCGCAGGTCGGTCACGATAAAAACCACTGTAGACTGGTCCAATCCATAACCTAATTTTGGGTCTGGGGGGGCTCATTTTGCAAAATTCATTGAGACGCAAAAGTCCCGTAACTACGGCAACAGTCCGACATCCGCACACCGGATGCCGGGGACAAAGTGGTGCTCTGCGCTCTGTGCTTCCTTTTACATACCATAATAAAAAATGCTATATTGGAACCATGTGCATGCTTTGATTTTTACACATTTGGATAATTTGAATGTTGAGTGGTGGACGTAATATTGAAGCATCCAAATCTGTCCCCCAGACAATATGGCGCGCTTTATGCCCATGTGGCTTATTACCATGGAGATTTGCTACGTTCCGTGGTTACCGTCCGCACGAATCAGTTCTTAGTGAGGAGCGGTAAAAGAATCTGAATGCTGTTAGGTAGTTTTCCCATGTCCATGAAAACCCACCACCTCCCCTCTTGTACATATAATGACCACTCTGTTATACAAAACACAACAACCATGTGCTTTTGTGTGGATAAAGGAGAGTGGGGACTAAAACCTTTTTTTTCCAACAGCACAAACATACAACTTGTGGCCTAGTGTTGTCATATTTTGGTCCAAAATGACCAGACTGGCTTGATTTGGTAAAAAATATATTGGATCTGGGTCGAGAAAGGAGAGTTGGGACTAAATTAGTTCCCCATGTGCACACCAGGGGCACCCTTCACATGCTCTTACTCACTACCCCCTTTCCTCTTCCGGCCCAAAAATGGGAACCGGAAACAGCGCGTGCACAGGATGCTCTGTGGACAACTGTGTTGTGTCATCTGCTGAACCTCGTCTGGATACTTCCTAAGATTTTTATCATGCCCTAAATGAAGCATCATGTTTCTCTATTCTATTGATGGCATATCTCTTTACAAAAGTACCCTTTTCGGTGTGTTTCACCATGCAGACTGAGTGTAAACAAAGCCTGTGGAAAGGGTGTAAGAGCATAAACAAATCAGCTAAAACTCCACTGGAGGGTCTTGCCAAAAAGGAAACGTGAACCAAAAAATAAAACGTGCAAGTTTGTATATTGCTAAATAATTTTTCACAGACTCATTTAGATGAAACATGCACATTTTTCTACACCGCAAAACGTGTTTTCCATGCATTCTGCTGTAAATTATTGGGCAATAATGTGAAAACGTGTTAGGCCATGCACGTATCTATCAGTGCTACCTCAAGAAAGTTTAAGAGGTTCTTCCTCGTCATCTTTTGGCAAGACCCTACAGAGGGCCTTGAAACTGCTGTGTGGGGGACTTGCACCCTCGCAAACGTAGCTGTCCTCTCTAGGTATTTAATGCACTATCAAGATAAATTGTCAACATTCATGAGTTATTCGACAGGGCCATATCCATGCGTGACTCTGAGATACACTACCCGTGAGTACAAAAGATAACTTGTCACGAGAATGCTACCTATAATAATCATTCTATAAAGAATTGTGGATCAAAACCCAATATCGTGTACCAAATAATGGAACCCTGAACATAACACACCTCTGGGAGTCACCCATGAGGCTTGCTGTCTGACGTGGGATGCGCAGAGGGACTAATTGTGATACTCAGCAGTGTTATAAAAGCTGCTTTACACCAAGCATTTCATAATGGTAATCTATTTGGCCATGAATGTTATTCTTAAGAGCCAACTCTCCCTTCAGTAGATTAGTTTGCATAGACCATTGAATCACCATTGAGGGTAGTTTGATCATCGTTGGCCAACCAATTGTCTATGTTCATTCAAAATTGAACCCACTATTTGTGCCCACAGGGCAAAATTAATTCTTTCATTTTTAATCTATGAGATCATAGAACAGCTATCGCAGCTATTCTCACATAATGGGACACAAACACAGGCTAAAGAGTGGTATTTGTCATCATTGCAAGATAGAAATTGTATTTTGAGGGAGCCATTTGTTTATCCGGGGATGTGATTGTGTGTGATCTCAGGCTTGTGTTGTCCAAAAGGTGTTATTGTTTACTAAATCAAGCTGATGTTATGTAAATATTGCAGACTTTCACATTGGGCAGTACTGCAATTCGAAATCAGACAGGTTTGATTTTTACAGGACAGGTTGTTAGACTGTTATTGCTTATACAGCATAACAGGGTCAACAACCCATACTTGATCAGTGTGATGTCTCAGTCTCATGTTTGGAGTACATGTTAACAGAACTACAGGTAAACACACTCCCTGTGGTTACAAGTGATGCCTCAAATCTCATGTTTACACTTTTAAATCTCATGTTTAGGACTGTCTATAGCCTATACCTTAGACACTCTCTGGGTAACATTTCATGAGAATGTTCCAAAAAAAATCGCATAGTGGAGCCTCCACTATTAATTGAGGATTGAATGATGAGACAAGGTTTCATGCCAATTTGCTTCATGCATGAATACAGTTAAAATGTGGAAGACGAGTAGCTGAACAGCACAGCATTACTGCATCAGATTGAGTCTTTGGACTTGTATACACGTACGTGTGACAGAATTAAAGAAACATGGAAAGACAACTAGAGGCTAAAGGACTTCAGATGTTTTCATTCACAATCAGTGACAAAACTGGCAAAAAAATGGCAAATAACTCTCCAGATTGCTGTCATTTTGGTTATATTTTAGCTGCCTCTTCAAGTAAAATCGAACCAATTTGGACAGTATCTTACCAATGTCAGGAATGGAGAAATTAAAGATGGGTACAAACACCGACAGTGGCACTGGGAGTACTGCAGGGAAACCAAAGAGACTAACAAGAGTTTGGCCGGTCGAATTAGCATGATGGAAACTGAGCTTGGGCGAGTCGCCGACACATTGACATTCATACTTGACAGGCTCACGGCACTCATATCGGTCACTCCTACAGCTCCTACACAGGATACAGCATCAGTGGGTGATGTTAAGATGACTAGATGCTCTAAAACTGCCCATAATGATCCTTTTCCAGTTCAGCCCACTACTTCACAAGCACCAGGGGCCTCTGTCAAGTTTCAACTAAACTAATATAAGTTCATATTATTATTGTGATAATTATTCTGGAAGCTTTGAGGAGTGGTAAATGGCTGTGGGGGAGGGATGGTGTGGGATTCTGTGTGGACATAAGGAAAAGAATGTTGCCCCCTGCCCTGACCATGACCCCCAACTGTTGGTCCCCTGAGGGATTGTGAGTGAGATCGGAAGGCCTTTGCGAAAAGATTAGGCATTGGTTCTGTCGGAGGTGCTATTCCCAAAATGGGACTCACTTACCTGAGGGAAATGATTCCCTCATGTGTTGCGAAAAGGGAATCAGCCAGAGGAGTGGTATAGGAGTAGTCAAGAGAGTAATTCTCAAGTAGGAACCAATTCTCTGGGGAAGTCAATTCTCAGGGTGGGGAAGAGCGGAGAATTGGAAGATCAAATAGCTACAGTGGGAATTTGTTTCTAATTCCTTTCACAACAGCCTCCAGGGAGAGGGTTTCGACCAACCGGTACGGGTGCGGCAAGTGTACACCAAGCCATCAAAAAGGCATTGTGCTGCCACTGAATCATCGTAAGGTTTGACGTGTGAGAAATTTGGATGGACAAAACCTCGTTTTAACTCTAAAACCTGAACCACATTAACCACCGCCATGTACTTTGGGTTATAACATTCTGTTTGATCGACTGAAGACGAAAAAGAAAATGAAGAAGCAAATTTAAGAAAGGTTTTATACTATTGGAATATGAACTAAAATGATGAACTCCCATGCACTTTCAAAAAACTTTGTGCGTTTAATTGGTCACAGGGGACTTTGGATTCCTTCCTGAAATTACGAAAAGCCTGGTAAACAAAAAGAGACATATCAGATGAGAGTCAATTGCAGGGGAAAAACCTGAACATTTCTCTAACAAAAACGATGGGTATGGCTAATCTAGATGTTTCTGGGTTATAGCTGAAGTAAACAGGTGAATTAGAGTTATTATGAGTTTACAAGATTTTGATAATTATGCGGGAAGCTTTTGGGGTGGTTAACAGCTGTGAAGGAGGTATGATGTGGGATCCCATGGGGGTATACGCAAACAATTCAATTTTCCCCCTCCCCTGAAGGATCCAAATTCATGTCCATTCCCACTCTCAAAAAGCTTCATATATTTCTTCACAGGAGAATTCTATATGATACCTATATCAGCTGACGGGTGGCCTTGGCGATGATATATCACCGAACAAGGCAAAGGTTACCAAGTTAGTTATTGTGAGCAAGCAAGTGGAAAGAGCCATCTTTGTGAGTGTGTACGCATGTTCCTTTCTGCTTGGCTGCTGACTAATGTTGCTTTGGATTATTTTGAATTGGCCTACTTCAAAAAGGTGGGTACGGAAGATGAAGGGAACTAGTACTTTAAGGAGCTGCTCACTCCCCTTGCTACATAAACGGACATGCATACATTCCCTGTGAGCTCCTCACTAGGAAAACATTTATGCATCATAATGGACCTATGACTTTACAGAACTACCAAATGGTCATCATACTGTAGCATTTAGTATGGCTCTTCAATGGTTAAGTTATTAGATACAGGTAAATGTAGTTTCTAACCGAATTTGTCAAGCAGCCAGTTATGCAGTTATAGGAGTGAGTAATAGATGTTTAACGCCATTTCGACAGCTAAGGTCATATTCATGGCGAGAACGACATTTCACAATTTCACAGAGGAATGTGTCAGTGCCCATGCATATGTGCACCACCCACATCCTGAGGGAGAAAGAGGAGAAATAGACCCTTTTAAGTGGGCTAGGGAAGCCCATGCAGTTATAGGAGGCAGTTGTCTTTGTAAAAGCTAATTAACGTTCTGATGTTCTTAAATTGGCATGTAGTTAGTATGCATGTTAACCCCTTATGGATTGGATGATGTTTTAAAGTGTATGTTCCCATTTCCCATTGCAACCTTGGCTGCATTCATTCTTTATGTTGAACCTTTAGGCGGTTATCTAACCCATAGAATCGGAAGGATGCATCGATATTACCCTAGGATAAACTGTATTAAAATAGTATGCTTCTACAGTGTATACGGTCAATGAGCCAGAAAAAGTGCAATTCTAATTGATTGCCGTATACGCCACACCCACGCGTACGTACAGGAGTGTCTTGCCAAAAGAATACGAGGAAGAACCTGTGCAAATTCCTTCATATAGAACCAATGGGTTTGGACCTGTTCTAACTTGTTTTGACAAATATTAACAAATAATGTCTCATTAAACTATCCACATGGAGTATATTTCCGATGAAATGTACAAATTTTGAGTTCCATCTGTATCAATGGATGAAAATACAGTTGACAATACAAAAAAAAAACGTGCACGTTTTACTTTGGGGTTCCGGTTTTGGCAAAAACTCTCCCGGTGAATAAGTAGTCCCACACCCGTGAGTTTCACAAGCAATTGCCAAAAATGGCGGCCTTTTCTCAAAGCCTTTCTTTAAAAGAATTGAGGAAAACAGGTGACCCTATCGTGGGTATACGCGCCTTCCTTGGAGTAGCATTGCATAAGCCATAACCCGTTGTCCAGCTAAACGCATAATATATCCGCTAATATCTCTTGAATTGATTATAGACAGAGAGATTTGGCCTTAGCTTAAATAACAAATTGAACAGTTCTTTGGATTCAGGAGTGGTGGCATCTTTGATGAGACACCGTCTATCTCAACGATCATAAATCCAAAAAGCAGTCTGTGCTGTAAAGGGTCATTATTCCTTTAATATCTGCCTATAGATACTACATCATGCATCAAGCATTATGACGACCAATGGGTATCGTGCATTAATACATTAGTGACTGCTAAATGGTCAAGATAGAGGCAAATGTCCACGACCATGGAATGTTTGCTTGCTCCGCCTATAAGGCGTCGTTGAATACAGACAGCCTAACCTCGGTGAATATGATGCAAAAAAGGAGTAGACATTTGCATTTATGTCATGGCCTATAGGGTGAATTTGCTTTTAGATAAAGAAAAACAGCTCAGCTCCATTCAAAATCGAAGATTGCGGACCCCATTGAATACAAGTATATTGTATTCCATGCCCCCCATGGAATACGGCTGTTCTATTACTAATCTATAGTAACGATCGTATCTGCCATGACATAAAGAGGCAAAAGTGAGATACAGGGTAGGGTTATCTCACAGGGGTGTGAGAGATATATAGAGCTCCTAGGTCAAGCCTATGGGCGGGGGGGTCATATTCCACTAACAAGGCTGGTGTAGGGGCTGAAACCTCCAGGTTCTCTACCGGATCATGGACAGTCACCAACACCTTGAGGAGGAAACACAGGAGGAAAGTAATCACATTTTTGAATAAACACAAAAATAATCATTTAACTATCATATGCCACATAATGGCTATTAGCATTATGCTCAAGCACACAGGCATTTGGGGGTTAACCAATACAATCTCAGAATTGTCGAGATTTCCAATAATGAGTGCCAATCGCGTTGATGCTTCATAGCGGTAAAAAGACATGAAGAATCAAACTACACAATGTATAAGCATCATGTTTATGTATAAGCATACATGGCCCTTAAGAACCGGCCATGTAACTTGCTGGCCGGTTCTTAAGGGTAAATTCGGTAAATCCCCAACTACCATCAGTTTCTCCAAAATAACTTGAGACTATAATTGTTTTTATGTTTTATGAGTTAGATGAAGCAATTAGAAACATGGTTTATTATGCTAGTTTTAGATTCGCAGAAGGGGAACCCTTAAATACGGCTGCCTATGGGGAAAACCACATTATTTCAACATTTTCTCAAATATTAAAAATTCGACCATGGATACATAAAAAAAGCTTGTCAATAATTTAGGGGAAATTGCACATGTAAATTATCGCACTTTCTCAACTTTCTCAACAAAGGAAATAATCTGCCAGAACTACCATGCAAATTCACTAAAATTGTCTTTTTATAAACACGGTCCTGCAGTCTCTTAAATCACAAGATTGGTAATGTTATAGACCAGGGACAATTTCAGATTTTCAATCACCTAGAGGTCCTTCAAGTGGACAGGTGTCTTCATTCCCTTTATTTTGAGGTATAACAAGACCAGGAACAATGTATTTTCTTATATTGCTCAAAAACCGCCCGGCAGCCATTTTGCTTTTACCTTTTAGATTTTCGACTCTTCTGACATTACCGAATGGCTTGACACTTTGGTAATGACCAGAACTGGGCCAGGCTCTTAAGTCCCTTCATTTTGAGGTATCACATGATGGGTAGCGCTGACCATGGTGTAGGTTCTGGATTTTTCTCAAAAAATCAAGGTGGCCATCTTGTTTTCTGGGGTTTTGATGATGGGAACTGAATCAACAGCTTTGAAAGTCCTTGAAATGGGCAGATCTCTTTATTCCCTTCATTTTGACATAATAAACAAGACCAGGAAAGATGAATATTGTGTGTTTTCTGATATTTTTCAAAACTGACTGGCAGCCATTTTGTTTGGGGCATTTTGACCCAGAAGCAGCCATTTTTGAGCTTGGAAACTAAGATTTTCTTGTTCAGCATACCCAAATTACCAAGAATAGTGAAGTTGCAGACTTGTACCCAAAAATGCCTCTAGGAAGATTTAGAACTGTATTTGATGGAATCTTTCCTAGTCTATTAAAGGATAGGTCCGTTTTGTAGGATTAATACTGAAAAGTGACCCAGCAGTGTCTCGCACAAAGGAATAGGTAGTTTTGTCTACAAAATGCCTCGCCTGCAATAGTCACTTTCTTTTCAGTCCATAACTAAGTTAGGTTCTCAAAATAATAGCAGGAAAGAAAGAGTCAGGAAGGCACCTCTTTATGCAATACGGACTATTTCTAAACAAGGCAGGTGGCATTTCACTCTAATCTTAAATGTGGTGGGTGAAGGTTGAAGGGTGAAACAGAGTGTCTTTTTAAAGTGAGTGTGTGTACTCTTTAGCTTATTTGAAATACATACCCTCCAGTCATCTAGATAGATTTAATTGAACCATTGTCTTTATACTTACACTGGTTTCCCTAGAGCTAACTTCATTGACGGCCCTAAGTTGGAGAAGATACACTCCTGGTTCAGTGTATGTATGTGTCAGGTTCTTGTGTGTGGAGTTCAGAGCGCGGCCATCCCTCAGGTCCCAGCGGTATGTTACCTTACTGCCTGTTTGTCTACCTATCAGAATGTCTAATGTCGTGTTGGTAGCCACTAAAAGATATTAAGCTGGTTTTATTTTAATTTTAATTTGTATTAAATCTAGCTGAAGTAGAAATGCAATATGAGGTCATACCAGCAGAGATAAGTAGGAAATATTATATGAAATAGCAGTGAACACGCTTGGGATATGTGTGCATTTGTCAAAGACACAATGTTAAGGGGCTTGTTTACTTTTAGGAACAAATGAAAACGAGTATTAGTTTAAAACAATTGGAAAGGTAAACCTTTCATACCCTGAGTAACATACCACCTATTTGATACCCACATAAATTGTTTCTATGAAGATTTAAATTATCAAGCAAAGTAAGTATCCAATTCATAGCTATTTAAGTAGACCTCGAGACTCATTACCCACTGAATAAAACCATAATATCATATGGAATAAATAAAATATCCCTATTCTAATGGCTACGATCAATTTTCGACATATTAGAAATACAAACCGGACTATCTTTTTCATTCACATTGCAGAGAAGTGAAGGCAGTAGGTGGAAGAGCAATGTCCTCTGGCATAAAGACATGGTATACCAATAAGCTATAATTATCATGTGATGACATTGATATTCACATTGGAATTGATTAGATATATCGAATTTCCGCGAAATTGATGAATTAAAATCTACCTTTTTAAAATGAATTGTGGCATGCCTTATCAGCTCTCATGCTTAAAGTGCATCCATCAAATGAAATGGTTAGCAGATTCGTTCATTTTGCTTCAAAGCTACATAATTCGAGTGCTAATAAAGCAGAAGATCATATGGCCATCATGAAATATCAGGTTTAGACGTTGTACGGTTAGCTCAGATGAGGAAAGTCGAGGTACATTGTAAAGAAATTCCCTCAAATTAGTTTGGAAACCCCATTGAATTTTTATAGTGAATTGCCATAATTGACAGAATGGAGATATCTCCCATAATAACAGTGTTTCACCCTAAGGTGGTCCATTGACATCTCTTTGTGGTATAACTTTGTGGAATAAGATAGGTTTACATGAGCCTCCCTAAAGTGTAGTTTGTCTGGATGACACTAGATGATACACTATAACAAAGGGAGAAGTATTTTATGTGATATCTCTGATAATTAACTAACCATTCTTGTATACATGTGTCACAGGTAGCAGTCATCCTTTGGAATAAACAGGAAGATGAAGATGCTCATTTATGACTGCTACTATTTGTCATAAGCAAGCAACCCTGACCTGAGCAGCTGCAGTGACCTGATCTGCAATAGTCAAGATGCCACGATTACAGTGCCCGGTCGATGGATGCCCCTGGGAGTCACAGGATATGGATGCCGTCTTTGCGGCTGCCCTAACAGCTGCACTCCAGATCCATGACCGGTCAGCACATCCAGTGGCTCAAGTCCCACCTCCCGCAGCCACACCCAAGCTCAAACTGGACCCTCCCAGTATGTCTGCTGAGTGTGACCCTCAGCAGTGGTCTGCATTCAAACGACAGTGGGACATATATAAAGTGGGTATGACCATCAATGACACTATGATCCCCACAGCGCTGTTCTATTTCTGTAACTGTGACCTTCGCGCCTACATCATGCAGGACTTTCAAGACGATGTGGCCACTATGGCAGAGACAGATCTTCTGAATGCCATCAGGAGACTCGCTGTCAAAGATGAGAGCATTCTGGTCCATCGTATCCGTCTCAGCAAGATGACCCAGTCCCCTGGTACAGGCATTCGGACATTCCTAGCCAGCCTCAGAAGTCAGGCAGCCCTTTGTCATTACTTGGCTGGGTGCAAGCAACCAGGATGTGACCACACATTCAACTTCAGTGAGGAAATTATTAGAGACAACTTCATCAGGGGCATCGCTGATCCAGAAATTCTATCTGACCTGCTTAGAGACCCGAAAACTGACAGAACATTGGAGGAGACTGTTTCATTTATTGCCTTGAAGGAACAAGGGAAACTAACCAGGTGTGCAGTGGGGGATTCTGCAGGTGCCATGTACCACAATGCTAAGCCCGCCAGTCAAGGAGGTGTGTCAGAGTGTTGGGCATGTGGTAGCCCAGCCCATGCATCCAGAAATGATCACAGAGCCAGGGCCCAGAGCTGTGAAGCATGGACCTTTACCTGTGGCAAATGCTCTATCAAGAGCCATTTCACCAATTGGTGCAGCAAGTGCATATCCTGTGGTGCTTGGTGCCATAGGGACAAATCATCCAGAGTCTGCCCCAAGGGTGGGGGCAGGAAGGACGTCCAGAAAGAGGCCATTTCTACAGAATCCGTGACAAACTCAGTCCATGATAGTGCCTCCTATGCCTATGATCAGTTGTGCTCTGACTCATCTGGACTGCCGGACTCCCCAAGTGGTGCTGGTCACCGCAAGTCTGCCTGTAGTCATGCCCCACCAATCGATCACTATGTGTTTGATAAACGCTGCAGAGCCCGGCCATCCAAACCTTACCTGATGCTCTTGGTGAAACTGATGCCAATTCCTGATGATCATGCTAATTTTGGGCACCCCATTGAACACACCACCAACCTGTCATCAATCATGCTGCCTATGATTGCTGACACAGGATGCCAGAGCAGCATCATTCCCCTCAAGTCTGCTGCTGCTATTGGTGTCATGAAGTCTGACCTCATCCCAGTAAAACTCACCATGCGTGGTGCCATCAAAGAGGACCTTGGGGTCATTGGTGCTGTCGTTGTGCACGCTGCCACACAAGAGCAAGGCCGGGCCATCCATTCTACTCGGCTAATTTGTTATATGTCTGACACAATGGTGAAAGCCTTCCTCTGCAGGGAGGCCCTATTTGCTCTGGGCATCATTCATCCTGACTTCCCGGCAACGGCTGTTCTCTCTACATTGGCCTCTATGGGGGACTCTGATTACCCGGACTGCTCATGCCCAAGACGCCAAGAACAGCCACCACCCCTACCCACCTGCTTGCCATTGGGCCTATCACCAACTGAGGACACCGTGGGGGATCTAAAAGACTGGCTCTTTGACTACTACAGCACCACCACGTTCAATGTGTGTGAGCATCAGCTACTACCCCTCATGCATTGTGAACCTCTCCAGCTACATGTTGATCCAAATGCTACTCCAGTGGCTGTACACAAGCCTGCTCTTGTTCCTATACACTGGCAGGACAAAGTATTTGCTGATCTGTAACGAGATGTACACCACATGGTGCTCCAGGATGGTGGTCACAGGCAAAGCCGATGGCTCTCCAAGGAGGACAGTTGACTTGCAGCCACAGAACTAGCACTCTGTCTACCAAACCCATCATGTACCCACACCTTTCCACCTGCATGACCATGTCCCACAGGGTATGAGGACAACCTTCACAGATGCTTGGAATGGTTATCGCTCAGTACCCATTCATGAGGAACACCGTCATATTACCACATTCATCACACCATGGGGGCGCAACAGGTACAAGGTGGCCCTGCAGGGATTCCTGTCGAGTGAAGATGCCTACAACCAATGGTTTGATGCCATCATCGCTGACTTCCCGAACAAGGAAAATTGTGTGGAGGACACATGCATGTGGGCGGAATCTATTAAAGCAGCTTTCTTCCAGGATATCTGTGCTCGCAATGGCATCACCCTGAACCCTAAGAAATTCCAGTTTGCCCAAGAAACTGTTGACTTTGCGGGCCTCAACATCACTTTGACCAATATTATGTCCCAGCACCAAGTTCCTGGATGCCATCAGGAACTTCCCTGCCCCAGCTGACAGCACTGGAGCACAAGCATGGTTTGGTTTGATCAACCAAGGAGCCTATATATGTATTTGCCATGACCAGCCATAAACATGCCTGACCACAAACTGGTCAGTTGATGGCATTGGATTTTTTTTTATGCAGAAGTACTGCCAATGCCTTACCCACACCCCTGCATGCTGCCATGATGGCTGGAAGTTGTGTCTTGTCAGCAGTCGGTTCACACACTCCGCCAATAGCAGGAATGCCCCTATTGAGGGGGAGGCTTTGGCAGTGGCATATGCACTCCATCAGACATGCTATTATGTCCTGGGCTGCGAGGATCTAATTGTTGCCACAGACCACAAGCCACTACTACAAATACTCAATGACAGATCCCTCATAGACATCAGTAATCAGCGGCTTTTGAACCTAAAGGAGAAAACCCTGGCTTACAGGTTTATGGTAGTTTATGTGCTTGGCAAAAAGAATCAGGGGCCAGATGCTGCCTCCAGACATCCCGTCGGCCAGCCTGATCGCCTCTACCTGAACGTGAACCATGCGAATCTGATGTCATTGTCCACATCTCACCAATGTCCTGCCATAAGACACTACTTAGCCTGTGTTCTGAGGGCACGGACACATCGCCCGTTGATGATTTGTCTATCATGGCTGCTGCCACATCTGCTCTAAAGGTCGTCCACTCTGTGGTCACATGGTACATCATTCGTCAGGTCACAGTATCTGACCCTACCTTTGTGTAACTTATCAGCTGACTAGAAAACGGTTTCCCTCAGACTCACGTGACCTTTCGTATGACTTACGCCCATTCCACAGCTATGTTGACCACATGTGTGTGGTAGATGGTGTGGTTCTCATGGGCCAACGTATTGTCATTCCACCCGCACTCTGTCCAACCATCTTGAATGCCCTTCATGCTGCCCACCAGGGTGTCAGTGCCATGCGAGCATGGGCTGTGGACTCTGTCTATTGGCCAGATATCACTGTGTGGACATTGCAAGAATCAGGGATCAGTACTCTCATTGCCACCGTATAGCCAAGTCCAACCCCATGCAACCGCCAGGGGAGATCCCTTGCCTGGTATACCCATTCCAGATGGTGTGTGCTGACTACTTTACTTTCAAAGGAACAGACTGTGTTGTGGTTGTGGACAGGTACTCTAACTGGCCCATGGTGTTCAAGTCAGAGTCTGGTGCAGATGGTCTGGTCAGACGACTCCCTGAGACATTTGTCACATTTGGCATAGCTGAAGAGCTAACCTCAGATGGGGGCCCTCAGTTTAAGTCTGGGAAGACACAGGCCTTTGTTCAAGAATGGGGCATCAGACACTGCCTCACATCAGTTGCCAACCCACATGCTAACTGTTGGGCTGAGCTAGTAGTGAAAACAGTCAAAAGTATGCTGATGGATAACACAGGCCCTACCGGATCTCTAGATGTTGATCAATTCCAGCGTGCTATGTTGATAAACAGGAACTCTGTTGACAAGACAAGGCCTCGCTGGCACTGATTCTATTTGGTCGAGCCATATGTGATACCATTCCTATCCTGATGGGCCAGTATACCCCTCATGAGACATGGACAGAGCTGATATCTTACCGTGAGAAGGCCCTTGCACAGTGCCACTCCCAAGTATATGAGAATTGGAGTGCCCATACCAGACAGTAGCCTGAGCTCAAAGTGGGTGATCATGATTATATACAGAACTTGATGGGTAACCATCCCAAACACTGGGAGCGTACAGATGTAGTGATTGAGGTTCGCCAGTTCCTTCAGTATGCCGTCCGCGTGGATGGCTCAGGGCGGGTGACCCTACACAACCATCAGCATCTACGCAAGGTCACCTCGTTTCACACTCCCACCAGGTCACGTACCTTGTTAGCTCACGGCCCAACGGTGTCTGCGCCAACCATGCCCACTGACTTGGCCTTGGAACCCCCTAATACTGCTTCATTAGATCCCACACCGCCTGTGTCTATGTCCCGGGATGAGCCAGGGATGGATCAGCCAGCCATGGATCCAGTGCCACTGCCTGCTCCTAGCCTGTGCTAGTCCTTGGGTCACGAACCCTCAGCTGACGACAGTGCTCCGCCAACAACTGAGCCCTCTCTTGCCTACAGCCTCATAACAGGGCTGGTGCCAGGGAGCTCATACATGCCATTCGGAAAGGGTGACATGGACATACTCAGGATTGTGAAGAGACTGCTTAACTATGTAACACTGACATAACTGGGGAGATAACTGGGAAGATTTAACCATTAATGTATACATGTGTCACAGGTAGCATTCATCCTTATCCACACCCCTCCTGGTCATATCGACTGGTGGGAGGAGAGTGATATTCAAAGAACTGGACATTATTTTAGTTCATGGAAAATTGTACACACAACCTGCATATCTTCTTTCTGTGTTCTTGGTTTTCCTATTCATGTATTATGTACATCTGTTCACTTATGTGCTTGTCGTCAAGATGATCTATGTTGATGTGTTGGAAAAGGATTTCACCCTTTGGAATAAACAGGAAGATGAAGATGCTCATTTAATAATGTGCATTCATTATTGAAAATGAGTAGGATAAAGCTTCCCCAATGATACATGAATCCTTTTCAATGACATCTAGCCTTTATAGGCTTAGTGGAACCATGCCAAGTATTTCAAAATGGTAATTTGGAACACCACTTACTCTGGCATTTATGAACATACACCCAGATTTGTTCTATAATCAGTAGAACAGGGACACAGGCAGTACAGTCTCCTATTGATGGACAGTGTCTACTCTTGGACACTCCAATGTATGAGGGACTAAGTATGAGCACTAAGGTGCTTGTGCTTTATCTCTACAGCAATATCTGAATGTAGAAAACCATTCAGATATCTCATTTGAATCATGGATCATATCTATACTGTGGAGCGATACAAGGATGAGAGGTTACCGAAACAAGCCTAACATCACACTAAAGAAATGGTGAATCACTGTAAAAAAATGAGGTGAATTCCCATTGAAAAAAATAAAAGAATTTCTGTTCACTGCGTGGGCATTCTCCGTATTTTTTTTAAAAATGGGAATTCATCATATCTTATGGTGATTCTCTGGCCCCCACCATTGCCAGTGATTCACCGTTTTTAGTAAAATATTTTTACTGTGTGAGATTGCTTACAAAAAGAGTCTAGTGGAGAAAAGTTTCAGATCTCTGTTGAGCGCCTATTTTCACTCTTGTTTTAGGGTGGCAAAATTTGAAATTTAGTTGAAAGTGATATCAGTTAGTACATCTGACAAATAGATTTTCCAAATACTACTTAAATTTACCCCACATAATGTAACATTACCACCTAGAAAGAATGGGTGATTATCACAAGTAATATCTGGACACAAAGGGCTCACGTATGTGTGTCATGGTACACATCTAGAGGCCTGCTCAGGTGCTTTTCTAATGAGTGCAACTTAATTCACGCCTGCAGAAAAGTGTACCTCATACCTTGATTCAATGATTACATCCTGAAACAGGCAGGGGAAAGAGCAAATAAAGTGTGTAATATATGAAGTAAGGTCATTACGAACATGGGGACTCATATAAAGAAGATTGACTGATGATTGATGCAATGCTTGTGATTTGCTCGCCAGCACTGCATCGTTGCCTCATACTGATAATTCAGGTGTATCTCAATCTCAGTGTCTCTGAATATATATGCTGAGAGTGCCCCTTAAAGAGTTAACACTCCATTTGCATGAATATCTTACATAAACCTGAGTCTGTGCTATCGAGACAGCTATGATCAATGCTATCTAATAGGTAATGAGCCATTATATACACTTTGCCTACACCCAATATCCAATAATTGCATGTTATACAATGAATTATTTCTCTCTTTTTTCACAGCTTACAAGACAATTCTGAGAATTTCATAGTGAGAATTGCATAATATTCTACCAATGTCATAACCCTTAGCAATAAGGTATTTCATATAGTCTCACGTAGCTCAAATTGATTGCATCATTATGTAGGAGGAGGATATTTCAACATAATGATAATTAAACACTATTTTTTGTACCTAATAGTGCAAGAAGGTCAAGCACCCTGCACCGTCCTCTAGGCCTGGATCGTGTTTCAATAGTTTCCACGACTGGACACCCTCAAATCGTAGTGGGAGGTGTAAGAAATGACTCCATACCGTTGACTACATAGTGAGCTCCAGTAGAGGCCTCAAAATAGCAGCTGCTATTTATTCAACTACTGGCTCAATACACACCACTATGAAGTCATAGCACCCAGTCGTAGGGGCTACTATTGGCCACATAGTGACCAGTCATACCTCCTTCATGGTCTAGTATGCACTCCTGTGTTCAAAATAGCATAGGGCTGCAGTAACTACCAAAATGTCTCATATAGGAGCCGGGCCTTGAATAGCAGCCTCCCTTGAATAGGGGCCGGGGTAGGAGGGCTGTCAAATCAGTGTCAAATAGGGGCCAGGCCTTGAATAGGGGCCTGGTGGGGCCAGTTTTAGGTTCTTTTAGGAAGACATGATGATGTATAATTGTTCTACGTAATTCCCTTCCAAATTACATCTGATAGATCTATATCTAATGACCTAATTGTATCTAAAACAATGTACGCTGTTATTCTTTCTTAATAGTAGGGCTGAGGTGTCAGCTAGGTGTGAAATCCTTTGTAATTTTATTAGAAAGCCATGGTGGGTGAGGGTTAGGTATGACAGGCATGACAGCTTTGTAAGGCCTAGTGCTCTATCTACACCACTGCATACTAGTAACTACATAGTTGGCCCATGTGTGGAAGTAATGCTCAATTCTTAGGTGAAACACCACAATTTTCCAAATGATATTTTATTCTTTAGAAAAAAAACCTGCCATCCCAGAGTCAAAGGCGCTGGCCACAGGGTTATAGGTAGTAGTGTGAAGAACCCAGATTGGATACATTTGAGCAAAGGAGTGCAGAGGACAGCAGCTAAGGCTACCCACTAATTATTCACACAGAGGGTTGTCATACCAGGGTCCCTTATTGAAGCACTGCTGTGGTGGCTATTTAGCCAGCAGGCAGTATGATCACCCAGTAATGTAGCCAGCTATTTAGTCACCAAGGCCAAAATCCTAAGATCACCTGCTAAGATTTGACCCATCTCCAGTCGTAGCTGGCTGAACCTGTCGTGGAAACTATTGAAACATGATCCTGAGCAACTCCTGATAAGCTGCTATATTCTGTTAGTCATACTGGATCGTGTTTCAATAGTTTCCACGACAGGTTCAGCCAGCTACGACTGGAGATGGGTCAAATCTTAGCAGGTGATCTTAGGATTTTGGCCTTGGTGACTAAATAGCTGGCTACATTACTGGGTGATCGTACTGCCTGCTGGCTAAATAGCCAACACAGCAGTGCTTCAATGAGGGACCCTGGTATGACAACCCTCTGTGTGAATAATTAGTGGGTAGCCTTAGCTGCTGCCCTCTGCACCCCTTTGCTCAAATGTATCCAATCTGGGGTCTTCACACTACTACCTATAACCCTGTGGCCAGCGCCTTTGACTCTGGGATGGCAGGTTTTTTTTCTAAAGAATAAAATATCATTTGGAAAAGTGTGGTGTTTCACCTAAGAATTGAGCATTACTTCCACACATGGGCCAACTATGTAGTTACTAGTATATGCAGTGGTGTAGATAGAGCACTAGGCCTTACATAGCTGTCATGCCTGTCATACCTAACCCTCACCCACCATGGCTTTCTAATAAAATTACAAAGGATTTCACACCTAGCTGACACCTCAGCCCTACTATTAAGAAAGAATAACAGCATACATTGTTTTAGATACAATTAGGTCATTAGATATAGATCTATCAGATGTAATTTGAAAGGGAATTACGTAGAACAATTATACATCATCATGTCTTCCTAAAACCACCTAAAACTGGCCCCACCAGGCCCCTATTCAAGGCCCGGCCCCTATTTGACACCGATTTGACAGCCCTCTTACCCCGGCCCCTATTCAAGGGAGGCTGCTATTCAAGGCCCGGCTCCTATATGAGACATTATGGTAGTTACTGCAGCCCTATGTTCATTTGAACACAGGAGTGCATACTAGACCATGAAGGAGGTATGACTGGTCACTATGTAGCCAATAGTGGCCCCTATGACTGGGTGCTATGACTTCATAGTGGTGTGTATTGAGCCAGTAGTTGAATAAATAGCAGCTGCTATTTTGAGGCCTCTACTGGAGCTCACTATGTAGTCAATGGTATTGAGTCATTTCTTACACCTCCCACTACGATTTGAGGGTGTCCAGTCGTGGAAACTATTGAAACACGATCCTGATCTTTTCCGTCAAGAATCAACTTTTTCAGCCAGCGGTTAACTGTTTTGGACCTACCTTGTTGTTTACAGTCTTAAGTTTGAAAGGAGGATGTCAGATGCAAAATATTCAATTAACATTTAATCTATTGATTCTTCTAGAGCTCAGATTTTCAGTCAGAATTCCCTTTAAAAGGTTGGATATACCTAAATACATATAGAAAATGTACAAAGATGTTTTCTCCAAGCTATGTAAAATTCGCCTTTTCTGACCTTGGGCCTAGGAGGCAATACAATGACATTGATTGCATCAGTCCCTCAGCATGAGTACTGAAGAAGAATGACATGTCATTTCTCATTCATCGAGATGATGATTATGTCAACAATAACGTCTCATATTGCTGACATTTAATGTGGCTATTAGATATCCTGTAGGCATAATTCAAGAAGTCCAGTGCTCCGTCTATCAAGATCCATCTCTTACCAGGAGTTATACCACGATTTCTGGGTTACACAGTGCTTTTTGGTGGCTATCCCCATCCACATATATGTCGATATTGCACACCCTGTAGGCTGTAACATCAATTTTGTAAGGCGTGCTGTTATCCATGTAAGGCGTGCTGTTATCCATGTAAGGCGTGCTGTTATCCAGGATAACAGCATGCCTCTCCCATGTCACATGTCACATGTCACATGTTAAAACCCATGATAGACTTGACCAGGGCAGGGCTCAAACCTGCAGCCTAAGATCCCTAGTCCAACCCCCTATGCAGTGCGCCACAGGGACTGACGAGAAAGGCTTGGTTCGAACCAAATCTGGATATGATACAAAGCCGCTGCCGGGCGACGAGGTGTATTATACACAAACATAACCGTGAGACACAGCTTTTTTTCGCCGTGTTCGCTGTCAGTGTCCGCTGCCGGGCGCAGAAGGAGGAGATGCGGTGGTCTAGCGGTTAGCACGTCGCGCTCAGCTGTGAGAGGTCCGCGGATCGAATCCCGGCCAGGACGCGTTTTTTTTTCGCCGTGTGCGCTGTCGCTGTCCGCTGCCGGGCGAGGAGGTGTATATCTAGTCTAACAGTTAGTAACACGGTCCGGGCGCATTTTTCGCTGTGTGCCGCTGCTAAGCCTAGCCGAGACCGGGGCTGTCACTGTCCACTGCCAGGCGCCGAGGTGTATGTACCGATCGTGTACACACAATGGCTGGCATCGAGTCCCGGGGAGGGGGAATAATTTTTGTTTTCAACTTGAATTTATTGGTATAATATTGATTATTTATTGGTTTCGTGGTATAAAATAAGTAGTCAATGGATAACTCATGACTTGTGTGTGTTAGCAAAGGCTAATAACAGTCGGCCTACGGCCTCGTGTCATTATCCTTCACTAACACACACGCGTCATGAGTTATCCATTGATTGCTTGTTCAGTAATCTGGTTCTCTGGGGTTTAAACCTCATGGTGTGTCCCCTGATTGGAGCATTGGTAGGAAATCTGCAGACTAATGTTGTTTATACCACGATTCTGGCCGTTCACTTTGTAACACTTAGAGTTACCCTAACATGTTAAAAACGAGAAACATATTGCCAAAGGTGGGGGTCGAACGCGTAGTCTCCAGATTTAAATGCCAGCTTGCTATGAACTCAGACACACAAGCTTGACGAGAGAGGACGGGTTAGAATAAGGTATGTATGGTAGGTCTGACAGCTTCCAGTAGCTGCAGTAAAAGGTCTGGTTATGGTTCAAGTAGGTGGTATCAGCTTGCTGCTTTCTAGTCCCAAGCCCCTGTGGCCACATCAATAGGGTGTGGCGCATACAGCTTGGCACAGGCATTCGAGTCCCGTCCTAAACAACCTCTAGTTTTTAACCCTGTAGGCCTACTGTTTGTTAACAAGACAAATGCTCGATGAATCCTGATGCATCTTGATGCACCCGGTTGATGCATCTTCACCCCCCCTGTTGCATTCTGATGCATCCAAGAGGAGGGAATGGTGGTATTCATAAACGAAATAGGTTATGGATATGGGGCAAGGCGGATTGTATAGGGTTTAGTATGGACGCTTGGTGTGTCGTCCATTGCTTGATCTCACACCTGGCAAGCTAATAACAACCAGCATGATGGGTACCAGGTGTTACATAATGTACCCAAAAGATTCTGCATTGAATGGAGGGAGCCATCTCATTGGTTGAAAATGTATCCCGGGTCAGCCCTATAGATCAGATATACCAACAAGGGCTATAACCTCGTTGGTATATCTAAGTCTATACAACCCGCGTTGCCCCATATCCGTAATATTATTTCATTAGTATACAGGTACAGCCAAATTATTATCACATTATGTTGTGCTAGGCTTCTGCGGCCATTGCAGAGTTACAATGTTAGGCTGTTAATGGTTAGACTCAGCTCTTTCATCATATCAAACTAGGAATTCCTTAAAGAGCTAATGCATACCTGCTGTCCTTACGTCAAACTGGACGCTGTCTATGGCTGTCTGGACATCCATGACAAACCAGCTACTACTGGCGCCCCCTGTGGGGTGTTTCAGAAGCAGGTAATGTTTACGACCGGTCATAAGGAGATAAGATAGCAGTTTTAATAGTGATTGTAAGCTTATAACTGCATGTGTTTCTAAAGCATTACCATTATCTTACTGTGTCTATAACTATATGACTGGTGAGAGATGATAATGGTTGCAGTTGTAAGTTTAGAATCTAACAGTTTTAGAAACAGATATTTAATGTTCATTATCATGTCCGGCTTCTGAAACACCCCACTGGTGAAGTTGTGAGTGAACTGAGTCTTAGATGGTGTTACTACCTGTAGTCGCACCTGGGGGTAGAAAAGGGGAACGAGAAGGTCAGATTTGTGAGGTTGTTCTTATTTCAGTCAGAGTCAGTCTCAACCTTTAAAGATTACATGTATAATACTCCAACGTTCATGTTTATTTGTCACCATGGCACCTTTCTTTGCACCCCTGACAAGAAACTCAGCGTGACCTGCATCGCATTATGTTGACTCTTTGAATAATTATATAGACAGAGGTCCACGAGATTTATTCCAAACTGAGTGTTTCTCCATGAGAGCCCCTGAAAGCAGTATTCCACAACGGAGCCAAGTGAAATACTGCTTCGAGGCTATCAAGTTAAGAAACACTTAGTTTTGAGTAAATCAAGTGGATCTCTGTATTTATACCATGTTGCCTTGGTGTTAAATGTGCTCCAAAATGACTTTTTGATAAGGGGTTTGAGGATATTTTGATGCTTCACAGTGGAGAATGGGCCGTGGAGAATGAGATTTCTTCATGCCCCTGTGAGCAATGGATGTTTCCATACAAATCTTTAGTAAGACTCGTTCTCAACATGAAATAAATAGTATTTACTCTTTAGGGTTAGCATACAAGAGGCTTGACAAGTAGTCCAACGGGTCTGTATTGTTTATAATACACATGAGAATAATGGCCATGATGCATAGTGCATTGAATGTGAAAGTTGTATAACTATCAGCCTCTCGAAGCTGAAACATTCTGAAAATCATGTGTGAGATATTCACCGAGGATGCATTGGGTGCATTAATAAACTAATATATAGAGAAATTATCTACATAGAGCATGTGCATTACTGAACTATTAAACACAGTTAGAAATACATCATTTTAGTACATCCAATACTTACCAGATGGCGTACAGGTAGTGGTGTAGCAGCAGTCAGATCTACGGGGCTCTCACTCAGTACCTGAGCAGGTACCATCAGCTCCCAGCCCAGTAGTGCCACCTGACTTGTGACAACAGAACCAGAATCCAGCACTCTCACCAAATCCCCAGGCTCAACCTACACCACATCATCTTCCTCAAGCACCTCCTGATTTACACCAACCCCACCCAGCTCCAACATTACACTCCCCACCTTGGTTAGGTTCCAGGAGACTAGGGATGTCTTGTTGATGACGATGACGTCATAGACAGAATGTTGGGGGACTCCCTGACCTGTGGCAGTGTAGACACATTGGTGGGTGTCCAGGTGTAGACAGTGCCCTGGGAGGAGCATGTAGTGGCCCATGTGTTGGGGTGTGGGGTACAGGTGGAGCTGTTAGTGGCGCAGTTCAATGTTTGGAAACTGAAGTATTGGTCATCAGGACATGTTGGGCGGTATACCTAAATAACAGGGAAACAACCATATGAATTGCAAAAGGTCTTCAGCATTGGCTCCTATCCACAATACTGCCAATCAGTCAACAGGAGTGTATCTGGTATACATCCCACATTCATAGGTGGAGATTATGCAGACTAAATAATTACAGGGCTCTGTCCCTCAAATGGCCCTACATACGAAGAAATGGAGGGTCATGAGAGTCTCCTAAGTGAAATGTCGTCTGCTGGTTGACAGGTCCAGGCGCTGAACCTGTGTCAGGCAGAACGCTCCCGTATGTTGTAAGGCGAGCATCTGAGAAATAAAGATGTATCTAGAGAAATATCTATGGAATAAAACTTAGATGGGTAAGAATGTCGAAGTTACAAAATTACAAAAGAATCATCAACTTTCCAAGCTAAGTTCTTAGGAGCTATAATTATTGCCAGCATATAAATGCAAGTGGCATATTGAAATCTGTTATCTAAGAGGAAGATAATGATTTAGACATTCAAAATATCAACTGGCAAATACTTATAAACCAATCTGGAAAACACCACAAACAAATTTCTCAAGGGGGCCATCCACAGGGGGGAGGGGGGTCTGGCCCGGCATGAGGAAACAAATTTTCCCTATACCTTCATCATTGGCAAATTGGCAGAAAAAAAACATGACGAGGGGGGGGGTCAAAAAAGGTCAAATTTTGCATGACGTCATTTATGGATGGCCCCCTGGTGCCTGTACCTGGAGGGTAGAGGGTGAAGTTAGTCCCATCTGGTATATTCACATTGACCTTGGACTCCCCCTGGAATTAAGGAAAAATACACTTTATGATAACCCCATGCCACGCAGACTAAACTATTAAAGTACAGCCTGCAAAAGAGCCTATATATTCGGTGCAATATTATTGTTTGAATGAGGGTGGGTGTTATAGCATATAGGTTGATTACTGCTCTGTGTAGCATAGGCCTAAAGAACACTTACTGAATTATGCCCAATTAAAGACCTCAACTATAAATTGCTCACAGTAACAACCCTGGCCCATCATAGTGAAGGCCCTGTCAGCATAGCTACTTAGTCATATAGACAATCACTTGAAGGCACTGGCACTGTACCCAGGTAGGCTCTACTCCAGTGAAAAATGATCCAGGATCCTGGATCATTTTTAAAATATGGTTACACTGATTTAATAAGGAATGGTTCGGTCCCACAAATGAAGGAAATGCAATGATCACCAATGAATGTAACAGTCTGAATCCATGGTCTCCCCCTGTAATTTGGGGATTATACATATACGAAAGCAGTCTGAGTGCATGCACAAGGGTCTTTACTTGGTCTTGGGTAAGGTAAATGCACAGAATGCTATGTACATCCAGCATCTTTGCATTAACAGCAACAGCAACTACATCGAAACTTAGCGATTAGGTTGCAGGGGGTATTTCAAAATAGTGCTTCTTATAAACTCAATGAACTGTTAAATGATCCATTTCATAACAGTACTAGCAATATGGTTTCATTCTCCTCAAGTGATATATAAAGGACTTCAAAGTGTCCTGAATACATCTTTTTAACATTTGATTACCTTTTGTATCATGTCTACTGCTGTGTCATTCCCTGATAGATCTGTGGCAGTGACATACAGATGGTGGCTTCTGCTATCATAGAACACATGGTCAATGTGAGCCTCTGACGTCATAACATCCGGCGTGACATCATCAAAATGGAATGACTTGGATACATTGACAGACTGGTCCTCGAAGGCCTCAATGACCTCAGCCTCGATCTTCCAGGCCCTATAGTGGGCCTGGAAGATTTCTTATCAAATCACTGCAATGCCTCCTCTAAAATGATCCACAATCCTGGATCATTTTCTCATAAGGTAGTGGCCTCACTGATTGGTGCAATCCCCTATGTGCTAATTAATATTTATGAATGAAGCTTGTTCCCCTGTGACCATACCTGTTGCAACTTCATTACTAGAACCAACAGGCTCAATGCAACTACAAAACCTGGGCTTAGGCTGGGATTGAACTCATGACCCTTGAATTTGGAAACCTCTCCCAACTGAGCTAGCCAGGCAATCGATTTACAAGCAACCAAGGGAACAGCATATTCTCTTGGTTGTAGGCTAAGGGTCAGGATACAACATAGGTAAGTTTTTGACACCTGCTTCAACCTGTTGCAACGTCAATGGATCTATAATGAATCTCCCAGACTGTATATAGTACAGTCTGGGCTCGTCCGAGACTGCAATGACATCTGTAATAGTTTGAATTACCAATAATAGTTACCTTTGGAAGGCTGCATAGTGTTATTATTAGCAGTAAATCAGTCAGCTATTCAGCCCTGCCTCTGAAGCCCTTGATAGTTTATTTGCAGTGCATAATAAACACTTAATAGCAAAGTACTGGTAAGGGCGTTTTTTCCAGAGCTGCATTTCCTGACAATTAGCATGAAATTATTCAGCTATTTAGTGCTGCCACTGAAGGTCCAACAGAAGAGTTGGGCCTCCTATACTTTAGCATTGCAACTGATGTACCGTAAAGGAATTAGCCAGAATTGGCGAGGATCTCCATAACATTACTGATGAACTTGCCACAACTTCATATCTATCATTTTGAATTGAATATTCCCTGATTTGACACAACATGTATACAGTTTAGGAACTATTTCTGTTGTCATGTGGATGCATTGATTGAAAAACTGAAAATACCTCGCTCACAGAAGTGAACTCCGTAAAACACATGCATGAATACACACCCTGGTGCACATAATATAGGCCCTATTTGTAGTTTCACCTAATATATTATCACTCTGTGTCTTAGAGAAAGAAAAATTGAAGAATCTCAACCTGGAAATGCATCACTCCAACCTCTCCTAGTAGACCTGTAGGCCGTGTTCCCAGAATGTTCAGTAAAACCTTGGACACAATGACCGCTTCATGGAGATCATCAGTCAAAATAGCCTTTGGCTTTACAGTAGATGACAGAAATGCTTTAAGGTACATCAGTTGCAATGCTCAAGTATAGGAGTCCAGATAGACAGAGTGCGCCCTCTTATTACTCAACTTATTAGACCTTGTGCAATAAACTTGATATTCCTTTTTGCAGTTGCTCAATATCTATCACATTGCTAGACACCTTAATTTTATTCTTAATTATTTATTTATCCTGGCATCTGAAAGGCTCAATAGCCTAGAAATTAAACACCAGCCTTGATAAAGAAATAAAGCGGAAATTCGCAATACATGATTTACTTGCCTAGCTTAGGAGAACCAGGAGGAAATAATCCTTAATTATAGTAGACTAATTTTGATCCTATGAGGATATACTCAAACTGACCTAGCAATATATGAATGTATCGGGTTCAGGTCACCAGAAGGTGTAGGATTCTGCCCTTGAAGGGTCTGAAAAATTATTTTTCTAATTACTTTATATAACTTTAACAAATTTATGTAGGGACATCCCCTCAGCTCAGGAAACCAAAAAAATACCGTCTTAGGACATCCGGTTCCATTTTTATTGCTTATTTTGTGTCATGTAACGTCCGGTACCAAAATGATGAAATATGGAGGTAATTAAAGTTGCTCTCAGTAGTATAAGAATGTGCCATTATGCATAACAAACACATGGAATAACATGGCCAACATGTCTTTTATTGACTTCAATTACAAAATGGAACAAAATTTGACTTATGCATGCACAGTAGACTGCCTCTTCCATGATGATAAAAGTACCGGGCTTTATGCAACGTCCGGTACTTTTATTAGAATTATTTCACATAAGCTACTCTCACATGGAGACAAATTCAGATAGACACACATTTTTTTACCAAAGTAAGGGATAATAGGGCCCTTCATATGAGTAATAACAAAGATTTTAAAGCTCCATTTTTTCTATGTGTTATAACTGATTTAGATTTAGGTAGCGGACGTTACAAATTACAGATTTCCATTTTCAAAGACACATGATGAAAAATTCTTACTCAGTAACATGTCCAAACCGCATGGAATTGGTACCTATGATCATATACGATTCAAAAAATAACTTTGAGATACGCCAGATGTTCTTTATGCAATACAGGACCACAAATTTACATCTTTCTGATCAAATGAGTCTATGTAAGACAAGATTGGTTAACAATTTCTTTCTCTAGAGCCAAAAGAGTCCAAAATGACCCTAAACACTAAATCTACTGGTTTCTGGCGACCTGACCCATCTAGACGTATGAAACTACTACCTGGTGTTGGATGCCTATCATATATTTATACTGCTCTACATCTAGTATGAATGTGAAGCAAAGCTAGGCAACCAAGATATTTAGCAGCTGGAATTGTTTTGTTTACTCAGTTTCTTGGGTGGTGAAAGGAATATAAAACCTACTTTTGTAAGTCTTTAGTACATCTGATGACACACAGTTCAGCTGTCAGCTCAGCTGGCCGATAGTTTGAGGCAACATGGGTAAACTCAGGGTCACCAGGGTCCACATAATAGCATCCTATCAAAAACAAACGGTTTATGAGGTATATATGTCCCCCTCGTTGACATTTCCATTTATTACATGGTTCCCTACTCCTAATTTGCTTTAAATAAAGAATTATAACAATATTTACGTTTATTGTTTTGTCGTTTCGACGTCCGATTGTGTTGTGACCGCCACTTTGGATTTTCTTTATATATCACTACGCGAGGACAGTTAGCCGCACGGCCATGCCCATTCTCGCATCTTCTTCGTATAAAAATTTTTTAAATTTGAAATATAGCCATATTATGTTATATTTTGAACTTCATAATTTATGAATAATGAAACACAGTCACACTGCAGCCCGGCAACAGCCAATATCCCGTTAATAATACAAATTTTAAAAATGGGACGCCATGGACTATGTTTTGTCGCCCCCGTGCCCGGAGTCTAACTGCCCGAAGCTTCCCGAAGCTACCCGACGTTATCGGTTTTTTTTTTTAAATTCCATTTTCTTCGTATTTCATCTATTTTAAGTACTTTAAATGGTGAATAATAATGTTTTAATCAATAATCTATCCAATGAAGGTAAGACAAGAAGTGGTAACGAGAAAATTGCAACATGTTTTATTTAAATTAGCCGACGTCACATCCTGGCATTCAAACTTTTGGCGCCAACATCCTGGCATTCAAACTTTTTGGCGCGAACATGGCGGGTTGGCAGGGACGCAGCCCGCAACATATTTACAACAGTTTTTCGGACATTACTGCGGAAATATTTAATGACATGCTTTAGGAAGAAGACACCTGGTAGTTTATCGTGAGATTGATGTTACCAGTGATGTTTGCATTAGCAAACATCCCCTGCACGCTTGATGCAAGTCGGTGGATATTTTGTTCGTGCATAACGCTGGAGACCGGGTCACCTACTTCGACTCGCCGGCCTTCCCCTGCAGGGCCTCCCGTCAACTCCACTTCCATGGTGGGCGATGTGTCAATGGACTGTACTGCTGGATTATTATCAATAGACTCTAATGGAGGTCGACCGAGGGCTGCTGAGGGCCTGGTTTTACGTGTAGTGCCTTTATCCCCTCGGTCCCTCCCCTCACTGCAGCTCACACTGGAGTTTTCTTTGTCGTCGTCACACCACTGGATGGATTTACGTTTCGCTGAGCACACTTGGGAGTTAGGTAGGGTTCTTTTACTTGGCTTGCTATTGCCCGAAATGATGTTTGAAAGCACCCTCTGCTGTTGTCTATTGGGTATGTTATAGGCCCCAATGGAAGCCTCATTTTTGTGTCCGGCATGTTGTGCCACATAGGTTGTGGGCACTCCAGCAGCCATGAGGGTGGTGATACTGGTTTTCCTCAGGGAGTGATTTGTTTTCTTGCCCTTGACACCTCATTTCTTACATACTGGCTTAACTATACCCTGGAGGGTATTCACCCCCATATTGCCCAGAATATATCCAACTTCATCATCAATTGTAGCCGTTGGGTGAGGGGTCAAAAACATTGGGGCCTCATCGTCCAACATGGCCTGGGGGCGGCGAGACCTGTACTCCTTATAGTACCAGACAGGGCACCTGTCCTCCAGGGTAGCCCAGATACGTGGAGGGAAGGCACGGGGCTCAGTGTTACCCCCCCTTGTCTTGGTTATCTTCTCAGTACACTCTAGATATTCCACCCCATCAGTGTCAATGTTCAGTTCTACGTCCCCCATGCCATCTGTTTGGCCTCATGGCTGGCACGCTCGCCAAAACCCATGTTAAAAAGAAAAAAAATAGTTTCCTGCAGGGTACGGGGATCTGTCATGCCTAAACTCCCATTTTCCCATAGGCAGTTGAGTTCAGCTGGTGTTATGGCCTCTGCTCGATTGGGACGATTTCCTTTACCAAGTGCCTTAAGCTTTATCCTTTTGGCATGCAACACCTCCCTGGACATTTCAAATCGAGCATCCTTAAGTGGGTCAGCCTCATAGTCCTGTTCTTTCAGGTGCCTGTCCAAAAATAATGGTAAAAAAAAATTAATATTAACTCAGAAATGAGTGTCACATTTAGGTAAATATTTTAGTGTACTTTAAAACCAATAATCCCATTCATATTTGCAAGTCAAAAATATTATTACACATGTAAGGGCTTCCACAGTCTTAGAATATAATTTTTACATACCTCAAGATGCCCCTGTGAATGGAGGTAAGGGTGTCTGGTTCATGCTCCTCTCCATTCACCTTTTTCTTTGCTATTATGTAGTTACAGAGAAACTGGTCAAGTTCCCTGGGTGGAATATCATGGCATGGGCGATTCTCTTGGCAAAACTTGTCCAGCCACTTCTGGAAGGCGTTCACAACCTGAAATTAATGTATAAAAGAATATTATTTTAGGCTGTAGTCTAAATACCTGTTTAACAGGAGGATTTGGACGGGATCTTTCAGTGGGACGGGTATGATGCACGGGACACTTAAACTAGGTCAATACAGCGCCTAACGACGGTAACTAAGGAATATTCACACTCGAGCGTCTTTGTTTACATTTTAGCGCACGGTGTTTGGGGGCCATTTTAATCCTTTAGCAGTCAAATTTTGCAAATTTAACATGAAATCATGAAAATTTAGACATACCTGGGTGGTTTTACGCACAGTGTTTTTGTTTTTAGCGCTGGCAACATATCCCTTTAATTCATCTCTCTCCAGTATGACGGGATTCACTGGGCCGGTATTCACAGGGACGGGAGCTTCCAGTTGGACGGGTACTGCAACTTGTAGGTCCCGAGGTTCGTTACTGTACAGGGTGGGATCTTCCAGAGCTTCTTTTTGTGATGTAGAGGCTAGCAAATAGTCTAAATCGCTGTTTAACGGGAGGATTTGGATGGGATCTTGCAGTGGGACGGGTTCTTGTTGGACGGGAAACTCCTCCAACTGCACCTCAAACAGCCCTATGCTGCCAATATCGTACATTCCACAATCCACCTCATCGTTAATCACATCCATGTTAGATATCTCTTCATAGGAACAATTAATATCTGCTTCAAACTCCCCATCTGGCAAGCCAGCAAAATAATCGTGGTCCTCCATTGCTTAGATATGTACTACGATGACGTAGCACGAAGACGTAGCACGATGACGTAGCAAAAAAAACGATGGGACTACTTTCACGTGATCACGTGATCACGTGCCATGTAATACGGACGTATTGTATCACACCCCCCCATTGAATACGGCCGCTGTAGTACTTTAGCATAGTGTCGATGGTATTAACCATGTAATAAGACAAGTTTTATCCATGATTCAGATGTTAAAAATCTAAAAACTTTAAAACTAGAGCAAATTGATTGAATTGCAGTGTTAAGGCACTTACCCAGCATCTGACTATTCACACAAGGTACTAGGACACACAGAGTCATCAACACCTGGAGAAAAATAAGATACATTTGTTTCATATGATTATGATAGAAGGGACATATTCATACATTAATCATATATATATATATATATATATATATATATATATATATATATATATATATATATATATATATACTTCTAGCTTAGGTTACTCAGCACACAATGGGCCTAAGCACACTTGTAAATAAGTATAAATGATAATATTTACCATACAAATTGGTACCATATCCATGAGGCCTCATGAGAATAAATGCCCAAATTGATAAATATCTCCAATATCCAATAGAAACAGTGCCCAGGGGGAACCCTAAAATAAGGTATTGTGCCTTATGTTGAGTCCTGCAATGTCACTATTCCATTTAGGTATTTTGTCATTAATGAGGTAACTACGTGGTAGCCACTTGTTAGTGTGCTGTTGGAGGGTGGCATTCCTGTATACAGAGGTTCTGTATCAATTCACTTGTTTCCTAATGATTCCCCTGTGTCCCCATGTGATGAGTAGGTTCTATCGATAGTTCACTTCAACACCTTCCCATTCACCAAACAAGGGGGCAGGAGGGAAAATCATTTTTAGTCCACGTTCCATGCTTGACGTACAGAGGGTAGGGCATATTCCATGATTGGTCTATCATTTTCATTAAACAGTCACTGAATTAGAAATGAGTTCAAAGTGTGCATAACTTTAGGCTTCACATATAATTATATCAAAAAGATATTAAGCCAAATATACGCACTTCAAATCAATTACTCCTGATGATCTGTAGACAAGTATTCACGCACGTGAGGGTCCATGGCTACAACAATGATGGGACAAACAGATCAAATAACAAATATTTGACTCTGCTCGTGACGTTTATCTGTTCTAGGGTGAAATTGAACATGAAAAAGGCTTGTCAATACCCCTTGTAGAGGTGACTGCTGAGAAGGGGACTTATAAACTTACAAAGAGGGTTTCATCAGAAGCACTTTCCTCGTATACTTCTGTTTTCAAAAGCTTGTTCACACAGAATACATCTATGTCATTTCAATAGCATAAGGGCCCTGGTTCACTCTACATCTAAATTGAGACATCCAAAAAATATTGAAAATCCCATGGTTGAACCATCTAATTAAAATTATCTAAAATACAAGATCCACTTAAAAATTCATTCTCAAATACGGGGATACTCTGTGTAAATAGACCAACAATCCCCTCAAATGCATTTTTGGTTGTCGGTCTTGTCTATGAGAAAGAGCTGTGGAATTTAACTTATAAGAGTCTTCTTGCACGGAATATAATTATACATGTACAGCCGATGTGATACATTGTAAGTCGATCGTTGTGGAAGACTCATCCTCTACTCATGATAAAGGATTTCTAGAGGAAATGGGAATAAACACATATGCTTTCTGATTACAAAAGACCCTTCACGCAAATTTGTACGCAACATAGTTACCATAACTGTCATTAATTTGGAAAATATTTCCATGAAATTCAGCACACTTCTCCTATTGAATATGTCTAGTGACATCCCAGTATCGATGACATTTGTACAGATACCTCCTGAATGAGACCCTGCTTAACCCCCTAGGGGCCAAATAGCGTATTGACAGACTATGACAGTTTCCTGCTGAATTCAGCCCTGTTAGGATTGCTTACCACATAATTATGTTAACATGTCATTGGGAAAATTGCATATACTGCACCAATAGAATGCTGGTGAGTTACTTAAAGGATCTGCATTTGTGTGACATGACGACAAACAAAATAAACCTGAAGGTATAAATGTAGCCATGGGAAGGACATCAGCCTGAGATCTATACAAGGGTAATCCATACAATGCAAAGTACACATCGTGCATTGACAGTGGGGATACATGTAGAATCGAAGGTTGAACAATAGGGCAGAACAAAGAGATGAGCAGTCCTGACGTTCTCCTAACTATTATAACCACAAATTGATGTATATATGTTACAGTGGAAATAGAGAGGGACTGATGATTTCAAAGTTATAATTAAAAAAAGGTACCGGTAATGACATTATGAAGGGTTCTTCATAGACCTACTCATGTTATACCCTGATAACATGCACCTTCTCTTATACTACTCATTGTTATACCTTGGTGACATGCATCTTCTCCTATACTACTCATGTTATACCATGATAACATGCACCTTCTCTTATACTACTCATTGTTATACCTTGGTGACATGCATCTTCTCCTATACTACTCATATTATGCCCTGATGGCATGCACCTTTTCTTATACTACTCATGTTATACTCTGATGACATGCACCTTCTCCTATACTACTCATGTTATACCCTGATGACATGCACCTTCTCCTATACTACTCATTGTTATACCCTGATGACATGTACCTTCCCCTATACTACTCGTGTTATACCCTGATGACATGCACCTTTCCCTATACGACTCATGTTATAGCCTGATGACATGCACCTTCTCCTATACTAATAGGGTCAAGGACGTTCTGATTTTCCCCTATATATCTTTGCCTTTCTTCTGGTACCAAAATTATTAATCTTAAATGAAAATAAGATCCCCTGGCCCTGATTATGTCAAGCAAAACACTGTTTTAGTTGGAACTGTCCTAGGTTTAATGGGGTGGATTACTACTGTGACGCCTTACTGGTTGGGGTCATTTTTTGCAACAATATATAATTTGTCCATAATAACTCATTAAGATCCCATCTCATACCTAAAAGCATGAGAGTAATCAAAACAATGGCAATGCCCCCAAAACTAGGCCCAAATCTGCATGATTTGGCCCAAAATGTGGTATGTTTTTGGATGATGGGCTGTTTATGTTCCCTAGCAATGCTCAATGGCACAATTAAAAAAACCTGAGGTTTGACTAAAATGATATTTTTAAAGGAAAATTCCATATGCTTTTTATTAGCATTTCTAGAGGCTTTCAATGTCAATTTTATGGAGAAACCACTTTTCTAAGTAGCCCCAACTACATCCCAAGCAAAAAAAAATGTCAATAATATGAAAATTCCAGTCGAAATCGAAGAAAAATGATTATAATAGCTTCTCCTACACTTAACCTTTCTATTTTAACTAAATAGCTTAATTCAGTTTGGATTGAATCCTTACAATAGCCTTACAAAATGTGGCCAAAATCACCCCACCCAGCCACCCAGCCACCCAGCCACCCAGTTAAGGTATCACGATACTAATAGGACCAAGGACGTTCTAATTAGAACATGGCTAAGGACAAAAGCAACAACCAAGTGGCTCATTAAGTTGGGGCTAGACCCACATTCGGCCTCTGTATCTAGTTACAGTCAACCTTTGTATGAGACACTCAGACACATTCGTATGAAATAATGCGTGCATGTAAACATGTATGGTCATTATTATAATCATTTATACAAAGTTCTCAGTTCAAATAATATACCCACACCCTATACCAACTTTGCCAACCTATTCAAAGTTTTAAGCGATAATTCCACTGCGTCAGTCAGCTCCATTTTTAATCAGTCGGAATAGCCCTCCCACTTAAAGAAAATGGACCAGACTGACGCAGTAGAGCCATCCTTTAATACATCTTATATTAATTCACTACTGTTGATGTCACACAAAATGATATTGCTTCAAAGATGTCCTGCAGGGAGCTTCCTTGGTAACAATTTTAGATAGGAGCCTATGCGTTGTCCAGTGGTGCCAAGTCAATGTAAGTCTGGATCAACCATGATTTCAAACGTGGATTTTAGAAAAGAATTACTTTCTTAGGCTCTGGCATACCATAAAACTCAAGTGATGCCCCTATCCAAGCTAGCAGACAACTTTTGCTCGTTTGTAAATTCTTTAGTGCAATATTCATCATTGTGTAAAATATGTATTTTTTCTCATTAATCTATTCTTTGTTTCAACTGTTATAACTCGCATGTATGCTATGACTACTGTACATAATATGTTGTATATAGAAAATCTCATACGAGTTTAGGGTGGTCAAAGCCTCGTGACAACTTAAACTCCTCACACTAACAGACAAAGTTGTCATACTCACAATATAGAGTCCTTTTACAGAAAGATGGCTTTAGGTAGGCCACAAAATAATGGGGTTTGTAACGGAGTTAATCTCTGTTAGAAAAGACCCAGAGAGCGTTGTAAATGATGTTGTCTGCACGGCTCAATAACATAATGGATGCATTGCTTACAAAATTTCCAATCTGCCGCTCAGCTGTCCTATATTGTAATGAAGACTACTTTGAAGACCTTGGGAATGAGAGGGAATCAGCCATGATCATCAACCATGCCAAGAGCAAATCTCATAATGTTAGAAAGATATATATCGTGTACCCAACACTGAACCCAACTCAATCAAGAGGAAATCCTAATACTGAAATGTTCCCACTTGGCAAAAAATGTTTGTTTAACGTTTGCGATTAGGGTTTGGTAAAAAGAATTAAAAAACGTTTCTCAACGTAGAAAGATATTTACAAAAATGTTTTTAGATTACTTTTTTTCTACGTCAATTATTTTTATCTTAGATAAAAACATTTTACAGTACCTCAAAAAGCGTTTTTGAATGCATGTTTTATTGGGGTTTTTTGGGTTGTTTTTTTTTTCATTTTGTCACATGGGCTGCACATGTTCCAAGCACAGGTGCAGTTTAGCACCTGTAAACACAGGTGCAGCTTATGCACTGGAGTTTACGATGACTTACATATTCAGCATCCAAATATATCTCTTATCAGAGGGGCTATTTCGGGATTTTCGTGGTAGATGTATATATACCTAAGTTGCTGAATCCCTACAATTACAGCGGTCTATTTACAGTCACACTCTATAAAGCATACAGGTTACCTGGGATAGATCTAGCCAGTACATGTAAATACATACCCATAGAGTGGATACTGCAGGTGACTCTCTTTCTAACTCCTATTTGATAAAGGTTTGTGGACTTTCTCTACCCCCATTTTGTATATATATATATATATATATATATATATATATATATATATATATCGTAGGTATCTACACTTACATGTAATTAATCAACTAGTGCTTTCTTCCTTGACAGGAACCTTCGATGTCATGAAGCATATGAAGCAATTATGTAAGGGTGGTGACCATCTGGCAGGTCCTCCATTTATGATAATAATAGTATCACATGATGAAGCAGGGGGCTAACTATAAACCATACTATACTTTTTACTTACAGAGAGCTGGTGTCGGGAATCAGCCCCCCCCCCGGAATTCTCCCCCAGGATATCAGGTAATGAAAATATCACAATGTAAATAGATTTTGGACTGGTGGTGCCCCCATGTAGCTAGACCTAACACTACCATAATGCAGATATGAGGCGCAGCCCTACTTTGAGGGAAATCTTTCCTTTGTGCTTGAGGAGATCCTACAGGGCACACCTGAAGTGACATTTTGGTCATTCCAGTACTGTTCTAGTAATGCTCTTTATTTCATGGTAGGAATCAAGTGTACAATAGAAATGTACTGGAAAGCCATTCCCGAGGTGGGCATGCAGAAAAGAGGAGTCACTCTGCACGCCCCCGTGCAGCATGCTCCACAGCTAGATAAATGTGTGTTTTTGTAAAGCCATCAAATAAATAAAGAGTTTCACTGCAAAGTGTCTCCATTCCTAGTTTCGTCACTTGCAGATGCCTGGGTATTCCAAACTCATTTGGAACACCCAGATACGCATATGTGAAGAAACTGGTCGTGTCGACACTTTAACATGCAACTCTGTCTATTATCCTTACGTATAAGCCACACCTGATATGCGAGGTACTAGAGTAAACCCCCATGACGTTATAACATCTTTCCCAGTATGAAGTATATCGACCAATGGCCTTGATATGAAATTAATGCAGCATATGGCCTTAAGAGAGATAAAGACAACCATGAATACTTTGTCTATTATCTTGCAGCAATGCACCAATGTTTTCTATCACAAGTTTGGGGTTACTTCTTGGTGTAGGAGGTCTTATCCTTCTACTCTGTGCATGTATTAGGAAGAAACCAGGACCATTGTCAGACTTCACAATGGAGGTAACATTTATACTTTCAAATCTCTACAATGTCTTTGTGATACCCCAAACTGTCATTATGACGTGCTTGCGCAGTTGTACAACTAAGGGGGTGGTCATTTATTAACAACGGGGGGGGGGGGTTGGTGGGTTTGGGGGGGAGACAAAAAAAATTTCAGACCTCTCTAAGGGGGGGGGACAAAAAAGATTTCGCCACCCCCCCCCCCGTTGTTAAAAAATGACCACTCCCTAACAAGCACTGCATTGGTACATCATGTAGACCCTGAATGACTGTATCAGTGCCCTATGTCCATTATGCTGCTGTATCGGTGAGTTATTCGCCAGGGTTGCTTTTATAATCAAGAAAATATAAAACAGAACACAATAGTGCAGCACCCATCCTGTCTTTTTTTTTTTTTAATGAAGAGATGGGTTTTTTCATGTCATGTTTTGTGAACATTTCAAACCACCATGTAACAACTCTAACCTAATATATCAACCTAGGCAAATCTAAATAACCACTTGTTCTGAACAGGGGCATACCACCTCTCCATCTAAGCTTAATATCGCCCTATTTATATCAGAGACATGGTCTACATGGAAGTGGGTATCAGCCACAGCCAAGACAGACACACCAAGAACCTTATTCAGTGCAACTTCCAACATACTCAGAGCCATGTTTGCCATACCCAACATATTACCAACCATTCCCAGGACAGAGTTCTTCATGTACATCCATTCATCAACCATATCCAGGACAAGGCCCACCATTTATGGCCCATCAGGGACATTTGTACAATGAATTGCAGCCTCCAAAACAACAACCATCTCGTGTAGAGTATGTTTATTCATATTGTTTTCAAATACTGAGCACTGGCATCGTCCATGATATTTGTAGATGTGGCAAAAAGATTTTTCAAACGAATCTAGGTTTCACCCCATTATTTTTTTTTTTAGAAAATAAAGGGGTAAAATGGAAATCCATTCCCAAAATAGACAGTCAAATCCTTGTAATATCCTTAAGATGCTTATTATTGCGCTAATTCATTCATATCCAAACAGGTCCAAGAAGTGTAAGAACTAAATATCTACCAGCGGTGACATTCTCTCTATTGTCCTTAGAATTGCTTTCCTAGCTTAAATGATTGTTCTTCTAATTTCAGGCCATCTGCTCCTCCTCCACGTTATGAGGATATTGTAGGATCATCATTATGATTATACATAGTATATATGTTAGGCGCAATATCGGAAATGGGGCAATTCCAGAACTGCCCCCCCCCGGTTAAGCTGCGCAGTTTCAGAATTTTAATAGAAATCTAACCCTTAAAGTCTCTAGACTTTCCAATATAGGAATAAATTAGGAAATACATGTTTAGGAACATTTTACTATACACCAGCAGTAGAATATGAAGCTAACCATGGGTGTTAACATAACAGCTTTCTTCACACTTACACCTAGGTGTGTGCTACATTAGTCTACCTTTGAGTGTTTTCGCACCTGTAAGGTGTGATACCATTACCCAGAATACATTGAACTATCACTTTTTTAATTCTATTTTAAGATTTTGGGACAGTTTATTGCCAATAGATTGACATACTCCTCAAGAAACTTAACTTGTATAGAAAAGTTCCGAAATTGCGCAACTTCCGATATTGCGCCTAACATATACAATAATGGACATGGACATATAGGGGCAGAACCAACAACAATACCATAAATTCTGTCAGGACCCCTTTGTTATTCACATTCCTAATCATTCAAGCAGTTTTCCAAGTTATATACTGGATCAGCAAATACCCCTATTGCTGTGTTGGTCCAAGATGGCATGGCACAATCATCCTGGCTGAATTGAACTAACTTAATTTCAGTTGTCTTTAAATGTTCAACTGTGATAGTTGTTGTGTAAGGCAAATGTCTTTGAATAAACACATGCACACAACACCCATCAAGAACTGTTACATGAATTGGGGAGCACACGGATTCTGATTACATTTTCATTCATCATAAAAACCGGATCTCCACGTTTGACAACTAAAACTATTAAACATGGTAGTTTCTATCAGCAATCTCACCCGCAAATATTTGAGGGTTTTGCTTTTATGTTGTTTGTTTTACTAAATGCATTGCAGGGGAATTCTAGATTCTGTCATTGTAGCTATTTTTGTCCTGGAGGATTCTGTGGTAGATATCTCCCCCTTTTATTTAACACAGAAACAAGATTCTATACACTTTGTAGCATCAGTCCAATTACATCATGCATAACCTTCAACACCAAGTTCCATTATTGTAATTTGTAATGAACAGGCAACTGACAGCTTAACTAAAATTGACTGTAATTATGTATTGTGACTAGAAACACAATATACTAATCCTGACAGTTCCTAGCTCCACAAACCACAACACATGAGTATATATTGTACTTGGAATCTTATTTGTTAATTTTGTCATTTGCCTTTACATAAAAGTACAGACTATCTAGATAAAGGGGAAAAGTTTGGTTCCCAGTGTCTCTGGTGAAACCGTTTCCGTGTGTCAGTCCATAAAAGGGCTCTGTCCTCTGTCTATCTTAGAATTTGCCAATGTTCAATCTGACATTTAAGAAATGGTTAGGCCATCATCCCAGATTTAGTAGTCAAGGTCCACTGTATTTATCTACCCATTGATTACACTTGTAGGTCCCATAAAAGTAGATTTTACGCAGTTGGTCTAATCTTTACTAATCTCTATGGATGTAAATACAGATAAGCCACTTTGGTCTGAATGTCTGTATGATTTATTTATCTTATAATATGCTGAGTTAGACTTTATCAGAATGGCCCACTGTTATAAGGAGTGCCATTTCCTGGTAGAAAACTCATGATAAAGGCCACATTGCTCAAGGTGTTATATTTGACTTGGTTTTAATCTATTGGAGCTGAGTGTCCATTAAGTTCTTTCAATTCAAAGTACCATTTAGAACATGTTTTCTTGGTTGTCTATGCATATTGCTATAGATTGCATTACCCACTTATTTCCGAATACATGAAAATTTTGCTGTAACTCCTTGTGTTGATGCACAATATTACAAGGATCATAAAATCATTGGAATTGTGCCTCTATCCTAAATTGAGCCGAAATCATTGGAAATTATGGACCTTCAGAATTTGCCATGTTTCAGAGGTAAAGCCCCATAGGAGGTCTCTCATAAATGTACCTCTCTCTCTCTCTCTCTCTCTCTCTCTCTCTCTCTCTCTCTCTCTCTCTCTCTCTCTCTGTCTCTCTGTCTCTCTGTAGTGGGGTTGTAGTCCAGGACTGTGGAGCACCATATATATAGCTATTTCACAGGGTGGTTACCTGTGGGCAAACATTGCCTACAAACACTTGCAAATCCACAATAGTTAACAACTAATGAATATACACAATTTCCATATAAAATGAAAGCTTTTCGTATATATTTTCACATGGATATTGCAAAACGAGGCAGCAATCAAAAATTTCTGAGCAGTTTGAAATCTGACTTTCTCTGCTTATCATATTTGTAGCTCAGGTTTGTGGAAGTTCTTCTCAAAAGCAAGTATACTAAAATAATGCCAGATACCTTACCTCATTGGCAAAAATGATTATGATAACCTATAACATCATGAAGAAACCCCAGGTGACAGGAGTTGAAGGGAATATCTGTCAGGGCGGTAAGAAAAATGGCCAATGTGTGAGTACTATAGTAGCACACTGGATATGTTCCAATTCACACACGTGGGGAGTGTGGCAATGCTACTAGTACTATAAAGCAATCAGTCTTACTTTACAGAAAATTTAATTCTTTTGAACAGTTTGTGGATTTATTGTGTTTTGGAAAATAAAGGGACAGACTATGGTCCCCTGTGTCTCTAGTGAAAACGTGTCCCTGTCTCAACCATAAAAGAGCCCTGTCCCCTGTCTATTTTAAAATTTGACAATGTTTAATGTTGACATTTATAACGCTTAGGCCATCACCACAGATTTAGTAGTCGGGGTCCATTGTATTGACAACTATATCTACCCATTGATTCAACCTGTAAGAGCAATGTAGGGGCACAGACATGTTGTAGAAACTAGGTCCAATAAAAAATAGACTTTACCCAGTTGGCCTTATCTGTACTTATCTCCAAGGAAGCAAACATAGATAACCCACTTTGGCATAAATGTCTGTATGATTGAGTCATACCCTTAGTCAGACTTCATCAGAATACCCTCACTATTATAAGGAGTGCCATTTCTTGGGTGGAAAACCCATGATAGAGGCCACATCTATCAAGGTGTTATATTTCACTTGGTTTCATCTATTGGAGGTGAGTGTCCATTAAGTTCTTTCAATTAAAGTACCACTTAAAGAACATGTTTTCTTGGTTATATATGCATATATATATTGCTATAAAACAGTCAGTCTTACTTTCCCGGGAACTTATTCTTTTGAATTTGATCAATGTTGAAATCTCAATATTGATTCAACATTGAATGTTGCCAGTGTTGGCAAGTAGTCTCACCAACACTACAAGGGATCATGGATTCCTAGGCATTTTGTAACTCTTTAAGGGTAGAACACTAGTAACAAATTTTCGATTGTTTTTAACAGCTCATAATCTGTAGGCAACATGGAGCAACCACCACCAAGACAATCAATGATCGATAAACCGAGTTTCTGCCCAATTGGAATTAGTGTAGCATGTCTTGTCGTGGGATTAGAACCTATAATTGTGGCTATAATTTTGGGTAGATGAGTATGTTAACTAGGATATCATAAATTATTTCGGATTTCTAATATTAAACAGGGGTGGGGGAACATGTTCGAGGTTGGGGGGCCCGATCCCCCACACATGGTTATTGGTTTGATTTATACCAGGCTCGCAGGGCCGTAGGCCCCAGGAAAAGTTTTTTGAATTTTTACCATTAAATTGCTGAAGTTTTTTAAGGATCTGCAAGTGTTTAAGAAAATTTTAGAATTATATTATGATATTGACACATTTTAGGACATTTTGAGCCTTTAACTTCTCATCTCTCACGTTAAGTTGGGGGGGGGGTAAACACACTCTGGCCCCCCCCCATTTTTTCAACTTCAGGGGGGGGGCGGGGCCTAGGTTTAAATTGGTAATTATGTCAGTAGACCGTTATAGGTATTATACTTATCATATTTATTTTTCACCTTGACTCTACCATGTAACCCAGTGTCCGAGTCTACCCACAAGCCAAACCATACCAAAGACCAAAGGCTGGCGGTGTCAACTGCACTCAGTGACCCCGCCTCCTCCCACTGGAGGATACGCCGACAATCACAAGCAGCTCGCTGCATGCTGGAAATTCCTAGCAGACAATGTTTTGACCAAACTCCTCCTGCTGGAAGGCATGCCCATTGATCATGAGCAGCTCACAGCATACCGGGAATTCCCAGCAGCTATATTTAGAACCATACTGAACTCCGTGAACCCCAGTGCTATGTTTAGGATCCCTCCTACATACCTGCACATACCCAGTTACTATTTTTAGCTCACCTGATACTATTTTTAGGATGAGCTGGGTGAGCGGCTCCTACTATAAATACCTGTAGAGGGAGCAGCTCACTCATCTTTCCACCTTCATACTTCATACCTCACACATTCACGTGAGACCAAGGCCCTTGGCTCAAGGGCTAGGCTTGGACACTGTTGGGCACCTTTATACTGTATCACCAACTATACCTCGTGGACTTCAATGAATAAAGTGGATATCAAACTGGATTCCTGATTCGTCTGTATTCATCCTTATTCATCATTTACGGACTCGTTGACAATGGTGGAAAACCCTCACTTATCATCCCACAAGTTACCACCTCTCATGAGCCATGGACAACAGTGAGACCCTACCAAAGGAGCCAGCCCCACAACGTATCCCTACATCTCCAGACAGAGATCAGCAAGAAGCCACCAGTACACAGTACACCACCCCGATAGACTCCTCGCCAGACGCGCTCCAGCTGGACCCAGTGCTACCAGCCCATAGACGCACACATAAACAGACACCTGTGAGTTCAAACACCTTACATTTTTCATCCACCATAGTGAACACCAACACAGGTGCACCTACCAGTACACCAGCAGGAGCCCCACCACCAGGTTTAAACCTCACCCTACCTGGTTATTCACCCTCGGAATCACCACCCCTAAGATTAGGTGGTCTTCAAAGCACCACATACAGCACGCCTGAAAATCAATCACCTGGTTACCTCCACCTAGATAGCCATCTAGAGGAAAGATCCAAAAGCCTGCAGGAAGCCCTGGAAGCTGCTGGACGGTCACCCTCATCCAGCAGTGATTCTGACCCACAGTGTACACCTGACCTAAGTTGGGACAACCTCACTGTACCAGATATCCAAGCCCACCCATCAGTAGCAGACAATTACTGGAGGAGCAGGCTAGACTCAGCAATCCACAGGTGGAGAGAGAACAGACTCAACACAGGACGTGCACAGCAGATACCAACCGGCGCTACACCAAGCTACCAGTGTGGTGAGAGTCCCTCTGTTTTTCTAGACAGGATAAACCATATTTTAGAAGAACAGTGGCAAGACAGCTCCAATCTCACCAATTTGCTAAGGCCGCACCAAAACCCAGAGCCTGATAGCAACCCACCTGGAGGCAACCCTAGGCCTTATTACTCCTACTCTACCTCTGAGGAAGACAAGGCGACACCTCCAGTACCAAATTCATCCCTGAGCACGCCACCAAGAGCCAGATCCTTTAAGAGGCCATACCCAACCAATAGACCCAGGAGAAGGGTACAATTATCCTCCCCTCAAAGGCCAAATACACCTGTATTTTACAGACTTCAAAGAAGCGTGGACTCTGCAGCTAGAAGAGGCGACCTCGTGGCCACTACTCCCATCCTACACAGAAGCAGCCACTTCCCTGCCCACTTACAAACAGAATCCACCTCTGAAGAAGACACAGAAATAACCTTCCCCCACCTGCACAGAGCGTCTGCCTATCAAAACATGGCCACTGCAGCCCCACCCCCAGAGTACAACCAGGATGACATGACGAGGAACATAGTCAGAGAATGCACCCAGGCAGTCAATGACTCCCTCTCCAACCTATTAACAGGACAAATGAACTTATTGTCTGCTGAAATAAAAAGGATTGGAGACGACTCCTCCCGCCAACTGTCAAGGATAAATGACAGATTGAATGACATGGACACCTGGAAATCACACCTGGAAAATGACATTGGCCACATACAGAGAAGAGCAGCTCAGGACAATGCTGATGTCCTGAGAAGGTCTGAAATAGCGTCAGCCAATCTGTCTGACAGAATCCACAAAAACATAGATGGAATGAGAACTGAAATATTCAGGGCTATTGATAGGACAAGAACACCTACCAACCAAGGCCCAAACAGCCATTTCTCACCCACCAACACTAGGCTACCCCCCTCAGGCCAACCTTCACAGGTTATGAGCACCTCTACCAGGACGCCGACATCATTACCGGCAGGGTACAGGCTCAGCCCGCCAAGCCTTTTCCAAAATACAGCCCGAACCACAGGTGCCACGCCCACCCAACAAGGCGCGACACATGCAGGTTTTGGTAGTTCGGCCACAACCCACCAGATGGCGCCCCCTACCACTCGTCCATCACCGGTAGCCGCCACATCATTTTCAGGCAGTGTTTACAACCATGTATACACACCCCACCAGGCACACACGCCCTACAACAACCCCATACCAATGTATGGTTTGTTTACAAACACACCACCTGCCCAAGCAGCTGCCCACCACCCTGCAGCTCAATCCACACCAATGATACCAAATCTAGGACAATCCAATTTCTCCGCCCCCACTGGATATAGGAGTTTTGAACCTGAGCGACTCACATCTGCTCAACTAAACTGTTTCAACAAACCAGAACCCTTTGACAAGCCCTCACCCTACAGGTCTGCAGCCAGATTTCTGGCAGAATTCAAGTTCTATATTAGAAATGCATACCCCCGCAGCCCGACAATGCATGCATCCTGTATGTATACCTTTTTGAAGGGCAGAGCAGCACAATGGTTTTTTACAAACATTTTTGACAAACCAATCATGTATGACACTGAGGCAGTCTATACCGCCTTTCTCAGCAGGTTCAACCAGCCTGACCCTGCCACAATAATCAAAGGATATAGAAACAGAAAGCAGCAACCCAAAGAGACTGTAGAGGAATATATAGCAGACATGACCTTATTGCTATCCAACAGCAACCTGGATGAGTCTGTACAAGTGGACTATCTCATAAATGGCCTCAAGGATGAAATAAAAAATGTTGTACTCTCAGACAGCCCCAAAAGCATTAGGGAAGCCGAGACAGCAGCATTAAGACAAGAATTGGTCATAGAAGCAGCCAAAGCAGCCCATGCCTCAAACCAATCTTCAGACTTGTGTGCCATGAACTACAATAACTACAACGGGCAGAAGAACAACAGCTACAATGGCAACAACAACAACAACAATAACAGATCCAGGAAGGACCAATACAATAACAACAGTTATAACAACAAGCCCCCTGGAAACAGCAACAATAAGCAGTATGATGATAAATCTAAGTCAGGATACTGTCAACGAGTCCGTAAATGATGAATAAGGATGAATACAGACGAATCAGGAATCCAGTTTGATATCCACTTTATTCATAGAAGTCCACGAGGTATAGATGGTGATACAGTATAAAGGAGCCCAACAGTGTCCAAGCCTAGCCCTTGAGCCAAGGGCCTTGATCTCACGTGAGTGTGTGAGGTATGAAGTATGAAGGTGGAAAGATGAGTGAGCTGCTCCCTCCACAGGTATTTGTAGTAGGAGCTGCTCACCCAGCTCATCCTAAAAATAGTATCAGGTGAGCTAAATATAGTAACTGGGGAACTCCAGTGCAGGTATGTAGGGGGGATCCCAAACATAGCACTGGGGTTCACAGAGTTCAGTGTGGTTCTAAATATAGCTGCTGGGAACTCCCGGTATGCTGTGAGCTGCTCATGATCAATGGGCATGTCCTCCAGCAGGAGGAGTTGTTTCTAAACATTGTCTGCTAGGAATTTCCAGCATGCAGTGGGCTGCTTGTGATTGACGGCGTATCCTCCAGTGGGAGGAGGCGGGGTCACTGAGTGCAGTTGACGCCGCCAGCCTTTGGTCTTTGGTATGGTTTGGCTTGTGGGTAGACTCGGACACTGGGTTACATGGTAGAGTCAAGGTGAAAAATAAATATGATAAGTACAATACCTATAACGGTCTACTGACAAATCCCCACATTCCTACTCGATTCCACGTGAGGTTTTAAGGAGGAAGTTCGTGAGAAAAGGTCTACTGACAATGTGTTTGATGTGTAATAATAGGTATTACATCTTATCATTTAAGTTGAAAGTTTACAGTATTAAGGAGATATTTAATATTGGTTTTTGATTGAACATGAATAATTTATAAACAGTACAAAACGAAACTGTGCCAAAGAGGTGTTGTTTGTAATTTTGACAAGAAGAATATGAAAAATTCAGGTCGTGGTAGGATACAAGGGCTGGATTATTTATCTAGCACTAAAGTTCACACAAAGATAAAGGAAATAAAAACTATCCTAAAACATGCAGTTATTGGCTTTGAGGCAGACCTTGAGGTAAACAAGTTAATACTGAAGTTTGTTTCAGTACCGGTAGGCACTTATTATTTAGGTCTTGAGCCAATATACAATACGATATAATAAATAAAAACAGAGGTAAGGTAATTGATGACTGGCAAGTCGATCAATCATTCCTTATAATACTGATAAGGCTTAGGGAGTCTGAAGGCTTTTAGGTGATATGTTTAAGGAATTTTCTAAAAAAAAAATTGGATTTTTGGTCTTTTATTTATCTGTAGAAGTTTCTGTTAATTTTTGTAGAAGGTTTGTCTTAGTCAATGGAAAATTTAGCATGTTTAGCCTTCAGTCTACCTGGGGTTATCATTTGCTGAAAAAGGACGAGGTTAATACAAAAGTAAATGGAGGCTCTGGCTGATATTTTAGTTTGGATCTCAGTTGATCCTGCAAAGATACTGGTTGCCAGGGCTTCCTTGTAAAATTTTTAGAAAAATATAAACTAGCTAAAACCCATAAATATTTGACATGGTTGGGTTTGAAAAGGTACAGTGTGAAAAAGAAAAAGAACTTTATGGCATCTTAAGATCACAAAAACCTGCTGCCTGGCTTGTGTTCTTCATAATGTTCTTATAAAGGAAAATAAATGTAAAAATGCAGCGTGTTTTCATGGTTATGTATCATAGCCCTATACAAACAAGAAAAACTGGCTTTAAAAATCAGTTGACTAGGCTGACTGAGTCAGTGTTCATAGTGTCCATGGGCGGTCGGTGAGTGAAGTGTGTCTCTACACTTTTAGTCCATAATTTTAAAGACAGTTCCAAAAACAAATAAAATAAATAAAGGATGGTTATTGAAATTATTTTCTCCTTCTATGGCGACTTTGGTTTGCAAGACCCTTTGGTGGTGGGTCTTGGTGGTTAAAGACGTTTGGGTTGAGGGAGCGACCTAGTGAGGGTCTTCTCCTGGATCTGGATTTTTTGGTGTTGGGGACAAAGTTTACGATTTTGCTGAAGTGCATTCTGCTAGGCTTGCCTGAGTCAGGCTGCAAATTCAGATCGGAACTGTATGCGGGGTACATGTCTATTGGTTCTGCTGAGAGGGAGGTGCTAGAGTCACTATCCTCCTCAGATGAAGCTTGGTTAATTTTGGGTAGGGGTCTCCAGACCTGGGTCGAGCCAATTGTTTTGAAGGTTTCTGATCTATTGTCTTTGTTGATACTGCATGGGCAGCTGTAGCTGTACATTAGGTGGGGACAATTTGTTCCCAGGGTGGCAAATCTAGTAGGTGGCCCTATTGGAGAGCAGACTCGTGTGCTCCAATGGGGCAGGCCGGTTGGGATGGGCGTGCCTGGCCTGCTGCTGGAAACTCCTGCTGGCCTGTCAATACGGTCTCCGCCTCCTCGATTAGGTCGTTGGCCTCTGTATTGAAAAACAGAACAAGAGAAGGGGGGATTTTTAGTTATAGGGTCGATCATAGTGCATGGATCACAAGGCGACCAACAAAAATACCAAATTGACAGGTAAGGCAGTGAATTAGGCAGTGCGTACTGATGTGCAGTGTCACCGAGCCGGTGTAGACTTATGGCAAAAGGTGAGCGGGAAACTGGAATATCCAGGGTCCAGGTTAGTTCTGCTGCGCGGCGCGGGTAGCGCCACTGCATGGGGACCTCTTCTTATTTAGTTCATGCGAAAAACATTGGCTGGCGCCACTGAGCTAGCGTTTGTTCAGCGTTCGTGTAAGGACATGGTCAAATGGCATGGTCAATGGTGTAGACTTGCCATGGTCTCATTGGGTTCATGTGTAGGGGTTGTCTCAACTTTGGGTTAGGTGATTCTGGGTCCCAAAGGTGGGTTTGGTTGGCTGAAATTTTGAATTTTGATGATGCGCTTTTTCGAAAAATAGGTCCAAAAATTAACCTTATGCTCCCGCGGTGGGTCTTGCTATAAAGGGATGTGGAGCTATTTTTAGCATTAGAAGGCGATACATGATCGACGAGACGAGCCATAGATTTTTGATTATTTGCGGCTCGAAAGAAGGAGAACCTCGGGATCATGATTGCACGGGTTGAACTCGTAGTGATGCCTTCAGGGAGTCTGTTTGTTCTGCTGGTGCTGGTGGAGATGTTTGGGTGAGTACCTGTACAAATTTCTCGATTTTTGGGGTTTTCGCGTATTTGGGTGTGGTGCCGGTGGTCTGACGCCATGTTTCTTTTTGTTTCAGGATTGTCCTGGTTTGGGTTCACGTCGGGGAGGTGCCAATGTTATGTCACCGGGTCCGTGGGCCGCCCGATGGCCCTGAGGGAGGGGCCAGTGGGCCCTGTGTTGTATTCTGATGGCCCTGGCTGGTACGTGAAATTTTGATTGAGTTGGTTGGAATTTGTTTTAAAGTAAATGAGTCTTGTTAAGAGAAGATTGGATTTTGATCTCACTTTAGATTTTATTAGGTAGAGTGGTGGCTTACAGGGGCTCATTACTTGTGTTTTCCAGAAATTGAGGCGTAGAAAGTACCTGCTCATTAGACAGGATTGTGGCGCCAGTGAGATGGAAAGAAAAGGACCAGTTCCAGAAGGTGGCACAGCCAAATGCGATCAAGAGTGATTTATGCTGATTTGTGATAAAAGACTGTGATAATCATTATAAGTGCCACGAGCCTGATTTTACTGTGATTGTGCCAATAATATATTTGAAAGTCCACCACCAGTTAGAAGTTATGTTGTCTATTCTGGGCTTCTAAATTGGCAAGGGCGGGCTTTCAATTCTCATGCGGGTTGTTATTGTTAACTTGGGTCGAAAACAAGTCTAGTGATATTGCTAACACGTGCTTATGTTATTGTTTTGACGCAGATATTGATTGCGGGTGTCCTGACTGACGTTAAGTTGTCATGCCAACGTGGGAAAAATGAAAGAGATCTGACGTTGGGGAGGCCGACGGCAGTGGTGAGACGCAGCGCCGGCGTTCTGACGCAGCGTTTGGCGGGGAACCAGACGCGACGTCAGAAACAAGATGGCGACGTCTCATCGTGCAGTGGGCCTTCACAGTGAGTCGAAATAACTGTGTTATTGTGGGTCGAAATGTGCTATGGTACTGGAGATGTTGTTAAAGGTTTTAATTGTGGGTGGGGTCGGGTTTTAGAGCTATTGAGGATGGGGATGATCCCCACATGAAGGTGTTAGATGGGGCTATCCGGTGGATTGGGCGACCGGGAGAGTCCATTACCAGGTTATATGGGGGGTGGCCGGCGGTTAATTGATCCCCACATGAGGATCAAAGTAGGTTTCTGATGAAAACTTACCGCTGGTTGATGTTGAGGGTGGTGTGAGCATCATCTCCGGTTGCTTGTACATGTATTTGTCTTTCTTTGGCTGATGCCGGAGTGGGGTGTACTTTGTGAGCTCAGCCGGGGAGTCATGGCGATCAGCCGGCCAGGACTCACAAGGTAGTTGTATGGCGGGGTCAGTGTCACTGGATGCAAGTTGGAAATCGGGTTGTCCTTCTGAGGAGATGACCACTGTCATGTGGTGAGCTCCTTTTAACCCATTAAGGCCTGATGTTGAGAATACTCAACATCCATGTAGGGGCGGATGTTGAGTATTTTCAACACCATGTGGGGGCTGATGTTGAGTATAATCGACATAGATATATTATGTGGCAGCCATGTTTGGAAATTTGAGATAGACTTAAGTGTATTGCTATTTTTGGTATGATGATGTTTGATACCTATTTTGGGGCTGAGGAATTCGAATCTGAGAATTTTACAGTGATTGAGACATTGTGAAATGGTTAAAAAATGATATCAAAGTCATGGACAGTGTATTATACCTTGCACCCTCCCGCCCCCTGGTAAATGTACTGCTCAAAATTCAGTCCCCTAGCCTTCTAAAATACTCTCATAGCCAGCCCTTAATGGGTTAAGACCCTGTACAGCGGTATTCTCCATAGAAGTGGTACCGGAGGATAGCGCTGCAGCAGGATCTGTCGGACTTGTCCCCCGATTATTGTCCTGATGTCAGACTTCCAATGGAGATCCAGGTGTCTGCCCAGGGGTGCCGTAAGGCGAGCTGGGGAGACCTTAGGGGCTGTGATGGTGGGGGCCCAGAGATTTTGTCCATAGATCATCTTGCCAATGGTGAAATCAAAAGTTTGACCGTTAGCATGAATCTTGGCCACAATTGAAGGTGTCCTGTGGCTGTCCTGTTTGCAGTAGGGCCAGTGTCGCAGGCACCTCTTGGCGGTACTCCATGTGATGTATAGGAGGGTTGCCATTAAAATCCAGGTGAACATGTTCTGGTAGTGGTCAGGCGACTGTACAAAATCTAGATCGGTGTCTGGGGTCGTTTGTGGGGCAGGCCAGTTTTTGTTAGCTTGGCGTATCAGATCTTTAAAACCATCCCAACTCTCCGCATTAGCCATCTTGGGTGTTCGGGTTGCTGAGACTAGTGTGATAAAGCGCGCCAACTGATTGACACGAAGATGGTTTTTAAGGGTTAATGCGCAGCAAAGTAGTGCCAGGAGGGGTGATACCAAGTGTATCCAGGGTGAGAACTGGAGGTGATATCCCAGATGCATCAGGGAGTTGGTGGATAGGAGGGCGGATTGGTCCTTAAGTCCCTGTGCGGCTCTTTTAAGGGTTAGGGTGTCTTGGAAGAGGGGTGCTATTTTTTGATTGTGTAGGTGTTTTAATTTTTCAAAATTGGGCAGGTGAAGGGTCTGGGTAGTGGTTGCCATGGTGATGCCGGAAACATTGGCTGGAGGTTGACCAAAATGTCGCCACAGCGGTAAATTGAAATAGGCCTTTGATATGGGTTCTAGGGTGAAATTTTGGGTGCAAGATAAATCAGAATTGGTTAAAATCATGCCGGCATTTTTAATGGAGCACAGACATGGGACTGAGATGACTGAGTATGCGTTATTTTTAATTTTGACTTGGCCTGAATCTGTGCATTGCAGCATGGAAGTTGGATGGTCAGTTATTAATAGAAAGGTACTTTGAGATAAGGGTTGGATAAGATTTGGTATGGGTGCTGCCATGTGTGCTTTGAAACTGCAGGTATGGTGCACCGCCTCCGGTAGGTCTAAAAATAGGGATAGAGTGCATGTGGGGTGTGTGGCCGACAACAGAGGTAGGGGTAGGTTACAGCTGATAAGGTGACCGAGGTCACACGTATCCAGGTCAGCCTGTGTAAACTGTATGTAGTGTGAGTGGGTCTTGGACATAGCCAAGTAGCCGGGAAGTGGCTCCACCTGGGTGTGACCTACTGACTTAGTGTCGGAGGTGTCGAAAGGTACGGGGAAGGTTTCTATTCTAAATATAGAAAAGGTGCTTCCCCCTCTGGTTATGGGTACTGGTATGGTTATTAACAGGCTCGAGTTATGGCTCCAGTGCACATGTGCTCGGCGCTGATAATAATAACTTATGGGTAGGCCTTCTAAAATAATGCCGTGGTGTGCCTCGCGCAGGAGGCTGGATAAATTGTTTAAACCTAAACTGAGGTCGTCTTGTGTGATGATGGATTGGGGTAGGGTGCCCTCAAGTAGATTATTAATGGTTAAGAGCAGATTTTCCAAGTCGCTTTGGAGGTCAATTAAAGACTCTATTTGAGAATTTGCTGCTGTGAATAACATGGAATAGAAGGCGTCTTGTCTGGATTGGAGTTCTAATTTTAATAATATTGATGAGATGTTAGAATTTAAATGCTCTAATTTTCCGGAAATAAAAGATAGAGCATCATCAGTGTCATTTTGGAATTTTGAGAAGATGTTGACAGAATTGTAATTAAATTCCGAAATATTTAACAAGAAATGTGTGGCTAATTCTACCACGTGCATTTTGGTGGCTAACTTTTTATCCAGGTCAGACATCTCAGAATTCAAAATATCAATTTCTGGTTGAGTCCCGAGGCCTATTGAAGCTCTTAAAATGTCACCAATGACTTGGCCGGGGGCATTTCTGGCTTTTCTGATGTTTGGAGGTGAAATCAATTTTGACAAGGTTTTTAGTGTTGTTTTTGACTTGGAGAATAGGCTCTGTATCATGTTATCTAGGGCATGGGCTGTGTGCTTAATGTATTGGGGTGCAACAGTGCTGATGAGAGGGCTGAGTAGTTCTGGCTGACTTAGGTTCTGGTCAAAGGTCAAGTTAAGGCTGAAGGTCAATGGATAGTCCATGTAATTGGCTAGTAATGTTTGGGGTAACTTGGTGAACAGTGCGCCATAGTTGGGTCTGAAGATGGTGTTCAGATTGGTGTCTGATGTTGAGGTGCAGCCGAGGAGCAGATGTAAGAATATACAGACTGCTAGGATGGCTGCTGCTCTAGAAAATGAGAAAAAAATTGAAAATTTTGAGGATTTTTGAAAATTTTGATGGTGGGGTTCACTTTAAAAATAACATTAGCCCAGTCACAAATGGGATGTTAGTATGGTCAAGTATTTACAAAGGTCGGGGATTCTGTGGGTGGTAGTGTTGTTGTCACATGAGTGGATTTATGCAGATGGACTGGTGCCTGTTGTCGTTGTCAGGGGCGGTACACGTGCTTGAGCATGAAACCTGTTTATCTCGAAAACAGCAAACTGGAATACTAGGCTGGCTGTATTCCTTATGGCCAATTCGCGTCCAATTCTGGAGTATTGGCGGGGTAAGTCCCTGAGGGGCTGTTCTGACGCTAGAAGCGTGCGAGCACATAAGAGTGCTATGTATGATGCAGATCTATGGTTAAACCTGCCCCATGGAGGCCGGCGGGGATTATCCCCAGCTACAGCGACCATGAAGGCTTTTATGGTTGCTGCTATGGAGTGATTGCTCATGTCCAGCTCCTGTCTTAGCACAGGGCTGCTGAGGTAATGTTTAATATCTTCCTGGGCGAGGAAGGTGATGAGGTGTTGCTGTTCCATGATTATGCTCCTAATTTCAAAAGGATCCATGAGATCACTCCTGATCCCATGTGGTCCAAGGAGGCTGTGTATGGTCCATGTAGCATTTGGGCCGTGCTTATTTGCCGGTGGGTCCAGGCTGTAAGTTATAAAGGAAAAAGGGGTCTAAGTGGGCTGTAAATGGGGGAGAGGTAAAGGTGGGGAATTTGCTTGGCTGAAGAGGTTTAGTAAATTGGATTATCAATGTTAAAAATTATAGGATAGTGGAGAAGTTCTTCCACATTTTACACACACTTAAGGCTCACACCGCCATTGGTTAATAGGGGTACCTGGGCACCATGATAATAAAACTACTATCATGTACAATGCTAGAACGACTGTTAAAAATCCTAAATGCTAAAATAGACCCATAAGATAATCCTACCTGGGCTGGTTGCATGATGGGTCTGCCATGGTCCCTTCCCAGACACTTGTTGCCGTGCTTAAGGTGTGGTGGTATTGGTTGTGGGTTGTGTTGTGATCAGATGTGGTTGGGCAAGCGCTTATAAACCTGAGACTGAGTTTGGCTACTTCTCAGTCTGAGATCTCCCATAGGTGGTATGTCTTGCCCTGAAAGAGGCGTAGGCCAAATATTATTGGTGGATGCAAGTGGGGTTGTACGGTCCCATATGCAAATTAGGGTTATCCTGGCCTGGATTGGTTGGTGGTGAGATATTGTCTAAGGATAGCATATTGGGAAGCTTGGCGGGGGGGGTGTTTTATCCCTGGCCAAGGTGATATGGTTGCTATGACGTCCCTGTGGCTTTTAAAGACCTTGAGGGCAGTGTGTTATTGATTTGTATATGTGCCACCACAGCACTTAAGGGTTGGCAGAGACAGTGGTGTAAACATGGGGTGTGGGTGTCATAGGTCCATCTTCCTACAATAGGTTTATCATTGGAAATAGTGGTCTTGAAGTGGTAACAAGCCGTCGCATGTGTGTTTTGAAGTTTATACACAAACCGAGGATACAGCGCTGCCTTGGGCGGTCGGTATGTGGCGTGGGTAACCTAACCTAATTATTTGATAATCCATTTGCCAGTGTTTGGCGTTCCACTTAGAATGGGTAGGTGGTTGTATATACAGTTAATCAAAGCGGTGTTGATTTTGGATGCATAGGAATTTTTATGGCTGTTAGTATAAATAGGTTGGGCGTTGGTCTGTGACTGTTGCTGTCAGTGTGTTTAAGTGGTTGGTGTATTAATGGTTGATTAATTTGGTTGGGGCGCGTGGCGCCTGTGGGGATTAAAGGAGGGTTGTTTATATGGATGCTTGGTGTTTGACACAACGTCTTATGATCTATAATGGACGCTTAGAAATTTTTCTTGATTTTCTGGAGGGCATGGGGCTGAAGGAGATTATTCCCTTTTTGGCTGGCCTTCCTCTCTTTTTCTTTGTTTTGTGAGTGGTGAGACTCACATTGGAGGGGTCGTCTTGGTCGGGTTCGTGAAGTGAGCTTGTGGGCCCTGATTGTAGCCTTTTTATGATGGCTTTGGCGCTAGCTCTTGTGATTGGTCTCCTCAGCCTTGATACATGTACTGATTTCTTCAGTACTTTTCCATCTTGTAGCCTTTTTAGAATAGCTGTAACTGGTGAAGTCATCTTCATTATGATGTAGGGGCCTGAGTATGTGGGTTGCAACTTTTTTGATGTAAATTTGACTAGTAGGGTTGGTATATGTAAATATACCAATTGGCCTGTGTTATATGAGCTGAGTTCTGCTGAAATGTCATGTCTGGCTTTCATCTTTTTGTGAGCAGAGATCATGTTTTCTGCAGCTTTCATTTGAATATCATCCCTAAACTGTAGTAGGCTGGTCATAATTTTCTCCTTGGTGCTTGAGTCTTTTTCAGCTTTAATCAAGGACAAAGCTGCTTCAGTTGGTAGGTGTGTCTGCTTGCCAAAAACTAACAAATTTGGTGAGTAGCCTAGGGCGCTGCTTATAGTATTATTAATACTGAAGATTACAGCTTGCAGGAAGGTTGACCAGTGTTTTTGTGATTTTGATACAAAAGCTCTGAGGGATGATTCTATGGTTTGATGTTGGCGCTCACAGAGACCTTGGGACCTAGACCAATGTGCACTTCCTGTCACATGTTTAACGCCGAACTTTTCACAGAAATATTTGAATAATTTTGAGACGTATTGCTGGGCATTATCTGTGTTCAGTACTGAGGGAGTGCCATGGATACATATGACTCTTTGGAAGAAACCAAGTGCTACAATTGCAGCCATATTTTCTTCACTTGTCCAGGCAGTTACATGCCTGGTGGCATGGTCGGTCACCACATGTATGTAGTGAGAGCCATCAGCGGCCTTGGAAAAAGGGCCTATTGTGTCCATGGTGACATGAGAGTATGCTGTGAGTACTGGGTCACGTAGTTTCATTGGAGTTTTCAGGTTTTTGGGTCTCTTTTTGGTGGTCAGGCATGTGTGGCAAGTACCGCAGAAGTCAAAAACTTCTTTAAACATTGATCTCCAGTAATACCTAGCCCTTATGGCTGTATAGGTTTTGACTGGACCTAGGTGTCCACCTAGGGGAGAGCAATGGGTTGCTTCCACTAAAGATTCTGTCCACTTTTCTGGAATTACAATTTGCAAATTGGTATCAGTAATTCTAAAGAGGACTTCATCCAGTAAGATGAATTGGTCGTGCTTACGTAGTATTTGATTCATTAATCCTGAGTCGTGTGGCAGGCTACCTTTTTCAATGTAGTTTGCCATGGAGGATGCAAAAAGGTCTTCTTTTTGGCTTTTAATCAGTGTTTCTCTAGAAGGTGTCAGGGATTGGTGTTTACAGATTTCCTGAATTGCCCTTTCAGCTAGAGGTAGCACACGGCGGGAGAGCTTAGCTCTCTTGGCGTTTGCAGCTTTGATGGAGACCCTAGGTGACCTAGATTTGGCGGGCCTACCTCTGGGGCGAGGACTGCTGCACTTAGGCTTGAGTGGGCGGGTCTTTTTACTGGGCGCTGATTGGCTGGCTGCTGGAGGTGTGTCATCCTGGGACTGGGACTGTGCTCGAGTGAGTACACACAGGTCAGGATTCACACCTTGCTGCCTTTCTGGGGTGCCCTTTCTTGCTATGACGCCTTTTGGTGGTTTATTTGTGCTTCCCCAAATTTTGCCTCCTTTTAATATTGATCTGGGAGGTCCCAAACAGATGGGATTATTGGGGATTGGGTCGTCTGATCTGAAAACCTTTGTCATGGATATATCTGAAAATTGTACCCTCTTTGGTGGGAGGATAATTTTTCCTTGTGATCTAATTGGTATTGGATCATCAGAGCCAGGGGGATATTTTCTTCTGGACAGGCAATCTGCCACTAAATTGGCTCTACCTTGTAGGTATTTCACTTCAAAATCATAGGACATAACAGTATCTATCCATCTTGCCAATCTCCCATTGGTGATATTCTCCTTTTTGTTGAAGAGGGAGACTAGGGCAGTGTGATCTGAATATACTTTGAAGTGAGTGCCGTCCACATAATGGTGGAACTTTTTGACAGCGAAGATTATCCCAAGTAGCTCTTTGTCAGTTATTCCATATCTGGTTTCCTGAGGTGTTAGACCTCTCCCAGAGAATTCAATGGGTCTATAAAAACCATGTTCATCTACCTGTGTAATAACTGCTCCTAAGCTGAAGTTGCTGGAGTCCGTGAAGATGATAAAGGGCTTGTTATAGTCTGGGAATTTTAGGATTGCCTCAGTGCAAATTGATGCTTTGATTTTTTCAAAGGCTGTTTGGCATTGAGTGGTCCATTTGAAGGTACCCTTTGTGGCTTCATATAAGGGCTTCATTATATGGGCAAAACCTCTAATGAATCTCTTATAGAATTGTGCCATTCCATTGAAACACCTAAGGTCGTGGATGTTTTTAGGTGCTGGGAAAGTTTTAACCGGTGAGATTTTGTCTGGGGAAGGTGAGATGCCGTGTTGATCTAAGGTAAAACCTAAGAATTCCATTTTGGTGGTGCCAAATTCACATTTTTCTGACTTTAATTTGATGTTTCCTTTGATGAAAAGTTTTAGCACTTCATCTAGGTCTTGCAGGTGTCTTTCCCATGTGGGGCTGTATATGGCCACATCATCCACATAGGCTACTGCATTTCTGTATTTGCACTTCATGAGCAATTGTTCCATTACATTCATAAATGACAAACCAGAAGTTTTTAAACCCATGGGTCATACTTTGGCCATATATCTTGTGCCATTGGCGCAGAAAGTTGTTAAAGGCCTTGATTCTTTAGCTAGAGGAATTTGATGGTAGGCGCTGTATACATCCAATTTGGAAAAATATTTAGCACCTGTTCTGCCAACTTGTTGCATGAGGTCGTCTGCTCTGGGGAAGGAGTAGGAAAAAGATTTTAGGTTTTGGTTAACCCATCTATAGTCCACGACTATTCTCCATCCTGAGGCCACAGACCTGTCTCCCTGGGGTTTGGGTACTAAGAAAGCTGGGGAGTTCCACTCATAGGGTTTGGTGCATTCTTCAATGACACCTTGCTGTAAATGTTTATCTAACAGCTCTCTTTGGAAAATCTCTTTCTTGGGTGACATTCTATAGGATGGTCTGTTGCAGGGTTTGAAATCAGGGATTAATTCTAATTTGACCTCATTTTCAACATTTAATCCTATAGCACTCTCATTTAATACAAAAGCCTCTCTATTTGATTCAACAATGTTTTTGATTTGTTGTTTTTGGGCCTCAGTGAGCTTGTCACATATTGTATATTTTAGAGGGTCGTCCCCTTTGGGTAGCTGATCTAGGGGATCATCTCCACAATTGATGGGGAGCATGTCTTTGTCAGAGATTATGCTGTTGAGGGAGTGTTGGCTGTTCAGTTTTCCAATGGGAATGGCTTTGTTTAGATTGTTAAGTGCAAAAATGCCTAGGTTCATGTGCTTTTTGATATTGATGGAAAAATCATTTGGGTTGGCCACTGTTACCGGTATGATTTTTCTTGTTGACCTTGGTTCAACAAGGGCGTGTTTCATTAGTACCGGTAATGTCGTGTCAACATTTTCTGTGATGCCTGTTTTACCTATTAAGGAATCAGGTCCTATGACGATTGCATTGAATGTGGATTCAGAATTTGGTGGCATGGTTAGGCCTTTGGCTGCTCTTATGAAGTGTGGTGAAGGGGACTTGGTCCCAAAGGAAATTTTGGCCCTATATTTGGTCATAAAATTTACGCCAAGAATTATGGGGTGATTTAGCTTTGGAACAACATGTAGTCTTGTTTTAAACTCTGTGTTATTGATTAGGAAGGTTATGGTGATGGAATTGTTGACCTGAACTGAGGATTTATCAGCTAGTAGGATAACCATGCGAGATCTCCTACCATGTCTGAAATTGGGGGTTGATACGATTTTATCTGCCATTTTCTGGCTGATAAAGGAAAGGGAGGCTCCAGAGTCTACAAGGGCTCTGTAAGAACTGCCATTGATATCAACATTAACTGCGCCTTTAGTCAATTCAGTATTAATGTAAGAGGTCTTACCTTGCTGTCCATACTTACTGGTCTCGACTTTTAATTGGAGGGTGGAAATTCTCTTGTTCTGGTTCTCATAGAGGTCTTCACTGTCTGATGAGGAGTCTTCGTCACAATTCACAGGCTGGGGGTCGTGGTTCTGTTGTTCTGCTGAATTTAATTCTGCTCCATTATTCATGTGTGAAATATGGCATGTGGGGGACGTTCCAATTTTGTTGTCCAAGGTGGGGGCGGGGCTGTAAGATGCATGGTGGCCCTCCCCTGTGTCCTATTCAATATTGTCATTGTAGTGTTCTCCTTGTCCAGAATCAGGAGGTTGGTTGTCAGGATGGTTGTCTCCTGTCTTTTTGTTGTCATTTCTGCCTGGTGTTGGGTCCCTGGATTTCTTTTGTTGCTGGGTCCAATCATCAGGGATTGGGAAATCTGCTGGGACTAGTAGTTTCTGGAAGGACACCTGGCGGGTGTTGGTGGGGGTGGAGGCAACAGGGATGAAGACAAAGTTATTTCTTGTGTCGCTGGACTTGGACCTGCTTTTGTTGCCTTCCTGAGATCTGCTCCTGCCTGGTGACTGATACCTGTTCTTGGAGCCTGATCTGTTGTTTGAGCCGGATCTGGAGTTGTTGTAACCTTGTTGATTTTGGTTGTATCCTGACTTAGGTTTATTGTCATACTGCTTATTGTTGCCATTTCCAGGGGGCTTGTTATTATAACTGTTGTTATTGTACTGGTCCTTCCTGGATCTGTTATTGTTGTTGTTGTTGTTGTTGTTGTTGCCATTGTAGTCGTTGTTCTTTTGCCCATTGTAGTTATTATAGTTCATGGCGCACAAGTCTGAAGATTGGTTTGAGGCATGGGCTGCTTTGGCTGCTTCCATGACCAATTCTTGTTTTAATGCTGCAGTCTCGGCTTCCCTAATGCTTTTGGGGCTGTCTGAGAGTACAACATTTTTTATTTCATCCTTGAGGCCATTTATAAGATAGTCCACTTGTACAGATTCATCCAGGTTACTGTTGGATAGCAATAAGGTCATATCTGCTATGTATTCCTCCACTGTCTCTTTGGGTTGCTGCTTTCTGTTTCTATATCCTTTGATTATTGTGGCAGGGTCAGGCTGGTTGAATCTGCTGAGAAAGGCGGTATAGACTGCCTCAGTGTCATACATGATAGGTTTGTCAAAAATGTTTGTGAAAAACCATTGTGCTGCTCTGCCCTTTAAAAAGGTATACATACAGGATGCATGCATTGTTGGGCTGCGGGGGTATGCATTTCTTATATAGAATTTGAATTCTGCCAGGAATCTGGATGCAGACCTGTAGGGCGAGGGTTTGTCAAAGGGTTCTGGCTTGTTAAAACAGCTTAATTGAGCAGATGTGAGTCGCTCAGGTTCAAAACTCCTGTATCCAGTAGGAGCGGAGAAATTGGATTGTCCTAGATTTGGTATCATCGGTGTGGACTGAGCTGCAGGCTGGTGGGCAGCCGCTTGGGCAGGTGGAGTGTTTGTAAACAAACCATACATTGGTATAGGGTTGTTGTAGGGCGTGTGTGCCTGGTGGGGTATGTATACATGGTTGTAAACACTGCCTGAAAGTGATGTGGCGGCTACCGGTGATGGACGAGTGGTAGAGGGCGCCATCTGGTGGGTTGTGGCTGAACTGCCAAGACCTGCATGTGTCGCGCCTTGTTGGGTGGGCGTGGCACCTGTCGCTATCATTCGGGTTGTATTTTGGAAAAGGCTTGGGGGGCTGAGCCTGTATCCTACCGGTACAGATGTCGGCATTCTGGTAGAGGTGCTCATAACCTGTGAAGGTTGGCCTGAAGGGGGTAGCCTAGTGTTGGTGGGTGAGAAAAGGCTGTTTTGGCCTTGGGTGGTAGGTGTTCTTGTCCTATCAATGGCCCTGAATATTTCAGATCTCATTCCATCAATATTTCTGTTGATTCTGTCAGACAGATTGGCTGACGCTATTTCAGACCTTCTCAGTACATCAGCGTTGTCCTGAGCTGCTCTTCTTTGTATTTGGCTAATGTCATTCTCCAGGTGCGATTTCCAAGTGTCCATGTCATTCAACCTGTCATTTATTCTTGACAGTTGGCAGGAGGAGTTGTCTCCAATCCTTTTTATTTCAGCGGACAATAAGTTCATTTGTCCTGTTAATAGGTTGGAGAGGGAGTCATTGACTGCCTGGGTGCATTCTCTGACTATGTTCCTCGTCATGTCATCCTGGTTGTACTCTGGAGGTGGAGCTGCAGTGGCCATGTTTGGGTAGGCAGGTGCTCTGTGCAGGTGGGGGAAGGTTACTTCTGTGTCTTCCTCGGAGGTGGATTCTGTTTGTAAATGGGCGGGGAAGTGACTGTTTCTGTGTAGTATGGGAGTAGTGGCCACAAGGTCGCCTCTTCTAGCTGCAGAGTCCACGCTTCTTTGAAGTCTGTAAAATACAGGTGTATTTGGCCTTTGAGGGGAGGATGATTGCACTCTTCTCCTGGGTCTATGGTTGGGGTATGGCCTTTCAAAGGATCTGGCTCTTGGAGGCGTGCTCAGGGATGAATTTGGTGCTGGAGGTGTCGCCTTGTCTTCCTCAGAGGTAGAGTAGGAGTAGTAAGGCCTAGGGTTTCCTCCAGGTGGATTGCTATCAGGCTGTGGGTTTTGGTGCGGCCTTAGCAGATTGGTTGGATTGGAGTTGTCTTGCCACTGCTCTTCTAGAATACGGTTTATCCTGTCTAGAAAAACAGAGGGACTCTCACCACACTGGTAGCTTGGTGTAGCTCCGGTTGGTATCTGTTGTGCACGTCCTGTGTTGAGTCTGTTTTCTCTCCACCTGTGGATTGCTGAGTCTAGTCTGCTCCTCCAGTAATTGTCTGCTACTGATGGGTGGGCTTGGATGTCCGGTACAGTAAGGTTGTCCCAACTTAGGTCAGGTGCGCCCTGTGGGTCAGAATCACTGCTGGGTGAGGGTGATCGGCCAGCGGCTTCCAGGGCTTCCTGCAGGCTATTGGATCTTTCCTCTAGATGGCTGTCTAGGTGGAGGTAACCTGGTGATTGATTTTCAGGCGTGCTGTATGTGGTACTTTGAAGACCACCTAATCTCAGAGGTGGTGATTCTGAGGGTGAATAACCAGGTAGGGTGAGGTTTAAACCTGGTGGTGGGGCTCCTGCTGGTGTACTGGTGGGTGCACCTGTGTTGGTGTCCACTATAGTAGATGAAAAGGGTAAGGTATTTGAACTTACAGGTGTTTGTTTATGTGTGCGTCTATGGGCTGGCAGCACTGGGTCCAGCTGGAGCGCGTCTGGCGAGGAGTCTATCGGGGTGGTGTACTGTGTACTGGTGGCTTCCTGCTGATCTCTGTTTGGAGATGTAGGGATACGTTGTGGGGCTGGCTCCTTTGGTAGGGTCTCACTGTTGTCCATGGCTCATGAGAGGTGGTAACTGTGGGATGATACCCGGGTTCTCCACCATTGTCAACGAGTCCGTAAATGATGAATAAGGATGAATACAGACGAATCAGGAATCCAGTTTGATATCCACTTTATTCATAGAAGTCCACGAGGTATAGATGGTGATACAGTATAAAGGAGCCCAACAGTGTCCAAGCCTAGCCCTTGAGCCAAGGGCCTTGATCTCACGTGAGTGTGTGAGGTATGAAGTATGAAGGTGGAAAGATGAGTGAGCTGCTCCCTCCACAGGTATTTGTAGTAGGAGCTGCTCACCCAGCTCATCCTAAAAATAGTATCAGGTGAGCTAAATATAGTAACTGGGGAACTCCAGTGCAGGTATGTAGGGGGGATCCCAAACATAGCACTGGGGTTCACAGAGTTCAGTGTGGTTCTAAATATAGCTGCTGGGAACTCCCGGTATGCTGTGAGCTGCTCATGATCAATGGGCATGTCCTCCAGCAGGAGGAGTTGTTTCTAAACATTGTCTGCTAGGAATTTCCAGCATGCAGTGGGCTGCTTGTGATTGACGGCGTATCCTCCAGTGGGAGGAGGCGGGGTCACTGAGTGCAGTTGACGCCGCCAGCCTTTGGTCTTTGGTATGGTTTGGCTTGTGGGTAGACTCGGACACTGGGTTACATGGTAGAGTCAAGGTGAAAAATAAATATGATAAGTACAATACCTATAACGGTCTACTGACAATACAACCAAAATCAGCAAGGTTATAACAACTCCAGATCAGGCTCAAACAACAGATCAGGCTCCAAGAATAGATATCAGTCACCAGGCAAGAGCAAATCTCAGGAAGGCAACAAAAGCAGGTCCAAATCCAGCGACACAAGAAATAATTTTGTCTTCATCCCTGTTGCCTCCACCCCCACCAACACCCGCCAGGTGTCCTTCCAGAAACTACTAGTCCCTGCAGATTTCCCGATCCCTGATGATTGGACCCAGCAACAAAAGAAATCTAGGGACCCAACACCAGGCAGAAATGACAACAAAAAGATAGGAGACAACCATCCTGACAACCAACCTCCTGATTCTGGACAAGGAGAAAACTACAATGACAATATTGAATAGGACCCAGGGGAGGGCCACCACGCATCTTACGGCCCCGCCCCCACTTTGGACAACAAAATTGGAACGTCCCCCACATGCCATATTTCACACATGAATGATGGAGCGGAATTAAATTCAGCAGAACAACAGAACCACAACCCCCACCCTGTGAATTGTGATGAAGACTCCTCATCAGACAGTGAGGACCTCTACGAAAACCAGAACAAAAGAATTTCCACCCTCCAGTTGAAAGTCGAGACCAGTAAGTATGGGCAGCAAGGTAAGACCTCTTACATTAATACTGAATTGACTAAAGGCGCAGTTAATGTTGATATCAATGGCAGTTCTTACAGAGCCCTTGTAGACTCTGGAGCCTCCCTTTCCTTTATCAGCCAGAAAATGGCAGATAAAATCATATCAACCCCCAATTTCAGACATGGTAGGAGATCTCGCATGGTTATCCTACTAGCTGATAAATCCTCAGTTCAGGTCAACAATTCCATCACCATAACCTTTCTAATCGATAACACAGAGTTTAAAACAAGACTACATGTTGTCCCAAAGCTAAACCACCCCATAATTCTTGGCGTAAACTTTATGACCAAATATAGGGCCAAGATTTCCTTTGGAACCAAATCTCCTTCACCACACTTCATAAGAGCAGCCAAAGGTCTAACCATGCCACCAAATTCTGAATCCACATTCAATGCAATCGTCATAGGACCTGATTCCTTGATAGGTAAAACAGGCATCACAGAGAATGTTGACACGACATTACCGGTACTAATCAAACAGGCCCTTGTTGAACCAAGGTCAACAAGAAAAATCATACCGGTAACAGTGGCCAACCCAAATGATTTTTCCATCAACATCAAAAAGCACATGAACCTAGGCATTTTTGCACTTAACAACCTAAACAAAGCCATTCCCATTGGAAAACTGAACAGCCAACACTCCCTCAACAGCATAATCTCTGACAAAGACATGCTCCCCATCAATTGTGGAGATGATCCTCTGGATCAGCTACCCAAAGGGGACGACCCTCTAAAATATACAATATGTGACAAGCTCACTGAGGCCCAAAAACAACAAATCAAAAACATTGTTGAATCAAATAGAGAGGCCTTTGTATTAAATGAGAGTGCTATAGGATTAAATGTTGAAAATGAAGTCAAATTAGAATTAATCCCTGATTTCAAACCCTGCAACAGACCATCCTATAGAATGTCACCCAAGAAAGAGATTTTCCAAAGGGAGCTGTTAGATAAACACTTACAGCAAGGTGTCATTGAAGAATGCACCAAGCCCTGTGAGTGGAACTCCCCAGCCTTCTTAGTACCCAAACCCCAGGGAGACAGGTCTGTATCCTCAGGATGGAGAATAGTCGTGGATTATAGATGGGTTAACCAAAACCTAAAATCTTTTTCCTACTCCTTCCCCAGAGCAGACGACCTCATGCAACAAGTTGGCAGAACAGGTGCTAAATATTTTTCCAAATTGGATGTATACAGCGCCTACCATCAGATTCCCCTAGCTAAAGAATCAAGGCCTTTGACAACCTTCTCCGCCAAAGGCACAAGGTATATGGCCAAAGTATTACCCATGGGTTTAAAAACTTCTGGTTTGTCATTCATGAATGTAATGGAACAATTGCTCATGAAGTGCAAATACAGGAATGCAGTAGCCTATGTGGATGATGTGGCCATATACAGCCCCACATGGGAAAGACACCTGCAAGACCTAGTTGAAGTGCTAAAACTTTTCATCAAAGGAAACATCAAATTAAAGTCAGAAAAATGTGAATTTGGCACCACCAAAATGGAATTCTTAGGTTTTACCTTAGATCGACACGGCATCTCACCTTCCCCAGACAAAATCTCACCGGTTAAAACCTTCCCAGCACCTAAAAACATCCACGACCTTAGGTGTTTCAATGGAATGGCACAATTTTATAAGAGATTCATTAGAGGCTTTGCCCATATAATGAAGCCCTTATATGAAGCCACAAAGGGTACTTTCAAATGGACCACTCAATGCCAAACAGCCTTTGAAAAAATCAAAGCATCAATTTGCACTGAGGCAATCCTAAAATTCCCAGACTATAACAAACCCTTCATCATCTTCACAGACTCCAGCAATTTCAGCTTAGGAGCGGTCATTACACAGGTAGATGAACATGGTTTTTATAGACCCATTGAATTCTCTGGGAGAGGTCTAACACCTCAGGAAACCAGATATGGAATAACTGACAAAGAGTTACTTGGGATAATCTTCGCTGTCAAAAAGTTCCACCATTATGTAGACGGCACTCACTTCAAAGTATATTCAGATCACACAGCCCTAGTCTCCCTCTTCAACAAAAAGGAAAATATCACCAATGGTAGATTGGCAAGATGGGTAGATACTGTTATGTCCTATGACTTTGAAGTGAAATACCTACAAGGTAGAGCAAATCTAGTGGCAGATTGCCTGTCCAGAAGAAAATATCCCCCTGGCTCTGATGATCCAATACCAATTAGATCACAAGGGAGAATTATCCTCCCACCAAAGAAGGTACAATTTTCAGATATATCCATGACAAAGGTTTTCAGATCGGACGACCCAATTCCCAATAATCCCATCTGTTTGGGACCTCCTAGATCAATATTAAAAGGAGGCAAAATTTGGGGAAGCACAAACAAACCACCAAAAGGCGTCATAGCAAGAAAAGGCACCCCAGAAAGGCAGCAGGGTGTGAACCCTGACTTGTGTGTACTCACTCGAGCACAGTCCCAGTCCCAGGACGACACACCTCCAGCAGCCAGCCAATCAGCGCCCAATAAAAAGACCCGCCCACTCAAGCCTAAGTGCAGCAGTCCTCGCCCCAGAGGCAGGCCCGCCAAATCTAGGTCACCTAGGGTCTCCATCAAAGCTGCAAACGCCAAGAGAGCTAAGCTCTCCCGCCGTGTGCTACCTCTAGCTGAAAGGGCAATTCAGGAAATCTGTAAACACCAATCCCTGACACCTTCTAGAGAAACACTGATTAAAAGCCAAAAAGAAGACCTTTTTGCATCCTCCATGGCAAACTACATTGAAAAAGGTAGCCTGCCACACGACTCAGGATTAATGAATCAAATACTACGTAACCACGACCAATTCATCTTACTGGATGAAGTCCTCTTTAGAATTACTGATACCAATTTGGGTAAGACCTTAGAGCCCACACTGCAAATTGTAATTCCAGAAAAATGGACAGACTCTTTAGTGGAGGCAACCCATTGCTCTCCCCTAGGTGGTCACCTAGGTGCAGTTAAAACCTATACAGCCATAAGAGCTAGGTATTACTGGAGATCAATGTTTAAAGAAGTTTTTGACTTCTGCGGTACTTGCCACACATGCCTGACCACCAAAAAGAGACCCAAAAACCTGAAAACTCCAATGAAATTACGTGACCCAGTGCTTACAGCATACTCTCATGTCACCATGGACACAATAGGCCCTTTTTCCAAGGCCACTGATGGCTCTCACTACATACATGTGGTGACCGACCATGCCACTAGGCACATAACTGCCTGGACAAGTGAAGAAAATACTGCTGCAATTGTGGCACTTGGTTTCTTCCAAAGAGTCATATGTATCCATGGCACTCCCTCAGTACTGAACACAGATAATGCCCAGCAATACGTCTCAAAATTATTCAAATATTTTTGTGAAAAGTTCGGCATTAAACATGTGACAGGAAGTGCACATTGGTCTAGGTCTCAAGGTCTCTGTGAGCGCCAACATCAAACCATTGAATCATCCCTCAGAGCTTTTGTATCAAAATCACAGAAGCATTGGTCAACCTTCCTACAAGCTGTAGTCTTCAGTATTAATAATACTATAAGCAGCGCCTTAGGCTACTCACCAAATTTGTTAGTCTTTGGCAAGCAGACACACCTACCAACTGAAGCAGCTTTGTCCTTGATTAAAGTTGAAAAAGACTCAAGCACCAAGGAGAAAATTATGACCAGCCTACTACAGTTTAGGGATGATATTCAAATGAGAGCTGCAGAAAACATGATCTCTGCTCACAAAAAGATGAAAGCCAGACATGACACTTCAGCAGAACTCAGCTCATATAACACAGGCCAATTGGTATATTTACATATACCCACCCTACTAGTCAAATGCACATCAAAAAAGTTGCAACCCACATACTCAGGCCCCTACATCATAATGAAGATGACTTCACCAGTTACAGCTATTCTAAAAAGGCTACAAGATGGAAAAATACTGAAGAAATCAGTACATGTATCAAGGCTGAGGAGACCAATCACAAGAGCTAGCGCCAAAGCCATCATAAAAAGGCTACAATCACGGCCCACAAGCTCACTTCACGACCCCGACCAGGACGACCCCTCCAATGTGAGTCTCACCACTCCCAAAATAAAGAAAAAGAGAGGAAGGCCAGCCAAAAAGGGAACAATCTCCTTCAGCCCCATGCCCCCCAGAACATCAAGAAAAATTCCTAAGCGTCCATTATAGATCACAAGACGCTGTGTCAAACACCAAGCATCCATATAAACAACCCTCCTTTAATCCCCACAGGCGCCACGCGCCCCAACAAAATTAATCAACCATTAATATACCAACCACTTAAACACACTGACAGCAACAGTCACAGCCCAACGCCCAACCTATTTATACTAACAACCATAAAAATTCCTATGCATCCAAAATCAACACCGCCTTGATTAACTGTATATACAACCACCTACCCATCCTAAGTGGAACGCCAAACACTGGCAAATGGATTATCAAATAATTAGGTTAGGTTACCCACGCCACATACCGACCGCCCAAGGCAGCGCTGTATCCTCGGTTTGTGTATAAACTTCAAAACACACATGCGACGGCTTGTTACCACTTCAAGACCACTATTTCCAATGATAAACCTATTGTAGGAAGATGGATCTCTGACACCCACACCCCATGTTTACACCACTGTCTCTGCCAACCCTTAAGTGCTGTGGTGGCACATATACAAATCAATAACGCGCCGCCCTCAAGGTCTTTAAAAACCACAGGGTCGCCATAGAAACCATACCACCTTGGCTAGGGATAAATACCCCCCGCCAAGCTTCCCAATATTCTATTTTTAGACAATACCTCACCACCAACCAATCCAGGCCAGGATAACCCTAATTTGCATAAGGGGCCGTCGACCCCCCCCTTGCATCCACCAATAATATTTGGCCTACGCCCCTTTCAGGGCAAGACATACCAATTTGGGAGATCTTGGACTGGGAAGTAGCCAAACTCAGTCTCAGGTTTATAAGCACTTGCCCACCCACATCTGATCATAACACAACCTACAACCAATACCACCACACCTTAAGCACGGCAACAAGTGTCTAGGAAGGGACCATGGCAGACCCATCATGCAACCAGCCCAGGTAGGATTATCTTATGGGTCTATTTTAGCATTTAGGATTTTTAACAGTCGTTCTAGCATTGTACATGATAGTAGTTTTATTATCATGGTGCCCAGGTACCCCTATTAACCAATGGCGGTGTGAGCCTTAAGTGTGTGTAAAATGTGGAAGAACTTCTCCACTATCCTATAATTTTTAACATTGATAATCCAATTTACTAAACCTCTTCAGCCAAGCAAATTCCCCACCTTTACCTCTCCCCCATTCACAGCCCACTTAGACCTTTTTTCCTTTATGACTTACAGCCTGGACCCACCGGCAAATAAGCATGGCCCAAATGCTACATGGACCATACACAGCCTCCTTGGACCACATGGGATCAGGAGTGATCTCATGGATCCTTTTGAAATTAGGAGCATAATCATGGAACAGCAACACCGCATCACCTTCCTCGCCCAGGAAGATATTAAACATTACCTCAGCAGCCCTGTGCTAAGACAGGAGCTGGACTTGAGCAATCACTCCATAGCAGCAACCATAAAAGCCTTCATGGTCGCTGTAGCTGGGGATAATCCCCGCCGGCCTCCATGGGGCAGGTTTAACCATAGATCTGCATCATACATAGCACTTTTATGTGCTCGCACGCTTCTAGCGTCAGAACAGCCCCTCAGGGACTTACCCCGCCAATACTCCAGAATTGGACGCGAACTGGCCATAAGGAATACAGCCAGCCTGGTATTCCAGTTTGCTGTTTTCGAGATAAACAGATTTCATGCTCAAGCACGTGTACCGCCCCTGACGGTGACAACAGGCACCAGTCCATCTGCATAAATCCATTCATGTAACAACAACCCCACCACCCACAGAATCCCCGACCTTTGTAAATACTTGACCATACTAACATCCCATTTTGTGACTAAGCTAATGCTATTTTTAAGTGAACCCCACCATCAAATTTCAAAAATCCTCAAAATTTCTCAATTTTTCTCATTTTTCTAGAGCAGCAGCCATCCTAGCAGTCTGTATATTCTTACATCTGCTCCTCGGCTTCACCTCAACATCAGATACCAATCTGAACACCATCTTCAGACCCAACTATGGCGCACTGTTTACCAAGTTACCCCAAACATTACTAGCCAATTACATGGACTATCCATTGACCTTCAGCCTCAACTTGACCTTTGACCAGAACTTAAGTCAGCCAGAACTGCTCAGCCCACTCATCGGCACTGATGCACCCCAATACATTAAGCACACAGCCTATGCCCTAGAAAACATGATACAGAGCCTATTCTCCAAGTCAAAAACAACACTAGAAACCTTGTCAAAATTAATTTCCCCTCCAAACGTCAGACAAGCCAGAAATGCCCCAGGCCAAGTCATTGGTGACATTTTAAGAGCTTCAATAGGCCTCGGGACTCAACCAGAAATTGATATTTTAAATTCAGAGATGTCTGACCTGGATAAAAAGTTAGCCACCAAAATGCACGTGGTAGAATTAGCCACCCATTTCTTGTTAAATATTTCGGAATTTAATTACAATTCTGTCAACATCTTCTCAAAATTCCAAAACGACACTGATGATGCTCTATCTTTTATTTCTGGAAAATTAGAGCATTTAAATTCAAACATCTCATCAATATTATTAAAATTAGAACTCCAATCCAGACAAGACACCTTCTATTCCATGTTATTCACAGCAGCAAATTCTCAAATAGAGTCTTTAATTGACCTCCAAAATGACTTGGAAGATCTGCTCTTAACCATTGATAATCTACTTGAAGGCACCCTACCCCAATCCATCATCACACACGACGACCTCAGTTTAGGTTTAAACAATTTATCCAGCCTCCTGCACGAGGCACATCACGGCATTATTTTAGAAGGCCTACCCATAAGTTATTATTATAAACGACGAGTACATGTGCACTGGAGCCATAACTCGAGCCTGTTAATAACCATACCAATACCCATAACCAGAGGGGGAAGCACCTTTTCTATATTTAGAATAGAAACCTTCCCCGTGCCTTTCGACACCTCCGACACTAAGTCAGTAGGTCACACCCAGGTGGAGCCACTTCCCGGCTACTTGGCTATGTCCAGGACCCACTCACACTACATACAGTTTACACAAGCTGACCTGGATATGTGTGACCTCGGCCACCTTATCAGCTGTAACCTACCCCTGCCTCTGTTGTCAGCCACACACCCCACATGCACTCTATCTCTATTTTTAGACCTACCAGAGGCGGTGCACCATACCTGCAGTTTTAAAGCACACATGGCAGCACCCATACCAAATCTTATCCAACCCCTATCTCACAGTACCTTCCTATTAATAACGGACCATCCCACTTCCATGCTCCAATGCACAGATTCAGGCCAAGTCAAAATTAAAAATAGTGCATACTCAGTCATCTCAGTCCCATGTCTGTGCTCCATTAAAAACGCCGGCATGATTTTAACCAATTCTGATTTATCTTGCACCCAAAATTTCACCCTAGAGCCCATATCAAAGGCCTATTTCAATTTACCACTGTGGCGACATTTTGGTCAACCTCCAGCCAATGTTTCCGGCATCACCATAGCAACCACATCCCAGACCCTTCACCTGCCCAATTTTGAAAAATTAAAACACCTACATAATCAAAAAATAGCACCCCTCTTTCAAGACACCCTAACCCTTAAAAAGGCCGCACAGGGACTTAAGGACCAATCAGCCCTCCTATCCACCAACTCCCTGATGCATCTAGGATATCACCTCCAGTTCTCACCCTGGATACATTTGGTATCACCCCTGCTGGCACTACTTTGCTGCGCATTAACCCTTAAGAACCATCTTCGTGTCAATCAATTGGCGCGCTTCATCACACTAATCTCAGCTACTCGAACACCCAAGATGGCTAATGCGGAAAGTTGGGATTGTTTTAAAGATCTGATACGCCAGGCTAACAAGGACTGGCCAGCCCCACCAACGACCCCAGACACAGATTTAGAATATGTACAGTCGCCTGGCCGCTACCAGAACATGTTCACCTGGATTTTAATGGCAACCCTCCTATACATCACATGGATTACCGCCAAAAGGTGCCTGCGACACTGGCCCTACTGCAAGCAGGACAGCCACAGGACGCCTTCAATTGTGGCCAAGATTCATGCCAACGGTCAAACTTTTGACTTCACCGTTGGCAAGATGATCTATGGACAGAATCTCTGGCCCCCCACCATCACAGCCCCTAAGGTCTCCCCAGCTCGCCTTACGGCACCCCTGGGCAGACACTTGGATCTCCTTTGGAAGTCCGACATCATGACGATGATCGGGGGACAAGTCCGACAGATCCCGCTGCAGCGCTATCCTCCGGTACCACTTCTATGGAGAATACCACTGTACGGAATCTTGAAGGGAGCCCACCACATGACAGTGGTCATCTCTTCAGAAGGACAGCCCGATTTCCAACTGGCCTCTAGTGATACTGACCCAGCCATACAGCTACCCTGTGAGTCCTGGCCAGCTGATCGCCATGACTCCCCGGCAGAGCTCACAAAGTACACCCCACTCCGGCATCAGCCAAAGACAGGCAAATACTTGTACAAGCCACCGGAGATGATGCTCACACCACCCTCAACATCAACCCGCGGTAAGTTTCTTCAGAAACCTCCTTTGATCCTCATGTGGGGATCAAATAGCCGCCGGCCACCCCCCATATAACCTAGTAATGGACTCTCCCGGTCGCCCAATCCACCGGATAGCCCCATCTAACACCTTCATGTGGGGATCATCCCCATCCTCAATAGTTCCAAATCCGACCCCCACCCTCAATTAAAACCATTTTACAACATCTCCAATACCACAGCACGGTTTAGACCCACAATAACACAGTTATTTCGACTCACTGTGAAGGCCCACTGCACGATGAGACGTCGCCATCTTGTTTCTGACGTCGCGTCTGGTTCTCCGCCAAACGCTGCGTCAGAATGCCGGGGCTGCGTCTCACCACTGCCGTCGGCCTCCCCAACGTCAGATCTCTTTCATTTTTCCCACGTTGGCATGACAACTTAACGTCAGTCAGGACACCCGCACTCAATATCTGCGTCAAAACAATAACATAAGCACGTGTTAGCAATATCACTAGACTTGTTTTTGACCCAAGTTAACAACACAACCCCGCATGAGAATTGAAAGCCCGCCCATACCAATTTGGAAGCCCAGAATAAACAACATAACTTCTAACTGGTGGTGGACTTTCAAGTATATTATTGGAATAAGAATCACAGTAAAATCAGGCTCATGGCACATATGGTTATCACAGTTTTTCATCATATAAATCACAGTTCAATCATATCTCCGCATTTGGCAGTGCCACCTTCTGATTTTTCTTCTTCTTCATCTTTCTCCCTCCATCCTCCTCCCATAAGGGCACATCGCGACCTGATCCTTCCAGATCATATCCGTCGCCCGCCTACGACCGAATTTCTGAAATCAGAATCAATCCCCTCACTTATAAAAAGCCACCACTCATGCCAAAATTCTGAATTCCAAAATTTTTTCTTTTTCTTTCCAGCCCCAAGTTACCAAACTCGAATTCAATAAACTCCAGCCTAAGTTACCAAACTCGATTTCAATAAACTCCAGCTACCGCAACCCAAAAATTCAGCAAAATTAAGACTATACATACCGTCCACTCTAACCAAAAACGGTGCAGGGCCCGCTCGAGCCGCCCTCCGGGCCATCAAAAGGGCCAACGACCCGGTGGCAGTGGGGAGGAGACCACCCCACGATAACCCACAGAAGCACGACACTAAAAACATAAGAAACAGCACACTGTCAGACCACCGGCGCACTAATGAGTTGCTCACCATCTCAAATTTCAAAATCAGCTCTCATGTCAGTACTCACCCGAAGTAGCCTACGGCCACTATGGCCAGGACCACCAACCCCGAAGGCATGGTGACAACTCGGGCACGAACAATCATCTCGACTCGAAATGTCCTCCTTTTTTTTAGCCGTCAAAGTTAAGGGTATCTCCCAATAAGCTTTCGGTCGCCTTCTGATCCCAAAATAGCCTCCGCTCCTTTTTATATCAGGATCCAAAATGGGAGCATATAGTTAATTTTTGGACCTTATTTTTCGAAAAAGCGCATCACCAAAATTCAAAATTTCAGCCAACCAAACCCACCTTTAGACCCCAAAACCACCTAACCCAAATTTGAGACAACCCTTACACATGACCCAATGAGGTCATGGCAAGTCTACACCATTCACCATACCATTTCCCCATACCATTTCACGAACGCCGAACAAACGCCAGCTCAGTGGCGCCAGCCAATGTTCGTCGCATGAACTTAATAAGAACAGATCCCCATACAGTGGCGCTACCCGTGCCGCGCAGCAGAACTAACCTGGACCCTGGATATTCCAGTTTCCCGCTCACATTTGGCCATGAGTCTGCACCGGCCCAGTGACACTGTACATCAATATGCACTGCCTAATTCACTGCCTTACCTGTCAATTTGGTATTTTTGTTGGTCGCCTTGTAATCCATGCACTATGATCGACCCTACAACTAAAAATCCCCCCTTCTCTTGTTCTGTTTTTTCAATACAGAGGCCAACAACCTAATCGAGGAGGCGGAGACCGCATTGACAGGCCAGCAGGAGTTTCCAGCAGCAGACCAGGCACGCCCATACCAACCGGCCTGCCCCATTGGAGCACACGAGTCTGCTCTCCAATAGGGCCACCCACTAGATTTGCCACCCTGGGAACAGATTGTCCCCACCTGATGTACAGCTACAGCTGCCCATGCAACATCAACAAAGACAATAGACCAGAAACTTTCAAAACAATTGACTCGCCCCAGGTCTGGAGACCCCTAACCAAAATAAACCAAGCTTCATCTGAGGAGGATAGTGACTCCAGCACCTCCCTCTCAGCAGAACCAATAAACATGGACCCTGCATACAGTTCCGATCTGAATTTGCAGCCTGACTCAGGCAAGCCTAGCAGAATGCATTTCAGCAAAATTGTAAACTTTGACCCCAACACCAAAAAAATCCAGATCCAGGAGAAGACCCTCACTAGGTCGCTCCCTCAACCCAAACGTCTTTAACCACCAAGACCCACCACCAAAGGGTCTTGTAAACCAAGGTCGCCATAGAAGAAGAAAATAATTTCAATAACCATCCTCTATTTATTTTTATTCATTTTTTGAAACTTTAAAATTATGGACTAAAAGTGTAGAGACACACTTCACTCACCGACCGCCCATGGACACTATGGACACTGACTCAGTCAGCCTAGTCAACTGATTTCTAAAGCCAGTTTTTCTTGTTTGTATAAGGCTATGATACATAACCATGAAAACACGCTGCATTTTTACATTTATTTTCCTTTCCAAGAACATTATGAAGACCACAAGCCAGGCAGCGGGTTTTTGTGATCTTAAGATGCCATAAGGTTCTTCTTCTTTTCTCACTGTACCATTTCAAACCCAACCATGTCAAATATTTATGGGTTTTAGCTAGTTTATATTTTTCTAAAAAAATTTTACAAGGAAGCGCTGGCAACCAGTATTTTGCAGGATCAACTGAGATCCAATCTAAATATCAGCCAGAGCCACCATTTATTTTTGTATTAACCTTGCCATTCTCAGCCAATGATAACCCCAGGTAGACTGAAGGCTAAACATGCTAAATTTTCCATTAACTAAGACAAACCTTTCTACAAATTAACAGACACTTCTACGGATAAATCAACCAAGACCAAAAATCCAAATTTTTTTTAAGAAAATTCCTTAAACATATTACCTAAAAAGCCTTCAGACTCCCTAAGCCTTATCAGTATTATAAGGAATGATTGATCGACCTTGCCAGTCATCAACTACCTTACCTCTGTTTTTATTTATTATGTTCTATTGTATATTGGCTCAAGACCTAAATACTAAGTGCCTACCGGTACTGCAGCAGACTTCAATATTAACTTGTCTACCTCAAGGTCTGCCTTAAAGCCAATAACTGCATGTTTTAGGATAGCTTTTCCTTTATTTTTGTGTGGACTTTAGAACTAGACAAATAATCCAGCTCTTGTATCCTACCACAACCTGAATTATCTATGTTTCCCCTTGCCAAAAATTACAACAACACCTCTTGGCACAGTTTTTCTTTATACTGTTTATAATTTATTCATGTTAAACCAAAAATCAGCATTAATAGCCCCTTAATACTACAAATTTTTAACCTAAATGATAAGACGTTATACCTATTATTACACACAAGATATTTGTCAGTAGACCTTTTTCTCACAAACTTCCTCCTTAAAACCTCGCATGGAATCGAGTAGGAATGTGGGGATTTGTCAGTAGACCGTTATAGGTATTATACTTATCATATTTATTTTTCACCTTGACTCTACCATGTAACCCAGTGTCCGAGTCTACCCACAAGCCAAACCATACCAAAGACCAAAGGCTGGCGGTGTCAACTGCACTCAGTGACCCCGCCTCCTCCCACTGGAGGATACGCCGTCAATCACAAGCAGCTCGCTGCATGCTGGAAATTCCTAGCAGACAATGTTTAGACCAAACTCCTCCTGCTGGAAGACATGCCCATTGATCATGAGCAGCTCACAGCATACCGGGAATTCCCAGCAGCTATATTTAGAACCATACTGAACTCCGTGAACCCCAGTGCTATGTTTAGGATCCCTCCTACATACCTGCACTGGAGTTCCCCAGTTACTATTTTTAGCTCACCTGATACTATTTTTAGGATGAGCTGGGTGAGCGGCTCCTACTATAAATACCTGTAGAGGGAGCAGCTCACTCATCTTTCCACCTTCATACTTCATACCTCACACATTCACGTGAGACCAAGGCCCTTGGCTCAAGGGCTAGGCTTGGACACTGTTGGGCACCTTTATACTGTATCACCAACTATACCTCGTGGACTTCAATGAATAAAGTGGATATCAAACTGGATTCCTGATTCGTCTGTATTCATCCTTATTCATCATTTACGGACTCGTTGACAATTATCTGGTAAACATTGAAAACCATGTGTGAAAATATCAAAAGATCCCAAAGCCTTTCTGCTCCAACGGACGGAAACCTTAAAATCCTCTTGGCTAACTGACTCCTTAGTAGATATCACAACCTACAGGTGGTATTATTGAGTTAAATATATTCCTCTAGCATAGAATACAAGCCTGGTGAATGATTATAGGTGGAGCCACTATAGTATTCAAGTTTATCACTGAAATGTTTGCACTCATTTAAATATGCCATGAATATAATTATATTGCTCACATCAGATCAGTCATCCTATAACCACTACGTGTATATACTTGCAGCAGTATGGCTTTTGACACCCTAATCTCTATTGCTAGCTTGTCTTGTTTTGCTGTAGTGTTTTTTGCCACACAGTCTACGTGTATTTCTATTATAAGATATGAGATATAAAATTGGGATATATGATCTTTGGGTACCCTACAATTAATTGCCCCAGAAGAATAGTACTACTAAGCTTGCCGTAAATATATACTTCAATTCTGTTTCATTCAAAGAAAAGCGTTGTAAGCAGTGAGATACTACACTGTCAATGTATAGATTGATGAACATGCTCAGAGCTGTTGATCCTTCTATAGGCCTATATAATACGAAACAGATGTCAACTTTACAATTTTGCATTCATTTTATCATACATGATCTATTTACTAGAGAATTTTCAACACTTATTGCCTAAAATAGCCACGACTGCATATTTCTATTTTGATTACAGAGACCTACCCTACTTGTGAGTGGATTCCATCCACAGCAAACACCAGCCAACCAACAATCGAATTCAACAGTCCCAAACATACCCGGGACAAAATTTGCCATATTCCAACAATCCTCAAACATACGCAGGACAAAGCTCACCATATCCTGATCAAAACTCACCATACATGAGCCACACCCACATCATTTGTCTGATGAGATACAATTTCCAGAACAACAAGCATCACATGAAGAGTAGGTTTATTTTCGTTAAAATTGTAACATATCAGAAGTAATATCTTTGGGGTTCTTGAAGCAGAATCAGTATCTGAACTTGTTGAACTTTATGACTAAATTTTTAATTTTGGCAGCTGTTATCCTAAGATAGTCTGGGCTTGCCTTTGAAAAGACTCATCTTCCATGCCCTTACTCCCAGTTCTGTTTTATTTCAGACCAACTGCTCCTCCTAGCTATGAGGATGTTGTAGGCCAGTATAAGTGGACAATAGTATAATTTTGTAAAGTAACAATAATAAAAACATAAGCTAGACATAAGGACCTCAGACAACACCACAAATGATCTCAGGTTCCCATCTTTGGTAGACTTTTCAAGTACCGTAGTTCAAGATTTCCTCAGGGCACAAATGATATACTGCCAAAACACCAATACTCGCAAAAGACAATAAAACCAATACTTGTAAAAAAGAATAAAAATATATCAACTGAACAGGACAGCATGAGCATTATTAGCAAATTGTAAACAAGATCATTGCCCATCTAGTTATCCTTATTTCTTTTATGCCTCAGAATGTCGAGATGAATTGGTAACTATGACCCCCTCCGCATCATAGTTGGTGACCATAGATAATAATAGGATTCGGGCCTCATGTAGTCCTAACACAGGATTTAGTAGAGTTGTGTAGCCGTATCTGAATCAGTAAACATCAATGTGTCTTACATCAAGTAAGTCGCTACTAATGTAGGCCTGTATTTTTTTTTATTATAGTGAGAGCACTGCATGGCTTCATGAGGGATTGAAAACCAGAACTTAAAAAATGAAACTGAAGTTTATCAATAAAGGCGGCCACAGACGGGCCAGACTCGTTCAGTAACTAGGGAGTACTGATCCGATCCGATCAGCCACATCAAACAAGTTTGATATTGACCGACTGGATCGGACATCTCCCGCAGCTGTCCCCGACGTCACGATCGGCCGACCCAGTCGGGACCGTCTGCGGTCCCAGTAAGACCACCTAAGTGGACCTCTAGTAGTTACACACAAGGCTGTGATATTCTTCAATGGCATGGGATTTATAAAGGATGCCCAACAGAGAGCTTACCTCAGAGCCCCCATGCTCAGGTATTGATCTACACTAATCAACCAAAATGAGTTGCCTTTCTACCTACCTCCAGAAAAAAAGTTGAAATCAAAGTCCCGTTTTTACTATATCATGAAAGACCTTGAAAGAAAAAGAGGGAGAGAGAGAGACAGAGCTTAGAGACATCTGTCAAGTCTTATATCACACTGATGTATGACACCATAGGAGTTCCCTCACCCTGAAAGGATGCATACTCCATGATAAATCTGTGAATCTACTATGGGCCTCTTAAAAACAGAATAGAAACATGGAAAAAAGGAGAAAAGTCGATTTCTTATTCATCCAATAACTTTATGTCATTATGCTTGAACTGGGATATATGCAATGTTTCTGCGCAGAGAAATATCTTATATTGTGAAAGCTGTATTCTAATACCAGTAGCCTAGGCACGATTAATATTCTGCTCCAAATACATATATGTTATATATATATACATTTATACAACACTGAACTGTTGGACCCAAAAATATGACTAGTTTACATCTCCTTGACATTGCGGGCCTCATCGTAAAAGTATCTCACATTTACATATTCATAATATAAGTACATGCATATGTATACACAAATGTATAATTTTCCGTTTGTCTATGCCTTGCATATCACATCAACAACGGTACACTTTTGTACATCTTGTGGGAAAATCATTCCAAATTTGTTGTCCAATGGAATGTCATATCAGATAAATATGACACAAATCTTTTTTATAAATACCAGAGAGCATTCATTCACAACTATTCTCTTCGTGGCCACATGATGCCTCCAGCTCCATGTCTCTTTGTCATCATGATACATTACTGTTGACTCTAAACACTGACACTGTATCGGTGCATCATTCCAACCCTTCATTAGTGTATCTACCCCATAGGGTTAGCATGATGCATGAATGCAGCACTGGTGAGTTACTCACCAGCATTCAATGAGTCACTCTCTGGTCCTGCTTATCAAGCATGTTATAATGATAAATAAACAGGAAGACCAGAGGTATCATTTGGTACATAAGGGTTAAGCTCTGGAGTCTGGTATAATAACTGTTTTAGATAGTGCAATAATAAGTAGCAAACATTATAAAAAATGCTCACGCTCCTTTACATTTATAGCATAGCCTGACTGGGCTGCAAAAGAGGTCAACCTGATATGGTTTCATACTGTTCCATTTGACCTTTTTCACAGCTTTTATTTATAGTATGATGCATATTTGATTCATAAGTAGCACATTTACATGGAATGTGGGGAGTAGCTGGTAGTTCTATGCACAATCAGAAGTACATCAAATAACATTAAAATGATAACCTTATAGCAAAAGCTCCACTAGTGGCCCAGCCGTGGCAGCATTACTTGCGGCACACGACTTCCTTTGTCCTGTTTGTTGTTGTTTACATTTTAACTAGAGAACACAAGCAGAAAGGATACTGCATAGTAAATACGGCATGATGCATGAATGCAGTCCAGATGAGCCTTTCACCGAGGCAACAGTCATGTATCATGCTGACCAGACCCTACTGTGCTGATACACTCCCAATTGGCCTGCATGATGCATTAAAAAGGCTTGCCAGCACTGCATTATTACATCATGAAGACACAGGAACATGAACCTGGAGGTATCCTGAAGCCCTTATAAGGTTAAAGCAATGCTATCATCAGAGGGTTAATCCACAAAAAATTATAATAAAAATCGTAAGTACACATGTCCTTCAGTATGTAGTGTGGTCGTTTTTACATGTAAATCTCAGGAGAAAAAATACATATAAGCAAGAGAGAACACAACAGGTGGACTAGAATAGTCAGATGTGGTTGGAACATTTGGCACTAACTGGCACTTTTAGCAGTAAAATACACTAAATGTGCATATTACCGTAATCTCCCGCGTATAAGACGCGTCCTCTATGCCAAACAAAATGCTGGTGCGTCTTATAGCTTACTCTCAAGTTGGGGTGTGTCTTATACGAGGGGTAATTTTACTATAGAACAGTACTGGATTTACAAAATTGAGCCCTAAGAGGTGCGTCTTATACGCGAAAATGCCTCTGCTGAGTTTGGGGTGCGTCCTATACTCGCAGCGCGTCTTCTACGCGGGAGAATACGGTATATACATTTAAGCCGCTGGGAATGTTATCATGTATCAACAACTTTGTTCGCTATTCTCACTGTAGGGCATTGAAATATCAATGTTCACAAATCAAGAATTTTAAAAATAAATAAAAAATAAAAAGGGGGGAAATTTTTCTACATTCGATGCCAAAAAAAAAAAAAAAAAAAAAAAACTGTAGCAGTAAGTGATATTTTCCTCAAGAGAAGCAACCCTAAATCAAAAACGTTTTCACCATATATTTTGTGGTTTTTGATTGTTTAAATAAGCATGGCACAAATATAAAACTTCAATGATCCCTCTCCATTAGCAATCAAAACATTTATCAACAAGAAAAATGTGGCAAGGACCATGGATAGGAGTTGCGCTCATAGATCATGGCAACATTGCAGACTGTCAACATCGACGTCTCTAATGCCTTCCCACATTAGAAGTCGAACTCTGGGAGTGGGGGCAACATCGCTAGCCACTGCGGGTGATGTCACTGAGGCAGCATGACGTCACCAATGACGTCATAGTTGCTACAGTCGCTACGCTCCCGGCCGCTGACGCGGCTTGCAACTCCAAATAAATTTGATAACCTAATCAATTGCAACACCCGGAATTAACACCATATTCAAAACATTATCTAATTCAAATCATAAAATGCATCATTTTTCATTCTTACTAATATTTTGGAGAGATAGCCATTACAACACGTTGACCACATAGCAATATTTGCTTCATGAAATTGAATAATCTTAACATCACTAGCCGAATATTCACACAGCTATAGAGTTTGAATTCATTGCACAATAATACACTATGAGTGAAAGGAATGGTATAGCAACACACTGACTTGTATCACAGTGCATGTTTAAACAAATTTATAAATATAACTGACTGCATAAATAGGTAAAAAGTCTAAACAACAATTTCCATTCCAAAAATATGAGTAAGAGTACGTTCTATTATCTCAACTAATGAACTTTTGCAATAATGAGTGCACTTTCTTTTTTCTTTTCTAAACCAGAAAAAAAAATGTAACAAGGCACATTGCCCTATGTCTTTACCAATCTAGAGCATAATCCCTCCTTGCAAGGAAAAGGTCGTCCATATATAACTTGCGATTTTCAATTTCCCTGTAAGTGTACGGTGCATCACACAAATTCTACCATATCGATACACTCAAGGTCAGCATGATGCACCAATGCAGTGTGGTGACTAGATCCATCAGCACTACACTGGCACATAATGACAACACAGGAACATAAATTTAAGTCATCATTCAGCTTTTTAAGGATTAAGTAGACATTATTTAGAGAATAGACAACGATTTTCTTCACATCGAGACTGTCTGTTGTTCTATAATACACGAATGCATCTCGGTGTGAGGCCATGACCTTGCCTTGGTGTGCACTACACTGCTATGATGCACAAGGTCACTTCTATCGTGTAGCGGTACACTGCCAGCTATTTTGATAAATTCTTTGAGATATATCTGTCCCCTATCAAGTGTTTCAACATGAAAACCTAACATCTGACTCTTCTATTGACTATGCACTAAATTCCTCATCAGGCTCCTACTTCTTGGGCTGTTGACAAAAAAAAAATATTACCAGTCTTGTAAGTTGTTTGTTCCATTCAACAGTTATGATGACCACATAGCACATAAATGCATAATACTCATTTGTCACCATGATGCGTGAATGCAGCCCTGGTAAGTAATGCATCATGATGCAAAGCCAATGCATCTGATGCAGTAAAGTGTCAGTTTAATGCATGAATGGCGAGACTTCTAGCTAGGCCTGCATTCATGCATCATGACGATGCTATACAGTTGATTCACTACAAAAGGGTAGGTACAATGGATGAATGCAGCCCTGGTGATTCAGCTCAACAAGGCTGCATTGGTGAAAATGGGAATAATCCTTTTATTTAATATCTATGTGGGAGAAAATGGTGGTGAGGGAAAATTGGGAAAAAGTTTGAATACAACACATAACTGAAAGACTGATTGCCTCAATCATCAATGCATAATGCTTAAATCTAATGGTGAGATATTACATATAACTCACACAGACAGAATAAGAGGCAGTGAACAAAAAAATATAAAATACACATAAATAGTAATGCACACTCTGTATCACATTCCTAGACTGAGCTACAGAAAGCCTGGCCGATTGAATTTAAAAAGAAAATTCTTAATTACAATGCTTGCGATAGTCTTTTCCAGCAACAAAAAATGTCTCTGACAATACGAATGGAATGGAAATTACCGCAGACATAGAAACCGTTCAATATGATTGTATTATCTTGACGAGCAGCTCATGGTGTTAGGAGGAGTGCGAGTTGCTCAAAGCGTGCCCAGTTCTCGTGAATAAAGCACTGAGTCTCCCACAGCATGTTGATGAGCATCCGGTCATCATGACAATCGAGTGGGATCTCCTCAGAGAGCTGAGGGCTGAAGCGGAAGTAAGGCATGCCGATCATGCTGCACCACGCCCTCGCACGGTCCACAGGCCGCCCTTCTGACTGCGTCACCTACAATAATGGAAAATAAAAGATATAATGTAACGATCCCACTTTCTGAGTTCCTACACTTTGTGCAGGTCAAGAGAGCAAATATTGTATGTATACCATAAATTATGGAGTCCGATGCACGGTATAATGCCATGGTAGCATAGTGATTTCAATATGCTGTGATATTCTGATGACATTTACTAAGCAGTATGTTTATATCAATGACATACAGACCGACGCTGTCTGGCAAAATTGACCAACTGACTACGCATGTGTAGCCCGGCCTCATTCTCGTAGAATAACCTCGACACCACTAGAAGTGCTGTCCGAGGTAAAAATCAATGACATACCTGGTCCACAAGGAGTTTCCCTAGCGCTGTGGCACCAAAGGCTACCTTGGCGATATCAAACAGCCCCTCAGGGCGGTAGACGTCTAGCGCTTTAACGCCGTACTTGGGCATGCGTCCTGTGCCGAGGGACACCATCACGTGCAGGGGACGGACATTATGACCTTGTCCCTAGTGAACATAGATATGACATCACTTATTAGAAGAAAAATCATGAACTTGACAAAGAATTGAACAATAAAAATCATTAAAACTTGGAGAATTTTTCTCATATCAGTACTTACAAAAATAATCTTTGTTTTTATGTTGTTTGTTAACAGGACCATGACGAGCAAAAGGAATAAATTCAAATTTTTTCAATGGACCTGGCTAACTCATGAGGGTCAATTTGTTTCATATCGCTGATAAACAAAAAGTTGTCCTACTGTTGCCTTGAGTCCTGTGTTATACTCATGTATCTCTGTCATCACATCCAGCGTAGGGTTGTTTGCCATCAGACCACCATCCAGGAACGGACCCATGGCCCGGAAGTAGGTTGGGGCTGCCCCGCTACAGCGTGCTGCCCGCCAAATGAAGGTCTCTGTATGAAAGCAGAGGTTGGCTAAATACTCATGATTTCATTAGGACTATTGAGTGAAAGTAGAATGAAAATTGCTTATTTGTCATTTAACAAATCAAAGACAAGAGTGTTACTCAAAGGGGCTAGAGCAAAATTGCACTGGTATGAGCAATTATTTAGTATCATGATGATATAGTCCTGAAGAGTGAGCATGAAGCGTGGCCCATTGTATGGCACTTTTAACTTTCTCACAAGACCTTAATGCATATAAGGCTCATCTTATCCGTGAATCTCGAGACCTACAACACCATATAGAACCTCCCTAAAGAGGGTTTGTGTCTTATAGGCGGGATACTTTTACTATAGAAAAGTACTAAACTTTCAAAAGTGAAGCTTTAAAAGCAAGGTGAGCCTAATATGCTGGAGATGGTACCATAGTACTTTAGGATATAAATTGACCTACCGCTTGCACTCCCTGGCACATCAAACTGAGCCTGTTCTTTCACTTGTTTCATGTCGAGCCCCGGTGGGTCGTAGTTACGGAAGAAGTGGAGCTCACTGGGATGCCGGTCTCCCATTACAGCAGTGACTAATACTCTGTAACCAACGACAAATGTATGATGGATTAAACTGATGGTCAATTGCTAAAATGGTTTAAAATTTGTAATCATTACATGTACTGGTACAGCATGATTTCCTGAAAGCCGCCATTTTGTTCCCTGAACAATCAAATATAATGATTCAATCTGGAAAATATTTACGAGAACTCAATATTCCTTTTTTCTTTCAATAAAAGATATTGTGAAATATACACGAAGACGACATAGAAATTTAAATGATAACTTGAGAAATAATGACTGAAAAGAAAGAAGAAAACTCACCTAGGGTACTCAACATCAGTCATTCTTGTGTTCTCACCAAACTCTCGCTTCATAAACTTTTCAAGTGGTGCAGAGTCATAAGGGCGCTTACCCATGAAGACTTCATTTTTTAGTCTAAAATACAGTCCCTGACAGTAACGTATAGGTTTACCTGAAAATAAAAGATTTATAATTTTGAATTACCAGTTAGCAATGCTTTCTGTTGGAACACTCATGTATATAGCTTTTTATCTCAAATTCTTTTCCCCAAAATAAAATAACATCCTCACATAAGAGCTCATGGTACAGCTAATACGCTAGATGTGGCTATATACAATGCATAGTATCCTACCATGTACAATGGCCAGTGCTAGGATGCCACCCGTACTGGTGCCACCGATCCAGTCAAAGCAGTTTCTAGCAGGAAGACCGGTCGCTTTCTCAATGGCCAGCAGAATCTGGATGAGTATGAGGCCTCGGATACCTCCACCATCTAGACATAATACCTAAAATATTAAAACAATACTCAGAAAAGGTGGAAAATATCAGTGAAATTCAACTGATTTCCTTATTTTTTCATCAAATATTTTACCTTTTAATTGTCTTAGAGTGTCGTTTATGAATTAAGCCCAGTTTTGTTATGATACGTGAATAGCCCCAAGCCTATGCGCAAGTCCTGTATTCATGCATCATATTGTCACTTGGACAGTCGATACACTGCCGAAGGACTGTCAAACAGGCACGATACATTAAAATATTGTGCTCCTTTAGGGACATGAGGCGAGAAAGATACAGATTAAGGCTCTTGGGAAAAAAAATAAAGTAGGCCTAAGAAAAAAGCATCAGGGTACTAAACTTACTCTGTCTCCGGAGGACTTCTGTTGGCCGTCCATGGAGTCTCCTGTCAAGATGGACGACCCGGTTGCACTCGCTGAACGCGTCATGGCCGCTGCCATCGACACATCATCAACAATGGAGTCATAAACTGAAAACACAAAATTTTTTTCTTCATCAAGATTACTTTTTCAACTTTATCGGACTTTCTAACTCAATTTACAGTGTCATATAGTTTTATGTTATGGTCTGCTAGTTTACAGTATACCCATGGACGTATCCATGATATACCATATTCGCTGAATTGAGTGTACATATATGCACACCAAACCTTTTGACCATATCTTAGCATAGAACTCAAATGATAAGTGTTAAAGAGTATGACATACGCTCCTATGTGGTATATAGCAATACATATATGGCAAGTAATCATATTGAATGGCATCTACTGGTGCACATTCCGCTAAATTCACCAGGAATATTACTTGTTGTTGTCTCATCCTTTTACCAAAATACCAATACATTGAGTGGTTATTAAATGGTAAGCTGGATATATACATGGTACTACTGAGCAGATATATATGGGTTGAACAAGAAGCACAGACAGATTGTTAACATTATGAGTCTGGGGCACACTCAGCACTAAAAGCTCTGCCACAAGACATATTACTCTCAGCATGGGGATGCAAAGTTAAAGGATGGTACAGCTAAGATGCAAGGCTCAGTTTTCTAATTCTCACCCCCGCCCCTATAGCTTCCGCCCTTGAACTCAAGGTGAGGTTTAAATGCAGGGATATTTAAGTAGTTTGGTTCAATCTTGATCGGTTATTCAAATAGTGGTTTGAGTAACGGTAGCTATTTTCTTAGATAAAATGTAAAACACACAATGCTATAAATGCAACACAACAAAACCAGTAGAAAATAGTGCTGCTCAATGTACCAGTACCGTATTCTCCCGCGTATAACACGTGTCTTATATGCGGGGATTTTAGTTCTCCCTGGATCTACAAGAAGGGCACTAAGGCCTTTCTTTTGATATGTTACATGCCCCCTAAGTCATAACGGGACATAAGGGGACCCAGGGGGATCAGGAGGGCCCAAACTACACATAGCTTTTTCAATTTTGAAAATCCATTCAGCAGAACAAAAGTTGTGAATTTTTTAAAGTTTTTTGCCATTTTCTAAAACTCTAGGTGCGTCTTATATGCAGGATGCGCCTTATACACGGGAGATTACGGTAACTGTTACACAACTCAATTACCAAAGAGTAACTACGAAGTTGATGCAAGGCCAGCAAGATAGTGAAAGATGCTGTCTATGCATTTAGACCGGGCAATCTCATACACACTCAAATAACATCTGCCCTTAATCATTTGAAATTATAGTAAGGGTGCAAGTATTAAATGATTATGATTTTGCACATTCAATAAGAACTGTGCCAAAAACTTGAATGATAACTGTGCTTGAAATTGCGAGGTGCTACCAAACCAATGATCTGCAGAATCTGACAAGAAAAACAACTATCGGCAGACAAAAACCAATAACAGGGAATAATACCTGGCGCCTAATACCTTTAGTAGCGGTATAGAAATAAGACCCTGTAACTTGCCTTTCTTGGGAACCACAGTAGCTGGAGATGAAGATTTTGTCATTAGTGACACAAAGTTGAACATTGCCAAAAAGAAACAGTTTTTAAGTCGGGCTCAAGAGTTGAAACGTTATACCCAATAAACAAATAGATGGCTTTATGCTCGCTTGGTTGGATATGACAAAATACAATACTATCTTGGAGGAGATGAAAGAATGGTATGAGATGACGAATCTCACATTTGATTTGGCACTAAAAACCATTAGCTCAAACTCGTTTCAAATTTATATTTATGATCCACAAATACATGACAGAGGTATCGAGTGAAAGTGATAATGCCATTTATATTGGAGACTTACATTTTTTTGGTGAGTTGGAGGGTGAGGGATTGTGTGGTTTCTTGGTGAGTGCTGTACCGTTAGCGTTACCATCATGGGAACAAGTCGGTGTACAGCCGCTATCACCGGGCTTACACCGTGATGCACCAACACCATGCAACAGGTAGATCATCTGGTCTCTGCAACACATCAAAGGTAAAATATTTAAATTCTGGGTAAAATATTTAAATTCTTTATTTTTCTAAATCATTATGATTACTGGGAGCGTTGAGATATATTGAAGAGATATGAAAACTACAAATCCACTTCTTTGAATGGGGATGTTACTAAATTTCTCACTGATCGTTGAAAATTCGAAAATTATCCTAAGTTTCTTAATGCTCAATAGGAAATAGAGACTACTGTCAACGAGTCCGTAAATGATGAATAAGGATGAATACAGACGAATCAGGAATCCAGTTTGATATCCACTTTATTCATAGAAGTCCACGAGGTATAGATGGTGATACAGTATAAAGGTGCCCAACAGTGTCCAAGCCTAGCCCTTGAGCCAAGGGCCTTGATCTCACGTGAGTGTGTGAGGTATGAAGTATGAAGGTGGAAAGATGAGTGAGCTGCTCCCTCCACAGGTATTTGTAGTAGGAGCTGCTCACCCAGCTCATCCTAAAAATAGTATCAGGTGAGCTAAAAATAGTAACTGGGGAACTCCAGTGCAGGTATGTAGGGGGGATCCCAAACATAGCACTGGGTTCACAGAGTTCAGTGTGGTTCTAAATATAGCTGCTGGGAACTCCCGGTATGCTGTGAGCTGCTCATGATCAATGGGCATGTCATCCAGCAGGGGGAGTTGTTTCTAAACATTGTCTGCTAGGAATTTCCAGCATGCAGTGGGCTGCTTGTGATTGACGGCGTATCCTCCAGTGGGAGGAGGCGGGGTCACTGAGTGCAGTTGACGCCGCCAGCCTTTGGTCTATGGGTATGGCTTGGCTTGTGGGTAGACTCGGACACTGGGTTACATGGTAGAGTCAAAGGTGAAAAATAAATATGATAAGTACAATACCTATAACGGTCTACTGACAAATCCCCACATTCCTACTCGATTCCACGCGAGGTTTTAAGGAGGAAGTTTGTGAGAAAGGTCTACTGACAATATATTTGATGTGTAATAATAGGTATTACATCTTATCATTTAAGTTGAAAGTTTACAGTATTAAGGAGATATTTAATATTGGTTTTTGATTGAACATGAATATTTATAAACAGTACAAAACGAAACTGTGCCAAAGAGGTGTTGTTTGTAATTTTGACAAGAAGAATATGAAAAGTTCAGGTCGTGGTAGGATACAAGGGCTGGATTATTTATCTAGCACTAAAGTTCACACGAAGATAAAGGAAATAAAAACTATCCTAAAACATGCAGTTATTGGCTTTAAGGCAGACCTTGAGGTAGATAAGTTAATACTGAAGTTTGTTTCAGTACCGGTAGGCACTTATTATTTAGGTCTTGAGCCAATATACAATACAATATAATAAATAAAAACAGAGGTAAGGTGATTGATGACTGGCAAGTCGATCAATCATTCCTTATAATACTGGTAAGGCTTAGGGAGTCTGAAGGCTTTTAGGTGATATGTTTAAGGAATTTTCTAAAAAAAAAAAAAAATAATTGGATTTTTGGTCCTTTATTTATCTGTAGAAGTTTTCTGTTAATTTTCGTAGAAGGTTTGTCTTAGTCAATGGAAAGTTTAGCATGATTAGCCTTCAGTCTACCTGGGGTTATGATTGGCTGAAAAGGGGACAAGGTTAATACAAAAATAAATGGTGGCTCTGGCTGATATTTGGATTGGATCTCAGTTGATCCTGCAAAAATACTGGTTGCCAGCGCTTCCTTGTAAAATTTTTAGAAAAATATAAACTAGCTAAAACCCATAAATATTTGACATGGTTGGGTTTGAAAAGGTACAGTGTGAAAAAGAAAAAGAACTTTATGGCATCTTAAGATCACAAAAACCTGCTGCCTGGCTTGTGTTCTTCATAATGTTCTTATAAAGGAAAATAAATGTAAAAATGCAGCGTGTTTTCATGGTTATGTATCATAGCCCTATACAAACAAGAAAAACTGGCTTTAAAAATCAGTTGACTAGGCTGACTGAGTCAGTGTTCATAGTGTCCATGGGCGGTCGGTGAGTGAAGTGTGTCTCTACACTTTTAGTCCATAATTTTAAAGACAGTTTTTAAAAATAAATAAAATAAATAAGGATGGTTATTGAAATTATTTTCTCCTTCTATGGCGACTTTGGTTTGCAAGACCCTTTGGTGGTGGGTCTTGGTGGTTAAAGACATGTGGGTTGAGGGAGCGACCTAGTGAGGGTCTTCTCCTGGATCTGGATTTTTTGGTGTTGGGGACAAAGTTTACAATTTTGCTGAAATGCATTCTGCTAGGCTTGCCTGAGTCGGGCTGCAAATTCAGATCGGAACTGTATGCAGGGTCCATGTCTATTGGTTCTGCTGAGAGGGAGGTGTCAGAGTCACTGTCCTCCTCAGATGAAGCTTGGTATGTTTTGGGTAGGGGTCTCCAGACCTGGGTCGAGCCAATTGTTTTGAAGGTTTCTGGTCTATTGTCTTTGTTGATGCTGCATGGGCAGCTGTAGCTATACGTTAGGTGGGGACAATTTCTTCCCAGGGTGGCAAATCTGGTAGGTGGCCCTATTGGAGAGCAGACTCGTGTGCTCCAATGGGGCAGGCCGGTTGGTATGGGCGTGCCTGGTCTGCCACTATCTCCTGCTGGCCTGTCAATGCGGTCTCCGCCTCCTCGATTAGGTCGTTGGCCTCTGTATTGAAAAAAAACAGAACAAGAGAAGGGGGATTTTTAGTTTTAGGGTCGATCATAGTGCATGGATCACAAGGCGACCAACAAAAATACCAAATTGACAGGTAAGGCAGTGAATTAGGCAGTGCATATTGATGTGCAGTGTCACCGGGCCGGTGTAGACTCATGGCCAAATGTGAGCGGGAAACTGGAATATCCAGGGTCCAGGTTAGTTCTGCTGCGCGGCGCGGGTAGCGCCACTGCATGGGGATCTGTTCTTATTTAGTTCATGCGAAAAACATTGGCTGGCGCCACTGAGCTGGCGTTTGTTCAGCGTTCGTGTAAGGACATGGTCAAATGGCATGGTCAATGGTGTAGACTTGCCATGGACTCATTGGGTTCATGTGTAAGGGTTGTCTCAACTTTGGGTTAGGTGATCTTGGGTCCCAAAGGTGGGTTTGGTTGGCTGGAATTTTGAATTTTGATGATGCGCTTTTTCGAAAAATAGGTCCAAAAATTAACTTTATGCTCCCGTTTTGGATCCTGATATAAAAGAGAGCGGAGGTTATTTTGGGATCAGAAGCGACTTATGATTGACGAGGAGATACCTTTTAAATTTTGACCTGACGGAGATAACGGAGGAGAACAGAAAAATGATTGTTCGGGCCCGCCTCCTCGTGGTTCCTTCAGGATACTTATTCCTGGTTGTGGTCCTCGTCGGCATGTTTGGGTGAGTACTGATAAGAGGGGTCTATTTTTGAGAATTTTTGATACGTGGACAAGCTTGGTTGGGGTGCCGGTGGTTTGACACTTGTCTTTTTTTGATTTCAGGGTCGTTTTGATATGGGTATGCTTGGGCCCAGTGCAGGTGGCGTGTCACCACTGCCAAGGGCCCTTTGACGGCCCTGAAGGAGGGTCCAGTGGGCCATGTTTGGTCTACTAAGGCTATGGCAGGTATGTATAGTTTGATCAAAATTGTTTGGGATTTTTGATGTATGAGGTTTTGTCCCTGTAATTGGAATTGTATTGGAATTGGAATTTCGATTGGAATTTTGCTTGGGTTCTGAGTTTTTAGCGGGGTTGTTGATTTTGTTTTTCAGAAGTTGGGTCGTGGTTGAGGGCCGGCTTCAGGATTGGGACGAGATGGAAATCATGATGGTCGTTGTGTAGGACAGAAAGATGGAGGAGAAAGAAAAATCAGAAGGTGGCACGGCCAAATGCGATCAGATGTGATTTTGTGATGATTATGCAATGAATGACTGTGATAATTATTATAAGTGCCATGAGCCTGATTTTACTGTGATTGTGCCAATAATATATCTGAAAGTCCACCACCAGTTAGAAGTTATGTTGTTTATTCTGGGATTCTAAATTGGCATGGGCGGGCTTTCAGTTCTCATGCGGGGTGGTATTGTTAACCTGGGTCGAAAACAAGTCTAGTGATATTGCTAACACGTGCTTATGTTATTGTTTTGACGCAGATATTGAGTGCGGGTGTCCTGACTGACGTTAAGTTGTCATGCCAACGTGGGAAAAATGAAAGAGATCTGACGTTGGGGAGGCCGACGGCAGTGGTGAGACGCAGCGCCGGCGTTCTGACGCAGCGTTTGGCGGGGAACCAGACGCGACGTCAGAAACAAGATGGCGACGTCTCATCGTGCAGTGGGCCCTCGCAGTGAGTCGAAATAACTGTGTTATTGTGGGTCGAAACTGTGCTATGGTACTGGAGATGTTGTTAAGATGGTTTTAATTGTGGGTGGGGTCGGATTTAGAGCTATTAAGGATGGGGATGATCCCCACATGAAGGTGTTAAATGGGGCTATCCGGTGGATTGGGCGACCGGGAGAGTCCATTACCAGGTTATATGGGGGGTGGCTGGCGGTTAATTGATCCCCACATGAGGATCAAAGTAGGTTTCTGATGAAAACTTACCGCTGGTTGATGTTGAGGGTGGTGTGAGCATCATCTCCGGTTGCTTGTACATGTATTTGTCTTTCTTTGGCTGATGCCGGAGTGGGGTGTACTTTGTGAGCTCAGCCGGGGAGTCATGGCGATCAGCCGGCCAGGACTCACAAGGTAGTTGTATGGCGGGGTCAGTGTCACTGGATGCAAGTTGGAAATCGGGTTGTCCTTCTGAGGAGATGACCACTGTCATGTGGTGAGCTCCTTTTAAGACCCTGTACAGCGGTATTCTCCATAGAAGTGGTACCGGAGGATAGCGCTGCAGCGGGATCTGTCGGACTTGTCCCCCGATTATTGTCCTGATGTCAGACTTCCAATGGAGATCCAGGTGTCTGCCCAGGGGTGCCGTAAGGCGAGCTGGGGAGACCTTAGGGGCTGTGATGGTGGGGGCCCAGAGATTTTGTCCATAGATCATCTTGCCAACGGTGAAATCAAAGGTTTGACCATTAGCATGGATCTTGGCCACAATCGAAGGTGTCCTGTGGCTGTCCTGTTTGCAGTAGGGCCAATGTCGCAGGCACCTCTTGGCGGTACTCCATGCGATGTACAGGAGGGTTGCTATTAAAATCCAGGTGAACATGTCCTGGTAGCGGTCAGGCGACTGTACAAAATCTAGATCGGTGTCTGGGGTCGTTTGTGGGGCTGGCCAGTTTTTGTTAGCCTGGCGTATCAGATCTTTAAAACGATCCCAACTCTCCGCATTAGCCATCTTGGGTGTTCGGGTTGCTGAGACTAGTGTGATAAAGCGCGCCAATTGATTGACACGAAGATGGTTCTTGAGGGTTAATGCGCAGCAAAGTAGTGCCAGGAGGGGTGATACCAAATGTATCCAGGGTGAGAACTGGAGGTGATATCCTAGATGCATCAGGGAGTTAGTGGATAGGAGGGCTGATTGGTCTTTAAGTCCCTGTGCGGCTCTTTTAAGGGTTAGGGTGTCTTGGAAGAGGGGTGCTATTTTCTGATTGTGTAGGTGTTTTAATTTTTCAAAATTGGGCAGGTGAAGGGTCTGGGTAGTGGTTGCCATGGTGATGCCGGAAACATTGGCTGGAGGTTGACCAAAATGTCGCCACAGTGGTAAATTGAAATAGGCCTTTGATATGGGTTCTAGAGCGAAATTTTGGGTGCAAGATAAATCAGAATTGGTTAAAATCATGCCGGCATTTTTAATGGAGCACAGGCATGGGACTGAGATGAGTGAGTATGCTCTATTTTTAATTTTGACTTCGCCTGAATCTGTGCATTGGAGCATGGAAATGGGATGGTCGGTTATTAATAGGAAGGTGCTGTGAGATAGGGGTTGGATAAGATTTGGTATGGGTGCTGCCATGTGTGCTTTAAAACTGCAGGTATGGTGCACTGCCTCTGGTAGGTCTAAAAATAGGGATAGAGTGCATGTGGGGTGTGTGGCCGACAACAGAGGTAGGGGTAGGTTACAGCTGATAAGGTGGCCGAGGTCACACATATCCAGGTCAGCTTGTGTAAACTGTATGTAGTGTGAGTGGGTCCTGGACATGGCCAAGTAGCCGGGAAGTGGCTCCACCTGGGTGTGACCTACTGACTTAGTGTCGGAGGTGTCGAAAGGCACGGGGAAGGTTTCTATTCTAAATATAGAAAAGGTGCTTCCCCCTCTGGTTATGGGTACTGGTATGGTTATTAACAGGCTCGAGTTATGGCTCCAGTGCACGTGTACTCGGCGCTGATAATAATAACTTATGGGTAGGCCTTCTAAAATAATGCCGTGGTGTGCCTCGTGCAGGAGGCTGGATAAATTGTTTAAACCTAAACTAAGGTCGTCTTGTGTGATGATGGATTGGGGTAGGGTGCCCTCAAGTAGATTATTAATGGTTAAGAGCAGATTTTCCAAGTCGCTTTGGAGGTCAATTAAAGACTCTATTTGAGAATTTGCTGCTGTGAATAACATGGAATAGAAGGTGTCTTGTCTGGATTGGAGTTCTAATTTTAATAATATTGATGAGATGTTAGAATTTAAATGCTCTAATTTTCCGGAAATAAAAGATAGAGCATCATCAGTGTCGTTTTGGAATTTTGAGAAGATGTTGACAGAATTGTAATTAAATTCCGAAATATTTAACAAGAAATGTGTGGCTAATTCTACCACGTGCATTTTGGTGGCTAACTTTTTATCCAGGTCAGACATCTCAGAATTCAAAATATCAATTTCTGGTTGAGTCCCGAGGCCTATTGAAGCTCTTAAAATGTCACCAATGACTTGGCCGGGGGCATTTCTGGCTTTTCTGACGTTTGGAGGTGAAATCAATTTTGACAAGGTTTTTAGTGTTGTTTTTGACTTGGAGAATAGGCTCTGTATCATGTTATCTAGGGCATGGGCTGTGTGCTTAATGTATTGGGGTGCATCAGTGCTGATGAGAGGGCTGAGTAGTTTTGGCTGACTTAGGTTCTGGTCAAAGGTCAAGTTAAGGCTGAAGGTCAATGGATAGTCCATGTAATTGGCTAGTAATGTTTGGGGTAACTTGGTAAACAGTGCGCCATAGTTGGGTCTGAAGATGGTGTTCAGATTGTTGTCTGATGTTGAGGTGCAGCCGAGGAGCAGATGTAGGAATATACAGACTGCTAGGATGGCTGCTGCTCTAGAAAATGAGAAAAAAATTGAAAATTTTGAGGATTTTGAAAATTTTGATGGTGGGGTTCACTTTAAAAATAACATTAGCTCAGTCACAAATGGGATGTTAGTATGGTCAAGTATTTACAAAGGTCGGGGAATCTGTGGGTGGTAGGGTTGTTGTCACATGAAAGGTTTTATGCAGATGGACTGGTGCCTGTTGTCACCGTCAGGGGCGGCACACGAGCTTGAGCATGGAATCTGTTTATCTCGAAAACAGCAAACTGGAATACCAGGCTGGCTGTATTCCTTATGGCCAGTTCGCGTCCAATTCTGGAGTATTGGCGGGGTAAGTCCCTGAGGGGCTGTTCTGACGCTAGAAGTGTGCGAGCACATAAGAGTGCTATGTATGATGCAGATCTATGGTTAAACCTGCCCCATGGAGGCCGGCGGGGATTATCCCCAGCTACAGCGACCATGAAGGCTTTTATGGTTGCTGCTATGGAGTGATTGTTCATGTCCAGCTCCTGTCTTAGCACAGGGCTGCTGAGGTAATGTTTAATATCTTCCTGGGCGAGGAAGGTGATGAGGTGTTGCTGTTCCATGATTATGCTCCTAATTTCAAAAGGATCCATGAGATCACTCCTGATCCCATGTGGTCCAAGGAGGCTGTGTATGGTCCATGTAGCATTTGGGCCGTGCTTATTTGCCGGTGGGTCCAGGCTGTAAGTCATAAAAGGAAAAAGGGTCTAAGTGGGCTGTGAATGGGGGGAGAGGAAAAGGTGGGGAATTTGCTTGGCTGAAGAGGTTTAGTAAATTGGATTATCAGTGTTAAAAATTATAGGATAGTGGAGAAGTTCTTCCACATTTTACACACACTTGAGGCTCACACCGCCATTGGTTAATAGGGGTACCTGGGCACCATGATAATAAAAGTGCTATCATGTACAATGCTAGAACGACTGTTAAAAATCCTAAATGCTAAAATAGACCCATAAGATAATCCTACCTGGGCTGGTTGCATGATGGGTCTGCCATGGTCCCTTCCCAGACACTTGTTGCCGTGCTTAAGGTGTGGTGGTATTGGTTGTGGGTTGTGTTGTGATCAGATGTGGGTGGGCAAGCGCTTATAAACCTGAGATTGAGTTTGGCTATTTCTCAGTCTGAGATCTCCCATAGGTGGTATGTCTTGCCCTGAAAGAGGCGTAGGCCAAATATTATTGGTGGATGCAAGTGGGGTTGTACGGTCCCATATGCAAATTAGGGTTATCCTGGCCTGGATTGGTTGGTGGTGAGATATTGTTTAAAGATAGCATATTGGGAAGCTTGGCGGGGGGGTGTTTTATCCCTGGCCAAGGTGATATGGTTGCTATGGCGTCCCTGTAGCTTTTAAAGACCTTGAGGGCAGTGTGTTATTGATTTGTATATGTGCCACCACAGCACTTAAGGGTTGGCAGAGACAGCGGTGTAAACATGGGGTGTGGGTGTCAGAGGTCCATCTTCCTACAATAGGTTTATCATTGGAAATAGTGGTCTTGAAGTGGTAACAAGCCGTCGCATGTGTGTATTGAAGTTTATACACAAACCGAGGATACAGCGCTGCCTTGGGCGGTCGGTATGTGGCGTGTGTAACCTAACCTAATTATTTGATAATCCATTTGCCAGTGTTTGGCGTTCCACTTAGAAGGGGTAGGTGTGTGTATATACAGTTAATCAAGGCGGTGTTGATTTTAGATGCATAGGAATTTTTATGGCTGTTAGTATAAATAGGTTGGGCGTTGGTCTGTGACTGTTGCTGTCAGTGTGTTTAAGTGGTTGGTGTATTAATGGTTGATTAATTTGGTTGGGGCGCGTGGCGCCTGTAGGTATTAAAGGAGGGTTGTTTATAGGATGCTTGGTGTTTGACACAACGTCTTATGATCTATAATGGACGCTTAGAAATTTTTCTTGATTTTCTGGAGGGCATGGGGCTGAAGGAGATTGTTCCCTTTTTGGCCGGCCTTCCTCTCTTTTTCTTTGTTTTGGGAGTGGTAAGACTCACATTGGAGGGGTCGTCCTGGTCGGGGTCGTGAAGTGAGCTTGTGGGCCCAGATTGCAGCCTTTTTATAATGGCTTTGGCGCTAGCTCTTGTGATTGGTCTCCTTAGCCTTGATACATGTACTGATTTCTTCAGTATTTTTCCATCTTGTAGCCTTTTTAGAATAGCTGTAACTGGTGAAGTCATCTTCATTATGATGTAGGGGCCTGAGTATGTGGGTTGCAACTTTTTTGATGTGCATTTGACCAGCAGGGTGGGTATATGTAAATATACCAATTGGCCTGTGTTATATGAGCTGAGTTCTGCTGAAGTGTCATGTCTGGCTTTCATCTTTTTGTGAGCAGAGATCATGTTTTCTGCAGCTCTCATCTGAATATCATCCCTAAACTGTAGTAGGCTGGTCATAATTTTCTCCCTGGTGCTTGAGTCTTTTTCAGCTTTAATCAAGGACAAAGCTGCTTCGGTTGGTAGGTGTGTCTGCTTGCCAAAGACTAACAAATTTGGTGAGTAGCCTAAGGCGCTGCTTATAGTATTATTAATACTGAAGACTACAGCTTGTAGGAAGGTTGACCAATGCTTTTGTGATTTTGATACAAAAGCTCTGAGGGATGATTCAATGGTTTGATGTTGGCGCTCACAGAGACCTTGAGACCTAGACCAATGTGCACTTCCTGTCACATGTTTAATGCCGAACTTTTCACAAAAATATTTGAATAGTTTTGAGACGTATTGTTGGGCATTATCTGTGTTTAGTACTGAGGGAGTGCCATGGATACATATGACTTTTTGGAAGAAACCAAGTGCCACAATTGCAGCGGTATTTTCTTCACTTGTCCAGGCAGTTATGTGCCTAGTGGCATGGTCGGTCACCACATGTATGTAGTGAGAGCCGTCGGTAGCCTTGGAAAAAGGGCCTATTGTGTCCATGGTGACATGAGAGTATGCTGTAAGCACTGGGTCACGTAATTTCATTGGAGTTTTCAGGTTTTTGGGTCTCTTTTTGGTGGTCAGGCATGTGTGGCAAGTGCCGCAGAAGTCAAAAACTTCTTTAAACATTGATCTCCAGTAATACCTAGCTCTTATGGCTGTATAGGTTTTAACTGCACCTAGGTGACCACCTAGGGGAGAGCAATGGGTTGCTTCCACTAAGGGTTCTGTCCATTTTTCTGGAATTACAATTTGCAGTGTGGGCTCTAAATTCTTACCCAAATTGGTATCAGTAATTCTGAAGAGGACTTCATCCAGTAAGATGAATTGGTCGTGGTTACGTAGTATTTGATTCATTAATCCAGAGTCGTGTGGCAGGCTACCTTTTTCAATGTAGTTTGCCATGGAGGACGCAAAAAGGTCTTCTTTTTGGCTTTTAATCAGTGTTTCTCTAGAAGGTGTGAGGGATTGGTGTTTACAGATTTCCTGAATTGCCCTTTCAGCTAGAGGTAGCACACGGCGGGAGAGCTTAGCTCTCTTGGCGTTTGCAGCTTTGATGGAGACCCTAGGTGACCTAGATTTGGCGGGCCTGCCTCTGGGGCGAGGACTGCTGCACTTAGGCTTGAGTGGGCGGGTCTTTTTACTGGGTGCTGATTGGCTGGCTGCTGGAGGTGTGTCGTCCTGGGACTGGGACTGTGCTCGAGTGAGTACACACAGGTCAGGGTTCACACTTTGCTGCCTCTCTGGGGTGCCTTTCCTTGCTATGACGCCTTTTGGTGGTTTATTTGTGCTTCCCCAAATTTTGCCTCCTTTTAATATTGATCTAGGAGGTCCCAAACAGATGGGATTATTGGGAATTGGGTCGTCTGATTTGAAAACCTTTGTCATGGATATATCTGAAAATTGTACCCTCTTTGGTGGGAGGATAATTTTTCCTTGTGATCTAATTGGTATTGGATCATCAGAGCCAGGGGGATATTTTCTTCTGGACAGGCAATCTGCCACTAGATTAGCTCTGCCTTGTAGGTATTTCACTTCAAAATCATAAGACATAACAGTATCTACCCATCTTGCCAATCTGCCATTGGTGATATTTTCCTTCTTGTTGAAGAGGGAGACTAGGGCTGTATGATCTGAATATACCTTGAAGTGAGTGCCGTCTACATAATGGTGGAACTTTTTGACAGCGAAGATTATCCCAAGTAACTCTTTGTCAGTTATTCCATATCTGGTTTCCTGAGGTGTTAGACCTCTCCCAGAGAATTCAATGGGCCTATAAAAACCATGTTCATCTACCTGTGTGATAACTGCTCCTAAGCTGAAATTGCTGGAGTCTGTAAAGATGATGAAGGGTTTGTTATAGTCTGGGAATTTTAGGATTGCCTCAGTGCAAATTGATGCTTTGATTTTCTCAAAGGCTGTTTGGCACTGAGTGGTCCATTTGAAAATACCCTTTGTGGCTTCATATAGGGGTTTCATTATATGGGCGAAGCCTCTAATGAATCTCTTATAAAATTGTGCCATTCCATTGAAACACCTAAGGTCGTGGATGTTTTTAGGTGCTGGGAAGGTTTTAACCGGTGAGATTTTGTCTGGGGAAGGTGAGATGCCGTGTCGATCTAAGGTAAAACCTAAGAATTCCATTTTGGTGGTGCCAAATTCACATTTTTCTGACTTTAATTTGATGTTCCCTTTGATGAAAAGTTTTAGCACTTCATCTAGGTCTTGCAGGTGTCTTTCCCATGTGGGGCTGTATATGGCCACATCATCCACATAGGCTACTGCATTTCTGTATTTGCACTTCATGAGCAATTGTTCCATTACATTCATGAACGACAAACCAGAGGTTTTTAAACCCATGGGTAATACTTTGGCCATATACCTTGTGCCATTGGCAGAGAAAGTTGTTAAAGGCCTTGATTCTTTAGCTAGAGGAATCTGATGGTAGGCGCTGTATACATCCAGTTTGGAAAAATATTTAGCACCTGTTCTGCCAACTTGTTGCATGAGGTCGTCTGCTCTGGGGAAGGAGTAGGAAAAAGATTTTAGGTTTTGGTTAACCCATCTATAGTCCACGACTATTCTCCATCCTGAGGCCACAGACCTGTCTCCCTGGGGTTTGGGTACTAAGAAAGCTGGGGAGTTCCACTCACAGGGTTTGGTGCATTCTTCAATGACACCTTGCTGTAAATGTTTATCTAACAGCTCTCTTTGGAAAATCTCTTTTTTGGGTGACATTCTATAGGATGGTCTGTTGCAGGGTTTGAAGTCAGGGATTAATTCTAATTTGACCTCATTTTCAACATTTAATCCTATAGCACTCTCGTTTAACACAAAGGCCTCTCTATTTGATTCAACAATGTTTTTGATTTGTTGTTTTTGGGCCTCAGAGAGCTTGTCACATATTGTATATTTTAGAGGGTCGTCCCCTTTGGGTAGCTGATCTAGGGGATCATCTCCACAATTGATGGGGAGCATGTCTTTGTCAGAGATTATGCTGTTGAGGGAGTGTTGGCTGTTCAGTTTTCCAATGGGAATGGCTTTGTTTAGATTGTTGAGTGCAAAAATGCCTAGGTTCATGTGCTTTTTGATATTGATGGAAAAATCATTTGGGTTGGCCACTGTTACCGGTATGATTTTTCTTGTTGACCTTGGTTCAACAAGGGCGTGTTTCATTAGTACCGGTAATGTCGTGTCAACATTTTCTGTGATGCCTGTTTTACCTATTAAGGAATCAGGTCCTATGACGATTGCATTGAATGTGGATTCAGAATTTGGTGGCATGGTTAGGCCTTTGGCTGCTCTTATGAAGTGTGGTGGAGGGGACTTGGCCCCAAAGGAAATTTTGGCCCTATATTTGGTCATAAAATTTACGCCAAGAATTATAGGGTGATTTAGCTTTGGAACAACATGTAGTCTTGTTTTAAACTCTGTGTTATTGATTAGGAAAGTTATAGTGATGGAATTGTTGACCTGAACTGAGGATTTATCAGCTAGTAGGATAACCATGCGAGATCTCCTACCATGTCTGAAATTGGGGGTTGATATGATTTTATCTGCCATTTTCTGGCTGATAAAGGAGAGGGAGGCTCCAGAGTCTACAAGGGCTCTGTAAGAACTGCCATTGATGTCAACATTAACTGCGCCTTTAGTCAATTCAGTATTAATGTAAGAGGTCTTACCTTGCTGTCCATACTTACTGGTCTCGACTTTTAATTGGAGGGTGGAAATTCTCTTGTTCTGGTTCTCATAGAGGTCCTCACTGTCTGATGAGGAGTCTTCATCACAATTCACAGGCTGGGGGTCGTGGTTCTGTTGTTCTGCCGAATTTAATTCTGCTCCATCATTTGTGTGTGAAATATGGCATGTGGGGGACGTTCCAATTTTGTTGTCCAAGGTGGGGGCGGGGCTGTAAGATGCATGGTGGCCCTCCCCTGTGTCCTATTCAATGTTGTCATTGTAGTGTTCTCCTTGTCCAGAATCAGGAGGTTGGTTGTCATGATGGTTGTCTTCTGTCTTTTTGTTGTCATTTCTGCCTGGTGTTGGGTCCCTGGATTTCTTTTGTTGCTGGGTCCAATCATCAGGGATTGGGAAATCTGCTGGGACCAGTAGTTTCTGGAAGGACACCTGGCGGGTGTTGGTGGGGGTGGAGGCAACAGGGATGAAAACAAAGTTGTTTCTTGTGTCGCTGGATTTGGACCTGCTTCTGTTTCCCTCCTGAGATTTGCTTCTGCCTGGCGATTGATACCTGTTCTTGGAGCCTGATCTGCTGTTTGAGCCGGGTCTGGGGTTGTTATAACCTTGTTGATTTTGGTTGTATCCTGATTTAGGTTTATCGTCATACTGCTTAATATTGCCATTTCCAGGGGGCTTGTTGTTATAATTGTTGTTATTGTAGGGGTCTTTCCTGGATCTGTTATTGTTGTTGTTGTTATTGTTCCTTTGCCCATTGTAGTTATTATAGTTCATGGCGCACAAGTCTGAAGTTTGGTTTGAGGCATGGGCTGCTTTGGCTGCTTCCATGACCAATTCTTGTTTTAATGCTGCAGTCTCGGCTTCCCTAATGCTTTTGGGGCTGTCTGAGAGTACAACATTTTTTATTTCATCTTTGAGGCCATTTATGAGATAGTCCACTTGTACAGATTCATCCAGGTTGCTGTTGGATAGCAATAAGGTCATATCTGCTATGTATTCCTCCACAGTCTCCTTGGGTTGCTGCTTTCTGTTTCTATATCCTTTGATTATTGTGGCAGGGTCAGGCTGGTTGAATCTGCTGAGAAAGGCGGCATAGACTGCCTCAGTGTCATACATGATTGGTTTGTCAAAAATGTTTGTGAAAAACCATTGTGCTGCTCTGCCCTTTAAAAAGGTATACATACAGGATGCATGCATTGTTGGGCTGCGGGGGTATGCATTTCTTATATAGAATTTGAATTCTGCCAGGAATCTGGCTGCGGACCTGTAGGGCGAGGGTTTGTCAAAGGGTTCTGGCTTGTTAAAACAGCTTAATTGGGCAGATGTGAGTCGCTCAGGTTCAAAACTCCTGTATCCAGTAGGAGCGGAGAAATTGGATTGTCCTAGATTTGGTATCATTGGTGTGGACTGAGCTGCAGGCTGGTGGGCAGCTGCTTGGGCAGGTGGAGTGTTTGTAAACAAACTATACATTGGTATAGGGTTGTTGTAGGGCGTGTGTGCCTGGTGGGGTATGTATACATGGTTGTAAACACTGCCTGAAAGTGATGTGGCGGCTACCGGTGATGGGCGAGTGGTAGAGGGCGCCATCTGGTGGGTTGTGGCTGAACTACCAAGACCTGCGTGTGTCGCGCCTTGTTGGGTGGGCGTGGCACCTGTCGCTATCATTCGGGTTGTATTTTGGAAAAGGCTTGGGGGGCTGAGCCTGTATCCTACCGGTACAGATGTCGGCATTCTGGCAGAGGTGCTCATAACCTGTGAAGGTTGGCCTGAAGGGGGTAGCCTAGTGTTGGTGGGTGAGAAAAGGCTGTTTTGGCCTTGGCTGGTAGGTGTTCTTGTCCTATCAATGGCCCTGAATATTTCAGATCTCATTTCATCAATATTTCTGTTGATTCTGTCAGACAGATTGGCTGATGCTATTTCAGACCTTCTCAGTACATCAGCGTTGTCCTGAGGTGCTCTTCTTTGTATTTGGCCAATGTCATTCTCCAGGTGCGATTTCCAAGTGTCCATGTCATTCAACCTGTCATTTATTCTTGACAGTTGGCAGGAGGAGTCGTCTCCAATCCTTTTTATTTCAGCGGACAATAAGTTCATTTGTCCTGTTAATAGGTTGGAGAGGGAGTCATTGACTGCCTGGGTGCATTCTCTGACTATGTTCCTCGTCATGTCATCCTGGTTGTATTCTGGAGGTGGAGCTGCAGTGGCCATGTTTGGGTAGGCAGGTGCTCTGTGCAGGTGGGGGAAGGTTACTTCTGTGTCTTCTTCAGAGGTGGATTCTGTTTGTAAGTGGGCGGGGAAGTGACTGTTTCTGTGTAGTATGGGAGTAGTGGCCACAAGGTCGCCTCTTCTAGCTGCAGAGTCCAAGCTTCTTTGAAGTCTGTAAAATACAGGTGTATTTGGCCTTTGAGGGGAGGATGATTGCACTCTTCTCCTGGGTCTATGGGTGGGGTATGGCCTTTCAAAGGATCTGGCTCTTGGAGGCGTGCTCAGGGATGAATTTGGTGCTGGAGGTGTCGCCCTGTCTTCCTCGGAGGTAGAGTAGGGGTAGTAAGGCCTAGGGTTTCCTCCAGGTGGATTGCTATCAGGCTGTGGGTTTTGGTGCGGCCTTAGCAAATTGGTGGGATTGGAGTTGTCTTGCCACTGCTCTTCTAGAATACGGTTTATCCTGTCTAGAAAAACAGAGGGACTCTCACCACACTGGTAGCTTGGTGTAGCTCCGGTTGGTATCAGTTGTACACGTCCTGTGTTGAGTCTGTTTTCTCTCCACCTGTGGATTGCTGAGTCTAGCCTGCTCCTCCAGTAATTGTCTGCTACTGATGGGTGGGCTTGGATGTCCGGTACAGTAAGGTTGTCCCAACTTAGGTCAGGTGTACACTGTGGGTCAGAATCACTGCTGGATGAGGGTGACCGTCCGGCAGCTTCCAGGGCTTCCTGCAGGCTATTGGATCTTTCCTCTAGATGGCTGTCTAGGTGGAGGTAACCAGGTGATTGATTTTCAGGCGTGCTGTATGTGGTACTTTGAAGACCACCTAATCTTAGGGGTGGTGATTCTGAGGGTGAATAACCAGGTAGGGTGAGGTTTAAACCTGGTGGTGGGGCTCCTGCTGGTGTGCTGGTAGGTGCACCTGTGTTGGTGTCCACTATGGTAGATGAGAAATGTAAGGTGTTTGAACTCACAGGTGTCTGTTTATGTGTGCGTCTATGGGCTGGTAGCACTGGGTCCAGCTGGAGCGCGTCTGGCGAGGAGTCTATCGGGGCGGCGTACTGTGTACTGGTGGCTTCTTGCTGGTCTCTGTCTTGAGATGTAGGGATACGTTGTGGGGTTGGCTCCTTTGGTAGGGTCTCACTGTTGTCCATGGCTCATGAGAGGTGGTAACTTGTGGGATGATACATGAGGGTTCTCCACCATTGTCAACGAGTCCGTAAATGATGAATAAGGATGAATACAGACGAATCAGGAATCCAGTTTGATATCCACTTTATTCATAGAAGTCCACGAGGTATAGATGGTGATACAGTATAAAGGTGCCCAACAGTGTCCAAGCCTAGCCCTTGAGCCAAGGGCCTTGATCTCACGTGAGTGTGTGAGGTATGAAGTATGAAGGAAGAAAGATGAGTGAGCTGCTCCCTCCACAGGTATTTGTAGTAGGAGCTGCTCACCCAGCTCATCCTAAAAATAGTATCAGGTGAGCTAAAAATAGTAACTGGGGAACTCCAGTGCAGGTATGTAGGGGGGATCCCAAACATAGCACTGGGTTCACAGAGTTCAGTGTGGTTCTAAATATAGCTGCTGGGAACTCCCGGTATGCTGTGAGCTGCTCATGATCAATGGGCATGTCATCCAGCAGGGGGAGTTGTTTCTAAACATTGTCTGCTAGGAATTTCCAGCATGCAGTGGGCTGCTTGTGATTGACGGCGTATCCTCCAGTGGGAGGAGGCGGGGTCACTGAGTGCAGTTGACGCCGCCAGCCTTTGGTCTATGGGTATGGCTTGGCTTGTGGGTAGACTCGGACACTGGGTTACATGGTAGAGTCAAAGGTGAAAAATAAATATGATAAGTACAATACCTATAACGGTCTACTGACACTACAGTGAAAAAAATCGGAATTCTGAAAAGTAAGGAAAAGTGACATCTCTGCTGGTGATTGATTGGCAGGTAATATTCATCGTCATCATGACCCATTGGTATGATGCATTATTATACGATCGATTCCTAAGACTCTATTTATATTTTATTTATGATGTATGGACGTAAACCTGGGCACCTATGTATGCATCATGACAATGCGGCCCTTACAGGGAGAGTTGCTGGTCTGAGTGATTTAATATGCTCTTACTTATTTTTGTTGGTAGATGTCGCTGCCATGTGGCGGGGCGTCTTTCCATCTTCGTTCAACGCGTTTACATCCGACCCAAACACTATTAAACACTGAACTAGGTCAAGGTTATCCACCTGTTGAAGGTCAAGTCACACAGAGAACACATCAAATAAGGTCAAGACTATCTGCATATTTAATCAAAGCATATCTCTGTTATCATGATACAGAAATCCTACCCTGGTGAATAACTCACCAATACTGCATTCGTCTATCACAAAAGTGCTATGCCCAAGAGCAGCAGAATTGGCGAGTTATGCGCTGGCTGTGTATTGGCCATCATAGAGACTTGCGATGAAATAGAAACCTTGGAGCATTATTATATCCTTAAGCCTTTAATGCTAGAAAATCCTCAAGGTTTAAATTCCTTTGTAGCATCACAGCACTACACCGGTGCATTGTGCCGAACAACTGAATCAGCCCTGGAGCATAGGATCAGGATGATGCACAGATGTAGGCCTGGTGCATGCCTAACAGTGATTATAGTTATCAAAATATTGAATATAAAACAAAGCAGTACTTCCTCCACAAGCATGCTGGTTTATCAGTAATATACAAAGATAGCAGTTTAGTGTATAAGGCATCTGACACTAATTCATTTGATACTGTGATTGATGCAAATCATGTGCATTTGTCCTCAAGATAGGCATCATGGAGCTTTTAAGCTAAAGGCAAACAGAGCGCATCACGGTGCATGTGCTCGGCTGTTTCCATGTCAATATGTATACACAGAGTCAGGAAAGTTCTACCAAACATTTTCGGACACATCCACACATGACAGGTCCATGCGTTGGGAAACGCACTATGTTTGTCTTTAGCTTTAGGGGAGTGGTCATCATTTAATAGCAGGGTGTTGTGAACTTTTTCCCAGATGAAGAGAATATAAATGTCACACCCTCCCTTATTGAGAAAATTTCATGGAAAAGCTGCCGACATTCCACATTCCATTTGAAGTAGACCGATACATGTGCTTTTTTTTCAAAAAGGGGCAGTTTATTTTACACCTACTTGATTATAATAAATGGCCACTCCCTTGAAGGCTTTAATCAGTCAGAAAAATTGCCATATAAATAAAGTTGCATGCATGTATGGCCTCATTATAAAATTATCAAAGAATCAAAAACAGGGGATTTTAGATAATCACTTATCGACTAGACTTACTAAATCGCTCCGCTGGGGTCTTTGATGAAGGTCCAGGGTAGGGTCAATGTGCGAGCTCTACGGGCATAACAACACAACAGAAGTACTACATTTAGACGCCAAGGAGAGACACCACTGTCACAATACCAACACCAGGTTCACTGTAAACTTTGGAAGTTTAAGCAGCGGTATTTTCATTTTTTTTTACAAAAGGGATTGGTGAGCAAAATATGTAGAAGTCTTTAGCAAACAGAATGGTAACCACCTGAGTACCTCATGTATAAATCACCCTCCAACGTCAGTAACCGATCTGATAATGCACACCTGGGGTTGGCTTCGCATATACATGTACCGGTACCTTGTTTCACCACATTTCAGCTTGGCCTCAAATATAAGCCCGCTCCATTCATAAGCCAGGTCAAAAGGATCACTAAGGTAGGTCTTAGATAATCTCAAAAAATTTGAGTTGGATGGGCAGAGTAAATGTTCTAGTAAAATCAAAATAAGCTTGTCTCATTTATACAAGCATACCACAGGATCATTCTGATGTTACCACAGGATCATTCTGATGTTACCACAGGATCATTCTGATGTTATTTTGATCCTGGGAAGATTTGGACAAAAATTGGGACTGTCGTTGAACAATGTGGCCCAGAACGATATTAAAAAAGAATATCAAGCAACTATGATTCCAGCATATGGAAATGTGCATTACAAATATAGATTGACACAAGTAGGTGCACAAGTATATATACTACATTCCCATACCAAAATAAAACGGCCATCTACATCCTACTAGAATTAGAAATTTCATTTAGATGAAATCAAACTTAATTTCCACACAGATAAAATGGCATCAAATATGCGTGCACATTAATAGACATTACCGTACATACTGCACAAATGGATGCAAGTTAGGAATGTAAAATAAATCAGACACAGCGAGAAATAAAAATATTTTTGATATGAAAAGGCTAAAAGTTCAGCTATATCTACCATGATAGCGAGATGCAGCGCATTTGTGCCATGTGAACTGACAGCATCAGCTGATGCGCCTCGTGATAAGAGCGCCATGACACAGCCAAGTCGACCTTTCTTTATCATGACGTGTAGTGCTGTCTCACGCTCCGTATTAGCGGCATCCACGTTACAACCCAAGTCACATAACGTGTAAATACCCTGAAACAGGTCAATTCTCCAATTTCAATAGTTATTATTTTATTCTACAGGTCCATGAATATGGAAGAAATTATATTACACTATTATTTGAAATCTTCGTAACGATGCCACATGCCATATTCTATGTAAAAAGCTCATATATCCTACTGAGCACATACTTCCTCTTTTTAGACATATTGTAGACTACAAATGACCTAACATTTCAGTTTTGGAAAAAATAAAACTGCTTAACCACTCCACAATACCATGTATGTTGTTCACTTAAATTGCAGCATTTCTTTATTTTAATATGAAGGCATAAGGTATAGGACATTGTACCTCTCTTGTCTTGGCCCAGTGAAGGGGAGTTCCACCATACTTGGCGTCTTGAAGGTGAAGTTGATCACGATTCCATTTTACGAGTGTCTCCACACACCTGTAAACATAAAGCACCTCTTCCTATAAGTGACTTTTCAACGATGACGGACTACATTATTTTATCATGTTATCAAATGGGCATGGTGCAATAAAGCACTTTCTGGCCTTTAACAGGTAGACTATAGGCTGTAATGACATGGAGAAAATTAAACCACTCACTTTGGACTGGAGACCTTCATGGCGCAGTGGATCGGGTAGCGTCCTGACATCGCCAGCGTGGGGTCAGCGCCCCAGCGCAGCAGGTGTTCTGCATTCTCCGCCTGACCCGCGAGGCAGGCCTCATGTAGCGGGCTCTCACCAACCAGATTCAACTGGTTAATGACTGCCGGATCCTTGGACGCCAGCATCTGGATGCACAGAAATGAAGCTCTACTGGCAGATCTAAAAGCCCTGACTCTTATTGATTTGGAAGGGCCATTACCCCGGCCTTTATACATGACAGGCTGCCGCCGCCAAGCTTTTTTCAAGATCTACTATGTAGTGCTTAAAATCGACATGTGACATAGGGACCCCCCATTCAGGGCCCGTTATAAGCGCTGTTTTCATTACTTAAATCGAATAAATAAGAAAACAGACCTGTGTGATCTTGGCGTCTGAGCACCGTGCTGCATAGTGGAAGACATTATCACCGTGTTTATCTGCGACATCAACCTTAACGCCCATAACGACCAGCTCCTGGATTGTCTCAATACGTCCCGCCTCCACTGCTACATGTAACGGGGCCATGAAGGTGTCCTCACAGATAGAATCCAGCTGTCTGTAATGGCACAACAGGGAGGTGATTTCAATAACATGAAAAAACAAAAACCAAGAAAATGGTTAAAACAGGAAAATTGTTGATACCTAGTACGTGGTATTTTACCCTTCAAGTGCCGCTAATACATTAATAAATTTGAGAAGTATGAGAACTGACAAGCCAAGTGCGAAGTAAAGGGATAAAAGTAACTTATTTACAACAATATTGTATTTGTGATTTGTCAGTTTTCTTGATCAACTAGTAGCTCTATATTATTAACTTTATGTAAAGGAAATCAAACCCAATCTATATAGCAAATAAGAACACCTGTGAATAAAATGTGACTTACTGGCGAACAATAGGGTTTTTGAAGCTCTCTGGTAGTCCGACTGCTGCAGCCAGGTGAGCGGAGCTCCAGCCGGGATGTTTACGGACATGGTCACAGAGCTCTTGCAGCACGTCGCGACACACAACACGGGGACAGCTCAGGTAGAGCGGAGTTAGTCTGCAGCTGTACCCGGAGAAGGTAGTCATTGCCTCCGAGTCAGACACCACCCGGAACAGGCTGTCAGATACATGGGGAAGATAGATTAGAATTTGAAGTAACTTGTTTGTTGAATGATATATTTGTATAGAACTCTTCCCTAGTAGTCCTCCAACATTATGGTTTTTTTGGGGGTTTTTTTTATTTATTTTTTTTTACAATCGTTTTATGTACCAACATTATGTTTTAATACATCTTTTTTTGGTTTGGGTACGACTATGAAATCATATTACATTGGGGAGATTTATCTAGTAAACCGCATCGGTGCATCATGCTGACCCTTTGGGAGTTCATCACTCCCTATAAATGTGGCCATTATGATGCATATATGGCGAGTTACTCACTCGGTAGAGCTAGGATGTAAAATGAATTTTGAAAAATGAATAAATACCTGAAGGCCCGACTGGTGATCTCTGGGGCATAGATGACACATACAAAACTAGCAGCCTCCCTAAACATGTAAAATGCACCATCATTGCACACCTGGGGGACCCTGAAATAGACACAATAGCTAGTTTAACTTAAGGTTCAGTCACGCTTTAATGGTAAATAATGGTGCTTAGTGCACTTGAACTTAATTAGGGCCTATTACCATTTATTTTCATAATGTATTCATGCAAACAAATGAGCATTAAAACACGATGTGGCCCTTGAAAGGGTAAACACAATTATATAATTTGCCTTTAACATTACAGAAAAAAATACATTGGAATAATGCTAATACCCCCACCCCTTACACCAAACAGGCAATTATTCAACATCTATCTCTTGTGCTCAATGTATTAGCCCTGATCCATATTCAAAACTGAGATAGATCATGGATATAAAGTTTATATATGTACGTGATTAGAATAAGCACCTAAGCCTGACAATACAGTTATAAATGACACCCTCAAATACCTCTTGAAATTGAGTATATTTCCTTACTTTTGTAGGTCTTTAAAGTTGACCTCAATGACGTCGTAGGGGTCAGTCCCGGCGAAGGCGGACTTGACAAGGCCGGAGACCATATTGGTGAAAGACTTGAGCATGGTGGTGCCACAGTGCTATGCAGCACACCAACAACTAGGCTGAGTAGTTCTGAAATTAATGCAAAAGTATGGTGTGGTGAAATTTTTAATTGATAATTTCAGATTTTCATCAAACACCTCCACGGTTAACCCGGGTTGAATAGCAGTCTACTACCTTAATCTCCCGCGTATAAGATACGTCTTCTACGCCAAACAAGTAGACTTATAGGATTTCCTCAAGTTGGGGGTGCGTCTTATATGCGGGGTTTTCCGATTTTCCAATTGGGAGATAGTCTGATGTGATCAGGTAAACACCTCCAAATCATCATTAAAAATTATTGTGACAATAAATCACAAAAAAAATACCGGGAGGTGTTAACACTCTCCCCCAGCCTGTAAGGAACGCATGGGCCGATGACAGCATCGACTCAACAGGTTGACAAAGCGGCGTGGCTTGCTGGGGTGTAGGGAACGCATGGGCTGATGACAGCATCGACTCATAGCACCGAGACTGCGGCGACCGGGGAACGGTCCGCACGCCTGCTGGGGTGTAGGGAACGCATGGGCCGATGACAGCATCGACTCAACAGGTTGACACTATAGACAAAGCTGCGTGGCTTCCCGGGTGTAGGGAACGCATGGGCTGATGACAGCTTTAAATGTTTCATTTCTTTATTCTAGGGGGGGTGGGGGGTGCGTCTTATATGCGAACCCCCCCCCCCCCCTTGCTGAGTTGGGGGGGGGGGCATCTTGTACGTTTTTTTTTTCTAAAAATCGATCCAGGGGGTTGGATGCGTCCTCTACGAGAAACCAGCCTATCAGGAGTTGGGGAGGCATCTTCTACACGCACCGCATCTTCTACGCGGGAGATTACGGTAGTAGGAAATTTAAGAATAAACTTATAAAGGTGGTAGGGGGTCAGTGTGCATCTTATACACAAGTTTATCCTGCGAGATACTCACAGAGGATGTGGTGTATGCAAGAACAAAAGAAAATTAATGTGAAATTAAGTAAAATTGTTTATTCAAATGTTGTCATTATTTTTCATTTTCAGGACCCCCCCCCCCCCTTTTTGGTCCATCCAGAAACATGTCCAAAGCTTCCCCGAGGGTGACCCCCCCCCCTCCCCTTTGAGCCGAACCCTGATGTCCACTTTGCATATCCCTATTTAGGTCCCTCTCCCTCTTCAAAATAGTTTTTATTGTTTGTAAATTGGACAATTAATGATTCTACCGCATCTATAATATATGAAAATTTCTCAAAATTTTCTAACATGAGCAAGTCCAGAAAAAAGTCACCAGAGTACCATCGTATCTTACATAAAATAATGCTTTGCTTATATGTAAGGCATAGCTTGTAAACTTTTCCTAGATGAGCCTTATAGTTTGAGTTTTGAGTAGTATAGACATGACCTGAGGTCAGGGATGTATGGTATGATTACATCAAAATGCTTTGAGCTACAGAGTGTGACATGCATATTTCCAAAATTTTCTTGGGGATACCACCCACACTCCACAACAATGCTTAAGCAAATTATGAGATTATGCCTAATGGTACCAAATTGCTTACTTTTATGATCATGTTTTAAGTTTTTCTTTGGAAATCGCCCTAAACCCCCGCCATCACCATTGCATAAACATGTTCCTCAGGGTACATCAAAAATTTTTGAAATTCAAGGTTTGACATCTATATCTAAAAGAAGTTTCCCAGTGGTAGGGTAGGGACAGGCCCCCACACCCCCTTATCTAACAATATCCAAAAATAGAGTAGGGCCAATGCACAAGAGGACAGCACTTAGCACCAAACTGTGTTGACCTAGGATCCACACCCCTTGGATGACCCTCAAGAAATTCCCATTTACCTGTGAAGATGTGATCAAATAAAATCATATTTCTTTATCACCTTAAAGCTTTATTATGAGAGACCAAGACTGTTAAAGGAATCTCATGTCCATGGAGAGGTTGGATTTCATAACAACTGCACTAGGAGTACTAATATAGGCCTGCTATAGAATCATTGAAAACATTGCTTCTTCTCAAATATAGTACAGCATTTTGCAATGCAAGTAACTTGAAAGGGCACTTAATCTCTACTTTTTGGCCCCTTCTGATACTAACCTCATGTATTCTTCGAGCATTATCACTGTCGATGGTTAAGCCTATGGAGAATGCATCCATTATCGCCCGTATGTTTCATTGGCAAATAACTCCTCTCCTGGCGAGTTAAGCATTGCACAATACCAGCAGGTCTTGAATAATGATCCATATTAACCATAAAAATGCATGAGACAGTGTAATTCTCCTCCATTTTGTTATAATCCAGCAGTTTGCATGGCACCGTGAGTCGAATGTCTTGCTGTCCGCCATTTTGGATTTTGATGTTCTGTGCGCATGCACGACCCCTCCTTGCCGGAAGTAGCATTTTCGACGGAGAAATGATATATTCTATCGATTTAACTTGAAATTAATGGATTTTTTTAATATAATCCATGCATCTTTGGCAATATCAATCGAATTGAATTGAATACACCCTTTCTTTTTACTGTTATAGCCCCACAAATCGATCGTCTCGATGTCCGCCATGTTGGATTTTGGTTCTATCTGCGCATGCCCGACCCAATTTCCATGGTTATTTGGGTTAATTTGCACAACCACGGCTTTTTTATATGCAAGGTTATGCCCAAGTTTATGGATATTGATGCATTTTAGTTCAGTACAATAATTTAAAATTGTTTATTTAGACTCAAATTTTCAGCCCATTTTGGCAGTCGGCGAGAATCACTGCAGAATTGTGTAGTCCTTTCTAAGAACTCCCTAACATTGGGAAGCTGGAGCACGTGTCAGAGTGAACCACAAGTCACAATTTTGGTGCTGTCTGTCAAACATCCGGGGGCCCTATAGAAAAAATATATCTAAAAACATTTTCTAGACCATTTTTAACCAGAGAATGCTTGCAAACCATTCTTTTTTGTGTGCTATGCCATCTTCATATCATGAAAAGCTTTTACATGATCACAACTATCACACCTGCACAGGCAAAAGGGTGACTTCTTGCAGAATGTTCCTGGCCCTCCCTGGAGACGAATGTTGACGCCGGCACAGTTCCCGGGGTGCCCGGCCAAACGGGGGTTATTGGGCAGAGCCCCCGATCAAGGATATATGCTAGATCTCATATGAATTTGAATTATATTCAGATGAGATCATCTGAAACTTATGGAAACTTACATGGAAGATTATTATTCAGATGAGATCTCATCTGAAAACAGTCAGAAGTGTGTGACAGCATGGTCCCACCATGTCCCTGAGGAACTGAGGTGGCGTGAATGTTTGTCTCCAGTGTGCCGTCATTCTACTTCCGGCCAGGTACAAATCCCAAGAAGAGACCCAGATGCCCTGCACCAATCTGGCCCCAGCTCGACCACTAGCGTGAGTCGTCTCTGGCGACCAGCGTCAATCTGGCCCCAGCTAGCGTTTGTGGGTAAAAGAAGTTTTTTCCGCTGGTTGCTGTAGTGCTTATTTGTAGGCAGGTACCTCGCGTAGTAACCTTCCCCGGAAAATGGGGACCATCATCCCCATACACGAGAGGTATTCACTAGAATCCCGACTGGGTGAGACTGGACCAGCGTTTATGGGTAAAGGTAGTTCTGGCTGCTGGTTGCTGTAGTGGTAAAATGTAGGCAGGTACAATGCGTAGTAATATTCCCCAGAATATGGGGACCCACAATACCCAAACACGAGAGAGGGAGTTCCCTGAATCCCGACTGGACGAGACTGGCCCTGCAGCATCTCGTCGTCTTCTCAAATTTTTTACCTGGCCGGAAGTGGACTGACGTCATACCGCCCCATAAACATTTCATTCCCTGAGAGACCCATTCGGAAACATCCCCCGGATAACCCCCGTACTACAGCCGGTTAACATGGCCTATATAACACATTTCCCGCCTTTCAGATGAGATCTCATCTGAATAATAATCTTCCATGTAAGTTTCCATAAGTTTCAGATGATCTCATCTGAATGTAATTCAAATTCAGAATCAGATGCGATCTGGCATATATCCTTGATCCTGGGAACGTCGGTGGCCGGTAAAAAAAAAAGAAACAGAGAGGGGAACCATAATTATTTAGTGAGACACGGAAGGGGTGGAAAGAGCCACCTGGAGTATGAAGAAGGAACTAAAGGTGACATCTAGCGGAAGGAGTGAGAAAAAGAGGGCCAGGTTAAATCTGCAAGAAGTGACCCTTTTGCGGCCCTGCACAGGCCCGTGACAGGGCAGGCTCGCCCTCTCCAGCCCGTCACACTACGGGCTGGCTTCAGACCTTATCCTGAGTGGTTCGCCGCCGCGGTGACGAAGCTCACTCCCCAAGCAGATGCTTTACTTGTGGAGTTACCTCACCTCAGCTTGGGGAGTGAATACACATCCCAGATCAATCAGATTCTTATCTAGATCAAAAGGAGTAATAAAACAATAAAATGGAATACACATCCAGTGGGATATAGAGCTGACCCCAGGCTATTGAACTGAGTATCAATAGCCGCTGGCCGAGGCTGGTGACAGGGCAGAGCCACGCACAGGACTGTCAGGAGATATGTCAGTGCCTACCCTATTATCGCTCAGGTAAACACGCGGCTCATAACAGAAACAAAGACAGTTGGTTCACACTACTTACTGGTTTCCCTTGAACTGTTCACGTAGACTTCAACCAAGATGTGTTATCTTCCTTTTATGATATTTCTTGACGTAGAACAGGTAATTTAAGAGGTATTTGATACCATATCGTGCAATGTTTCTCACACGGAGCTGTGCGCATGACCACGCCTACCTAGCGTCCTTGACCTTTGATGGACGCACGCCAGACGCCTCCTGTTATCCGGTTGGTTATTTTCGCGCCTCACCCTCAGCCAGTTTGAGATTCAAGCTACCGTGGCAGACTCTGGCTGCTGAAATGCTGTGGGGAGGCAGTGGTGGGGAGGTGAGGACCTTTAATAGGAGTGGTCAATCTCAACAAAAGGGATTTGTTTAATATTAGGTGAATTCAGTGAAGAGGACCGAGTGCTAAAATGGGGAGCAGAAAAATATTCAAAATCAAAATGTGCGCCAAAAATTAACCCATCGTTATCAATTTAAGATGACCACAAGGCAAGGGAGTGTTCCCTTTTTAACAGATGTGATTTATGCTGCTTATAATCCACCTAGGGAGTGGCAATTTGTTTAAAGTGTTTGACCCCTGTAGGGGTGGCTTTTAATACGTGTAATAAAGGTTGGCTTGAAACCTTACAAGATTTGTAGGCATGCAAATAAATAAATTAAATTAATGGGAACGGGGGGATTCCAAGTGCGATCAAAGGTTGTTTTTGTTGTTGTTGTTTGTTTGTTTTGTTGTTGTTTTTTTTTTTGGGGGGGGGTATCTTGTCAGTTTACAGAGAGTGAGTGGTCCTTATATTATCTGGTCCTCAAGACAAAGCCTTAGTTATAAACCAAAAGGCCTTTAACTTTTAAGGGTGAGAAAACATTTCCAAGATAGGCCTACCGGTACTACTGAACATCATATGCGAAAGAATAACAAGTCAACCCGCATTACAATCAGTGATTTTCCTTTATTAAATCATCGTTTTTGTTGGTTAACTGTTGAATTCTATCTAAATTCAATATCATCAGTTTTATGTACAGACATCTACACCTAGAGATATATTAATAAACAGCTGCCTTTCTGTACTTGTATAAACACGCAGCTACATTCTTATAGACTCTGAGTGTCAGTACCCGGTAGTTTGTGTACCACATGAATTTGATTGTTAAAAATCATGAAGAAAGACACCTTTATAATGTCGACACCAAAAATTTAGAGATATAACAGAAATAAAGGTGTATAAGGCAAGACACTGAAAATAACAACTAGGTGGTCAAAAATTCTATTTTCCTTTTATATTTTATTTAACGTTTTTGGCTGAAATTCATGAAATCTATTTTAGAAAATATTTAGAAGTATCAGGCCAATTGAACTACCATAATCTCACACATATAAGGCGCGTCTTATACGCCAAACAAAATTATGCTTAGTCTTATACGTGGGAGGGACATTGCCTTGAGTTTGGGGTGCGCCTTATAGGGGGGGGGGGTATTTTTACTATAGAACAGTACTAAAGTAACAAACATCTGCCCTTAGAGGTGCGCCTTATACGTGAAACAGACCTCCCTGAGTTGGGGGTGCGCCTTATAGGCGAGGTGCGCCTTATACGCGAGAGATTACGGTAGGTCTGGTCCGAAATTCTTTTTTAGACATAATCCTTGTTTGTGACTGCAAATCCATAGTGATACTTTTGCCTTCATGATCACAGTCTCTGCTTTGTCCTTCGTCAATACTACAACATGTAGGATACTAGAGGGATTCCCCTTAGAGTAAATTGTCCATTATCCTTCTGGAGTTTAACATTTAAAGATAGGAAAATACCCCGGGGCTTCTTTTCTCATTCTGCCATGATGCCCCGTGGCAGTGCTTTTAGAGAACTTGTCAGTACCACTTTGATACATAAAGCAGATCTGCAAGAGTGCATTAAGGGTTGGTATGCATTTATTGAAGCACCTGTCCTTAAATGGTTAGGGCCCATAAGGTATTTTTGTGTGACTCTGTTAGGGAATATCTTTCATTGATATTGACAATAGCATTAAGGCTGGTTTATGTTTGCAGTCATAAATCTGTACAGCATCACTTTGAACAAAAGATGAAACTATTTAGAGGCCACATGATGCCGCCAGCGTCATGCTCATTGGTTAACATGATGCACCAATTATGCAGTGCTGGCGTATCTACTTACCAGCAGGGCAATGTGCATCATGCCAAACCTTCGGGGTGTATCAACCCTGTAGGATGGGCATGATGCATGAATGCAGCCTTAGCTGTAGATCTACCAGGGCTGCATTCATGCATCATAACTATAAATGGGTATGATGTTTTACTATCAAAGCACCATGCAGCCCTTAAAGGGTTAATGTCGATAACCACGGAAACCTCTGTCTGACGTGAAGGCAGACTTCTCTTTCTGTTTTTGCCTTTGTCTGTTAGATCTGCTGTTATTGTCTCTGTACTGTGTTTTCTCTTTGTTAAAGCGCTGTCGCTTACTGCCTTGATGATGATCGTGTGAACCCTGACCACCACCCCCATATGAATTGGACTCCTTCCATTTCCGCTTCCGTTTATTGCCTCTGGATTCATTGAAGGACTGAGAATAACTCGAGTTGTCGTGACTATGATTCCAATTTTGGTGACCTTGTTTGTCACCACGACCTTGGCCTTTAGGCTTTGATCTCCGGAAGTCACCGGCGTGTTGTGCTTCCACACCACCTCTCGTTTGATATTTCTTTCCCTTCCCCTTCTCGTTATTTGCTGTTTGTTTTAGTGCCATTTGGTATTCAGCTTCAAACTTCTCGTTTTGGGTCTTTCGCTTCTTAGCTGGAGCTCGTCCCCGGGCAGCACCTTTTTCTGCATTTAGGGCATTTCTAACAAAAGCGCCATCAGTCAGCTTCTTTTGCTTCTTTGTTGGTGGTTTTCCTTGAGCGTTGCGCTCAAATGCCTTATTTTGCTTTTTGTCTTTTCGTCGCTCACTTCTTGTTAATCCTTTCTGACCTAAAAATGCAAGAAATCACCATACTTCATACATGTGTTTTAAGTTATTTTCAAGGGGCATATTAAAGATTGATCATAAATTTTCCAAGTCTTTTATATGAATGTTAGCCTGGCAAATACCGGTAACTCAACAGTGGTGCATTCATGCCTTATGCTGAACCTATGGCATTGATGCACTCCAAACCGTCAACCTGATACAGCAACATTGTTCTGGCAGCACTGCAGCCGTGCATCACAAAAAAAACTAATCTGACATGAATCTTAGAAGCATCACGTGGCCCTTAGAGGGTTAAAAAGGTGAATATGGTGGCTCACGTGTAACCCGCACCCTGACTTTGGGAATTTCCTATAAGCTACAATAAGCCTCTGGTTTGTATATAAGCCGCAGCACATAATGTAGAAGTTTACAGTATGTGATCCTTAGCACAGTGTATAAAAACCGCGGCTACGCAGATCTAACGATTACTGTCCCTTATAGAACCTTCATAAAAAGGAGTGAGCCTCATAAGTGGGGTCAAATTTTGTTCGATCATTGCTAAACTAGTCAAAATCATCTAAGTGCACCGTGTATGTCTGGCCGCAATGCACTGAGTGCGTCTTACATGCGGGCTGCGTCTTATACGTGAGGTAGGGCAGTGTGATTATGCTGACTTACCATGTAGGTTTGGAGCATCACGTGAGGTATTGGTTCCACTGTAGTAGGAGACAAAGGGTAGCTGGGGGAACCTGAACCTGTCCATGAAGTTCTCCTCACACTCCTACAATAAACACACCAATACTCTGTGATCTTACAATCTATCTTGAGGTTGGGGCTCAAAGGCGTTGAGATCTGACAGTAAGGAAGAATAGATTCGAATTCTTTGATGTCCTTTACTTTTGCCGGGTAAAATTTGTTGAAAATTTTATTTGCATCACGCCGTCTGTAATATTCTAAATGGTTTTATCTTTTAAACCATTTGGACTTCATGATGCATAAACGCGGTATAAATCAACAGTACTGCATTCATGCATTTTTTTAAACAAATTGGAGAGATGTAAAATGGGGGCGGGGGAAAAATAATAAATCAATCAAAATGCATGCACTTTTTGGATCTGACAGGGTTGGCATGTTCTGATAGGGAAGGAACTGAGCAGCATGTATTGGAGCATGATAGAGACAGCGATACATGAACCTGGAGGCATTTTGCTACCCTATAAGTGTTAAAACATAGATTTGCACCATGTGATCCATAAAGGGTTAAGAGATCTTATTTCACTTACATGACCCCAGTGACCCCGTGTGGCACAGTTGTAACAGAAGACACGTGTGTTCTGTTTCATCTCATCCTCGTTTAACGCTCCTGCCTCTGTCTGAAAACACAAGCAAATTTACATTGACTTTACTAACCATCAACCTATTGTGTGTGGAAATAAATAATATGCATATCATGACAACTGCTAGGGAGTCCACCCTCAAGCCTATAGTTCCACTTGTGGGGGTAAATAGCGCATCACCCATCTCCTGCATATATTGCTGCATTTTGCTCTTTTTTCTAATTCTTTAGTAAAATGCTGTGCTCTAGTCCCAGAGAGGTTTGAACAGCCAACCTATTGCATATAAGGCGAAAACTTAAAGCTGCTGACACAGTCCTGATATCAGAAAGTTTCAAAACTTAGAACTACTTGATGAATTTCTCTTTGTAAAAGCTCATTATTGTTTAGATTGGTCATGACTTTAAGGCTACTTGTAACTAACGAGGACAGATATGAGAGATGGACTTACCGTCATGTGGTATTGTCTCCATATATCTGAACAATCCTGTCAAGGAAAGAGTATGTACACTCGTTATTGCGTATTAATTTCGTATCATTCATTATCACTGGGTAAGTGTCTTTTGACCTGACTTAATGTTGTTTTAGTCCATCTCTTTAATGAGCTATAGTTTCAAGGTCTTTTACCATTTATTTCCTTTATAACGATTTACTATGGGTGAGAACAATAAAGATGAATAACGGCCTTAATTTCTCTCTATGGCGACAAACCATGGAATTATCAATACAGCTGTAAAATGAGATCTACCGTGCAATTCATTATTTCTCTACTACCGTAATCTTCCGCGTATAAGACGCGTCCTCTACACCAAACAAATGCCTTGTGCGTCTTATAGGATTTTCTGAAGTCCGGGGTGCGTCTTATACGAGGGGTAATTTTACTATAGAACAGTACTGGATTTACAAAATTGAGCCCTAAGAGGTGCGTCTTATACGCGAAAATGCTTCTGCTGAGTTTTGGGTGCGTCCTATACGCGCAACGCGTCTTCTACGCGGGAGATTACGGTACTATAGAAGAAACTTTTGAACCACAGCATAGCCTCTCACCTAAACTTGTATTTGTGATATTAAAGGAGAGAACATCGACATTTCTTTTAGCATTGTTTCATACCAGTAGTAGATTTCCTACCTCCTTTATGTGTCCCTGCATACCACACCGGTTACACCAAGCGTAGAGACTGCGCCGGGGTCGTTCACAGTCCTCCTTGCGGTGACCGACGCGTTGACAATTGAAGCAAACCGACATGGGACAGGTACGTGCCAGATGACCGTCCTCTCCACACATAAGACACACAGGAACTTTCTACCCAAGGGGAATTAACACAGATTCAATGAAGGAACGGTGTATGATAATGTAATGAAACGTGGTTTTGGAAGATCAAATTTTTGGGATGAAGTGATCAGGGAGGTTTAAGTTAATGATATATGTGAAGTTGAATTATGTAAAACCTGGCACACCCGGTATAACGTGTATCTCGTGGATAAGGCATGCCTTGGCATGAGATAATCCTTTAATGGTGAGCTATATCGGGCCTGTTTCAGTTAAGGCAGGTAAATTCATTTTGGGTTAATCAATTCAAGCCAGGAAATCTACCAGTACAATAATTCAAGTTTAAGTGCAGTCATTATGATTTTATCTCCAGTATAAATGGCTTGAGTAGGACATGCCTTATATTTTTCATATCATAGTTTTTGTCCATGTTTTTTAATTCGCAACAAGACACTTACTCTGGGTTTAGGGCAGATCTTGGACAGGTGGCCTTTCTCCTTACAATTGTGGCAGGTAACATCCAATTTACGGAAGTAGCGACCGATCGTTGGAGTCTTACCGCTAAACTTATCTGCGACCACCAAACTCCAGTCACACTCTGAATGATTGAATGGAAACATGTTTAAAACTGTAATACATGTAATGACTGTTACAATTCTAACCCTGTACAGTCTAAAGATGTAAGTGACTGAGCATAAAAATCCTGCAATCCTAAATCAGAACCCCTTGATTACATTTCTTGTATAGGAATATATAGTTTTTTTAAACTTGAAAAATCCCTCAAATCAGGGAAAACTGACTTATAAACTGCGAGGGTAAGACCCGGAGCAGGTAGGCAGCGAATCTCAGCTTTTCTAATATCATCTAACCACAAAATACAAAATCTACCGATACAAATATCTTGCTATGAAGGATGTCCACATTAAAATTGCAAATGTAACCAATGGAAACTGGCCTACCTCCAAGTGAAGTGTGCACATCGTCTATGGTCATGATATTATCATCCTCTAGGTCTAGATCATCTGGTGATACTGTATTAGCATGACTGGCAGAAAGCGGCTGTCGTCTTTGGACTGGCATCCGCACTCCAGTCATATTGGTTTGTATTTCCCCTATACTGGTGTTAGGTTGGAGATCTACTATAGAGTCATCACTACTGCTATCATCATCATCATCACTGCTATCTTCATCACTATCTGAACTCTCTTCCTGATCTTGTTTCCCCTCCTGCCCTCCCCCAGTGTCCACGGGGGGTTCAATCTGGCTAAGATCTAAGTCAGAGGAATCTAGGCAAATGGGGTTATTGGCTTTGCCTGGAGTATCGGAGTCTGATCCTGATATGCTATCGACAACGATCAAATCCTCAAGGAATACTTTTTTCTTTTTCTCAGAAGATAAGCCAGTTGATGAATCGGAGTCGTCAGAGTCCAGCTCCACGATCACACGTGAGGAAGTCTGGGTCTTCGGTGTACTGGCCTTGCTTATTGTTTTCTTCATATCCAATGATGCTAGCTTGTTTTCTGGATCCTCGCGATATATCAGTTGTGTCAGTTTAGATTTATTTAAACTTTGATTTACTTTACCCTTCTTCCCCTCTTCATCACTGACTTTTTTCTTTTTCTTCTCTGGTTTCGTTTGGGCTGGCTTACTTATGTCAAGCGATTTCTTCACCTTTTTCTCCTTCGACTTTGGCAGAATTTCTTCTGCAGGTGTTTCAATTGATAATTTACTCTTTGCTTTACTTGTGTTTACTGGAGTTTTTACATCATGCTCATTCCCCACCTTTGCTGGCCTGCCACCGAGTCCCCCAAGAAGTCGTTCCCTCCAGTTAACTTCATGTTCCTCCTGTACCTCAGGAATCTCCTCCTCCACCAAGACCTGGCTCACCTCTTGGTCAGTTAAATCCAAACTGGGATCATGATCAAAGTGAATCTGACTGTAGAGGGCGATTTCAAGTTCCGCTCTCTCTCGCGATGAGGTGGATTCGCCATCATCATTGTCGATGGAGTACTCATCTTCATTCTCATAGGACAGCAGGTTGTCTCTGTATTCCGCATAGTCACCCATCATTTTCGAGAGGTCTGGAAGGTTTCAAAAATAAATAAGCAAATGTCCACGACCAGTGAATAATTTTGCATCGTATTCACCGAGGTGAGGCTGTCCGTATTCAACGATGCCTTATAGGCAGAGTTGAATGCGGACAGGCCTCACCAAGGTGAATACGATGAAAAATTATTCACTGGAGTGGACATTTGCATTTATGCCATGGCCTAGGGGGTTATTTTGCTTTGAAATAAAGAAAAACTGCTCAGATATGTTGAAAATCCAAGATGGCGGACACCCATTGAATACAGACACATTGTATTCAATGCCCCCCATTGAATACGGCGGTTCTAGTACTAATCTATAGTGACATTCGTATCAGCCATGGCATAAATTTTCATTCCCAAATCTCTAGGGAGAATGGATTTAATGTGTATATAAAATAATCTGAGGGAGTTCACTTTTGGTGCACACACACACAAAACTTCACCAAAAACTACCTCCTTTATAAAAAAAAAAAATGACCACTACTTTTATTTGGTGGACAGGTAGATGGACAAGCTCATCTCAATGGTGGGCCCCTGGCGCTAGGGGCTTTGGCGCAACTGCAAAGAAACTCTAGCGAGTGGCCATCTTTTAACAAGAGGGTTATTGGTGTACTGGGGAGGAGACCTAAAATAATTCAGACCCCTCTTGGGAAGGGGGCATGAGAGAAAATTTCACCGTCTCTTGGGGTGGACAAATTTATCACTTTTCATTGAAAATTAGTGATGTCCCCGGCTCATGGGCAGGCTCGCCCCCTCCAGCCCGACAGAGTACGGGCTCGCTTCATACCTTCATCTGGGTGGATCGGCGCCCAGGCGGCGAGCTAGTTCTCCCAGCAGAGGCTCTACTATTCAGTATTGACCAAACATCAGTTGGGGAGTGAATACACTTCCAAGTTCAATTAGATTCTTATCTACATCAAAGGGGGCAATAAAACAATAAACTGGAATACACATCCAGTGAAAGGTAGAGGTGACCCCAGGCTATTGAACTGAGTATCAATAGCCGCTGGCCGAGGCTGGCTCATGGGCGGATGACATGTGGATCAGCGCAGGCCTTATCAGAATTAATACATTCCCATAGATAAGAGTCTTCCAGAACTAGGAAATGTACTAGAAAAGGGCGGTTATAAAACATTAGAAAAGATCTATTTATCACACAACAAATGCATTACAACTTTCATTTTGCATTACATACTTATTGCACTTTTTTCTAATCCCAATACCGGGAAGAACAGAAAAAAAATGTTACTTTTTCTAGCAGTAGCACATTGTCCATAATAAGTTGACCCTTTGCCAGGTCCCTAGGCATACACCTAGTGACCACAGTCCACAGTTCTTCCCCGAGAACCATGGTATCGTACAGAGTGATCCGGGATCAGCAGACAGTGCGAGTCCCCACATAACACTACATTGGCAGGTCTATCTAACTTGCATCTTTTAACATAGTACTAGTAATGCACAGGCTTTTTCACTGAAAACAGGTGAAATTATCTTGACATTCATGTCAGCACCGGATCAACATTGATTAAGTTATATAGTGTTTTTATATATACAATTTATCGCAGCAGGCTTGCTTGACGATTTGCAGTAGGTGTTTACCGATACCGTAGTAGCTGAGAAAGTTTTCTGTTATCATCATGGTTTTTGTAGTAGTCCACAAACTTCAGGTATTCCCCTTCAAAGCTTTCCCTGGCATTTTGTATTGATGGTACAGAACAAAATATGTTTCACATCTTGAGTTACATTACATTGAGAACAGATAGAACCCATTGGTTTCTTCCCTTTATAGCTTCTTGATGAGCTATCAAGTTCAAGGGTGCAGTTTGTATCAATGCGTAGTTTAGTTATATAGCTTCTAACAGTGGGTGAATATATGTGACTCAGGTATTCACTTTCTCCATATGGCTCATTTTGATCATCCTGACAAGTCTTAAGAACACTGCACCTTGCAGCATACTTTTCGTCATTGCCCTCTCAGGGGTGGGCATATCGCGAAGTGCTGGAGCAAACATACGAATCCGTGTAGCAATGCGTTTCAATGGGATTGGTGGGCAAATTAGTCTGAGAAAATTTTCAGCTTCTAGGTGTGGTAGGTGTGTTATAGGAATCTTAAGGGAAATTACTCGAGGAAAATTATCAGATTCTCTGTTCTAAACTTGGGTATTGTAGGGGATGGGGATCGAGGAGACATAGCAACAAAACATTTCAGGTTCTGCTGCTAGATAGGTTAGCGGAGTATGTCTTTGAAGATTTACCATAACCTCCCGCATAGAAGGCGCAGCTCGCGTAGAAGGCGCCCCCCCCCAACTCACGGGGGGAGGGAGGGGGGGGGGGGTTCACGTAGAAGGCGCCCCCCTGAGGGCAGATTTTTGCAGATTAGTACTGTTCTATAGTAAAAATACCCCCCTATAAGGCACACCCCAAACTCAAGGCAATGCCCCTCCCACATATAAGACCCAGCAGCATTTTGTTTGGCGTAGAAGACACGCCTTATACATGGGAGATTACGGTAGGTGAATATACACCAAGAAAATTTTGAGATTTTACCTTAAAATATCAGGTTGGCAAATTGCTGACAAAATTTTTCAAATATCACCTTTATAATTAAAATTAATGGGTATGCAGCATTTTCCAAGAAAATTGCAGATTCTATTGGTTTATGTTAAAAAAAAATTGGTTTGTTCTAGCTCATTTAGACAAAACATCTCCACATTACTCCAAGAAATCTAGCTCAAAGCATTTGTGCATTCTAGAAATTTAGGTGACAAACTGCTACAAGAAAATCTTCAGATTCTGTCTTTAAAATTACTGCCATCTTAATGTCTTTTTTGGAGGAATATTGCTTCAAGTAAATTTTCAGATACTTGCTTTAAAATCTGCCCCCCCCCCCCTCCTAAGAGGTGTCTGAATTTTTTTTTGTCCCCCCCCAAACCTGCCAACCCCCCCCCCCCGTTGTTAAAAAATGACCACTCCCTAAGGTGAAATTTTATCAGTGTTCTATATAATCATTTATGGGGATATTGGGCATTATTTTGAAAAGCTCATAACGTTGGTTCTAGTTGGAATATTTATGAAATTCTTTCAAATTGGGTGATAATTCAAAAGATCATAACTTTGGTTCTAGTAGGAATATTTACAAATTTTTTTTCAGATTCAGAAAGCCCAGATTATCCTCCTTGTCACTGTCACATTTATCAAGCTCTCTGTCGCACTTCTTTCGACATTGCGACAGCTGCCCACCCCTGCCTCTCAGAGCACAGTCCACAGTTTACAGGCCAGAGGGGTTGACCAAATTCTGAACCCCCTGGCCCGGGCCTAAAGGAGGTACATCAAACAATGCCTGCACCACTCCTCTGGGAGTGTCCATCATTTGTGACGCATTTTTTGTGACCCAACAAATTGCTGCACTGGAAATTAAACTGCACTGAAATTGGCATATTCTTACAAAACAAAGAATAAATGAACACATATAAGAAGTTATCTTGGTATTTCATGGCTTATTTTACCTATATGAAAATTTTTCGGGGAAATTGGTGCATTTCTAGACATTTTTGTAGATTTCTGAAGTGGATGACTGAAAAGGTCATCTAAATCAAGTTGTCCAAAATTAAAAAGTAGAATGAAACTAAAAGAAAGTAATAGTATGTTTCATGGCATTTCATATAAGGCCTAGTTTGTGCATGTGGACTGAATAGTACAGCTGGTGACTGCAAAAGAAATTCGAAAAATCACATTTTCCTGTGTGAAGGTGCGCAATGGTGATTTGGCAGTTTTAAAACCGTCACTGCATGACCCATGTACATCATACAGGTGTGACATTTACAATACCTGCTAAGATAAACTTGTTTTACAGGCTCCCCGACTTTGGGAGCAATTAGCTGATTTTTTACGATTTCCCGACCATGTGAACTTGCTACCACACAGGAAAAAATTATTTGACTGTGTCATCAAAATCTAGGTCATGAGCTAATGTTGGTCAAACATATAGGGTGGCCTGAAACTAGGTCAATAAGAAACCCATTAGATGTTAATGTTAGGGTCAAATACCAGTTGTTAGGTTATCAGAATGTCTACCTCTTCATATTTTACAGCGTCTGTTCCTATATATTTGATCCTATCAAAATCTAGGTCATGAACTAATGTAGGTCAGATATATAGGTCATGGGAAAATTAGGTCAAGGTAAAATTTCGTACAGGTAAACATCCAGGTCAGATAGCTTTTTATTTCATGCTGATATTGTGGTTCATTCCAATTGAATTGACATTTTACTAACTTACCTCCCTTTCATTTCTTCATTTATTATGGCTAATTGGCCCATTATTGGGATTCAGAAGGTCACAACAAATTGCCTGAATACTTAGGACAAAAATGTCAGATTTCTAGATACTAATTCTGTGATTCTGTGAGAACGAACTGAGATATCAACATGATTCCAAAAGATTTGAAATCCTTGCACTCTCCTGCACAACTAAGACACAGGGGTTTAGCTCTAACTCGATCATTATCTTAATTTTCATGTGATGTACCTAGCTAAAGGAGCGATGGTAAGCGGTGGCACTGATGTTGTGGAGGTGGAACTTTCAGAGTAGTTTCCCAAGCTCCCAGTAAATACTGGGTCCCTAGTATTATGTGGCGTTGGTCTTTGATATCTTAATTCTAGGACCTACCTACTTGTTGTGTATTGTTTTTGAAATGTAACACCATATGCCATGCCTTTGCTTTTTGTTACTTGATATCTGGGGCCCAGGAAGACTCAGTGGACATCAATTGCTGGGCCTCTGAATGAATATATCAGGGACCGGTTAGCTGGGTAGCCCGGGCCTAGACTGAGTTTCGTGGCTACGGGAGTGGCTAGCCCGGGCCCTCCCCAGTCATGGGGTCAAAAAAGTACTGACCCCCTCAAACCGACCAGCCCCCACCCCCATTGTTGTTGAAAAATGATCACTCCCTAAGTATGGTGGTTGATATTGAGATTGAGAAGGCAAAGGTGACTGAACTAGAAGTTGAAGCCTCTGAGTCTGAACAGACTGAAGGTATGGTGGTATACTGTGAGCGATAATAGGAGCAATACAGTGAAGACACGAGCACTATTTGAAGAGATGGGCATTGTGTCATACAAAGGCTAAGTAGGCAGAAAAAGTGAGGTGTTGATGATCTGGAAAACTTACCTTTAAGCATTCCATGCGTTCATTTAATCATGCCATAGAAAATTTCATTAGACTAAGTTTCACGTGTACGAATTTCGCAATTTTAGTACTCTCCTCATTCGCTAGAGGACGGACAAGAGATTTGAAGTTCAGCAATCTGACACAAGGAGGAGACACTGCGCACTTGGATAGTTGTGGATAAGGGCTAGCGTGCGTTCTCAGAAAGGCCACGTAGTCACGTGGTACAGCTTATCTAGTCACGTGATCTAGCATTAATCTCGATCCAGATAACTAAGGCCGTACAAACCATGATTACATACTCTAAACTATAATAGAACTAGAAACAATTAAAGGGCTAAGGATACTGTCCCTACGCCGTAGAACTACTTTTGCCAAAACTATTAGTTTATAAAAATTTGATCAAGGCTATTTGCTCTGACAGTGACGCTCGCGAGTCTGCACTACGAGGGCTTTCTGAGAATCACGATTTGCGGTGGAAGAAGTTGGAGCGACTACCGTAGTACCCTTTTAGAGATCTGGATCTTAGGGAGTGGTCATTATTTATCAACAGAGGGGGGTGGTGGGTTTTCGCGCGGATGCGCGGAAATTTTTTACGCCCCCCCCCTCGACAGCAGTCAAAATTTTTTGCGCCCCCCCCCCTTAGGGTTTACTCTAAAAGTGACAGGGAAGGAAAAGAACTCCGGGAAGTGTACTCTAACTTTCTAGCCAAGTAACTAAGGAAATAACCATAGCAACAATGTGGGGTAGCGACGTCCATGGCAACCACGTTGCTATGAAACAACTATAATCTCGATTCATTTTCTTCTAATGATCTAGATCTTTTCGGTATCCCGTTTTTCTTTCCTTGGTGGTTCCTTCCTCTTCTGTATTTTTTCCTCGTTTTGGATTAATGTGTTAGTGCACTTTCACCGGGTACTTCCTTTTCTAGCACTACACACAGAAGAACCCATCTCGAGGATATTGATTATGACGTCACAAATGTTCATCCATGACGTCATCAATCATTTCCCACCACGTGTTTGGGTTCTCCGTAGCAACACATTATAGACAAAAACAGAACAGCTGTAGATCTACAGGTAGGTTCACTTCACATTTTTTGTAAGTTTTAAGGTGTTTTAGACAATGATTCGCTAGATCTCCCCCAAGGGATTTATCTTTATGATCTATAGATTTGCTGGCTAAATCTAGATCTAAACTTACAGTTTAAAAATTGACGTCCACGTCAGGTTTCCGCCCCGTTTTTTTTTTTTTTTTTTTTTTTTTTTTTAGTTTTTATTAGTTAGGGAAAGTCCCTGTCATCAGGGGCCGGGCTTTGGTGAGTTTTTTTATTGTTTGTTTGGCCTAAGTCCAGCTCAGGGCACGGTCCCTAATTAAGCCTGGATTGTAGGGTATAATGTAACGAATCTGTTCAATATATTGACAGTTGTCGTATGCTAAATCTGGTCCATGCAAAATCTGGTCGCCAAAGTTTCATTATTTCTAAAATCCCACTTTGTCCAAATTATAATTCTAAGGCGTAGCCGTAGGGACAGTATCATTAGGGTTAGGTATTAATCAAATTCTATTAGATCTTGGAGGATGTTATCATGGTTCTTTACTTTCAAAAGTAAAAATGATTCGTTTCGAGGCTATCAAAAAAGTATCACTCTTTAAGCAGATAACTATCTGTTTGCATTGGATTATAGGGTAAGGGATATGTTTGGAGAATGAGCGACCATATTTCTCACGGACCAGAAAACGCATGCGACACCGGTAATACATACCTTTTTTAGGCACCCTGTCCACCCAAGAATATTAGGCCACACCAAAAAAATAAGTTGGTCTACGGATTTTGGTTTTGAAAAAAATGGTGCAAGCGAGCAATTTTTTTTTTTTTTTTAAGAATGTTGTGGCGTCCAATGGATTCCTTGCTGGGAAATTAAGGCAAGCGAACAAATTTTTTTAAAATTTTGACAAAGATCACAAAGAGAAAACGTGTAGAATCTGAAGCGAGCGAAATCCGTGGACACAATTTTTTTCAAAGAAAAAAAAAAATGTATTTCCGAAAATGGGGAGAGTGCGATCCGTAGACCAACTTATTTTTTTGGTGTGGCCTTACTGAACATTTTTTTTTTGTGGGGGGGAGGACAAAAATTTCAGGCCCTACTAAGGGAGTGATCATTTTTTAACAACAGGGGGGGCCGGTGGGTTTGAGGGGGGGGTCAGAATTTTTTCAACCCCTTGACCGGGGGGGGTCAGAATTTTTTCAATACCTCTGATGGGGGGGGTCAAAATAATTTCACCTGTTTTCAGTGGAAAACCCCGCGCGTTACTATAGGCTAAAAGGGGACGTCCGCGCGCGATTTTTGTCCCTTATGGGGGGGGTCGAAAAAATTTTACCCCCTCAAGAGGGGGGGGTCGAAATTTTTTTCGCACGTCCGCGCGCAAACCCACCAGCCCCCCCTGTTGTTAAAAAATGATCACTCCCTAAGAACGGCCCACCCGTGACTCAGACTCATCTCAGACGATACTCAGTCTACGCCCCCCCCCCTTAATTGTTGTACAAAATTGTACAGAACTAGTGAAAAAGACCGGGTAGTGACAGTAGTGGTGTAGCGAACCCTTTTAATACGTGCTGGGATCGCGCCGCCCTGTCTCCTTCACTCAAGGAATCAAGTGATGAATAGATAGATTGAAAGGGGTTGAACATTTTGTTACTTTGGCCCACCTTGGTTGATTACACCTTGTGTGATATCTTCCCTGCTTAAATATGATCCAACTACAATTGTTCAGGTTTACGCCCGGGGTTTACGCCTTTTTCTTTTCTTTTTTTTTTCTTTCGGGGGGGGGGGGGGGGGTACTGCACACAACCTACCAATGCATCCCACTGTGTGTGGGTCTGCCTACATTATGGCTCTAGACCCCTAAAATCGACATGGCGACATGAGCATTTTTTGGCCTAGTGACATGAGACATGGCCAATTCCTTAAAATCGACATGGGGACATGGCCATTCCTTAAAATTGACACAGGGACATAGCCATTTCTTAAAATCGACATGGTGACATGCCCATTTCTTAAAATCGACATAGGACATTGGGACCCCCCATCAAGGGCCCCTACATTGTTAGTGTGACCAGTGCCTATGTTAACAGAAAATTTGGAAAAAGGGAAGGAAAACACAGCTTTCTGAGTTTTCTCCCCTTTTCGGGTAGTTTGCACTTTCCGGGCCCCCTCAACTCAAATAGGGGTTAGGGTAAGGGTTAGGATTGGGTTAGTGTACACCTCGAGCAAGGTGGTCCGTAAACTGCAAGTGTCCTGGCTGGTGGGTTTAAGGGGGGGGGGGTTCAAAAAATTTTCGACCCCTTGACCAGGGCTCTGCCAGGGGAGATCAAAAATTTTCAGCCCCTCAGGGGAGGGGCTTAAAAGTTTTCACCTGTTTTCAGCAAAAAAAGCCCACATGGAACTATCCAATGGGCACTGTCTTATCCCAGAAGTTGGCGCATCCCAGAAGTTGGCGCATCCCATTAGTTGGCTGCGCATGCGCAGTCCCTGTTTCAGGGATGTAAGGGAGTGATCATTTTTTAACAACAGGGGGGGGGGGGGCTGGTGGGTTTGAGGGGGGGGGGGTCAGAATTTTTTTAACCCCTTGACCAGGGGGGGGTCAGAATTTTTTCAATACCTCTGATGGGGGGGTCAAAATAATTTCACCTGTTTTCAGTGGAAAACCCCGCGCGTTACTATAGGCTAAAAGGGGACGTTCGCGCGTGATTTTTGTGCCTTAAGGGGGGGGTCGAAAAAATTTTACCCCCTCGAGAGGGGGGGTCGAAATCTTTTTGCGTGCGTCCGCGCGCAAACCCACCAGCCCCCCCCCCCTGTTGTTAAAAAATGATCACTCCCTAAGTCTTCAGGGATTTCCCTGATTTCAGGGATTTTCATGTTCCAAAAACCTATACATTCCTATACAAAACCATTGATGTTTGTGGCTCACGGGCCACAAACATCATTGAAAATAAATAATTTTTTGAAAACATAAAAACCATGATTACATCCCTCTCTTCTTAATGATACTGTCCCTACGCCATAGAATTATGAAACATTTAAAGTTTGAATTAATTATTTTAAAATTTACGGCCAACTTCTGGAATGCTCAACTTTCAGGATACGACAGCGCATTTGCACGCAATTTAAAAATCGCTGGGTCAACATTTTTCACGGGTAAACCCACCAACGTGAAAGGCTGCACATTCACAGCCTGATCTTGTGATCTTCAATGACGTCATAGCTTCAAAATGCTAATGTAATCAATGCGGATAGATCGAGTGGTCCATGACGCGAGTTGGAGAGTTTAAGCAGGGACGGTTTAAGCTGAGACGTGGTTGAAGCAGGGACACGTTGTAGGCCCCCTATCTCTGTCTGAGACATCATTGAAAACAAATATTTCATTGAAAACGATTAAAACCATGATAACATCCCTCTCTTCTTTACAATTTGAATGTTATGGGTCTAGACCCCTAAAATCGACAGTGTGACATGGCCTTTTCTTAAAATCGACAAAGGACGTGGAGCTTCAAGGGACAAGGACATGGGTCAAAAAAGATAGTGACAGGAGACATGGACTTTTCTTAAAATCGACATGTGACATGGAGCTTAGTGACAAGGACAGAGGAAAATACAAATTTAGTGACATTTGACATGGGCTTTTCTTAAAATCGACAAGGGACATGGGGACCCCCCATCTAGACCCCCAATGTTAGCCCTAACCCTAGTGATACTGTCCCTACGCCGTAGAATCATGAAATGGGTAAAGATAGGACTCTGTCTCTGCTTAAACCGTCTCAGCTTAAACCTCTCTGTCCCTGCTTAAACTCTGTGACTCGCGTCATGAATACATGGATAGATCAGATATACGGCCAATTTTAGCCAATAATACACCTTCAGAGCCATGAGATAAAAATGTAAGATGATAATTGTGTTAGTAGAATAGCAGAGGGTATTTTCAGCCATTCTGCAACAATTCCTGTTATAGCAATGTGTATTTTTGCAGAGGCATTACTATTAATCTGAATTTTTATTTTCAAGTTAGGTCCATCTACACGGTCGACATTTGGGGGGGTTCCTTGGGTTTGTGACGTCAAAGAAGCAATCATGGGTATGTGGTCCGGCCTCCTCAGTGCAGCCGTTATGAAGAAGCATCCTTGTGTGAGTATATATCCTTCTACATTGATTTATTTCATTGACATAATGGAGTGGTCATTTTTTTAACAACGGGGGGGGGGGGAATTCTGCACATGCGCGGGGAAAAATTTTCTGCCGCTCTGAGGGGTCTGAAATTTTTCCGTCCCCCTTTTATTCTTTAGGGGCACGCGGGCTTTTTCACTCAAATGAGGCAAAAACTTTTTTGTCCCCCCCCCCCTAAGACAATAGTAAGAGGGGTCTGAAACTTTTTTTTTGTCCCCCCCCCCCAAACCCACCGCCCCCCCCCCCCCGTTGTTATAAAATGACCACTCCCTAATTTCACGGATAACCACTGGGTGTGTTTCAAACTGATTTCAACCAGGTGCAACTAGTATTAACGGTTGCCCTAATACATTTTGTTCATCAATTGATAGGACCATCGCTGAGATGGAGTGTACACTGATGTACACTTGCACAGTTTCAGGATTGTGCAGTAATATAAAGCACGAGTATACTATGGGAAACGATCAAACCATGATAACATCCCGCTCTTCTTATAGAATTTGAAAGAACAACAACCCTAGTGATACTGTCCCTATGACGTAGAACTACTTTTGCCAAAAAATTCGAGGCAATTTGTTTATTTGAAGACATGTGAAAGCCATGCAAACCACAAGTTTCGGCCTGAGATTGTACATCATACATCCTGAGAGTGTACACTCAATCTTGCTTTCATTTATCTATTTCCCTTTCAAATAATACACCTCACTCAACAAAACAATTATAAGAAAATTTAAAAAGAAAACAAACAAAAAAAAAACCGGCAAGGGGATAAGTGACAGGTAGCTATACTATAGCTCTGGTAATTTAAGCATTTTTTTTCTTTCTTTCTTTTCAAGCTAGCAAAAGAAAGTCACGTGACGGTGTGTGATAGTGCATTCCTCGTACTTGTAGCGGTATAAGTTGGATGGAACTTCGTAGCCCATTATAATTGTGTATTTCTTTGAAATACTCTGGAGTTTGGTTTACTTCCGTCTCTGACCGGCTAGAGAACAAGAAAGACTTTGATATGAAAAAAAAAAAAGAAAAAACACGGATAAACTTCACTTCTTCATCGATTTACTGCCTGACCGATTTAGCGTCACCATGTCCTATGTGACATGAGAATAGAATAATAAAAACAGAAAGGAAAAGAATCGGTAATACATGTACCTAACATAACAACCCACCCGCATTCCACGCCCCCCCCATCCCCTCCCCTGACATCTACCATAATCTCCCGCGTATAAGGCGCGTCTTATACGAGGGTTTTATTTCTCATTGGATCCACAAGGGGGACACCAAGACCTTTCTTTTGATATGTTACACTCCCATATAAGCTTATCTGCTGCATTTTTGAATTTTGAAAATCCATTCATTAGAACAAAATTTATGAATTTTATATTTTTTGACCATATTCTGAAACTCTGGGTGCGCCTTATATGCGGGATGCGCCTTATACGCGGGAGATTACGGTATTACTTTAGGACCTATCATGAATTGTCTCAGCAGAAGAAAAGGTGTTGGCATGGTTATGACGGTATACTTGTACAGGCCACAGGGCCTGATATGATTGTAGTTATATATATAAGCAAATGTCCATGACCAGGGAATAAATTTGCATCGTATTCACCGAGGTGAGGCTGTCCGTATTCAACGATGCCTTATAGGCAGAGTTGAATGCGGACAGGCCTCACTGAGGTGAATACGATGCAAATTTATTCCCTGGAATGGACATTTGCATTTATGTCATGGCCTAGGGGGTTATTTTGCCTTTGAATAAAGAAAAACAGCTCAGATCTGTTCAAAATCCAAGATGGCGGACACCCATTGAATACAGACACATTGTATTCAATGCCCCCCATTGAATACGGCGGTTCTAGTACTAATCTATAGTGACGGTCGTATCAGCCATGACATAAATATTTAGATGGCATCTCCACTGTAGAAAGATCCCATGAAGCTGGTGCAAATTGCCATGGTAATGGGTGTCGACCACTAAAGGGGGTCTAGACCTCTAAAATCGACAGTGTGACATGGCCTTTTCTTAAAATCGACAAGGGACATAGAGCTCTAGTGACAAGGACAGGGGAGAAAAAAAGATAATGACATGGGACATGGTCCTTTCTTAAAATCGACATGTGACGTGGAGCTAAGTGACAAGGACAGGTGAAATTACAAATTTAGTGACATGTGACATGGGCTTTTCTTAAAATCGACAAGTGACATGGGGACCCCCCCATCTAGACCCCCACTAAAATCGACATGGTGACATGGGCTATTTTAGGCTTAGTGACATGGGACATGAACAATTTCTTAAAATAGACATGGTTACATAACAATTTCTTAAAATCGACATAGTGACATGACCATTTCTTAAAATTGACATGGGGCCATTTTTTTTAAAATCGACATGTGCCATGGGGGACCCCCTATCCACACCCCCATAGTAAACGTATCCCACACATAGGCATCCACCACTCCCTCATGTCCCCATTACACTCAGCCTCCATCCATACCCGTACCGCCCCCTACCACGCTGAACCACTCCCTCATGACGTCACACGTTATACGTCACACTATGGCACACACGGATATCCAGGAATGGGTCCATACCAGTCACCACGTGGTGCACGGCGTCCGACCAATCAGCGACCAGTCCGCCTCCACTCTCCGAGCACCAGCTGGTCTACCCCTTTTTTTATGCATCTCCATCACTCTTAGCTCAGACCCCGGCTCAGACTCTTAGCTGAAACTCTGCTTGGAGAGTGAAACTAAGTTACGAAAGCGGCGTCTGAAACGCTGGAGGGAGCAGACACTAAGCACAGTCAGAGCGGCCATTTACACACACATCTGTACCACCGGTAAGTCCCACCTTTCCTTTTGAATGAAAATTTTCCTCTCAGACCAGTTCCACTTGAAATTCACACTTGTGGAGGTAATCTATGTGATAATGCTAACATTGGTTGTTCTTTTATGGTTGAAAACGACTGATTTCTGGCAGTTTTCATTCATTGAGTTTTGTCATGGTTCCCAGACGGTCTGCACTCGGTGTGACCGACCATGAGTGTAGCGGGGAGGCAGCAGTGGGGAGCGTTCTTGCCTGACCTTGCGTTTTTAGCTAGCTCACTAGCAGAGACTTCTAGCTGTATTTTACAGCTAGAAGGAAATGGTTTCCCAAAGTAGATTTTTTTTTTTTCATTTTCTACAATGATTTGTTATTTTGGAAAAGATGTTATTTCCCTTAACATACTCCAGTCTGTGTCCTTTGATGTGGGAATATCCGAAGTCATTTTATGTTAGAACATAGGGAGTGATCATTTTTTAACAATAGGGGGGGGGGGGCTGGTGGGTTTAAGGGGGGGGTCAGAATTTTTTCAACCCCTTGACCGGGGGGGGGGGGAAGTCATGGGAAGGATTTTCCCCTTTTTCTGATGCAACCTCCACCCATTCACTGCCTTATCACGGCTGTCACCAAAGCAAAACTAAAGCGCCAGAAAAGAATGTTCTGGAAGAGCTTTTATATATTTTGCATAGAACTAACTTTATTTTCCCTTTGTTTTCAGGGGATACATAAACAATCAACATGAACGGAGAAGTTATTTTCAAGTCTTCTCTCATGAAGAAGCATTACAGTGTAAGTTGAAATATATAATTTCTGAGTGAACTAAAATGCGTCTAAACTGCATTTCAGGTTACTAATAAATCTGATCTCACTTCTTTGATATGAATTATATTGTTTTCAAGTCGATACTAGTCTTGTAAATGTTGACTAGCTTGCTGTCAAATAATGTAAATTATGATATTTTTTGTTATGATTTTGCATTGTATATATTATATGTGCATACATTAAAAGGCAAATCATTTTTGGAGGACTTATGTTATTCGTTTAGATTGTAAGTGAGGTTTTGTAAATGTTCTGGAAAGTGTAGGTGAGAGGACATTTAGAACTTTGGCTTTGCTGTTATTCTTCCTGAAGGTTACACAAGGTCTCAATAATACTGTAAATAGGTCACCTAGACGCAGCTTACTTCTGACCTGCGTCCATTGCTATTGTGACATCATGTTACCTAACAACCACAGTAGCCAACAGTGAACCCTTTAGGCCTGGCATGTTGCCCCCAGTTTCACTACCTTTAGTGGTTAGCAATTCTTATCCACTGAATAATTCATTGCAATTTCTTACCCGTTCATATATCTCAGGGTAGAATATGGGAAAGATTATCTCTGAGTAGATTTTGGGGAGGAGGCTTACTGCACGACAGAGAGAGAGGGGGGGGGGGTATGATGTGGTTTAATACCACAGTCAATATAACATTACCTAACCTGCAGTCTAATCTGGATAAGGCACAATAATGTAGCCGTGTGTTTCATGCTCAGCCATGACCTACTACATTGTATATAACAACTGAAAAGGTAGCAGGGGTTGGGGCTTCATTATAAATTGGGAGGTCTGATAGGTAAATGCAGAACAAGAACAAAAGCTTAATGATATACATTGTAACAGGACTCAACAAACATTTTTGTTCAGACATTTAAAGCTACATTTGTATGGCCTGAGTGACCACTGGCCAGGCGATTGTATAATTTGTGGTGTGTACATAATGACCTGCTGGGATCCCGAATACCCCTCGGTGGTGACTGACAAAGTACAGTTTACCCTAGTATACAAAAAAAATCTTAATCTAGGTACTAGTAGGTAGACATGCACCAGCCCATATGCGTACAGGAAGCTGAAATATGTAGAGGTAGATAATTTAAATCTTTTTTTTTTTGTCATTATCCAGTTGTCAAAATCAAGGGGTGGGGTTGGGAGGGGTGGGGGGCAGAAGCGGTTATTTTTTAGACTAAGGTCAAGTCTATTTAGTCAGTTAGAGTAGAGGGCGTGGCCAAGTGTTCTGGCTTTGCACCATATACTCAGCTTGGCTGCCATTTACCCTCAAAATACTCAACAACAACAACACTCAGAAAATAGCTATACTCTTGGGGTAGATTGGATTGTGTACGTTCCAACTCCATGCAAATTGATATTTCGTTAAACTTAATATTTGGTCTTTTCGCACTATCGCATATGATTGGTTGGTTTCCCTTTCTTTGGAGGTATACATCAATAGACCTATTGTGAAACCCTTCCTTAGCAGTTGGTTGCAGACCAGTACAGAGAAATACTTACGCTTAGGTTCTCCAGGATCTAAGGGTGTGGCAAGAAATGTTAACTCTGCAGGTTCTCATACTCGAGGTGCGGCTTATAATAAGGCCACAAGGTGTGACTCATGGATGTAGTGTTTATACAATGTTTTATCTAACCACCTAAACCCCTTCTTTTTCACCCCCCCCCCCCTTGGGTGACCTCTACTCTAGGCTCTAGATAGTGTATATATAGCCAAAGGCTCACTGTACCAAATGACCTCTCATCACTCCATATATAGACATTGAAGTTACCAGCACTGTGTGCACTTTAAACAGTGGAAACTTCCGCTGGGTGAGTGTACTGTACGTCAGTACCCGTCATGACACGTAGTGCTCCAGTTCTGTAGAGGTCAGACGCTACAGAGGTCAAACCATGGCCCGAACGAGGCCACGTTATGTCGTCACACAAGGGATTCCCTTTAGGTGGAATACCCCCTGACGTCACAGCTCTCAGTGTAAACAGACACACGTGGGTGAACGTGACAGTTAGCACATGTATTTTAGATCAGTAGGCTTGGCCTGTGATGGACATGACCCAATGGGCCACCGTATTACACAGGGCTTAACATGGCTTAATACATGTGTTGTAGCATCAGAGATGTAAAGGGTATTTGTCTAGTTAGTATCCCATCACATGTCTGAATTTAAACCCTTCAAGAGCCATAGAGTGCATTAATGCATCTTGCCTCCCATTCAACCAAGGTCCTTTTCATTTCAACAGTGATGGAGAAGGAATAGATAAAGACATGTAATATATTTTTATATTGGCTCTTGAAATAAAGAATATTATGGTATGTAAACTAGTATGCTGAGTTGTTTTACCCCCCCCCCCTCCTCTAAAAGCATTTCAGTCCCATTTATAATCGTGTTGTATGTCTAAGACTATATTTGGAACCCGGCAGTGATATTATGGGAACCTGCTATAAGTATATATATATAAAAAAAGAAGTAGCAAAACACTGAGTAGATAAGCCAAAGTTAGACCAAAGTATCCTTTGGTGATTGGATAAGCAGGGTTAGTGCTAGCATGACGCATGGCAGACCAGGAAGCAGGCACATTAATCAGTGCTGCACGCCCACACAGACTGACTGCCTCACAAGGTGTCCTGCGTTCAAGGACAAAAGTCGTCTGCTCTCAGACTCTTCCTGTTTTCCCACCCTTTTACATTCATTGAGGATTTCTCCATGATCATGTACCGCTGAAACAACCAGACGACATTTGGCTTACACTGCATCTCCGCTTTTGCTATGTTGACAGTGAGTGGCCTAACAACGTCTACCGCCAGATAAGGATAAGACCATCCTCCCACCACCCTACTACCACCAAGGAACCCTCCCAGATAAGCCGACTACACCAGCTACTCGGTTAGGTTTCTACCAACGCCAAGGTTGGCGCGAAAAGGCACTGACACATCAAAGAGGAACAAGAGACGACATAATATTGTGGCAGTATTGATTTTAATATCATTACACCTGGTCAGATCACTGAGAAACAAGTACAAAGAGACGTCCCACAGAGGTCAAATTAACTAACACAAACAGCGCCATGTTGGGACCGGCGTCTTTTGGTGCCTCTGCACCGGAAGTAGCAGGACTGGAGGCTGTACAGAAGGCAGCACAAAAGGCACAGGTCCAGCGTCTCCGAAAGTTGGTCCTGCCCACAAAGATGTTCGTCTTCCAGGGCCCTTCTAATCTCTGCTTCTTTATGACCCGACCCTCGGGGGTAGGAGCCTGGCTGGTGTACTTGTAGCACAAGGAAAGGGCGGGGGAATTTGGAAATGTCGTCTGCTATGAGAAAACGTCATAAAAAACGAGGGAAATCAATAGAAAACAATGGGAAAAAAAGAGAGACTACAATAGGAACATTAACAAGACGACATTCTTGGACTTTTACTTTACAATAGGGACGTCACATATTGTATTGGAATACGATGACAATTTCGAAACTAACCTGACAAATTACATACCCGCACCTGAAATATTATATTGACAGTTTAGGGAGAACAGAGAGGGATTTCTGTTGTTGGTATATTCTCTGTGATAAGTGCTTAGGAATTACGTGATTTTAGTTTTGGTGCTATGTGCTCCAAATGAATCTAGCTCGGTGATAAGCTATGTGCTTAAGTTCCCGTGAACTGGGAGACCCTCATCTCATCATTAACATTAAACAACAATATTCATGAGTCACTGAACATTGTGTGAGACTGATATATTTACATGACCCAACACTGACCTACTCAATGACTTCAGAACTTGTGTTACTGAATTACACACATTGGCAGGAAGGATTATATAGGGACTGCGTGAAACTGAAAGTGTGTTCTATTTATATCTGTATAGAGAGAATGGTGAAGGCAGCGGTTACCATGGTAACATTATATATTTACAGCTCATCCCCACTGTGGCCATCTGCGGTGGCGCATGCGTCATGTGTGCAGCATACATCGGCTACATGGCTACCACTAAGCCTGACATCAGGTAAGCACTATTTTCCTACAATCTATGAAATCATGCCAAAAGAAAATTATACATTCATCTTCAGGCAATGTCTTGTAGAATTAATCTGGAAAATTACTCTAATCGCCAGACCTAAAGCATTATTACTGGTGTATTATTGAATGATGATGAAAAAAAAAAAAGACATATAAACTAAGAAAATTATGCTTAGAACTCATTTGTATATATCTAGTAGTACTAGATTTCAGAGTATTGTAGAATTGCATTAAGCTTTGCCATTCACTCTGTAGAGAATGCACTGTTCTGATACTGTAACCCCTTGGTCATAAGCCGATTTTTTTTTTCATGGACTTTAGATCAAAATCGCCGTTGCTGAAAGTCTACCCTTGGCTTATGACTCTAAATCGGCTTAATATTCAAGCATTTTATGTAAGTCTAAGTGGAGTTTGATGGTATATGTATTTTCACGTTCACGTCCTTTATTTCAGCTACATGCCATGGAACTATGGCACCCGAGGGCCCTACCAGAGCGTCAAGCCCACAGAAGTCCGCAAGGTAAATGTCCATTTCTTATATATCACGAATAGAAAGTTAGAAAAAAAAATACATGAGCAACCTAAACAGATCTAAGAAGGCCATCAAATTAGAACCTGGTTGAGTGGTTTACATGGATGCTGGGCAAATTAGGAATGCGTTTAGCTTTAAGCTGTCACTAAGAAGGCCATCAACCTCATATACACGTACATTCATGTGAAGTAAAAATATATATATATAGGGAGAAATTCTGAACCTCCATTCCCCGTCTTGTACTGTGACACCATCGGGGTTTGAGACTGTAGATGCTGTCCTTGTATTATTCTATATTCTTCTGTCATGATATTTTGCATCTATCTCTGTTTTCTATCTCCCTACAGTTGTGGAATATGCACAAGTTCACCCCCAACCCAGAGATCGAGGCCCTGAAGGCCGATGTGGCAGAGGCCTACAAGCCCAAGTAAATATAACCTGGTATCGCAGTCACACCCACCACCTGGTGGAGAAAAATGGAACTATTGACAATATCATTAAGACTCACCAATTGCTTGTATAAATAGCCACATCATTTCGACGCCCTCATGTCCTCGCGACACTTTCGAGCTGATGCTATGAACCAAATGCGAAACAAAGTTACCTTCTGAATTCCACACAAACTAAGTTCACTGTATTTTATCTGACTGATATTGATTTCATCGGGATGCTTTTATACGCGAGACCAAGACTGTGAACAACTGTGATAGATATTTAATACACTCAGGAGTGCATATTTGTTTTTGCATTTGTTCAAATAATATGTGTATTATATATTTATTTGGTTATCAACTCGATCACATTTCATCCATCTCAACATTATTGTACCAAAAGCTTTTCTCTAGAAGATGTAAACTACACTACAACGGTAATAAAACTAAATGGTGAAATCCAATTTTCTTGTCTAAGATTGTTATTTTCCATAATTTTCCCTATTAAGTACTACAAAATGCACAATTGTACTAGGCTCGAAAGGATTAATGTCTTATAGGTTCCCGAACCCACCCAGAAAAACAGGCTGACCTAAGAAAATCGGTAGGCCCAAAAATAAACAGTGTTTTAGGCTACCAGCCTATGCTTAGCAAAAAAAAAAAAAAAAGGAAAGGAAAGGGAAAAAAACTAAAAAATCTTCCTTCACTTATAAGAACTAAATTTTGGCGAATCCAAAATTTGTGGTATATGTTTGGGCCAATTCAAACTAGAAAATTTATGGGACCTACCCACAGGATTATAAGACACTTGATAGAAAGGGCTAATTGTAATATGTTTTGTCAGTTAGGCTATTGCCATGATCCATGTCCTAGGATGGTGATATGACAAACCCTGAATCTTTGCACCATTTCCTGTTCATACCTCACGTAAAAGGGGCACTATGAGTTAGATGAATTCCAAAGGATGCAGCTTGTTTCACGCTCATAAATACAAGCCTCACCTTATGTGGGAGGTATTACGGTAGTTGTTTTCATTGTAGAACCTTCATTATTTACCAGACAGATTATTGAGAGTATAAATCATACATGCAAACTCATTTTTTCTGAGCATGTCAGTGTCGCTCACAGTAACTCGTCCAAATCCAACAATAATATTTCATTTGAACATTTATATGGGGGCCCTTTGTAAAATTTTGATCTGAGGGTATCAGGCACCCCCGAAAAAGTATGGGAGTGCACCATTCGGCTTCTAGATACATATATCGAAAAAAAAAATCCTGGGAAGGTACAAAATCTGTTGCACTTTTAAGGGCTCCGGTTTTTTTCTCGTCCATAGTTTGCATGTACGATAATTCAAATACCAAAAGGTATGCCGCAATTTCCCCCAGCAGATAAATTCAACACGTTTACTATAAATTAACTGATATTTTATTCCTGTACAATCATAGAGAAGATAATTGGCAGTGCAGTGTGTATTTACAAGTATACAAAGTTATCAATGATCGTAATTGAAAGACATTGGTTATATATTTGTTTATACACAAAGAGTATAGTTCGTCTGCCGAACCTGTTTAGATAGATACAAAAAGAAAGTGATTTCAAAGAAGACATGTGCCGTTTTCTGAGCTTCGACAAAACCTGAGTTAACATTTCTTTACAACCACAGACTACTTTTGATTCAAAATATCTTTTTCTAAATTTAACATCTGATGTTTTCATGGGGAGAGGTATTCATGACGATAAAGACAACACACACACACACACACATATATATATATATATATATATATATATATATATATATATATATATATATATATATATATATATATATATATATATATTACGTTCCTTAAAGAACTAAATGTGAGTGTCAATATTGTAGCTATCACAATTTCCTGGGCTATCACAGGTATTTATGCATTATCTTCACGTGTCTTTGAGGTGGAATTACACCAGTGTATTAATCAGCATGTTGGCAAGGGATGACAATAATTCTGAAAGCACCTTCAATGTTCCTGAACCCGGACTACCAGTCTGAGTTAATCAGATTATAGTTTGTCCTAGTCAGCCAATGCACAAATCTATAGTTTGTCCTATGCTGCCAATGCTGTGTAAATTCATAGATGGCTGTCTCTGGACTTCTAGTATATCAATCAACACGCCAACAGTCATTTCTGTTCTACATTGTTGTACATATGGGCATGATAGGGTGGTCAGGGACAATACTAGACATCTATCCCTGTTCGTGTGAGTGGCATCGTCTGCAAGGAATAAATGTGAAAAGGAATTAGTTAAAGAGAGGTCTTTTCCACTAAGGTAAAACATAAAACCAAACATCTTTATAATCAATTTAGATATGACAAACTGAGGTATCATGCATTATAAACATTTCTAAGAAACATGAGATGTATATTATAGATGTAGACTCTAATTGTTGGAATTGGGTAGAAAGAGAATTAAATGTTGATGTATGCAGGCACCCACAGTCTATATCAAGAGCCCAGACGTCCATTTAGACCGTTTAGATGCAGCTGTCAATACAAACCTTGAGGTCAGTGAGGTGGAAGGGTACTTGGATGATTTCAGTGCCATGTTCCACTAAGAGGTAACCACGTTTTGATGATGCACCCACGACCTTGATTTCATGGCCCTTAGGTAGCCGTGGGCAAGATGGACTCTCTGCAAAATGAAGAATGTGTTGTTATGTGCAATGTGGGAATTTGCGCAGTTTAGAAATATTTCAGGAAGGATGATTATTCCCATTAAGCAAGTTGATTCAAAGATATATATATATATATATATATATATATATATATATATATATATATATATATATATATATATATATATATATATATATATGTATGTATGTATGTGTGTGTGTGTGTGTGTGTAAAATACAAGTTGTGTTTTATTGTTTATCCCCCCCCCCCAAGGTGTAATGGCTCCTTTGTGTCGTCCCATACATCACACCCCTAAGATATAGGTCTGAATAAAAAAGCTGTGAGCCAAACACTTCCAGGTGATAAACAGTAAGCTCTGGAGCAGGTAGAGTTTACCTGTGGTTCTTTATAACTGAGCTACCCAGTAATACAATGATCTGGCCCCGTCTGTAGGCCTGTATAAAATTATAGTGTCAAAATGTGAGTTCCGTTAAAATATTTCTAAACTGCGCAACCTAGGAGGGGGCAATTCCAAAATTGCGCAAAATTAGTGAGGGGCAATTCCGGAACTGTGCATATTCCCACTTGGCACATGACAGTATCAATGTGTTTCTAAGAAGGAAAATGGAAATGAGTTTATGCTGAAATCTTTATATACGTTGATAAACATTTCTAGAATTTTAGAGTCAGAAGAGAATTAGGATATGGCATATATTTTGTGAACTATTAAGGTTGAGTGGCCTTTTCTAGATATTGGATATTGCCGCCCCTCTGAGAGTGTATCAGCCCTGTAGGGTCAGCATGATGCATTTAAGAACAAGAGAAGCTGCATTCAAGCATCATAACGACCAATGAGCATGATACATGAAGTACTAATCGGTCCCCGGGGGGGCACTCTCTATGTAAGGTATACACATATGTGCGGCTGGCAAGGGTACTTTTTCAAGGAAAAGTCCCTAGCAAGCCTCCTGTTTCAGCCACAAAAATATCCCTAGCAAGGGTCTACTATTGAGCAAAAGTCCCTAGCAAGGGTCAACTTTCAGCAAAATACCCTGATTTACGCAGGAAATTTCGAAATTTTCTTGGACATAAGCACAGTTTTCATGAAAATAGCATAAACCAAATTCAATTTTCTCTCCAATCACTGTAAATTTAAGACATTTTGAAACAAATCTAGGATTATTGAGTCAAAAGTGCCCTAACAAGGGTAGGCTTTCAAAGAAAAACCCCGCGAACGAGTGCCCTAGTAAGGGTAAGGGTTGTCGTGGGTTCAGCCACACACCTGTATAAAAAAAAAAATTGAAGTGCCCCCCCTTTACAAGGTTCATATAATTATGAGGACACCGCATTACTCACCCTGGTAGTTTTCTCTCATGATACGTATTTGAGGGTAGCCCAGTTTCATGTTGCCCTTCACCGTGTACGTCCTACTGGCAGGTACTGGAGGAGGATGACTTTCAGCTGTATTGAAGGTCACATGAAGGTCATTAGGGGCTTTACCATTAGCCTCTATATGTGCATTAGACCTGGACGTAGGGTCCTGACCATTGGCCCTTTTCACTGTATTGTCCTTGTAATACTTTTCATTGTTGCTGGTGATGTGTTCTGTACCATTCATTGGGTGAGACCCTGGATGGGGACGGGCTAATTGAGGATTACTACGACCGTTATAAGAGTTCCTATCAGCTCCAGGCTTACTGGAGGAGACTCCATTTGTCCTAATTTGTCCATTATAAACCCCAGCAGGGTTCTGGCTACTTCTACTGGAGAGAGCAGCATCATGTGGTTGGGGATTATGACTGTTTTGCTGCTGAGGTAGATTGGAACCAGAACCATTGCTGGTCTGTGAACTGTGACTATACCTGGACCCTTGGCCATTATGGAGATGTCTTTGTGTCTGTGCCTGTTGGGAGTGTGATTGCTGATTATGTGATTGTTGGGGATGTGGCTTTTGGGTATGAGATTGTTGGGTGTGTGGATGTCGGTTAAGTGATTGTGTGTTACTTTGTTGTGGGAGACTATTCCTGAACTCTGTGTGACTACTATAGCTCCTTTGGCGTGGTGGATTATGTTGCCTTTGAAACTCGGCATGTGATATATAATGTCTTTCCGATGATCTACTCCTTGGTCTTTGATTACACACATCTGCTGAGGTCGGCCTCCCTTGTCTTGTATCACCATGGAAACTATACCTCCCTGGTCCCAAAGGCTGATGGGAAATCCCCCTATCAGCAAAGTCATGTGACCATTGTCGGCGATGACCATTGGTTGACATTTGAGTACCATGGTTACCATTTTTTGTCCCTTGGTACACAGGGTCCCCCTGGTAAGTAGTAGAGGTACCACTATTGTAAGCAGGGTGCCCATTGGTCCCCTGTGTCCTGGAGGGGGGTTGGCCCTTAGGGCCTGACTGACCATACAGGTAGTCATGACTACCATACTGACTACCCTTTTGGTCAGCGTTCAGTCGGGGGTCGTTTTGTGGATGAGATCCAGTGACATAGACCTGCTGAGATAACAACGAGAGAAAATCAGTGGTCATTTATTGTTGTAATGAAAAACCTTCCAAGCATCACAACTGCAAGTTACCCTAATCAGAAGTAGCAGTGTCATTGACATTCAATTTATTTCGATGTTGAATATCATTATTTTGGTCTTGATATTTCAGGGGCGTAGGAAGCAAATTTTTATTGGGGGGGGGCAGGGGTCTCCGTTGGGGGGGCTGCTATATCTTTATATAGGGAACCTCCTAATTATTGGGGTCCTAGGCCCCCTGCACCCCCTTTCCTACGCCCCTGTATTTCAATTATATCGATTATTCATAACCAGACTGAAATGGCCAGTATATGAGCTTTCTAACAGTGGGAAAGAATTTCTCAGATACTCCAATTACGAGGTAAATTAGAGCCATTTATAGATTCTCTTTATATATTCAAATACTTTATTTTAAATAATCCTATTGTATATTATCATTTCATGTGGCCTTAGGTGATTAGACATGACACCTTTGACCATAATTTCGGTTCTAATAGGAATATTTACAAAATTCTTTCAGATTTATACTAGAGTCTAGTTGGAACATATAATTGTATCGATACAATGGTTTTATCGATGCGATAATCGTAATTTCGTAAATCACGATGTATCGATTTGGTGTGTATCGATGACACTCCTAATCAGAAGTGTATAAAAGTTAATTCAAAAGTCACAATTTGTCTTCAGGTAGAGGGTTATGTACATCCTAGTTGCAGAAATGGACGCCACTTGACTCTTTTTTCAATATTATCATCAATGACATAAGCATACAAAACTTAAGACTCCTATAGAGAGAGATGTATATAATAACGTTTGCCATAGACCGGAAGACACATTAAAGATATCATTATTGGGAATATTATTTTCCTCTATGATAGGATGGAAGGTCTGTAATGTGAATTTTTTTTTAATTGCTCACAACAACAATACAGAATATGCTGTGGTCTACACGATTATTTCCGACAGAGCATCCTTCATAAGTGTAATAAATGGTGTTACAATAAATCTCAAAATGTGTTCGCAGCTATTACATTAGACTTACAACCGATACAACCATTCTTTGGCTGCATAGTGCAGACTCTCAACAATTAACTAACCTATGTACAAGATATACAGATGAATGAATGGTTACACAAAGTTTGTCTATCATATTCCACTACATCTGCTATGGCGATCTTCATAATTATACTGACCACATTTCCTCTGTATGAGTTTGAGGCCTGCTGCAGACGTTGTTCATCCTCCAGTTTCTGCAGAGCTGCTCCCTCTAGTAATGAATTCCGTCTGTAAGGCAATGGTGACGCATCAGTGGTGTGTGATTATAACACAATGCTTTAAGGGGTTGACTAACATGTGGATGTTTTGTAGATGTACATATCTCAAATTGATTGGCTGGTGTTTTCGATATAGTTTCAAAGATAACTAAACAATGCAGGAAGTGCTTTATACGGGGATATTAACCCCTCAAGAGCCCCACAGTGTTTCACTGAGTATTGTGTCCACTGATTGTGATAATGTGCCTTATGGCAGCCCTTGCGAGCACTAATTCAGTGCTGGACATTGGTGATGCAAGATGCGTGAATGCAGCCCTGGTGAGTAATTCGCAAGGACTACGTCCATGCATCATGCTGACTCTGCGAGGTTGATAGACTACCGGAGGATCAGCATGATGTTCCAATGAAGTGCTGACAAGCAGACTTGCTAGCACTTCATTGGTGCATAATGCTGATTGATGGACATGAGGCATTCCATTATTCCTGCATCACTGTCCATTAAAGGGTGAGGTGTATACTCGGGCATACCGTATGTGCTTTCTGATTGGCTGACGATCCCGTTTCCGGAGGAGAAGTTGCCGTTTCAAAGTCGGCCATTTCTTCTGACACATTCGCTGCCGCCATTTTGATTGGACCACGGTAGCCGCCTGGTTTCTCCTCCTATCTCTCAGCTCTTCTAACAATTGTCGACATCCTTCACTACAATAAAATGTCCTGTTATGAACAATACTATGGTAATGTGGAAGTGAGATTGCCTTAGATTAACCTGGTATATTGGAAATGGAATTATCATTGTAAAATGACTGCTATAGGCCACTTACTATGTTAGAACTCTTTTATGAAAATGATATATAGATGGGTCTCTGTTTAGAATCAATAGTTACCTTAGGAATATGTGTTTCTTGCCCAAGGCCCAATGGGCATTAGAAGAGAGGACTCCGGATTCATCTACGGCTTTTAACAACATATCCAAAATCAACTGAAATGAGAGAATAAACTTGGCTGTAGAATATGGGGACCTACTATGAAAGTACTGACATGCGCCAGTGGACCAAAAGGCAATCTGTAAACCAAGGAAAGTAGGCCGGAAACTATTGCTTTGATTCACTAAACTTCGGCCCTGATTGCTTTTGATAAATAAAGAAGGGGATGACCAGCATGAATGGTGTGATGCTAACTTGATGTAGCTACAATGGCATGCTACCGTGGCATCCAAAGGGCTACAAACTTTACTTTCATTTCTATTGAGCAGGTGTAATCTCTATAACATCTCCCTTACCTTGGACTCCTCATAATTCTTGTCAGTTCTGCTACTCTTTTCTTTTAGCAATATGTGGTAGCGATTGTTGAACATGCGGTAACGCAACCGATGAGGAAATCCTAAAATGATGTTAAGCGGGCATTTTATCTCTGAGAACAATATAAAATATATGACATAGGTCTAGTATTATTTTGATCAAATCAACATTACTGTTATGAGATCTTATGTCGAAATTAATTTATCATGAAATAGAATGTATAAAGCAATGCCAATTAATAGTTGGAGCTAGAAAAATTGATGGCCAGTTTATAGTAATGATTGATTAAGGTTTTAGGCTCCAGATGGCGTACCTGCTGCCATGAGGTGCAGTGTCTCTAACAGTTGGAGAGCCCTCAGCTGCTGCTTGACCACCTCTCGCTCAAACAACTCTCTCTGGTGATTCACATTAGACTGAAATAAAAAAAAAAAACATCTTTAAGTAACTGAACCTGAGAACGCTTTGTAATAAGACTTGGTTCAAAAATACTACCCCACGGCTGTATGTGCTCTCATGTTAAGGGCCAATCATAACTGATTATTCTATGCTTGGATTTCCGATACTACTTAGCTTTATTCCTGTTCTTAGCTAGTCACCCCTGGTTCTTAACCTTTTTTCCCTATGCTGCTTATAATAAGCTGCTCTGATACTCTTGACAAGTTATCCCTGAGCCTGTGCCCCGCTTCCCTATACTACTTACAATATTAGCTGGTTAGCCAGTCACCCCTAAGTATGACCCTTGTTTCCCTATACTACTTACAGAATGAGTTGCTGAGCAGACCCTGAGTCTATGTCTATTCCCTATACTACTTATGACGTCATCCCTGGTCCTGTGCCATGTTTCCCTATACTAATTACAGAAGGAGTTGCTCAACAAACCCTGGCGCTGTATATCAATTCCCTATACTACTTGAGTAAGCTCTGGTTCTGAGCCTTGTTTCCTTATACTGCTTTCAGAGAGCTGCTCGGCCAAGTTTATGTCTTAATTCCTTTAAATACACTACTTACGAGAGTCACTCCTGGCTCGTTGCCTTGTTTCTCTATACTACTCACGCCCTACTTGTTCCAATGTAATTCAACCATCCTGACTCCCTCATTATGTCAAGGTGAATATCGTAGTTCCATAGAGAAAGCACTGAACCCCCGTATTGCACCCCTGCGTTGAATAACCGGCGCCAAATCCACACCATGACGTCATAGGTCTATCACGCATGCGCAGCATTTTTGAAACATAGACATTCAAAATGGCGGCGGTCAGGATTTCACGAAGACGATGGGTAAATAAGGGTTTAATTTCAATCTTATTGATGAAATATTGATTAATTATCAACCCAAACACCTTGACATAAAGGTGGAATGATGACCAAAACAGTATTCCTGTTTCTTCACTCGCATGTCCTGCCCGCTCCGCACTCGGCCTACCGGCCTCGTGCTGAACGGGCAGGACACGCTCGTGAAGAAATGGTCAGCTCAAACTGCTCATCGTTCACCTTTACCATTATATCCTACTAGCACCATAACTGTTTTCCTATTATTATCTGTCTTTTATTTGAATTCTTTTATACAACGAGTTGATAAAGCAATACTTTGGGGCTCACGGATAGTTTCTGATGACAAATATCAAGGTGGTTACACAGATGTAGATTAACTCACCTTGATACACCTGATGAAGTGAGGCCTGGAGGACACCAGTAACTGTAGGATACCGTCAAGCTTACTGTGGAAGTCAGATGACAGTGAACCCTTCATGTCCCTGTAGGTAAGAATACACATGCATCATAAACAGGTCAAACAAGTAATAGACAGTCTTCAAGATGTTTCATGGCCATCGAAGGTGGAATGATGACCAAAACAGCATTGGTGGTGTTACTTGCAACAAATGCATAATATGCCAACTGTAACGGGGTTAATGCATCTCTGATTGATCATCATCTATGATTGATCATCATGACCATAAGGACCAACGAGAGGAATTTTAAGACGCCAGAAAAGAGTTAAGGGATTATTCTACATTATTTATACAATTTGAAAGCGGAATAAATATTTGATAAAGCATAAAGGTTATTCATACTTTGTATAATGACAGGAATATCAACAAAACTAGCTTACCCATTTCTCTCAATCACAGGACTGGGTGAAATTCTGTACACAGCACCTTTGGGTCCACCTCCATCCTCTGAGAATACAGCTCAGAATTAATCCCACAGAATCAATATTCACAGTGTAGCTCGGTTAAATTCTCATCTTTAGTAATAGAAATCTTTGGTATTTCCAAGCCCACATCTTAATCGATCAATTGAAGAAGAGGAATCCAAATGAATTAAGAAGATTGCTTTACACCAGAGGCATGTTCAGGAAAAAAAATGAATGAGCATCTACCAATAGTTTGTCCATATACACAAATACTGTACTATAACTGTATTATACTCTTATATTCTATTATACTCATGTTTCCTATCATTATTGTTAGGCAAACTAGGCTATGTGTATGTACCCTGTATAGCCTTGATCTCCTGTGAGAAGAGATGACTAGCAAACCCAAAACTACAGTTCTGTTTGGTGAAGGTAGAAATGATGTCATCCGGGAGCTGGTTCCGGTTTGATGTCAGCAGGTCCTTAGCGTCATATGTGATGTCACCACAGAAATGACGGATACCAAAACTGTGACTACTCTGAATGGTTGGTTCAAAGAACCTGAAAGGAAAGAGAAAATAGCAGTTCGAATGTTTCAGAAACAAAAATTGCAATTGTATTATTGTGGTGAAACTTCATATGTGTAGAGGCAAGGAGAAAGGGTGCTCTGCGCTAAAAGTCAACTTTAAAATTCAGATCACTAGCTTTACAGTGATATATTGCATGAGAAGATACTCCTGTTAGTTTTGGAGGAATAGCTTGCTAAATATGGTTAGGTATAACCATTTTGTAAATGTCAATAGGCCCTACATCTCCATGGTCATCAGATACAACTATAATTAGCATAATTTATACTAATTAGCTAAATTAGCATAAATTTTTATTCTTTTGCCCATAACTATTGATCTAGAAATGATATTTTCATTCTGTTTTCACCATAGTGGACCTTGTGAAACGTTCCTTCAAATAGGGTGATGGATTTTCTTATTTAGAATGAATATCATGTTTCCATTGCAACAGAAATCAACAAAAATGCCTATTTTGGCCAAAAAACATTCTTTTTAATGCCAAATATGGAACCTTTCCCCCAAAAATAGAACGTTTTATCAAAAATCTTTAAATTCTCCACAAAAAAGTAGCCTATAGCAGTTTTAGGCATATTTTTCATATTCTAGCCCATAGTGGTGCCCCCTGGTGGCTAAAAAAGGTACCAAATCCCGCAGGAACCCCCATTTCTGCTTGCTGGCTCACATATACACCTCCCTCCCTCCCTCATGAGGGACCCTTTGGCCCTTTCAAAATTGAAGACATCTTGTCCTTAGCCCTAGGGAACGTCATGCATTTGGAAACAAGGTTTTCACTGGTGCAATGATACAAATCCTTCATAAAGATTTTAATGGTTAATCAAACACCCACCTCTTGTTCCTGGAGTGCTGGATGTGCACCTTCTGGAGGAATGTCTCAGGGCAGCCCCTCTGTAGCCCACACTCTGCATCTAACAGACTCAGGACCCCAACCCTGGGTGAGGAGAGCAGCTCAATGGTAGGAGCATTGTCAGCATAGGTGATATCTATGTCTGCAGTAATGGCCTCCTCAGCACACGCCTCCTCTGCTGCCCTGAACATGTGCGTGTTATAGAAGTGTTGCAGTGTCTCACTGCATAGGTTCACACTGAGCTGCTCGAAGTGGTTGGTCTGGATGGGAGAGAGGTTGACAAGGGGTGGAGTAAGTTAGAGGTACAGCTGTATTAAGCTTTTTAATGGGAACGATACGTTAGTTTGGTTTATGAGGATGGCATAGCTGATCTGATTACATGATATAACTAGTGTCATAATTAGCATGGTTGATAAATCTGAATGGTGAAGAAGATATCAATGTCTGATTCAATGGGAAAAAAGATTCATCACATTACGGCCGTGTAAGCATAAATTTAGTGATAATACGATATCGCAGAAAAGAAAAATTCATTGCAGGATATTTGTTTTTGTATTTACCTGGAGTTTTTCAAATCCAAACATATCCAGGACCCCTATGAAGCTCTCCATCTGTGACGTCATCACACCCTGACCGGAACCACGCGATATGCAGGATCGTGACAGTAACCCCTCCTGGTTGGAGCCATCTGAAAATAAAACTTACTTTTATGCCAGTGTGCTCTCCATATCACGCAATCAGGACACTTTGATATCATAATCTGAATAAATATCTTGACCGGTCTAGGATAGGGCCTATATACTTTATTAAGCGTATCTAAAATACATTCGTGAGCTGACCCATGGAGGCAAAGATGAGGATATAAATGTCTCACTGAAATTGTAATTATACTTGAATAAGCCAGGGAATATTTCCCATTATATAGAAAAAGACACATTATTATGCCCCTTTGTCAGATCGAAATAAAAATAGAAAAATGACAAAAGATATAAGGGATACCTACCATTATTGCCAGAGTCTCCACTGTCGGTGCTATTGGCACAGTTGACGATCAGACGCTTGGTGTTATTGGCACGTTTTATTATGGCTGCCACCAGTCGACAGTATAGTGCCTTGGCCAATGCATCCCGGGCATGGTTAGCCTGCAAAGAGACGCATCAGGAGATTACAAATTTGCAATAGTTCATTTTTTATGGATATGAATAGAAGTCATTGTTATGATGACGGATCTCTTTCATTTCGCTGAGCCAACAACGAGGAATTGTTTCTACATATATCCAAAAGCATTATTTTCATGTGAATGGGTAGGTGAAACAATTTGATTCCCATGCAGAAGGCATACCTTTTCACCAAGATTCTGAACCACATGTTCCTATTCGTCTATCCGGTCTCTTAATAAACAGATTCTATTAGTGTTCTAAATAAACCACCAGTTCTTGAAAGCTTACCGTTTGTGGATCAACAAGGGCCTTGAAGATCTGCCCTCGGGCTCGGCGTGTCCTGGAGGTTAGCCCTCGGTACAGACTAGCTGTGGTTACCCCCAGTAAGGCCGCCACCGACTGGAGCTCTGGTTGTTATAAAAAATCATGCTATCAGATGGATGGGTATCTACGCAGGTCCATAGGAAAAACAACATTTATCAGCATTGTTAGATTGAGGAAGACATGAGGTTATGTTAATTATACCGCATCCACATCTCACTGTAAATGGCAGAAACACAGACTGGAAGACATAAGGTTATCGTATAATCCATCCACGTTTTACTGTAAATGGCAGAAACACAGACTGGAAGACATTAGGTTATCGTATAATCCATCCACGTTTTACTGTAAATGGCAGAAACACAGACTGAAAGACATAAGGTTATCGTATAATCCATCCAAGTTTTACTGTAAATGGCAGAAACACAGACTGGAAGACATTAGGTGATCGTATAATCCATCCACGTTTTACTGTAAATGGCAGAAACACAGACTGGAAGACATAAGGTTATCGTATAATCCATCCAAGTTTTACTGTAAATGGCAGAAACACAGACTGGAAGACATTAGGTGATCGTATAATCCATCCACGTTTTACTGTAAATGGCAGAAACACTGACCGCTACAAATACTCTGTTTTGTAGATATTTTACGTAATGTCGCTAGCACATACCACAATGAAAACTTAAAGTTTGGGGCCAGTAAATCAATTGTAGATATCCGCAATTCACCTTGATTGTTTTGTTAAGAGAGAAAATGAGGTCCACATTTGTAGGTACCTGTAAGAATCTGTACACCAAGAGATCTTTCCTAAAGCATAGTTACATAAACGACTATGACACAGAAGCAATGTGGTTTAATAACCTACCTTGGTCCCCCTCTACCTGTAGTTCCAGGCCAGGTCCTTCTACGAACTCCAGGTTTCCTAACAGTAGTATGGCTGACAGGGCCCTCATGATATCTGCAAACGGGATCCCCAGCACGGACAGGGCATTCTGTGAACAACAAGAAACGGCAGATGTTGATTACCTATTTTGCACAGTCAGAGAGGAAAGACGCCCCAAACAGTGGCGTGTGGGAAATGCTTTCTGGTTGGCCGCACATATTGAAGAAAGTAAATAGAATGTAAATAGATAGATTCATTTAACCAATAAAAAGGACTGGAAAATAGGAGTATTCGTTATCAACACATATTTACAAAAGGCCAGCTCTTTGGACTGATGATGCACCAATGCAGTGCCAGCGGTAGCTTTCCAGTTCTGTGTTAATGCAAAATTAATATGTGATGGCCCTCTATGTTATATTTCCCCTTTAAGCGGTTAACCCTGTAAGGGCCGATAATGCATTAATGCATCATGCCTATTGGCCGTCATGATGCATGAATGCAGCCCCGGTGAGTAACGCATCAAAGCTACATTCAAGCATCATGCTGACCCTCCAGGATAGAGTCCCGGAGTGAGTGAGTAATAGATGTTTAACGCCATTTCGACAGCTAAGGTCATATTCATGGCAAGATCTACATTACACAATTTCACAGGGGAATGTGTCAGTGCCCGCGCATATGTGCACCACACACATCCCGAGGGGATAGGAAAGAGGAGAAACAGACCCTTTTAAGTGGGCTAGGGAAGCCCGTAGAGTCCCGAAGGGTCAGCATGATGCTCTAATGAAGTGCTAGCCAGCAGTCTCGCCAGTACTTCATTGGTGCATCGCGATAACCAATGGGCATGATGCACTCCTGCATCAGCGGCCCTTAAAGCATTAGGGTTAATTATTTGACTGCAGGGGTGGGGTGGGAGGGGCAGAGGTCACGCCCTATAAATACTGACATGATTAAGCCACACGCCATTTTCTTCACATAAAGGCTCAATTATCCAATCCAGTAATAACCTTAACGGTCCTCTTATAATTACATGTCAAACAATTATTCCAATAGGGAAATTATGGTGCTGTTGCACTCGTTGCTTTTTTATGAATCATGTTATGCTTTCTTGAATCTATAGACATTATATCTACAATTATGGGTCACGGTTAGCTTCAGCTGTCAATAAGTTATTAACAAAATTAGATTTTAAGAATCATTATAATTCATGAAACGCCATTTTCTGTCCGTTCTATGTCTTTTATTTCACATTCTCCTTTGCCTATACATCAGGGGCGTAGGAAAAGGGGGGGCCAGGGGGGCCTGGGCCCCCCAATCATGAAGGAGGTGGGGCCTGAGTATGTCTGGGCCCCCCCCAAAATTTGCCAAGAATTCATAATAAATTGAACAAGAAACTAAAACTTTGTATTTCAAATTGGATTAATATAATAACGGGATAGGGAAATGGGGTTCTGGACCCCAAATCAGATCCAAAATTCATTAAAAATTACATTTCTCTACAAATTTTATATAGGTATGTATAGGGGCTATTGCACTTGAGCCGGAAATTCAAGGTGTCGAGGTTGGGCCCCCGCTGGGCCCCTCCAATGAAGATTTGCTTCCTACGCCTCTGCTATACATGTAGCATTTAATATCTGAAGGAAGCCCATGTATGACACTTACAAAGGTCTTGGTAAACACGGAAAAAATACAGCGAATAATTATATGCTTTCATTAGTGAATCAACTTGACAAATCAACGTGAAACATGGAGATAATTATGCCTTACTTAGAGTATTGATATCTGTATTGGCCTCACCTTCCATGCTATGAAGTGTTCCCTGTCACGTGAGTCGTCCTGTGTGACGTCACCAGAGGACAGGAAGTTGAGTGTATGGCTGCTGTGTCCGGTCAGGTGGTATTTGGCTGCCACAGAAAATACATTAATTCAATAATCATTCATTGATTCATATTCATTTATAATTTCATACTCTAATAACAAGAAAAATGTTGCAAGGACCACAGCTAGGAGTTGCCACTCTGCGGCCGACATGTGACGTCATGGCGGACGTATGACGTCACAAATTGCGTCACAAGGTGACCGTGATGTCACTGACAAACCGAAAACATAATGAAGTTGCTACGGTCGCTGCGCTCCCGGCCGCTACGCGGCAAGCAACTCCAAAAAATTATTTTAAGCAGCACGTGAGTGCACCATGAGCTAAACCATATCTTTCTAAAAACTGCCTTGGCCCGTTATTTACCCCTCTAACCACCCAACTGGCAATTCTCATCATCTGCAGTTGTGTTATCATCCCGAAAATAACGTAATAATGGTGAAATTTTCTTGAACTATTTGTTGTATGAAATTACAACTTTACCTCTGTCCTCCATAGATAGCCCAGCCAGCATTTGGTAAAATATGTGGAAATTCTTTTCATTTGGCTGTGGTCTGACAACTCTTGCCTGGAATTGTAGAGAAGGAGCTATGATGAAACACAATAATTACAATTTTACCAAAATAATGTTATCATACTCATGTGGATATGAAGGATCTTATTCCTAGCTGTGAAATAGAGGAATTGTACCCTTACTGAAGGTAATAAAATCAATTATTTTATTTACCTGGTCAATAAAATAGCAGTGTATCTTTGTCCTGTAGATGGCGCCATCAGAGATGTCATTCTCAATCATATATCCCTGAAAAATATACGTCTACTTGTCAGAATAATCAATTGATGGGTTCCAATCCCCCATAACCTCGACCAGCATTATGATGGTTCAATAAGATCTGAACAGATTCCTTTATGACACATTTAAGTTTATTAGGTCCATCTTGTTGTCTGCATAGATATCCAAATTTGGCTTCAAGAGGAGAAAAAAGGGACTTAAGTCATTGAACAGCATATTTAGCATAACTGAATAACCTAGATTTTGTGACACAAAATTATTTTTAATTGGCTGAATAGGGATAAAAACAAAAACAGGAAAATGGGGAAAAATAGTAGGACCCAACTTACCATCCTGGAGGAGTGTTGGTTCTGGGAGGTGGCAGCACTACCCAGTGCCCGGAGGACGGTTAGTGCAGCCTGGAGGTGTTTGAAGGCATCAGTCTCTGCCCCTCCCCCTACCACGTCAAATAGCCGCCTGAGCAGCACCATGGAGGCATGGGTCTTACCACTGCCACTTACACCACTGTAATCAAGCACAATCAGCATTAAGGCATTGCACTATGATCTATAATGCATGGAACCCTGGAGAACATCTCGCTACTGCTGTATTCATGCATCATGCCTAACATATAGGGCTAAGCACCAGAAAACTTGATCATTAATTCTATTAAAGATATGGTACAACTACCCACTCTGCTTTTTATATGATGTGTTATTTAATAGGTGATGGTTCCATGTAGCAGCCTTTAGACAATGCCATGCCATTGTCCCATATCGCAATTCTCATTATCTTGACAACATGAAATGTCACTCTGACCTGGTCGATCGTCTTAACTTTTGATTAGGACACTGGGCATATTAGGTAACCAAAAAGAAGTCTGATGAGAAGACCACAACATTTTCAGGTAATGCTTCCTTTGATTTTTTAAAAAAAGCTAATCATTAAAACACTAACTTTAAGAGTAGAGTCTGTGACATTCCTGTCTCCATCTGCTGTCTGGTAGCCTCATGTAGCATACGTTGTAGATGGTTGTCACCAGAGGTCGTGGTCGTCTCACTGATGGGGTTAGGTAGGGGGCTCAGGGTGAGGGGGTTCACCAATACCAGTAACGGACCAATGTGTGTCTGTGGAATAAAGAGAAATAAAAAGCTATATGATGAGTATTATACTTCCAAACTTGCTGTTATGTAAACAAAGGTTCTGATAATCAATTTTTAATACTAATGATCATAATAGACCTGTAGTATAGTGTTCTAAATTCAGTGTGTATATGCCTTATTATGTAACACTATCACCAAGCAGTTGTCATACAATCTGGTAGAATGACACATTCTGAATGTGTACCAAAATTATGCATAGCATAAAGATAAGACAATGCATAGCAGGTGTGTATGTGTGTTTGTATATCTCTTTACATGTAGCACATAGTCTTTGTACACATAATCTATGTGACCCTTTTACAGGTGACCAGGGATACAGAAGAACAGGTGGACTCCCGCCAGGTGGGGCTAATTAAGGTAAATTGGAGACCATTCTCTGTTCACTAACCTGTCCCTGTATGTACAGGAGATGGGGACCTTCATCAGCAAAACCTGTCTCCTACTTAACCCTTCGAGGGCCTGATGTTGCCTAAATGTTGATGGTATTGACTTTTGTTATGATGCTCCAATGCAATCCTTGCGAGTCTACTACTACAAGCCAGCATTGCATTGGGGCATCAGCCCAAACTCCCCAAGGGCCTATGGGAGTTACCCGCTATATATCTGTCCATATCTGGACATCATGATGTCAGATGGACATGAAGGCTGAGGCATCATGTAGTCTTGACAAGGTTAACCCCTTCAGGGTGTGTTTCTGGGGTCAGACCAGGTAATTGGTGAGAGTAGGAATTACAGAGGGTAGCGGGGCTTTAGCAGTATGCTGGTAGTGTTATAGAAATTGGATACATTCACGCAGACATCTCTCTTTTTTCCCTGTCGTCTTGAGTTATCACTTTTCAAAATTGACCACCTGTCTGAACTGAAGCAGTAACCCCATGCACTGTTTAGATGGTTGGCCTGCCTGTCGATGTCTGCGCCTCTGACTCTGTCTACCTCTCTGTCTGTCTGCCTCTATCCTTCCCCCTCTCTCTCTCTGTTTATCGGTCTCTCTCTCTCTCTCTCTCTCTCTCTCTCTCTCTCCCTCTCTCTCTCTCTCTCTCTCTCTCTCTCTCTCTCTCTCTCTCTATCTATCTCTCTCTCTCGGATGGTCTACCTCTGTCTCTTTTTTAAGCCTTGTCTGTCTCCCATTTACTAATTACTTGCAGTTTTCAATGTCAGCTGGGTGAAATCGGATCTGACTACTTTATCATAAACCACACTTAAAAAAGGCCGAACGAACTTGCGAGTCTAATGTTAATCTAATGAATTATGGAAGAAAGCCATCAATTTAGATCATGATCTGCTTCCATGCAATGGTGGAAAAGATAGGAAGTCAGAAGATCCTAGGCCCTGCTTGCACATGCACTAATCCAGTAGGCTCGGTATGATCTACATAAACCCAGCAGTAGTGAGTTCACGTGATGGGCTACTGGCTAGGACTGCGTTGATGTACCACAACAAAAAAAGGACTTCATGCAATAAAGAACGGTGGGACTCCTAAGGGGGTAATTGAGATGGGATATCTCATTGAACATCTGTTGCTCCATTAACTTCTCAGACTAGATTTTCTGCCTCTCTGATCATACTGGACAGCAATATAGGGCCTAACATAGACGTTCTATAAATGGTATTAGACAAAACACAAAGGGAATAAATGAAATAGAAGTGAGAGAAAGTGGAGTGTTGCTGGATAAAAACATTTGACGACACTTAGGGATATTTACAGCTATTTGAAGAAGACCTCTTTATGTCACATTGTCCTCTAAGGGGACGTGAGTAGACTGCATCTTTTTTCTGTCGATTGCAAACTGGTTACCACCTCATATAATACCATAAAACCAGTCCTCAGTAATAAAACTATCATTCGATCCTCAAACATCTGCCTATCATATACACACCGCAAGAAATGGTGTTTAGATCCTAAACATAATTCTAAGCATATTCTTGCAACGTTTTGGTAATCACATTAACCTTCTAAACATGTTTAGCCAAACAATATGCTTAGATTAAGTGTTTAGATATCTAGATGTTTAGGTTTAGAATTTTTCTTCATCTTTTTTTTCATTAACCTTCTGGGGGACATCAGCATGTATTTCCAAGAGCAAAGTCTCTAAAGATTTCAGCCACAGGTAAAAAAATATATGTATACACTGCATTAGAATGACATGAGAAAGTGCAACATCTTGACAGGGAGGACATTGCTTTATGCGTTGCAAAATACCATGAAAATAGGTGTCAACCATGGAACCTGTTGATTAGTTTGCACTAATTATGCTGGTGTAAGGCGAATTTAGTCAATTCTCTATTGCTTTTTCTATTCTGATGATATTCAATGAAATGACACCATGTTTAACATGTGGTTTAAGGAAATTTTGCCACAGCAATTGATTGGGATTGTGTACAGAATGTCCATTTAAAGGTAGTGCTGCTACCTGGTGTGTGATTGATATCCAAGTATCTAAACATTTAGATGTTTAAATCTAAACACCTAGTATTCAATATGTTTTAACTCTAAACATATAGACATGGTTAGCAAAAATGTTTCGGTGTTTAAAAGAAAAGTGTTCAATTCCTAAATGTGTGGTCGATGAGACACCTAACTGACCTATATTTTTAGATTTTAAACGTGTTTAGACCTAAACATGTTTAAAATCTAAACACTATTTTTGCAGTGCAGACATCCTATCTTTTATCAGTGTATTATTTTTTTATTCACTCAGTTATAACCGAACATCGAATTTGGTATCATTTTCAATCATGTCTTACACAGATCGGCAATTGAATACTATTTGTAAGCCCCTGAAGAGGAACAAACCCTTTCCAAAAAGGTAAATGATAATTATCTTTCTGATTTTAAACACCTCCATTAAGGGATAGGTTATTGCATGCAGTACTAATTCCCAAGGGTTAAGTCCAGGTGTTAACCTGCTGAGGTAGGTGTGAAGTGTCCCTCTCTGTGCCCCATAGTGCACACACCTGGGCGGCACATCATCAAAGCATTCTCACCTGAACACAGATCACCATCTGTGGTCACAGGTACATCATTAATCATCCCACCCCAGCTCCTCCTTCTCCATGATCCACTGTTCTACTTATCTACCGCTCTATCTTCGGGAGCCATGAAGGGACATGCTGATAAGATGGACTATATATCTCAGTGGTTTTATATCAAGGTGCAGACACTAACCTCAGGGGAGGGAGGTGTGTTAGTTGATTAGTGCTGTTCTGACAGGTCACATTCTCAGAAAACGTGAAAGGGAGTAGGATCACGAATCCCTTCTTGGCTCCCGTACCTATCACCCTTATATCTATTAACAGTACCAATACCCCTTTACTTCCTGCCCTGCTGTGGCCTACACTTGATTCACGGGTTGTACCCTTGTAGTTGCACATGGGTACAGACCCCCTCTGTGTGGGCTATGCCATGTCTGATATCAGCATTTACGCATAGAATAGAATAGAAAGTAGAATATTATTTATCAATCTGATTTTTTTTGGTGAAAATTTAGATGATAATATCGCAATACCTACAATTCATATTTGTCCCCTACTAGTAGCTTCGATTGAGTTACAGGCTACCCGCACTCCCTCTTCCATTCAATTCCTTGGATCCATTGTTAGCTAAGACAGGAGATTTGGATCTCCCTCTTATGATTTTTTATGTATTTGGATTCAAATACTCGGATCATTTGCCCCCTTTGACCCTTTTCTTGCATTTTTTAAAACATTCATGATGCCGACCTTTTCAGGTGGGAATCAATCCTGTAAGGTTTGCATGATACATTCATGCACTATCTGGTACTTAAAGGGTAACCTGAAGTATTGGGGGCATTTCAGGACCGCACACATTGCCCTTCTTCACACTCAAGGTCATGTTAAAGCCCTTTAGGGTGTCAGTGGCCTCCTGTGGTGCTAGGTCCGTATGCTGACAATGGGGATAGGCCCTAGATTATCACCACATGTCAGTTCTACATGGACCACATGTTGACTCACTCTCTTTTTACAGGTTACATATGTGCATACTTAGTAAACTACTCCTTTAAAACACCAACAATTCATACGTATTTTGTCGACAACTTTTCCTTCTGAGCAGAAATACAAGTCATTTCTATTGCTCCGGAACCCTTGGTGAGTTACCTCGAGATAAAAAGGTTAATTGGACATAAATCAGCAGGCTATGAATTGCATTCTGATAACGTTTCAACTAAAGGTTAATCTGTAACCTGCATTGTTTTTCCTTTGCAGCATAATATATTTATCCTTACACTAACGCTCAAAATCTCATACGCGCTAATTCCTATTTTGAATACCACTGAGGGAGAGAGGGTCAACAACATGCTCTTTTAGATTCACGCTTGAGGAAAAAGAGCAACTAATATACGTGTCGATTGTTAAAGCAGCTTTTTCAAACTTGGGCCTCAACAGGGGTAAAATCAGAACATTCTCCAGAAAATTGTGTCATGAGAGAGTTGACAGCTGCAGGGTTAGTAATCACGGTATAATGATATAGTGTCAGTCTCTCGGTACAACGGTCACGTCACTATTTTACTGTACACACCTTAAGATTGGCGTGTCAGGATCATGGCAGGTCATTTACTGGAAGAGTTAAAATTACACCCATCGCCTGATGTATTGGACCTGACTGTGTCCCACATGTATATGTCCGGGACAGGACACATCTTTGAGGTCGATTCTTAGGGGCCAACATTTGGCAGGGAGCTGGCATGGAGACCTCTGGACCCAGTTGAGAAGTCAATTTCCTTGATTTATGTTCTGTTTTGTTGTAGACTGATGAAATTGTGCCATAGAGTGGCGCATCAAAATTTTGTGAAATATTTAAGAATCCCTAAGCTTAATTATCAAGCCTTGCATGGCCAAATGTATATTTCAATTTCAGTGTATCAATCCTTGAGAGTCTCCAATCTTCATCAACTCTACACCATATGTTTCTATTCACCCTCTCCTTTATCTGTGGGTAGTCCTCTAAATGTGAATGCAGTGTGCCTAAGCTCCTGAGAAGGCCCATCTTTTATTATACCTCTGCTATATCCAATCTCACCCCATGCCGGAACCCAGCTGGGTCCCTTCTGGTACCAACAATACCTCCTTCTGACCAATGGCCCAACTCATGCTTAGGACTGAACAATTGTGGGCCCGAGCCCAACCAATGTCCAGACTTAATTAGATTTACCTGGACATCTCTGACCACCTACTGCTAATCACAGCTGGGTATGAAGTATCTACATTCCAGACAAACGGACTCTTAACCATTTAAAAGAGACATAATACCCGAATGTCCATGTTCATTGATTGACATGCATGATAAAGCATGCAGTACTGCTTTTTTCATTTGTAAATCTATCAACCCTGTTGGGATTGACATATTCCCACTATTGAATCTAACAGGGATCCTCGTAAAACTGAACAGTGAACCACCATAATTATATAGTTTCTGCAATGAAGCCCAAGATGGCAGTATGGGTGGTGCAAGGAATTCCCATCAAAGTAACAATGGATCTCTTTGGGGCAAGGATTTTGCCATTATTTCGACAACAACTTCTTTTACAGTGTAGGCTATGCATCATGATGACAAAAAGGATACTAATTGGGTGAGTGACTAAGACATGCTTACACAGATAAAAAATCCAAGTTAGTAGATACTAATTTAATCTAGACAAAACTACTGATTAGGCAAAATACCCAACATGTTAGTAAAATCTTCCTAACATATTAGTAGTATCAACTAACCTATTCAGGCAAGCTGACTTGACTCAGCCAAGAGAGAAAAAATTGTCATTTTTGTCTAAGGGGTAGTAGATTTCTTCACACCAGGTGGCAGTGTGGTTTGCATGAGGATTTTTCTAGCAAATGTATGTCACGGGAAAGCCTCTGAATGTGAAAATCATGGCACTTTCAATGACTATTGACACGATAAAGCCTGTACTTCAACCTGGCATAGGATTTAACAGAATACACCTAATAAGTTAGCGTGTTATTGAAGGAGCAAGGTAGAAGAATGGAAACACCTTTTCTGTGGAAATTCAAATTACTCATATATCCACATCTGTGGCCTTATGACAAACCAAGAGCAACTTAGTTCAGTGGTTGTAAATGAAAATGATGTGAGGCATTGAACTTGCTTCCAAAATGGAGAGGCTCTGTTCTGGGTTGTCTTACAACTATGTGCAGTTAACACTAAGCATTTCAATTAAGATAAAAGAAATGCTATATTGCTTGAAAGTCTATGTAGTTAGTGAAAAATTCTAAGGCAAGTTAGGAGAAATCAGGCAAGTCAGGCATTTTCCCTAAGGGTTAGGCATAAACTCCCTAGAAAACTTTAGTGGTTTGGCGATGTTCAAACTCCCAACTTGGGTTATATATAACTCATATATATTCAGAATTTCTTTTGCGAGTAACGCCATTTAGACAGTTATGGTTATATCAATGGTGAGAAAACTACATCACATAATTTCAGATGAATGTGTTTGTGCCCGCACATATTATACACTCATGTGCATATTCATTACATCAACACAATCTTGTGACTTTGCAAGAGTTAACTAACATCCTCAATCCCCGATGATAGCTTTGGGTTTTAAATGGTCTTTGCATCCTCATAATTCATCCTTTTATTGCCCACTGCTTTTCAAAAACATAAGAGGGTTGGTTCAAATGTGTAAACTATCACGCAATACCTTTAGTACCCACTATTTAATCTCCAACAAGCAGCTGCTAGTCCTTTGTATGAACTAAGGACGTGTGAATAGCCAATTAAGAGATCTATTCAATTAGAGACATTTATGGAATTGCTAAATTTATCTGATTTTGTATAGATGCAATTTTAAACTACAGGTGTGTTCAGGTTAACTGATAATGGGTTAAGCAGGTGCAATAACTCCACATTTGTACCTCTCCTTTTTAACCCCTTCACGACTGTATGATACCTCCATGTTTATGAATGCCCATTTGTCTAGATGTATAGTGCTGGTTTACGAGCAATCCCTCATCCCTCCATTGGTGCCTCTATAACAGCGAGAGTATCAACCACATGAGTTCAAAATTGGTTGGTTAATTGCTCTGGGTTTTCTTCATGCCATACGATGACAAATGGGGACAATGATTCAAAGTAGTATGCAGCCTTTAAATGGTTAACCACCATCCATTGATGGCCTTACCCAGGTATGAATCAGTGTCAGGCCCCTACATCACAGTAACACCATTGTAAGTAACACTAATCTCATCCCTCAATGTACCATCATACATCAGCTTCCTAATTGGGAGGGAATGGAAATGAAATATTTGCTTACACCGTGGGTGGTATTTCATTTTAAAACGCCATAACAATAGATCTGTTCTCCTCTTATTGTATTGCAGCAGGTATGGAGGCTCTGCTGGGGTAAAGGTATTGGTGGTAATTGTGTTTATGAAATAGAGCTGCAAGGTGAGTAGGGATGGTGTTATTACCATTGGATTTTACCTATTGCCTCCCTTCTATTTGTTTTATTTTTCATAGCAACTACTCTAGCCTAAATCTGCCCCAACAGATGCCTTTATCTTAAAAATGGGATTCAATGTGTGATGTGTATATAGGGTGGATAGTTTTTTCTTCATTTGTCTCCTTAACCACACTTCTGCAGTGCCTTAAAATCTGGTATCACATTTTTATACCTGTCCTTAGATCTAGAGTCTTATACACCCGCTTTTACAAGACCTTCAAGTGTCTGGCCTGGCACTTTCTATTACTGTCATATCCATGGTCCCCTTAGCAGGACTTTGCATGGAGGTAAGGCCTTGAGTAAAGACTTTGGTGCCCTGTGCAGGTACCTACATCAATGGATGCCCCATCCTAGAGAGGTTCTAGCCTTGCAATTTTTTTATACTTTCCCTAGTTACCCCAAGGGGTAAAAAGTCCTTGATTCCGAGACGTTCGCTCACTAATAGCAGGCAAGGGCAGGTCTACGTCAGTTCATGCCCTGTCCTAATGGGACCTCTCTCCAGGCCTCAACACATCCTCTAAAATAGAAATAACTCTCTCCCTCCATTGTCCCCCCCACTTACACTGCATTACCCAACACAGGCTGGATAACGTCAAACCTTGGTCAGGGGTCAATTCAAACGAGCTTGTTTCGGTCAGGGTCCGCACGGTGCCCCATTGTGCCACCCTGCAGGACGGTGCTGAGGGCCGCAGGTAATGGGTATACTGACTCTTTAAAGGCGGTATACCGCCTCCAGGTGTAACTGCTGTGTTAGTATGATGCACCAATGCAGTGCTGGTGAGTCTACTAGCCAACACTAGTTGCATCGGTGCATCATGCATTTATGCACATACTGAATGAACTCACCAGGGTTGCATTGATGTATCATGACTACAAATGTGTTGAAACATTTGAGGTCCATTAAGGTTTAAGGTTTCAAATGAGTCTAAGCTTGTTTAATCTCTCCTGCACAAAGATGGACCGATAATCGGTTTAGTACTCGATCCTAGCATAGAGGAAAGATGGGTGGATTTTCTGGTGGAGGTTTTGCTGAAAGGGATGTATTATGGTATTGTATAGTAGGTGTTGGCGTTAGGGTTTGGTGTTGTGTGTGGGTCATGATGGCCCTGATCTTCTTGGGGTGGAGACTATTTATTGCACACAAAAAAAAAGAGAATTTGAGTTACATACTATAGTTATTCATTGCACAAAGCAACTGGTTTATACTGGTCAATGGGTAAGAAATCCTAGAGATCAGTCCATCACAAAACCTCGATATGGCCCTTAAAGTGAAATAGCAACTCTAATCAAACTTTTAAACACGTCCAAAGATCCATTTATTACTTGAAGATGCAATGTCTACTTCACGAAATTGGACAAATTATTGCCTTACTTCTCTCTGGAAACATTGAAACTAAATGTTGATTGAAGCCCTTTAAACAAATATTGGTGGTAAAAGTTACCCTATTTATTATTTGTGCTGATCGAATAGCCTTGCCAGTATTTAGTATGATATGGGTCTTCATTGATGCATGGCTCATGAATGAATGCTGCATTTCTATCATCCTTTGCACCTACAAATGGAAGGGACCTCATCCGTCTTCTGATGCCTCACCCACTCTTTCTACACCATTTACAGACAAATTAATCCCAGGTATTCCACGAACCACATCAATACTTCCACACCACATATTAATCACACTTAGATCTTCATACTCCCAAAGACGTGGCAGTGACAAAATATTTTGTGGTTGCCATGGTGTTTCCTGCAAGCTTCTGCCTTTGTGTCCAAAAGTGGAGATATTGTTAAGATTAAAGTCAACCTTTTCTGAAGTACTTAAGATGGGTATCTTTCTGATGTGAGGTGATTAGCTGAATGGCAATGGCCTCCAATGGAGGTAATGAGGGTTTAATGGGTGTACAGAGTAATAGGTTATAGCAATAAGACCTAGGGCTGTACAAGGAATTATGGCAAAGGAATGTGTCCGTTGCATACAGAGAACAAAGGTATGTATAATGTATTGCAATGTTAACCCCTTTAACCCACATAGGATGTAATGTATTAGTGGAGTATGATATCCAAGAATGCAGCCATGGCAAGAGAAACTCCCCAAGGCTCCAGCCAATGATGATTCATCATGCCGAGCCTGTGAGGGTTGATTTATTCAAAGAGGGACCCAAGATTTATTCTCTGATGACATAATATATCAGTGGAACACTGGCGAGTAACTCACCCTTGGTAAATTGGTGCATCATGATGACAAATTCAGCATGATGTATCATGCTGTCATGCTGTCCTTAGAGGGTTAGGACCCCAAGGCATTGCTTAGAAATGGCGGCCAATCAGTCATCTGGCCCCAATAGAGGTGCACTGAATAATGCAGTATTACATCATAGCAGTCTGAATAGCAGCCTTAGCTTAAACTACACCCCCTCACCCTGTTTGTTGGCCTTTCTTAAGAACCTCCAGTCACTGAACATGCAATGGAAGAAATGGCGGAAAAGCCATAAAACAGGGGCTGCAGAAAATCTTTTCTTACACTATTATAAACAAACCCTGAATATTTAATTTGAATAACAAACTTTATGGGGATTCGATGGTGTGTGTTTATTTAAAGTATTAATTCCACTTACTCTCTAACTACATGTATAATAAAGAGGTCGGGAAAGAACAGTTTTCAATGTGATACTAGACTTACCGTTATACCCCACGTATAAGGCGCGTCTTATACATATGGATTTAGCTCTCGCTGGATCAAGAGGGGAGGCCGGGCCACCAAGACTTTTCATTTATTATACTTCCCCTAACCCCTACAATATAATATAGGGGTCTGGGTGGGATTCAGCATACACATTTGAAGATTTTTTGAATTTTGAAAATTCATTCTTTTTGGACAAATTCAAAACCTCTGGGTGAGTCTCATACGCGCGGTATTACGTTTGGCTAAAAACTTCGTTTTTTTTTTATATCAATGAGATACGTCTTTTACTGATGATATCAGAACAACCCTGACTTGTAAAACATTTAGTGCTTTTTGGCAAGATCCTTTTGTGTGATATCTCTTTATTGGTGATTCTGAAAATCTGCCAGTTTTGTCAGGCAGATATTGCTGGTGTGTGGGATAAGGATGCTTCATTATTTACATGCCCTGGCCTCCTTGGCATGCAGACCAATCATTTAGACACAGGTGTCAAAGGAATTAGTCATGGTTCGCATCATTTTGTGGCTGGTAAGGATTGAGGGGTCAGCCAACCAGGCCACACAGAGATAATGTCCATCTACAACCTACTGCCTTACAAGTACAACCAGGCCTCACAGTGGTTAAGTCCATCTACACCCTACTGTCTCACAAGTACAACCAGGCCACAAAGGGGTAAAGTTCATCTACAACCTGCTGCCTCACAAGTACAACCGGGCCACTTCTACAACCTACTGCCCCACAGTCACAAATAAAACCTGGTCACATAGAGGTAAAGTCCATTATACAACCTACTGCCTCACAAGTAAAACCGGGCCACACAGGGGTAAAGTCCATTCTACAACCTACTGCCTCACAAGTGTAAACAGGCCACACAGGGTTAAAGTCCATTCTACAACCTGCTGCCTCACAAGTGCAACCAGGCCACATAGGGGTAAAGTCCATTCTACAACCTACTGCCTCACAAGTAAATCTGGTCACAGAAGTAATGTCTATGTAAAACATGCTGCCTCATTTGTCCAACCAGGCCACACATTGGTTGGTAAAGTCTATTCATGTAGGCATACAACCTACTGCCTCAGAGAAATATTGGACAATGTCTGGACACTGTATAGACTAACAGGATTCTCACCGGATAGCACCATCGATCAGTCCCTGCTAATATCTGTCCATCAGTACATTAATCCTATGGTGATTCATCCTCTAACGTCAATCATCTATTGGACCCTTTATCAAAGGGTCCCATGGTGCTTGAATGGCATGGTGCTTGAATCCTCTTTATCATCAATATGACATTGTGTGCATATAGCCCTAGCACGTGGACTGAGCAGACCTATCTTACATGGGTGCCACACTAAAGAAGGGTTACCACGATTTACAAATACACTGTAGGCAATTAGACTCACTACTTCATTTTGTACATCATGGTAGAAAGGGGGCATAAATATGCAGGAACCACACAGCCCCTAAATGGTTAAACCGAATGCCAGCAGCTTGGACAGTTGTATTTTCTGTAGCAGCAAGACACCACAGGCACATTTCAAGATTCCAAGGCTTAACCCTGTATCTGGTACTGAATACTTGATTTTGAGAAGAAGGAAAGTGTTGATATAAAAGTTTGGAAACACGTAGAAAACCCGCCTTCAATTTTAAGAGTACGTTAATGTCACTAAAGTTTCAATCAGTTTCAATCGCAGTTTCCAGGCTCCGAGTCACGTCCCTTTAATCACAGGTTCCGTCCCTGTGATACCTAAGATACTACATTGTAAATACCCTGTTGTACCATAACCTGTGGGAACCCTATGGTAACTTGGAAATCTGCAGTCACAGAAAGCACAGCATGTGTCATAATTATTGCATGTTTTGAAGTATCTCTGCCTCAGCTTACATAGTCACATCAATATTTTAAGAGGAGTTTCAGCGTAATGGTTAGGAGGCCTTGAAAGTTAAAAACCATCATAACATCTTCACAGTAAGGTACACACACATACTCACTTTTGGAACCACAAAAGGTCAGGTTTTGGGTAGAGTTGACATCACGGGAGAGTGAACAGACAGTATATAGCCCTTCCCCCATCCTCTTCCCCTGATGCTTATCAGGAATGTCTCAGGTACAGAGGCCAATTATGTTTGCTGAACGCTGAGTAAAAGCACACCTTTGTGTGAGGAGGTGTGTGCTAAAAAGACACTTAATGTGTTCGTGTCGAGGTCACACACGACGCCATGGCCTGTACAGACCCTGGACAAGGAATTCTTGAATTTAGTTTTCTTCAAGCAGGGATTTTAAAGGAGCTATATGAGGAATATTATACATTTTGGAGAATATATAGACAAAGGTGCATGAGAATTGTTCAGCACTGAGGGTTATCACACGAGGCGAAGCCGAGTTGTTTGACCATTTTGGATGTTTTCCCTGGCAGTGTGATACGGGAAAGGGTTATCACACTGGGGGGTGTGATACAGAGGTTCTTAGTTAAACCTATGGGGCTGTCATATCCAACTTGCGTTAAAATCATATATGTCGGCCAAACAGTATATCAGATATGACCAATTTAAAGTTGGGTGGGGGCAATGGGGGTGGGGCGGTAATTATTCTCCAATCAAAAACTGAACAAAATATGTGACAGGATCTGCGAAAAGGCCCTTAGTGCAGGGTACATTAAGGTCCCTATTCCCAGTAAATGTCACATATGACATGGTAGAAATATATGGCCCAATACTCTAAACATTGCGTGCAGGTAGATTTGACACATGAGATGTAGCGTTAAGGGTCACAATGTAGATCCCAGCAGCACTCCCAGGTATTCCTCAGGTACATTGAGTCCTTACAGAGCTGGTGTTCACATGTAAGCTATGTGTCAACACCACACCAAGTGGAGGGCACAGCAGGTAGAACATGGAACCACCCTTAGTGTTGAAGGAGCTTTTTGTCTGCTTGTACAAAGGGGTTACAATCTTACATGCAAGACTACATCGAGAAGCGTAATATCCAAAGTAAAGTGATGACTACCTGTATTTGTTGGGCTCTTCCATCTTTCTTAAAAAGAAATATTTCTGTTGGTGGTTCTGAAGCATCCTTCAGTCATTTAAAAGCTGCATAGAGTTTTAATGCATAAATATTCATTTGCGTCATGATGCATGGATGTATACTGTAAAAATATGTTTAGATCTTAAACACTTTACTGTCCAACTTTTCTACACACCTATTAGTTAAGTTAGTAAGGAAGTGTTTAGGCAAAAGTGTTTAGATTGCCAAAAGGTGTTTAGATGTGTTTAATCTCTAAACACTTGACTAATAAGTGCGTAAAATCTAAACACATATAAACACATATAAATGTGTTTAGGTCAAATGTGTATAGAATGTAAACACTTATGCAATGTGTTTAGAAAAGTGGGACAAATAAGTGTCCTAATCTAAACACTACTTTTATAGTAGAGCCCTGGTGAATACCGGGTACCTCGCCTGGGATGATTCATACGCAATGCTGAACATACAGGTTGGTGCACTCCCGAAAGCTCAGCAAAATGTACCAATGCAAAGTTCAATGTGAACTCAATAGATGAATCTCAAAATGACACAGCTGAGAACTGTTGAGTTGAAATAGACTAGGGCATTACTGGTCCTTGTGATCATCGTGGTCTTATCAAGTAAAAGTGTCTACCAATTCTAAGGAAACCATTCTTAAAGTTAAACATGTCCTTCAGACAAGTATGAATGACTGTCAAGGAGGGAAATGATAATAAATGTCTAATTGAAAGGAAAGAGGCGTACACAGAGTATGTGAGAATCATTCAGAAGGTATGCCCCATGCGGCAAAACCCCTTTCTCCTCGGCTGCTGTCATCACAAACAGTGGTACACGTGAGGACAAATTGATCAACCAAATGGAATAGGTGGTCCACATGACCTTGTGTAAATCACCCATTCTGCTCGTCTGCACACATAAAATGTAGATCTACATTATGTATCGTATGCTTTAGGCCTAGGTGAGAGTTAAGAAAAGGGGAGGTACTTAGAAGTATAGTGTTTCCAGGTGGGTGGGAGTAAAGGCGGATGGGAGGTGGCAGGTTGGGGATGGGAGGTGATAATATCAGGGTTTGAGGGTACACCGTGTTGGGGATGTCTATAGAGTAGAAAGGGGACGGCTTATATCAAAGGGATGTGTAGTGACAGGTACAGGGTATGTGATGGACAGTGAATAACTATATGTACAGCATGTACATCCATCGATGTATTCCTATGAGTTTGGCCATGATTTACACACACAGTAATATTACATATGCCATCACTACAATCATCATTCTATGGGGGGGGGGGGGTTTGAATACAATATTTAATGTTTGCAGCCCTGTCCACAGGCCTTTTACGGTGCACCCTTTACACAGACAAATCAATCAAGGCACTCTCCAAATTCTTCCTTAACTTTTTTATGGTCAAACCCATGGATATCGACCTAACACACCCTACACCATCCGGTGTGAACCCATTTCCCCTTTGTCAACGTATCCAGTTCACCTCCTGTGAGATGCTACACTGAACAAATGACTCTACCCCCTACTTCCATGTCACCAAATGGCCAAAGCTTTGCCTATCAAGTTTGAGATGGGCGGCATAGGCTTTGCCTTATACACCTGCCACCTTATCTATCTATACAGAGACGCCGACCACGCCTTGTCTCTTTCAGCGCTGACATTGAACTGACTTTCATCTGTTTTGTGACCCTCACTTTGACCATTTAAAGCTGGCACAATCACTTATTAGTTACCATGATGTACTCCCAATGAATAGGTTGCTTGCACTGCATTTGTGTATCATGCTGACCTGGGAGTGTATCAATCCAATAGGGTAAGCACGATACATGAATGAATACAGTGCTGGGAAGTTATCCACGATGCCTACATCCATGCATCATGATGACAAAAGGGTGCAATGCAATAAATCATTATGCCATCTCTATAGGGTTAGCTGGAGGAGGAAAACTGAAGCTTTCCTTGAGTACAAAAACACCGCAAATCTGTTAAGCTTATGACTGTCTCTGTTAATAATGGTGGGTTTCACTATCTCTGTGTCAAAGGGCATTAGTAGACACTTTGAAGTGCACACTAATATAGTGCTGTGGTATTTATATATGTTTCAACCCCTATCCATGCAACATGTCTTAATTGAACTGTTTGCGTTTCAGCTCTTCTAGGTAAGTCCCTTGTTAGAGGCCTTTGGTCTGTAGCTATATTTTGAATACTCACAAGAGATGTGTGGTCATTCAGTGAGGAGGAAGACAACACAAAAGGGGTTCATTTCAAGAAATATACAAAAATAAATTCCTAATAACTAGAGAAAATATGAGATTGTCTAGGTAAAAGCTTATGCAATATATAGTCCTTGAAGTGGTGCTTGCAGAATGAAATTCACATTTTTTCCAAACTAGGAGTTCACACACCCAGATATCCGTGTGTCTGATCTAAAAATTACACACAGAGAGACACACATGCACATACTATGGGGGTTTGGGTACACATGACCCACAGTCCTGCACTCAGAGCACTACAAATATCAACTATAGCGTTGCTCTTTAAGGGCAGAATGGTGCCTCAATAATACTCCTCATTTGCCTACATATATAGTTTTGCCTTTCATGATGGTGCTAGCTAGTGAGTATCCAGCTAGCGCTGCATTCCCTGCATGCATGCATCTTGCAAATCCTTTCTAAAATAAGTGTCAGATCTGTAGCATTAACATGATATGCCTATATGGATGCATACTGAGGAGTGACCTCCCAGGATTTTAGTTAATATGTAGCATCTTGTATCTAAGCATTATCTAGTCGTTAAAGGACTAGTCTCTTGTTGTAGTCCTATAGGTGTGATGTGTACAGCTATGTGAGAGTGTGTGTGTATATATATATATATATATATATATATATATATATATATATACAACACACAGGAAGTGACAACAGCTCTTAAAGCTATAAGGTACACAATATACACACTGGAAGTGTTTAGGGAGTGGCCATTCTATCAAAATGGGGATGGCAAAATTGTGTAATCCTTATGGGATTGATGGAAGGGCAACTTGAATCATTGATGATTGAGGAGTGAAGGGACCAGGTCTGAAGCTGAAGATGGAATTGAACCCATATTAACCCCTCAAACCCTCTCTTTTCCCCTTAAGTATCGCTTATAGTTTTCATTACTCATAATACATTATACCCACTTGTTGTCATGATGCATTGATGAAGTATTGGTGAATTTAGTCACCACCTAGGCTGCATTCAATTTCTTGTTATACATAAGTCCCCAAAGGTTAGCATGATTAACGTAGGAGTGTCATTGACATCCAATTTATTTTGATGTTGAATATCATTATTTTGGTCTTGATATTTCGATTATATCGATTATTCATAACCAGACTGAAATGGCCAGTATATGAGCTTTCTAACAGTGGGAAAGAATTTCTCAGATACTCCAATTACGAGGTAAGTTAGAGCCATTTATAAATTCTCTTCATATTCAAATACTTTATTTTAAATAATCCTATCGTAAATTATCATTTCATGTGACCTTAGGTGATTAGACATGACACCTTTTACCAGAATTCCGGTTCTAATAGGAATATTTACAAAATTCTTTCAGATTTAGAAAGCCTAGTTATTCAGGGGTCAAATAATTGTATCAATACAATGGTTTTATCAATGCGATAATCTTAATTTCGTAAATCACAATGTATCGATTTGGTGGGTACCGATGACACTCCGAGATTAACCCCTTTAGTGCTGGCGAGTATAGACTTTCTAACACTGTCCTGCTGTATTGTTCAGACCTGGTAGAGATTAGGTATTATGCGACCTTTAGAGGGTTCAAGGTGACCTGTCCTCCAGGCCCTGTCTTCAGGTAGCCTCAAAATGTAAACTGTTGGTATAAGATACCTGTACGCTATGCTCATTCAGAGTGTGGAATGCTTGTGTAGAAACCATGAACCTCCTACCACCTGCTGTTCCACAGATTCCTATGGCTCCATGGATGAATCATATTCTCCCCTGTGCCAAGTTTATTGTGTGTCAGAGAGGTATCATGTAGCTTGGGGATCAGTTGGCTCCACTACTTATGCCTTAAGAGCAGAGATTTAGGTAAATACATATTGATATCGGAGACAGCAGCACAGCTGAGAAAATGGAGTCCAGAGAGCACACTGTTTGAGGGACTTAGTCTATTGCAATTGGTCACATACGCTGGTCCCCACAGGTATTTGAGGGCATGATACCCGCTGTCCATGCCTGATGACATTCCCCCCAGATCATGGGTAGAAGTACTCTTGAACTCCACTAGATGGGAGTATTTCTATTTTCCAATCACAGACTATATCCAATCATCTGTATAGGAGAGACAGGTTGACCATTGGGGTGTTAGGGTGCCCTCTTGTGAGTAAGGTTTAAAACATGGGGATGATTGACTGGTAACTTCTTAGACATAGCCTGCCTCTATGATGTCCCCAACATAGAGGCAGGTCGCCAGCCAATTGGTCACATTGCTCATTCTTATAAACCTCATTCATCTTGAAGGCCCGTGTGGAACTATTACTGCATAGATCAGTTTCCTGTCTCTTATACTCTAGAAACAACGTTATAGTATCTTATGGGAAAAATAATACAGCTGATATAATTTTCTGAACACAAACCTGACATCTACCTAAGGTTCTAGCATCTTTTAGTACACTGCTAAATCTCACACAGTGTCCGTCGGGCTCATGATCCGACACAGTTGATGGCCAATGGAGGAGCACCCTGGAGTATTTACAGGTGTGTAAAATATCCCATTGTATACACACACAAGAGTCTAAATCCCTGTGTGACCTGGGGTAGAAGGGTGCTGAGGTGCAGGAGGGGGTGAAGGGTACAAATGGCACTATATACCACTTGTGCACCTTCCATAGCAACGTGGGGGATGGAGTGTCCTCCATGTCACACCTACAGTATAGGGTACACTGTACGCTATGCTATCCCTGTACTGTATATCACCCTTTTAAGGGAAGCATATAATTTATTGATTCAATATGTCATGCAGTTTTGTTAACATGCTGTATGAATGCAGCAGTTTGGTGTATAGGAAAATGGTGTTGTAAACAATAACCCTTGTGGAGTCCAGTATTATTGCTACAAACTCCATGTGAGTTCACATGCACCTCTTTCTCTTCTTTTCGTCTGTCCTTCTCTGTATTTTCCATTCTCTTTGTCTTCTCCATTTCCTCCATTTGTATTCATGTGCTCTCCAGTTTATTTGGATATGTTTACCTATCTGTCTATGTTCTCTGTCATTTGTGAATGGTTGACATACATCTTACACCTGTATTGACAGCTCCTGTACTGGTATGTGCGGTATATGACAGACCCAGGGGGATCGGGGGATCTCAGGTTCTTGTGCAGAGTACTCAGATGTCAGATCAACTCTCTGACAGGTGTCAACAATGTCTTAACTCAAGGGAGTGTCTGTGGAGTGCGAATAAACCTAGTGTATACATCGCAAAGTGGAGTAGACGCTCATGCAAGGGACCAAGGAAGGGGGAAGGGCTTGTACTGAATGATCTGAGAAGCTCCTAGTAGCATTGCATAACTGTTGCCCAGTCCTACAATCCTGACCATTTTGGAGGCCTATTCTTGATCAGAAACAAACCTTGAGATTCATTGATATGTCAGTTATGGATTCATAATCAGAGGTTCAAGAGAACCGTTCACAACATTGATTATGAACATGAAGAAAACCTGAAAGTTATAATGATAGTTACCAGCTGCTATCAAAGTGACAGGGTACTTACAGAGTAGTGTCCGGTATAGAAGCGTGCCTGGAGGGTCTTAATGACTGCCTCCTCTGTGAGAGGCTCCTCCAGGTGGATGAGGTCATGGATCTGTGTGTACATCCTCAGGTTGGACGAACTATACGAGTTACGGATATCTGCAATGATGAATACAACCAATGGTTAATAACTTTACGAGTTACGGATATCTGCAATGATCAATACAGACATTGGCTAGTAAATATATGAGTTACGGATATCTGGAATGATGAATACAGACATTGGCTAGTAAATATATGAGTTACGGATATCTGGAATGACTGTTACAGTCAGTGGGTAATAACTGTACGAGTTATGAAAAAAAGCAAGCACAGCCAATGGCTAATATAGTACACGTTCGGGATATATCTCAAAAGACAAACACATCCAGCAGTAAATAATAAGCCTAACTCTCATGCATTTCTGACGAACGATGGCATATATATTAGGATGTTACCATAGGCTTAGTGATTGTATAGGAGCAGAATTGCTGCTGTCAATTCACAAATCAACCTACAGAGGTTTCACCACTATCATCGCCCTTGAAAAGATCACAACTCTGCTCTAGGGCATTAAGCAAAGTGTACAAATCCGGGTATCAAACCCAAGCCTACCCATCCGTGTCTCACCCACCCACATAGTGAAATTACCACTGGTTGCCTCTCAATACCCCATACATAGTGGACACCACCACTCAGCCAATCGGTTTTCTCATTTATCTTATATCTGTACTGTCACACTGACACCTTCTGACAAAGGTCAAATTAACTCCAACCCACGTCCCTGTCTCCTACCCCTTATACACCACCCACTGCATCCTGGAACATGGTAATTTACCACCAAAAGAAGTAATTATCCTATTCTTGGAGTTTCTCTGCTATACTAATAGGACTGATTTATAAATAACATTGATGAGGAGTACACCGAAATGAGAGTTATCAGGCAAAGAAAAGGGAGAAATAATCAACAAAAACCCAGAGAAACCTGAAGTTTCATCTGAGCAAATATTCTTCCTTGGACGACATTAAAAAGGAGTAAGTTATTTCGAAGAAAAAAAAAGAGAGAAAGAAATGGGTCAATTATCTCCCTACCTACCTAATTGCCACCATGGTCTAACTTGAAGTGACGCTTAACCTTTGGTGGGCGAATTATCAGAGGTATGAGAATGAATCACTTGTACAAAGATGTACCCAGGTGTACAGTGGAAAACACAAAGGTATGCTGGCATTATTTTACTGTGGACAATCACAGGCACGATAAACTCAATTAAGGGTATTTTTCTAAAGGACTGGGCACTTTGGTGCTGGCTATAACAATGCCAACCGTGAACAGCCATCTAGGTAAACCTTACAATGGGGGTTGTTTCAACACTAGGACAAATATTTCTGTATAGCTAATTGGAGCTGCGGCGGTGCATCTATAGCCTACCAATTGTTTTCCCTATTCTTACAGACGCCGGCAGTGACAAAGGACACTGCGGTGGAGAAAAGATAAAATGTTAAGATTTTACAAGCAGTTCCTGAATGAGCCTAGGCTGAATAAATTAGGGCAGAGAGAGCCTGGGCTAAAGAAGTTAGTGCAGAGAGAGAGAGAGAGAGAGAGAGAGAGAGAGAGAGAGAGAGAGAGAGAGAGAGAGAGAGAGAAAGGGGGGGAGAGAGAGAGAGTTTGGATATAATCAAGAGAAAGGCAGAGGAGAAGGGGGGGCTGGATGTGATAAAGAGAAAGGCAGAGAGAGTCAGGCGACTGAATGAGGAAGACAGTGGGAAACAGAAATAAGAAGAAGAATAGAGAAAAGGGCAGAATAGAGAAGGGGGTGGTACGATGAATAGGGGAAACAATAAAACGTGAGAGAAACAAACAGAACAAAATAAAATGAATTAGAAGCATATGGACCATGAAAGAAAGTGTGAGAGCGAGCCGAATGGTGGGAATGTGAAAGGCAGCACAAAGGTAGATGAATCATGCACAGTGCCATGAGAGACACAGAGATTGGATCCCAGCATATCACGGTTATATCTGGGCATTCACTCCTAGACACAAACATCCGGTGGCTTTTGGCACAGGCTGCTAGTTCCTGTATGTTGTATGTCCTGTGTATAATAACTTCAGTTTTCTGACACACCTTATTATGAATAGTCACGTTATAGATCTGTCATAAACAACATTGTTACCCTAGTATACACCATTGTGTACAAGGGGGTGGGGGGAGCATGTTGCCTATGGCAGCATTCAAATACATCGTGCCGTCTATTATATAAGGTTGATACTCTCTTGAAAAGTTGGCATGATACTCAAATGCAGTATTAGCAGGTATCATGCTAAAATAGCATGGATTTAGAAGCCCTATGGGGCCCTTAGAGGGTTATGGTTTTGGGACGTTCCTTAAAGCTGAACGTTGCCAAGATCATTCACAAAGAGAATGTCATTATTACATTTTTGCTAGATAAGTAGTGCTATGTCTATGACCTATGTTGATGTCATAGGACAATAGTAAAAACGGCATGTCAGAGATTGAAAGAAATTTGTGGACAGGTGAGGGAAAAGGGTCCTCCAAGGTAAAATGTGATATTTAAAATTGAAGTGATTGGCTTTGAAATGAGGAATAACACTTGCAGATAGCCCTATTGGTCTTGGAGATATTGCTTCACGACAATGGAATAACATAACTGTATCAATACAACCAATAAGCTCTATCATTCATTGTTTTGATTGAATCAGGCATCTAATTAGCATAATCATTTAAATGATCAATAAAAAAATGACCAAACCTTTCCATACATTTGGGCATAGCTTTGGATCTAGAAATGGTATCTATGTTTTTTTCAGTGTATGAATCTCCACAAATCATTCTATCGATTATTTTTTCTTTTTTTTAACGTAATTTTGGTTGCCATGACAACACATTTATCTGAGAACCCCTATTTGGGCCTTGTTTTGGATTCAAAACATTCCATTTATGTTCCAAATAGACAGGAAGTGTCAGAAAATAGAACGTTTTTGAGAAAAACATCTTTTTCTGTGTAAAAAAGTACATAAGAGTAATTTTGGCCTATTTTTCATATAATTAGCCTTTTTAGCTCCCCTAGTGGCCAAACCAAGTACTAAAAAATCCCGCAGGGAGGGCTTTTTCCCCTCATCTGCCCACAGATACTAGATAAACAATATGAGAAGGGACTGCAATGAGAACAAAAGCAGATATAAGCCAACATTTTGGGATGCATGTATAATTAGAGTATACTCTACATCAATCCAATTGGTGATACCATATCCCTTATTTCCTCCCATACATACATACACACACACACACACACACACACATATATATATATATATATATATATATATATATATATATATATATATATATATGTGTGTGTGTGTGTGTGTGTGTGTGTGTGGATCAACACGGTAAAGGGTACGCCTGGGAGTGGGTGCGTGGGTGTACCTTTTACCGTGTTGATCCACATATATATATATATATATATATATATATATATATATATATATATATATATATATATATATACAATCACAGAGCACTGGAATTGGCAATACTCAATGGGGAAAAGGGAGAGACTTCGAATGCATATAACATTAATCACAGATAACCACCAGTTTCGATAGCTTCTAATGTTGAAATATGAATTGTAAGAAATGACAGTAGCTATGACTCATCCAGTGTAAAACTCACCCAAATTATCACCATATATTTAAGTTCTTCACATATCTGACAGCCAAGGGTCCCCCACACGTGGAAGAACCGTGGGAACCAAACTCATCATTGCCATTTGGGTGAACTCCAAACAAGATATGTTATTAGAATATTCCCATGTCTTCAAGATGACAGCATACAGACATGATGACTAGCAACATCGCTTAGCTCAACACAATGGTTTATTCCACCGTTTAGGGGTAGTGTAACATTTCATATTCCTTTCATATATATGCATTACATTGATTTCGATGTCATATGTAATCATCGAAGGAGCTTTTCCTTTTCTCCTTCATGTTATGTATAGAACTTTGAAAGTCCAGATATTTTTGTGGACAACAAGAATTCCTTTTTTCCTCAATTGGGTTAATAAACTTTTCCTTCCGATATCAACTCTTATCCTGACCTCATTGTTTGGTTAATCCTGTTAAAGTTTTGTGCAACTCACTTCAATGACGTTAAGTTGTAAGCTATCCTTGCACTCATACTCTTAATGTTAGAATAGCCTTTCCGCGTAGACTTAGACCACAATCTCCAGTGTCCACAATCTCTTATGTAAATAGCTCAGGGATATTGGTCTCCCCACCTAAAACAGGCCAAGGAGCGAAGCCCAGGTATATGTCAGTTAAACCCCTCCAGGTTACCATCCTAAACATAGAGCTGCAATAGGCCCAGGAGGAACATACACTTGTGGGGTGAAGACACTCTCAACCTGGGGAACTTAAGCAATGCAGTGGACTGTCACCTCAACTGTCATCCTTAAACCCCCATCATAGGCCCATGTGCCTTCAACAGATTCAGACTCCCCTGTATCCTATATCTCCATGGACTAAGACCTCTAGTCATAAGATATGATGAAGGTGTCTAATTGACAGCTAGAGATCCTGCAGTGCATTCCTAGATGTACTCCAGTATATTCTTAGGTACTCCAGGGCATTGGTGGTGTGAAGTAAATCCCCCAAGTACAGGTGTGTCATCCACAGGTGAGGTGAGTGGACTGTCAGTGTCTGCGTCCTCTAGTGGACTGAGGGGTGGTGGTGGTGGTGGTGTGTGGCTGGAGTAGTGGTTGTATGTAGAGTGGCACTACACGCCCTAGTGGTGCTGTATAACCTTTTAAATGCCGCATACTGCTTTAGTGCACTTGGTGGTCATGATGCATGAATGCAGCATTCAGGGGTTACTCAGCAGGGATGCACCATGCTGGTTCTACAGGATTGATACCCCACAGAGGGGTTCACCACAAAGGGTTAACCTGGGGCATCAACACAGCCCTGGAAAATAGCCTCAAGATAACAGTGGGGGCTACATCCATGCAGCAAGCTTAATGGCAAATACTCTACTAAGTGTCCTTTAAGGGTTAAATGGGGGGGGGGGGCAGCGTGAGGAGGTAGAAGTGGACAGGTGTGGTAATACACCCAGGTATACAGGGGGGGGAGGGGTGGTGTGTCTGGGGCTGGGGTAGGGGTTAATTAGAAGTGATGGAAGAGGGACGGGAAGAGGGAGGCGGGGGTGACATATTGAGATATGTGTATTCGTCTAGGTAGAAGGCGGAGGCAAGTCAAGTTAGGGAACAGTGGAAAGGATGATCTATGTATGAACTATCGTAGCTGAGGGGAGCTGAGGGAATCCAATTGGATCATAGAAAATAAGCTTTCCTTCAGATCATTTGATTTGTAAAGAAGTTTTATGTAGTTTATTCAGCCACATTGTGAAATAGGCAAGGGGAAGCGTTCAATGCAAGGAACCTACGAGGCAAGATTGTGAGCATGGGGGTGAGGTATTCACATAGGGGATTGGATGGGAGATTTATTGGTATCTAATCTCAAGAAAACAGTAAATTTAGTGTGGGACTGAGCAAGGCACGAGGTCATCTCTATGCTGACAGCTGTGTCTTGCATGTGTGCAGCCAATTTATGACTTGCCACAAACCGTTACTAGTAGTTCATTCCAACATTTACGCAGTCCTTAAAGGGTAAACCATGTGGCATAACCTGGAGGTTGGACCGCGCAGTAGGAATTTGGCGCCGGACGTTGGGGTGGACAAACGCCGTCACAGCAGGACAGTCGTACTGGCTACAATGCGGGCCTCCTCTCCATCCACCCAGCCTTAACCTAGCCGTGCCCTTTGGGGCACATTGCAGTTGTTGGTGGTCTGGTTTTGAACTGAGAATTTGTGCTTGGAGCAGGAGGGAATGATTCAGGTCATTTCTTGTGAAAATGCTTATTTGACAACACAAATTCGCGAGAGGGACAGACAGGCAGTCAGAGAGACAGATTGAAAACAAAGCAGTTATATAGTCACTTAGAACATGTAATACACCATGGTTTCTAACTTTCTTTTTGTCATTTCAGTGAAATCACAATGCTTTTATATTCTGCAGTTTTAGTATAGTTGACCCATGGTTATATAACAACTGAAGGTGAGTTTACACTAAGTGAGGATGTCTGTTAGATGAGGTATCAGGGAGTTAAGCTGGGTATTATAGACTTGTATGTGGGTGATAAATCGCCATGCGTGCTAGATGAAATGGAAATGAACTGCTTAAACAGTTCAGAAAGTTGAGGGTATATATATACAAAAGGGAAATCGCCAATTACCACGAAAGACACTATTAATAGCTATTTCAGAAATTGCTAGGTTTAAGAGTATCATGAATAGATGTAATGCACCTGCATATGCCACGTATCGCTTACTGTTTACACTTAAATTTAATTTCAAGCATGTGGCGAATCCAAAAACTTGAAACTAAAAGGTGGAGGTGGGGGCTGCGTACCAAACAAGAACATATCGACAGTTGAGACGCCCTGGGTGAATTTGAAAAAGAATTTCCAAAAGTGTAGATCTTCTTCCCTTCGTCGATCCAATCTCCATAGTAAAGGCTTAGACATGCTCAATGTTGAAAAATGGAAATATTAATGTTCGCAGTGTAGTTAATGGTGGTGATGTGAGAGGGGATGGGTGGATGGGGGTTGTCGAGGTCGATAGAGTGGGACGTGTCCAAGATGGCACATTCCCCTCCTGTCCCACCTCCATCGGGCGCTGACTGAATTGTCCAATATCACGAGTTTAAAGAGGAGCAGACAGACTGAAAGGGCACTTCTCACCTCAGGGGTATTGTGTGCCCTTAATGATGGCCCTACCCGTCACACCTGGATGGACATCGGCCATCTCTCCTGCTAGCAGTCTAGTTCTAGCTGGAGGTTTTCATTTAAGAAAGTGGACGTACTTAGTAGATATGAAGGAAGGGATTGGGGGTTGGTGAAGGGCACGGTCATAAACTGTGTAGACTCCATGTTACGGCGCTGGTGTGAGTTACATGGAAGCATGAAGAGGATTCTTAAATAGATCTGGCCTCTCCCCTCATTCGAAGAACATTTGTGAGTTAATTTGTTTTACTATGTGCATCCCACTTGGCAAGAAAATATAGATTTCAGTAAATTTTACTATAAAATCTTTTTTTTTTTATTACGTCAAGGCGTTTTTCGGAGTACAAAACTCTGCCTTTCACCCACCTGTAACTTGTCCACACGATTTAGTTAAAGCCCATTGGGGTTGAGTGCAGGAAAGGTGAAGATTAAAGAAAAAGATGGCTTGTCCAGTGAGCAGTGAGTGGTTGGACGAGATATTTAGAGAGATAGTAAGTAAGGGCATGTACATATTGTGGCATAAAGGGGGAAAGGCACATGTATACCTATTGATTAAGAGGCGTGGGGTGATTACAAAGGGGATATAAGAGGCATGAAAGCGACAATTAATGGGAAAGAGGCATGTAAAAGGGCAAGAGCAAATGAGGGAGTGGAGAAAGCCAGAGAATGACATTGAGAGACAGACACAAGAACAGTGAAATGGGGGAGGGGTTATCTATCCTACCTGTATAACTCCAGGTGAAAGGTCTAGTAAATATCGTTAACTCCTTGTATTGCCTCGGGGCATGCTTATACATGATAGACTTGCACCCCATTGACAAGGGCAATATCTCATCAGTCATAGGAATTATTGTGATGTTGAGAGAACAAAAGTGAGAATCATTTCCTGAGACAGGGGGGATGGCGGGGGATGTCTTTGGTATGTAATAACAAGCACGGGGTTGGTAATATTATATAATATTATCACATTATAATATTATATTGATTTCTAGTTCATCTGATTCACAAGTTACTATTTTGCTTGGTTGTTAATTGTTCTCTGCAGGGTACATGAGCCTCCTGTGTACGCTATGATTACGTCGTGGGGGAATTCTTAACTTGTATAATGCAGGTGTTAAATGGATATTAGGATATAATGTATTTCCTTTCTCGTTTTGGTGTGTAAGTGTTATCTAAAATTACTAAATTATTATCATGTTATATCCTAACTTTTCATTTTCTACAACACCCCTGATAAAAATGGTAAAAAGGAACGCCACATAAAACAGAATCTCAAATATACATTAAGCATACTTACACGTCCCCATGATGCTGGCAGTATCACTTAACTATATATGAGGGTACGGTATCCAAATCACAGCTACTCAATACGTAATCCAGGTAAAACGGTCATCTGATATGGTTACATTACTCTAAGGATCCTTGACCAGCAATTTGCAAATCATCCTACAAGTACAAAAGATGATATTGGACACCACTGATTCTTTCAGTGGTCTTAAATGCCAACAGCATATATATTTGCCACACTGAAATATTGTTCACACTAGCTATAGGTTTCTAAATGCATTCAGAGAAAGGGGATGGGAGAGGGGCTGCCCCCATCCCCCATATTTCCCACATTCATTTAAACATACAGTCATTAAAGCCTCAGTAATATCCAACCTATAGGTCATCCTGAACAGGCCCAGGAGGTGTTAAGTATGAATCCTATGTGTCCATCCTCGGCTATTGTGTATCTGCATATATTTATTGAGTTTAGACATAAAGTGACTTCAACTTATTGGTACGTCCTATTCAGGACACCATGTGGACCTGAAGGAAGCTAAGGTGATTGGAGATGCATGCATATATCTGTATTCTGCAAGTAGCATCACTTGGTAATCTATCCTTCCACTATAACCGAACTGAAGGGTAAAGTAAAGTCTCCTTTCTTCCAGCTTCAGTCCTTGCTTGCTCCAACTGTAGATAAGTTTAACATTCTCCACTGGCAATTGATGTGTGGTCAATATTGTTCATGCTACAAGCTCTAAAAACGGTATGACTCATTTATGTGCATTTATAATTCTGGTTTCACAGTTGCGTTCAGCAGCTGTCCTGAGAATAATTCTAACGGTTTGCATATCCATTCAAACTGTATAGACCAAAGCATCCAGTCAACACAACTCGTAAAGTCGACAAATGGATTTTATGCTATCCCTTTTTTTTAAAAAAAAACAAAAAAAAAAACAACACAGAATGTGTGCTCTTTGTATTCAGCAGACCATATCACACATCATCACCTCTGATCCATGCCAAGAGCCTCCAACTGTGTCAGCATCTCATTTTCTACCCTGCAGCTCTATTGTAATGATAACTAAGGTGCTATGCATTAACAGAACTTCTGTTGGTGCTGGTGGTCTCTGAAACCCTACACACTGAGTAAACCCTCCTCCAGGTGTTGGTTGGGTTCACATCTTGCAGGTACACTGGTGCTGGAGACCATGTTAAAGTGGGCGCGGCAGTGACGCTACTTTAAATCCCTTTACCCTTATCCTCCTGTGGGTCTAAGCACCTGGATATCCTATACTTATATTATAGACATAGACTGCATGTTAGTAGTTATCCCTCCAGTAGCTATATGTATGTCTCCATGTCTAAGTCTCACCCTGCTCCTTCACAGCTAAGCCTTCTGTACGTACTAAGTAGGGTGGTGGGACTGAAGGCTACAAAAACAACCCAGGTGTGTCTGGTGTGCTGGTGAGCCACTAGGTGACAGGTCGAACTGCTGGTTCTGGTGGAAGAAGGAAGGTGTAAGTGTTAGAATGTGAAGGGTGGATTTAACGTCTATCCAACACTAACAGGCAGTAAATGCTAGAGTGTAAAATGTGGCTTTAAAGTCCATCCAACACTAACAGGCAGTAAATGCTAGAGTGTGAATAGTGGCTTCAAAGTCTATCCATTACTAACAGGCAGTAAATGCTAGAGTGTGAAATGTGGCTTCAACTTCTATCCATTACTAACAGGCAGTAAATGCTAGAGTGTAAAATGTGGCATTAAAGTCCATCCAACACTAACAGGCAGTAAATGCTAGAGTGTAAAATGTAGCTTTAAAGTCCATCCAACACTAACAGGCAGTAAATGCTAGAGTGTGAAATGTGGCTTCAACTTCTATCCATTACTAACAGGCAGTAAATGCTAGAGTGTAAAATGTGGCTTTAAAGTCCATCCAACACTAACAGGCAGTAAATGCTAGAGTGTGAATAGTGGCTTCAAAGTCTATCCATTACTAACAGGCAGTAAATGCTAGAGTGTGAAATGTGGCTTCAACGTCTATCCATTACTAACAGGCAGTAACCCTACCCTCAAGCATTAGAATGTGAACAGTGGCCTAAAAGTCCATCCAAGAAATTGATACAAAATGGAGGAAATGGTGGTATAAACCTATTAGGTCATGGATATCGGGGCCCCAGGGGCTGTATATGCTGTATATACAGCCCTAGGGCCCGATATCCATGATCTATTAGCTTAGTATCCTGAAGGCGAAAAGAAACCAATTCTACGTAATCATAGTGGGGGCAGATTGTTACATATAGTTACCATCATACTTCTAAGGGCATACACAGAGCCTCATAATACAGGGAATGTGGAGAGGCATAGGTAAACCTTTTTGTTCCACATTTTTCTCTTGTATTTAAAGAAAATGGGCATCATATCAGTCATTGTTAATGAGCCATCCTATATCTTGTGGATGTTTGACCCTTCATATTTCTGTTGAAACTAACTTTATATACACACTGGTGTGTACTTCATTTGCTGAAGTTACGCAAAAAAATTCCCTTGGCTCTCCTGGTAAAGGGTGGCCTCATACAAAATATTTGAAGAACGTTACTGTTGAATCTCATGACCCATCATGCTTTTATCGCACTTCTATGCGTGGTAAAAAAAAGTCTTGTTGAAATAATGGTGCATTCCTCATCCCAAAGTTGCCAGAGATCCGTCGTTATTTTTACAGAGATTCCTTGTACATTTGTGTACCACCGTACTGCCACCTGGGGCTTCTTGTAAAAACTATACTGTTTCAGTGCTTTTCAATTACAGTGGTCCACTGCTCAGTTTTACGAGGATCCCTGCTAGAGTCAACAGTTAGGCATATTTTAATGATAGAATTCACCTATAGATATACTACATGCAACTTAGAAACACATAAGGTATATCCTCTATAGATTCACTCACTGGATAGGCAAGACCACAACAATGGTTGTCTCTCACCCATGGACCCCCCTCCCTGACCATTATACATCCCTCCCAACCCTATAGTCTACACCCCTGACCCCCTAATAACCCCCTCCCAATCCTCAAGTATGCAACTCAGACATGTTACGGTCAGCCATGTGGAACTTAAACACCACTATTACTTTTTCAATGGTATGATATTTTTGCAACTGAGTATGTGAACAGCATTTACATATGCTATAGCAGTGAGGCAAGAAGAAATGATGCAATCTCAAAAGGAGGTAGCTACAGCACGACGACAGGAATGTCTACAGAAAATATTTGGATTATACATCATAATGCTCAATACAATTGGATTTATGTATATCGAGGATTTTGTGGTGCAGCATTTTTGTGTGTTGGTATTGCATGCTTCTTTTAACCTGCACCATATTTGGCTCATTTGTACAAGGAGTGCAGTATAATACTACAAAATAATGAAAAGAAATGACGTAAATTCACCGATAAAGAATAGAGTAAATAAATTTTTATCTGTACTGGCAAGATTTCACGGACATGAATCTTTCACGTACCATAATCAGAATTTTCCCTTGTAGCAAAACTTGAGATATAAAAAGGCACTAGCCACTGATCTAAGAGCAATACAACTATAGGAAATTCGACGACCCCATAGCTTTGTACATTGTAGGTCAGTAGGTATGCTTTGGGTCCATGTGAATATTAACATGTGTGAAAACTACACGTTGACTTGGCTGCCAGATCCATCAATTGTTCCCTTTAAGGTGAAAATACTCAGGCATGGACCCCAAAGGCCACTTTTCTCAGTCCTCCTCTGGCCGTTATAATGTTGGCATCACGCGAGCCGACCAGTCACGGAGGGCTGTGGGGCTTACTTGATGAGGCTTTGACAATGTGCTCTGGACCTGCCATGACGTTGGTGGTAAGATGTTGAGATTGTGATGATTGTGTAGTTTGGATGTTGCTGGTAATCTTTGTGACTTTAAGTTTGCAGTTTTATAAATCAAACACACTGAGGAGACTTTTATATATACATATTCTGGATAGAAGGCTCCCTTACTTATGTCTCATGTCATCATTTTGTCAACTAGCTTCACGAGAGCCCCTGTATAAATTAGTTTACATTGGTTCACATTATCATCTTTGATGCAAAATCTGCAGGATATGTATATAGGCTTACATCAAAGTACTATAGAGAACAATCAAAGATGGTGAAAAGGGGTTTGCTTAGGCCTTTGTGCATTATAGATGTTCAATCCTAAAGAGAACACACATGAGTTTGTGGAGTTTTCATGCCATCTAATATTCACTACATGTATTTCAAGAATTGACTTGTAAATATGATGATCAAAGATGTGACAGGCAATGCAACACCATTCTTACTGAAACCAATGTAAACATCGGGTAGTCTAATCAACCTTTGTTTATGAAATACTGAAAGATCCCCATGGCAAAATATTGATATTTTAGAGTCAATGGTGCCCATTGTTTAACATGAAATATGCACAAGAATCAATGAACCCCACTGTGGGAAAGGAAACCCATGGACGAATTTAAATCCTGTAATTTCTGTCTGAGATATGGATCTCAGTGGAGTTGTAAGTCAATTGACATTTTAATTTTGTATTCAGTTTTTCACTCTTGCACAGTACAAAAAGTAGTGATTTGCATTTAGCAATAGCCCCCACCCCCTCTGGACAGGTACACCTGACAATTATTCCACTTAAAATACCTAAAAAAGCTGTGTTTCAGATTAGCTGGTATGGAAATCTAGGGGAGGTAGTTTCATAGGTTTCATAATTCAACATACCTTTTTTATCTAATATTAGTCCCAGACATACAAGGCTTGCGCTAGGTACAGAATTACGTGGTGCAAACTGGATCACTTCATTTTCTTATGTTTATTCTTTATGGTAGTTTATGAGTTATACGTGGTGAAACGATATATGCATATTCAGCCATTTTGAAGAGTGATGTGAATGGCTACATATGCACATGGCATTTATGTGGGGTCAATAGCTCAATAGTCTTGTGACTATAAACATTTTGTTTAACATGTCCCACAGGTTTCAGGCCTAAAGGTTAAACAGGGATTAACACATACCCTTAGTACACACTTACTGGACGCTACAAGTAGAAAAAAATGCAAGCTTGTAGAAGAGGCCACATTGTGTACGTACAGTCCCCTATACAACATGCCTTTATGATCTAACACCACTAGAACACTCCACAAACTAGTCATAGACCTTTAGCATATAGACGGGCCTAGGTATGTAACATTGGCGGTTGGCGATCTTTAGTTTAGTTTAAATCTAGACCTACCCCCCTCCTCCTGTCAACAGTCACAAACCCACCTCCTCCAGTTCCCCTATACACCTTTACATAATCCTTCAAGGGTAGACAATGCATCATTGGTCATCACGATGATGAAGCCCTGGTGAGTAACTCGCCATGGCTGTAAGGCTGATATATTCCAAGAGGGTGGCATGATGCTCCAACGAAGTGCTGGTGAGCAGACTCGCCTGCTCTTCACTGGTGCATCATTACGACAAATAGGCACCATGTATTTCTGCATTATTGGCCCTTAAAGGGTTAAACCCCCATAGATGGCCCTTAAGGCGCATGTCCACACATAGCTGAGCCAAATTAATGGTGAGTGAGAGGGGAACTTGTAAAGAAAAGAGCTCCACATAAAGCCGCTTTGTATAACACTGTAGAAAAATTTCCTTCGACCCTTCAAGGGCCATTCTGTGCATTTTACTTGTATGGCAATTAGTTGTTTTCATGCATAAATGCAGCCCTCATAAGTGCATCAGGGAAATATTTGTGCATCATGCCGGCTGTAAGGACTGATGCATGACTGGCTGTAAGGACTGATGCATGACTGGCTGTAAGGACTGATGCATGACTGGCTGTAAGGATTGATGCACGACTGGATGTAAGGACTGATGCACGACTGGATGTAAGGACTGATGCACGACTGGATGTAAGGACTGATGAACGACTGGCTGTAAGGACTGATGTATGACTGGATGTAAGGACTGATGAACGACTGGCTGTAAGGACTGATGTATGACTGGATGTAAGGACTGATGCACGACTGGCTGTAAGGACTGATGCATGACTGGCTGTAAGGACTGATGAACGACTGGATGTAAGGACTGATGCATGACTGGCTGTAAGGACTGATGAACGACTGGATGTAAGGACTGATGTATGACTGGATGTAAGGACTGATGCACGACTGGCTGTAAGGACTGATGAACGACTGGCTGTAAGGACTGATGCATGACTGGATGTAAGGACTGATGCACGACTGGCTGTAAGGACTGATGAACGACTGGCTGTAAGGACTGATGTATGACTGGATGTAAGGACTGATGAACGACTGGCTGTAAGGACTGATGCACGACTGGATGTAAGGACTGATGAACGACTGGATGTAAGGACTGATGCATGACTGGCTGTAAGGACTGATGGACGACTGGATGTAAGGACTGATGCATGACTGGCTGTAAGGACTGATGAACGACTGGATGTAAGGATTGATGCATGACTGGCTGTAAGGACTGATGAACGACTGGATGTAAGGACTGATGCATGACTGGCTGTAAGGACTGATGAACGACTGGATGTAAGGACTGATGTATGACTGGCTGTAAGGACTGATGAACGACTGGATGTAAGGACTGATGCATGACTGGCTGTAAGGACTGATGAACGACTGGATGTAAGGACTGATGTATGACTGGCTGTAAGGACTGATGAACGACTGGATGTAAGGACTGATGTATGACTGGCTGTAAGGACTGATGAACGACTGGATGTAAGGACTGATGCATGACTGGCTGTAAGGACTGATGCATGACTGGCTGTAAGGACTGATGAACGACTGGATGTAAGGACTGATGAACGACTGGATGTAAGGACTGATGCACGACTGGCTGTAAGGACTGATGAACGACTGGATGTAAGGACTGATGTATGACTGGCTGTAAGGACTGATGAACGACTGGATGTAAGGACTGATGCATGACTGGCTGTAAGGACTGATGTATGACTGGCTGTAAGGACTGATGCATGACTGGCTGTAAGGGCTGATGTATGACTGGCTGTAAGGACTGATGCAGGACTGGCTGTAAATCTAGACCTACCCCCCTCCTCCTGTCCACAGTCACAAACCCACCTCCTCCAGTTCCCCTATACACCTTTACATAATCCTTCAAGGGTAGACAATGCATCATTGGTCATCACAATGATGAAGCCCTGGTGAGTAACTCGCCATGGCTGTAAGGCTGATATATTCCAAGAGGGTGGCATGATGCTCCAACGAAGTGCTGGTGAGCAGACTCGCCTGCTCTTCACTGGTGCATCATTACGACAAATAGGCACCATGTATTTCTGCATTATTGGCCCTTAAAGGGTTAAACCCCCATAGATGGCCCTTAAGGCGCATGTCCACACATAGCTGAGCCAAATTAATGGTGAGTGAGAGGGGAACTTGTAAAGAAAAGAGCTCCACATAAAGCCGCTTTGTATAACACTGTAGAAAAATTTCCTTCGACCCTTCAAGGGCCATTCTGTGCATTTTACTTGTATGGCAATTAGTTGTTTTCATGCATAAATGCAGCCCTCATAAGTGCATCAGGGAAATATTTGTGCATCATGCCGGCTGTAAGGACTGATGAACGACTGGCTGTAAGGACTGATGCATGACTGGCTGTAAGGACTGATGCACGACTGGCTGTAAGGACTGATGAACGACTGGCTGTAAGGACTGATGTATGACTGGATGTAAGGACTGATGAACGACTGGCTGTAAGGACTGATGCACGACTGGATGTAAGGACTGATGCATGACTGGCTGTAAGGACTGATGAACGACTGGATGTAAGGACTGATGCATGACTGGCTGTAAGGACTGATGAACGACTGGCTGTAAGGACTGATGCACGACTGAATGTAAGGACTGATGCATGACTGGCTGTAAGGACTGATGAACGACTGGATGTAAGGACTGATGCACGACTGGCTGTAAGGACTGATGAACGACTGGATGTAAGGACTGATGAACGACTGGCTGTAAGGACTGATGCACGACTGGATGTAAGGACTGATGCATGACTGGCTGTAAGGACTGATGCATGACTGGCTGTAAGGACTGATGCACGACTGGCTGTAAGGACTGATGAACGACTGGATGTAAGGACTGATGCATGACTGGCTGTAAGGACTGATGCACGACTGAATGTAAGGACTGATGCACGACTGAATGTAAGGACTGATGCACGACTGGCTGTAAGGACTGATGAACGACTGGATGTAAGGACTGATGTATGACTGGCTGTAAGGACTGATGAACGACTGGATGTAAGGACTGATGCATGACTGGCTGTAAGGACTGATGCATGACTGGCTGTAAGGACTGATGCACGACTGAAATGTTGGCATCTATGATGCTGTATTGCATTTAGACTCGCCAACACTACATTGGAGCATCATAACAACGAAGGATCGTGAACCTTGAGGCATCATGCGGCCCTTAAAGGGTTATAATTTAGCAGACCCTTGGCCCGAAGCTATGTGGTCACCGGGGATTGTTATTTGAAGATTTTCTGCTTTGCAAGCTCTGCCTAAATGGTCTAGAATTAAGTCAACCTAACCATGGCGGGTTAGGACCTTTCATCCAGACCGTGGATTTAGCAGAAGCAGTTTATGCTGTGTCTAGACTAAAGGTTTTGAAGACCCCCTGCATGGACGTTTTAATGAGAGGGTGCCTGTTAATTGTAGGAAAGCTGGTCATATAGTGGCTCTGAAGGGTCAGATCCAGGGAATTGAAAGGCTGCAAGGCAGTTTCCTAACAAATTGAAATCTTCACTTTCCCCTTCACGTAGAAAAGGGGGTTCATGCACCCCTCCCCCCATTCCACATTCATTAGAATATGCTAAACATGATATGCCGTTAGATATCATCTTTGATTTTGAGCATGTACTCTTTTGTGATGTTGAGTCAGACCATTAAGAAATATTTTTAAGATTACATACACAACTTTGCCTTGGAATCACACCAAGGGAGTTGATATTCCAATTATTATATTAAAAACAAACAGCACTTCAATTTGACTTGTCTGGATTGTGTATTGTTTGTGTTTGTGTTGTGTAACTCTTAGAAAATATGCTAGTCAGTTAAGTTTAACAATAACAAAACGTCCTTAAATGCAATGTTTCATGCACTCTACAGTCTGATGCATTCAATAATGTTAAAAGACATATCATTGATGTAGACCTATAAGGACAGCTCATGCTACATGAACAGATTTTCCAGTTCATGAATGGTATTTTAAACACTTTGTTTACATGTATCCAACTGTGTAGTCATACTTGACAATAAACACGCATGTTTCCCCCACTCATATCTGCGCCCAAGGATTCGTGGAATTTCTTATGGAAAAAAGGGAGAAAACCTATCCTTTGACCCCCCCCCCCACACTTACATATACAACCATTTCGGTCACATTTTCCCATAGGTATGTATGGTTCCTCCCTAACGTGTCCTCCACCACCCTTTTCATGTGTTACCATAGTTTGGTAATAAATAGATTTTCCCTCCTTTCACGTGCCCACATGCGAGCTCACGGAGCGCCCTCTTTTATGACGTTCGTCATGAGAGGGCGTTACAGTGGCTGAATTCATTTTAGATTTTTGCAAGGTTAGGTGCATGTCTAATTTATATGATCCCTATAGATATGTAGTGCAAAAGGGGCTATGCTTGGAGAAATTGCCTGGCCCTCCGAGAGACAAATGTTGACGCTGCCACAGGGGGGTTCAGGCTCAGAGACCCCGATCAAGGATATATGCCAGATCTCATCTGAATTTGAATTAGATTCAGATGAGAGCACCTGAAACTCATGGAAACTTAAATGGAAGATTATTATTCAGATGAGATCTCATCTGAAAACAGTCGGAAGTGTGTGACAGCATGGTCCCACCACATCCCTGAGAAACAGAGGCAGCGTGAATGTTTGTCTCCAGTGTGACGTCATTCTACTTCCGGCCAGGTAGAAGTCCCCAGAAGACACCCAGATGCATATGTAGTGCACCACACTTATGCGATACTAAGTAGCCTCAAACAAAATACATGTAAATAGTATAAATGGGAATGTACTACAATGATTATGTGCTTCAGGTTTTGTAATCCGATCATTCGATACAGGCAAAGGCCCAAGCTCCTTTCTTAAATCTAAGCCACCGTGGAGTGATCAATATCTCTTTTTTTGTTTGTTACTTGGCACTCCCGCTATGTCCCCTCAAAATCCCTTGCACACCCCTGGATGGAACTCCTCCAGGTCCTAATTCAAGGGGCTGATATTCATAACAGAGCTGGTTTGTTGGGATATCAACCATTTCTTATGGTGCTTCATAGGTGTTACAGCCAGAAGTCTCCAGGCCATGTCTTTTACTTAACCATTTAAAGACAGCATAATGCATTGATAATGATTAATATACATTAATCGTCACGATGCATGAATGCAGCGTCGGCAAATCTACTCACTATGGCTACAGTCATGCATTATGTCGACCTTATAAATGCAAGTGATGTAAGCCACATCTAGGCACATGGGATCTCAGGCCTGAAGAATTCAAAAGGCTGGAAGCGTCAAACACGCAAAGAGGTCTAGGCATGACCTGTCAAGGAATGAACACAAAGTGAATGATGAAACGATAACTTATTCAAGGATAACTCTAAAACGGGTTGATCCGGAATGTAGATCAATGTGTAAATGGATAAGTTGTAAGACAAGACGAACTTTCACATCACTTATTCATTTATATATTCATTCCTTCTTCCGTTCTCTTTCTTTCTTTCTTTCTTTCTTTCTAAATCTTCCTTACTTATAACTTCCTTTCTTTATTGTGTTCTTTCTTTTTTTTTGGGGGGTGGGGGGGGGCGGGAGTGCAAAATTTCAACAATTCACACTACATGTATTCGATATTATAATGTCCTGAGACACTGACCTGACTTAGGGTGCTGGGGGCAGGGTGCAGTGTGATCCTGTAAGCTGACACTGTCCTCCCCACCCTGGGCTGAGGGGTGCTCAGAACGCGCCACGCCACACGAACACATCATGGGACGTACTGCTACTGAACCCTCCACTGCTACTGCTGCCCCCTGGTGAACATCAGCGGAAAACTCACGTCCACAGGCAGTGACATCTGGGGGACCATCTGGAAGTAAAGGCAAAGAAATTGATTTTTCATTGCAACAACATCAGGAATACCCTTTTCCCTATCCTAGATGCAGGGTATCTGATATCTGATTCTCTAACCCTATATCTTTATTCTGTTCAGAAGTATTCTTATTCTGTTCTGGGGCCATCTGGAAGTAAAGTTTAAGAAACTGATGTATAGTTGGATTAACTTCTGGAAAACTTCTTTCTGATACAATGCCAGAGGAATGCATACCACTGTTTCTCTAACCCTATACTATTTTTCTGCTCAGAGACGTTCAAATTGATATTGAAAGAATAGACAACAACATTTTTCACTTCGAGACTGTCTGTAGAGCACACAACTCCACACCGAACTGTTCTCTAAATTCTGATGAAGGCCAACCACAGCCGGAAGCGTTGATCATCTACTTATGTTGACTAATGGCTTTACTCAAACTTCATCAACATCGCATCAAAGTTCTATCAACTCTTAAAAGGGTCTATGTCGGGTCTTGTATTATTTTCAGTGTTTTCTAGTATAAAATTTAATTGTTGCTTGAAATCAATTGCCTCACACTATATCATTTCAAATTAGGCACAAACTCCTTAATGAGATGACTAGTTCCTGTGTGTAATTAGATACAACTCTAATGTCCACAAGATTTGATTGATAACCATTCAAGATCCTTAATACTTTCGAAATTTTATCTTTCTCCCGTAGATATAGATAAACTTTATATTTAGCTGAAATATTAGCAGGCAGGCCTAGAATTATCTACCACTACAACTTCAGGTAGGTAGAAGGCTAACCTTTCTCTATTCTCAGGGGTGAGATTATTCATGACATGTGTTCTGAAGAAGGCACAAACGTAGTATGTACCGGTACTGTATGACTTCACCTTTTCAAGATGGTGTTTATGTAGTCTAATTTGACACATATCATCCTACATACATGACCTGGTTATTCGTCTCAACCTCTGTCAGCAATAAGGATGTTCTAAAAAAGCTGAGTTTATCAATGCCTGCGTGGGTGGCTGATGCTGCGACACTAAGTGGACCGACGGATTCACTAGCACAGCTGCGCCGCTGCATGAAGCAAATGGAACCGAAGATCGACAACGACGCCCTCAGTGGTAATTGTAGGCAACGCACAGAGAAATGCCTATATCAAGAAATCTGTTTTCTTCCCCCTCCCCACGCCTTTCTTTATGTTTTCTTTTTACAGAACACACTGAACATTATTTTTATTGCGAATGTTAGTGTTCAAGATAAAGACAGTTTCAGGTCCTAGGCAGGACACGGCATGGGAACGGACCAAGAGATCAAGCTGCAAACGTATAAATCACTCTAATGACCAAATTTGTAAGCGATCTAGGAGACTGCATACACAAACAAGACTGAACAAGAACAGTAATAAACCTGGAGCCACCCAGAAATGACTTCTTACATGATTGTCACTCGGGCTTTGTCCCCTTGCCAGAAATGCTCTCATTATGATACGCATAATTATATCCCCATTTGCAGAAGGTCATAGTATTATTTATTGTAGACGTCTACATGAATATACGCATATAGTTAATTCCCATTCTCAAATCATAAAGATGTTGTTGAAAATACATTTTATGGTTTTCTATTAGATATTTGTTTTATTTCAATTATCTCAAAATCTTAAAGGCAGCAGAAGAATGCGCCTCTAAAGTTTTGGATACAGATATATAGGCTCCCAATAGCAATTTATCATTACGTGTCAGTCTCCAGGTCAGGCTTAATATGAAGGAGTTTTAATTTATTTATTTAAAAAAGAAATCACTAAGGCAACGCTTTTCTTCGGTAGAACTCCCCCGAATTATGTCGTAGTCACAGAATATGTCATTGTCATAACGTGATCAATTATATGTATAAGCTATACATTCATTAAATATAGACTAAGCATACCTATGTACCCAAAAACATAGAATATAACATATTGTAGCGCCCGTTCGTATTATGAATGATCGAAGAACACAACCCGTCAGGTAAAATTAACTCGCTTGGTTTATTGCCCTGGCACTCCTTGGCCACACCATCTAAATGCCATCTGCTAGTAGAAATGTCGTCTGCGACCTCCTCCGGGAGCTAGCTGCTTGACTGTTCACCTCGGGCTGTCGGCTGGATCTGACCTCTGGTGGAACTAGTCGCACTTTATATACAAGTCTCCACCGGGACGCTGCCTCTCGTGCAGCGTTTCGGCGGACCACTCCCGAGCTTTGAGACTTTCCCCGAATGACTGCGTGGCAGTCATCTGGCAGACGAGCCTCTCCGCTACACTCCTCCCAACTAATTTAAAACTCTGGGGGGTGTAAAGACTAATACCCTGGACGGAGAACTACGTCCCTATGTTAACTACAGCGTCACTGAGAGAGAATAATAATAAAATGTCGTTATATTACATACACATGGTTGTCATTATTTACAAATGATCAATCGCAATATGGGCCCTTTCGCCAGTAATTCTGGGCCCCTAAGGCTTAAGGCCGTCTGCCTCTTCCCCGGGTCCACTTCCACCGCTCCGGTTGTGCTGCAGCGACACCTCTCAGGACTGCCTTCACCGACCTCCCTCCGGACTGCGCTCCACCGATCTCCCTCCGGATTGCGATCCACCGAACTGGAAGACAGGAAACCCAGGTAAGTTTTCATTTGGCAACAGGTTCGATTTGGTAAAAGTTTCGACCAAAAAGACCCCCCCTTTTTTTTCTTCCTTCTCTCCAGCCGTGTACTCGGCCCTGGGTTCCCCCTCGTCCTTCTCCCTCCTCTCAGCTCCCGCCGAACTCCTCCCTTCTCCGACCGTGTACTTCGGTCTTACTGCCTCCCCGACAACCGCTCCGGCTCTTCCCCGCCGAACATCTCCCGTTTCTCCGGCCGTGTACTCGGTCCAGGCTGCTCCCCGACCACCCTGTCATCTATCTTCCTCAGCCCTCCCCGACCGCTCCCGTTCCCCGAACGGCTCCCCGACCTCTGCTATCAACAAGGAGTGACCAGCTTACCTAGTTTATTCCGCAGCGTCGTCATCTTCTTCCTCCTCCGGTTCCCCCTCTCCTGCAGCCTCCTCCACTTCCGGCTGCTGCTGCTCCCAGGGCCGGCCGCAGGTTTTACAGGTATCCCGTTGGCTTAAGTCCACAAATCTGTTCCGGGTTATAACCACAGTCTCGAACTCACCTCCTGGGAGCATCACTAAAGAGGTGGTCTGGCTCCCCTCCCCTAACTGGCGCACATCTGGCCCCTGCTCCTCCGGGGGCAGTAGTCTCTGTGCCAGTCGTCTCAGGGTCGCCGACCCTTGGTAATCCGATTGCCAGGGGTTACGCGCCCCAGCCTCCTCAGCATGTCCTTCCTCCACCGCCCCGCCGGACGTCCCAGCCTGTGGAGATGCACCAGGACCGTCCGGTGGCAGCGCTGTAGGTGCGGGGGTGGATGCCACCGGAGTCCCCGGCTCCCAGTTTGATAACACTGTTACACGTGGTCCCGCCTCCATCGGCGGTGGGGGTAGCTTAGCATCATTCAAGGAGGCCCTCACCCCCGCCGGTAGTAGCACTCTGGTCTCCCCCTCCTCTGCGTCGGTTAGTTCCAATTTCATGAGAAATTCGCCATGGGGCGAGTTCACCACTAACCCATCCAGTCCTATGGCTATCACCCTCCCTTCCCCCCTTTTCACCGGTGACTGCTCCTGCCTTAGCTGCCTGGCCAGGAGTTCAGCGGCTTCCCTCTCATCCTTCTCCTTCTGTCTCTTTTCCGCCTCCACCCTCTCCTTCTCCTGCTTTTCTATCTCTTCCCGTTGCTTCCTCTCCTCATCTCGCTGCTTTTTCTACTCCGCCTCTTGGGCTTTCTTCCTTTTCTCCTCTGCCTCTGCCTCTATTCTCTTGGCTTCCGCTGCTCTTCTCTTTCCTAACATCTCCAACTGTTTCTTCAGCTGCTGCGTCTGAATATCAATCCCGGCCAGTCCAGTGGGAGATAAGGTAGAGAGCACCCCCTCCTCCACCGCCCCTTGCGCCGCCGACCCGGACTCGGCGGGCACTGCAAAATCCCCCAATTCCTTCCCCTTCACCGACCCCGCCGAAGTATCCGCCGAAGGAGTTTTCACCATAGCAAGAGCATCGTCCAGATTAAGAGATCTGTTTAGTGACACGTCTGTAGCCTCAGAGACATTCACCGAAGTGTCCAGTCCATACAATGTGAGTTCAGTGCCCTGGACCCCCTCTGGACCCCCCTTTTCCCCGCTTCCTCTGATTTCCTCCTTAGGTCCCTCCCCCAACACCTCCTCCTCATAAGACTGGAGCTCCTCCTCAAACCCCAGATCCACTAAATCATAGTCCACCTCCGCTCCCGGGAACAGTCTCTTGAGTCTTATCATCATCTGATTAGGTGTTTCCCCCTCCTTGCCGTACTTGGCACACAGGTCTGCTATCTAAGCCCTTTCCTCGTCTATCTTAGTCCTCACTTCGGCGGTGCTGGTGCGTACAGCTGGTTTAGTCCGACTCCCCACTATCCCCCCCAAAGACTCAGGTGGGCTCGGCGGCGGCTGTTCCCCCCGCCTTCCCCCGCTGCACTCCTTCTCCGGAGAAGCCAGAGCAGACGCTGCTGCCGCCGAGGACTTCCCCTTACCCCCTTTTATATCCTTTTTTACCCTCTTCTTCTCTCTTTTATCCCCAGCCGAGTCACTGGGGTTCTTCCTCTTCCCTGATGAGCGGGTGCCAGCGCTAGGTGGACCCGCCGGAGAGCTCTTCGTCCTCGCCTCCTCTTGCTTCTTCTCTGGTGATATCTGGATTAACATCTGCTCCAACATGTGTGCAGACATAGTGTAACTGCCTGGAGTGTCGCCTTCCCCCAGCTGTATTCCTGGGGAGCTTAAGTCACTGAAGGGGCTACCCCCCTGCAACGCCTTCTGTGGGGTTAGCTGTTTTCGGGGCTTGCTTCCTTGTCCTCTGGTGCTTCCTACGTCGGGGAATTCCAGCATCACCGGCTCCCCCGGCTGCCATTCGTCCACGTCATACTCTTTATGTACAGATTTTATATGCCCCCGGAGGTCGCCCTCCCTCTTCTTGCGAACTTGGTGGGAACACGCTGGATACAGTGGGCAGCGGTGCCCCAGCCCCGCTCCGGCGTGGCCCTCCACATGTCGCTCCAGGGTGTCCTTTCTTGCGAATACCTTTACTATTCCCCTGTCGGCACACGTCTGGCAGGCGAACTCCGGAGTGTCTCCGGCTCCCTCCCCCTTGGACCGGCCCTGTCTTGGCATGCTGGCCGTGAAGACCTCCAAGTCGGCGTAGTGGATAATTTCTCGTCGTAGATTAGGTGCTTGCTTCACCGTCGGATTCTGAGTTGACTGAGCGCCTCGCCCTTCCTTTATACCTCCCCGGCGCCGAGACGCCCCGCCTCCTCCCGTGTCCGCCATCTTGCCGTCAACCGTCGTCATGACGTCACCACGAGCGCTGGGTCCCGGCGGGTCCTCCCCTATTATCGCCCGAGGAGACCTAAGGCTGGTGCCCGGCGGCCCCCCTTCCTGGGCCCCGGAGAGGCGGAGACCAGTTTGAGATGTACGTCGGGTGATACTTTGTAGGAAGGTCTTCCTCTTTGAGGTCATGATGAAGCGCATGGAGACCATTCCTCTCCACCTTCTCTCCTCCTCTCGAGTGATTGCCTTCCTCTCCTCCGGCACCCCCGCGTTCCTCTCTTCTACTCTTTGATTAGCTTCATTTTCGTTTCGCGCCCATATTAATTCCTGTTTCCATCTATTCCAGGCTCGCCGCTGCTTTCTCCAGTCCTCTTGCATTTTCAGATACACCGGTGCCATCCTCCGTTCCCGCCGAAGCCGACCATATTCATCCATTCTCTCACTGTTTTCTTTGATTTCCAGCCTTCTTTTCTCCCGCAGGTCTTCAGTTTCTGTTTCAGATAACCCCTCAGGAATATCCCAGCTAGGCAGGAGTGGCCCACCCAGTGGAATCTTCGGCAAGTCGGCATCCCACCGTTCAGGAGGTCTTCGGGGCTCCATCGAGTTACCCATCACGCCACCGTCTGCTGGCCTGCTCTGCGTCACCGCTCGTACCATGGCGTTCCCCTCTCCCCCCGGCAACTCCCGCCCTCCGCCGAGGTCTCTCTCCGGTGGCACCTTCTTGATAGAGTCGAAGTGTACTACTTTCACACGGCGCCCCTTCCGTATGGTGAACAGCACCTTCCCCCGAACCTGGACCACCGTCCAGGGGCCCGTCCAGTATGACTGAAGCTTTGGAGAGACGCCCTTAACCTTGAGTGGGTGGTAGTAGAAGACTGTGTCCCCTTCCACTATTTTCACTGCCCCTGCCCTCACATCGTAGTTACGCCTCTGCCTCTCTACGGCCCGGCCCAGCACTTCCCGAGCATAGTGAAAGGTTTGGGCGATCTGCACCTACAGTTCCGCCACATATCCTTCCAGGGAGCTCGGCGGGGGCCCCGCCGGATAGAGTAGAGCCAAGGGGGTGGTAGTCTCTCGGCCCATCATCATCATATTGGGTGTTATGTTAGTAGAGGAGTGAGCGGAGGCTCTGTATGCTGCCATTACATAGGGCAATTTTCTGTCCCAGTCCCTCTGGTCCTTGGCCACCGTGGTGGCCAACAGCATGTCTATGGTTCGGTTAGCCCTCTCCACCATCCCATCACTCTGGGGGCGGAACTTCCAACAACCCTAGGACCTCCTGGAACACCGCCGACTGGAAATTACGGCCCTGATCGGTGTGGACCGTCCCCGGGGGTCCCAGGCGGCACACAAACTCCTCCACGAAGACTCTAGCCACCGTTTCTGCCTGCTGATCCCTCATGGCATACGCCTCTGTCCACTTGGTAAAATAGTTGGCAATCACCATAATGTACTTGTTCCCTTCCCTAGTCACTGGTAGGGGGCCCATGATGTCCATGGCTACCCTCTCCATAGGCATACCTACCGCCACATGCCCCATGGGTGCTCGGTGGGGTGGCCTGGCCGACTTCCTTCTCACACAGGGTTCGCACCTGGCGCACCACCAAGTGGCATCCCGCCGAAACTCGGGCCAGTAGTAGCTATCCTGAAGACGCCGGATGGTTCTGTTCCGCCCCAGATGCCCCCCCAAGCTTGAGCCATGCACCTGTCGGAGGACCTCCTCCCTCATAGCTCGGGGGACAGCTACCTGGAACCTTGACTGCCCCGCCGGCTCCACCCACCACCGGCCCAAGATACCGTTAACCTCCCCCAGCAGGTCTCTCTGGGCTGCCCACGCCTTCAGTTCGTAGCCAGCCCCCCCCAGTTCCGCCGGGTCCACCTCCTCCCCTTCTATCCACGTCTTCACTTGCTGCAGAATTGGGTCAGCTGCCTGCTCCCTTTCCCAGTCCAGCTCTTCGGGGGAAGCTATCTCAGCCGGCGAGGGGGGCTCCGCCGAAGCCTCCGGCGAGATCTCCACCCCTACTGTTTCTGGGGGTGCTTCCCTCCTCCGCCCCTGAGCACGAGTGATCACTCTGCACGCTTCCATTCCTGCCTCCTCTCTCCCGCACTGTCTGCACGGCCTACGAGATAAGCCATCAGCATTCCCGTGAAGCTTCCCCGCCCTATGCTCTATCCTTAGGTCGTAGGTGTCCATCACTTGCAGCCACCGAGCGATTTGCCCCTCAGGTTCCTTAAACCCCATTAACCACCGGAGGGACGCATGGTCTGTCCTTACTCTCGTAGGCCGTCCTATCAAATAATGCCTGAACTTCTTCAGAGCAAAGACAATGGCCAGCAGCTCCCTTCTGGTCACACAGTAATTCCGCTCCGCTTTGTTTAGGGTGCGGCTAGCATAAGCCAAGACCCTTTCGTGCCCCTCTTGCTCTTGTGACAGGACTGCCCCCAGTCCGGTGTCGCTGGCGTTGGTGTCCAGTCTCAGTTCCCCCTCCGGCCGAGGAAAGGCTAGGATGGGGGCTCTGACAAGCTCTTGCTTCAGGTGCTCGAAGGCCCGTTGGCAGTCTCGGTCCCATTCAAACTTCCTTCCCTTCTCTGCCAGGCTGGACAGGGGCTTGGCTACTGCCGAGAAATCTTTGACGAAATTTCGGTAGTACCCGGCTAACCCCAGGAAACTGCGCACTTCGGTGATATTCTGCGGGGTGGGCCACCCCTCCACCGCCTCTACTTTGGCTGGGTCGGTGGCTATCCCCTCCTCACTCACCATATGCCCCAGGAACATCACTCTCCTTCTGGCCAATTGGCACTTGCTTGGTTTGATCTTAAGCCCCGCCTGGATAAGCCTGTCCAACACCTCCTCTAACCGGTGAAGGTGCTCTTCAAAGGTAGACGCGAAAACTACGACGTCATCCAGATATACTAGGCAGGTCTCCCACTGCAGGCTCCGCATCACCACCTCCATGACTCTTTCAAATGTCCCGGGTGCATTGCATAACTCGAAGGGCATACGGCGGAACTGAAACAATCCCCGGTGGGTGGCAAATGCAGTTTTCTCCCTGTCCTTGGCGGCTATGTCCAACTGCCAGTAGCCACTAGCTAAGTCCAGGGAAGAAAACCAGGCAGCCCCGGCCATGGTGTCGAGGCAATCCTCTACCCGCGGCAGCGGGTAGGCATCCTTGATAGTGACAGCGTTTAGCCGCCGATAATCGACGCAGAACCTCGTTGTACCGTCCTTTTTTTTTACTAGCACAACGGGGGATGCCCAGGGCCCTACCGCCGGCTCGATTACCCCCGCTTCCAGCATCTTATCCACTTCCTCGTCTACCACCTGATGCCTGTGAGGTGCCAGACGCCTCGGTGGCTGTTTCAGGGGAGCTGCACCCCCCCTGTTGATGTGGTGTTGAGCCAGCGCAGTATGGCCCCTGTCCTCCGGCCCCATCTGGAATGCGTTGATCCTACTCCTGAGCAAGGTGGCCAATGCCCTCCTCCTGTGCACCTCAGTCCCGTCCACCAGCTCAGCCACCACCTTCCTCCCTTCCGCCGTCAGTTCCTGCCTTCCCACCACACGACACCTTCCGCCGATCCCCCCATCGCCAGCCTCCACCGAAGTCAGGGTTCCCAGCGTTTCGGCGCGGTGGATTGTTAAGGCTTCCCCTCCCGGGTTCAAAACCCGCACACACGCTTGCCCTTCCTCTGGGACTATTAGCCCTCGCCCCACCAGGAACGGGCTACTCTTTCCCGCCAATTCCGCCTTTTCCACCATCCCTTCCTGCCCTTCAGGCCAATCCCCTAAGACCTGGCCCTCCACCAGTGCTTCCTGCCCGCCGGCTACCACCGCTGCTCTGGCACACACGATCCTCCGGACCAGCCCTTCTGGATTCGAGTCCCCCCCGGCCACGCCACCGATGCTTCCGCCATATCCACTTTGATACGGTGGTCCCTCAGGAAGGAAGCTCCCAAGATGGCCTCATTGCCAATCTCTGCTACTGTAAACGTGGTAGTCGTGATTGTAGACCCCAGTTGAAAGCTTCCAGTGAACTTCCCCCGCACCGCCATGGGCCTGCCGTCGGCGTTAAAGATGTCGCTTTCGGTGGGATCCAAATCGGGGTATCCCCCTGCCCGTCTCCACCAGTCCACTGACAACAGGTTAAGGGACGACCCCGTATCCACCAACAACTGTACCTCCTTTCAGCCTATCTTCCCAGCCACTATTATCCCGTTACCCCCTTTTTCCTGTCTCCCCTGCACCCTCTCGTCCGGCCATTTCTTTTCAACCCTAACAAGGCCGCTGGTCAGGGTCGATTCTAGTTTTCCGCCGGGCGGGGAGCGCTAGGCGGAGCTGACTCCACTTTCCTCTCGGCGTCTCCCCCTTTCTTCAATTGGGGGCACTCCCTCTTAAAATGGCCCTCCTGCCCGCACTGGAAGCAGCCTGTTCGCCTCCTGGTGGTCGCCTGGGACCCTGCATCTACCTTCTGGCTCAGCTCTTTCACCATGGCGGCCATCTCATCCATCTTGGTTGTCATCTTCTCGGTGAGGGAGGCGTCGGCGGCTCTCACTTTGAACTTGTCTATACCTTCCCGGTTGATGGTCTTCAGATAGGCCTCCGCCCCTATTGCTGTCAAAACAGCCGTCTGCAGGTCCTTGGGCTGCGTCTGATATACCCACTGCCTAAGCTGACTGTCTCCCAACGCAGACAGGAACCGGTCCAGAACCAGTGCGTCCACCGTCTTTGCATCGGCGTCGGGGTAAGCTAGCCGTGTATATTTTGTAAGTTCCTCTTGCAGCGCCTGTAACGTTTCCCCCGGCTTACGCTCCCGGGTTCGGAGGAGCGCTTTGTAAGTTTCCATCTGATTAGGCAGTTCGAACCTGAGTTCCAAGGCCTCCCTCAGCTGCTGATACCCCTCCGCCGTAGCTGGTTTAACCCCTGTAAGCAATCGCCGGGCCGGCCCTGTTAGGCTCAACCCAAGAAACATTCCGGCCTCCTCGGGTGTCCACCCATTAACCCTTACGCACAAATCAAAGTGGTTGAAGTAGTCCGCCAAATCACCAGTCCCATCAAATTTGGTAGGTTTAATAATTGGCTTCCGCCCCCCGGCTGGTCCACACTCATCTCCTCCTCCTCCCCCTCCGATCTCCCTCCTCCCACCTCTACCGGCGACGACACCTTCTCCTTCTCCTATCTCTCCCTCCTCCACCGGAGGCGTCCGGCCCCTCCGTGGGGGAATTAGGCGCCTTCTTAATCCTTCTCTCCTTTCCACTTTTATCTGTTCGGGGGGCTCTCTTCGTGCCCGACCTCCCTGACCCGCCTCTGGTTCCGGGCGTTCCTTGAACTCCACTTCTTCGTCCTCCTCAGTATCGCCCTCAGCGTCCTCAGGTAATTCAGGTAAGTAGATCTCTCCCCCTTCAGCCTCTCTAGCTTCCTCCTCCACCTCTCGAGCCCTTCCCATCTCTCCCTCAGGCAGTTGAGGTTGCACTAGGGGTGTTCTCTCATCCCAAGCCCACCCCTCTGCGGCCCTTCCTTCCGTCGCAGGGGTTCCACTGATCATGGGAGGCCGCCCCAACGCCATCTCCGGTTTTCTCTGGCGGCCTCTCACCCCCTGTGGTCCCCCATCCGGACCCCCTTTCTCCCGACTCTCGTCCTTCTTTACCGCAGACCTCAACTCCATTTTCTTTTCTCCAGATCCTCCCTCAGCCATTCTTCGATCTCACTGGACGCAGGTTCGTAGAAAAGTATTAAGAACACCGCTGTCACCAATGTAGCGCCCGTTCGTATTATGAATGATCGAAGAACACAACCCGTCAGGTAAAATTAACTCGCTTGGTTTATTGCCCTGGCACTCCTTGGCCACACCATCTAAATGCCATCTGCTAGTAGAAATGTCGTCTGCGACCTCCTCCGGGAGCTAGCTGCTTGACTGTTCACCTCGGGCTGTCGGCTGGATCTGACCTCCGGTGGAACTAGTCGCACTTTATATACAAGTCTCCACCGGGACGCTGCCTCTCGTGCAGCGTTTCGGCGGACCACTCCCGAGCTTTGAGACTTTCCCCGAATGACTGCGTGGCAGTCATCCGGCGGACGAGCCTCTCCGCTACAATATATAGGGGTAACATAAGGTCAATAACACTGTTAAGAAATAAATTTCCAATCAATTAAGAATTGAATTGAATGGAACTGAATCCGATAACAGACATGTCTATGTATAGTCAGCAACATGTGTAACAGCACTTTTCCAGCGTTAGATGCTCTCTATTCTCCTCTTACCCATTATTTCCTGCGGATTCCAAAAAGATCCATCCCTATCTCTACTGTGGTCATATTTGTCCGTATTCGTCCCACGCAGTGATTCCTTTTGTTGTTTGGGGTGTCAATTATTGAACACATGTAATTTAGAGCACAGGTGTTCCTTTGATATCCGTGTTAAGATCCCAGTCCGATTTTGTACCCAGTGTTATTTATCCCACCTCTCTCCCACCATATAGAGACGAATTCAGAACACTTGATGGTAAACAACATAAATCTTGCAGCATCGTATGTCACTTTTAGCAATGAAGGCTAATAGAAACCTGTCCAGATACATTAGTAGTTTCCTCTTGATATGTCTTCATCCATATAAGGAGCTTCCCCCAGTAAGCCACAGGGCAATGTAATATTTACATTTTCTTTTCATGGTTCATGTTCTACCCACATGGTGTCGCCACCATCAGACCATGGAAACAGAACGTGCATTAGCCGAAGTTGGAATACGTGTTATTTAACTCAGTATGCAGTACATCCTGTATCTATAAATGCCCACTCAATCATAGTTACACATGAGAAAGATGACTATAATAGTACAGGGTGGGTCTCTATACAGTCAGGAATGTTGGATAGAGATTTGTTCTCGCGTTCCAAAAGCTTATTGTTAATATGGAGGGGACGGGATTAAATCTAAAATCCCCCCAGGGTCCCTGGAGACAATTTAAAAAGAAATCTACACTAATCCCTCTGTAGGTAGGTCCTCTCACCCCTTCCCTGGTGTGGTCTGGGCATCACCCCATACCCATTTATCATTTTGTATGAACCTAGCTATACACTGGAGTTTATAATATATTGTAAAGGCGGCCATAATCCAGACCTGGCGAGTATAAAACGTCTCTTTTTTTTACTCCAATATTATCCAATAAACTCGATTTAAGGGGTAAAGATGGAGAATAAACGATTTCCTCATATAAAACATAGCATTTATATAACCCCTTTCTCAGTTGTATGCATTGGTTTTATTGTAGCTATCATTATAAAAGTTATTCTAGCTATCAGGATTTATTCATACATGCATCCAGTCCCATATGAGTGCACTTTTCTACCATAATATGTTCCCACACATGCCCCATCATTAAATCTACCTGACACAACTAATTCCCAGCCCAATCATACCTGCCCCGGTGTCTGAAGGTAATGTTTCTAGCCCCTGCGGGTCAAATAGCAACATTGCATGCCAGTCCCTAATTTCTATGTGGCTTGAAAGACTTTGATAGTGCATTGTCCGACTGAGTGGAGCCATAATCACAGAGTAACAACAGAACTACTTGAGATTTGAATTCCCAAACACTAGTCTAGGGTATACATTTGGGTTTGGGATTTGTTTGGTATTCAGTACGACATGACCCTCTCTCCCTTGATGCATTAGTATGCCACTGACACTCTCTGATCTGATACTTGGACCAATACAATAAGGTCTTTTATCTGTTTTGTCACTATTTAACTCCTAGGGAATCATCTTTATTGGATTCCTTTTTAAATTTCTTGCTTCATGCACTTTCCCAAAATGTTTCCTTATACTTGATATTGAACTTTTACATGATCTTGAATTAATTTAGTCCATCTATGACACCTTTATGAATCATGATATGTAGTAAAAGGTATTGTATACGGTATTGACAGTGAATACCAATTAAGCCATTATCAAATACCATGTTCCCAAAGCCTGAATAATGGCCATTCCCACCTCCTGGTGTGACTTAAAGAATGGGATGTGGGAGGTCCCCTCTCACTATTTTCACCTGGAACAAATAGACCAAACTGTGAGAAGGTCTGATGTTAACACAATCCCTAAATAGCCACACAATAACAGGGGACGAGGGATAGGACATCGAGGGACAAAAGATGAACTAGGGTCCATGGCCAGTCAGAGGATGGCTGGTGAGGGTGGAAGAGGGAATTGGCATGGAGGGGGTCTCCTTAGATCATCCCATGGGAATGTGTGACCGTGTGAAGAGTTTGTTTGAACCTAGGATAAGCTAATTGGGGCCAGGCCATCAATGGCCAGCCCATCAAGGGAATTCTGGTATGTTTCCAACCTGATGCATAGAAGTCATATTAATTAACAGGACAGACTCTATATAGCTACAGCAATCAAGAAAGCACACATGCCGGTATATCTTTTTTAGAACAAAATTAACTTTATTAGTCTATAGGCATCAGATACAGAGTAATCATCCACCGCATCATTTATTTCTTCAGGATGCTTCAATCTTTCTTGTGAAACTGTGGTCTATCATAGTTATGTCTCTCGAAAGCCTGATAACAGGTGTCATCATGCGTCAATCAGTGAAGGTATTGAACCCTGCTGAGGGCTGGGTGAAAAAAAAACAACAACATTTTACCCCTCTCAGGAACATCCTATGGTGAGAATTAACCTTTCACTGACACCACTCTCTACCCCGTCCTTATGGGTGGCACACAGGTATTTATTTCGGTATGGGAACTAAACCCCTTTGCTAACAAGCAGGGCCAAACATAGACAGTTTGAGGTCAGAAGTAGAGAGACCTGTGTTAGATCTGTGTCCTGATATGTCTGAACATTAGACCTCAATAGGGGCCCTAACCACCAGGTGTATCTGATCTATGTAGCCCACTAGTCTAATAGTTCAATGCGTACGTGAAACCTTGAATACTTTGTATGTAATTATTGGGTTTCCACCTTCACTGAACAATATGTAAGAAACTCCATTCAAGATCGCAAAATAGTATTTGATGTGCAGTGGGCCTAGCTACAAAGATACCAATCCTTGTCAGGTGCCCCATTTTGACCCTAAATCTACCACCTGTTCCTGGTCACTAGACCAATGTGGCAGGAAATGGTGACTTTATAGAAAATTGGTTGATGAGGCTTTTACACCTCTATGATTTTTCAATTTGAATGTAGATTGTAATTAAGCCTTTTAATATAATCTTTACTATTTGGTTGAAATGACTTGTGCATCTCCCCTAGCCTCATGTTTATATAATGATAATGTTGACATTGCAAGCAAGTTTATGAGCATATCTTCGAACACAAACACAGCTTCATTATTTCCTGTCAGATGGCTCTATGACCCTGTTTCCCCATATACCATCACATATTTCCCTTGTTATGGTCAGTGATTGTTAAGGAATACACATCCATTGATGAAGCCTTAGATTAAGATTATATACTTTGAGCAAACCTCTCAGTGCTTAAAATGTACCCTTGCATTCTGTGGACATAATGTATGAATGAAACATTATTGTGTACATTTCTTTTTGTCTGAAGTTTGTTTTCGAAAGTTGTATTTTCGTTTGCGCAAGTTATATTTTCTTTTGCGCAAGTTATATTTTTGTTTCCGCAACTTATACTTTTGCATCCACAACTTAATAGATTTGTTGTGCATAGTCAATCAACTGTGGATGTCAACCCTTTAAGGGCCGCTAATGCAGCAGTGCATCATGCCCATTGGTTGTCATGATGCACCAATGAAGTGGTGGTGAGACTCTTTACTAGCACTTCATTGGAGCATTATTAAGACCCTATGGGGTTGATACATGGTTTCATGCCCTTCTTTAATCTAGAGTACAGCGCAGGCTTTTTTGGTTAAAAAGAGGGTAAATTTTTTACACCCCCCTCAGAAAGGATCTGAATTGTAAGTGTGGTCATTTTTTTAACAACAAGGGGAAGGCAAATCTAACACTAAGCCATATAATGGCTTCGAGGGATATGCCAGTCCCCACCTCAGGGAATACGATGTAAAAATATCCCATGCCTGCATGGTCCATAGTCGTGGACATTTGCTTATGTACCGCAATGCAATCAGAGTTCAACTAAAGCTCATCTAATACCTATTAGACATGATTGTGTTCATCGATCACTTCACCATAAAACCCCTCACCCCCCTTGTTGATAAATAATGACCACTCCCTTAGCTGAAACCTGGTTGTGGAAACCAAAATTTAAAAAAAAAGTTGCGGAAACGAAAATAAAACTTGCGGAAACGAAAATAAAACTTGCAGAAACAAACTCTAGAAAAAAGTAGGTAGAAAACAGATGTCCTTTCCAGGGCTCCGTAGTACCCTACTGTTTGGTAATTTACCACCCATTTTCTTCCTACAACTGTTTTCGTTGCAGATCCAAGCAAAAGGCCCCACCCTCTACTTTAAACCACCTGCCCTATACCTCCCTATGTGTCAGAGAACCTAATTCCCTGTCACCTATAGCTTTTCTCTACTTCACATCACCACACCTATCTCATCTTACAGCATATTCTACCCTTTAAAGAACGCACATTATGTTTGTTGCATTTTTTGTTTTTGCTGAAATTAATTATGGATGTAGTCCTACAGGGTTACATTTGGGACTGAAGCACTGAAGACAGACGTGATGCACTAATGTGATGGCACTGTAATTGGGAATCACAAAATGAAAAAAATGAACCTCTAATGGTCTCAGATAGTTAGGCTGTACAGATCCTAAATAACTAGTGTTATATCAGTGAGAAGAGGGACAAAACCCCACCTGCTGCCTAAGGTCGGGAGAGAAGGGTACACTATAAATAAAAGTTGTCGAAACAACAGTGAAATCCTTGTCCCAAAGTTGCCGGAGATCCATCATTATTTTCAGAGATTCTTGTACCAAAGTGTGTACTGTACTAATTCGGTGTAGAAACTACACTGCTTCACTGTAATGCAATTATGGTGGTTCATTGTTCAATTTTACAAGGATCCCTGCTGGATTCAACAGTTATTTCTTAAAGTCAATACAGAGTGGTTAGCATGTTGGGAGGTGTAATGATTATAATCAGAAACTATTCGTATTTAACTTAAAGTGTGATTTGGGAGCAACTAGATCATAACCAAACATACATCTGTTCCACCACAACATGGCACTATGGACATCACAGGTTTTACTTTGAAGTCACCGAAAAGTGAATAAATGGCCCATACTTCCTGCTGTTATTTGTAATAATAGTGTGTAGACACTTTGCTAAACCTTCATCCTCTTAGGGGTGATTGAGACACATTAGGAGTACGCCATACTACTATTAGACTGTGGGAAAGAGGATGTGTGTTTCTAAGCTGTATAACCATTATGAGTGTACTAGGGCAAGGGGTGTATGTCTATAAGTATATCCCTAGAGGGTTGTCTATCTGGGGGAGGGCCTATGTGTGCAGGTATTGTGTATAGATCTATGGATGGGGTGGGAGTATGTTCTTAACCCTCTAGGAGGATCACACTACTAGAATGTCATCATTTTGCACCAACCCAGGCGAGTAACTCGCCAGTCCAGCATTGGTGCTTCATGACAAACCCACATGGTGCATGAATGTAGCCCTGTGATGGATGCATCATGAAAACCAAGGGTTACAGTGCATTAAACTACTATGTAATCCTCAAAAGTTTTAGAAGAGGGTGAAAATGGGTATTACTTAAGGGTTGCATCAATATAAGCACCTATATAAAGCACACCTGGGACCTAATTGCCATAATTATGTGAACCCCAAGACCTGTATAGAATTGTGTATGGACTATGCACAGCTTGAGGTTCCAAGTGGGTGAAGGTTTCTTGGGGAGTTTCTTCAACATGAAATACGGGAGCATTCTTTTTCAGGTATCGGACTAACCATGAAACATTCAGCTGTAATTTTAGATCAGCAATATAAGCCCAAACTTAGGCATATCCCTTAACGACATACCATATTCATGAACCGGGTGAATATTTGATCAGCTCAAACTTACATGTTAGCTTAATTGACCTATGTAACGTCACAGACTATGTTGGTACAGTGCATCGACACTATGCTGCTATTATATGTTGCCAGCATCAATCTTGGGCCAAGGGTCCGGTTCACAAGCCGGTAGAAACTATATTTATAGCAAAGGTGAATTTTGGAAACAGGTTAAATTGCATGAGCCCCCAAAGTCAAATGATAATACTCACATGCATGCCTCCCCATGTGATTTAACCGGCTCCTCATTATAAACCTCATACTGGTATTGATTTTGGTTGAGGTCCTGTCTGCATTTCCTGTGTCTGGGCGTACAATGATGATCTCTACTAGACTTATCTACCCCTTTAGCACACTTCATTCGCCCACATCAGTGGCAGGTGTGTTGGCCCAAACAGAGTAGAGTCAATATTAGGAATATGAAACCTTAGAAGGTACAGGCGGATGTAGGGGTATGGCACGTGGTAACACATACTTGCCTCTGTTTTAAGGAGCTGATTCAATATGGATCTAAATGCTTGGGGCAACAGATGAGAATTTTACCATCAAGGAAACATTGTGTTTAGAATTAAATGGGCAGAGGAAACAGAGACGAAAAAAACAGAGTAAATAGAGAAGGGTAAAAAAAAGGAAGAATTGGTAGAAATAGGAACAGGTTTTGGATTCAGTGAATTGAGAGGGTATGGATGATATAGGTGAGGCTATATTAGGGGTGGCAGGGTGGGGCCATACAGACACAGAGACAGGTGCTTGGGACCCACTCTGAATGCCCACCTGCTGCTTGGACAGGTAGTTGGATCCTTATCAAACACACCAGGAGGATGTGGGCTACAGGTACAAGTGATGTAAGATAGAGAGTGTAAAGGGGTTATATAGGGATAGGGGGGGGGTGTGTGTGCATATGTCTGTTATCTGATTTAGGGAATAAAACAACGAGGCGGGGGTGATACATTCTGAATTATCTTTCTGTATTTTGTTTGGTATTTCTTGAAGTATCTTTGATTTTTCATTATTATTTATTTATCTATAATATTTATTTTCTTTTTGAAGAGTTAAGACGTCTGTGCAACACGTGGGGGAGAAGATTGGAAGAAAATGTTAACTCAACTCATAGGGAGAGACAGAGATCTTGGCGTGTTCAATTAAAAATTCGCCAACCTCCTTTGCTTTGTTAGAAAATGACCTACCCCTTCTATGGTTCTATCTTGTGTGCAACGCACATTCATATTGTATGTCTGTGCAGCAGGGCTGCAAACTTTTCTTGTATGTGCACCTTCATTCTATTTAGCCAGCGATTTGTAAATCATTATGATGTAGGTCCACCCTACTAACCAGTTTGAGAATGGCTACAAAGCAAGGCCTAAGAAAAATAACTGGTTCAGTTGTATTTATTAAAAGATAACCCCCTTTAAATCGGCTTTTCCTACTTTCATGAGCTGATGATGCTGTTGGTGATCTGAAAGCATGCTTTTTCTTTTATTTTCCTTCTGTTTCCTTCTTATCCTATCCTTTTTGTTGTAAAAGCTATGTATTTGAGGACATGCGTATACATGTTTAGCCATACATAATACCATGACATGCGCTCAGATTGACATGACTCCAAGTCACAATGTCTTTATGTTGAGGCACACTGTTCTTGTATGGTCGCGTGGTACATGTTACCTGGATCCCTCCAGACACTAACCCTTCACTGGCCTTTAATGCATCATTCCCATGATACATGATGCAAACCTAATGAGTAACTCGCCAAGGTTGTATTTCTACATCCTCCCGACCCCACAGAGTTCATACACTCCCAGAGGGCCAGCATGATACATCAATGCAGCACCTTTGAGTAGATCCATTGGCGCATCATGGCAGCAATGGCACATGGACCTATGCCACTCTGCCATCTTTAAAGGGCTAAATTGTCTGGAAGCAGTTGTGCACCATATAGCATGAATGTATGAAGTTATGGGCATTAAATGGAGATTTGGCCTGATCATTCTAATAAAGGCAAGGGTATCTAAGGACCTTCCCCCTCCGACGCCCACTATTATATATGAACCAGGATACATCAAATGATGTAAGCTGTATCGTGCATGTCAATGCCCCATCCAGGGCCACATAGAGATACCGTAGAATCATGAAAAATCACCCCGATAAATTTTGGCCTAAATTTTAAGGGATAAATACCCCTGGTCCTTATACAGAAAGGTGCTTATTCAGCAGTATTGTGAGAGCTTAAAAGACATTTTAACACTCCAATTGACCCGGTGCTTACAGTGAAAGAGGCCTTTATATTCAAAACGTCAATGAGACAAAATAAGGACATACCCATATACTGGGGACTACATGGGAAGTATATACACATGCTATATGTATACGTACACATACATTGCATGTGTATATGTATAGACGGCAATGCACACACAGAGCACAAGACGTGAGCATAAATTCAGACAAAGAGTTTTCCACACCGACAAGTTTGATATATAACCTCATGGGGGTGCTTAAATTTACTCCCTGATTCACATGAAGGACTGTGACTCTGCAACTCGGAAATAAAACTCACAGATGATTCTCACAAATTTACATTGTTTCCTTGAACTGAAATACAGGAAACTGTAACCCCCCCCCCAAGTGCCTTTACTGGGTTTGAGCTTCTTCTTGGGCGCAACGGCAGCACCATGATATAAATTCCTCTTAAAACCTTACTAAACATATCTAATCCTGCCATATTAGATTTACCAAAAAGCCCCAGTATTTGATATGACTTTTGACTTCATTCAATACTCCCACTCCCAAATAAAAAAGATTAACATGTAGAATATCCCCTTTCATAGGCATGCCCCTTCTACCCCCCTCTTCCTTTTCCAGAGGCACACCTCTGAGTTTGTGCAGGTAGGGAGTTCACTGTATAGTAAATATATACAACACTCTTATTGAGCCACCTTCATTGCAAGGGATAAAAAAAAGTCACTGGAAAGAAAATATTTATACAGAGCAACCGACCTCAGCCTTTCCAACTTAAATCGGGCTCAGGTGTTCCAAACCCATGGCAAGGCGTTCATTTCAAAATCCTCCTAGTCTCATATCCAACACATGTAGCCTACGCCCATTTTATGTTCAGTTTTATTGCTTTCTCTTTAATCTACGTGTCAGATGATCTTAGTAAGCCATATGGGGATATGACCCAGACTAAGAGTATTTTAGAAAACCTGTCAGGGCGTCTCTTGAAGAAGCATTGATGAAATTGAAGTAATGTGGTGTAAGATCCTGCATTGGGATCTATTGCCTAAATCGGCAAGTAACCCACTCTTCACATATCTATATTTATTTAGAGGGAGTTATCACCATTGGTAACTATAGGACAGTGAAGATAGAGAGATAAGTATGGAATGCATATATAAGTCCCATTTACTTCATGGGTGGACTATTCCCCCGATCAAATTCAGCCAAAGCAGTACGCCTGCAGCAAATATGCCTAGTGAGTAGGATTCATTTTCTAGTTCCTCAGCATGTTAATATGTACTTCAAAAGCATCCAAGGTTGATCGTCTAAACAAGTTTGAGTAACACCTGCTGATAAAGTATTGTCTTCTTCTTTTTTCATCAAATGGGCTGGTCCTCTAATTGAATCGTTTGCATCTTAATGGTTACTGTACACCGCTGGTGAGTGGTATCAATTACCTTCAAATTCTTGCATCATGCCAACCCCCTGAGCTTGATTCCCTTCTCAAGGGTTGGCAGAGTATTGATAGGGAGTTTAAGATATGTACGTGTACGGCTACTGCAACGTGTAACGTCATAGGTCACGTGGGGGTATTCCCATCTAGAAGTATTTAACTTCTAGGCTTGACATGTTTGACTTGTAGACCCCTCTCTACAAGTACTTGTAGGAAAATTGTAATTATGTATAACTTATATGACATATGCTTAGAGGAAATGACTGCATACACATGATTGTCAGGTGTATATGGAGCATTGTGAGGTGTTAATTGGTGGTGGTAGGACAAATATATCACACTGTAATTAATCAATCAATTCACCCTAACATGCACCCAGTGCTGCCCTTCTACTTCAGCACAGACAGTGCCCATATAAAGAATGATATCTTAACCATATCACTATATACCTGTACTGCAACCTGTATTTCTAGCCCTTGCCGTACATGTACAGTTACACGTTCCCGAATCTTAAACTCTCTATTGTATTATGGAAAGTCTCTTCACAGCTATGTCGCATAATGCTGATCAATCACCAAGGAGTATAGAGGCAACGGGCCCTCTTTTAAGAGTTGATATGAAAATGAAATGAAAACTCTCTTTGCCCCTTCCTAAACCTAGCTTAAATCTTTAACCCAACTTGAGGCTAAGAACAAGGTACCAGTAGGTATGATGACTGAATGGTCATGTTGAGAACCCCTTTAACACGTATAACTTTCTACATGCCCTGCACCCATATAGCACTGGTCAGCAGGTCAAGTTGGCACAAGGTGCACGATAAGACCTTTAGTCCACACTGCTAGCCACTGGCACTGCCGTGACTAAACCACACATGAAGAGATTAAGCCTCAAAGAGTGCTGCTCCAATAAGGAATATGTTAATGAGGCATGAAATCGCAATTATTCATGCATTATACTTTGAGGACTGCAGGATGTAATAAAAGGCTAGATATGGAGTTATTCTATGCATAAACATGATATAGGCGAGTAACTCACCAGCACTGGATTGGTGCATCATGCTGATAATGTAAAAATTATGAATCCCATGGGGTTGAGTACAAAGGAAGGATGCAATGATGTAGCATTAGTGCTGGGGGCTGAATTCAATGAGACTAAATGCACCATGCATCAATGGGTTAAGCACTGTGTTTCCATCCACAGAATGTCTGGTAGGGATTATTAAACTAGAAGGAAGGGGAGGCGATTATGTACTTCAAAAGGAGGAGACTGGGGAAACTTCAGGATAGTGAATGCTTTCACAAAAAGAATATATATGTTGGTGCATAAAGCACATGGCAGTGTGGACACACATGCATGTATGAGGGCCATACTTCACAAGGACGTGAGTTTCAAGTTGGGGGAAAAAACAACATAATTTGATAACAACACCAATAGCCTTAATGGAGCTCATTTCTGAAGATCCGAGGTGATCAAATCTTGATCAATTCCACAGCATGATATCATTTGTTTTATCTGTGTGTATCTGACAAATATTTCCCCTTTCTTTTACCCACCTTCTTTCTTATTATGTCAACTTAGTATTAGGTGAACATCACTGTGACCCTCTTCACGTCACACCTGCCTTTTCCCTCAGTCACTGTATGTCAGTCTTCTACGTTGTACATATCATGGACAGCTCCGAAGTGGGTGTCTTGTTACCCTGGGGCTTTCTTTGTGACATGGGTAAAGACTTTAATGCAGGTAAGGCTGCAGCTACCATGAGTTCTATGGTAAGGCCCATGGACAGAGAAATTAAAGGTGTGTAGCTTTACTGAATCTAAACGAATTGTAACTTATCCTCTGGAAAATCATCTCATATCTCTGTGCATCAGGATTGGGGAAAATGTGTCTTTTTCTGGTTTCAAACCAACATGTTTTACTGAGTTTCATCCATAGAACCACAAGTGTATGCAATACATACCTGGATATAGCTATTTCTTTTTAAAGAAAACTTGTACAATATGTTCATTGCTTCAATAGAATGGTACACATTCACCAAGAAGATATATGTCAGGACCATAACATACTCCCAAAAGGAGTATACGTATTCCAATCGCCCCAGAACACCATTTTCTACATGCTATAGCTGCATTTAACATCATCCTAGGTGTCACCAATGCCTCAGAAACCTCCACATGCTTGAGGCAATGAGGCTACACTATTTTGTTTGTCTAGTGGTGGCTGTCTCACTCCACACTGCAGGTCAAATGACTTGGGACACCCTGGGGGGTTCCTGTGGTTTGGGGTCTGCAGGTGGGCAAAGGTAAGTTATAAGGGATCACAACTGAAGGTGCTAGAGGGCTATAATATATACAGACCCTTAACATTCCATCACAACCAAACACAAATTATGTGCGGTATGGAAGTCCTTATAAGTATTAAGTATACACCTTAATGCTTAGAAGGGCATTGGGGGTCAAATTTGACAATTTCATCAATTTATTTAGCGCATTGTCCATTCCCAATAAAAAAATGAGATTCTCTCTGTCAGCATTAAAAAACCGATCTATATGATAAATGTATTGCAGTAGGTTTCCTCTACATTGGCTCTACTACCAGTCCCTGTATGAGGGGAAAGATAATATTGAAAATAATAGGTTACTTCAATGTTGAGACCTGTCACATGGCATATTTCAAAGAGAAAGGCATAATCATTTGTGTTCTATCATATCTATTTCTAGTCATTTTTCTAATTGATTTATTTGTCTAGTAATTCTTAGGGACAGGGGATCTGAATGAGAAGGGGTGTCACCTGGCCTGGTGCCACACCGTGGAGGTGAGGCACGACCAGCTCCTCCTGGAGCTGGCAGTCTCTATGTTTGTCCCATTATGGCCCCCTGGTCTCCCCTCCCTGGTACCTCTGTATACAGACTGCTTTCTAAGCACTTAACTCTCCAAGGACTGCATAGTGCATTAATACATCATTCCATTGGTCATCATGATGCATTTAGCCATGGAGTCTTCTCCCCAGTTCTGCATTCAAGAACTGTGATGGCCCTGTGGATCAATGTGCTCCTGAAGGGTCTCTATGACCCAGCAATGCAGGTCTACTGATTCTTCCTGGTAGTACTGCATCTTTGACAATTAAGGAACATGGAGTCTACAGCATTATTCTGCCTCTGTAGACCTGTACAGACTGGCTTGTAAGCACTTAACACCTGTGTATAATACACTTGGTACCACTGGGGCCAAGGTATGCCAGAACTAGCCATGTATGTAGAGGTGGAAGGCTGCCTATAGAGGAAACTTACAGTGAAAAGAGCATCTGATTCATAGGACTAATATACACACACTTAATATGTGTATAATACACATGTTAAGTAGGGATATGATTTTATTTGATCTCATGGGCTGAGAAATGGGTTATGTTTCTAGAGCAAATAATGGGTTATTACAGAAATACCTTTCAGAGATTATCTAGGGAGGAAGGGATGTTCTTTTACTCAGTCAACATAATCTTCATATTTTCTTTATCCATGGGTATGTTTCTAGAGCAAATAATTATGTTCACATTCATGTATACATTTTACAATGTTTTAGATACACATAAATACAGTATATAATTATTAATAATTATCCATTGGAACCAGTATGTGCAGTGTGGCAATTGTTCAGATATGATGAATCATACGATTGTAGATCCTTTGATCGTAGGCCGTTACCTCTTATCCCATGATGTCCATTATATAGATTGCATTATACAAAACTAAATGACGTAGGGTGATGTAGACTCTGTAGATGAACGTTATTTTCCGATGTCATATTCTAGGGTATAGTTGCAAAGAGCCATTAGTGGTGATCAGGGATAAGGTAAGCATGCCATTGTATCAAATCTCCAACAAAGGTATAGAAGTAGATGGGTAAATGTAAGCTATGGACAAACATTATTATTTTTATATTCCCGCAATTTCTACGGCCCCTTACCCCACCCCCTTGATAGGGCTAACTCCTCACCCCTCCTTACCGTAATAGGGAGGTTTAGCAGACCCGACGTACGTCACTCATACTTGATTTTACGTAGTCGTAGCAGTGCTGTAAGTATCATGCTGAACGTCTGCGTTATATTGCCTACGTAGGGCTTGCTAAACCTGCCTAGTGCCTCGCATACAAGGCGCAAGACACACCAGTATTGTTTTTCTCCTTTTTTAAAAATTCTAGTTTTAGTTTTCTTTAAATTCTTCTTCCATAAGTTTAAAGGTGCAAACCCATCTTTTTTCGGTCCTATAAGGCGCACTAGGGATTCATCCTCGCTGCGCCTTAGCCTAAGTGGGTATTGTGGTATAGTCAGGTATCCATTGACACGTGACCGTGGGAGGTCATCACGTGGGGTTCTCAGGTATCCCATAATTCATGTAGAACAAGGTCAGTGGTCGGTCAGCTTATACAAGTAAGTTGTAAATTGTGAGACAGGTCAATAGGGGAAGCTACCCTGATCAGATAAGGCATCAGATATCTCACCCTCCTGTAGGCCACATATGCAGTGATATATACCCATTTTTTTATTCCTCTTTGTACCTGTATGTGACTCTGAGATCGGAAGATGTGGTCTCCTTAAGTCCTTTTTGTTGTTCCTGGAATGTGGCTGTCCAGAGTGCAGGACCCTACTTTATTCAAACACGCCCCACTCATCTTTTTTTCCTTTATAGGCGAGGATTTAGCACACAAAAATACTTTCCTAAACAGGCCCGAAAGTCAGCCAAGATGCGTCTTATAACATTTCCTTCAAGTCAGGATGTACCTTGTAAACGAGATACTATTATATGGTTGTGGCTGACATATGATGCGTTGAATAAGCAGATTGGAAGATATCCTCCACGAAACATTGTGATAACATTTTGAGGTGCATGTCTCATCACATCTTCTTTCTCTCCATATCATCTATTACTTATGATGTACTCAATTAAATAATAATAATAATTGATCAATTGACAAATCAATTGATGTGTATTATTCTTTATAGATTACTTATTTTATGGAACATAGAAGACCCCCCCCCCCCGCACTATTAGGGAGGTTTAGCAACCACGACGTACGTCAACCATTCCTGATTTTACGCAGACGTAGCAATGCTGTATGTATGCTGCACGTCTGCGTTATATTGCCCACGTAGTCCTTACTAAACCTCCCTATTAATCAATCATATGTACGTCTGACAGGTGTACAAAGACATGTGTGATTAGGGAGGTTTAGCAACGGCGACGTCCGTCACTCAAATCTGATTTTACGTAGACGTAGCAGTGCTGTAAATATGCTGCACGTCTGCGTTAAATTGCTTACGTAGTGGCTGCTAAACCTGCCTATTATATCACAAACCACCTGTAATGTGTTCCTAAGTACAGTACAGGTACCAGAATATGTCACATTGTCACGAAGGCACCGTAGACGAGGTGGCCGAGTGGTTAAGGCGATGGACTGCTAATCCATTGGGCTCTGCCCGCGTGGGTTCGAATCCCATCCTCGTCGTGTATTTTGATACAATGAAACACAACATTGTAGGTACATGTAATATCAAAATACATTGTGAACGGGGATGTAAAAATACACGCATATATGGTAGTCCAGAAAAGCCTCAGGCGCCTATATGAATGAAGTCAAGTTGTGAATCAATCAGATCTAATTCTACTCAGATTCTTTTTGAAGTGCCTATACACTGGTGCTCACTTTTTAGGAAGGATGGCGCATCACTCCGTCACTTTTTATGTATATGCCAATGTACTGCAAACTTTTGATAGTGTCGTCATCCGTCACTTTTTAAAACCCCTGCGTCACAAGCGTCACTTTTTAAAAACCCTGCGTCACAGCGTCACAAGTGCCACTTTTACCCATGTATAGGCACTTTGAAGCTAGCTGGGGGGGGGGGGGGTAAGTTAACTTACAGGTTGCTTGCTTTTAGTCATCATCTGGCCCTGATCCAGAAAATGGGTCCAAAGGACTCACAATTTAGGTTATGCCTCAGAGGCTACTACTTTTGACCCTTTAAGGGTGGGTCTGGTATAGGTTTAAAATCGTAGGAATAGGCCTAATTGAACATGCTCTTTTCGTATGAATATGATGCATGAATGTAGTATATGAATGTAGTATTCGGCCTTTACGGCCTTTTGGCGAGCAAAGCACTGAACCACTGCTGCATTAATGCATTACTCACTCTTCAATGGCGAAGTTCCAAAATTATGCACAAATGCAGTACTGGCGAGTTAATTGCTGCACCAATGATGCATCATCCATACACATGAACACGAAACCTTGGAGCCATGGTAGATGGTAGATTTAGGCCTATGCATTATGTCCATTGGTGGTCCTGATGCATGGTGTGTAGACATATAACTTCAACCCTATGTAATTTAAGCTGCAGATCCACTGCCGCGAGTCTAACTGCGAATGTTGTCGTGCGTGTGTTCTCGTGGGAGACGTTCTAGCAATGGATCTGCTGCTGCGAGGAACTTCATGCGACGTCCAAGTGGCGTGTGACGACATTCGCAAAAATCATAATAATTTGATATTTGCGAGTGCTCTGCGAGGACGTACGCACGAGAACAATTCGGAACAAACTCGCCGCAGTGGATCCCTAGCTTATACTATGGATAGCCTGGGTGGATAGCTGATTATGAAGGGCCTGCTGTAGCTAGCACTGCACTGTAGACTCTCTGGCACTGATATTTAATTGGCCTACAACGACACATTAACACTGCTTGATATAGGAAGATGAATCCGGAGGTATCATTTCTTACCCATGTAGAGGATAAAGGTTTATAAGGCAAACAGACAAAGACTTGACCTGTGTCAAGAAGTAGGCCACCCATGCATTGACACCATTAGAAGTTTTCTGCACTTCTTTTACAACCTTTAACAAAAAGAGACATGGCCTAGCTTTTAGTCGGCCACTTAGTGTGTAATGTATTGTCAGTATCCACTGACTTCTTCACATGGTTGACAGCTTTGACTATATACATAAAGATGAACTAGCTTTAGAAAGGCCCTTCCTGGTTCTTGAGAGTTTAGGGGTAGTGTATGCTTTTCCAGGAGTACATCAACACAATAATAATTTGTCTATCAGCATATGGCCAACGTTTAGATATAGAGAGACAGCCATTGCTGGGTATCAACTATCAGTAAATAACACCTATACCCAGGGATTCCCTCTCATATGTATGCCTATTTGAATCCCTTCATTTTATATACTTCCCCATTTGACACCTGGAAACTCACAAATCTCTTAACCAAATGCACGACATGATCATGAGATGTGCCTTTTTGCGGGTATCTAGGATCACTCAGAGCCCACAATTCCGGACAGACCTTATTTGGATTGTTATCATTTGAAAGGTTAAGAGTAGTATACCATTTGATATAGCAATACAAAGCCAGGTACTAAGACTTCATTCGTAAATCATATTTCCCTGAGGCAGTATACTATCTATAAAGAGTTATATACTTGGTGATTTAAAGTATAAAGGTGACACCCTACCTGAGCTGCTGGCGTCCTGCTGGTCCCACGACTTGGCAATCTCCTCAAAGTACTTATCCATGATATACTCCTTAGCTCCAGCCATACACAGCACCGACCCTGGAGGGGACATCACTCCAGCACCTCCAGACCCTGCCAGGGATACCAGCATCACAGAATCCACCTGGGACGTCATCACATTGGACTTAGTCAGTGCTGCTGCCTTCTTGGCAGGAACTGGAGTTGATGGCAGAGCTGATGTAGCACTGACATCAGTTTGAGGTGCAGCTGATGTCGCTAATGTTGTATCATTAATGATGGTGGCTTTAGGCGAATGGGTGTTGTGTCTCCCAGGCTTGGCTTGCTTTACACCTGATGATGTGGCACTTGTTGGTGATAGGTTGGTCCTGTTGTTGGGGATATTAGGCTTGGATTGGTTGGGTGAAGTGCGCCTGGTCCCATCTGGTGTAGCCCTGACATTGGTGACTGATAATTCAGGGCTGAAGGATGCGGGAGTAGTGCTCACTAGATCTGGACCAGCTGGGGGCATGGCCTTGGTCCTGGAGAAATGAGAAGATCCTGCTGAACTAGTAACCTTATGGGTTCTTGGAGAGGACATTGTTAACCTCCCGTGTGACTCTGGATTGCCTGGGGTGCTGATCCCCTGTCTTGAGGATGAGGATGCTGATTCTGTTGTACCCTGTGTACTATGGGGCCTTGGGGACGTCGATTGCCTTCCAACAAACTCCAAACTGCCTGAAACACTATTAGACCTCGTAGAGGCCAGGGAGCGTCCAGCAGTGATCGGACTGCCAACAAGTCTAGGAGAGGAAGGGGATTGCCTAGCCAAGCTACTACTGCCCATTTTGGGAGAGACTCCTGATTTTGAGATGATCATGTTAGAGATTGCCTCCAGAGTTCCAGACATAATCTTTGAAGGTGAGCGGCGTGGGGATGCTGTCCCTGAATTATTCCTGCTATTCATCATATGAGGGTCTTTAGACCTTACAAGCTGGTCCCTACTCAGGCCACCATTGCCTGAATGTAGGTTAGATAGGGATTGGGAGGAGGTTGACCGGCGGAAGGGCCTAGTGTCCTCACCAGGCTTAGTCTGTGGAGAGGCAGTCGTGAAGTAGGCTGTCACCCCAGGCTGGAGTGAAGTCAAGGAGGCTGATTTGGATAATAGGGTGGGTGAATAACCAAATACTGAGGTATCCACTAGTGTAGAGTTGTGATGGGGATGGTGATGCTGTAGGGTTGGTGATGAGGGGATGACATCAGGAGAGGGCTGCTTGGTGTTGACATTGCCATCCGGTGATACCCTACGATGGTTTACTGCTCCCACACCATCATCATCAGTCTCCATGTCAATGTCCATTGGACCTTCAAGAACTGTGCACCCACCTCCAGGGGCGGACATGTCCAGATCGTTAGGCTTCATTGCAAGTGGTGTTAAGACAGATTTATTGGTAGGATTGTATTCCCACGACAGACTTCTGGAGTCAGCAAATTTGGTATCTTTGTTATCAATAGGGTTACTGACTGTCGTTGATATGTTATGTCTTTTCTTGTTATTGTATATGGGGCTGTTTGCACTGGGCGAATTCAACCCCGGAACCCCCATCACAACTTTAGATGGTGTTGCCATTTCAGCTGGTAAAGTATGCCCTTATGACAACATTATGGATATTCCTTAGCTGCTGAGAGTATTCTCAAAGATTTGCCTATCTAGTATTTACACAACTTCAGACTACTCCTATTGAATGTCTATTCTTTCTTTCTTCATGTCGATTTTGCACTCTTCATCTGGAAGTAAGATAGAAAAAACAGGTTTGATAATCCTCATTCTACCATCAAGGTAGATATAGAAATCGTAAGAGTAAGGGACACTAAATGATACCGATCCACAGTCATTGAATAAATTCACCTTTTTTTTTTCACAGGGAAAAGACATTAAATCATACGGAAGGGCTGAGATGGGTTAGTAGGGCATTTTTAAACCCTATCCACAACTTTCCTTCCCTCCTCTTTGAACTTTGAAATATCGCATAATTCCTCTCCATTGGAGATATTCCTTTCCTCTCTCTGAGAATGATAAAAAACTCATTTTCCCTATTAATATCTATGCCCCTGTCCCCCAATTCACCACCATATGACCACCTCCTCCTAAAAACACACCACCAGTTCCCACGGCCCACACCACCCCCCAATACCAGCACCCTGGAGGACTGCCCCCAGGCTGAGGCAATCCTAAGTTAACCACACAGATTAGCCTCATGGAGGCCGACCTCACCTGGGGATTAGTGACTATAGCCTGCATGGTGCCATACCCTGATCCCTTAGACAACAGGGAAAGGCTAACACACACTCCCACTACCCAAACAGCCCATACTCATTGCCTCCAGGGCCGTCCCCTTCCATTGTCTAGACTCTGAGGGTGTTTGGTATGATTTGGCAGTGTTTAGACCTGTTGTCATTAAGGGGACTACTTTGTGGTTTTCAGTTTTAGTGTGAAAATCCACCTTTAAAAGATTTAGCTTTGAGTGTTTATTCATTCTCGTGTGAGGTCAGTCAAGCTTTTTGTAGGTATTCTGCAATGAGGTAAAATCAAGACCAGACCTATATTATTTGTGTTTCATTAAATACATGATTGCTTACAGAAAGTAATGTGTACACACATTATGTTGCAGCTTACTACACGTATTAAGGTGGATGGCGGCCTTTGAAAACTGGTCTACTGCGCAGATTTCTGCGCAGATGTGCATGACTAAGTTAGATAAAGGATAGAGGTTTATGGGCCTTCACCACCAGCAGATTCATGCGCCATGAGCACTGTGTTGATGGATAACTCCTCAGGCCTCCAATTAGCTGCCCCCTAACTGTGCTTTGAAAGTCGATTTTTTTCCAATACCCCAAAAAATTAGATATACGCATGGGACCATATTGTCAGTAGACCGTTATAGGTATTGTACTTATCATATTTATTTTTCACCTTGACTCTACCATGTAACCCAGTGTCCGAGTCTACCCACAAGCCAAACCATACCAAAGACCAAAGGCTGGCAGTGTCAACTGCACTCAGTGACCCCGCCTCCTCCCACTGGAGGATACGCCATCCATCACAAGCAGCTCGCTGCATGCTGGAAATTCCTAGCAGACAATGTTTAGACCAACTCCTCCTGCGGGAGGACATGCCCATTGATCATGAGCAGCTCACAGCATACCGGGAATTCCCAGCAGCTATATTTAGAACCATACCGAACTCTGTGAACCCCAGTGCTATGTTTGGGATCCCCCCTACATACCTGCACTGGAGTTCCCCAGTTACTATATTTAGCTCACCTGATACTATTTTTAGGATGAGCTGGGTGAGCAGCTCCTACTACAAATACCTGTGGAGGGAGCAGCTCACTCATCTTTCCACCTTCATACTTCATACCTCACACACTCACGTGAGACCAAGGCCCTTGGCTCAAGGGCTAGGCTTGGACACTGTTGGGCACCTTTATACTGTATCACCATCTATACCTCGTGGACTTCTATGAATAAAGTGGATATCAAACTGGATTCCTGATTCGTCTGTATTCATCCTTATTCATCATTTACGGACTCGTTGACAATATGTTGATATTGCATTTGCTGCAATGATATGCATCTTAACTAAGTGTTGAGGAGATTAGAAAAAAATCTATTGGATATAAATATGGGGAATAATGTGACAAATTACTGTATAATCTTACATAATATTGAAGGTTCTGTATCTCAGAAATATGCATGGGACCCCCACATTTTATTGGATATATGCATAGTGCCTATCATTTTCAGATTCTATTGATAATATGGAGGAAATCCATCCACTTTTAATCTATCCCCGCCATCAGCCTTAACTATAAATCTTTGGATTTGAGAATTTACACAAGAAGTGTCATAAAACATGGTATATGTCTAACCAGACCGGTGAACTCAGTTGTTGCTCAACACCTTGCTACATGTGATATTATGTATTCATGGAAAATCTACTTTCTCTTTGATTTATCATTTCAGCTCAGAATTTTAAGTACCATGGATGTGGGCCAAGGTTCCAGAAAATACTTCTGTGTGAAATTTATAATGGTTAGGAAATCTGAAGGTGACATGTTAAGCACTCAGCCCATTCATCAGTCACCATCCTTGGTTTCTGTTAACCCTTTAAGTACAACATGATGGCTCAATATCTGTGACAAAGATGAAACATTAGAACTTTGGTGAGTACCTCAAATGCACTACATTGTGTCTATCTGGGAGACCCTATAGTATAGTCACCAATAACATGGGATCAATATGACATATGGATGAAAAACATGGGTAAGTTGTTTGCCATTAATAATGCTAGAGCATTATGTAGCACTCTATAGGGTTAAGTGTATGTGCTATATAATTACTTTTGTGACAGAATCGAGCGCTCTGATCTAAGTACCTTCATTTGGACATGCCGGCAGGGTTGCTGCATTGTCAGGTATGAGAAAGGGGATTCAAGAAGGGGAGGAGGGTGGATAAAAGGGGTTTGGTACACGTTTGGGAAGTAAAAGTGGGGTGCAAGTGAAGGGGAATGTGTGAGAGGAGAGTGGTTTATCAATGATGTTAAGGTAGAAGGGTGGTCATATAATGAGATAAAGGAGGAGGTTGGATTTACTAACGGCCACAAATAGGGGCCAAAAAAGGGGACCCAAAATTAATCGTAATGTGCCTCCCTTCCACTTCCCACCTTGCAAAAGGGCTCTTCCTTTTTGTATACATACCCTCCCCATCAAAGCAAGCCCTCCACTTCAATAGGTCAAGGACGACATGGTGCCTGCAGGTTCAAATTCATTTGTCATCATGAGGGAACCAAGGAGTTTATCAATTCCTTAAGGTGAGCATTACGCATACACAAATGAGTGCTTCCACAAAGGCTGCATTCATGATTTTATTCACACATGAGAGAATAGTTGCATTAAAGAGCTATGCATCAATCAAAGGATTAGAGAACTGGGTCAAAGATATAGAGGCAGTGCAGTGGGTGATGCACAGGGCACAGTGTTACTAGAGAGGGGATGTAGGGTGACAGCAGTGAGGGTGTAGAGCTCTGTTACTTTTAATCCCTCCCAATCCTCTCTGTACACCCTCTAATTGTAGGTAAGGAGCATTAGAAGATGAGGCATTCAGTCAGGGGTGGAAATGGGGTTGGCGTTAAGAAAGGAGCTTATCAAATTCTTTAAGTACAGCATGATACCTTACAACTTCACCTCCATTTGACAGCAAACGCACTGATACTGTGCCAGGAACTGTCAACACTACCTGGGTGCATCTTATCAAGACATAATTAGTGGCAACTCAGTGGGAGAAACATGATGCATTGATGGAGCACCGGAGAGGTACTAGTAATTTCTCCTGCTGTATCCCTATGGCATGGTATTTTCCCTTAAAGCACAATTCTGCCTTGGTTATGATGGTAGGCGTGGGGAGAGACAGGGGAGATGTGTGGATACAGTAAGGCTATAAGGATCATCAGGATGGGGTGTGGGTTAGAGGCAGGGATGTATGGATGTGTAGTGAGGCTATAGGGATGGGGTGTGGGTTATGACAGGGACGGGGAGAGATGTATGGATGTTTAGTGAGGCTATAAGGATGGAGTGTGTGTTATGACAGGGACAGGGAGAGATGTATGTATGTAGTGAGGCTATAGGGATGGGGTGTGGGTTATGACAGGGACGGGGAGAGATGTATGGATGTATAGTGAGCCTATAAGGATGGGGTGTGGGTTATGACAGGGACGGGGAGAGATGTATGGATGCATAGTGAGGCTATAAGGATGGAGTGTGTGTTATGACAGGGACAGGGAGAGATGTATGTATGTAGTGAGGCTATAGGGATGGGGTGTGGGTTATGACAGGGACGGGGAGGGATGTATGGATGTATAGTGAGGCTATAGGGATGGGGTGTGTGCTATGACAGGGACAGGGAGAGATGTATGGATGTAGTGAGGCTATAGGGATGGGGTGTGGGTTATGACAGGGACGGGGAGAGATATATGGATGTAGTGAGGCTATAGGGATGGGGTGTGGGTTATGACAGGGACAGGGAGAGATGTATGGATGTAGTGAGGCTATAGGGATGGGGTGTGGGTTATGACAGGGACGGGGAGAGATGTATGTATGTAGTGAGGCTATAGGGATGGGGTGTGGGTTATGACAGGGACGGAGAGAGATGTATGGATGTATAGTGAGGCTATAAGGATGGAGTGTGTGTTATGACAGGGACAGGGAGAGATGTATGTATGTAGTGAGGCTATAGGGATGGGGTGTGGGTTATGACAGGGACGGGGAGAGATGTATGGATGTATAGTGAGCCTATAAGGATGGGGTGTGGGTTATGACAGGGACGGGGAGAGATGTATGGATGCATAGTGAGGCTATAAGGATGGAGTGTGTGTTATGACAGGGACAGGGAGAGATGTATGTATGTAGTGAGGCTATAGGGATGGGGTGTGGGTTATGACAGGGACGGGGAGGGATGTATGGATGTATAGTGAGGCTATAGGGATGGGGTGTGTGCTATGACAGGGACAGGGAGAGATGTATGGATGTAGTGAGGCTATAGGGATGGGGTGTGGGTTATGACAGGGACGGGGAGAGATGTATGGATGTAGTGAGGCTATAGGGATGGGGTGTGGGTTATGACAGGGACAGGGAGAGATGTATGGATGTAGTGAGGCTATAGGGATGGGGTGTGGGTTATGACAGGGACGGGGAGAGATGTATGTATGTAGTGAGGCTATAGGGATGGGGTGTGGGTTATGACAGGGACGGAGAGAGATGTATGGATGTAGTGAGGCTATAGGGATGGGGTGTGGGTTATGACAGGGACGGGGAGAGATGTATGGATGTAGTGAGGCTATAGGGATGGGGTGTGGGTTATGACAGGGACGGGGAGGGATGTATGGATGTATAGTGAGGCTATAAGGATGGGGTGTGGGTTATGACAGGGATGGGGATGTATGGATGTATAGTGAGGCTATAGGGATGGGGTGTGGGTTATAACAGGGACAGGGAGAGATGTATGTATGTAGTGAGGCTATAGGGATGGGGTGTGGGTTATGACAGGGACGGGGATGTATGGATGTAGTGAGGCTATAAGGATGGGGTGTGGGTTATGACAGGGACGGGGAGAGATGTATGGATGTAGTGAGGCTATAGGGATGCGGTGTGGGTTATGACAGAGGCAGGGATGTATGGATGTAGTGAGGCTATAGGGATGGGGTGTGGGTTATGACAGGGACGGGGAGGGATGTATGGATGTATAGTGAGGCTATAAGGATGGGGTGTGGGTTATGACAGGGATGGGGAGAGATGTATGGATGTAGTGAGGCTATAGGGATGGGGTGTGGGTTATGACAGGGATGGGGAGGGATGTATGGATGTAGTGAGGCTATAGGGATGGGGTGTGTGCTATGACAGGGACGGGGAGGGATGTATGGATGTAGTGAGGCTATAGGGATGGGGTGTGGGTTATGACAGGGACGGGGAGAAATGTATGGATGTAGTGAGGCTATAGGGATGGGGTGTGTGTTATGACAGGGACGGGGAGAGATGTATGGATGTAGTGAGGCTATAGGGATGGGGTGTGGGTTATGACAGGGATGGGGAGAGATGTATGGATGTAGTGAGGCTATAAGGATGGGGTGTGGGTTATGACAGGGACGGGGAGGGATGTATGGATGTAGTGAGGCTATAAGGATGGGGTGTGGGTTATGACAGGGACGGGGAGGGATGTATGGATGTAGTGAGGCTATAGGGATGGGGTGTGGGTTATGACAGGGATGGGGAGAGATGTATGGATGTAGTGAGGCTATATGGATGGGGTGTGGGTTATGACAGGTATGCATGCAGTGAGGCTATAAGGATCGGATAAGGTGGGTTATGACAGGGAGGGAAGTCTGGATGTAGTGAGGCTATATGGATGGGGTGTGTGGCATGACAGGGAGAGATGGGGTGTGGGTTATAACAGAGACAGGGAGAGATGGCCTGTGCTGGGGGAGGAGAGGGATTATGACAGGAGTAACTGGAGTGTGAAGCAATGAAATTCACTGCTTCTACACATAAACACAGATAAAGCAGATGATAGAATATGTGCATTTATCTCACACTCTGTGGAAGCATACCAATACAGTTACGTCCTGATACAATCACACACTAACAGATGTCTGTCATGATGCGTCCATGCATCATGACGATCATATGGAGTTGACACACTCGCAGACAGTGGAACCTGACAACAGCTTTTGTCTGTATCCACACATCACGATAACAACATGATCCTAAAGCCTTCAGTCATTTGCAATTTATTAAAGGCTTAAAATTCAAAGACTCCATCCATATTCATATTTTCTCACTCTCCTATAAATAAACCAAACCCGGCCGCAGATTTACATAATATTATATTGTGTATAACTATACTTCCACTTTAATATGACTAATTTGAGCAGAATCCTATCTGTGCAACACATCCACACCTGCCCATATTTACCAACACCTACTTTCACACACCACTCATCATATATGTATACACACACCCCTGCCATACATACACCCCTCCTACACCCCAAACACATTAAGGATACCAATACACACACCTATACCATAACACACCTTGTCTCCAGCACATCCATGAATCTCCATCCAGCACCATGTATTAACAATGTCTTAAATCCTCCAGTATTCCCCCTTCTCCTGTGGCTCCTTGTGTATGGATGTTTTATCACTGACTTTGAAATCAGGTAAAGCCAGTGGTCTAAGACTGTCCCTGTACACCTGTGTACTACCAGGGCCGTGTGAAGGTGTAGAGTGACTGAGTACCTGGTTGTAGCTGCTGTAGGGACCACGTATAGGTACTGTGTGTGTGGGGGGGGGGTGAAGAGGTAGTATTGGGAAGGTGGTTGGGGGTACACGGCCGGTGTGAAGAGAGAAAGTCTATACGGAGCTATGGTGTCGTGTGATGTGCATGGTTGATGTGTCTTCTTGTTGTGATAGCTGTTGTGATAGGATTCAATTGAATGTATAGTTCTGAACCAGGTATACATGAACAATATATGCTTGGGAACCCACCGACCCCGGGCCTCCACCACGGGCCCTCCACCCATAATTGGATTAAACGATAGAAATTGAAGATATGTTCCCATTTGAGTGACTTCTTTATTTTTTTCCACCATGGTAAATTTGAATAAATGCATTTGAAAATGTTGATGTGAATATGACCAAATGATACCTGAATTTTGACTGTGTCAATAAGATTGATGGTCGCGTTTGTTAAAAAAAAATAGCTTTGTAACCAATGCGTGCCTCACAAGTGCTTAGGGAACGTTCAACAACTACGTCACTGCTTAGGGATTTGGGGAGGGTCGTTGGTCCCTCTATATGTTCCATACAAAAACAGTGACAAGGGGGTAGGTGGGTCCTGAAAAATGCCTAAATAACAGTGACACAATTGTTGAACGTTCCCTTATAGCTAAGGTTCTAATGTGTGGAAACCAGCACTGCTTAGATCAACCTCCTGATCATGAAAATTCTTACAAATTCAAAGCCTTTCTGAACGATAGTATCATAGATACAGTGCCATTATTTAACACATCATAAAAAGATCGTGTTTATTCTGAACCATCTTTCACCAAACTGGACCCTTTTGTCCCCTTTTCCTATCTAGGGCTTGTGGAAGCTCAACTGTCCATGTGAATATTCTGTCCCTGCAGTGATGTCTAATATACCACACTCTTTAGATACAAAAGTAACCACTTCTTAGATTAACAGATACAGTTAGTTGTGTCCCCCTGAGAATGGCAGCCCCTGTTCATGCCCCATGCCTCACCTGTATACATGAGGGTGCTGGAAGGGCGGAGCTGGTGCAAAGTGTGTGTGTACCTTTCACGGTCCATGCACCTCTATAACAATCTATTGTGTTCCTCACCCGTGTCCTCTGCCTCCACTCTCCAACACAGACAGCAGTGGGCCTGCAATGGTTCTACATAGGCCGCAATGGTATACAATGATGGCGGGTGGAGAGCGATGAATAGACAAGATGATTTTTTTTCACCTACATTTGAGTTTTTCTTTTCTTTGATGTCTGTTTTTTCATGTGGTGATTGACTTCATGATAGCAGCGAATACAAAGATTTAAAAACGCAGATGCTCCTTTATTTCTATGTCAATATGTTTTAAATTGGGTTTAATTTAATTTTCCTCATATATGCTATTTAGAGGTTCAGATGCGGTACTGATACGGGCTGATTCAGGAGAATCACTATAGGCCTATTCTAATTGAAATTCAAAACAGAAATGCCAATTAATGTCAAATACTATAAACAGGGAAGTATCACTGCTTTTTGATCGGTGGCTAAGATCCAGGCTGCCAGCTCAGTCATGTCGCTGAATGATTGAATTTGGAGAAAACTTCTGGTTTTATCAATCCCCGTAAACTCCCGTATATACGTCATACTCACTTATATATAAGCAGCACCCCCGATTTTATAAGAAGCTAAAACCGCATTTGGAGCTTGAAAAATGATACTGTTCTATAATGACAAGTACTCGACTTTAAACCACACATCTTATTTTAACTGATCCTATAAGCCACAATAACGTTTTGGCTTGCTTATAAGCCGCGGCTTCTACGCAAGGGTTTAGGCTACGTATTTAAATGCTGCATCATGCTTTAACTTCTCAGCACTGCACCTGTGTAAGAGGACAATAAGTTGACTTTGAACTTTGAAACAAAATGCTGGTCTTAAAGGACATTAATCAATTGACTAATGGCCCTGTTTATAATCATAATTTTCAATTTTTTTTCTTAATGACAGGATGATGAAGCAGTGCAGGCATTCCGCCTCTACCCAGTACCTACAGACAGGGGGAGACACTGAGCCTGGTATGGTTCTCACAGCACACACCAGGGGGCCATACTATAAGATAAGAGTCCACAAACTCGCCTCTACCACGGAGTTGGTTAGTCAGTTATTGGCTTGTCAATCAGTGAGATAACATGTTCCTGAACCATGATTGGCACATCCAAACCCTTCTAGGGCTACACAGTAGGAGATAATCCGGGGAGATAAGGTCAACATAATGCACGGAAGTCCCATTCTTTCTTCTTATTGTGTATGGTTATAATTATTGTCATCTCCTGGCTGATCCTGAAAAGCTTCGTGTTGTATGATGTTATTTAGCCAATAAACTTGTTAAACTCAAACTCAGCGCTGCAAACCACATGTAATAATTATATACTACTACTATTATATAACTATAGCATGATGCCTCGATGAAGTTCTGGTGAGTTATTTACCACCATGGAGTGCGTTGATGAATCTCGATGACGAGGAAACTTGAACTTGGATGCATGTTTCAGTCTCTAGTGGGTTAAAGCTCGCAGCATCTTGTGTCCATTGAATCATCACTATTCAAAGTGTCTTCGACAAAAAAAAAGTGTTTTTGTGTCTCTCTCGTTCTTGTGGATTCTATATAAATACTGCTCAAATTCTATTATACATTAAAAACAAAATACAACACAGGGGCGTAGGAAGCAATTTTTTATTGGGTGGGGGGCAGGGGTCTCGGTTGGGGGGGCCTGCTATATTTTTATATAGGCTTATATAGGGAACCTCCTCGTTATTGGAGGGGGGCAGGCCCCCTGCCCCCCCCCCCTTTTTCCTACGCCCCTGCAACAGTTAATTGTCCACAACTCTCCTAACTTCCCATTGCACAATATTTCCATTTTAATCTTGTATTGCTAAAGTATTGCCTTTGATTCAGACCTGTCTTACCAAAAGGACAACACATGTGCATAATTTGATACGGTTGGGAAATTAATGGTACTCCAGTCAGTAACAATTGAAGGATTACTGGTTATGAATAAATATCTAATTTTACTAGAACATTTCCTCAATCCATCCTGCAAACTTTTTTCTATCCAGGTGCAGAGCTTCCTCTCCAATAACTCCCACTACAAGTACCTAAGGAATAATTGAAACTCAAAGCCATAAATTTCAAACTTGACGCGGCTGCTAAATTCTCAATCTGTTTCTTTCCCCTGTGACATTCTTTACGAGGAGTCAATATGACTTTGAGGTCTCCAGTGACAAAAAGTATGGATCCAACTTAATTGTGATTGAAATCCTACTCCCCTGGATCTTTCTCAGCAAGAAAGGAGGATTTAAAACCTATTTTGTGGGATTCTGGAGGGCCATGTCCCCGCCCACAAGTAACAGACCTCACGGGACGTTTCTTGTAATGCAGATTGGTCCTCATGATTTCGACCAAAATGTATACATGTATCACTCCCTCGTCTTTTAGCCTAATGAAGTTCTGTCTCAAGTTAGATGCTCAAAGACAAAATCTAACGTTACGCTCAGTTTGAGATGTACCTATAGATAATAAAGTCGTAATGGTCACTGCAGTGACTTTCCGGTGACTTGCTTGGCCCAGAGGTTTTTTAATTCAAAATTGCAGAAAAAAATGCTTGGCTTGACCCTCTGTCTCACAGTTGCTATGTAGTGGTGGAACACTGCCTTACCTTCATCTCTCTCTATCACCACTGTATAGGTACACTTTAACACCTAATACCCATAGTCCATTAGGCCGCTATCACCAGATTCTATAATACGTTTTGCATGGCTCATCTGCACTGTCAGCCCGCCTATGTAAATAAACAGTGCAACGTTTTTTATTGTGCCTTACAGTATTACCTTGTATAGGCATGAAGGCCCATACTAGATGTACAGAGTACTGTAGCTACAGTACTGTAATTACAGGGCTATTTGTAGCCGATTTATAATGCGGGCTGAGAGTGTGTGCGATAGAGGCCATAGACTATCACCGTGCAGAAGGTACTAGGGTAACTGGCAGTTACCCCATCTAACGTGGCAGAGGGCAAGTAAACATATGTAAGCACTTTCGTCATTCTGTGCTGTTAATCACCCATTCTAAGTCATAATAGTATTGCAGAATCATAGTTACTCTAGTACTTGTTATTGTAAACACACTAAGTTACCCTAGTACTGGCAAATTAAAAACCTCTCTAGTTTATAATTATTCTAATCAAATGTCAGCTTACAGTTATTGCTGCAGTTAAGTGTAAAAGTTGTACACCACATCCTGACAACAAAGCATCACTCAAATCAGTAGAAATACTGTGTAATCTCCCCTTTTCGTTCTCTATACTATATGTAAGATCCGTCATGTGGGATGGGGTAACTGCCAGTTACCCTAGTACCCTCTGCACGGTGACTAAGGGATGTTAACCTGATTATTTCGTTTCTAGAATATTGGTCGAACTCAGAAGAATTGAGCAGTACTTAGTTCATTGTAGGGTACCAGACTCGGTGAATCACTTTTTCGTTCTCTACATATTGTTGTTTTGTAGTATTCCTCTGGAGATTTGTTTCTTGGTGCTTTCCTACCCTCATATTGTTCTCAGAGAGCAGATATCAATAACAGTGATATCCCTTTCTCAGGACATCTATGGACATTTGAATTGTAATATATATCTTTTCTTTTGTATATAGAAAGGGATCTTCTTGTGGTGGAAGAACAAGTTTTATAAAAGTTCTGTCTCGAACATCAAACTTATACTGAGATTGTGCCATCTTTCCTATAGGATTTGTGTCTTATTTTCACTACCGGAGGTATAGAACAGTACTAAAGTGACTAAAATTTGATTATCATGTATACCGAGGTTCTGAGAGTCCTAGTATAGGGGAGCCATTGCTTTGTCTGTTACCTGGAGAAATAAGCATTGATAACAGTCAGCATAATGGGTGCCAACTTTTATGTACTGCACCCTAAAAAGTCTGCACTAAATGAAGAGAATTATCTCATTGCTCAAAAATGTACCCCACTAGATCGGGGTATTACAGTAGGATTTCACCATATACTGCACGCGCCCAACTTGAGTGAGTCCCCATGCAGAGGTTATGGAGAGAAGGATAGAAAAGTGTCAGTCACTATAGTCCTATGTTTGCTTTGAGCCCATGGGTTTACACTATATCTGCAATGTTCTGCTTTGAGCCTACAGTCAAGGAGTCTACAGGTACCAATATGGTGGCTCCAAGAGTGACATACCCTATACTATATATAGCTTCATTCTCCTACCCGATTTTCTAGATCGAGTTCTGGCCCTTGCCATATTGGTTTTGCTAGTTTAAGTATATAAAAGCACCTCCTGAGAAAAAAAAAACTATATAAAGCAATCTTTGGCCATCATATTTGAAACACTTAGATTTACGATAATACATGGCCCCTTCTTGACCAGCCTCGTTCTGATGGTCCAAGATGTCTGCCAATCTCCGGCCCACCTCTGGTGCTGCCCCCTGGTGACTGGCCTGGGAAAATCTGGCGTAATACGATAGGTCCACTGGGAGAATCTGGCCCAACCAATCAGAAAAGGGCAGATCCTCTACCCAGGGGAGCAATAGTAACTGAGCTGCTCTGTTCTGCTCACTCTCCTTTAATCCATGCACTCACTCCCCTTGATCCCGGGCACAGTTAGACGAATTGTTGACTGACCAATATCCTCGCTTTGACCAAAATGGGGCTGAAATTGTTAAAATGGGTCGATCAGTTTAGAATGGAAATAAGCAATTAGCATATGGCCAAATACATTACTATGGGGGATCAACGTCTTTGTCTTGTATTGCTGTATCTGTAATTCTACAGCAGATCACATTAATATCTATACAACGATATTGACTAAAATATCTAGAGGCCAATGATAAGGAATCTTAGTTTCCGTGGGTTAGGCGTAAAACGCCCACTATGTCTATTTACGATTATTTATATCATTTTCAGGCGAAAAATGATTTAAAGAAATAATTTTAAAATACTGGATAGCTTACTCTCATATGGTCCAAAAAGTATACCAACTGAGTCATGCAGTGAGAGTTGTCAGATGTCTCAATTGTCTATTTGACATTAACTTAAGGCAAGCAGATGACAATGTATGTCCTTACTAACTTGTTACAACCTTTGTCTTTATGAATTGTGCCATCCTTGTCCTTCCTTTGACATCATTTAGTGCTCATACCTACATCCTTAACTATTCTTTTAGCAAACCACCCTTTCCTCCAGCACCCCTCTTATGACACTACCCCCCTAGAGGGAATCGGACATCTACAGGTCCTGAACTCATTTACTCTGGGTGCTTGGGGTCATTGCCTAGCGATGGCGCCTCATGTAGCCGGAAGTAGGTGACGAAGGGTCAAGGCCATGTTGTGACCTGAGTTTATCATTGTTGTTAGGCAAAGGAGTGGGTGGGGGCAAATAAAAGAAAATGAAGCAATCCAGCCCATAGTTATAGACTACATTTGGGAGCAGTTACTCAGTAAGTGGATGATTCAGATTCTGAATACCAACCATTGCTTTTCTTACCTGGTTAGTAAAAGGATAGAAATGAGCTGAATAGCTCCTTAAGGATTGCACCTACCTATACTTTCATTTTGTGGTCATGGTTCTTTTCAGCCACAAAACTCCTAACCCAATGGTCACACTTCTTTCTATCTAATCAAGACTTTATTTCAGTTAGCCTAGAGTACATCAAGCTAAGGAATTCATCTTTGTCTTGTGGTTATTTCTAGACTCATTCAATCTATATTTCAATGCATAGCCATACCTATTCATTTCCAATCACCATGTTTTTTGAACAACACCTTTATTAGGTAAGAAGGAGTTTCAACATATTTCATACAAGATATCAGACTTCAAACAATGTTACAAACTGGTTGATCAACCTGATGTATCCCATTGTCATTCATCACCCAGGCCTACGTATGATCATAGGTAGATACATTATTACAATTAAAATACTGTTCTTATTTCGATGTTGTTTCAACATTATTTTTGTTTCCATCATTATAAGCACTGTCATTTATACTGTTGACTCACTGTTACCATGTCAACATTGAGTCATCCAACAAATGTCAACTTTGAAACAAATGTCATATCAGTAATAGCCCCTGTAGAATCACACAACCATATAGATAGATAAAATGGAATTTTAGAAAAGGCTAAGAATGGATTTCTCAGCTTGGTATGATGATTTTTTTAAATCTTTACCAAAAGATTGACATAAAAATGTTTCTCACGAAATTCTACTCTAAAATACCTCTAGAAAGTATTTAAAGACACTTTGTTACTGTTTGATTCTAGTCTAGATAGAGTGGTATTTATTGCTCTCCATCAGATTTGGCACTTGCAAAACATTGGGCATGTACATTAATGAAAGAATCTTAAGTACTGTAAGTTGAGATTCCAGCAGAACCCTTAATTCTCATAAAATTGCAATCATACTTGAATCATATTGTCCCTGTTTCTCTTGTCAGTAGTTCTACACATTGGTAAAATTGGGAGAACCCTGTGCTTGTCATCGAAATAACGGTGCATTCCTCATCCCAAAGTTGCCAGAGATTCGTTATTTTCACAGAGATTCCTTGTACATTTCTGTACCATTGAAGTGCCACCTGGGGTTTCTTGTAAAAACTACACTGGTCCATTGCCTTTCAATTACGGTGGTATCATGTTCAGTTCTACGAGGATACCTGCTAAATTGAACATGTTTTTTTACAGTACAGCAATGCCTTAGTTCAATGGCTCCGGGCTTATGGTCAATATTGGCACCAATCCTTGCAAAGTGAAGGCAATTTAAATAGTGGAGGCTGAAGGATCAGAACCAGACACCTTCATTTTGAAAGGTCTTCACTTCTAACAAGCCCTATCAAAGTCACAATAACTGAAAATGGTCAACACTGATTGGAAGTTTAACACTTTAAGGGCGTCTTGTTGTTTTAATGCCATATAAGTTACTAGCCAGTTATCCATACATGAAATCCCTAGAAATTTGATAGGTAGACGGTACATCACTAAGACAGTGGCGTTAAGTGCACCAAACACTTAATTCATCTCATATCAAAAGCTCTGAGATTATCCTGTAACTGTAAAACAACTATACATTAAACCATTCGTTGTTTTGTGTGACCAAACACTGGATGTGTGTAGAAATGCAGGTTTCTGGCCAATGGATGAAGTGGGCTATGAGCACTGCCATGGTTTCTGGTTAAAGGACGTTGTATACTACTAACTAATCAACAATTGTATGCACTAGTTTCTTGCTTGGAGCTGTTACAGTGTTAGGTGCGGTGTACAAAGGTTGGTTTCCTGCCTGAATACATTAGATGTGGTACAGATGTTGTTTTCTTTCACCAGATGACATTAGGTGTTTATAAAGTTTAACTTTGGTTTCTGAACTGAACACATTAGATGTGGTATAAAGGTTGGTTTCTGGGCTGAGGACATTGCAAGTGTTACAAAGGCTGGATTGTGGCTTCAAGACATTGGGTGTGGCATAAACACAGTAGGTGGCTTAAAGGCTGGTTTCTGACTTGAAGACAATTGATGTGGTATAGAAGCTGGTTGATGGGTTGAAGAGATTAGATGTAGACAAGTATGAAAACTAGCTCTTGCCTCAAGGCACTGGATGTAGTATAAATGCTGGTTGGTGGCTTGAAGACATTGGATGTGGCCTTGGCCAGGGAAGCACTTAACACCAGACAGACTTAGTAAGCGGCACGGGGCCCGCGCTGACAGTTTTATTGCCTCTTGCCGCGACCCCAATCGATCCTAGATTCTCTAAACAAACCGCTAGCCCTGTCCTGCGCCCTCTTTGATTTTCCCCTAATCTGAAGTTACTGCCTCTAATCCCCCCTGCCCTCCAGCTCTGGCCCCTCCTCTCGTCCCAACTCTACTTCATCTCTATTCTCCAAGTGAGGCGGTTTCAGCAGCTCATCCCCTTCCATGTGGTCCACATAGTGCTTTTATTCTCATCACCTCTATATTCTTGGATGCCGCTTAAATCTCCCTCCATCCCAAGCTCCTGTGAACAATTGCAGTAGATGTCTAGATATGAGCGCTTACATGTTTGCTTATTAAAGCTGAACTTCCACTGATAATGTCCCCTTTGATCAAAATTTAAAAAAAAACACAACTAATAATGTTAGTATTTTAAATGGAATACAGGAAAGGATCGTAAGAATATACATTCTTAGATTTATACCTAAAATATTTTGTACAAAGAACATCTATGTTAACTACACGTGATTTAGCTTGGATAATAACTTCCTACTTGAGGTTATAACTAGCGCGATGTACCCGGTAAATTTCGAAGATTCAAAGCCTCCTGTTGCTCATAATAGTTCCTTGTCCCTGTTATTCTCACTCTTTCCTCCACTTCTGCCATTTCTCCTCCCGTCTATACTTCTTCATAAGCCTAAAGCAGTTCATAAATAATAGATCACACACTAAGCCAACAAGCCTGAAAAAAGGGAAACAGCGATCTGAAGTGGCAACGTGCTGGGTGGGCTCTCCCAGGGTGGTGATAGTGGCGCCACCTCTCGTTTAGAAGGTGGAACAACTGAGCCTCATTAAGCGGGTGTTATCCATCCAGGGAGGGATTCTCTCAGCCTCTACTGCTAGCAGCATTTATCACTGACTTTAAGGACTCTGGGATTCTCCCATTCTGCACAGGAATAGCATTCATCACTGCCTATGGCTCACATAGCTCTCCTTGTGGGCACACAACATTGATTCAAAGTCCTGTGCCCACTGGGTGCTCATGATGCACTCATAGCGAGTCATGATGCACTCATAGCGAGTCATGATGCACTCATAGCGAGTCATGATGCACTCATAACGAGTCATGATGCACTCATAACGAGTCATGATGCACTCATAGCGAGTCATGATGCACTCAAGGCGAGTAGCCCGCCAGTACTGCCTTCACAAATCATATCAACCGAGTATGATTCATTAATTTATGTTGTATTGGATAGTTATACCATAGTAGACTCGCTGGCACCGCATTGGTGCAACATGACGACAAAGATGCATTGGAGTACTTTGCTGCCCACAAGCATTTACTAGCAGTTGTTCTAAAACCCTGGAAGGATTAAGCGGGTGTCAAACCTCCAGACATTCTGTTCCTCCACAGTATTCATCGTCAGACAACCGGGTCAGATAAGCAGGCAAGATGAAGAGTTTGAAGCCTAAAGGGTTTCTGACTCCTAACAAATGTATTTATAAAATGCGTTAAATGAGAGGGACCAACTCTGAGTATCCTCCTACGAGTAGTGCAGCGAAATGCGACACTGTACCAGGGCCATGTGCGAGTAGTATTTGGAAATGGTGATTTTATAATGGCTGAGATGTGAGGGCATACATAAATAAATGTCGCACTATGCCACTCTATGCATATCTGTCATCATAATGATCTAATACTTTGCAGCACTTGACCGGTGAATTATGACGACCAGCTGTATCAACCCATTAGGGCCAGTATGATCGACTAATAATGCAGCTCTGGCGAGTTACTCACCAGGGCAACATGCATGCATCACGAGATCTAAAGGGATGCGTTGCTGCCCTCTAGAAATTCCTTATTCGGAGATTCCTTTATGCATGGCTACTGACTTTCTGCCAAAGCAATCATTGCTTTCTTTGATACGCATAATATGCGTTAAAGGAGGTGAATTAAGGTAGATGGTAAGTACACAGGGGCCAATAGTGAGCCAGGAGAAGTAATGAAGGAAGAGACTGAGAAATTGGGGGGGGGGAGGGGAGGGGTGGAGGCTAGGGCTGGTGCAGGGCAATGTAAGGATGAGGAGGGGTGGTGAGGCTAAAGGATTGACGGCAGGAGCTGGAATGGACCTGGAATAGAATAGATTGACAGTGGGCCAAGGCATTGGGACCACCCCGTAACCAGCATTGGCCTCCCGAGCCTTCTCTATGGCTCCCTGGGCGTGCACTAAGTGCTTTCTGAAAATCGCCATCCACCTACCCCTATACCCCTCCCACCCCTCAACCAAGCCCCAACGAGCCTCCCTGGGCACCTCCTCGTCCGAAGCCATCGGCCCTAGAAAGAAATAACAACCCCAGATCGAAAACTGCTTCTATATCGTATTTGAGCAGGCGGCGCTCTATTTCCATGCATCAACAGCAGGGAAATAAGGAACATGTTTTGCCACTCAGAGACTTACTGGTTGCGGCTTATCGACACGGGGACGGGAAGCATGGAGGTGTAGGCCCCGACCATGGGGCAAGCAGAGGGCGCTCAAAGCGGGTTTGTGTTATCCTGAAACTGCTCGGAGGAACTGGGAATTGCTCGGGTGCAGTTTAGGTTGGGCTGGGACAGGGCTTCGTGGATTATAACAGGGTCGTGGCTTTCTTTTTTCTCTTTAAAAGATTTACTGTTAATGAGAGATCACAGAAGTTATTGAAAGCTATGAGTATCTTGGAAAGCTGTTCCGAGTCTACTGTGCCGCAGATGCCAGTCACTAACAGAGTTACTCTGTTAAATTGTAGCCCTGGTCACTTTAGACATTCTCTGGTGATAAGAAGTTTAACATAGTTTTCATTCAATTTTCGGATAAAATCACTACTACCATCAGTTATCCTGATTATGTGTGGACCAGTGATCCATAACTGGTATATGAAATCTATTTAGTCAAGAAATTACGATGAGCATGTAAGATTAAAACTTATTGTTGATTCTGAGAAAACCAGAGTTATCAAGGTTATTTAAGAAGCACAGTAAGAAGACCAGTGTTACCATAGGTATTTGAATGCACCCTGAGTAGACCATGGTAGGTAGCCTGGTTATCCTGAGATGTTCTGAGCTGCACATAATCTAGGTGGACATGGGGTGGATTGATACCCAGAGTGCAACAGTCCTCTGGGACAACACAGATTGGTGCTGTGAGCCTGCCCTCCCACTGGCAATAGATTTAGAAATGATGGCGTACACATCTATGGGTGTATGTAAGGCTATTGGAGAATAAAAATTTAAATCAGTGAACTGGATATTTTACCAGCAGAACTTTTATATGTTTGGCGTTCAAAGCACTCATACATGCATACACGTAATACACTCATATATGAAACCAAATGGATAAAAATAAGGCTGTCATCATAATTATCATCATTGTTAATGTTACTATATAGCCCATCCAGTCTTGGGAAACTCCTCTGAAATTTACTCAGCGAGAGCAACTGTGACCCTATGGTTAGCCTGGTATGTTGTGTGCTTTTATCGAATTATGGCTTTTTATATAGGAATCTGAACCCATAGACTACATCTATACTAAACTAGCTTAATGATTACCATCATGGACAAAAGGGAGTTGTATCTACATCTTACAAATTGCACAAAGGAGAAAAAAGATCTTGCCAAATTGCATTGTGCCCCAGACTTAACTCCAGGCCCATAACTAGCCCCCATTGCGGGACGGCACAATTTTTAAATTAGGTGGAATGCAATGAGTAAATTGGCGGAACTAAATGAGCCTTAATTACACAAATTAAACATAAAATAACTTGATTCCCCTACTTGTTAATTCATAAACTATGTGGGCGGTGTAGTAAAATTATAATTCTGAAGTGGTTTCTCTATGAGAAAAACTTGATACTAATCTGATTTTAAGGCCCCAAAAACTCCACGTTTATGCCAGTTACTATGGAGATTTTTCCCTCCAATAGAGGAGGTTGAATTGTTTGCATTATACATGTATACTGGTCTATCAGGATACATTATTTATCAATGAGATAATTCCCTTCAATCGATGCAAACATTTAAGGGTGCATTACATAAACACCTGGTACCCATCATGCCTACTGTTATCAGTGCTTATCTCCCCATGTAATAGATCAAGCAATGGTGCCCCCTACTAAGGAACCTGCAACCTCGGTATAGACAATTACTACTTACAAACACAATCTAAAGCTTACAGTATCCACCTTGTCCATGGGACCTCTCTCTGAATACAACCTACATTAAAGATGACAACCAGACTCAGCGGAGACCTACCTCTTTTATTATTTCATTCTTGCCATCCTTATTTTATCTGAACGTGGCGACATAATATGGCATCCCAGCCTCGTCTTCATGAATCTTTGAGACGCAGGTTGGGCGGTAATTCTGTCCTTGTGCGTCTGCGCAAAATGAATAATGTATAACACACATCAAACACGATTAGCCCGGACAGCCCTTAGCCAATCAAAATGCCGCATGGGAACCGCGGACATGTGTGCCTTGGGTTGGTACATGTGGAAGGGGGACAGGGACATAATTACTCAAATGTTTGATTGTGTGCCAAAGGAGTTGTGTCTTCTTTTTTCTGGTGGTATTTAGGCTAGAGTGTATGTATAGCATTGTCTACATACGGCCTATAGCTGTGTTGTACCCTACCTAACAGCTCTAGGTCGTGAAATGTCCCTTGGATGAAACATACACTTCTGTTGTTCTGGAGGCATTTCAGAGCAATAGTCATCATTTTGAAATGTCCTCCTGGAGCATGAATTCAAATGCATGGAATTTAACAATACTGCATTTAAACACAGGCATGGCAATTTACCAATACTGCATTTAAACACAGGCATGGCAATTTACCAATACTGCATTTAAAGACAGACATGGAATTTCTGCCGTTGTGCTCACCCATTTGGCCTCATCAATTTTACCCTTCCCTTGCCCCTTGCTATATAACATAGCTTATTTGCTGGTGATGTTTAAAGAGGCATTGCTTTCTGTTTTCCCATTATATAGTTCAGCTAAGTAATAGGGACCTAAAGGTTCCAAACTCTCATGAATCTTACAGAGTGTAAGATGAAGGTGATTTAAGGACATTTTGAGTGATAGGGACAGCACACAGGTAACTCACAATTATTATTGGTTTGAGGTTATTTTGACACACAATTTTGAGAGATAAAGGCCCTTTGCGAAACCGGTTCTTGGATCGGTCTGTGTGAAATTTCCTTTTTCGGTTTACCCATGCTATCCCCTATGAACATGCTCTATTTCACCATTACATGAATGCAGCAGTGGGGTATAATATTCACATAAAAGAACTGGGTGGTATTCCCTTATTCTCCCATAGCGAATGATAGCCACTGAATTCTCTTTCCCTTTCCGGTGTGAAGCCACTTCCGGGTAGCTTCCCTTATCTGTCCTGCACGCCTAACCTCCCTAACGACCAACCACACCGCGCCTGCGCCGTCACCCCGCCGGAAACCAGATAACCGCCATATTGATTGCCCACTTCCGTCAGCATCTTAGAGATGCTCCCCTAGTGGAAGGGCCATGAACTATGAGCGTTGATCATTCTAGGTATGAAAGGTCATTCGAGGAATGTAATCAAAACCATACACTGATGCTATTGTATGATTTGCTGTGTGACCTACTTGACATTATGAAACAGGGGGCATATATAGGACCATTCAAAATGATCAGTGATACACTGCCCTCAGTTATTTCTTATAACATCCGTAAATATCCCCATTTCGACCATACAGCCTGCTAGATAAGGTTCTCTGGATGAAAAGCACAGCGTGTCCTTGTCGTTGATAAATCAGAACTAGGCCTAAATACAGAATATTTTATTTATGTTTTCCATCTTTATTCAGCAAAGATGAAAATGATAAAATCAGCTTATCATGTGCTTTTCCATTTCTTTCTTTCTTTCTTTCTTTCTTTCTTTCTTTCTTTCTTTCTTTCTTTCTTTCTTTCTTTCTTTCTATCCTTCATTAGTCCATATTGTTTCTTTCAGCCCCTAATATCATTATTGTGCAGAGGGCACGTCACAGACTTCCCCGTCTTCCGCTGGTGACCACCGTCCTGTGATTGTGTAGGGGGCACTTGCCAACTACCAGCCGAACAACAAGGACGCAGTGCATGGCGGTACAGATTTCAGTGTCCTCGTGACTGTAGTTGTGATCTGACCCCATAGGGACATTATAAACACAGTCAGAGAGTGCATGGGGAGGGGATGGATTGGGTAGGACAGGGTATGGGTGATGGGTATAATAAGAGAGTGGGGTGTGTGAAGAAGGAAGGGTTATAGGCAGGGCAGTAAGTGGGAGAAAAGGTAACGAGAAAACACATTGCAGAGACAGGAGAATCATACCCCAAGCCTAGTCACTAGCATTGCAATGGTGCATCATTATGTTCCTTCGGTAGTGTATCAACCCCGTAGGACTGATGAGTGCAATACATCCCAAGTAAATCTGCCAGGTTTCCGGAAAACCACCCTCATCCCACAATGGTTGAGGGAAGAGAACTTTCACTAAAATCACAATACAATGGTCTGCAATCCTACATCACGAAAACAAATGGTGCTGCACCAATGCAATATGCAGCACTTGAAGTTGAAGAATTGCGAATGAAAGGACAGAAAAGTACCCATTTGAAGGGCATTGGCAGAAAAGCTGGTAGTAGGGGCATAGACTCCAGGAGGGTGGTCAAAAAAGGTTGTGAATTGACTTCTCATTGTAGATACCTCACCTTCCACGTCCTCACTCTACTCCACCTTCAGAAGGCACCCCCACCTTATACTTCAATGAAAGTGACTTCCTATGAACCAGACAGTGCTGCGAAAAGTGATGGATGTGCTTCCATGAGTGGTCACACCTGAGCGCTTCCCAGAGGAGGTATCCCTACTTCTCCCTCTTCCATATCTATATGGGTATGGAACTACCTTGGAATGGGTTCTTACTAGGAAGTACAACAACTCTGGATCACTTTTGAACCATGTCTGTTAGCAATAAGCTTTTGGCAACACAATAGAGAAGTAATTACCAAAGGTGAGTCCATTCCATTTTGGGAACTATTTAGGGAAATACAGAACTGAATCCCAACTGTTTGGAAATACCCTCCAGACTAAGTTTAGAGCGTGAGGAAAGGAGCAGACAGTTCCAGTCTGGGAGATATGGTAAGCAGTCTGCAGGGTGAAGGGTAGCGTGTAGCATACAAACAGTCACATTTCCACACAAATGTCGTCTGCTGCTTGTGTCCCTAGTTTTACATTGCCGCCACTTTGGTCCAAAAGTCTGAACTTCTAAACGTCAGCACATAAAGCCGTGACCATAACCAACCGTCTGCTCTTTAAATGAAAATCTTCTCCAGTCATACACTGAACAGATAAAGTTTTTAAAAGTGTACAGACGACTTTTGTTAATCCTTTTGATGATGAATGGAGAGGGGAGATTACCACATCACAATTCAAGTAATCATATGACCAAGAACTTAATATATGATTAAGTACTATCAACTTCAATTAATCATCAATAATGTTCACTTTCCAGGAATCCTATTATTTTAGTGTAGATCTCCTGTTTTAAACATTTTGTATGTTAAGGGCTAGGGCTACTCGGTGTAGTAAATTTACATTAATTTTGATCAGCCAATTCTTCTAGCTGGTATCTAATTACATTACCTGGTATATGCTTTTAGTTTGTCACAGTAATGATCATCAATGGCGTATGGTGGCGTTTATAAGTCTGACGAGAAGTTACCATTTCTATATTTCATTCTCTATGCGAAATTCTTACATTCTCACAATAAAATGAACGATGGTCCAAGAGTACTTGATGTGTGATGTCTAAATGGTCGGCAAGAATAACTGTAGCCCTTGTGAGCACCTCGATCACCATAGCTGCATTCATCTGTCATGGCGACCAATGGACATAGTGCCTTGGGCATAAAACGGAGATGGATGTTGCTGTGACATTTTAAACTACATCATAAAGCAAACCAAAATACGATGCCCAGACAAATTGATTTTCTCAATTTAAACTATAATGGAAGCTATTTAGACCAATTTAGAACCTATTTATATCTTTGGACAACTTAAATTAGCAATTCTGGTTAGCAGGTGGAAATGCCAATTGAGTTGATTTAGACATTTTATAGGGCGTACACCTTACAGAAAAGGGTATCTGCCGAACAAGTATTAGCAAGAAGCTTCAATAGATAGGAGGTGAAACTCAGAGCTTTACCTATGGACACAGTGTAACAGACCCCCCCCCTCTACCCCCCCCCCTTCAAAGTAGGCTTCCTTTTGTGTTCAGTATTGAGACCTATGTAGGATAAGGGGGTTTATAGATATGTCAGGAATCTTTATCAGAATGATATCAAATGTGAGCCAGCAAGCTAAAAGGACCGTCCAAGGGGGATTAGTACCAATTCTGGCCACCAGGGGGACACCACTAAGGCTTAAAAAGGGGAAGCTAGATCGAAAATTGTATTATACTAGTTTTTCATGAGGATTCCAATAGTCCTACAGGCTAATTTCAATTTTTGGCACAAACCTTCCAAATTTGGAATGCAAATAGAACATTTTTAGGGCATTTCAGGGCATAAATCAGTGTATTTGTTGATATGTGTTGCCATGGAAACAAGATTTCCACTGAAATTAGAGGAATAAAAAAAACCCATTGATAGCCCCAATCACAGGGATGAATGTACTCAAAAAATGGTAAAAATCCTATTTTTAGGTCAAATTCTATGAGAAAATGAATTTAAAGAATATGATAATTTTCCTAATTTGCATAATTATGCATAATTATACCTATTCGAGATATCTCAGGAAATATCCAAGTTTGAGGTTATTTGGAATATTAATATGTCACTGACCACCCAAATTCATAGAGCCATAACTTAAAAACCAGCAGAGATATTTTCTTATGTAATACATCATTGCAAAGCCCATGACTTGAATTTAGAAAGTGACTTTCCCCTTGGGGGACCCTTTTGCCTTGGCTGGACACAAATGGAAACAAGGGGCCCCTTCAAAGTAGGCTCCCTTTTGTGTTCAGTATTGAGTCCTATGTAGGATAAGGGGGTTTATAGAGATGTCAGGAATCTTTATCAGAATGATATCAAATGGAAACAAGGGGCCACCTATACCAAAAACTCCTGCTGAATCCAAAATTTGTGATCTTGATTCTCAAAATTTGACCAAAAGTACCTAAAAATGAGGTATGATGAAAATGTACAAAAGTTATATTGAAAATGATTTGAAATTTTTATAGATGCAACATGCTAATCAAAGTCAATACCTCAATCTACAAATCCCAATGTCTGCCTTTCTCAACCTGACAAGTACTCTACCTGTGTATGGCTCTGCCTCTCCAACATACTGCCTATCCCTTAGTCTACCTATCACTCATACTACATGTACCTATCCCTTGAAACATCTAGAAATAATTAGGTTTTCCCTCAAATGGCTTAAAGGATTAAAGTTTACCCCTTACCTTTGTACCTTATTTTCTCTGTAAATTCTTACCAGTAGTCTACCTATCCTCAATCTGCCTATCATTCACTTTACCTATCCCTCATGGTGACTATCCCCCAACTCTTCACATCCCTCATGTTTGACTGGCACATCTGTGATATTACCTAGCACCAATGTACCTTTTGAATATGCTCACTTCACAAGGTACTCTCTATGCCTATCTCTTAAACTGTTTATTACACATGCTACCTATCCTCCTTGCTACCCATCCTCTTCAATACCTATCCCTCATGTTCAGCTGGGATAGCGCATAACCAACCTTCATTTTGATCTCTTAGTCAACCTCTCCCCTAAGGAACAAATTTAACATTCTACCTCATGCATACATCTACCTATCACTCATGCTATATATCCTTCAGGCTACCTATCCTTCAGGCTACCTATCCTTCATGGTATAGAGCCCTCAGTTTATTACCTTGAAAAATGTTTTGTTGTCAAGTGGGATAGCATGAATGATATGCAGCATGGAGGATAGGAAGAGGAGAATAAACAACAGACATGTAGGATAGGAAGTTACCTAGTCTAATGATAGCCATGGTGAGGCATTTAAGAAAAGCATGATAATTCAATGGGCTGAGGGATATGTAAGGTAAACATGAGTAATATGCCGACTTGAGGATAGGTACAATGAGCGATAGGTATATTTCACAAGGCATAGACTATAAGAACTATTATAAAGGTAGAAAGAATAAAATACAAGGTGAGAGATACATGGATAGCTGGTTAGGTAGACTGAAGGCTATATACCATGAAGGATAGGCACCCTGAAGGATAGGTAACCTCAAGGATATATAACATGAGTGATCAGTAGATGTATGCTTGAGGTAGGCTGTTGGATTTGTTCTTTAGGGGATAGGTTGACTAAGAGATCATAATAAAGGTTGGATGTGAGCTATCCCAGCTGATCAAGCTGTGATAGGTAGGAAAGCTATAAAGTGAGCTTGAGGGATAGGTATTGAAGAGGATGGGTAGCAAGGAGGATAGATAATAAACAGTTTAAGAGATAGGCACAGAGGGTACCTTGTAAGGTGAGCATATTCAAAAGATACATTGGTGCAAGGTAATATCACAGATGTGCCAGTCAAATATGAGGGATGTGCAGAGTTGGGGGATAGTCACCATGAGGGATAGGTAAGGTGAATGATAGGCAGATTGAGGATAGGTAGACTTATGGTAAGAATGTACAGAGAAAATTAGGTACAAAGGTGAGGGGTAAACTTTAATCCTTTAAGCCATTTGAGGGAAAACCTAATTAAACTCTAGATGTTTCAAGGGATAGGTAGTATGAGTGATAGGCAGACTAAGGGATAGGCAGTATGTTGGAGAGGCAGAGACATATGCAGGCAGAGTACTTGTCAGGTTGGGATAGGCAAACATTGGGGTATGTAGATTGAGGTACTGACTTTGATTAGCATGTTGCATCTATAAAAAGTTCAAATCATTTTCAATATAACATTTGTACATTTTTCAAATTTTTGTCCAAATTTTGAGAATCAATACCACAAATTTTGGATTCAGCAGGAGTTTTTGGTATTGGTGGCCCCTTGTTTCCATTTGATATCACTCTGATAAAGATTCCTGACATCTTCATAAACCCCCTTATCTTACATAGGACTCAGTACTGAACATAAAAGGTAGCCTACTTTTAAGGGGGGGGGGGGGGGTAGAGGGGGGTGGCTTGCACTATAGGACTCTATGGAGTAACATATCCCAGGGAACCTATACTATTCTTGGTATTAGTACATGGACTGTATGGTCACATGTATACGTGAGGGATAGTATTCTAGTTCTAATAAACATGTAAATACACCTTATTTGTTCTCCAAAGAGCCATATATTAGATAGTGTTCCGCAACACTTTCATCTCGGTTTTCAGATTTCAAATCGGCATTAGCTTTTTATTATAAAGAGAAAGATTTAATCCAGTGCAAATCACCAGTTTTGAGCTTCTTTGAAATGTTCATGATGAACTACACTGTAAAAAATAACTGTTGAATTTACCAGGGACCCTCGTAAAACTTAACAGTTGATCACCGTAATTGGAACGGTGGTACACAAATGAACAAGAATCGCTGTGAAATAGTGACGAATCTCTGGCAACTTTGGGATGAGGAATGCACCGTTATTTCGAACATATTGCTTACAGGGCACTCTTTGAATGGCCCCTAGTGTTCGCTTAGAAATCTCTGAAATACAGGCCAAATCTGTATTCCTTAGAAGTTGCGACCTACTGCATTCAAGGCGGATGCCTGACTACGACACAACAAAAGCATTTTCCAACATGCGCTAAATGATTATTATAATCAAAATGAAATGGCATTTTTTCCAAGTTTATTCTATTCATTTTCTCTTTTTCTTTAAAGTATATCATTATATTGAGTTTGCATGTTTATGAATAACATCCGTCTGTTTATGAAATAAAAATTTCTTCTCTGCCAATTCTACGAGCTCACAACCTAACGTCCTTAACCATTATAACTGAATGTGTTTTTATTGTTGCAATTTGTTTTCATCAGCGTCCATTCAGTTTTTACAACATTTCCTTGGTTTGCATCCCCTCACCATGGCCCATCCTTCTGCTCATTTCGATCGATCTCTTTGTATGCAATGGACAATAATTGGCATTGTTGGCTCTGGGTGACTTTTTCCCTAACGTTAACTAAGCCTGTTTACTCTCCCCGTCACCCCTAGACCCAGTGTCCATAAGAGACCCCAAGTATTGATGACGTCACAACTTTTAGTGCACAGAATCCAACTCCCACAAACCCTTGATCACGTGACCTGCCGCCAGACGCAGACTCATTAACTACTTCAAAGTCAGCCATTTTGTTTTTGTCCTTATATTTTTTCCTCACCAATTAGAACAATAGGTAACGAGACCACGACAAGATCAGACCTCCAATTCTCACGACACAGACACAGCCGATGCAAGAAGTGTTTCACGCCCCTGGACAGACAACTGAGCAATTAAAGTACAGGAAAATGCATGAGAATTGCACATTCCCTTTCTGCTCAGCCCTAACTTAACCCACTAAGGGCCAATATGTTAGTTCTACTTTAATGGAGTATGCCTTTTGGCTGGCCTAATCCATGACTATATATAGTCCTGTCCAGGAACTCATCAGGGCTACATGCACTAGGTAATTAAAGGGTTCACTCAATTATATCATTTACATTACATCCCATGAAATTTCAGCCACCCTCTTCCCCGAACCGCCCAATAAAGGACAAAGTGATTGACATCTGGTCCAAGTGTCAGAGTCAACCTCTCTTATTGACACTTCACAAAGAGGTAGACAAGGGGGCAGGTGCCTGCGAGGGGCTCTGAGCATGTCAGTCAATGGTCTGAGCAACTAAAGAACTGCTCGCCCCCTTTCTGGCACAGGAGCTGCTCTTTTGAGTTGCTCCTCATTGCCTCAACCCTTCAAAGGTACCATCGTTCTTTTATGTCCGAAATTCATTTGATGCCATGATGCCTGGATGCACATATCACACATAGGATTGTTTTTGGAGGGTCTAGATTCACTGGGTTTAAATGATGTTACGAACATCCGCCCAAAAATCAGGGAGGGGATCGCTGAAAGAAACTGGGCGGAGAGGAGATGGATTCACAGTCTGTGCTCCATCACATCCCATGGGCTAAACCTGTTGGAGTAATTTGCATGGCCATCCTGACACACTTAAGTCAGCTAAAAAACACGGGTTTGGATAATGCATAAGGCTGCCTGCCTGCCAAAACTGTATTTACGTGTCATGAAGATAAATGGGTATGTGTATTTTATTTGAATTAGAGGCCACTTCTTTGCTTAGAGAGTCTTTGAATTACGTGGAAACAGTAGAAAGAGCATTACACTAGATGAGCAGTCTCTATTAGATGGTTGAATTCTTATTGGAATTGTATACACATGGTCATGTCTAACTTTTGATGTTTGATGCAGTGCACTTCTTGGTCTATATGCAGCAGCTGAAAATAATTAACCATCATCCTAGTAGGTAATAGAAAAGGACTTTTCCCGTCCAGCACATTATATGCTAATTTGGTAGACAGGATTTATAATACCGCCATTACATTAAGGATATCAAATCAGATTTCTGAATGATAAAACTAATCTCGGAATTAATTCTTTCACCATCAAATTAACTCACTGTCACTGGGCTGCTGGAGAAGCCTGGTTTAGCACTGCTCACGAGTCGACGGTACTTTTTAATCTGTTTATTTAGCTTTTTGTATTGTGATTTTGTCTAGTCAGTAGCCTACCTTTCTTGACACAGCTAGTCCAAGGGTCCCATCTCCAACACCCTATTCTATACTCATTTCATTCTTTGCCCTTTGCTGCCTTAAACTCATAGTCCACTTGGCCTTATTAAAGCCAAGTAAACTATGGGTTTAAAGTGCCACTGACACGATTTTCACGTTTTTCATTGTTCCAATGGGTATATAAAACATAGCCTATGTGTCCGATTGGTATATGTAATAGTAGGTACAGCCAAACCATTACTACAGTAGGGGTTGCCAACTTCCTCACCCCACTCCACACACCCCACTCAGTTATCCCCCTGATAGGCAGTAAGAAAGAATTCATGAACAAAATCTGAATGTATTTGGTGTATAACGGTCACTTGATAGACTACGCAATTATTTTTGAAAGATGTGATATACATGCTGCCTGCGGATAATCGACTTGTGCAAATCATGGTGATACATACAGCCCCTAAGAGGCTTTAGTTATGTCTTTAGTAATATCGTAATGATCTACACCCAAAATGATGCCTGCCTGATGTAACTTTGTACAACCTGATTGAGCGCTACACTATTTCTTTCCTGTTGCCGTGTTTTGGCCGATCTGAAAAACGTACATGTATGATTTCTGCCAATAAACTTGTTAAAACTCAAACTCAAAACTCAACCTTATCTAGCCATGTTGTGACGTCACCAGAGGCGATGTGAGGCAGACCTGGGCAAGGGAAATGGTGTACATTTTGTATTATGATTGCCTCTTTCCTCCTCACTCTCTCCCTCTATTGCTTTAGTGAAATAGTTCTATATTTCTTGTAATCAATTATTGAGACACATCATCATCATATACACCAACTCCTCAGCATTGACACCTTGGAACCTTTGCTATTTTCTACAGAACATTACTATTTTCTACAGTAAACCAATACATTTAGAACGAATTTCGTTCCCCCTTAATTTGGATATTAGGCAAAAGAAATTGTGTGTTTCCAGTAACATGGCCCAAAGATCTAGGGTCGGTAGGTCGGATTTTTTTTTTTGATTTTGTATAGAAATGTATGGGTATATAATACATGCTAGATTTTTTTTATTTTAAAGTAGAAATATAAAAAGCATGAGAATGTGAAAAACAGTTTTAAGATATGTATATATAAGCTATTGACTAAAGACCCACAACAAATGGATGAAATTCTAAGAAAAAAACATGAGAAAAAAAATCGTGAAAAAATTCTCTAAATTTCTCTAAATAAAAACATGTGTAGGGTCGGCCCTGTTGTGCTAGGGTCAGTTGGGTGACTGGAAACAAACCTTTTTCTTTTAGGCCTCAGACAAAAGGTTTTGGCAAACTGTACAAAAAAAGTGCCTAAACATAAAAAAAAGTCTAGCTGTAACTAGAGGGCTTCTCTCCCTTTCATCTCCAACCATTACCCCGGTAGTCAGTTGGGGGAGAGGCCTTTTCTCCTTTTATCCCTCACCTCTGGCCAGGGGAGGGAGAAGGCATTTTCCCCTTTCAGCGCCAAACTCTAGCCAGGTAAGCGCAGGGGCTTCTTTTCCCCTTCTTAACCCTTTAAAGCACTTCATCGGTGCAACGTGCCAACCCCGAGGCCACTTAAAAAAGTTTCAGCTTTGCAGATACTTTTCTCAATAAAAGGGTGCTTGAGGGAGGCTTTTTCTTATTTATTCTTATTTGGATTTAGAGTGACAAGGGAGGACCTTTTTTAATTCTATTTACTCAATACTTTTGTGAAATACCACTTCTAAGTGTTATCATCAATTGATCTAATATCAACCCCATGTAAACAAGACATTCACATTGTAGAGGGGTGAACAGGGGTAAATATGCTGTTTAAGTTCTGTTTTACTCATAATAATTGCTGAGATATGGGCTATTTTGTCTTGGGAAGAATATTTCTCAATCGATGCAGGACTTTTACGCTATTCTTTAACCCTTGGGTGCCCAAACGCGCTTAATTAATGCACGGTTTTGGGCTTAAATGCATGTATATTGAATACAATTTTCATCTAGGTAGTTCTACTGGTCCAATCTGCAAAGTTAGACCCTCCTTAGAATGCTTATGACTTCCTACTCACAATACAACCATTTATTTTGCTCTATCTCCATTACCCAGGCACAGGGAGTCAAAACTTGAAAATGAGCTGTCATTTTATGTGGTTCATTCAAGGGGAACCCTCTGGGGAGCTTAAGTCTGACATGGTACCAAAATGATGATGGATCATACACAAACAGTTTCCCCTACTCCCTTTAGACTTTACAAGAACTGTTCATGTCCATAAAACTGATAAGCCTTTCAATGTTACTAACACTATTATGTTTCCTTAGTGGCAGTACACATGCATGCAGAATCAGCTTTGAAGGTTCTGTAAGGTCTCAAGATTTCAGGGATTGCAGGGACTATGGCTACACAATTACATAGCACATATACTAATGATTTACAACAAATGAAATGTTTTTGTAACTATGGTTACCAGACATGACGAGAAATACCATGCCCTTAACTGAAAGACCTCAGTGAGTTATAAGTATTGAGAAAATGTAATGCAGAGCCCATATCAAAGGAGAAGATCTAAATAACACATGGCCTTATCAATAAGGTGATAAAATTTTGAAATAGCATAAAATCTTCAAATAATTCTGGGCACCAAAAGGTTAAAGGAAATTTGAAATAAAAAGCTACAAATGCGGCCCTTCATATATGATGTGGGCAGATCTGTTAAGCTGATGATTTTTTTAAGTGGCCCAAAGAGTCGACTTGATGTATGAATGTGGGCTATGGGTATGATGAATTGATCCACTACAATCCAGAGGGTAGGAAAATGGCTCTGAATGGTCTGATTTGAATGCCACGAAATTCGTTTATAACTATTTTCCCTCATCCCAAGCAGGGAATCTTATTGCACATGTTTTTGTTTTCTGACCAAGCACCCTGCTTTAGGTGCAGCTAATGGCATTCATTAAAGTTTTTAAATTGTATAAACTCTTTTCAAATCAATATGGATTTTCAAAATTTAAAGGTTCTCGGACCCTCTTTCCCCTGTGAAATATTTGTGGAATGCATTGTAACGATTTTCGTTTAAAAAAACACTTTATAAAACAAATTTGTATTATATCCTAAATCATTTAAAATGCTGTTTTCTTTTGTAACACCTCAACATAATCCCTCATGGATAATACAATGGCAAGGTGGCAAGTGGAGATTTGAGGGACACTAGTGTTAGTGACAGGTCTTCTGTAACTACCTGCCTTGGAGGCTTGGTTTTAGAGCTGCATAAGGACTCCGGTGACGTGCACATACCTCTCAGACACCTCTCTACTGTGCGCGGCCAGGGTGGTAGTGCAGAGCTTTGTTGTGATTTGTCACAGCTATTGTTGGTGTACCTTTTAGATTCCTTTCCTCACAGTATAACCACACTTAATAACTTCTGACGGCAAAAACGATCGTACAGAGTGGTTGGGGACGTGTCAGTAGCCCTTTAAGGTTAGTATGTAGCCAACAGGATATTTTTCGTTTCTCTACTTTTCTGTAATTTCTCTCTCATCTCGTTTTGCCCTTGGCCTTCAAGACTGAGTTGCTACACTTCCCCTTGATCCTCTCTGGTCAAGAACCCACCATCATATCTCTTCATAACCAAGTGCTTGAGACCCCTTAAAATTTCCCCATGACTTGTTCTGATGGTACCTAACTCCCAATCACAATCAGGTAAAAGTTCTTCTTACATTCCCCTCTTCATGCATGCAAGCCTCTACAATTTCCCCTTCCTTTCTCTAACCAAGTAAATATCCTCCCTCCTTCTTTCTGCAAGTGCTCATAGCTTTCCACTACTCCCTCCTTTGTCAATTGCAAGCAGTAGCAAACAAGGGGGCCACATCTTTCCCCGCTCCCAATGAATTGTATGGGGACTCTTATGTAAGGATATGCAAAATCTTAGAACCCCTTCCCATCCTTTTTACATCCTTGCCCCACCCCAATAGAAATTTGCTTTGTGTCAAGTCCCCCCCCTTCTCCTCCCTCACTATTACTAGTGCCGCGTCTCCAACCACTTGCCATCCGCCTGATGTCCTCCACGCGCCGCGTCCCCTGCTCCTCCTGCCCCTCCCCATCCCCCTCCTCACCCCTACTGGTGCTGCCTGCACCTCCTCCCTCCCTCCACCACCCATATAAGGCCCCTCCTGGCGCGCCTGGATCGATCATAACCGTGCCAGGCCCAGGAGTAGGAGGAGGAGGCGGCTGAGAAGACGCCAACACTGAGGCCGTAGTCCGGGCAGTGAGGGCCCGGGATACAACACCACACTCACAGTGGTGAGGCTGATACATTGTATTCTGCTAGCCAGATCAGCCATAGTGACACAGAGAAGCTGGAGGAAAAGGATAATATAGCTACACTCAGAACAGCTGGTAAGGGAACAGATAAGAGGTGCAGCAAGTACCAGGGTAGAGGCCCAGAGAAGATAGCCACTGAGCAAGCAGAGACTAGCTGAGAGACTCAGTCACGCCTCTGTATTCCTAGGGACCCGGAACACTCCTGGGGTTGAGAGGGAGCAGTAGGCAGTCACTGGGGACTGGAGGAGTAGGAGCTTCTACAAGGAGGATACGGTTTCTAGCCCAGCAGACACTGGAGACAGTGGAAAACTGTGTCTACTCCCCGCTGGAAAAGTTCCTATAGATGCTTTGCCACCCTGAGGGAGGAACACAGGAAGACTGTAGTTCTCTACTGCTGATGACGCTAGGTGCCTGGGCCTTGGGGAGTCTGGAGACTATTGGAGACAGCAGCATCAGGTGAGTAGTGTTTGTCAACCTTTACTTAAACTCCTCCAGGGCATTAAGCCTCTCCTATAGCTCAGATCGTAGATGGAGTAGACCCTATTACTATTGCTACTCGTAAAAGAGTCGTATGTGTGTATTTGCTTTATCTATTTAATCATTCAATAGCATCATAGTGCTTTAATGGATTATGCCATTTGGTCGACATGATACATTAATAAAGCCATTACTACTATACTTGCCAGGATGGTCCACTTACATAGGGTCGGCTGATGCTCCAATGTAATGCTAGTTAATTGCCTAGCCAGTACTGTATTGGGGCATCATGAGCAAAAGGGGGAGAAAATTATTTTAAGGTACACTCCGTCCATTAGGAGTTTTACATCATTCATGCTGTGGATCTGTAGTACAAGTGTCACCCTGGAGTATCACAGCACATGATGAAATATCATCCTTAGTATCTCAGCATACATCTATAGCTTAGACCTGAAGATGCACCCACTACATGACGAGGGATAGACTTATGCACCTGTAAAGAATGGATTAGGTTTCTGGGATGGGCTTTGGTGGTAAAGATCTGAGCTATGTGCAAGGTATTGGAACCAAACGTACATAATTATTTTTAAGTAATATTGACATGAAGGCAGGCCTTATGGTTTTTTGTGTTCTCATGTTATGTACACACAATTGCTACCTGGTATGAGTTAAACAGGCAATGTGAAGCCTGTGGGATCGGTATCTCAACACCAGGGCTTCTCATCCTCATCAACTTAATCTGGGACTAGAAATGTGGAAATGTGTGTGCACTGTTAATCACTTTTGGTTCTCAATTCAAATGCAAAAATATTGTATATATCATTAATGAGAATCGGTATAAATAGGTTCTTGACAGTTGATATGGCAGTGCTGGACCCAGGATTTGGAAAAAAGAGGGGCGAGGATGAAATGGAGGGTTCCTACCCTCTCCATTTGGACAGCGCCCCCTCATTTATCTTATTCAACCAATGGTAGGTCCAACATACTGGTAGGAAACTTAGAACTAATTGGATCTAAGAAAAGAGAGTAGAATTAAAAAACAAACAAACAATATCGTTGACGTGAGTACTGACTATTGGCCATATATTAAGGACTGTGGGTAGAGTACCGGTATTACAAAAACGATCATACAGGAAAATACCAAAAAGGCCATGTAGAAAAAAGGCAGGGAGATTGACAGAGGGACAGGACGGAAAGGGGCGGGATGGGGTAGCGGAAGTAACCACCAAGCTAACACAGCAGAGCGGCGACACAGGGGCAAACTTTTAGTTCAGACCCACTGGAGCAAATCGGTTTTTAAGTGACCTGCTGTTAATTGGATTTTTTTAGGAATTGCTCGGGGCGTTGATTTGTCCCGCTCCCGAGTAGGCGCAGGAGCAGTTGTGAGCAGATGAACCATTGCCTGTCCTGCTCACATCCACTCAGCTTTTCTTCCCATGGAAATAACACAGGATGCATTAGCGAAATGAAAACGGCATGTTCCCTCCGCTACGCTGGTGGACATGTTATTGCACTATAAATGAGATCGGCGGTCCTTTTTTCTTCTCAATTTATCTTTGGGTTTGCGATTGCAAGGATGGTTTTAATGTTGAATCGGCATGGTCGGTACTCAGGATCTGGAGAGGGTAGAAGCAGAAACTTGATAATGAGAGAGAGAGAGAGAGAGAGAGAGAGAGAGAGAGAGAGAGAGAGAGAGAGAGAGAGAGAGAGACCCTGGAACACCATCTTTCAATGTCTACCTTGCCCCCTATTTCCCCTTTTCTTCCTCTTCCCCCTTTCTCCCTCTTTTTTTGGGGGGAGGGGGGGCAAGGCCACCCCTTGATCCACCACTAAGAGTTAATTAAATCCAATGCCTAGTGCAGCCCTACCACTATCACTATTCTTCTTATAAGAAATAACATTTCTCTTAGTATCAAACCCTAGTAAGAATAGAGATGACAAATGGTGTGAGTTAGAGAAGGGTTTGTGGTTTGTATCATACATAGAGCTACCAGAGGAATCTATCATTATAGCGTGCAAAGGGATCTATATTACAGCGGCCCGATGCATGTTGTAAGGAGTCTGTCCATTTTCCATCTAAATAATTGGCATTGAAGGAGGGTTTGATGCGGAACACCATGCACTAAAAACCCATGGGAACCTACCCTGTAACTATAGTCGTGACTGCTGATGACCTTAGCTGTCACTGCAGGCAATATTGGAGTCTATTACCATAGGTATTTATCAATATTTTGATATAGTTAAATCTATTTGTATTGATGCCACCGCTGTTGTTTTAATATAACAGTAAAATTATGATTGGAATCTTTATCATCGAATTTTGTATCACCACAACAATGCAACAAGGATAAATATTTAAGTACGCATGTGGTCAATTCAGAATTTTAGTTTTGCATGTCACTATAGCTGCCTTTATGAATGATTTCATGACTTAAAAGGAGTGGAAAGAAGCTGATTCTGACCAATACAAATCGGAAAACAAAATTAGAAAGAAGCAAAGATCGCTTTCCACCAAATCAATGGCCATAGTTATAGTTCTGATTTTAACTTGAAAGTATACAACTGTCCCAGACCCGAAATATAGCTCCTCACCTCCCTCACAAAGTCAAACAGACAGGTTCATATCGGGTTGTAATACCCTGGAGGCGAACGTTCCTGGCATTGCATGCCCAGCCCTTTTAACCATTTAACAGTGATAGGGCGCTAGTCTCATGATGCATGAATCGTGCCCCGGCGAGTAACTCACCAGGGCTCCAGCCAACTATAACTTTGACCACCAAAAGGCCCAGACTAAAGGCATCAAAGAGCTCTTTAGGACCAGGTTCTAACTCCTCCACCTCCCTCAAGTCCTCATTTCCCCCCATCCTCCAGTGGTCATGTGGCCCCAGGGCCCTGGTACTCAGTCCGAATTGAAGGTTTTCCCCGGACACATTGATTTTTCTTATTCATTCCAGGCCCAAGGGGCAAGAATGGCCTGGGCACATGAGATGGTGCTTCTGAATCAGAACTGGGGAGAAGCAAACCTCTGAATCCTGCGTGGGGCACTGTCCTCTAAAGTCAGAGAAGGCATCCCCACGTTCTAAAACCAATACAATGTATTAGTATTATCTGAAGTTTCCTCAGTATCTGCATGTCTGTTCTCCAATGTCGTACCCTTCTTATCGGGGTAAAGTAGGGAGTGGCTACAGTAACTTTCAAGCTTCAAAAACCACCACAAGCCTCGAAAACCACCACAAATTTCATTAGACAAGTCGCAATGGGATTTTTGGTGACAGTGAGAATGGATATTGGAAGCACCTAACAACAACAGGGTTAAAATTGGCACTTCTTAAAGTCCACAGAGGGATATGGGTTGCCCCCTTTCGGGGCTCCTACAGACGACAGGGGCCATAGTAAAAGCCCAGCGGCTTCCCTAGTGACGGCAGCATTGTCTGTGTTGTCGGGTACGAGCAGGAGAAGAAGCCGGCAGCATTCTGATGCTGGTACACACATGTACCATTGGGTGCTGTCTGTAATCATCGAATGTAGGCACTCCTTTATTTCTCTATGTGGGAATTATGGGACCCAATGTGATGGTGGGCAACAATGGGAGGAACAGGGATTCGCAGCATGTAAAGGGGAGGGAAAAAGTAGAAGAATCAAAAAAGGAAGGCGGGCCTCATGAAAATATCCAAAAGATTTTGGTTGGTTATCCTCGGACGGAGACTGGCTAAAGAAAGAGACAGAGAGAGGTGTTGAAAGAGACACATATAGGCCTAAAGAAGGCAGGGATGATACGGCACTGTCAGATATCATCCAATAAATATAACATTGCGACTTTAAGAATAAAAAAGAGGATTCATGACACAAATATTCAGACAGATAATACATCAGAAATGAGTGAGCTTAGAGCCTCGAGCATGCAGCCATCCAAACATCCTTGTGAAAACATGACTGGGATTAGAGGGATTAGAACTAGAAGTGAGTGAGTACACGTCACAAGGCACAACATATGAAGCATTAACCCATCATGTCCTGCTGTCTTCATGATGCATGAATGCAGCCTTGGCAAGTCACTCTCCAGCACTGCATCCATGCATCATGGCCGATCCTTTTATGAGCAGTTCTATCAAGCCTGCATTCCTGATGAGTAACTCGCCAGGGCTTCATGAATACATCATTACCTCCAAAAAGGCGTGATGCATCTATGAACAAGCGGCATTTAAAGGGTTAAACTGACATGACTAAGGCTGCTTGTTTCTGGGATTAGAATTTTACTTGTGATTGCAAATTAGTAGACGGAATGGAAAGGGTGGAAAGTCTAAGCCGGACCACTCATACCCTGTTCAATTCAGATTAGGCTTGGAGAATCAGGCTGAATCTGGCTTCATCTCCGAATCCTTGTCTGGAAAATAAAATAGAAAAATTAATGTTCTTCCCGTCAGTGCACTGAATGTTGTGGAAACAGGCTGCAGTCAGTTTTGTACCAGTAATTGAAGGCAATGTTACTTTCTGTGGTTATCATCACCTTAGAGTTGGACAGAGTCTAGAGGGTTAGATCTAGATTGGCTCAAATAAGCCACGCGTGGAGGGAGATGGTTCTATGTTTGTTACAATCCCTGGAGGATGGGCGGGAGTAGATGGAGGGGGTGAGGGACAGGAGGAGGTTTGTGAAGCCCTAGGTCGCCAAAAGGCGCCTAAATGGCAAATAATTCTGTGGTCCTTAGGTCACAAACACGTGTGTAGTGGGTGAATTTCAAACCTGAGAAATCATCAATCGCCAGTATCTTGGCAAATAACCTATGAAATTGTTAGATAGAGACCAAATAATACCAATTTTGCAATATCAGAATATGACAGCTGACCCTATGTGACAGTGCCCTATTATGGTATAAGGAACAAACTCGCCAATTTTCCTTGAAATGGTTAAAATGCCTTGTTTGAGGGGGCGGGTAGGGTTAGGGAATGTTTGGTAGGGGAGGGTGAAGATAGGGGTTTCTGTATTGAATGGGGTTTGGCTTAGTGGGAATTATTTGAAAGTAGAGATGGAGTCTTCCTGTGTCACAAAGACTGAGATGACACTGGAGTGGAGAGCATGGAGGAGAAGAGTACTCGACTTGGTGCTATGGAAAAGGGGACTACTACTAGGGTGCACTGGAGGAGCCAGGCACAGGCGTTGCTGAGGAGAGGGAGGGGGTAGATGGAGGAGGGAGGGGGAGAATCTAGCCCTTTATGGGTAGCAAGACTAGTATCATGGCGTATTGGATGCAGCACTGGCGAGTAACTCGCAGCTCCTGCTCTCGACCTTACATGACTGACCATGATACACTGCTTCTTGTATAGAGAGAACAAGGTGTTTATACCATGGCAAAAGGTGAGCCACCCAAGGTTGCATTGATGACACATAGCCTAAGCATGAATCACTGGGGCGCCATACTTTAAGACTCATACCTAAATGGTTAGGTTCAGAATCAGCAAATCAGGATGAGGATGAGAGCATGGCTGCCCAGTCAGACACCATGAAGGTGCTAACATGTGAGGTACTGGAGCGGACGTGATAACAGATAGACACTGGAGGTCAAGGGAACGCATCTATCGCACTGCATACATGTACCTGTGTGCTGGAGGAAGGGGATGGGGGAGGGTATAAAAGGTGAGGAGGTGAGGTGGGTGATGAGGTAGTAGGGGTCTGGTCGGATTTGGAGGTTAAGGTTTGGAGCTGGCGATGGCCGTGTTGAGAGATGGGGGCAGGCCTTTGGCTGGGTGTTGTGGAAGTGTAGTCTGGGTTTTGGCGTGGGATGAAGCTCTGAATAGAGATGTAGCCTATTTGGAAGGTGAACGTTAAGGATGATATTGTAGACAGGGATGGGATTCACGATGGGGATCCATGTTTAGGGTGAAATCAGCCTCACAGCGTGGGTGTGTTAAGGAATGGGACCCAGTGGGACGGCGGTTAATTAACGACGATAGGCTGCCAGATGGGAAGGAGGAGTAGGCAGGGAACGTTCGGGGGTAGGGATGGTGACTAGGGGAGGAGGAAGGTGGCAAGTCATTATTGTGGTGGCGTCTTCTAGGTCAAACATGTGCATCATCGTGTGCTGGGGGGATGGGGGATGTGGGAAATGTTCTGAGGCTAGGGTTAGGATGATGGGAAATGTCAAAGAAAATACAAACCCAAATGTCAGGAGGACAAGGGAATTTGTTTTGATATTTCATAATACGCATTTGAGGTGGGTTGTCTAAAGGAGTCAATTACAGAATAAGCCCACTGTCGCGCCACTATACCATGTCCAATATTTAGAGGTTGAATAAGATGGAGCTAAATTATCACTTGATTAGGTTCCCTTGCTCCAGTTGTTTGGTATGGGTAGTAGTATATTGAAATGGGTATACTTTCATTCTCTGCCAAACCCAGTACATGTATATGATTTATATGTGCAGTAGTGATCATGGGAGCAAAGAGCATTAGGATATTGCTTTGGTGGTATTCCAAACACATGGGAGGAGGCTTTGTATAATGTCAGGTAGGAATGAGTAGCTACACACAAGGTCTGGGGGCAGGCTGGGGGGTTGTGCACAATAGGCTCAGTGTACAGTGAGTGTGTGAGTGGGGGTTGGAGGGATGGGTGGGGGGGTGTTAGACAGTGTCTGTATTATCTCCAAGTGCTCAGTGATCTGATTGCGGCTTGTGGCGGCTGCTGCTCATGGCGCCAAGCCCTGCCTTATATGGATGTCACACTGAGCTGCTCCTCACTCACACAGACCTCCTCAGTACAGCTGAGCTGCTCACTCCCTACTCTACTCTATGGCGAGCCAATCTAGCCACCGACTTCTAGAGTGGGTATAGGGATGGTGAGATTGATATTGGACAAAATGTCAGACGATATCATGAATTAAGGTGAGTCTAACCGAATACTGGGATTCAAAAATTAAACTAAAAAAAAAAGAATAAAAAAAGAGAATGCGCAGTGAGGCCATACTTCGTTTGCTATCTACTCCATTCCTATTCTGTCTGATATTGCTTATGATTAGTTGATGGCCTTATCAGCCTTATGGGCCCTAAGCAGGTTCCCATTTCAAGAGTACATACCATCTATGCAATGCATTGGAAACACAAATGAGAGCTATGTTGGTCTCATGGCAGTCACTTGCTCAGCCCTTTGTATCACTACCTATGGATAGCACTTCATGGTTAGCTGACTACTTTGATAGTGTATCCAGCTCAGTCAATTAGGAATTGAATATGAAAACATACTGTGACTTCTACGGGGATCTTGTGGCCAAAGTGTTTGAGAAATCTTTAATTGCTTTCAATACGGCTCTGACAAAGAACTTTTAATTGTATCATATATATATATATATATATATATATATATATATATATATATATATATATATATATGTATCAACAACTATGCTGTAGCTGGTAGGACTTCCAATATTTGCCATTAGATACAGGTGTGAAAATGGCTGTGCACGAAAAAATGAAACCCTGTAGTATCCCATCATAACCTCGTAGATATAGGTCTTGTATAGGAATGCAGGCCTTTGCAACTTGAAATCAGGAAAATAAAAGCTTGAAGACTTCTAAGGTACCCACATCTATTCTTTGCAAAGTATTGAGTAGCCTGCCATAGTCCCTTACCCTGAGTCTCTCCCTCATGAGCAGCTCCCAGAGAAACCCAGTACCGAGTCAGTGGCCGGCTTCCGTCAGTGTCAGCTCCATGAGGCGGTGAGCAGGCCGCGCCCCGTGTGGCCATGTGTCTGTCTCTGTCTGTGTGAGGGGACTACTGAGTATGGAGCAACTCCAGGAGCAGTTCATGAGCTACTCACTGAATGAGTGGACAGACTGTAGATTGAGGACATGCTGAGTGTGAGCGGGTGTGAGCAGCCCCTTACGGCCTTACGGGAGGTATATAGAGCAGCTCAGGTCAGCTCAGGTGAGTGAGCTTTACTGTTTCAGTGTTGTCATGAGGGGCATCGAGTTTCATAATTAGGATGTGATAAATGGTCAGAATAGATACAGGAAAGATAAGATTTGTAAACAGCCAGTCACTCACTTTCACTCCCACACTCACTCATCAACTCAATCGCTCAGTAGTTTGCTCTCTCTCTCTCTCTGTCTCTCTCTGTCTCTGTCTCTGTCTCTCTCTCTCATTTATTTACTCTACCCTCCCTCCATACACCAATCCTTAGTTCCTTCCCTCACTTACTCACTCACTCAATCTCACTCACTCGCTGACTCCTTCCCTCCTAGACTACTCCTTAATAAAAGATTCTTTCACTCTACAATCACTGACTCATGTGCTCAAACACTAGCAAAGACACCCATGGGGGGGGTGTTAGACAGTGTCTGTATTATCTCCAAGTGCTCAGTGATCTGATTGCGGCTTGTGGCGGCTGCTGCTCATGGTCCCAAGCCCTGCCTTATATGGATGTCACACTGAGCTGCTCCTCACTCACACAGACCTCCTCAGTACAGCTGAGCTGCTCACTCCCTACTCTACTCTATGGCGAGCCAATCTAGCCACCGACTTCTAGAGTGGGTATAGGGATGGTGAGATTGATATTGGACAAAATGTCAGACGATATCATGAATTAAGGTGAGTCTAACCGAATACTGGGATTCAAAAATTAAACTAAAAAAAAAAGAATAAAAAAAGAGAATGCGCAGTGAGGCCATACTTCGTTTGCTATCTACTCCATTCCTATTCTGTCTGATATTGCTTATGATTAGTTGATGGCCTTATCAGCCTTATGGGCCCTAAGCAGGTTCCCATTTCAAGAGTACATACCATCTATGCAATGCATTGGAAACACAAATGAGAGCTATGTTGGTCTCATGGCAGTCACTTGCTCAGCCCTTTGTATCACTACCTATGGATAGCACTTCATGGTTAGCTGACTACTTTGATAGTGTATCCAGCTCAGTCAATTAGGAATTGAATATGAAAACATACTGTGACTTCTACGGGGATCTTGTGGCCAAAGTGTTTGAGAAATCTTTAATTGCTTTCAATACGGCTCTGACAAAGAACTTTTAATTGTATCATATATATATATATATATATATATATATATATATATATATATATATATATGTATCAACAACTATGCTGTAGCTGGTAGGACTTCCAATATTTGCCATTAGATACAGGTGTGAAAATGGCTGTGCACGAAAAAATGAAACCCTGTAGTATCCCATCAAAACCTCGTAGATATAGGTCTTGTATAGGAATGCAGGCCTTTGCAACTTGAAATCAGGAAAATAAAAGCTTGAAGACTTCTAAGGTACCCACATCTATTCTTTGCAAAGTATTGAGTAGCCTGCCATAGTCCCTTACCCTGAGTCTCTCCCTCATGAGCAGCTCCCAGAGAAACCCAGTACCGAGTCAGTGGCCGGCTTCCGTCAGTGTCAGCTCCATGAGGCGGTGAGCAGGCCACGCCCCGTGTGGCCATGTGTCTGTCTCTGTCTGTGTGAGGGGACTACTGAGTATGGAGCAACTCCAGGAGCAGTTCATGAGCTACTCACTGAATGAGTGGACAGACTGTAGATTGAGGACATGCTGAGTGTGAGCGGGTGTGAGCAGCCCCTTACGGCCTTACGGGAGGTATATAGAGCAGCTCAGGTCAGCTCAGGTGAGTGAGCTTTACTGTTTCAGTGTTGTCATGAGGGGCATCGAGTTTCATAATTAGGATGTGATAAATGGTCAGAATAGATACAGGAAAGATAAGATTTGTAAACAGCCAGTCACTCACTTTCACTCCCACACTCACTCATAAACTCAATCGCTCAGTAGTTTGCTCTCTCTCTCTCTCTCTCTGTCTCTGTCTCTGTCTCTCTCTCTCATTTATTTACTCTACCCTCCCTCCATACACCAATCCTTAGTTCCTTCCCTCACTTACTCACTCACTCAATCTCACTCACTCGCTGACTCCTTCCCTCCTAGACTACTCCTTAATAAAAGATTCTTTCACTCTACAATCACTGACTCATTTGCTCAAACACTAGCAAAGACACCCATGCACACAGGTCCTGCCTTACTAGTGCGTGTGCACCAAATCTCTCTCTAGAGCCGTCCCCAGTGACAGGGCACTGTGTACTTGTCAGCCTATAAATGACAGCGGCCTTGACCCCATTGGGTCAGGTCACGCTAAGGTCATCGGGTGAGCAGCTCATCAGAGGGGGTTATTGTCCTTGACCTTTGCCCCAGGTCAGCCCTATGACACATAGTGTAGGACTGAGCTGCTCATTGTGTTGTTTGTGTGATGGAGGGCAGTAGAAAAGGGCAATTATTTGTAGCCACAACAGCTGTATGAGTATGGTAAGGGCAATGAATTTTAGCAACAACAGATACCCGAGGGCAGTATAAGAGGACAATGGAAGCTACAACAGCCGTACGAGGGTAGTATATAAGAAAAATCGTAGCTTTAACATCTGGATGAGGACACTATTAAAGTACAATACAGTAGGATAAGGCAGAATAAAAGGCAATAATTTTGAAAATAACAGCTGTTTGAGGGCAGTGTACAAAGGCAATTGAAGCAACAGGTTAAAAGGACAGTTGTAGCATCAATAGCGGTACGAGACAGTGGTATTGGGCACAGCATGCCTCTAAGAACTAGATGGCAGGATGGTGGAAAGTTATGTAAAATAAGTTACGACATTTTACACGTAGTTCTTCTTCCATGGCTTATTTTGTGCCTCACGCCACTCCTATTCATTTCTTTTTTCTCTATTTGTGAGAACATGTTATATGAAATATTTTCCCGATCACCAGGGACCAAAAAAGATATGTTAATACTTATTTTTTTATATTGGTGGACGACTGAGAAAGGGGTCTTCAATCATGTAATCAAATTCTATCATGCACGGTGAGTGTAAGTAATGACTGTTTAGTTAGATGCAGAACGATTGAAAAGAAAAATTGAGAGTTTATCTTAGATAGAATTTGAGGTAGGTGATGCTATATTGGCCCACGTGGCATTATGGTGTCACGGCACTAATAGGGCCAAGGACGTTCTGATTTCCCTCCCTTCTTCCACCATAAAACTGGCGTAGATTTGGTTCTAATTTGATGGCGTTCATAAATAAAGGCTTAAATTAAAGCTGAAGTCATTCCTGATTTTTTCTTAGCATGGTCAAGCATTACGAGTCAGATCCGTTTTTGCACCAGTTGCCATGGAAACCACCAAGTTGAATAAATTAAATGATGTCCTAGGTTTACTGAGGCGGAATACTGCTGTGACACCTTGTACGAACCCCATCTTCTTCTATCAATGCAAACACCAAAATATAAATTATAAGGCCTTTATATATCCATAATATTTTCAGCAAGAAAGTCAGTCATCGAGTTCTTTCACTCACCGCTAGGCTTTGTGGCGCGAGCAGTACTAGCCTCCAGAAGTTGCAGCTTGCAAATGCATTGTGGACTTGATTGTCCATGTCGAGTGCAAGCCTTCCCGGTGCGCATCCGGCTTCCGGTGGGCGCTCGACCCGAATCCTAGTGTCTATTCGCGGAGACAATGGCGGATTGGGACCGTGTGTCCATAGTAACGTGATCTCGGTGTTGTGTGTATTAACCGACAAATTGCCGTGTTTGTAAAGGGGAAGGTGGTTAGGGGTGGGGAGAGATGGACAGGTGGGTGAGGGGTATAGAAAGTGGAACTTGATGGGGAGTATTAGCAACTGGCATGGATTCAGTGGGGGGCATGGGAAGACAGGATGGGATTGAGGGCAATTTTTAGGACACGAATATTTAAAAGGGTAGCAGTTTCGTCGGTGTAGAGTTTGGTTAAGATTTTAAGTCTTTTACACCAGATTGAGATATTGAAATATATATCCTGTTATGGCGTACTCAAGAACGATAGATGTGCAACCCTACGTGTGATGTTAAGGGAAGACCAGTGGGCGCAACTATTACTTGAGCTGATAGGCCTCAAGGCTGTTGGTAAAAGGGTTGTAATATTTACCAGTTGTCAAGAATTCCACAGTTAAAGCAGGGAATCATCTCTTAAGTTGATATCTAATCCATTGACTGGATATAGCTTGCTTCATGTTGAAAATTCGTTGAAAGGTCCTTCATTAGACTTTACTGAAATATGCATAAATGTGTAGTGGTCAGCGGAAAATGTCATGGAGAAACCGGGACTTGAACCCGGGACCCTCCAACTTCGAAGCGGCTGCTCTTCCTCTGAGCTATTTCCCCTGGCCTGACATTCTCTACCTTCCAACTACCCTGGATCGGTATGGTATACATAGGGGGAGTGACACAATCAAGTGAACAGTCCCTCAGAAGGCTCTGCGCACCCAACGGGGGAACGAACCCCTACAAATGCAATGATGGCTTTGATGATATAGTGAAATTAATGTACTAGACCTATGCTGTTTTTCCATAAGGGCCTGTGATCAAAGGATTGTTATTAACAATGCTATGCTTGCATAAGTGCCCCAGTGACAAGTTATTGTTGTAAATGCTAGCTGTAAGTACCATCCGAGAGGAGGGAGGAGGTCCCCCTAAAAATGATCGAATATTGATGACTTTATCATTGAGTAGCCCCTTCCAAATCCCCTCTGACGTCACCATAAGTATGCCCGTCTTTACTATATAGCTACCGACCCATGATGCAATAGGGGTAACCGGTATATGACGTCACAGCTGGTGTTTATGAGCTGCTCGTGGTGACCTGAGCTGCTCAGCCCTCTGAAGGATGCAATACGTTTTAACACAATACGCCCTTTGGAGGGTCTTACCAAAAACCAAACGTGCATGGAATAAAGAAATATACAGAGAATCGTGTTGATAAAAAGTATTATTATTATCCTCTCCTTCCTTTAAACATGCATGTTTTCACCAGCTCACGTTTGCATGTTCCTACCTGGAGGGTCTTGCCAAAAAGGAAACGAGAACCGAAAAAATAAACGTGCACGTTTTTGTATTGCTAAATAATTGTTTTGATAATCGTTTAGATGAAACGTGCATGTTTCTTTACTCCTTAAAAAGAGTTTTCCAAACATTCTGCTATAATTGTTTTGTCAATACTAAGAAAACGAGTTAGGCCATACACGTTTTTCTCAGCACTCTCTGAAAATATTTACAGAGGTTCTTCCTCTTTATCTTTTGGCAAGACCCTCCTGGATATATTGTATTACTCTCGGAAAAACAATCAGGTCGAGCACGTTTATATGAAAAAGTTTTATGGAGTTATGTGGCTAAATTCTTTTCTTTAGGGGGGGGGGAGCAAGACGCTCTTGGTCGACATGATGCCTGGATTTTGATCCAGAGAGCAATCATTCTCTAAATATAATCATCATGCCAACTACATGGGATTGGATCACCACTGTAGGGTCGGCATGGTGCACGAATGCAGTGGTGGCGAGCAGACTCGCCAGTATTGCATCAGTGCATCATGACGACCAAAAGCTAAGACCTAGAGGTATCAGGTGGGCATTGCATGGTTAATATATGCTAGAGGCAGCTCATAACGCTATGTGAGAGCCCCTCACTTGGGGCACATAACCTCATCAGCAGGCACTATTGATATGCAGTAACTAATTGGAACCAAGTCAAGTTACATGATCACTTCTGTTCTGTATTTCCATAATCGGGTAAGGAATTGAGGTCAAATACTCGGTAGGCACTTGTAAACCATCCTAGATGGAAAGGGTCAGTGATGCGCAACAAGATCATGATCCAAAATAATCAGACTTTATAAGTAAGGCATGTCACGACGGATTTCTTTGACGGAGATGAGTGAACTTGAAAATCATCATTCCCCCCATTTTTTCTTCCTCTCCAGTGGGGTGTCGTAAGAACCTGAACTGCTTTCCTGTGTCTTTGATGGACAGCGTTCTCCCCTACAATAGGTACAGTGGTGATCTGGCAGAGTAATATCACACCTAAGTACCACACCAGCTGTGCACTTTATGGTTTACGGTATTTTAAGTATGTGATTATGACAATGATTTGCATACCACCAGATAATCACATACCAAGTACCACGTGTAATGAATTTTTATGATCTGCTCTTGTCCTCTGAACTGATTCAATGTGTATTGGCAAAGGTCTCCTGAGTTACTCCTCTGGAGGCCATTTCTTAAAATACTACGATCCCAAGACATGAATCCCCATAGGAACAGCCTGTTGGGATTTCAAGTCGTATGGCTGTGCCAGTGTGTGCGATCGTAGAGCATTAGGAAATGACATCATGTGCTAAATTGGCGCATTATGTTGAACCTTTAGCATTGGTCCATTGCATATTCAACGTATCATTGCATTGTGTACGTAGTTCTCATGAAGTTGTGTACCGACACGTACGCAATATCTGTAAGTAGTATATGACTTCGTCTCTTTGACTCAGTTATGGATTGTGTAGTTATAACTTTAATATTTTCTGGTTATTTTGTGTGTGTATTTTTTGTGCGACCTAGCTCGACTCTACCCTTTCGACACTCTCCTAAATTAAACTGTGATCTGTCAAGCATATATATTCATTCAACACGGACATCAAAGAATGCAAACTAAATAAACCGTACCTTTACATGAGCATATCGATCTCGTTGTTGAATTCATAATCCCGTGGTGAGAACAACTCTTCAATCTTAAATGACAAGTGGAACAAAATCCCTTTGTTGTATAATACAATGGGGGTGTACATCGCCCTGTGAACGTGTTCCATGGAATGTTAACTATTTAAGGGCCACAGAATACGTTAATGCATTATATCCCTTGCTTTATATGATGTATCAGTACTATTCACCAGAGCTATATTCAAGCATCATGTAAAGCATAGAGGGTTGATACACTCTCAGAGGGTCGGCATGATGCCCTAGTTTTTAGTGCACTAAATTGGTGCATCATGGCGGCCCAGGAAGATGAATCTAGAGGCATTACGTGGACCTTAAAAGGTTATGCGTCCAACATTTGGGTCAATCACGCGGCACGTGGGGGTAGGGCCTAATAATGATATTGGACAAGAATCTGATGACGTCATCAAGAAGGGCGTTGTTGTGACGTATTGACATGTAAATGTATGACGTGTATATCACGTCATCATGTGTAGTCATGCTATGAGTTACTCGGAATAAGTAATCTTACTTTGACCCATAGCAAGACAGTAACTCAAAACTGCTGACTAAGGTCCTTTAAACAATGACCTTTTCAGTACCACATAAAGCGTCATGTCCATCGGTCGTCATGGTGCACCAGTGCAGTATGGTAATAAAGTAGCTTCTTGAATTAAACAATTGTCCTACAAGCATTATGAGTTGTATATTGGCAATTGATATCGGTGTTATACCCAGTGTATTATCAGGGCTATTATTCCCTCCTATATATTCGGTAGTTTGAGAAATGTTATGATCATCATTTGAATAGGGCTCTCAGAGTATTGATAGCATCAACCAAACTAAATATAAGATGTAAATGATACTATTTTACTCAATGTATTGTCGAATATATGGCTGAAGGAGGATTATTTTATCCCTAATGTTCTCATACATTTGATAACGCCCATAGGTATATCACGAGAAAAATTCATTAGGGGTTCCAGTATGCTGAGAAACTATACACTGCGATTTTGTAATATGTGACCCAATATCTCATATCATAAATAGTGGCGGGTATATATATATATATATATATATATATATATATATATATATATATATATATATATATATATATATATATATATATATATAAATATATATATATATATATATATATTCTTGTCACTGAAAAACTCCTTCTTATGTTTAATTAGCGTCGGGCGCCGGTCGTCAAGATTCTAAAGTGACATACATTGCCACTGATGAGCGAATCCACCCCCTGCCCCATACCACACACACACACTCACACCTCCACATTCACACCTCATACTGAGTGTCTCACACCTTAGCGTCCCACCACACCCATCATGCACCGCGCCTACTTGTGGTGTCACCTGCCGGGTGAGTCGCTCACTTCATACGTCATGGGCACGCCGCCTGTCATTGTATCTTGTCTGACCGCCTCAAGTGTCACTTCTTAGTCCTTCCTGAGGCCTATAATAGATGTGAAACCTACACCAGGAGGCCATACATGCTGAGGACACAGCGGATGTGTATTGTCTCTGTTTGGCATTAACTGCACAAGTCTTCTCCTTGGCCTACAATAAGAGTAAACTGAAGTTAACTAACAGAGTGGTTGGATATACTATATAGGAGTTCAAGTTTCTGCGAGCTTGGACAGCAAGAGAAGCTTTTGGTTAAGGTAAAATCCTGTTCTTTTGATTATCATATACAGTAATGAGCGTGTTTAAAAAAATGGACGTGCGAGATTTTTCACTTTGACGAATTTTACATGTTCTTTTTCATGGGAGTTAAAATGGTGTTCGTGGAAGTCCTTAAGTTTAAACATCTGGATTTCTAGGATTTATCTTTCTGATTCAACTAGTCAATTGTATATTCGTCTCAAATGGTAAACATTTCCTATGGTATAGCCTATATGATGGCGCAGTTACTAAGATACTGGTAGTTGAACTTGGATCTCACTGGTGCACTGTACCCCCACCCCTCCCACGCACCCCTTTCCTCCTCCACGGTCTAAAAAGTGGACATCACAAGGTCCTGGAGGAATGGCCATCACGATGTCCGGTCACGTGATCATAGGAAAACTCCCAGAACGAGTCTGGCCGGAAGTGGGCATTATCTTCAATGACCCCGGACCGGAAATCGATAGGCGACTTTGCTGAGAAACATTGTGCTGCTTAGCTATTGATTGTATCGGGATTTAAAACTGATGTTCCCTTAGATTAGATATGCACCACGCGGATGTAAATCAATAAGTTTCTAACCCCTTTAGGGCAGTAATATATACGGTGGTATTTGATGCCGATTTGTCTTCATGATGCGTGACTGAAGCAATGGTGTGTCACTCACTAGGGCAGCATTTACGCATCATGATATTTCTACAGGTTTGATACAATGACATGATGCACGAATGCAGTGACGAGATACTCGCCAGAACAGCATTACTGCATCATGGCGACAAAATGAATGTCTGCCTGTAGGCATCATCTGGCCATGAGTGGGGTAAGAAGATGCAGAACCTGGAGGAAGGCCGGGTCATAGAGGTTATGTGGGGCAGAGAGGAAGGTCTTAAAGGTTACATCATCTTAAAATGTATAGGAGAGAGAGAGAGAGAGAGAGAGAGAGAGAGAGAGAGAGAGAGAGAGAGAGAGAGAGAGAGAGCAGATGGGGGAGGGTAGAAAGTGAGAAAGTAGTTGAGAGAAAATGAAGGACAGTTTGAAAAGCTTGCAAATGTGTGTGTATCATCTGACTCAGCATGTGGATTTTGTTATAACACTTTTCACGATCGTGGCGTTCCCCCAGCGAGAGACCCAAATAGATACACATCTGACATTTGTAAAGTGTTTGTCAATAAGATGGGTTGTTTCTTTTATTGATTCCACCTAACCAGGCGACAGAACCATGCCAGCCGCGAGAAGCATACAATAAAGAGTTGACCACGGTTAGGTGCCTCCATGGGAAGGGGACTGGACGGTAACCCTTATGGGGCTGCATAGTGGCCTTTGGTCGCCATGATGCATGAATGCAACCCTGGCGAAGGGTACATCAGTCGGTGTTTGTTAATATGAAGTAGGAGCTAGATTATGGTTGACCAGAGCTCCACAATACCAGTACCAAGCTAGGTGAATATGGGAATACTGCATAATGCCAACCGTAAGAAGTATTAATGGATGATTGGTAAAATTGCAGCTTGTGAGAGAATAGCTAAATACCAGAGTGTATGAGTGTCGTCTGGAGGGTCTTGCCAAAAGCTAATGAGGAAGAACCTCTATAGATTTTTTCAAAGAGTAGTGAGAAAAAAAGAGAATGGCCTAACTAGTTCTAATAGTATTGACAAAAGAAAATATATCAGAATGCATGGAAAACTCTTTTTGAGGTGTCAAAAAACGTGCACGTTTTATCTAAATGATTATCAAGACAATCTTTTAGCAGTACAAAAACGTGCACGTTTTCCTTTCTGGTTCACGTTTCCTTTTTGGCAAGACCCTCCAGGGTAGTGCTTTATCCATTTTGCATTGTATGTGATAGAATTGTGAGGTAGATCCTCCAGCCTGTATATATCAACATATATACATATACTCATCAGGGACCCTGTCATTTATAACACAAGATGGGGAGGCTTATTGGGATACAATATAAATATGATGACAGCTCTCAAAACCTCCGTGCGGCACTGTTATACAGGTCCTGATCCCCCAAGAGCCGAGTACTTGATATGTGCTGTTGGGTGGGGAGAGGGGAGGAGGATAAAGACGAGGGTGCATGGGTTGGGTGAGTGGGATTGGTTATGGAAATGGTTAATTTGCCTATCACAAATCCCACATAACGCTGAACCGATGACAGCGTTAAGGTAAAGCATCACACACAATATATCCTCCCAGGGGAGGATGGGGACAGGCAGGACTCGTGTAGTGCTCAGTATGGGGAGTGCCAAGTATTGTTCATCAATGTAAAATGATGGAGGGGGGGGGGTAGAGCATTAATATGTGGGCTACAAGCTATATGGGTGAGTGGACCTTAATGGTGAACGGTTTGCTACATCTGCCCTACACGTGGACTCTTCCCACACAGTTTGGCTGAATAGGAAGACTGTCATGCCAAGGGCCAAGGTAGGCAATGTCTGGAAACTGGGTTGAAGTTTGTATCTTTGTTGCTTAATAGAATTAATTGGTAATTAATTCTAGAAAAAAACAGAATACACAACTGTTTCTAGGATAAATGATAGCATGGTGCTGTCCTTTAAATGTAAACGTTACTGAGTGCTGAAATGACATTGTAATATAATTTCATTGTTATAAGAATGTCTGGCTTCTGTTGGAGTTGTCCTTTTAACAAAGGCAGCACACCCCGCCAATTAGAGCAGAAATTGTCCATCTTTTAACTTATTGTGCAAACTCTCAGCATCCATGCACATTTAGACCGTTGATATAAGTATAATTTGTACAATTAGCCATAGATGAGTGTTCCATCCCCTACTGCACCTTTCCACACCTTCCAACCAGCATCACCGACACACAGTTTGCGCATGCGCGCCCACGCCCGCCCCTACTTCAAAGAGGGGCGTTAAATCGCCGTTTCCCAGCATCCGCCGGGGCTACCGTAGCGCCACTTGGTGGCGGATTAAGGGGTTAGTGGCGTGTGGGGAACTAACGGGAAGCTAAGCTATTTGGTTGGGTCGGGAGGGGGGGGGGTTCCTGGGTGTTGGGGTGCCCCCTTACCTACACCACCCAGCTATGTGTGAATGCTAGCTGCAGCTGAGGGGAAGGGTGGATGGATGGGGTGGGACAACATCATTTAGGGATAGCGCTTGGTGATTGGATGAATCCTTTCTTCTTTTATCTCCATCCTATGGCATTGTCAATACAGACCGAGTCACTGCATTAGATGGCTGAACCTCAACCAGGAGGTTGTTGCTCAACCATATATACTGGAGGAACTTTGGAGGACTTTTGAATAGGACTTACCTTATATTGCAGCTATCTACGAGATAATTTACAAGGGTGTTAACCCTGGCCAGTAAAGACCTAAGAGTCTCTGGAGTACATTAAATTCAAATCTGACATAAGGCATTGTTACATTTCCAGTAACACCCTGCTACATATACCACACTATGGCAATATCGTTATATTGGTAGCTCACACACGGATTATTGGAGTTCAATAGTAGGTTTGGAGCACATGGTTTGCGACCGACAGGGAAAAAAGTTCCCCAGAGTAGGAAAAAAAAGGTCAATACTTCCCAGAGCGTCTGCCCGCCTACACGGTTTAAGGCGAGTTTTTCGATTATGTGCCGCTCCACATTTGTAGTAGTCAAGTAGGTGTTTATTTTATTTCTTGTAGTGTTTTTTCTTCTTCTGTTTTCAGCTCTATTTAACTTGAAAGTAGTTATATGCTTTATAGTCCCATGTTTCTGCCCTAAAAAGTCAAAGTAGGCATTCTCTCAGAATCTCTGTCCATGAAAGGATGGCATTCTACACTCAAGCACATAGTGAGTTTAATCTATGACTGCATCCTTTAGGCTTTAGAAATAACTACCAGGTTCATTTAACCACGGACCTTTAAACTTTCACTTCAGAATTGTCGTACACATTTTAGTACAATTTGAACATGTGCCTTGGAAAAAGTCATACTTTTTTTCAATACATTAGTACGGCATATGGTCTGAACGTCACAGACATTGCATTCACTCAAGCAAAATCTCATAATGGGTCATTATTTCTGAAAGGTTAACACAGCACCACCACCCCCCCCCCCATCACCAGACTGAGTGACTTGGCAATTTATCAGCGATCAATACCTTTCAAGAGCAACAAAATGTCACCCTGAACCAAATGACTACATATTAAAGTGTGTGATTTGTACACTATGGGATAGTGTCACCATGCGGGACACTGTGTCAGATATTGATAACCAACAGACAAAAGGCCCCACAACACTCTCCACTACCACACCAATTTGTTAATGCAATAAACGGCCAGTGTGACGCCCTATCTTTTTGTGACTCCCCCATCAGCATTGGGCCTCTGCAGACCTAAATAATTCAACCGATTTAAGAGTTGGTTTTTAGACTGGCCGGCGGGACCCCACACGACAGCAATAATCAACATGCTTAGCGAACAGATTGGCGTTCCATTGGGCCGCTTGTGTCCTGTGTAAATAGGCGTTAGGAGGCAGGACAATGCTTGTGAATTTATCACAATTTGGGGGCTGTCGCCAATGATATCACACCACTAGTGTTCCCCATAATTTAAGGTATTTCTTTTTTATGTTTTACCCGCCTACACTCAGTCAAATGGGTAAAAATAAATGAGTGTTGTCTGATTGTGTACAGATCTAACTCTTTTAGTTCCCCATGAGGCCTCAAAATTTATTTCCCTCCCTAGGTCAGCATAATGCACCGATGCAGTGTTGGTGAGTCTACTCAGAACACATTGGGATCGGCATGATGCATTTTGAAAAGAGTCCTGGTAGGTTACTCACCAGGGCTTCATCCCTGCATCATGCAACTAGCTGACAATGTGAAACACTCTCAGACTCTGTATTCCTTGAGGGATTAACAGCCGCAGGTTTAGGAGAGTGTGAAAATGCAATAAATAAAATTGCAATTACTGTAAGGGGGATCTGAATGATTGCTATACATGCAAGTGAATACAAGTACTATTGTACCAGTACAGATAGGCTCCTCGACCTCCACTTTGATAACATATAGCCTGCACAAGTAGATCTATGTGATTGTGTTTATGTCCCTTAGAATACTTTACAATTGATTTCTTTTTCTAAATCAGGCTACCTCATTTAGTTAATGGTGTTGCATTTGAAAAAGTCTCGATGTTATACCACATTAATAACAGATATACTTATCGACATGTAGTACATAATACATGTACAATATATGTGATGTACTATGATTATTGCATGTCAACAAAGACACTGTTTTTAGACCCCATTTACCAACAGGGCCATAATGAAGTCCAATCAAAGCACATGGCTACCCACTTGTAGGCGATCTAAGGGGTTTGTCATACAATCTCAACCCTGCTGGCCTAACATAACTCTGTTTGATACTGACTGGACAACATCCACAACAGCTGTCCTCTCTTTTAGTGCTAACAAAAAGTTTTAGTCCAAAAATCATCCTGTGCCTTGGCCTGGCTTGTCATCGATTCTCATTTTCAATGTCAAATGCCAGTCTATCACGCCATCTTTCTTTAACATTTCTACATCAATCATTACAATTGTCTGTTAAGTATTGAAATAATTTGACCCACATATTAGGCCTAGTCTCTCACACCTTTTGTTTATGACCACATTCTCTCATTGTTTCCTTACTCATCTCCCCTTCCCCCAATCTTCATGCCATTCACACACCACTGCATCTCTACCCCTTACTCAATAGTAAACGCCTACGATCGGTAGCAATGTTCGTACGATGGGCCGCTGCTGCCAATGAAAACAAACACCATGGCGTGCACAGTGATTTTTTCATGGGCTTTAATTTTGGACAGGAAATTTGCTACACAAAACAAAAGAAACAATTGGATTTGTGGATTGAAGAATAGGAGTGGAATAAGGGGGAGTAATAACAATAACCTATTTTGACTACTAGGCAGGGAGAGTGGTGTGCTGGATAGTGAAGCAACATGCAAGATTTCAATTAAGATGTGTTTTCCTGGCACTAAGGGGCCTATATATAGGAAGTGCTCTGTAGCCATGATCACTGGCTGGACTTCTAACATTGCAAACCATAGAAACTCATTCTCAGTTAACTGGGGACCAAAGCCTTATCCCACTTTCTGTAGCTGACTCATCCTTCCAGCCAAAGATTTCCTTATTAGTTTTTCCTTCCCCTTCCATTCCTTAGTCGGTAAAGGGGGGCTTCTTTTTTATCTACAGCACATTAAATCACCTCCTTTCTATGCCCAGTGTCTTCCTCTAGCGCCTTCCTTTCACATTTCTTCATCATGCTGGACAGCGGGGCTTAAAGCGCCATCTCGTGGTCATCCCATAATATGGCTGCCTATCCCATAATAGGCGGCGTCCCATGAATTGCCTCAGCCAATCAACAAGCCTCCTTGACTCTGCCTCCTCACCCTGGTGGAGAAATGGTAAAACACAGCCGGAAGTGGTCCGCCCCTAACACCCACAGGGACTGCTGTAACTGATTTTCCCGAGCTTTTTAGCAGAGCAGACGACACTGACAGACACGGTGTTTCCATGGAAAGTGATCGATCTTAGGCAATTATGATCCTTTTCCCGGGTCCTTTTCCAAGCACCAATTCTGTATTATGTGGTTACATTTTGGACTAATTTGCAGATACACATTTTAATAGCTTATAAATAGATGTGTTATTGAAGTTTGTGTGTTTGGGAGTACAGTCTTATAAGTTTAGTGGGAGAAAAAAAAAACGATAATTTAATTCCCGGCATTTACTGCAGGATTAGTGCCCTTCCGTGTAACTCAGTTCAGCTGAGGTAATAGTCGCACACACTCGCTGTGCATGCCATCCAAAATGTTGGTATAAAACCGCGGGCATAAAACACTCAATATCTATAGAGGTAAAGCAGATTTTTAATGCTACATTCTCAACTACAGGCACCAGCGTCACACGTAGAATGAACTTTAAGGCTGCAATTTAGGATCCATCCGAACTAAGTCTCGTGCCGCCACCCTGGAGGGTAACAAGGTGTAGTGACGGTTGTGCATGATGGAGTGGTTGTACGGGGCGGCGTCTCACTGACCCAGTTCTTGTATTAGCGGTAATTAATATGGGAATGATGGGTGGTAGCCCCAGCAGGGTAGGGTAGGTGTGTGTGAGATAGGGTTGTGGGTTGGGGTAGAATGGGCAGCAACCTATAGGTGTACTTGGGGTATATACACATTTGTACCAAAAAGAATGGGATGAAGGACAGTGACTTAAAATATTCAGATTTTTTTTAAAAAGACAGCACTTCCAGAAATGGGAGTGTACATCAGGTCATAAAGAGCCTGAAATACCAGTCAGAATGCGCGAAGGAGAAATGTTAAAGCTAAGCCAGTGGCCCTCTCGCTCACCAAACATGAGGGTAGGCTACTTGTGTATGTAGCCAGTACACCGAACCAGAGAGTGAGAGAGAGAGAGCGAGGGCAGAGAGAGAGAGAGAGAGAGAGAGAGAGAGAGAGAGAGAGACAGAGAGACAGAGAGACAGAGAGACAGAGAGACAGAGACAGAGGGCAGAGAGAGGGTGGAAAGGGATGATCCAAGGTTGTGCTTGGCAAAGAGAAACATTTAGGAAAGCTAGAACTACTGCATGGATGGCAAACACAATCTGAGGGGAGTGGAGAGGAGAGGAGCATGGGAGGAAGGCGTGTCACCACTAACGAGGCGGCAGAGGGCGCCACAGTGTGAAAACCCGAGGTCACGTGACTAGGGCCATCCATCAGGAGCGCCGTCTGGCGGCGACTGGCGGAGACAGTTTGTAATTACCTTTTAGCGAGAACGAGGCCGGAAGTGACAGGGACGCCGGGCTAAACAAAAACAACCAGAGCCGATATTGTCAGTAAATAGCCGACATGTCCGACCGAACAATGTTTTTGATCTGTTTTCGCCTGTCGAGTTATTTTTGACTCCTTATCGGTCTAGGTCCTAGCTGTTGTAGGATTTCTCCCTCTGCTTTTTATTTGTCAGTGTTATGGACCTGGTCATTAAGTTGCACTATTTACAGAATTTTAGAGATGTTTGGCTTGTACCTGTTTTGAAATAGATAACAATTCTCTTAAAACCTCAGTAGGCCTACACGTATGAAATGTGCAGGCTTTTTTCATGAATATGGTTAACAGTGACAGCTCTACACAAGAGCTATTGCACATTTGCACTAGGGAACTATGGTACACACAACAGTCAAACATAGAACAAGGATGCGTAGGGGTTTGGCTAAAGAGTGAGTGGTATATGGAAAGTGGACCTTGCCACAGGCTACTATGCCTGCTGCTACCTCTTTGTCCTATATACTACTACCGTAAAACCCCGCGTATAAGCCGCCCCCGCGTATAAGCCGCACCCTGAGTTTGTGAATTAACCTCAAAATATAAAAAAAAAAATCATAACTTTTTTTCTAACCAATGGATTTTCAAAATTTAAAAACCTATGTGCCCCTGAGGTGTATCCCTACCCTCCTAGACCAATGAAAAAGTTGAGGGAGGGTATGAGGAGGAGCTGCAGCTAGCTATCTACCCCCCACCCTCCCTCCCCTCCCCTGTGCTTGAAATGGTCTAAAAGCTGCGGCTTATACGCGAGGTTTTACGGTATGTATCAGAGAGTCCAGTTTTACGATAACTGCAGCGCTTAAAGACTGTGCATAGGCGTAGTATATATAGCAAGTAAGCCTTGCTGCAGGCAAATAGATCTGTCTGCTGCAATCCCACCTTTCTATATAATACTAGTAATGTGCAAACTGTGAGTAGTATATTAAGGAGTGGACCTTGCCACAGGCAACTACCTACTGCAGCCGCCAGTTCATGTAAGGCACCAGTATGTAGCTACTTCTGCCAGGCTAAATCAAGTTGAGGAGAACCCAGACTTTAGTAGTATGGACAATATTGGGCTGATAAGATGGATTGGGAGGCTATAGCTATATAGAGTGGTGGTAGGGAGGCCGGGGATGAGGAAAGGGGGGATGAATAGAATGCTGCATAGATTGTCCAAGAGCTGGTTTCATTCCATGCTGTCTCTTCATTCAGAAGATTTAACCATCCCCTGGGACCATGCCCTTCCTTACTCCAACATCACCACCAAGGGCCTTACTATAGATAGCACTATCCACATTCTAGTTTTATGCAGCTAAGCTTCTTTTTGGTGGCTTGTGGATAAACCCAGAACAGTCCCCTGCAGACATGGAATAAGCAAGCTCAAAATCTAGGAAAACACAAATAATAACACTATACATAGTCCTGTAATCATTTATACCTCCACATGGACTTGCAGCAAAATATGCACGTGCACCGGAGAAAATGGGTTTAATCATGTTTATGTTTCTTTAAGGTCTTTCCTTTTTTTCGCTATGATAACACTGACACTAGTGTTTTTCCAGTTCACTTAGGTAAAACCCTTGAGCGCAGCACACTGCCTCAGGGTTAATGGTCCTTTGTTGTCATAATACACCAAAGCAATGCAAACTCTACATTGGTGTTTTGTGCCCATTCGAGAGTGTATCAATGCCGTAGGGTAGGTAGGATACATTAATGAAGCCATGGGGAGTTACCTCTCAGTTTAATTAAATACAAAGTATATATTAAAGGGAATGCCATTTCAATGAACTATGCTACCCTTAAAGGGCTAATAGTGTAATAAAGCCGAGGGACAAGAGCTAGCTGATAACGCCAAATATACGTGTATTAACATGGAAGTGGCATCAGACAAGGCTGCCTTGATCTATAAAACATTGTCATATAACTCTATCACTGCCCTGGAGTATTAATATATCCAGCCTGGAAGCACTATGTAGCAGGCCAGTGGGCAGGGTGGTGGATGGGGTAGATGGGATGTGATGGGAATAGGAAAGCCTTATGAATATGGAGATGGTTATCAGCTGTGACCAGCTGACAATTCGCATTGCGTCCGAGCAACTCAGACGAGCACCAGAAGTCGCCATTTGCTTATTATTAAGGTCATACAGGCCTCATATAGATACGGCATGAGTTACTCACCAGGCCACGTCCTATCACAATAACTGCTGTGCTGCAGATACACACGACTCGGCTTCATATTCTGAATATTTCCCATTCATTTAGACCTTTGGCACTATCAAAGTCTGAGCTGCTCTCTTAATATGAGCTGCTCTAGCAAGTAGAACAGCACAGCGGAACTCTCTATTATGCATCCTGAAATGGGTACTCTGACTGCCCATGCACAGCAAGAACCCATTCACTCAGTAGACACTACCCACCATGAGCTGCTTTCTCGCCATGAGCTATCCCCATTATAAGCTGTCCCCACTGTGAGATGGATTCATGTCTGAGCTACCAACCATGGGCTGTTTTCGTCTTGAGCTGCTCCCTCCCTATGAGCTGCTCCTCGTGAGCTTCCTTAAAATGCGCTGAACCCACCCTGAGCTGCCCTCATTGCAAGCTACTTCCCCAATGAGCTGCCCTCAGTGGGAACTGCCCATACTGTGAATTGCCCCCATCTTGAGCTGCTCCCCTCACCATGAGAGCTCTGCTTCTCGAACATGAGCTACTCCCTACCACATCATTGGGTGACCTCCCCCATAGCTGATCTCCACCCACTCACACACACTGACACATGTATGTACCTATTTCCAAACACGTTCTAGCCTGCTGACCCTAGTGACCCAGGCTCCCTATTTCATATTCATTGAGTCCCTAGGGAGGCGTGATAAGTTGCCCCTTCCCTCAGTGAGTTAATCCTATATCTGGGTCACAACCCCAGTAACTCAGTCCTCTCACAGGACTACAACGAGATTGACAGTTGTCCTCTGGATGGATCCCATTTTATTCCACCTCAGGAATATGATCCACATTGAATTAGTGTTGGTCTTAATAAGGATGTGTGGTAGAGAAAGATGCACTCCACGAGTTTCAAGAAGATTTACCTCCTATTTTCCATACATTTGACTTAGTTGACTGCATTTCACTTCAGTATACTCCGGTGGAACATAATACCTTAATTGAGAAATCGAATGAGACTGGAAAATACATAAAATAAATCAAGATCCTATTGCATTGAATTAGGTTTGCAACAAATATCACATTCCTATCGATGTAACCAAGGAATTGATATTGGGAGATAACACAATGGCCGGAAGGAGCGTCTCGAATTAAGAATAACTAGGTTAATTAAACATATAATCTGAATCCAATCCTCTCAGACTGAGCATGATATTCTCGGAGCCTACTTAGAAAAAAAGGGGACATAATAAATAATGATGAAGCAGCCATGGGGCGTTAGTGGCTGCTGCTAGTGCTGTCTAATAACCCAAACTCTGGCAGGAGAGTGAACAACGAGGTATGCCCGAGGCGTCGTATTCTTCAGCATTGCCTCGCCCGCCTACACCCTAAGACAACACCACCTTAGCCACCCTACTACCCTATCCCACCCCCTTCACACGCCCCCCCCCAAGGGCACTCCCTCCCCTTTTCCTCCCTCCCCACATACACACTCTGAGCTGGTTGCTGGCGGACAAATTGATTCATAATGCTCACCGCCCGGAGACCAGCGTCAGGAAGGCAGTGGGTCGTGAGGCGCTCGCCGCCCGGTTACAGGCGGAAACCCGAGCGTAGGCCATTTTTCATAATTCAATTTGGCCGATTATTGGTGTTAAAACATGGTCCTATGCGGCTGTGCTGGTGTGTAAGGGCGTATAGCACTTAGGGTGCCACATCTTGCATTAATCCCCCTCCCCGGTTCTCATATACAGACCTTCAAGTTCATTGCCTACCCTATAGGGCTTATACACCCGTGGAGAGTTTTAGCTCCTCACTCACCAGCATTGCATTGGTTCTTCATGAAAACTAAGCAGACCCACTCTTTGCGTCATGGCGTTGCACTTACAGGGTTAATGTGGGTATGTGAGAGTGTGTAAGGGGAGTGCTGGGGGAGGGCAGGGGTTAAAAAGGATAGGAGAGACTTGATTGATTGCAGATTCTACTTTATGCTGGGTACTTCCTTTAGGGCTGCCAACAGTCATTATTTCAATGTTTGGGTTCAGAACCCTGCAGTGTATGTCTAAATGTCTAAATGTCCTATCCACTGAAACTTCCAAGAATATGGCATTAAAGCTGTGATAAGAAGAAAGATAACATAATTTGATAACTTCCTACATTAATAGCGTTTAGTAAATCTACCGGAATGACATGGAGGCTTATGGATACTAGCTTTAGTATTCAATTCAATGGAACCCTTAGATTAAGCTGCTCCTCTCACTATGACCTGATCTTACAGTCAGCTGCTTCTTGTATCGCATCCATCAGGCTCTCAGCAATGCCTCTCAGTTCGAGCTGCTCCCTCACCATGAGGGCTTCCCACTATCAACTGCCCTCCTACCATTGGCTGCTCCCCCATCATGAACTGCTCCCTTAACATGAGCTCCTCCTCACCATTAGCTGCTCCCCCACCATCGACTGCTCCCCATAATCAGCTACTCCTTCATGAGCTGCTCCCTCACCATCAGCTGATCAGCACATTTACCTGCTCCGTTATCATGAGCTACTTTTCACCATCAGCTGCTTCCCTAGATTCAGCTGCTTCCCCACCATGACTTGCTCCCACACCATCATCTATTCCCCCATGGTCAGCTGCTCCCTACACTGCTCCCCACCATCAGCTGCTCCCTCATTATGAGCTACTGCTTTCACTGTGTCAATCAGGTCCTCAGCCATGGCTCTCAGCTAGAGCTGCTCACTTGGCTTGGTCCAGATTTCACGGCAAGTGGTCGTAGACTGACAGCGGAGCCTGACCCGACATCCATCATCATATGAGCGATAATACAGGAAAGTACTCATACCCGCCCACAGGGGACGGAAGGACCCCTGGCGGTCGCTGGCAGAACGACCACCACCCACAAGAGGGTGACTGTAGTGGGCGATATAAGGATCACTTGTTCATAGAAAGGGGTGGGCTTTCTCATGTGTGTCCTAGCTTGGTTATCAAGGCTTTACCAAACGCTGATTGGCAAAGTATTAATGCGTTTATTGTTTCTCCAAAAGTGATTTGATTTCAGTACATTATAGTGGTGTCCATCAGCATAACTAATTCTTGATGCTTTTTTCTACTTCCAGATCAAACAGGCTGTAGAGATTCAAAGGTAAGCCATGAATATATACCTCAATCTAGCAGAATAGCAAACTACCACTCATAAATTCAATTGCTGCAATTTTACTGTAATAGTTTCTACTCTCCCTATATATGTATGTCTCTGTGCCCAATTTCATTTTTTAATTTGAAATGACTTCCCCATTTGCCTCTGAAGAAAATACTACTCTATACCCTTCCCAGTTCTATTAAAGTCTTTCCATTGTATCACACCGCATCTGTTAAGTCATCTACTCTATCCACATCTTTTCATCACCATATCTCTCCTCTATTGTTCTTGTTATCCTCACTACTTCTTCAACTTCTTCAACCAACCAAATCCACTGCCCCTAGCACCGGTCTTAGCCCCCCTTTAGCTTGTCACTCTCCCTCATCCCATCCCACCCTCCTCATTATTCCCCTTCCTGCCCCTCTATGGCTGCAGAGGCTGCATACTCTACCAGTCAGCCGTGGGTCCTTGGTCTAATTCCCAGTAAATGACAGTGTCCAGCCGGGCCTGATGTGGGATTCATAGGCTTAGCTTAACCTTTCAAGGGTAGAGTGATGCCTTAGGATATCAGTTCTTATTAGTAACTATGCAGCAATGTCAGTGTTGCGATTAACTTATTAATGCCCCCATGATGCATCGTGAATGTATCAAGCACATGATGCAAGAATGTAGGCCTGGCGAGTAACTCACCAAAGCTATAGTTATTTCTGTTTAGGGAAATGGACAGCACACGTGAATGCACAATGTGATCGCTAAGGGCTTGTTGAGTGTGAAAGGATGAGGAAGGGGTCTGCCTTGTGATGTAACTGGAGGAAAGATTTTGTGACCAGCATTAGAAGGTTCATAGTAGTGGGAGATGAGACTACAAGTCACGCACTGTGTCTTGTAATGTCATGTCTTCAAATGTCGTCCTGATGCATGCCCCAATGTGTAAACTACTAGGGCTGCCTTTATGCATCATCCCAACCCTGTGGTCATGATGCACCTCCAAAATATTCAAATGCAGGACAGGCGGGTTTCTTGCCCACACAACATCTGTGTATCATGCCGGCAAATGAACAAATATCTTATGGATAACCCCAGGGATACCATGTGATCCTTGGTAATGAGCCAGGGGGTTTATATGTTATATAGAGCAGTTCACCATGAGCAGTTAACATCATAGGGAGCAGAAGTATATCCTTAAAGGATTAGAGTGTGTGGGCTAAATGGTTAACTACACCGTACCCCTGACCCACAGTGCATACAGCAGCTCGGTGTGAGCAGGGCACACCACGAGCAGCTCTTCCTGCACAGGGCCGAGCTGCTCACAGCTAACAGGCCACTGCCCACGCACTCTGATAACATCTCTTGTGTAACCACCAAGGTTTTACAAGCCGTGATTCCATTAAGCGCATAACCTAATCGTCTTCCAGTGCCAAATTAGGTTTGCCTACCACTCATGGCGCTAACAATACCATGGGGGTAATATCATGGGGTGTGCATGGTGGGGGGGGGGGGGTGTTTAAAGAGAAACACATGCTATGTCTACTATATTCATCAAATTATCTCTCAGATTAGATAAATATTCATGGAAAAAATGATACAGCTCTGTCTGTGCGTGTAATTATGAATTATGCTAAAAAGGTTTTCTACTGGAAGGATATTCATTTTTCTATTGCCACAGTAACTCTAGAGGGCCTTTGTATGAATGGGCGCCTAATAAATTAGACATGGAAATTAAATTGAATTCTTGTTGATTCAGGTAGTTCCATAGTGCCTAATGCAAATGCAATATATGCCAATCTCATTCATTCTGATGCACTAGTCTGATCAGGTGCACGATTTCTGAGGTGAATGAACTCTGAGAAGATCTAAAATACAATATAACAATATAACACACTCACTTGCCATTGAATCATGAAATGAAAACGACAAAAGGGGCCAAGGGCATTGTTATAGAATACAAAGGATATGCAACTTGTCTTCTCCTTCGCTGTATATTGAGCGCAAAAAAAAAAGTAATTAGAATAGCCAGATCATCGCCTTAGTGCAAAAAGGTCATAACTGACATTTTGGCAGTTATGTCAGTTATGTCAGAATTTTCTTCTGTTTTACCCTCTATTGACCCTTATCTACCTACTATGAAAGCACTCAAGATATGATATGTGTGCCTACAGGCCCCGGTCTAATAATCCTGTATTCGTGGTGCTATAGGCAGTCAAACACTTCATTTGCCTCTCCTGCAAAACTTGAAAATTGCAGTTACAACCTTCTTGTAAGGCAACGATTTTTACCAAATGGACAGACCAAAAGCAATAAGCAAATTCTGCAAGAATAAAGATTCAGCACACCATCAATGCTATCCGCTATCCGACACACTTTCTCACGATTCAAGATTACCTACATGTGTTCTATATGAATGAACACATGCATTTAGCCCCAAATATCTATGTGCCTTTTTACTCTCTGATGAGCCGCATTGCCGGAGGCCAACCCCAAAGTAAGCCAATCAAATCCTGACATAAGATAATTTCCTCCATGTCGGCAACATACCTGATTATGTTCTACATGTGTAGCGGCAATCAGCTAATTTGACTCTCCTCCTCCTACTCCTCAGCCGCCTCCACTCCTCCACTTGCCTTCTGATCCATCACCCCCCCCCCAATGCACCTTCCACCCCCACTTTATTTTCCTCTCTCTATAGGGTTGTAAACATTGCAAATAACTCACAAGCGCTGTATTCCTGCACCATTCAGAATTTTATAAAATTATAAACATAAACCAGGGCATTCATGCAATCTAAAAATCTAAATTTATGCTAACTAACTTGTAGAAGCCAAGAGTCAAGAGAAAGTGAACATTGGTAACATCAGGATCCCTGTACACTTTTTCCAAAGCAGCTACCACATAATCTTGCTGACAACAGCAGGTTCGCTATATCTAGTAAGCTTGTCTGTGTTTTAGGGGAACTAGAAACTTATGTATAAATATATCAAGTCCTAAAGTTGTGTAAGTCCTAACTACCTAATAATCACTCATGTGGTATAATAACTATAGAATCACTCAGCAAATACTATGTATACATCCACCCAGCTCTTAGGACACACACATAAACCCAAGAGGTAGTTTTAGTTTAAGTTCTTTATTCCAATGCCCAGCACACATACAACATCCAAACAGCAATGGACCCCATTGATTTTCTACCTAGGGTTTATATATCAGACCGCACTTTGAAGGTGACATTCACGTACATTATATATGGGTGTGGCACCGTCTGGTAGACCACTTCCTCAGGTGTTTTTTTCTCAAACTACCCTTGGTTTTGATCTGTTGATACACATGCACGATCCAAAAAGGTCCCATTGATTCACCTGACACATTTCACCAAATCCATTAGTCATGACCATTCTCTCAAAACCTACTGACATCTGTTTACAATTTTGCATATAGGCCTAGTGCATGTCCATAAGAGTCACAATGAGGAGACCATCTGTCATCATGACAAGAGACATAAAAGTTTACACTCTTTACTACATTCTGTTTTCATGTACACAACCCTATATACACCTTTCTATACAACCATGTGTCTGGGATGCATAACCCAGTACATTAATTGCTGCATTTCTCTTAAACCAGCTTCAACCATAATCTCAGAAAAAATCATTTAGTTTGAATCTGGCAAGGAGCCACTGAAAACTTTAGCATTAGAATCTGATGATATGATGGCTTATTTATAGAAGAATCTATCCAGCTTTTGCTTGTTTCTTATATAGCAGTGTACTCTTAGCCTAGACTTTACCTGGAGGGTCCATGCAAAAGATAACGAGGAAGAACCTCTCTAATTTTTTCAGAGAGTACTGATGAAAACTTGCATGGCCTAACACGTTTTCATAGTATTGACAATTTATTTAATAGAAGAATACATGGCAAACTCTTTTTGAGATGTGAAAAAAGGTACACGATTTATCTAAATGATTATCCAAACAAATATTTAGCAACACAAAAACGTGCACGTTTTCATTTTGGGTTCATGTTTCCTTTTTGGCAAGACCCTCCCGGTCCAGTTTTCTGGAGAGTAACTTCAAATCCAAGCACAAAGATCATTCTGTGTAGGCCAGGGCTACACCTAATTCATCAGCTAAATTTGTATGCTATATATCTTACCATTGACCCCTTCTCCACCCATTCACACACCTCCTCCGTCACGTAGGCAGCCACAGGCGGAAGCTGCAACATGCAATCACACGCATGCGCCGCCTACAAACCGGAAATGAGAACCCACCGGAAGTTGACAGCCTGGCATTGTGGTACTTGACTCTTGAGGAGTGGCAGTGGTCGATGATTGGCGTCTGGAGTGATGTTGGTGGGGCAGTGGAGGGTGGGTCTGGGGCTAGCCCTTATAGAACGGTATCTAATACAAGTACAAGACTACAGGGCATATTGTTGACAACATGATGCACCAGTCTAGTGCTGGTGAATAACTCGCCTGTGTTTTATTAGTGCATCATGCCAGACTTGTGGAAATAGTTACACTTCAATGAGAAGGATGCATGGATTAACCCTTTAAGGGCAGAGCAAAAATTGTTGCCCTGGCCATGGGGACGGCCTCTGAAAAAAGTATAGTTCCTAGAGGACGAGCCTATTTTCAATTCCTATACTAATCCTATATAACTGGCATCGACTATAGTCGACGCTAGGCCTGCCATGGTGTCAACTATAGTCGATGCTAGGCCTACCATGGTGTCGACTATAGTCGATGCTAGCCCTCAATGGGTTAAGTATTGGCGAATACTACGAGTCCCCGAATACTGATATCAAGTTTCTATTCAACATTAGTGTAATTGTGACTGTTGAGAATGAATGATACACTCCCGATGGGGCGGTATGATGCTCCAATGCAGTGTTGGTGAGTAGACTCACGAGCGCTGCATTGGTGCATCATGAGGACCAAGATACATGAACTTGAACATCATGTTGTACCAAAGGGTTAAGATGTAGTAATCAATGCGCGATTTAGCTGGGTTATGGGGACGCATGGCTGGAGGGCTATCAGGGATGGGGGTTGGGACTGGGATCATCCAACTTTGGATCTTCATGGACCCCTTTCCTCCCTTATTCTTTTGATCTTTGCCTCTGAGGACCCAACATCTTCAGACCTTCACATTACAAACTGAGCGGGTCCTACTGAGCACCCAAAGTCAAGAGAAAGTATGAAGGTGCTGAGAGGGAAGGGGGAGTAGTGAATATGACTTTAGGGCTGTAGTAGTTTGCAAAATTCTAGTGCATACCCTGGGATTCTATACGACTTAGGTGGGGAGGACATTTTTAGAAAGAGGAAGGGCGGATGCATTGCGAGAGATCCAGATCAGAGAGGGAAATTATGAATTGTGCATACCTTGTGAGAAATGGTAGAGGTAACTTTGGGAAATATTGTGAATGAGGAAGATAGATTAAGTTAATCTAAAGAGATGTTTATAGTCTTTTTCATAGGATTAACTTACAATGAGAAGTATGCATTCCTCTTCATCCATGGTTGCCTACCCTATTGAATTGAAGAATGGTACGATTAAAATAATTAGATAGAATTGTATGATTAAAAGAATCAAATAAAATTGAATCCATTTGGAACAAGGTGCTGAATAAAAAGGTGATCCTTGCTTCTCCACTTAGGACAACCTTTTTGCATGGCTTTACCTTCAAAGAATTAATGCGGATTTAGAGGAGATGGGAGGAAAGGAAGGATAGAGAAGTGCCCTGCCTGTAGTCTCCTACTGAGAGCTGCTTTAACATAGAGCTGCTGCTGGGAGGGACTCAGGGAGCTGCATAATGCTGCTGTGAGCTGCTCTAGGAGCGCCTCAATCTCAAACCCAGCTCTTTCATGTCCTCTCTGCCAACCCTCACTTTGTGACGCCCTCAGCCCTTTCCCAAGTAAACCTTTAAGGACTGCCTTATACTTTAATGCCCAAAAGTCGTCATGATGTGTGGATGAAACCCTGGTGAGTCTACCCCCAGGACTTAATTCACGCATCATGCCTACCTTTCTAGGATGTATCAACCCTGTTTGATTGGGGTGACATATGGATGAAGCTATGGCGAGTTACTCACCAGGGCTACATTCAGGGTCCACAGAGATAGATCAGTATTATGTGTTACAGCACCATTTGGCCCTGAAATGGTTCCAAACATCCCCCTCACCAACCCCTGACCACCCAAGCACACACAGAGGATGATCAAAGTGCCCAGCATTGACCGCTGTTTTATGGGGTTGGACATAAGTAATTGATGGCCAGATGAGACCACAGGGATAAATAAGAGAGAGAGGTCTATGAGAGAGATGGAAGGATGGGGAGGGATGGCATAGAGAGCTAACGGAATAGAGGGAGAGCGAATCAAACAGTAAAGGAATTGAGGATCAAGAGAAGCCAGTCTCAGAAGTGGATCAGAACATAATATGGGAATGGCCAGTGATATCTGCAAGTCTCTCTGGTAGCGAAATTAAGGTAATGCCAGAATTTATAAGATAGAGGAATCAAAATATGATTTGTCCATTGTTTGACAGCAATCAGCTCACATATTGCAGTGTGACCTGCCTCGACTCATGCAGGCCTGCAGTGTATTTTATAATAATGTTGATCCATTTTTTTCAATAAATGTCCTTCTTAGGCGCTTCAATAAATGTTCTTCTCAAACCCCAGCCCTTGTGATGGATCCTTGAATAAGAGTACATAGAGTCTCAAGTTTAGTCTGTCAGTAACCTAGCTTTCTGGTTAATCATATTGCATATTATGCTAAAATAACCGTGTCAGTTCCAGGTACTTGAGGACAATGACACATTTAACCATATATCATTACTTCTAGATACTGCACACATAGACTACTCCATTGGGGACACCTACCTTTGTCATTACATGGCACAAAGATAGTCCCCCATCGTACAGGTGATACAAGGACACTGTAGGTGCACTAATAGAACTACCACCTGACCATTCCCAAAACCCATCCACCCAGCACCATCCCCGCCCTATAAGACTCTGACTGGTCTTGTATGTGAACCACTGACCATCATAAACAATCATACCTGTTCTATTCAGCTAACTGTTTATTGCATGCCAATCCGTTTCCAGGCCGATGCCTTTTCGTGGAAGCACAGATTCATTGAAAGTGTCATGCAAAACATAGAGTCCATGTGAAAATGAGGGTGGGGGTTAGCAGGTAAAATCACTTCTGAATTGAAGGTAATCTATAAGGTTATAACTGTCTGGCAGCCGCCTGGAAGTTAAAAACTAGTTTCAATTTCAGTACAGATCTTTGATTATCAAGATAGGATTAAATATCTCAACAGCGTGTTTGTCACCTGGGGGGGGGGGGGCTTTCACTTAACCCTTCCCGTACCATATAGTGCCTTTATAAATCCTCTACATCTGTACATATCCGTCATGCTACATTTGATTATGAGTCATGTAGAGCTTATTGCAGGGTTAACATTACAGAGTGTATTAGAGTCGACATGATACACCAATGCAATGCTGGTGAGTATACTCAGCCGCACTGCATTGGGGCATCATGAAGACAAATGGCATGGACCTAGATGTATCATGTACCTCTCGAAGGGTTAATTCATTACAGGTGGACTGGGCAGTACTTTTCAAGGTGCTGGAGAAACACACACCTGGAGCATCTCACACCCTCCCTGACCCTCCATCATCCCAGCTACTGCCCTCCCTCCCAATGGGTCTTATTTTCTACAGGTGGAAATGGTTTCAGGCCTCAGTCACTTAATAATGTTAATGAACACCATTCTATCCAAAGAGCAGGTACTAGAGTAGAACACCCTTCATTGTTCTGTAAGGCCTTATTCATTAAGACAATATATTCATTCGAACAACAACAGATTTTGGCATCAACAAGCTCGGCCATGCTTTAAAATTCTTCTAAAACAAAATATTATGAGGGAAGGGTAAATATTTCATTCACTATTATAGTATCAAGGTTTTGAAAATACGACATGCACGCCTACTCCCACCTGTCACCCGTTCCCTCAATTCCCAATAACAAATGGTTACTATTCACGTGGGGTGGGATGGAGGGAGGGCTCGCCCGGGAACCATAGTCTACTTGCTGGGTGCCGTCGTAAATACAGTATCAGGTCATATTTGGCAAAGAACCAGCGTCGGCTGCCTCTGGGCATGCGCAGTAAACACCTGCTGGTGGCCCCCTCAGGCGGTACTGACAAGAACTATTGGAAAATACTGTCAATTTATAAAGAAATAACTCTCATCGTTGTCTGGCAGAATGGCAGCAGGGCATGACACGTGGTTTATGTTAAAGATAAACAAACCAGGAAGTTCTTGTGGTAAAGAAGTCACCACTGCCATTTATTTGATGCACTTATTTTTGCAACTTTTGTGCATTTCTCTATCACATCATTTCACGCTCTGATTGAGAAATATGATTGAAGTATAGCTGGGCCTCAAATAATTTTTATCTTCTGCTGTTTAAAGAGTGTATGGCATTAAATGAACACTCCAAACATTCTCGGCAAGATTTTAGGTTTTAGCCAATCTCTTGAGGACTGGTCAAATATTGCCATATTGGTTATTTTATAGAGTGGATGTGACAGAAGGCTACCTCTCTTCCCCAGACTATAACTCATAATAATACATTAAAGGATTCTGTAGCATATAAAGGATAAAACCACACTGTTGTGAGAATCACCACCCTCAGAACCACCTCCAAACTACCAGGAGTGCCATACCACTACCTATACATCGTCCACACCCGGCCCCTTAAAGCACCCCCTCGTCATGTATCACCATCACAGCCATGGCATAAGAGGCAGCCACCATGTTAAGATGGATTGGTGTAGGCTATTGGCTGACCCCAGCCCTTCCCCAGTCCCACCCACCACCTACACAGTCAACTCAGCAGGTACTGGTAGACCTTTGAGGACAGCAGCAGGTCTCAAGGCTTCTGGGTTACTGGTCTTCATGATGCAGGGTGGTGATAGGAAGTTCATTCTGTGCTGTTTGAGGGTATCATGCTTATCCTTCAGGAGTGTATCCATATTGCAAGATTTGCATGATGCATTTAAGCATGCCCTAATAGAACCATGGCCAATCACTGGCCATGGATGCATCCCTGCATTAGGACAAGAAGAGGGTATGGCGCTGACTCAGGACCGCTTCCAGAGTTCAGCCTCACACCAGACTGATTCTTTGTGTTCCATGCTACTTGCAAGTATGGTACCTACTTAATCTCACATGAGATTCCGAGATCAGAACTGCCATGGCCGCGCATACATATAAACACGAAGCCTCACTATACATCATATGGCCTAGTTCATTTAAGCAGTGTCCTGTCTTTGAAGGGTTAGCTATCCCACACAACACACTATCTCAGCTAGCGTTAAACGGTGTCGGCACACAATAGGCTTATCCTACCCACCTTTTTCATCATCATCAATGTCAACCACTGCCCACCAGCAGTCTTTAAGCCGATTGGCCAAGAGTGTATTAATTTGACTCAATCTCATCTCAAGGACCTAGGAGAGGATGAAGTAGCCTGACATCCATTTACTGTACCTGGCCTGCTGCACATTGTGGGTTTATATGTAAAAGACTGAGGGGACAAAAAACGTGTGTTTCAATCTCCTGCCTACAAAAAAACGAGTAGGTCCCCAGTCAACATCCCGCCTGTATGTTGTTGTGAAATATGTTATTGAACAACACAATGGAAAAAAAGAAAACACTAACATTAATCCTCTCCAAAATTGACAATAGAGAACACATGTATATCTATCATATTTTAGCTGGGGAAGGTCTATTTATCCTGCAGGTGAAGATATTAACCCAGAATTTGGCCTATCAGGAACCTCTAGTGAATAATTAGGCCAAACTGAGCTTAACACATATTGTTTATTAATGAAGAACTACGATCCACATTTATCTAATCCATCTGGTGATGCTGTTTTTGTTGTGCATAATTTAGAAAGTAGGTCATCATTAGGTTTTTATCTAAATCTCGTCCCAATCAAATAAACCTAATGAGACAGATCTTACTTTACTTTCCCTTCTTATGTTCGTATAATGCAAATGTATAATGATACTCAGAGATTTGACTAATTGGATATGATTTCTTCTATTTCTTTCCTCCCTCCTTCTCTACAGTTGAAACCATCTCTGATTGACTGATTAGCTACTGACATACGCAGTGGTGGGAATGAGCGATAATTAGGGAGGGATAAGGAGGAGTAAATATTGAGACTAACTGTCCTAAGCAGCTTATCAGGGAAGGTGCGGCTAATCATCTCTGGATGATCGATGAGGTGCTGATCGACATTGAGATTAATACATTGCTGTCTCGGTAACAGGCCAGGATCTGTTTCCGGCGATAATTAGGTCTTGGATATGAGTGGCAGGATCTCAAAGCAATCAGAAATGGAATTGTGTTTCTCTTTACACCTTGGGAGAACATGAGCCTTAGCCTTGTCTGTCAAGGACCATGAAGGATAGTGGAATATTAGTTTTCTTTTTAAGCAAGGGTAGTTTGACATGTTGTAATTTATTTTCTTCGATATTGAGCTCATCTGGATTATGACTTAAGAGAATGATCAATTTCAACAACGGTGGGAGGAGGGGGGCAAAATCTTTTCGATCCCTTGACCAGAAGGAGGAAATATTTTTCAACCTCTCTGATGTAGTCTATCATCTAACCCAACACTCCCCATCACCTGTATGTGTGTATGTCTGGACAGGTATAGCCCACCACTCACAGTCTGATGTATTACCAACTGACACGCACAGTATCTATATTTAAACTGCACGTCTTTACCCACCTTATCATTACAACCTGCACTTCCCATATCAACTAGGCTCAACTTTAAGATCCAAAGGGTGATGAGTTAAAGGAAGCTGTATTGATAGACTTATCTGTCTTAACCTGTCAATGCTACTATCATACTGCCTAAGGGGTTCCAGTTCATTTTTCATTATGATACATATATGCTGTGTACCTGGCTTTGAGAGGGTCCAGATTACATTGTTTTCGATGCATCAAAAAGTCATTGGCGAGTAACGCACCAGGACCACAGCAATCCATGGCACACGCTAATGCCTAAATCAAGTACTTTTGAGTAACTATCATGGGGGTAAATGTAGTAAGTAAGGCAATATATGCTTCCATTAAAAAGTTAATCATGTGTTAATATAGTAAGTGGCCCGGTAAAAATATGCTGTGTAATCATAATACCTTAACAAAAGAAGCATACCTGCACTTACTCAAACACTCTCCTGATTTATCAAACATTAAGGAGACCACCTTGTTCAGTGTATCCAATCAATAATATCACATGACTGATATATGTTACACCTTTAAGGGCCAATAAGTAATGCTCCCTTTAAGGGCCGCTGATGCATTAATGCATCATGCCCATTGGTCGTCATGATGCACCAATGAAGTGCTGGTGAGACTGCTCGCCAGCAACTCATTGGAGCATCATGCTGACCACTCGGAAGAATATGTATCAACCCTATAGAGTTGGCAGGATGCTCTGAAGAAGTGCTGGCAAGAAGCCTCATCAGCGCTTCATTGGTGCATCATGACGACCAATGGGCATGATGTGTTAATGCATCAGCGGCCTTTACAGGATTGAGGCGCTATGTGCATTACTACCATGGTGCATGGATCATTGGATGCAGCCTTGGGGAGTAACTTCCCAATGCTGCATCCATGCATCATATTGGCCCTTAAGGGCTGATATACTCATTATGATGCATGGATGCAGCACTGGCGAGTTAGGCATCAAAACTGCATCAGGGCATCATAACGACAAGGCAGCATGGATCCTTGAGGTATTATGCAAGCCTTAAAGGGTTAAGTATAACAATACCTTGACATACTTAGCAGGCCAAGTACCCCAAGCATAATACTCAATACTTGTTAAATATAAAAAATGCCCTTAGACATAGAAAAAGGCCTTCCCTTACTCACACTGACAACCAGCCTGATGTGATTCAAAAAGCTGTATCGCTGTTGAAAGCTTAAAACAGCCAGAGTCTACTTTGAAGTGGGAGTATTCATAATGGATGTAGACGCCATTCCCGACCGTTGGAGCAGTAAGCAACCTTTGAAGCTGTGAGTAGTTGAGCTACTCAGTGAGCTGCTCTGTTAGCTACCTGAGTGTCTTATTGATCTAGTACAGAGATATGTTATATAGGTGTCTAGAGGAGACATGCTACCCAGGAGTATATACACGTGGAAGGTTCTGACATTGTATCTCAGAGCACAGCCCATCGATATGACCTGACTGCTCCAGGGTATACGGGTGTATGCTTTAAGAGGACAGGTATGCATTTACTTATTTCTGCCTCTGGTACAAAGGTGCGAGAGCAACCTGTGTCTTTTTTATCCATTTTCTTTTTCATTTCATTCACTTCAATTTTGTTGTTCTGGCTATTTTCTACAAGGATTCTATACCGAAACTGCCTTGAGTAGCTTTCCCAGAATCTTCTCCTTTAACTAAATTTCCGGTATATACTCAGTTAGCCGAATTCATAAGGTTATAAACAACCAAGCAGAAAAGGCGATTTAGTTGCCTTTACATGGACCATCCTTTCGGGCTACCTTTTCCCCCTCTCCTAAAATCATTCTCACATTCCTCTACCGAATGACAATGTGCAGCAGAAATGCTCTTGCTATACCGTCCCCAGACCACCACAGTGCCATTCCTATTGTAAATATTTGACAGTGGACACGAGCCTTTGAAGTCATATCGATCCCCAGGGCTTAGACTGGGAATAGTCACGTTTTGTTTGTACGCCATGTTTGAGACTTCTTTATCCCACCAACATCGAGATTGATTTGCTCAAGTATCATCAGCTTTAGCGTGTATTCATAACAGTATTTCCCTCTTCATCAAGGCTTTGCCTCTTCTCAGGACGATAGAATGGGTAATGTCATCTATGTTATCACTGCTTATCCCTCATAACCACAGACATTGTAGATCTCTGTTGGGTACAGGAGGGTAGGTTTTTATAGGTATGTAATCGTGTGGTCTCTGGAGTGCAAAGAATTAATCTACACCGATAACAGCAGATGTATCCCTTGGCTGTAATGCAATCTCTGTGATAGTTGGTATTTTAAGGGCGGTATGAAGCCTACTGGCTCATATTCATGTATCATTTTGATGTACCAATGAAGGCATAATGATCAGGTTCCCAGCACTTTCTTAGATGTCCATGGAATATGAAATGTTATGCTGTCCTTTAAGAGTTAACAGTATTAACCTGGTGTATTGCAGAGATAGATCTTTAAGTCACATGAGGGGGTACCGTGTATCTCTGAATGAGGGATTGGGTGCATCTGATATTGAATATCTTCTCTGTGTATAAGCCTATTGCACGTAGACACAGTGTCTAATCATGTAATCAAGAAATTTAAGGGTGCATGCCTTCTCTTTGAATATCAGATTCAGTCTGAATTTACAAACCAATAAGCACTGTCTAAAATGACAAATTGCTTTCCAGTCCCTTCTACATTGTTTGTACGCAAGGAGGGCGTTTCAAATCAATATTTCCCTAGGTAATTAATATCATCACAAAATGCCGCCTGGCTGTCAGATGTGTGTTAGTCTTGAAAAATAAATTGGAGGGCCAGAAGCAAAGCATTAACCTGAGTAGGATGCTAAGAATAACCCACATTCTGCGGTAATCTTACTGTAATAACCCAAGCACTGGACATGATGGCCAGTAGCATAGTAGGGTTACAGTATAATGAGATGTGTTTTGTATTTGTAACAGGAACTGGAGCTTCATTAACATTATATTAGGTCCCTGTTAACCCTCTTACCTTTACTTCCCCCAGTCCATTCCAAGTTCTTAATTTACTCAGAGCGCAGCATGATGCCTCCTTGTTTCATGTGTCTTTCTTCTCATGATACCCCACTGCAACACTGGTAAATAACACGCCAACACGGCATCATGCCAGCCATTTCAGAATGTACGGCTACATTTACCTATCATGGTGACTAAAGCACAAACCAACCACCCTTCTCACCATTAAGGGTTACACTGAGTAGTTCTACATACATCTAATAGGACTGATATCAGGATACAGTATCTCTATAGCATATACACAACAGGTGGGGTATTTGTCACTGTGCCCTGCCATGGGCAAAGACATCGGTCTCAGATCCTTCTGGTAGTAAGCATTGCTTTGTGTACAAGGCTGCTCTTTGTATCCATGCACCCAATATAATATCTTTTCTATTTTCCAGTTGTTGTTTTTTTTGTTTGTTTTTTTTTACAGAATTTGAGGTATTTCTGTAGTTAGTTATATGTAGAGTTCTGCTCCTTTCTAGGAGGCATACTATTACTTCTTTCTGTTATAGAAATGCAATAAGGTATATCATCAATGGCGGACAGAAGCCTTCTCAAAAAGGAGCTCGGCACCATTATCTATTACAGTAAACTGATACTATTGAATAGAAAAGCTGCAAAAGGCAATAGACACGCAGCCATGATGGCCATGCCCCACAGCCATTGTATTCTTTCACTCTGTATGAATGCACAGCCAACCACTCCACCAAATCTAACCCTTTTCAAACAGCAGAACGTCTTAAGGTTCTCTGTTCATTTGCTCTCAGTGTGCAATGACTGACGAGCCGACATATATATGCGCTAGTATCAACCATTGAAAAGGATTTTCTTGTCATAGGAATCTCATATAAAACTAAATGCGTACTATAGAAAGATATCTCTCCAACATAATGTCCGTGGTGTACCTTTGTTTAGCCTGTTGTTTGTCTATATTAATGTAACCTCCCCAGAGGCCATAACCACACATACCTACCTTTGGACTGGCCTTCTGCATATATTACCCCAACCCAGGTTACTTGTATACATGATCATTCTCTTCACCTGATGTATTGTAACACCATCATTTGAATGAGTTTCATATCGTTCTTCTATGTCATTTCATTCTGAAATGTTAACTTCATTAATCATATCTTTTCATTTCCTGTTTTTCAGGTAACTCTACACCAGCCCGAAGCATAGCCAAGCAGAAATCCTGTGGGATATCGAGTCACAAGTAACATCATCCGGCTACACTACAGCATAGAAGGTGGTGGCTTCAACTGGCTTCAGCAATCACTCAGTGAAGCCACCCAGATAGAACTAGAACTTTTTCAATATCGTACAGAGCTTGGTAACCGAGGGGCAAAGTAATTCCTCATCTGCTCGTCTCACTTGACTCATATGAGCTGCTCACTGCCTTGGACTGGATTCTAAAAATAGCACATCAGGTGTGACCCATTTCCTTCATTTATAGAGTCACCCAGAGCCCAGGTGTTCGACCTGTACACCATACCACTCTCCATACCATAGATCAAAGACTGTGGGTTATGTAAGACACCTGACCTACTAATCCCCCATTGGCTTCAGAGACACTTTAGAGAGGACCTTACATAACCATTGGTGTGAACCCAACAGCTACAGAGAGCTATTCCAAGAGCAGCTCCCCTTTGGACTGTCTTTAAACCTGAGCAAGAACTCAAGCAGCTCATTTGAAAAGTGTGTCTCGGAAATACTTCAGATTCAAATTGACTGGTATTCTGTGTCCATTTACCAGGCATTATCCTATCTTCCTGTGTAGTTCCTCCTTGGGCTGATCAGCAGTTCATTTACTGAGCTGCTCACTTGAGTATACACATTCAAATAGCTACACGAGCTGTTCCACATACAGGCAGCATGGTGCAGTTGTTCTACTATGAGAACAGGGGTAAGTGCTGCAGGAAGATCCTGCAGTACGATGGCTACCCCAGCAAGGTCCTCCTCTTCCCTTATGAGGGCTGGGCACGTCCTGCCCTGCTCTCCTACTGGATCCTCAAGACACCCTGGTGGAGCCGCAAGAAGTGTAAGATCATCGAGGTAATGGGCACCAAGAAGACCTCCACCAAGGGTAAGATGACCGATAATGGCAACGGCACTATGTGTATAACAGGCAAGTTTAAGCACCTGCCTGAAAACCCGGACTTTAAGCTCAATTTGACAACAAATGTGTCAAACACAGACTTCCAGATGGGGTACAGTATCACAGGCACCCTGGAGAGGGGGGACAGGAAGAATGGCCGCATGGAGATGACACACTTTGCTATGATTAAGAGGAAGGGGTATTGATGGGACAATGTGAAGGGTTGACATTGTACATGTAGTGCTTGCTGTTTATTGCTGTATTATTTATTGCACCACAGAAATGTAGTGTCTGTAGGTGGTGGTATACTCTGTATATTGAAGCAGTACAAAAAGTGTTGCAAACCAAGTTGTACTGCAAAAAATGACTACTGCACATTCCAGAGGGGGCTAAAAGAACATAGACATGGGCTGATGCTGTTCACAATTGAAGACACTACTAGCAGAAATGCATTATGTATCAGCTATAGGCATGTACAGCCATATCGTCACATGTATACCTATGCTTGATGGACTGTGTTACCTTGATAGCCTCACAAGCACCATCTATAATAGTAAATTCATGCAAGGGGTTCCACAGACTTGACAGTTACAGTGATATATGTGTATGGAGTTCAAGGCTGCTCTAATCTTCTGTATGGAAAGTGGGACTACGTAGAGGGACTTGTTATAAAGACCATTGTAATGAGTGGCTCTGAAAAACTCTAATTCATCAACTGAGCATGAGGTCTAGCTCCAAGGCAACTAAGGTGTATTCAGCCATCCATCAATGTCTGCTTGAGGCTGCTTTGCCAAGGTGATGCGTCATGTACCGATGTGACACTTTTATGATGGTGCACCTCTAATCATACTCTATCAGACCTATTGTTAAAGCATCTGCCTGCCATATCCCAAAACCTCTGAATAGGTGATATGGCACCTATGTCTATATCCATGTCTTGTAATAGAACTTTGAATTGGTGCATCAATTGTATCATGCCTATCTATAGTGAAGATACTCAGAGATCCTGCCATGTATTATTTCACTGATTTCTCCACCTCCTTCGGTATTAGAAAAGAGGGGGGTTGTTAAGATGCAACTCTCCTGTTCAGTTGATCCGTCTGCCTCAGCATGTTGTAACTCAGCATGTTGTGGCTGAGCATGTTCTGGCTCAGAATATTTAATTCAGTATGATGTAGCTCAGAATGTTGTAGCTCAGCATGTTGTAGCTGAACATGTTGTAGCTTAGCATGTTCGAACTCAGCATGTTGAATATCAGCATAATATAACCTGCGTGTTGTTGTAAGATAATATCACAAAGAAAAAAAAACAACTTCAGAATGCCAATCATGATATTCCGATCCGTAGTCATGTCAACTCAGTAAATGAACGTCCATGGGGTTTGTCCTTCCTACTTCTAGTCAGAACCTTGACCGACAGCTTTGTACCATTCGTGTAGTGTTGTACGTACTTGGGGCTTCACTATTTTGTACCAAAGGGTACTGGGTGATATGTATTACCATGTCTATATATCTGTGTAAAATTGAATGCCATTGATCAACAGAAAATGCTCAATCATATGTGCTGCTAAGCCATTTCAGCCTATCCTATACACTGGCCACACACCATGCTCTTTCCCCTGAGGGTCTCCATTATGTCCAGTGGGGTTAAAGGGAAATTATAATTGTATGGTTTCCAACTCTATCGGATTTGTCCTGATTATGCATATCATTAATTTGATACAGCTTTGTCTGATATGGAGGGCACATGTAAACTGACACCTTCACCTCTGATTAGCACTCAAAGTCTTAACCTGACCTGTGGGGCCCCTGGAGGATCCCTGGGCCTCAAAGAATGGTGTCATTTGACACTCATTAGTTTTTCTTGTCTCCCTCCAGCTTAATTCCTACCAGTGCAACTGTCAATGGAAATTTCAGAATTTAGAAGGTTCTCAATGCATATTGCTGATTGACTATCATTGTAGGCTTACATGTTTACATACACATTTTCTTTAATATAGCCATACATCTTGTGAGCTTTAAGGCTACATTATTTATATATGTTTTTATAACATCATTAAACTTCATTCTTTTTATAATTGCCTCGTCCTCAAATGTCTGAAGGTAGGATGGCTGGGGAAAATAAAAGCCGATCTTTTGTCTAACATTATGGACTTTATAAAAAGAAAGAAAAAGTCACTGGCACCTTTATAAATTATGGTAATATAGTTGTGAGTGGGTGGAGACCATGATAAGAATATCCACCTGTATACTGATAGGGAGGATTATCTCATAAGAAGAACACACAATTTGACCTCGTCCCTAATTGCCTTCCTAGTCCTCTGGTATTATGAAATGGCATTGGATGTCCTCAGTTGACCTAAGCCATTCCTGTAGGTTACTCAGATATCGCTGTCAGTCCTCAGATAACCTTGTAGACTGTTATAGACTGCAAAGCACCACATATATAGAATCCATGTAGTCTTACCACACAATACCTGGCAGACCGGAACTGGGGCAAAGCCATGGGAGACAGCACCACTGTTTGATGGTACACAGGGGTCAGGGGAACAATGACAGCGATACAGGATAGATATGTAAGGTAGGGGAGGGAGGGAAGGGGATAGAGAGGGGGTAGGCACTGGAGAGGGGAGGAGGGACAAAGGCCTCTGGGCACATAAACACAGAGATCTAATAACATTGAGACAAAGGGACAAGTAGACAGTATGACAGAACATATATGCTATTTATATAGAGACTGTCAGGCTGGGTAACACACTGACACAACAGTACAGATAGCATACACAGTACATAAAGCCAGAGGGGAAAGAGGCAAAGGGTGTGGTTTAGACTAGCCAGAATTTATGCCAGGAAATTGGGGGGGGATCCCAATATAAAGAGGTGGTAAAATAAGTAATGACAAACATAGAGAGAGACAGGCATTTTCTTTTCAAAGATTTTAAAATGCCTTGAATACACCGTATTTAGGGAACAGGTGAGTTTTGCCTATCTGCTCTAAAATGCTCAGGACCTACTCTTTCAGGAGAACGATCTCACAAAGCCCCCCTCCAGCATGTCTGACCGCCATCAGCATCACACCCACTCACTCGTCTAATGCCAACCTGACCCATCAAGAATGACATGTGGTCTAAGGTCTTCATGTCTATTTGCCACGCTAATGTCCCAGCACACTGATGGTGATTTACCTGTAGTTCTTCACGGAATTGGTGCATCATGTCATCCCTTACACATTGTATCAATCATGTATGGTCGACATGATACACAAAGACCTGTAGGCTCATTCATCCTTAAAGGTACCATGGCAACAAAGCCATGTGGTAACACTCAAGCCACTGAGAAGCCAGAATTCAATTTTAGGCCAGAGCAGTACAAACCTCTGACATATATGTACGGGGATCCAAGCCTTTGATGCTCTTGCTTTTCAAGGTTATAACCCCAGGCAGCGATTGAGAATACATCTAAGGCATTTGATTTTAACAGAGCTAGCCCCATCTGTGTCCATAGTGGTTGTTACAATGGCTTATTTCTATGCCCATTTGCTAAGGTGGGATTTCATTCTTGGGTGGAGAAGATGGGGAATATACTGCCCTTACGCCGACACCGATGCCGTTCAATGCCCGATATAACAGTGATGTACGTCCCATGGTTATTACATATGTGGCTATGCCCAGCCAGGGTCAGGGCCATTTTTATATGAATATTATAGAATTAGATTAATTAAGGCTAGCATTTGTTCTTTATATGCTAAAGGATTGTTGTCCATTGATTTAATACTACCTTGCCATGTTATCATCATAAATGCACTGTTACAGTTTTATGATATTTTGTGATCGATTCTTTATCATTTGACATTCCTCTGTGGTAATTATAGATATCAGATATCAAACAGTGTGTGGGTTGCCCAGAGATCTTATCATTTTGATATGTGTCATGTGTTATTGAGGTAAATGAATGTTAAGTATAGTGAGAATACAGGTTGTGCTTAGTGTTGAGAGTACAGATTGCAGATTAATACAAAACCCGGGACAAAGGCCCATGAAATTAGCTGGCATTGGCCGAAGACTCAATGTGACATTTAGACAAAGGTTATCCTGTCTACTGGGCCTTCAGTCAATTCCCTGCTATACCTTGCCCAGACCAAAAGTTGTGAAATGACTTACTAATTACTGTTTTCAGTGGAAGTGATTCAATTTGCTTACATAATAATAAAACATGCTGATATCAACATGGTCTGCCTTGGATATATCCTCTTAATCAATTCTGGAATGCCTTTTAAGAGCAATGTGTATGATGCTTTGGTTATAGCAGCATACCTACAACTATTGGTCTGGATAATGTATTTTAAGTTTGTGATATTCTGGTCTGGTCCATTATGCTTATATCCGTCGTGGATTAAAAACGAGTTTTCAGTACTACCTGTATGGGCACCTCGTAATGAAGCCAGACCTCAAACATAATCTCCATGACCGTACTAATTAGTCCTTAGCATTTGAAGGAGGAAGAGACTTTAAACATCAATGTCAAATGGATGGCTATTTTTTTATGCCACCTTTTGATCTTTGCATCACAGATTGTGGATGATGTTAGAGCTCAAATCCCCTCTAGTCAGCAAATTGTCTTATATATACATAACATGTGTATCTTCTAGTCATCCTGGTATTATCGTTGATAGACAATAGAAGTTGAAAAACTACATCTGCAATTTGAAAAGTTTTTTCTCACAGTTATACCAAAACACAGACTCCTGCCCACACAGCTGGAGGCATTTAGGTCAAAGAAGCCTAGAACATAAGGACATGTGGGCATAACTGCTAGGAGGACCACTGATTAAAGGTTAATGAAAGGTCAAGTGTCAGTCCTTTGAAATCCGATATTATCAAACACTTGTAAATCCAAAAATAAGTGGTTCCTGGTTTGTATCATATCAAAACTCCAATTGTCTCAAGATCATAGCAAAAAAGGAACATGATCTTGTTATATGAAGTTAAAATTATAACTTACACCATGATAAGAGTGGGTGACTATTTTACTCAATAAAGGGATACTATTTCTAATGTAAATCTCCATATCTGAGCCTCCAATTTGTTTTCACGAATTCATCTAGGACTTCGACGTTCATTTGCTCAAATACTGGCGAGAGCCGTCCGTGCTTTCTGGTCGATATTGCAAAGTTGTTGTTCAGTGAGTGAATTTGAATTGTCCTGCTTATAAATGTATGGAACATACAGAAACGCAAAGTCCTGAAGCTGAGTAAATTTTACAAGTCTTTACTCTGTCATTTTAGCATTTTCTTGCAGAGAGTTACTCTGTCATTTTAGCATTTTCTTGCAGATAGATAAAATTGTTAAATATGTCATTGGCAAATTATCAGAAGTTTTATTTTGATAAGTGGACAAGAGCCTCAGATAGTTTCTAATGTGGGTTCACATTTATGCTATAGATAGTAGCTACAACAATTATATAAAATATGAAAGAAAGACTTCGAATTGCACATTGGCATATAATGTACACATCATAGAGCACAGAATCACAGCTGAGAGATCCTTCAAAAGGATGATGTTCTATTAATTCAATGTGTTAGGCTTGAGATGTAGATGTCCCCTGCAGACTAGTGATGGTATTGGTTGTATATGATACATTGGTGTAGACTCAAGACAGATACATGTAAGGGTGATGAAGCATTAAGTGGTAGGGTGAGAATTGTTGGTGTTTCACATTATGTTCATTCCCACAAACCTAAGCAGACATCAAGGTTGTCGAATATCTGTATTATTATTATATATTGCCATTTTATCACAAATTGATACTTATATCCAACATGTTTGTTGTTTTGTATCCTTAAGACAATTATAGAAAGCTACACTCAATAGCATAACCTGCACTATCTAGGTTTACTAAGACGAGCATCATTATATTTGAGATGAGTTCACCTTTGTGTTTAATTCTGAATTTGAAATACCTTTATCTATCTTTTTTTCTAAAGCACCAACTTTGTTCCATTTCAATGATTGTGTGAGTTTGAGTGAAAGGGTTTTCAGCATTCCATATGATATGATAGATATCAATTATCTCTTACTTTTTTACAGATAATTTTTTATTACTCACTTTTGAGACTTTGTACACAGTAAGTGAAGTGAATGCCAGACATCTGGTGGTATCCATGATAACACTCATCTCACACCTCTCACATATGAACTGGTACCAATTAGTTATATTCATACTTATTAATTATCATACGATGCATATATAGATTTTGTACAATTAGGGTTCTTTTGTGATCCGTGCGTCCAGGACCAAAGTCCAGAACTGGCCGCGAGATGGTAGGTTGTAGATTGATATTTGAATCCCGCAGCGAATGTCCAATCATGAATGTGAAGTAGATAAAAAAAAGATGGTAGTGTTAAAAATATTTACAGATAAGATATGGATTTGGAGGGAAATGAATGCCGACTGATGCTCACATAAAGTTGTAGGTAGTTACTGGCGTATATTCTATAATTGCAATGAGTGTGAAACCATACATCAAGTGAATGTCATTGATATGACCTTCGGTCTTCGGCCGCGGCTCATATCATTGATATCACCTGTTGGCTCCCAGGAGTATATCCCGTATGTAGCCACTCAAAGATAATGTCTGTTCTTTCATAATTCCAACAGAACTTAAACAAGAACTACTGAATCCAAAACTGCATCAATATTGTCAATGTGAAGAGTCTCAAAATTCGCTGCGGTGTCTCAACATAAGTATTAACACAATACGTAATACGAACAGTTTCCCCCAAGGTAACCCCGCCCCCCCCCCATTAAAAGTTGATGTAGACCGTCTTAACCTTGTGATATTAAAATCCATTAATGTATTTATGAGTCTTTGGTCTTGTTTTTCAATATCAATGTCAATTATTGATGTGGTCACAGTATGAAGAAGGCTCATAATTTATATCGTCAATTTATATAGTGGATAATAATGATTTAATATGGGCAATGGGGCCATCCTTAAAAATATGTTTCCTGTCCAGAGGTTGGGCTTTTTCAGACTCATGAGGGAGGGAGGGGATTTCTTTTCATGATGTTTTTTATTTGTCATGAACATGTTAACAGGGGGCAGCATGAATCTGCCATCACATACTAAATTTGAGAGGTTGGAAACCTAGAATCTTGAGCTGAGAGGCTGAAAAAAGATTTTTTCAAAACTAAAATAAAACAACAACATAGCATTTCTCAACCTCAACTAAAAGAAATATCTATCAGGCCTCTGGACAGGAAACAATGTATTTTGAAGGGTGGCCTGGCAACTAAAGAATTCACAGTTTCAAAACCAAATTTCCTTTCTTGTCCTTGCCTCTCTAAAACACATATATGATACAATGATTAGAGTCAGATAGAGTGGTACGGATAGCATGCATGTTAACTAGACCTTGTGTGATGCACTCAAAGCCCTTTGATCAATATTTTAATCTATCAATAAAAAAACAACAACAAAAAACAGAGAGATCTGACAAAACATTTCCTTTTGCACGAGACTGCGGAAGATCGTTTTTGCAGGTGCACGGATTCTAACATGCTAGTTCATTTAAAAAAAATGAAAATCGTGGCTTTTCAATAGAATGAGAAAGGTTTACCGTTGCATTTTACTTTCATGGCCCGCCTACCACGTCCACCAGCACCTTCAGCAAAATTCTAATGGGAAATATTTAACGCCTAATAATCGACCTTCAATGACATTTCTGTATGCTACTTCCGCCTATCCAAAAAGGTGTTGCCTCCTTTTCGGTTTAAAAATAGACTTTCGATTGCCCATCCCCCCCCCCCATGCAAAAATGAAGTGACTACATTCTAGCCAGCCTGTACTCAAGTCGTCTTTGACGGGGTGGGGGGTACTTAATTTTCTACTGAAACAGGTGTGCGGCTGGAACTGTGACAACCCCTACCCTTGGTGAGAGGGATTTTTCACCAAATGTGACCCTTGGTGAGGAATTGTCATCAAAATTGACCATTTATCATGTTTCCTTGGATGAAAATCTCGAAAATCGACACTGATTTTGCTGCGGCGCATTAAAATTTCAGAAAGGTGACCTTTGTGAGACGGATTTTGCCAAGAACTGACCCTTTGTGACAGGTGTTTTTTTGTTGTTGAAAAATCAGACCCTTGGTGAGAGAGATTTCGCCAAAAAAGTGGCCTTGCCAGTCGCACACCCCTGTTTCCGACATATAGTGAATGCCCCTCCTCCCCGGGGTCTTTGACAGCTAGTGTGGAAATGATTGCCTGTAATAACTATATACAAAAGATGAGAACATCTGACTGTAAATAATCGGCAGAACGAAATACCAGAGCGGCAGTTGGATACTGCGGTCAATACAGCAGTTATTGCAGACAGACGTCAGAGCCTTCTGATCTAAAAGTCGTCTGCTCCTAGTAGGCCACAGGGTGAGCCCCAATAATGTCCTTAGAAAATAAGTTTCGTTCCAACAAGAGGGGGAGTACAAAATTTTTGTGGTTTTGTATAGGTAATGACCCTAGGAATCATATATCAAAAGTTCTCCGCTCACCTCCCTGCAGTTTTTGCGTAGGTCAAGGTCAAAGGTCGAGAATTTCCCTCTTTATTCCTATATAAATCTGTAAAACCCAGTAATTAATTGTATGTTGTCTATGGACTAGGCTAAAAGGCTAGAGGAGGGTATTATGGTTTAGTCTAAACCAGAAAATCATGCTGATTTCAAATATAATTGATATATTGGTGTGAGTATAATAGAAGTACCCGAAAAATGGGGTTTAAAAATAAAAATATTATTGAAAAATATGTTAAAATATCAAAAATCAGTAAAACATGAAATAAACCCTCAATAATCCACTTAACACTTAAATGAGTTAGATGGTGGGTGAGGAGCATAGTAAGCATGACCTAATTAGGTTATTAAGCCTTGACCTACTTAATTAGGTCAAAGGTCACAGACACAATATCTGCCATATCTCTGGTTCTAAGAGGGCTTTCTGCACAATTTTAAGTTCTAAATAGGGATTTCTGACATAGAGGAATAGATTGGACTAGGTTTAAACCTACTAGGGTGCATTTCCAAGTCTCAAAATCTGAAATCAATATTGAATGTCTGTGTGAATACAGATGTCTGGTGAGAATGATTTAACCAGATAGCATCACAGGTAATATATTGTAATATTCCATTTGTGATGGGTAGAGGGGCTTAAAATAATCATATGTAGGCTGGTAAGTGTTTTAATCAGCTTGCAATAATTAGGTTGTTAGGCCTTGATCTATATCTAATTAGGTCAAAGGGCACAAGAAACATTTTTGCCAATATCTCTGGTTCTAGCAGAGCTTTTCACACAATTTTAAGCTCTAAATAGGGGTTTCTGATATAGAGGAATCCATTGGAACTTGTTTGAACCTCCTAGGATGTGCTGTCATGTGCATTAGTCAGAAATCAACAATTTTCCCACCTTTTGAAGAAGCTAAAAGCTAGTACATGAAACCTGGAGGGCAAGTACTAGTGAGGGGCACTCGATTCACCTTTGATGGGGGTGTACAGCCTGGCCTGTGACAAACAAATCCATGGTGATAGTGATTTTGGGATAAAGGTGACCCTTAATCCTGAGGTACACCTATGATCAGAAGGGTTTACTTCAAAAGGGATAGATTTTCATGAAAACTAGAACCTAAATGAGATGGATTGTCATCAAAAAGTGGCCTTGTCAGCTGCACACACCTGTCTCTGGCATATATTGAGTGCCTCTGTTTTTTTTGTGCTGTTCTATAAGGGTTTTTTCAGTACTAAGGTATTTCTTATGTTGGACTAGCATGACATTTGCACCTGGGGATCTAGGAATCCACCCCCCCCCCTTATACCAGTGTATGCTGGTAAAGGAGTCTTGGAAAAGTTTGAGAGAAATCCCTCCCTGCACCTAAAAGGTGCACCAGGGGTCCATTTTTTAGTTCAAACAGAGCTGTATACACAATGTATAACAACAGGATAACTCCTTAAGAGGGGGTGCCTTAACGATTTACCCCTTATGCTCCCCCACAAGTGGTTATTCCACTCCTTATAATAGGTCAGCCCACCCCAGCCCCTATCCTTGCATTATTTTGGGCAAGACCAAGCCTATACAAGTGATTCAACAGAGTTACATGATCAATACAAAAGGGGGCACTACCAACGAAAATTGTGAACTTTGGCTGCTTCCAGCGGGCATTACATAATAGATTTCTATGGGTATGTTCACTATTATGACCATAAATATCTCAGTATTGGTTGTATTGACCAATCAAGCACATCAATAGTTTTGTGTTAGTAATCCTTATTGAATGATAATGGTGGAAATATAGTATTAAGTAAATTAAAGTAGATATGGCACTACAGCAATGGTAAAGAATAGGCAAATTGTCATTTTCAGCCAATTTTGTGAAAGAAAAATGTACTCTAGCATGAGGCTGAAATTACTTATGTCAATTAAGATCATTGGATACACATGTAACACTACTTGGATGGCACAATTTCAGGGATGAAAGTGAGTCAGCTCAAAAATCCCTGAAATGTCCTCTCACAACACCTGAAATACGGATTTTTTTATACAAATTAATAGGCCTTCGGATCTTGAAAATCCCTGAAATCAGTGAAAACCCTGAAGACTTCCATCCCTGCAATTTGCCTTCTTTCTCATTCATTCGCATGTATATGGTTGGAGACACAGTTGAATATAATTCCATGTTTAGGGCTCACATAGACAACAGTGTATTCTAGGAGATTAAAACATACACCAATAAATTCCCCTATGTCAGTTTTCATGAAAATCTATCCCTTTTGAAGTAAACCCTTCTGATCATAGGTGTACCTCAGGATTAAGGGTCACCTTTATCCCAAAATCACTATCACCATGGATTTGTTTGTCACAGGCCAGGCTGTACACCCCCATCAAAGGTGAATCGAGTGCCCTTCCCTAGTACTTACCCTCCAGGTTTCATGTACTAGCTTTTAGCTTCTTCAAAAGGTGGGAAAATTGTTGATTTCTGACTAATGCACATGACAGCACATCCTAGGAGGTTCAAACAAGTTCCAATGGATTCCTCTATATCAGAAACCCGTATTTAGAACTTAAAATTGTGTAGAAAGCTCTCCTAGAACCAGAGATATTGGCAAATATGGTTCTTGTGCCCTTTGACCTAATTAGATATAGGTCAAGGCCTAACAATCTAATTATTGTAAGCTGATTAAACACTTACCAGCCTACATATGATTATTTTAAGCCCCTCTACCCATCACGCATGGGATATTACAATATTACCTGTGATGTTATCTGTTTAAATCATTCTGATCACACATCTGTATTCACACAGACATTCAATATTGATTTCAGATTTTGAGACTTGAAAATGCATCCTAGTAGGTTTAAACATAGTCCAATCTATTCCTCTATGTCAGAAATCCCTATTTAGAACTTAAAATTGTGCAGAAAGCCCTCCTAGAACCAGAGATATGGCAGATATTGTGTCTGTGACCTTTGACCTAATTAAGTAGGTCAAGGCTTAATAACCTAATTAGATCATGCTTACTATGCTCCTCACCCACCATCTAACTCATTTAAGTGTTAAGTGGATAATTGAGGGTTTATTTCATGTTTTACTGATTTTTGATATTTTAACATATTTTTCAATAATATTTTTATTTTTAAACCCCTTTTTTCGGGTACTTCTATTATACTCACACCAATATATCAATTATATTTGAAATCAGCATGATTTTCTGGTTTAGACTAAACCATAATACCCTCCTCTAGCCTTTTAGCCTAGTCCGTAGACAACATACAATTAATAACTGGGTTTTACAGATTTATATAGGAATAAAGAGGGAAATTCTCGACCTTTGACCTTGACCTACGCAAAAACTGCAGGGAGGTGAGCGGAGAACTTTTGATATATGATTCCTAGGGTCATTACCTATACAAAACCACAAACATTTTGTACTCCCCCTCTTGTTGGAACGAAACTTCATAATTTGGTGGCTCACCCTGTGGCCTATAGAGTTCATCAATCCTAGGCCCCCTGGCTCTTGTCACGCCCCAACGATTTTCCCGCCAAGAGCGATCCCTCCCTGCGTCCCATGGCGGCTATTAACAAAACGGTCACGCCCTCTTGCGAGCTCATCCAGCACTTTGTGGGTGGGCAGACGATCGCTCTGTGGAGATTTCCAACACTCTCATCGCTCATTATCGATGAACGGGAGTATTTCACCATGATCATGCGACTCTCTTCAGATTCGTGATGTTGTTTTGGCCAATTATGATGGGACTACGTCTAGACTAGAAGTTCTGAAAACACAGACATGTAGGCCTACCATTCCCATGAAAATGTGCAGTGTATGTTTGTGTGTGTAGGATTGTTTGTTGTTTCTTTTTTTTTTGGGGGGGGTAAAGCCCGTTTTCTAGTAACTTTTGATCCTGAAGTCACTGTCGCAAATCACAATTTATTACCACAGTCCATGAGTCAATTTTGTAGTTAATTTGAGATCTAATGAGGAAAAGATTCCATTCACCTACCTACATCCGCCTTCATTGTGGGGGGGGGGGGCGATGTAACCTAGAACATAGCCTACCCCCTCCTCCTTTTTCAAACTAGAACATACAGTCTCCTTCTTTTTTACAAACTAGAACACACCTCCTACATTTTTTGGCCTGGTCATTTCACTAGAAGTATTCGGCATAATGCAGTCATTGAAGATCCTTTTAAAAGATGATAGATTACATTAATCAGCCTAGTTGTTTTGACAAGGTATACATACTGTAATGTATACAAGATGTAGTAGGCTTGTTTTAATCAGTAGTACATGAAGGCCAATAACTACATATCACACAACAGCATGTTGTGGACATCGATTTCCTCGTCCTTTGATGTAAAGCACTAAGGTAACTGGTCCTCCCCACCACAGCAGCACATATTAACCCTTTAAGTGCCACATGGCATCTCCAGGTTTATGTCATTTGGTTGTCAGTATGATCTGATTAGTCATGGCGTTTCTACTCACCAGCAATGTTGATGCATAAAATTTGCGCACCATTCCGACCCTCTACGATTAGCCTTGGTGTTAATGCACTAGCGTACAACTCAGACACAGGCATGTATAGGCATACATTTAATTGGAGCATTTTATTTTGTGAAGTTCGTTGATGTATGAATGCATAATCAGCACTGGTCATCATGATGCACCAATGAGGCACTCACAATAGTAGAGCAGCAAGTCCTTCAAAAGAGCCATATTTTAGGAGTTTAATTTGTAAGATTACTGATAGCTATAAGTTGTTTTTTTATGTTGTCCAATGTCTCTGGGTATGGAAAAGTGATGTTTGACCAATGAAAGCTTGTGCAGTCACTGAGAAATCTGCAATTCTATACAACCATCTCTTGAAATTTAGCCTCGTTTTTTAAGAGCTTAAATACATATTGATCACCCTGTTCTGGCACTAATATTCATCTTACAACAAGGTACCTACCCCCCTAAATTGGACCAAACGATCGCATTGGAGCCAACCATTCATTGCTAGGACAAGCCGTTACCTAGCAACAGCTGATTTTAGCTAGCAACGGACCCTTTCTGAGACAAAGAAAGACCATTCCTAGGAATGACTTACAGAATGGAGATCATGGATACTGTTTCTCATTTTGCTATTCAGAAGCTCCATCCAATTGTAAAAAAGGCAATATTGTACCAAAATATAGTGTGCTGATCAGAAAATATAGAAAAAAAAAACGATAGTCCTATAGCAAGTATGATGAAAACATGCAACTTCAGCATCATACTCTATTAGCAAAATATTCTTTACTAGACAATTGTAGTGTGTCTTATATCCTGAAAATGATGAAATGAGAATACATCTGAGATTTTACTCTACTTGAGGGGCAGTGATTCCTTAGCGACAAATTTACATAGCAACTTATACAGAGGAGTTTGTTCATAGACAAATATGTATTATTGTGAAGAGAGTTAACCATCATTAGACTCAATTTATTCAGAACTGAGTAGATCTTGGTAGCAATATCCCTGGAGTAATAGGAAATGTGTCAGATAGTTGTTCAATACTCAAAGAGTTGGCACTTGCTTATACCTTGCTAGCTTTTGTTTAGCAAGTGGTGAAACCTTGCTAGCTATTGTTTAGCGAGTGGCTCACCAACTGACAACTGCTCTACTCAGATATGAAAACATGATTATGAAACCCATCGATTTATAAAGAAAATAAATCTGAAGTTGTGCGGCCAAAGCCTTATTGCTAGACCTGTTTACATCTTAGCAATTAAATATTTGCTAAGGGGCCATTCAAATATTACGTAACACAGTAGGGGAGGGGGGGGGGTCATGAAGTTTATTACACTTTGTTACAGAGGGAGGGGGGTCTGCCCAAGTGTTACATGATAAAAATGAGGAATACATCACATGGCTAAATTTGACAATTTACAAGCATTTTAATGTTATTTTAGAGATCTTCCTATAATTCTTATTAAATTGAGAAGTATCAAATAATTTTAGGAATATTGATTAGAAGCCCTATATTGTTACAAGGGGGGAGGGGGTCAAAAAATGGCCAAAGTTGTGTTATGTAATATTGGAACAGCCCTTAAGCAGCATTACTCTAAATTATGTTATTTATAATATTATATAGATTTTGATCAGAATTAAATATAATGTGTGATGATTATTCTGTCACAAACCTTCTCTAGAAGTTCTACTAAGGAAACTCTATCTTAATCTAGCAGCATCAGACACTGTGATTGCATGGATCTTGCAATTGCTATCATCATTCTGTCAATGGTGAATTAGCTGCTTTATAAGATCACTTCTATTGGCAGAAGTGGACCTTTCCGGAGCCTTACTGGTAGGACTCAGCTATAAGGCCACAAGTACCGGCCATATGATCCCACAAACATAAAGTGCCTAGCAAACTAACCAAAAGATCCTACCTGTGACCATTCTCCTTGCTGGAAGGTTATGTTACAAGACATTAGCTAGGACTTTATTTTAGGTCATAGATATGTTCTTATCTCTTTCCAGCCAGCTCTATCATTGTTAAAAGTACCTAAAATACAGCAGATTGAGGTCCCGGGCAAATATATATTGATACATGGTGTAAGGGTGACCTCGGGAATAGAACCAATGTTTGTGAAATGTATACAAAAATGACTGATTTGTAATCTGTATGTAATTTCATTTCATGTGATACCATGATACCTGGCATTACTTATTGAAAATAATTATTGGCGGGGCCCAGAATAATGTTATTAGATACTTTAAATGCTCTCCTCATAGTGCATTATTGTACTAGCCATATTTGACCTGGTAGTGCATTAATGCACTTGCCGTCTGGAAAGAGTTAAAAAGACATAGACCATCTGTCTGTCACCAGTGATCATCATCTACATGATAGAAACATCCATATAACAATTAACATTTTACCCAGATATGTTCAAAGTGAAGTGATGGAACTACTATAGCCTACATATTTCAAGGCATTGCCACATGTACATTCATAATATGCTTTAGCATTTGAATATTCATTTTTACACTCCACCTTCTCAGTTGGTACTGAGATACTTGGAAGGGTTGGCATGATACATTGATGCAGCATTTGCTAAAGGACTGACCAGCATTTCATTGGAGAAGAATGACATATGAAGGCATTGAATGACCATAAGGAGGTAATTTCATCACCATCTACACACACCCAAAGTCACAGACCAATACTCTAAGCATTGGCCTAAGGTAATTGACTTGAGGCTAAGGCTACGAGGCACAGGGGCATCCTACATTGTATATGACAAGACAAAGGTTGGATTCATGTAGAAGCCATGCCATTTACACATGATTCTAATAATGTTGCTAAATATCACTCAAAAGGATTAATTGATAGGTAGATACATACTGGAAGCAAGGTATTTACCAAGCCTCAGATTACCCAAGATATTCTTTGTATGTTTTAGAATGACAGAGTTCAAGATGTTGATTTTGTATTATGTATGTAACATCACATAGGGGCAATATTTAATTTTAGCCTTACCATTTTGGTGGGAGAGCTTTGATCATTATCAGTAGGTAATTTGAATCAGTCTGTATATTTGATATGACTTTGTATAGACAGGTATATGCCTTGTGGTTGATTGGATCTATGGTTAATATAGCTCTTGATAGCGACTTGACTTAATATGTCAATGTTGGTAGCATTCCTTGACTTCTCATTGATAGGAATGGAATGATGTCACACTTATTATAACAGCAATTACTAAGGTATGGCAGGTTACCAAATGACACCCAATGAAATATTAAGATATCATCTGTGTTCTGAGACTCACATGAGATGTACATAAATCACAGACTGACCTGTCACCTCAACCCGATACATAAACTGCTTTCAATGATACTTTGCTGATGTTATCTTGAGCCAAAGTAGTGACAGTTGATTTTCTGTTTAAGTCTGCAGAACCTGTATGAAGCCCTGTATAAGTTGTGGCTTATAGGTCATTTCAGGCTCTGGCTGCAGCTCAAAGTATATTACTCAAAGTACCATACTATAGAATAGTAGTAATCTGAATATTTGTTTGCAGCTAGGTATGGTTTATATTGTTTTCCAAAATAGAAAAAGGAAATGAGTTACTGGGTGATTTCTTTTTTTTCTTTGGGGACATTTTATGATAGGATCATATATTTCAAGCAAATATAGCTTACTAATATTAGAATCTCATCTCATTGGATCTACATATACACATGTACATGAACTTGGCTATCACATGGTCCTTGGAATGTGGTTAGTTTACAAATAATACACTCATGATGTCTCTTGCCCAGCAATAGACATCTTTAGTAAAAAAAAACTGTGATCACTAGATACCTGGCGGATATCTTTTCATATCTGGAGCATCTGTGTGTCAGTTGGTAGGCTACTTGCTATGCAAAAGCTAGTACTTTCTGAACAATAACCAACTGCACAATTGTTAAATATAATTATTCCCTATTTTGGGGGTATTTTGAAGTATAATTGTTTTCAAATACATTGCGTCCATGGATGCTTAATTCTCATCAAATCCAAATGTCTTTTATACTTCTCAATTTTCTTAGGTTTGAAAAAGTGTTTATTTGAACTTCTCACAAAGTTACAATGTGGATAATCGAAGTCCAGCTTGCAGCAACAATCGCGATGTTACAATTAGTTCCAATTTTAACTATATAAACCATCACATCATCTGTTACTTGATATTCGTTACGTCAACAATAGAATTTTATATACGCACATGAGAAGCACAAGGACAATGAGGTATGTGAGTAGGCAATTATGACATATGATAGACACAAGGGCATTGACATATAGACATAGAAGACAGCCCAAGAAAGAGAAAATAAGATATAACAATATAACACCATCAACCCCTGTTCCCAATAAATTATTCATTAAAGACCACGAAGCTTATGTCAATATAGGTTGCTAAGTAAATTTGTTGTTGATAGGCAATCAGCTACTCTAGGAGTAAAGTGAAAGCCTCAGATGTTTTTGAGGATATAAGACACACTACAATTATCTAGTAAATAATATTTTTCCAATAGAAGATAATGCTGAAGTTGCATGTTTTCATTATACTTGCTATATCATTTTTTTTTGTCTACATTCCCTGATTATCACACTGTGTTTTGATACAATATTGCATTTTCTACAATGGCATGGACCTTCTCAATACCAAAATGAGAAGCAATAGCCATGATCTCCATTCTGTAAGTCATTCCTAGGAATGGTATTTCTTTGTCTCGGAAAGGGTCCGTTGCTAGCTAAAATCAGCTGTTGCTAGGTAATGGTTTGTCCTAGCAACAAATGGTTAGCTGCAATGTGATCATTGGGTCCAATCTAGGGGGGTAGGTACCATTGGAATTGTTGTAAGATGAATATTAGTGCCAGAACAGGTAGACCAATGTGTATTTTAGCTCTCAATAAACAAGGCTAAAATTTCAAAAGATGGTTGTAAAGAATTGCAGATTTCTCAGTGACTGCACGAGCTTTCATTGGTCAAACATCACTTTTCCATACCCAGAGACATTGGACAACATAAAAAAACAACTTATAGCTATCAGTAATCTTACGAATTAAATGACCCCAGAGGGCCCCCTGTGCTGCTCCTCTACAAGCACTCATTACACTGTACAACAAATTTTCATTTTTCGAAAAAGACGGAGCTGAAACCCATTAATTCCTATGTATTATGACCTGGGGAATTCAAAAATAACATCCATTTTTGGTGGCTGCTCTCAATTTTGAGATACACAAACTACCCTAGAATTGCCCATTTCCGTCCTCGGTAGCCAAATCCATATTAATGCATACTGTACAAACACATGGAGGCTATTGCAAAAAGAATCATAACTCACCTTCCAGTTCCTGGCTGGTCTGGTGCTTAGAACTAACTTCTCACCCTACACTCAGAATCAATCCTCTTTTTGTGAGTCATACTGGTAAGCATCCCCCAATTCATGGAAACTTAAGAATCAATTCTATAACCTATTACCTTGCTGTAAAACAGGGGAGAAGTCATCACCTAAGGGTAGTCAGTTCCCATTTGGGAATAGCACCTCCAACAGAAATGAATTCCTGTCCTTTTGCAACACCCTCCAGATTTTACATCAGAACTGATCTATTTGTGTTTGATTACCATTTCCAAGCCCATATCTAATGAATTGCTCATCCTTTGACTCTGTAATATGCAATAAAAGTAGTGAATGAGGTCAAAATGTTAGCCAGTCGGCACTTGTTTAGGACTTTTTACCTGCCTCTTGTATGCAATGTTAGGCTCATCTCACCCCATTACTAGCTTCCTAGAAGAAAAGGTAACCCCTATCTTTGGTAGCATTTTTCCATCTCCTGAGAGGTCGTGTTGGAATTGCTCCCAATGTATGTCACTTACCGACCCACAGTGTTTTTGGGGAAGAATGCGAGGTCAGATGCAGGAGGTGGATCATCAAGGATTTCTTGCATTTGAGTTTCTGGTATATGCCAGCAATGTATCCACACTCTCTACATAGTCCTCATTGTTTTCCAGAAATCCTGTTATGACTGCTCTAAGGGCAAGCCATGACTTCCATTTACTATGTACCCTATTTCTGTTATAATGTCAAATTACTATCACTTTAATCACATGATCATGGATAATGCTGATGTTAAGATGCAACCTTACTCACCATAAATCATGGCTGGTTACTCTAAATGATCCAGAAGTCAGTGTTTCAAGGACGTTAACATGGAAATTTGGCTGTCTTTTTAACATGACTCCCCTTGTACCAAAATGAAGCAATATAACCCCGAAACGAGGGTTATAATGCAATGTACATGCAATTGAGACTATTTAGTGTGGAAATACATACATCTTGACCCCTAGTGGCATGATCCAAGGTGGGTTCTTGCTTCTGGACTACCAAAACTGCTACAAGTATGCATATGGAGCATGCTAACACCAAACACATAATATTCCATAAAACTGGTTCCAATGCCCGGAATACTAGAGGGCTAGGAGCTACTTTTGGGTGAAATATGATTTGTGTCAGAGCTATTGATAATACCCAGACAAATGCCAGGAATGACATAAAAAAGTTGTTGTACAGGTTTGGGCTACACTACATAGACCTGTGAACATAGTGAAATCATTGCCTTTGGGGGGATTTTTAGCATATATGGCACCCTATGGATATCTCAAAATTGAGAGCCAATAGGCATTTTTTTAACCTCATTTTCAGACTCAGCAGCCTCAAATTAGGTATAAATGGTATGTTTCGTCTCCGCTTATTTTGGCCATTGTGTTATTAGCTCAATTGTGCACCAATAATGCGCCATCGACCTTTAAAGGTTCAAAGTGTTAAAAGGCTACATTACAGTGTGTGTACCTGAGTATTTAGGCTGGTGGCATTATCTTGTGTCTCATGATGTTAGCACTAGGACGCTAAAAGCTGCTGTAGAATCTATATATGGAGGTGACCCAAAATATGCATGTCTATAGTAGAAAACATCTGAGAGATACGTTATGAATGGGTAGAAAGGGTGAGGGAGTAATGGCTGGTAAAGTATTCTTGATAGGTTGGGTAAGAGAAACACAGTTATGTGCTCAATTTGACCAATCGTCTACTTATCCAGTGGGTACCATGTATAAATGTACGATGTAGTCCTTAAAGGCTTAATCAGCACAAAGATCCCTGTCTTGCATTGAACTACTTAGAGTGGTCTCTCCACTACTTCTTACATAAACCCACTAACTATCAGGGTTCATTCAACCGTAAAGTGCACTCTGGATTAGAGCCTATAGATGGCATTATAAAAGAATGTTCTTACCACATATTTCCTTGCCCAGCCCTTTAAGGGTTAGTTATTACACTAATGTATCATGAACGTCGGTCAGCATGCATCGTCTGTGTCTTATATCAAAGGTATCATGCATATGCACACTACTATTTAATGTAATAAAAATGATATGAGAATATTGACATAGGGAGAAATATTTCTGCTTGTGTAGAAATAAAAGTCCGCGATAAAAACATCATATGCTGTCAACGTTCTTGCAGACAAATGCATGCTCCCCCTCATCCCGTTTGAACAGTACTCCTACACACTTGGCGAGTGGGCAACCTGCATCGTGTTTCAATAGTTTCCACGACAGGTTCAGCCAGCTACGACTGGAGATGGGTCAAATCTTATCAGGTGATCTTAGGATTTTGGCCTTGGTGACTAAATAGCTGGCTACATTACTGGGTGATCGTACTGCCTGCTGGCTAAATAGCCACCACAGCAGTGACTCAATAAGGGATCCTGGTATGACAACCCTCCATGTGAATAATTAGTGGGTAGCCTTAGCTGCTGCCCTCTGCACTCCTTTGCTCAAATGTACCCAATCTGAGCTCTTTACACTACTACCTAAAACCCTGTGGCCAGCGCCTTTGGCTCTGGGATGGCAGGTTTCTTCTTCAAAAGAATAAAACATCATTTGGAAAAGTGTGGTGTTTCACCTAATTGAGCATTACGGCCACACTATGTAGTTACTAGTATGCAGTGGTGTAGATAGAGAACTAGGCCTTACAAATCAGTCATGCCTGTCATACCCAACCCTCCTCACCCACCATGGCTTTCTAATAAAATTACAAAGGATATCACACCTAGCTGACACCTCAGCCCTACTATTAAGAAAGAATAACAGAGCGTACATTGTTTTAGATACAATTAGGTCATTAGATATAGATCTATTATATGTGATTTGAAAGGGAAGTATCTAGAACAATTATACATCATTTGGGCTGGGGGGTCTAGGTTGTCTTCATAAAACCCCCAAAAACTGGCCCCACCAGGCCCCTATTCAAGGCCCGGCCCCTATTGATTTGACAGCCCTCTAACCCCGGCCCCTATTCAAGGGAGGCTTCTTTTAAAGGTCCGGCTCCTATATGAGACATTACGGTAGTTACTGTGGCCCTATGCTCATTTGAACACAGGAGTGCATACTAGACCATGAAAGAGGTATGACTGGTCACTATGTAGCCAATAGTGGTCTCTATGACTAGGTGCTATGACTTCATAGTGGTGTGTATTGAGCCAGTAGTTGAATAAATAGCAGCTGTTATTTTGAGGCCTCTACTGGAGCTAACTATGTAGTCACTGGTATGGAGTCATTTCTTACACCTCCCACTACGATTTGAGGGTGTCTAGTCGTGGAAACTATTGAAACACGATCCTGATTTACTGTTAAGGACACATAAAACAGAGAGCAACAGGATCGAGAGCACTTGCCCCTTCTTATATGAACCCCCATGAGCATGCACACTCAGTCTTTGATCAATACTAATCCACCGGTCGGCTCCAGTCTATGATCCTCTTTGATGTTTTTTTTCCTTTAGTTATTTTTTTTTATTCTACATTTACTTTGCATCTTTCAATGCCCTATACTTTCATCTCCCTTTAGCCTAGCCTCAGAGTTATTATTGATTGATGAAGGCTGTTGGAAATGCAAGCATCATGTTGGACATGGCTGTGGCAGGTTGATAGGGACTAGGGTACAGAATGTAGTGATGGTCACTTTTTACAGGTTTGGCCAAAATCAAAAAGGAAAGATGATTCAGTTTATTGATTTAGGCCATGTACTTCTTTAGACGTACTTCTTAACCCTTTATTACTTGAGGTGCTCAGGTCATAAAAGATAGGAACATTAACTACATGTACAGGGAGAGCATAAACAATGTCAGCTATCATTATTGAGACATGCGCTCCTGATTCATTTCATAAATTCAGTCCAGGCAACTGGCAGGGTTGATCAAGCAGCAAACCGATATTGATGGTTTACCATGCTCGGTGGACGTCTCAAGGTATGTGGACGTCTTTAGGCTAACCTACCCTATATATGGCTGCTTGACTAAAACAGTTGTAGGTTATCATGTAACCCATTAGGGCCAAAACCCATTACGCGATTTTACAATGACGGTACCATTATCAGCCAATATTGCATAATACACATCCTTATCTAACTATTTGGGCTTGGACAGTGCCTTTTTCTTATAACTCACAGTTCATTATCCAGCCATAACGCACTCTGAGACCTTTTGTTCGTCTTCAAGAAGGTGCTGGTTTCAACCTGGACATGTTAATAAATTGATGAAGCATACAAAGTCAACTATGCCATTGATTTCCTATTAAAACCATTAAGGGTTCAACGGGGAATTGATCCCCGGCCGCTGTGGCAGGAGACGAGCTTGTTGTCCACTATACCAAGCCGACCGGTGCTAGAAATCAATCCACATAGAGGATTTTAAATAGTGTTGCGACATACCTGAAGTTTACACACCTCGTTAGCATACAATCCAATGGTGGAAGGTGGAGTTATTAACAGAGAAACATCCTTAGATATCCTATATGAACATGCCATGCCTAATTTTGTTCAAAATAAATAAGAATTGATTGATTTTCCATAGAAATACAGGTAGGGAACCCGCCCAATCTGGCCATTCCTTGTTCGATGCGTATCTGACCTAGTTCTTACATCCGGGCACCTCCCCGCTTCGTAAACAAGACGCAATGGCCGTGTACCGGGCCGTGTGCATTGGATCGCTATGTAAAATCATTGGATTCTCATTTATTTCGAAGAAAATAGACACAAAATGTAGGCGAACACCAACTAGAGATTGTATATTTGGCGGTGCTAGAAGTACAGGACTTGACATGCTTGGATTATACCCGAAAAAAATGTGTGTAAAGGTGGAGGTTTATCGGGCAGAACGACAAAATGGCCACGATGGTTTGGCAAACTGTGCGGATCGCATGCACTAAGAAAATGTCTTCTCCTGGATTAATTCTTGGGTTATTAGGTAAGAATTTCATACATAATGGATGAATACGTTAGATAAACGCATTAATGCATGTTATAAGACCCCACTTGTGGGTTTAGGGGTCAATAATCTACTAACTGAGGTGGTCGTGGGTCGTGGATTATTGACCCCTAAACCTATGCGTGGGGTCTCATAACATACATTAAACGCACAATATTGCTCAGTTTGCACTGGTAGGGTGGTGGAATCTAGCATTATGCCACCGATTCTGTGGACGATTGTGCATGCACACTGCCGATTCTTATTTTCATTCCCGATTTCAACATATCAAACATGTTATAAAATCCTTGCAGGTAATGTATTGGATTCTCCCAATATCTTTAAGGCTATACCATTCCTTTTTTTTGGAATCATTTTGTATTAGCAATTACATCCACCTGATTTGTACCATCTGGCACCATGTTTGTTCTTCTAATGCATTGGTTCCACAGGCATAAATCGGTCGGATTAGCACTAATCCAACCGATTTTTTTCTATACTTTTGATATATTATAAATCGTCGGATTAGGGCTATTCCGACCGATTGCATGGCTGTGGAACCAACGCTTAAAACAATACAATGGCCGATTCTGCAACCGATTTTGATGTGTATCCTAATAATCGACCAGTTTTACAATCATCTAATGGGTTTAGGCCCTTTCCCTCTCTCGTTACTGTTTTTTTTTTAACAGAGAAACATATATCTTGTGAAGCTACATGATACCAGCAATACATGTATTAAGTGCTGTATAAGATGAATACATACACTCTGAGCCCGAAATGTAAATCTGCAGCGAGAACCAGTGTACTGGGTACGGGGCAATCTACTGTAGGGTCATTGGATTTGTACTAGCAGCAAGTCCCGTTGTATTCCAAAAATACACTAGCACCTGATGTAAATACAGGTGCGCAGTGTTACAGTGTACTGTACCTACATAAGACAGTGCAGACATGGGATGTGAACATTAAGCAAAGTAAGTCTTCAGTTAGTGTGGTGACCAGTTAGAAGGTCAGTTCGTTACACTCAAGGTTGAATCCATCTAAGGTACAGCCTAATGATGCTGATGCCAATTTAGGCTAAATCTGACATGGAAGGCACGGGTTGGGGTTTCACGGAAGGCTTCTGGTCACGACTGTCCATTAGTGTCCAGGATTCCATGTCACTGTGGGAAGAGAGGGGAAGGGGGTCTATGGGGGAGTGGGTCGTCTTTTATACTGAGCTCAGTAGGACGTATATTCAAAGAGTGACGTAGGGTAAAGTGAAGGCAGGGGCAAGAGGAGAGAGAGAGAGAGAGAGAGAGAGAGAGAGAGAGAGAGAGAGAGACTCGCCCAGAGAGGGAGAAAGAGAGAGGGAATTGGGTAGTTGAGGGGCAGAAAGAGGGAGGGAGGAAAAGACTACAGTCGGCCCTTCCTTCCTCGACCCTTTAATTCCTCAGATCACTCATTACCTCAGACAGATGATCTTCAACTATCTCTATGTTTTCTATTATATTTGGACTTACATCCTCGGATAATTTGCTTCCCCAGACATTTTTTCTTGCATTTTTAAATCCGATGAAGCAAGGGTCGACTGTATATTGACCCTGATTAACAAAGGATTTGGAGTAGACAACTAGAGAAGAGGAGATTCTAAGAGGAAAAGGGACAGATTGAGAGAAGAAAGGGGGAGGGAGGCAGATTGAGGGAAGGGTGGGGGATGAAGATAAATCGAGTGAAAATTAGAAGGAGAGAGAGATTTTGAGGGAAGGGTGGAAAGAGGGAGATAGATTCAGAGACGAATGGAAGGAGGAGATAGAGAAGGAGAGAGGGGGAGAGTTAGATATGAAATGGAAAGGATTGGCTTAATATTTCCATCTACCGATTCATGGACAGTAAAATGGCATTTATTTCTACATCATGCAATAACATTTATTTCTACGGTTGGCAAAAGTCCCTCTTGTTGCTTTTTCATTTTCTAGCCACTTTCAAAATCAGCAACAATCACAGTTTTTCCTAAAATATTGTTTTGTATTGTATAACCTCCTGGCTCCGTAACATTTCAACTCAGTTTTCATTTTAACTTCTCAACGGCTAGCTCATTAAGGGTGCTTATTTGCCCCCCCCGCCTCCCGCCCCTTCTAGCAGCACTAGTACATGTACTAATGCGGTGCTACTAATTGGGTGTCGTCCTTACCTCAGACTGACCACTCCTGTCCCCACCCTTCAATCCCCACCCCCACCTTAATGTTCTATTTTCTATACTGAAAGGCCATGGGCATCTAAGAAACCCCTCAGTTACTATGGTTACGAAATGCATATTCTCTAAAACACCGTCCTGTCTGAAGCATGGGCCCTTACGGCTACAGATGTGCTACCCAGGGGCTATTTTGTGAAGCCCATGTTTTCAGACAAAAATAAACTACTCCTGAAGGTTTTCTTGAGAGCTGCCCTTTAAGAGCATAGCACTGCAATCTGAGGTATCGAAGTTGGTCTTGTAGTCTTGATTATGCCAAATTTGTGATTCTTGTAGCAATGAAACCTGTTATTGCTATGAAGAAACTGGCCATGTAAACCCGCAATAAAAGAATACAGCTGATATTTAGAGTCCCTCTTTAGTGGCTGGAGTGAAGCATTTTGAGTTAGAGACAAGAAGGAGGGCCTTTATTTAATGAAAACCCAGTCACAGAGACTTCTACAGAACTGGAATATGGATTTTGGCTCGTGAGACCAGAGGAGCAGCCAGCAAAAGTTTGCCTTAGCTGATTACTGAAGAGGTGTCTTTTCAAAGTCAGGGAAACTGTGCTTTTTGGGTTTGTATTTTATCATCATACGATTTGAGCCGGGTATGGGATTGTGATAGTTAAAGACAACTGTCTTTTTATGACAGTCAGTGCTCAGTGTGATGTCATAATAATTATAAGTATAGTAGTTAATATAAAATCTAGAAAGACATTCTTCATGGACAAATAAGACAAAGGGGAATACATGTATATGTTATACCATGGTTATCACGTTCTTGAAAGATTTTACGGTGCCAGGAGCGGATATTGAAGTTCGAATAGTATGCACTAAATGAACCCAAGTTGACAGTTGAGACGAGACGACATGACAGCAAGTTGACATCAAAGAATGTAATTCGATATTAAAAAAACTATAGCATTAGAAGCTTAATAGCTACACATGATGAATCCTCCGGCCTCGTGATTCTTATCTGCCGCTAGAATCACCTAGTGCACCTCTATTTGTTATATATGCCCTTAATAAAGGAACAATGGCGGCACAGGGTTGAGCGGTTGAAAACAGGGGCTGTAGAATTTGTCAATTTTATTGGGATATATATATTGGAACCTAGTTAAACTTGACATACTACTATATTAAGGCACAAGGTACATATTCTACACAATGTCAAATGCTAGAGAGGGATCTCAGACTAGGAGAAAAGCGAAAGAAATGCTGCCGCTAGAAGCCACATTAAAAGACGTTATTGCTGCTGTCAATTCGATTGACAAACGAGTCAAGACGGTGGAGGAGTTACAACTTGATATGAAGCACAGTATCGATGGGTTTATGGACTCTATAAATACCCTGAATGACACCACCACCACCATAAATTCTACCCTAGATGGTATAAAGGAATCCTAGATACGGTATCTACCACTGTCAAGGAGACGGGGGAACCCATGACAGCTCACATGCAGAATATTCAAGCACAAACTGACCTTTTGCTAAAACACACACAGAGGTTCGAAAAAAAGCGACGAGGATGTTAAGAGGAAAATAGTCATAATCAAAGGTCTAGAAGAATCTGATAATGAAAATTTATTGGAAAAGGTCAACCAACTTCTCAGGGACGTGCGCGCAGATTTCGGCACAGAAAGTATACAAAGTTGCCGTCGCGAAGGAGCACCAAAAACAAGAAACCAAGATGGCGGTGCCCATGTGAATAACAAGAAGACCTTTCGATCGATCAAACTAGTGTTCAATAATGTCTATACAAAGGCCAAATTAATGAAGCTCCTGAAGAACCTGAAAAGCAAGTACTTATACCAACATGTATCAATAGGGGACGAGCTAGGAGAAGTAGAACAGCGCGAATTTAATGACCTACGTGCGATGCACTACTTGGCGAAAAGGTTGGGATACAACACACAGTTGAGACAGCGCAAGATCATAATAGACAAGAAGCCGTTTGAACATAATCAACTCCACCAACTACCTTACCAGGATCTAAATATGCAGAGAGCAAATGAGGCTGAAACTCCAGACGGGCTCATGTTCAAATCCCACCATCACAAGCTATCTAACCTTTACCACTGCCAGATATCCTACAGAGGAACAGAATACAACAGCTCAGAGCAGACATACCAAGTAGCCAAAGCCCAAGCATGTGGCCACAAGGACCTAGTCCTATCATTGAAAAAACTAGAAGATCCCGTTGAAGTCATGTATGAAGCTAGGAAAATCCGGCCGAAGATTGAATGGAACAAAATGGCTGCTGCAGTTATGCAAGAAATTAACAAAGAGAAATTCTCTATTGAATGTATGAGAGACTACCTAATCTCCACTGGGGATAATAATTTGTATGAAGCCAGCTTCCACCCTGTCTGGGGGGTGAAGATGCATTTTGGACAGTCGAACCAGTGTACATCAGGAAATATCAAGGGTGAAAACCTCATGGGGCAGATCTTACAGAAGATACATATACAGCTGACCAAAGAATCGGAGAAAAATGGACAAGACCCAGACGAGGAATAAAAATTTCTGACTGATAGTACTGTATCATTTATTAATATTAATTTTCTTTATATTTGTGTATACTAGTTCCATAGATGAAATGTCATATAGCCTCAAACGTTAACTGCAAAAAACTCAACGATAGTAAACATGGGTAGCCATAAGAGCTGTAAGCCCGTGGTGGGAGGGGGGTATGAAACTTTCTATTCTGTATGGCATGGGATTGCCTATTTCATACAAAAATGTATTGGTAGGAAGTTTGAATATATATACACGCTGAGATTGTGTACATGTAGAGTCGCACTTATTTACGATTCTCCAAATTTAACATGTCTTTGAAAGATAAATTTAAGAAAGGTTTCTCGGTTGTACATATGAATGCTAGGAGTGTGAGAAATAAGTTTACAAAGATCAAAGAAGAATTAAATGATAGCTTTATAGATATCATATTATTGTCTGAGACATGGTTGAACGAGATGGATTGTAGCAATTTGTATAGTTTTCCAAGATATAATCTTTTTCGCCAGGACAGAATCAGTATCTATAGAGGAGGTGGACTATGTGCATATGTACATGAGGGTCTATCGTGTTCAATTGACAAGTTCAAAAACTTAAATAGAACTAATGAAAACATAGAAATCCAATGGTTATTATCAGCCAAGGGAACTAATAAGAAATGTATTGTCTGTAATATATATAGACCACCATCAGGTAATCTTATGGAATTTTGTAATACCATGCGAGCTTTACTCCTACAAATTGAAAACTTATATGGATATGATATTTTCATTCTTGGAGACTTCAATGTAAATGTATTAACAAATACACCTGATAAGCAGCTTCTCATTGAAACCTTTGATCACTTTCATTTGGTACAGCTTGTGAACAAGGTCACAACCACATCGGGTACAAATACGTGTATAGATTTGATTTTTTCTAACTGTGATAATATTACCTCTAGTGGTCCACTGAACATACATTTATCTGACCATTTACCGGTATATGTACAGAAGTTGCACCTCTATTTGTTATATATGCCCTTAATAAAACACTGCCACAGAGGCTCCTTTACTGCAAAAACATGTATATAGATCATGGCGGGTGGTAGTATGGGGTCTGCTTGAGCTCTGCCAAACCATCTGTGCATGTTTTTATTATAGATTAGCCATTTTGAAAGTCTGGGGAACTGTTTCTCTTCAAATCTTGTAGTATAGACATTGAATGGCAGAGGAATGTTGTATTAGTTAGTGTTTCGGGAAGAGTTAGCACTAGTAAAACTCATATCAGGAAATTGTGTAGAGATTATTTAGTTAGTGGATTTCTTTTACAATCCAAATAATGCGTTTGTATTTCACGTGCTTATTTAAATCATAGTTGTTTCAAATGACATCAAAGTAATTCATAAAGTAACCTGACTTTATCCAAAACATTGCTGAGAATATTTCTGTGTAAGATTAAAGACACGCATAAGGTCCAGGAAGAGTATATGGAACAAGTAATTAATGGATAATTCATGACACTTGTGTGTTAGCAAAGGATAATTACACGCGGGTGTAGCCCGAGTGTAATTATCCTTTGCTAACACACACAAGTCATGAATTATCCATTAACTACTTATTTTATTACAAAATTAATCAATAGATAATCAATAGAATATCAATAAACTCAATAAAAAAAATCGGACCGGGACCGGGACTCGACATGCTACTGACTGCTCCATATCTTCTATGAAGGCAAAAAGGTGGACGTTCGCCGGGACCAGGACTCGTCCCGCCTACCTGTAGAAGCTGAGCACAATGCGCTAACCACTAGACCATCGGTACGTGTAAAGTTGTACCTCGGCGCCCGGCAGCCATTGGTTTGGTTTGAACGCGTCCAGCAGTCCTCTATGATTATAATGCTATTCTAACCTTGGGTATGTGAGAGTTACTATGGCATTATACATATACAGGCAAACACCCACACTTTCTCTTCAGTCCCTGTGGTGCAATGCATAGGGAGTTGGATTTGGGATCAGGAGAGTGCAGGTTCGACCCCTACCCTGGCAATGAAAACTTCGTTGGTTTTAACATGTAACATATGACATGTAAGATGACATGTAAGGTGTGCATGTTATCCATGGATAACCACACTGGGTGCCTATTATCCTTGGATAACCACACACCTTACAAAAGTCATGATGCATGCATCATGCCATGCAATATCGACAGGTATGTGCATGGGAATATCCAGGAAAAACACTCAGAATCACAGAAATTGTGTAATAAAGCCACCTAATACGATGAATCTTTACATTAAGAAATGTCATTGAAAATACATGTAGAATTCCCCATACATATGCTTTAAGTCCCCTCTGTCTGTGTGGCTTCATAGCTCGGAAGAGAATCTGTAGAAAAGCCATACAGGTACTGGTACACAGTCTCTACAGTTAGACTCACATAAGCAGCACGCTGTTGTATGATGTATAGAGGCAATAAAGGGGCAGTACAAAACATCTATGTCTATAGCAGTTGATGTTCATCCATTGTCATGTTCACATTAGCAACTCATTATATCCCAGATAGGACCAAGGTAACATCTTGTTCGTTAGCCTATGCACTAAGCACTGATGGCAAAGAGAGCATTCCTTCTTTTTCTTTCCCTCATACTGTATGTATGCCTGTTTCACATCCCTTTCATCTACCATCATTGATGCTCTGGAGGTATCCTGGCGTCATATAAGGTTGTGGGGATTAGGGGAAAGGCAGTTTAACAATGGTGTATGTGTGTATAACTGACATTGTTGCCAGGGATGGGATTACCCTTAGCAACAGTTATTATGAGACCATCGAGAAATAATCTAGGATAACCTTGCCCCTGCTATTATGACACTTTTGTTGGTAGGCCCAGGATCTATGAACGTGTTGCATGTCCCACTTCAGCTATTATAAATTCTACATTTCGTCAGCTCAGTGCAACAAGGTTGTAACTGACATTTTGACAAAATTGAGTTTTCTTCTCTTATAACATCTATTGACCCTTATCTACCTTCTGCAGAAGTATTGGATCTCTGTCTATGATATATGTGTGCCCACAGGCCCCATTGCAATAAGGCTGCATGTGCCAACTGTCTGCTATAGTAATTGTAACACTTCTTTTGCGTCTCCTTCAAAACTTGAAAAATGCAGATACAACCTTGTTGCACTGAGGCAACGATTTGCATGTTCTTCTTTGTATCTCCCAATCTGCTTTATAATATGTATACTTTGAATAAGAGTGATGACCGAAAATTGTTTCTACTTATCGTGAAAAAGCTGTTCTTATATGGAATCGCTGTGTGGTTTAAGGACATTAAGATATATTTTCTTCTTGGTGATACATTTCTTGTAAATGTGGGAACTGAACTGGTGGTCCACATAATACCTGTGAGCATGCCCCTGGCACAAGATATATGAACAAAGGCTGCTTTATGGGGAAGAATTGGAGGGAGGGCAATAATCCTTGTTTATAGAGTAATCATTACTGTGTGACATCGGCAAATAAACCCTGCTCTTAGTATCTCTCTCCTAAGATCTCTTAGAGGTCCATATGGACTGCTATTTTAGATAAAGCCTGGATAGAAAAAAAATAAGCCTGATAAGTGATTGCAGAGAACTCAGGATTTTGCTACTTGAAATATTACTTCTAAAGCTAAATATAATATATACTTCACTGTTGGTATGGCTTCTAGTCCCAAGTTTTTGGTGTTTTTTGTTGTTGTTGTAAATAACAGGAAGATGAAGCTGTACAATAGTACCTACAGGTAGACAGTGTCTATAAATATGAACAGCATTGTGTTGAGCACTTTACAGGTATAATGCAGTGGCACTAAACAGCACCTACACTCTAAGAAATAACTGTTGAAGCTCCCAGACGTGCTTATAAATCTGAACAGTGAACCATTCTCCTTACAATCCAGTGAGGCAGTATAGTACTTATGTTGAAGCCCCAGGGGGTTGTATCCAAAGCAAGGGATTATGATTATAAAGTGTAGTTCTATATGAGGTGATATATTTATTATGGCATCTACATTAGCAAGTCATTATCTCCTTGTCAGTATAGAACAGATTGATCTAGTCAGGGCCACAATGCCATGTCATAGCTTCATCAACAACTTACACCCACAGCTCTCTCATCACCCCAGGAGGGTGTTGTGAAAACGAAAAGAAAAAAGATGAAGAAACTTACTAAACTGACCACAGCTTAGGTTTGTGCTGCAAACAGTCAAACAATGTCTGTTCCACTTTATATCATTTTGAGATGTTGAATGAAAGTGATAGACAGGACATAAACAGGTGGCTATTACTAGTCTTACTTATTGCTCTCTGGCAATGCAAAGAAAGGAGAGGGTAAGAAAGCCAAGGGCTTTAGGAGGGGTGCATGCTACTACAATTCTGCCTTCTTTCGTTTTTTACAACAGCATCCTGGTTGACTTCTAGATAATTCACTCTAGAAAGTGGAGGAATTAGGAATAGAAGAGGTTTTGTGGCAATTCGCGGAGGTTTTCCATTACAAAGACAACCCTCATTTCATAATACCTTAATTTGTTTGTCTTTATATTGAATAAAGATATTCTGGCATACTAATCAGCCCATCCCGGCCAGAGAGCAGGCTTCTCTGATGCAGCCTTTGACATCACAAGAGATCAAATGCATCATGTGCTGCATTGCTTATGCAAGGAGTCTGTCGCAAAACATGTTTGTAAATGTATAAGTAAAGTTTGTACACATCATTTTATCATTTAAGATAACTCAGTGGGCCTATTTGATAATATTTATAATGAGAAATATGCAAGTAATATTAAGCTAATAGATGATGCATATCGGGGCCCTAGGGCTGTATATGCTGTATATACCCTCGCCACGGATATGCATCACCTAATAGGTTTATACCACCATTTCCTCCATTTTGTATCAATTTCTTACCTGAAATCCAAAGAATATAGCCAGGCGAAACCATTTTGTAAGTGCTAGCGACACAGCCCGTGGCCGCTCTGCGCGAAGCCATTGTTTTTGTTCCTTGCCGGGAGAGGTACCGCCGTGTTCACACTCACTTTTCGTATGGAATCCAGCCATGACACGTCTTCAAAATAAAACATACATATCCTTAGATAGTCTAGATGATCCCTCCATACGTATTATGTCCAATATATTCAAAATAAAGGAGAATCCATTGATTTTCCCAACGTACGCGAGTCTCGGTCCGGCCATTCCCACCCACCTCCTTGTCCGGCAAAAGTGTGTCAGTGGCCCGGATGTAGATATAGGTCAACTGCTCGTCGTACAAGAAAGACGCCGAAAATTTCGGACCGGTTTGGAAAATCAATGGATTCTCCTTTATTTTAAATATATTGGACATAATACGTATGGAGGGATCATCTAGACTATCTAAGGATGTGTATGTTTTAATTTGAAGACGTGTCATGGTTGGATTCCATACGAAAAGTGACTGTATACACAGCGGTACCTCTCCCGGCAAGGAACAAAAACAATGGCTTCGCACAGAGCTAACCTGGCCGCGACTCGCTTACGATAGAAAAATCATTGGATTCTCATTTATATCGAAGAAAATGGAGAAAATTAGCACGCATTCCTCGTCTATGGATCAAAAACTTCTTGGGATTTCGATATTATAACATGTCAAGGTTGGAATCAAGACGAAAACTGACTGGAAACATAGCAGGTTAGAACTTATTTACTTTCGCATTGGATTTCATCACCGTTCAGTGTGGCGCTATGGCTAAGGCCTTCGCCTACCACCACTGCGGCCGGGGTTCAAGCCTCATACGAGTTGGGACGATTTTTCACAATGGAAGATGGCCAGATTGACTTTGTATATCTGCCACACATTTCCAAAAATATTCTAAGTCCAACTTGACCTCGAAAAAGTATATACTAAAAATTTCAAAAATGCACATGGGTGGTATATGCAGAATAATGCATGGCTAAACTGCATATAAACCCACCGGAAGTCCCGAAATCGTGGTATAATCATAGATATCTATTAGCATCATTAATCTAGAGAAGGGCTTGTACTTCACTGTATCCACTGGGTTGCATGTGGTCTCTTGTGATGTCAAAGGCTGCATCAGAGAAGCCTGCTCTCTGTCCTTACAGTAACAGATGGGCTGATGAGTATGCCAGAATATTTTTATTCAATATAAAGACTAACAAATTAAGGTATCATGAAATGAGGCTTGTCTTTTCCTTTAAGGTTTTCGAACCACTGTAGTTCTGTACTTGAGTGTTCCAGTGATGATTGGTTTCAATCAAGCACTATCCACATTCCCTTTTTTTCTGTTTTTCTTACTTCAGATACATGTTATTATACACGCTCTTTTCTGGAATGTCCTTTCTTATTCTCAGTAGTCAATTGATCCTCTCATCTTTCCTTCCCCACCCCACCTGCTCCCCACACTCCTCACCCCCCACCCACATCGCCATTTCCATCTCTCCTTACCTGACCATCTCCCATCACTGACTTTGGATGTTATCCCTGCACAGCACCACCCAGTATTACTGATGCCCTGGAGGCACCCTGACATCAGATATGATTGTGGAGATAATGGGTCAGGCGGTATAACAAGGGTGTATTGTATCAAACAACCCTGACCCCTAAACTCTGGCCCTCCTATAGCGCCTTTGGTTGCAGACCCTGAAGTCATAGTCACATACATCGGCCCCTTCAGCCTGTGGCTAATACTACACTCCTTTCCTTGAGCTAGCCTCATTCTCATCAGGTTGGCTACAGTATATATCACCCTATCACTCCAAGACATCGCACTGTGTATAGGGAAAAAGCAAATCAAGTAGTCTTCCAAAAGCATGCATGAATCTAGCATACTCCAAACCTGGCCTTCCTGTAATATTTTGGGAATTAGTCATAATCTCCTTTCAGTGCGATACAGAACGATCGGAGTGTCAGCCTCACTTCATCTCCAGGGACAAGGTACATCGATTGTCATATGGTCATATTGATACAGAACAGTACTTCTTCTTCATATCACCTCATTCTCTATTCAAGGGTATTTGCAATGGGTTATCCTCTTTTCCTGGTTTCTAGATTTCTCTAATTTCGAACAGAAACATTTTTAAATTCATTTGGCCTAGGAATGTGTGGTTGGTGAGTCAGACAAGATGGGAGAATCTGAGAAGAAGCAGGTACAAGAAACTGACACCAGGGTGTCTTGATGCACTCATGGGAGGTGGTAAAAAGGGGTGGGAGGGATACAGAAAAAGCAATGTGGAATGAGATGTAACATTATCCATAGCTAGCCTAAAGCCTTTCTAAAGGCCAGGGTTACTGTTAACAAGACATACACACCTCTCAATGAAGCTAGTTCACCTGATCGCCGTGGTGGCGCATGTGTCAATTACCAGAGAGCATCGGGGCCTCAAGGTCCGCCTAGTGCATTATGATGGGCGTATTTCCGGTTTGGCTCATATCTATACAGTTTTCTGTAGGCTCTGGTTCAGGGTATCTAGAAAGTGGCACAGCATAGGGAATATGTTGAAACTTCAATTTCCTGACTTTACAACTTATAATCGAAATGACAAAAAATGTTTGGTCATCCTGAAGGATAATCTTGATAACAGTCATTGCTTCAACTTGACAGATATGGTGCCGGAGGATGTAATATTTAAAGTTTAAGTGGATAAGCCTTGTGAGGTTTTTTATTTGGCTTGAACCTAGAATTTAGAATAATTTTACACATGAACTGTGAAGGACGAAATAACTTCTAGAGAATATAGATCTTTCTCGACCCCTGGCCTTCCATCCCAAAGGGGGAGAGTCGAATAACATCAATATGTAAAACCGTTGCAATCACTCCCACATGCAAACAGGACTCTGATGCTTTGATGACATATATAAATTCATTCAGAAAGGAAGTGTTTATAAAAATGAAAACCAAATAAAACTTATCCATTGAGTATTCTCCCCCATGAAACCAAAATACTTATTGCCCATTAAATGTTGTTTGCATTCTCTATATCATGGGTATTCAACCATATTAGACACATCAGCCTCCTTGTTTATACCTGAAAGGAAAAATAAAAGCTTGAGTTGTTTGTCTGCCATTCCCAGATTCCACACAGAAGCTACTCTTAAAACAATCAGCTGTAGAGCAAAGAGCAGAAGTAAACACTGCCAGGGCGCCTCTAACCCTTAGAAGCCAGCATAATGCTTCCCGGTTCATACACCATTGTTACCATGATACTCGATTGTAATGCTGTGAGTAACTCACAAGCACTGCATTGTTGTATCATGCCAGCCCGTCAGGAGTATATTGACCCCATAAGGTCGGCAATATGGATGACTTAAGACATTGGGAGTGACTTGCCAAGGCGGTATCATTGACAAAGAAGATTAAAAGAGTGTCAAAAAACCATTCTGTCCATAAAGGTTTAAGAGCAGGTTTGTAGGCTGGGCAGCAGCTGATACACAGCAAACGGGACCTAACGAGCAGTGAGGTCTCCAAGAGGAAGGCTACAGTGACCTGAGCAGAATGAGTAAATTGGAGCAGGTCCAGGAGCAGCTCATTGTAATTAAGGTTGAGTAGAATGACACTAACTGCCTAAATGGGAAAGTTTGAAACTGCTGAGTGGTAGGTATGGTAGGGTGGTTGTTAATGGCTTAAAGTGTTTATGTTTTATTTGGATAATTGTATGACAAAAAGTACCTCAAAACTGTAGGCGGTGTTGAAGGTTTTTTTTCTTCAATAAATGGCCCTGAGATCTTCATGAGGACAAAGGCCCTGTCAAAAGGCTGTTTGTTATAGTCCCTGCACTGCACCCCCTTGATATCTAGTTTTGCTGTTATCCAGCCCCTTCCCCTCAATCGCCAACGCTCTCCTTCTTTACCCCTACCTCCCCTTTCCCCTTGCTCTCCACAGCTCCATTCCCTTCGCTCATTTTCCCTCTCAGTCCCCTTCTCATATTTTTTTATACTCATCTTATCTCAGCCTTCCCTCTCCCCCAACTCCCCCTTTTCCCTTATGGTCTCCCTTCCTCTGTACTACCAGTGCCTGAAGCCATCCCCTCAGGCTCCTTAAGACTGGGCACAGGTGTTTTCTGCTCAACTGGGACTTGTCATGCATGCAGGGGAGGCCTACAAACTGTTAGGTGGTGACGTTAACTGCTCACACGGCGCTGGAGCTGCTCAGAACGGCTCATTGTATGACAATAAGTCTTTGTAGTGTCAGAGTAATTGACACAGAGTGGGAGGCAATGAAGACATAGGGATGTGGTTATTTGTGTTTGGCGCTGGGCGTAGGTGTCTGCATGGGGTGGGGCTGGGGGTGTCTTATCATTCGGTCAGTTGATAAGAGGTTGATACCTTCCCCTGGGGCTGGCATGATGCAGGCTCCCAGCACTGCATTGCTGTATCGTGAAGATAAAAATATCAAGTTGGATGGAACAGGTCGCTTCAATCTTTTTTCTTTCGTTTTGAAATCGTCTAATTTTCAATTTTAATAATGAATACCAGGTACAGGTACAGGTGTAGTCAAAATGGGCACAATTGGGTTTTCGTGGAAGAGTAACTTAACAAGACTAGAGAGATGGAGTGAAAGGCCAGACACTGGTGTTTTTCCTGGTATGTGAAATGGATGACAGTCTGAGAGGAAACTCGTGTACAAGGTGCTGGAGCTGCATGGTTGGGGGTTTGGGAGGAACAACCAGGAGTTATAATACCGTGGTTCTACCCCCAGGTAGGTGCCAACAGGGGCCCTTTATCCTGTTACAATAAAGTGATGCCGTTTTGACTTATATGCTTCCATCCCCCCCCCCCGCCAAAGAATGCCAAGGACTTTTAAAATCACACCAAATTTGGAGAACATTTCATTGTCATACCAGTGGCATTCGTACATAGGTGAGGACATCTTTGGAAAAAAAACACTACTGCTGCATCATGATCAAAGGGAAGATGTGCAAATGGCAACTTTATAGTATGAGATTTCACCCCTCTTTCCAAACCTACCCCCCCCCCATAAATCTGAGCTACAGTGTGGTATGCAGGGGAGGATGTGTGTTGAGTAACATAGTGACATCATGATGATGCAGAGGGAGGGAAGTCTATGAGGGAAGTTGAGGAAGAGGGAATGCTGGGAGAAGGGGAGAGTATAAGAGGGGAACTGAGAGGGGAAGGGGGCAGAGGGGTTAGGAAGGGGAGCGTTGGGGATGGAGGGGGTGGGGCAGGAGGGGTCAGTCGTGGGTGCACTGTAAAAATGTTTCGTCAAAATAAAGAAGGATTCCTCTTCCCAAAGTTGGCAGAGATCCACTGTAATTTTCACAGAGATTCCTTTCACCATCGCACTGCCACCTTGGGTTTCGTGTAGAATCTACAGTGGCACCATGCTTTAAAATTATGCTGGTTCACTGTTCAGTTTTACAATGATCCCTGGTATATTCAACAGTTACTTTTTACAGTGTGTGAGTGAGGGTGTGAGGAGGGATTGTGGGTATGAGAGCTGTTTCAGGGTGTGAAGTGTAACTGATGGGTGAATAATACCCTGGATGTAGGCCCCGTCACGCCCATTCTCACACTGATTAATCAGCTACATGAGGTGTCTGCAACCATCACGGTCATCAAACATACAATTGCCTATTGCTAAAGGCGATAACCAAGATCTAGCACAGTAGAAATGATTGGCGCCGGCGGACAGAACATTAGCAACTGGTGAATCCACATTGATTGATCACATATGAACGTTGACCTGTCTTTTTAAGGCCCACTTGGATATTTAGATACAGGAATATCCCAGCAGACATAGGCCTAAATAATGAAAGAAAGATAATATTTAAAGAGTTTTTTTTTTGTGTCTAATTTCAACCTCTTTAATTTAGTTATATGAACTCTTCTATTTTACCTGACGCTGAGTGGGAAAAAAACTAGGATGATACAAGGAAGGGTCACTACCATTGTCGATTCTGCAAAAGGTTAAAGGTATTGTGACAGGCATAAACCTATAGAGTTGTTATGCATGAGTGAATAGACTTGTCCTTTGTGGTGTTTAAACATGTGATAGGCCATATGATATTGCACCAGGATACTGTTAATGTCAGATAATAACATGACAATACACCATTATATTCTTATTTCATGACAGTTTTTGCAGAAATGGCACAGCAAAGCACTGACTCACCAGCGACTGCACTTCCGCTTCTTGATTGCCGTATATTACCTCCGGCGCCGGAGAGGTTTAACGGCACGCGACATGGGGATAAAGACGTCATAGCTCCGTGACGTAACGTCGCGCCACCTGTCGTGAAATTGTGCAGTTACATGGTGGGAATTAGTCGCATTATTAGCAGAGATTGGTATTGGAGACATGGGGTTAACCATGTCGTCTAGGTCTTTAACCCTTTAAGGACCACATATGGGTTACACTTTCCAATGCTGCATACAAGCCTCTGTATGATTTATTTCTGTAAATATTGCCTACATTATAATGGTGTCATAATTGTGAAAAGGGAAAAAGACAGGGACAACTGTATTTCCCTCATAGCTGAGATCAAATCCCATTCTATTGAATCAAGTGTTGTGTGACATGAATGGAAATATTATAATTATAGCTATACTAATTGTGTACGGCCCTTCTTCATAACCATGCTCTTGTTATATTTTCAGGCTTTATAGTCAGTAGACTAAAGTGATGGAAAAACCACCTTCTTACAAAAACGAGACCCTCGTTAGCCCCTCATTAGTTTTAGAAAGTGCTCTGACTAAGATGACGTTGATGACGTTACAAGACGTCACAGTAGGTGGATTTGCTGTATAGTGCAATCCTTCCACCAAGGTGCAGAGATGTATGACTGTTTGCAAACTCCTTAAAAGGCATTTTCCTACAGTTAAGGCCTCTGAAATGGTTGAGGCACTGTCTGCCAAGTTTCTACTCACAGGCGTTGCCTGGGCCAAAGCAAACTTTTTATGTGCTCCTCACCCCTGGTACTGAAAGTGTCTCTGCCCATAGACTGGCCACGGTCTGCACGTTAGTGGTTAGTGGCAACTGCAGAACTCATCTTTTACTCTTTGAGGAACACATATTACTGCAAAATGCTGATTTTCGCCATGATGCAATATGGATTATTTGATCATGAAAGAAAGGTAAGCAGTATACCACATTTTGCCCAAAACAATTTAAGAAAGAAAAACAGCTCCTGTGCAAGGTTCAGACCCTATAACAAAAAAAAAGATATAAAGCTGTGATTATTGCAGCTAGCAAAATATCAGTCAACAACCTGGATCCTAATCCCATCAAGCCTCAAGTAAAATGATCAAGTCTACTTTGATGTTAGGAAGTACCCTAGTGACACTAAGCTATTTGCATCTATCCAAACCACCATTACACTAGGTAATCCCCATGAATAAGCCACAGGGCGAAATAACCCTTTAGAGGCCGTTTGATGCCTCGATCTAATGTAAATTTGTCATCTTGATGCATCAATGCAGTGCTGCCAGGTGTATCAGCCCAATACACCAGCTAGCATTGTTGCAGCCGTGGTAGCTATAGTCCACGGCTACATTCATGCATTATGGTGTCAAACAGGCATAGTGCATTAGTGGACTATGCATCAAATGGGCATAGTGCTTTTGTGGACTATGAATCAAATGGTCACAGTTCATTAGCGGACTATATGTGCCATATGGGCATATATAGTGCATTAGTTAGTGTACTATACGTCAAATGGACATAGCACATTAGTGCCATATGTGGCCCCAAAATGGGTTATAAACGACGTCACGTCATACCGGAAGTGTGACGCCTATGTGGACACTGCTCGGTAGGGGGCGGCACCAGAGGGCGGGCTGATGACATCCTGTACGACCAGCCATATCGTTATTCTCCATGACCCAAGTCTCCTAACTTCTAATCTATCCGATACCCTATGTGACGCTTCTCTTATTTATGCCCAAACTTTCTCCTAAGTTAGGGTAATATAAATTCCATTAGTGCAATATAAATTCCCCTAAACACCACTCTGTTATTGCCTTTTTTTATACTTGATTTATTCAAATGAATTTTCTCATTAGAAACAGAGCAAATGATCATGATGTGGTATGTATACCAGTGTGTTATATTAGTCTGCAGTATAATACTAGCTATCTTATCATTTTTATCATAATTATACAACTGTGAGGCCATAAGGCTGCGTCAAAATATGATAATGAGAGGCAGTGAGAGAGAGGCTGAGAGAGAGACAGAAGATATAGATAGAGACAAACAGGAAGAGAGCCAGAGGCAGAAAGACAGAGAAGAGAGAATGGGGAATGAGGGCAGAGAAAGAGGGGAGGCAGGGTAGGGAGGAATACAGTGAATTGGTCAAGGGAGGCATGCAGGGAAGTTAGAAATGATGCGGAAAGGGAGGCAGGGAAAAGGGCAAAGAAACGAGGATCATACAACCAGAGATAAGTATTCGCCATGATAGCAAGGATGGTATAGGTTCCCTAGGATGTGTTACTTCATAGAGTCCTATAGCACAGACCCCCCTCCCCCCTCAATCTACATATCCCAATGTCTTCCTATCTCTCAACCTGACAACTACTCTGACTGTGCATGGTTCTGCCTATCCCACATACTGCCTATCCCTTAGTCTACCTGTCACTCATAATACCTCTCTCTTGGAATCTAGAGTTTAATCAGGTTTCTCTCAAAAGGCTTAAAGGATCAAAGTTTACCTCTTACCTTTGTACCTAACTTTCTCTGTACATGACATTAGTCTACCTATCCTCAATCTGCCTATCATTCATTTTACCTATCCCTCATGGTGACTATCCCCCAACTCTGCATATCCCTCATGTTTGACTTCTGTCATATTACCTAGTATCCATGTTTCCTTTGAATAATGCTCACCTTAGAATGTACTGTCTGTGCCCATCTCTTAAACTAACTATCCCCATTGTTGCCCATCCTTTTGAATACCTATCCCTCATGCTCACTTTGTAGCTTTCCTGGCCATCACAACCAATCGTCATTATGATGACCAAATCCAAGTCAACCTATCCCATAAGGTATCAATCCCACAGTCTACCTCAACCATACATCTCCTTTCATCCATACTACATATCCTTCAGTTTACCTATCCTTCATTTATTTATTTATTTATCTAAACCAGTTTTCAACATTTCTTTTTCAAAGTTTTCATCGGAAAGAAAAAAAAACGTTTGTAAAAACATTTTTATGTTACATTAATTTTACCTAAAATAAAAACTTTTTATAATATGTCATGAAAATGTAGGCAGTATGTTGCATAGGCAGAGCGATGCACAGGCACAGTCCTTGTTAGATTGAGAGATAGGCAGACATTTGGATATGTAGATTGGGTTTGAACTTTGGTTTATGTGTTGTATCTATGTAGAGTTCCAATAATTTTCAATATTATCTGAGAATCAAGACCATAAATTTTGGATTCGTCAGAATCTTTTGGTTTAGTTGGTTCCTTCTTATCACCTGGTATCAACCTGATAAAGTCTTAAACTTTACCTGATACAGCTCCATAAACCACCTCATCCTCTACAGGAATCAAAACTGAACACACCAGGCAGCCTTCTTTTAAGGGGGGGGGGGGTAGAGGGGGTGGGCTGTTACACTCTTCCCATAGGCTATGCTCTCAGAAACACATTCTAGGGAACCTATACCATCCTTGATGATAGAGTATAGGGAGTTATAGACCGAGAGAGGACAGACGTGAAGTCGAAGGCTGGATATGTGACATAATTGTATAATTAGTCAAACCAAATCTAGTAAGAGAGACAGTAAAATCACCAAACTATCCTGTGCCCTCAACCCTACATGTACCCACCGCTAGGGGCGCCACTGTCTACCATCTACCCAAACAACCCTTCCATTGGTCGGTAACCATAGCAACCGTCTCATCCTGGCGGCAGTCCTGGAACTAATGGTGACAAAGGCTGGACAACCGGAAGTTCCACTTTCGTTTCCAGTCGTGATGTGAATATATTGATGCCCCTTGAAGCCCAGTGTGCCACCCCGGTCCCCTCTCCCTGCCGCCCTCAGGACTCGTTTTCCTGTCCTAGTAAAGACATTTTGACAGGATGGATATAGACGTTCTTACACCGTCTGGCATGGGACATACGCCAGGCCGCCCAGCTTATCAAAAGGCTGTCATGTCTCACACGGCCTATGGTGGAAGGGTAATCGGTCCTACTAGTGGTTTACAGCACAAAGATAAGGGCTCTTACACCATGGGAACTTCAGAGGAAGTGGAGAAGCCTGGAGTGTTGGTGGAATACTGATTTGCCGTCCCTCCTTCATCTCTTTGTGCCATATTGCAATCATAATCCAAGGTCTATATCTCCCAAAGCTTCATAGTCATGTGTCTTCATGATGTACCATACAACATCATTGTCTAGCCTAGCGGTGCATCATACCGAGCCTTGGGGAATCCCTGAAGGGTCAGCATCACACTAATAGAGAATGCAATAATTATTCCAATTGTATGAAACACCAGTGTCCCTGTGTTACTCCGAAGAGGGCGCCCTCCAAATCGCTAGGCATATTTTGTGGTTAGTACCAGCCTGCTTAGTCACAATTCTTTTTCAAAGACACCTGAACCACGGAGCCAAACCGATCAAGGGGACAGAGTGTTACACACCCGAGTTGCTTTCATGCACCCTGAAAACCAACAAAAATCTCATGAAAGCAATATGGCGCCATGTCAATCAACCAAAACAAGACAACAACAACAACAACAACAACAACAACAACAACAACAACAACAAGTTGGAATTTGAAACCTTTCCATTTCATCCTGCTTCCTCTTCTTTTACCTTTTCCCCCACCTTTTCTTTTTGGAGGGGTGTACGCTATAATTCTTAATGAAATGTAACTTTCAAGTTGAATCTCGATCTATTACAAATCACAGTATATGTGCTATACATTGCTTCATGCTCTTGCCTTAAGCTAAATAACACATCCTCAAACACAGAGGATGTGTTATTTAGCTTAAGGCTTGATAGAAGTTTAAAGCGTTTAGCACTTGGCTAATGTTAGTGTTACAGATGGTGTTAGTCTGTAGTTGGTTTGCCCTGTGCCTCTGTGGCTCTGATGACTTTTTCTGTCTCCAATCCTTAGAGTGTTGCATGAAGCATTAATACATTACGTCCATGATGCATGAATGCAGCCCTGGTGATCTTGGCTTACTAACAAGGTAGGCATGAATGCATCATGCGAACACTACATGTTTGATACCCACCCACATGGTCAGCATGATGTATGATGCAGCTCTCGGGACTAGACTCGCCAGTGCTGCATTCATGCACCACGAGGACAGATGGGTATGGTGTATCGCAGAACGGTGCAGCCTTTAAGGCCCATGAATACATTAATGTACATGCTCATTGGTCATCATGATGCATGAATGCAGCCCTGGTGAGTAACTCGCCAGGGCTACATTCACACATCATGCCGACCCTGTTGGACTGGTTCACTCCTGGAGGGTCGGCATGATGCTCCAATGAAGTGCTGGGGAGCATACTTGCCAGCATTTCATTGGTGCATCATGAATACTAATGGGCATGATGCACTCCTGCATCACCGGTCCTTAAAGGGTGGCTAGGGTAAAGCATACAGTGTATGCTGCAGGTGAGCTGCTCCGAGTAACTCAAGCCGGCGTCTGTCACGAGCTGCTCGCACACTGCTCACTATGATACGCCAGTTACGTCAAAGAAATAGGATATTACTGTTTGCTGCTCTAGTTTATAATGTTCAATGGCAATTGGTATTTTTTGTCTTTGAATGGAGGAACGTGTGCACATAAGACCCCGGCTGAATTAGCTGAACACATTCCGCCTTGAATGCTGACACTTGTAGATAGGCCTACAATTATTAATTAGGGGAAAGGCCGTATGTGAGATATCTACCTGAGATCAGTAACAAATTCCTCTGATAGGTCGGTAGATCAATCTGTTCAGTTCAGATAATGAAAAAAGTAGAGGCTGACATATATGTTTAAACCTGTCATTTTAATAGAGCTGTTCACAAAAGCAAGGCTCTTTTTTTCAATCGGATCAACCATCGATATAATATAGACCAAACGTAATGCTACCAGTGCCAATTCGTGTATGTACATGGTAACTACTGACCCATTCCGAGCCACTTTGTGACTTTGGCATTGACCTCACGTAAGTACAGCCTGGAGGTTATTTATTAACAAACTAAGATTTCACCCTTCATGCCGTAGCAACATCTTCATAGGAATAGCATTGATATATGACGTCGTAGGCTTGTGTGCCCTTAATAAAGTATCTTAAGAAATCAGCCCCTGGTAATGGGCAAAACATGTAATGACCACCTGGGATGAAAACAAAACCAATATCAATATTTAAGGCACATCCTAAAAGTATTATTGGCTGTGGCTCCTTCAGACATAACCCAGGGACTGCCTTGTATGATTGGCCAGACCTGGTACCCTGCACCAGGAATACACCTTATTATGGAGGAACTTGAGAGGAGGCCCGGCAGGCATAAGGGCTGCCTCATGTCTGACCACATGTCAGTATGTCAGTAGTATGTGAAACTGACACTTATAACCAGGTAACTATGCATAGACACTGACAGGATGGTCTCTCCCCCACATACCCTATCTCTATTAGGTCTTTATCTTTCTGTCTTATGTACATATATACGATCATGTTATTCTCTCCATACGTTATCGCTCCCCTTCTTTTCCATACCTTCTTGGAGGTCTGTACAATCCACTCTGTCTAATTCTACCTATTATTCTTTCTCTGTTCCTGTCTCTTTTCTCTGTCTCTGAATCTGTCTGTCTGTCTCTGTCTGTCTCTGCCTCTCTGTCTGTCTGTCTGTCTCTCTCTCTCTGTCCTCTCTCTCTCTTTATCTCTCTGTCTCCCTCCCTCCCTACCTCTCTCTCCATTTTGTACAATTTATTTCTAAATCTCCCATGAACCTTATGCCCACCAGCTCCCATTGCATCCCTTTGAAACCCCAGGTCATCCTACGTAGCTCTCCAGAACTACTCTTTTTGGATACCATGCAATCGCCATTCATTCTCATGATCCAGCGAGGACCATCGACTTACCGCCAATAATTCATTGGTGTATTACTATCATCTAGAAACTTCTGAAAATATGAACGACTTTACAAGCATGCACCACATAGAAACACCATGCCAACAGAATACTTTTAAGTATATACGGCATTTAAAGGTCTAGAGTAAAGAACTTCATCACCCCCACTACCCCAACTCCACAAGGCAATTTCTGACTACCCAATTGCTGCCTGTACCCATGTAGCAAGCCCGCTCGGGGCCAAATTGGTTTTACCCGGGATAAGGTGGTTCAAAGCGGGCAGTATTCAGTACATGGGTTTTAGGTTCGGCAGATGCTGGGTTTCCAGTCAGGGCCACACAGGGCAGCCCAAATCGGGCAAACCCACTTGAGCCCATTGGGCTCCCAACGGGTTTTGTCCTCAGCATACGGTCTGGGCCACATTGGGCCGCCCGATTTGGGCACTGGTCAGGTTTAAAATGGGCAACCACATTGGGCCCAGGATGGTTTCAAAATGGGCATCCCAAGATGGGTACTTAGCTGCATAAAGTCTTCCCAGTCTGGGGTGAGAGTGGGTTTGGACAGGGCAGCCTCATCTTCTGAACTGTTCTAAACTCTGTGATGAGTGTTCCCCCTCCCTCTCTCTTTTTTGTTCGTCCCTCCCCTATTTATCCCCTACCCCTTCCATCTCCTCCTCATTCCACTCAACCTGCCCTGCCCTTTCCCCCTCTCACCCCGCTCTGCCCTGCCCTTCTGTCACCCTGCCCTCCCTGGGCCTCCCTATTCCATTTAAAAGGGTCTATTTCTCCTCTTTTCTATCCCCTCAGGACGTGTGTGGTGCACATATGCGCAGGCACTGACACATTCCTCTGTGAATTTGTGTAATGAGGATCTCACCATGAATATGACCTTAGCTGTCAAAATGGTGTTAAACATCTATTACTCACTCACTCTCACTCCCAGCCCTCACCCTGCCTTGCCCTGCCCTGCTCTCACCCTGCCCTGCCCTGCTCTCGCCCTGCCCTGCCCTGCTCTTGCCCTGCCCTGCCCTACTCTCATCCTGCCCTGCCCTCCTCTCACCCTGCCCTGCCCTGCTCTCACCCTTGCCCTGCCCTGCTCTCACCCTGCCCTGACCTGCTCTCGCCCTGCCATGCCCAGCTCTCACCCTGCCATGCCCTACTCTCACCCTGCACTGCCCTGGCATCTCCTTCGCTCACATGCCCTGCCCTGCTCTCACCCTGCCCTGCCCTGCTCTTACCCTGCCCTGCTCTCACCCTGCCCTGCCCTCTCACCCTGCCCTGTCCTACTCTCACCCTGCACTGCCCTGGCATCTCCTTTGCTCACATGCCCTGCCCTGCTCTCACCCTGCCCTGCCCTGCCCTCATCTCACCTTGCCTTGCCCTCTTCTCACCCTGCCCTGCCTTCCTCTCACCCTGCCCTGCCCTCCCCCCTCCCTTCCCTCCACCACTGCTGTAGGACACTTTCCCTATACCATTAATACACAGGTAGGTTCATAGTAGGGATCCAGATATTTCATGTAATAGGCAACACTGACTAGTCCTGGAAAGAACAGCTTCATGTCTTTCTTTGTACTAGTAGGCTTGCAAGGTGTATTTGTGGTGTGGGGGCAAACAGGTCCCACACTTGGCCAGGTATAAGAGGACTATATATAGAGGCAATTGAGAAACCCAAAATATCCCCTGCCCCTGTAGGCCAGTCCATGGCAGACTCACTACAAAGTGGTTTCACAGCACTCCAGGCAGAATTCTACTACCCATACCAAACTTATTTCTTTTAGACATAGGACAACTGGAATAGACTACTAAATCAGATATGAAGTAATAATGTGCAGACTTTCTTATAGTCTGGAAATACTTAGATGTTTCTAGTCAAAAGTGCAAATCAAGGTCATCTGAGTAGTAGTGGAATGGCAACACCATTTCTATTGTACTGAACTTGGAACAAGAGCAGATATGCAGAGGTACAGTCATTATGAACTTGAAGGCTCTCTTCTCTACTCCTACATAGGGAATTAGTAGGGGAAGATTGAGGCCAGAATGTCACTTTAATGAATCAAAGTGCCTTGTGTTGGCTGAATGAGTTTGATTCAAATGAATGGTACTGCTCTGCCTTTCCACTTGGGTAGATATTGCATTTACTGCTTTGGTGATGGGGGGGGGGGTTAGATTAGCTCAAGGATTTGTTGCTTATTGACCTTTAAAAAAAGAAAAGATTTTGGATAAATTTCTCAAAAAGAATTTTTAACATGTCACCACTAATTTTTCATCAAATCGGGCAGCCCACTTTAGGCCACACCAAAAACACATGTTAAACTCACTTTCAGCCCAAATCGGTGAGCCCAATTTCAAACAGATCTGTGCCCGAATCGGTTAGCCCAGTGTGGCCCAGACCCTTTGCTGAGGACAAAACCCATCGGGCGCCCACTGTGTTAACCCAGTGTGGCCCCCATCAGGAGCCCGCTCTGGCCCAGACTCGGGCCACACCATTTTTGCTACCTGGGTTATAGTGCCTGAGTCCAGCCATGCCTCTCTAATACCAATGTCCTGCCCCCAGCCTTCCACACGAACTGACCACTCGGTAGCCTTTCTAACCACCCTCAACCCCTCACCCATCTCACCTCACCTACCCCAATGACCCCGACCCTAACTCCTCCAGGCTTCTTACATGAACTGTGTTATATTAGCCTACTGCCGGCCAAAGGACGTGTGTTAGGGGAGGGGGGATTGCGAGGGGGTGGACATGTGCTCTGCTGAAAGGAATGTAACAAGGATGATGAGGTAGGAGTGATGCCCTAGGGCATCCTGTATCCCTTAACCTTTACATACGCTAACTAACACTACGACTTCTGCATGTGGAGTTTATTTCCAAAATGTCTCTAATAGTCGAAAGCTATGTTATCAACCTCTCATTTCATATATTACGTAGTTGATAGATATTCAAAGAACTCCAAAGTCTAAGCTGATTTCAATGGGGATAAAGATTTCCTTGAATCTGAGAAATCTCAAGGAGGCCAAAAGATTAACACGATTGTGTTGTAATACTATATATAGGGCCTACCCTATCAATGCAACGCTATGCTTGCATTTCCCAAGCAGTTAGTTCCAGGATATTCAAACCGTAAACCGTTTAATCAAAAATAGCCTGTAAGCTTCATGTTCATTTTGAATCAAGAGTCAGCAATACAACGCCCATGGATCTGTGCATCATTCAAACAACTTGGAGTGTGTATCCTTATAGTTGGCATATATGAAAATGATAAAGGACAAAGGTATACATACCAGTGAAGCACCGTACTGCCTTTAAAGTGTTAGCATAACCCGTCCTTTGGGATGGAAGCAATTTATAAGGCTTTCCCCTTTATAAACCTGATATAGCTGGTAATGTGGTTTATGGTGCGGAGGTGAGCAGAAAACACGGTCTGGAGGACCAAGGCCTCCAGTGGGTAAGGCATGGAGAGTGGTTGGTGCAAGCGTGAACAATATTACATAGGTATACAGGGGATGTTTATGTCTATAGCAAAAATATCATTCATTGCAGAATACAAATTAATCATCTAGCATGGTGGACAAGAAGTTGAAAAAGGGTACAAAAACTAAATGAAGTGCACACTGCAGTTTAGATCTACTTGGTGCTCTGGATAAGAGATATTACATGAAGGACCTCATTGGTTCTTGATACCAGGATAAGGACAGGACAGACAGAAAGAAAGAGAGAGAGAGAGAGAGAGGGAGAGAGAGAGAGAGAGAGAGAGAGAGAGAGAGAGAGAGAGAGAGAGTCAGACAGACAGAGACAGCCAGACAGAAACAGACAGCCAGGGACAGAGACAGAGAGGGACAGACAGAGAGACAGAGCCCAGGGACAGAGAGAGAGGTATGTAGTGAGGTAGGGTGAGAAAGAAGCAGACAGAAGGATACAGGACGGATAGACAGGTGATTAATGCAGGGAGAAAGGGTAGAATAAATAACCACATTAATCTAGTGCAAGCTGTTAGCTTTTGGTGTGGAGGCTTCCACAGTATATGAACATGATTGGTGGGGTACTGGAGTACGGCAATGTAAGAGCCTGGAGTAAGTGGTGTGGGCAGGTTACAGGTTCACACTCCAGGGTGGCACTCCTTAGATTGGTTCTCCCGCACCTCCTCCAGGACTCCACTTTTTCTGGATTTACACCTTATAGACTATGCTCGATAGGGGACTCCTTGAATGTGTACCAATATTAGGTAGCATGATGAAATGTTTCTAAGATATAAGGCTTTTTATTCATTTTCACTTGGGATTCAACATATTTTGTGATGATCTCACGGTGATAAAAAGAAAATACAAAAGAAAGAGAAAAAACAACAGAAAAGAACAGGCAATCAGTAGAAAAGGGGTGATTTAGAGTCATCCTGATTCCCCAACACCAATTGATATATGTGATAAAATATGTGTCGTATCTGCTTTTATTTGTAAGTGCCCGGGTGTCCATTGATCTCAACTTGACTTTACCCCAGCCAATTATAGAATAGACAGCTGATATGTAGACGTTATTATTAGATATCAATTTAAAGTCCAGTTCTTGCAGTCAATACCGACAGTTACAGTCCATACTGATTTTAAGACGAGACACAGTAAAGCAGAATATGATTGTGACATTTATTGAAACCACATCCCAAAACCATGCCACACATCTTTCCTTGGCCAAAGCCCAGACAGCTATAGCACCAAGGGCAGTGACATCTGCAGAATCTGTGACTTTTGTTGGGAGTCTGAGCCATGCCCCATCCCCCACTGCCACCTTCCTCCTCTGTTTACCTTACCCCCCACCCAAAGTCAACTATTAGCCCTATTTGACCAAGCTGGTCGTGCACGGACCTCAGCCTTGGTTGGCAAGGTAGGGGTTATATTACCCACGCAATATACCAGGTGGGGCAACCCAATACGACAGGGGGGGGCCCATTGGTACACTGGTCAGGTGGTTGGCCACAATGGTCAAGGATCTAGGGTTTAGTTCCCTGATTCTCATAGTAAACAGCTTTGGGAAAGGTGGTTCATTTTGGAATGGGTGAAATAGAATGCAAGTGAAATAGAAGTCATAATTCTTAGTTTTCAATTATGACCATCCAATGACACCTAACCATTCTGTGTTTAAGTTTATGTGTAGTTTAATGTACATATCAGTGAATGGGAAGCATACTTTATATATAGGTCAATTGCACCGAGCTGGGATCACACTGATATTTCTCCGTGGGAAGGGTGTTAAGGCAAATGACCATTAAATATATTGCAGTTCTCTGATTTTCATTGGACCATGCTGTTCATTTGCGTTCTTGTGCACCCTACTTTTACCCATCTATGATTAATATTTAATGCAGCAGCCTTAAATGTAGGGGTATTTTGGGAGGTTTGTGGGCAGTATATTATCATTTTCCTCACTCAGTAGTCGATGTTAAACATAATACACATGGTAGATGAGCCACCTTTCTATTTCTCAATGGACAATGATGTGTAGCATTACATAAAGTCACTGCATCAAATTTTCTTCTTATCTTTTAGAAGTCATTGGTAATTATCTTGTGGTGTAGGGAATGTGGAAGCGTACGTGCCACACCTTTTATTGTAATATGATAGAATAGAAACACCATATAGAAAAGATTAATCAGGTTGAAAAGAATATCTCATGTGTCTATTTTAGGGTAGAAAATAGACGAAATCCAGGTATATTCTGATCAGTATGAATTAAAGAGAGTTTGTAGTAGTTTTGGAGGAACCATACATGCCACACATTCCACATCCTCATACATTTAATATTGCATGGTACAAACATGTATTGTTCTCAAACTATTCCACAAACATAAAGTATTGATAATTGAAATTAGGACAAAAGTCATACCAGCCACTTGTGATATAAGACACCTAGATGTGACATGGAACCGTACGTGCCACAAAAATCATTATGTCTCTAAAATCCTGAATTAAAGATGAAATATCAATTACAGGTGACTAGTGTAAAAGGACAAGGGCTAGTATCATGAATCATGGATTAAGTATCAATTTGGCCTATTAAAGATGGGAGAAGTCTGCTCCTAAAACTGGGGCTATTTTCACCCAATTCCCATAGGAATTAATGCGAAATAATTGATTTGAAGTTGAAAATGGCAATTATCCATATTAGTGTTCCCAATTTTCAGGCTAGGCTCCTCCACATAATAGTTTTCTGCACACACATTTCCAAAACTCTCCAAACATCTTTATTTTTTCGATGAATTCTAACCCTGTGACCCCAACTCAGTGCAACTGACCATATACTTTGTATGTATCTAAATAACATTCACTCAGGCAGTAAAAACAGCACGCATTCTCCTAAACTACCCTTATGGTTCTAACCTTTCAGCCTTTTTGTGAGCAGTTGATACCCCCTGTTGGGGTGTGACATGCCCTCTACACGGCTACCACTACTGTAATTGTCTATATCAATTCTAGGCACGTCGGAAATTACACACTGTTCACTGGTGTCTGGCATGCTCTCTGTGTGTACATTAGAAACTGACTGGTACCGGCCGGAAGCTAATGGAAATAGTTTGTCGCTGAGTGAATGTGTTAAATATTTGATGGAGAGAAAGCGCTCCTGCATTTTCTCTGTATTTTTGAGATATTAATGGTGTGCCTGTTCAAATAGAGAACATAGAACTGCTGTCAATTTGTAATACTTTATAAGGTACAAAGATAAAGGTTGCCATCTTGTTTGATGTCTGTGTTGACTGTAGTTTTAGTATACCAATCTAATGTGCGTTTTAAAGTCACTGCCATCTGGTGGCTACCTCCAAAACTAACAGAGTCAACACGTGACTACTTGCACGACGTTTGATTGGCTCATCAGTATGCGGCGCATGCTCAGTGGTTCAATGTGGCGCCTCCTTTCGGCCACCACCCTAAACCACCAGCAGGGCCTCGGGCTGGCACCACTTAGCACCACCCACCTCTGCCACCACTACCACCATGTAGCATGGGGTATATAGACTACAAAACAGCAGTAGTAGCATCGTGGTTTGCCCATCTAGCATTTACATGGTACTTTTATGTACCATGCCTTTTTGCCTTCTTGGCGTCCTTAGAGCAAAATTATATGTCCCGGTTCATGCACCCTGAATTAAAGCAGCAACCATTAAATCTCTAGACTCATGACACTCGATGTTGTGTAAATGTGCTTCAGTGACCTTCCACTTGTGAGTTCCCCTTGTCAGGAATTTCCAATAATTGTCATGATGGCCCACTTAAGATTCTAACTGAAAATACCTGTAACTGCATATATATCATATATATAGCATCACCACTGTTACAGGTTGTCGCAGCAGCAGATCGCACTGAAATATTTTGCTCGAAGTTGTAAGCATTTTCATTCCTGTTCTAGTTAAACAACACATGAATCATGCTACCTCTTATATTTCTGTACATAGATTTTGAATCATGAACCATAAGAAAGATATTTCAGCTGTGCAATTATCTTGGGCATTATGTTTGATCAAAAGGGTTAGACACCGTTTGAACAGGCCCTCACAACATATTCTACCCCTCAGCACATGCTTGCACCATGTGTAGGGCTCCCTCCAAAGTAGTAGGTGTTGGGTCTAGTTGGTGGCCAGACAAGCTGGTAGACCATCCTGTGAGGACTGCTGTTTGATCCCTTCACCTCCTGCTGGCCAATAGTCCCTCCTGGTTGGGGTCCCGACCAGCCTCTTCATGCCTTATTTATGGGCTCTAAATCTTTAAGGAGCACCTGATGCTTCTAGGCCTATGTACCCCGATCATCATATTATGCACTGATGCAATGCAGGTGTAGAGGTACACTTTACTAAACCATAGGAGTTGGGTACCGTCTGACGTGGCGGGTGAGTCGAGTCGTCGGACGTTCCTCAGGTTCCGGATAGGTGGCAGCACCGATCCGGGTCTGTGGGGACATCTGACGACGAACACCTGGGTCCGTATATAAAGCCCAGGGCTCAGCCGCTACGTCAGAGGCCCTTCTGGCCTCCACACTATGTAAACCACTGTCTTTTAATATTAGCTGCCTCTTTGATATCATCCGGCAGCCGTGAGTGTGCATTAAGTAATAAACCTAACCGTTGGCATACACTTGGAATACTGTCTTACTCTTTCTTTCCGAATCGTAAGACCCGAACCCCCCAGGTCCGTAAGGCCACTAACCCTTACACTGGTGCCGTGACCAGTTAATTCTGGTGTATAGCCCGGACGTTATAACGTCCGAACGGCTAGTACATGGGTTAGACACCCTTAGGGAAGCTAACCCAGCAGGGCAATCACTTGCCCAAGAGAATGGAAATGGATCGCTAATGCTCCAAGCCCATTCGGACTCACAAGATGCAGAATCAGCATCTTGGAGAGATCCCGGACCCCACTATAATGATAGTGAGGAGAATCTGCCAGACTCTGTACGACGTGAACAGTCCATACAGAGACATAGTAACTTAATAGGCCAGCAATCAATTGTTGACGAATTATGTAATTCGATGTTCGAAGTTGGTGGTAGTACTAACCCAGAACATCCGGCACCAATGCGAAAAAGGGTAACATTCGGAGAACTACCTTATAGGTTACCCAGGCCCGAATTACCAATATTAGATTATAGCGCTATAGATGGCGACTTAACCTATGCGGTACCGGAAGGTGAAGAATTAAAACGACCGGATGTCCTGTTGTTGACTGAAACTTATGTAACTTTGAACGAGAATTTAAATACCTTGGTCAAAGCTAAGGATGAAGTATTGCATGAAAAACTTCAGATGGAAGAGGACCTAACTGGCATGCGAAAGGAATTCGAAGCCAGAAGGAGCGAGTACATGAAAGAACTCGAGAATGAAGAACTAAAACTTCAATCTATGAGAGAATCATTCAATAAAGAATATGATAATAGGCACATTCGTATCCAAACATACATAGATACGAACGAGCAACTAAACCTTGATAAGACAAAATTCGAATCCGAAATTCGCCATTATCAGGATGAGTTGGATAAATTGAAACTTCAGTGCAGTAAACAAGCTGAAGACAATGAAACCATCCGGGTAGGCATCATAGCTTACAACAAACAACTGGAGGAGGATAGACAGAAACTCACAAATGAGCTTCAGGAATTGCAGGCCACTGCAATAACCCTAGATAAATATGTAGAAGCAGCCCAGTTAACTATAGGTAATATAGACCCAACTGTGGTATCTACAATGTTGGGAAAGACATCTAAAGATGCAACCCCAATTAGATACAGCCCATTCGTTGATGATGGGGCTGACAAGAATGTGGTATCCGGAATCTATAAGAAACCGGATAATGCTGCAGTAAATGGAGCCGCATCTAAACCAGTAATTCCAATGCTGGATACGATAGGTCCGGCACCACCTATACCAGATTTGAGTCACAAAATCAAAGCGACTCACGATGGTGCTACAGGGAATAATAATAATTCACCCGTGGCACAACCAAGAGCACCCGGACCAATGAGGCATATGTTGACACCACCTTCATATTTCCCCCAACCCGGCCACAGTACACCAGCAGTACCAAGATTACCGAATCCACCCGCAGGTTCTGGTAATGGTCCTACTGATGGACGTTTTCCGAGACCAAATCCGCCACGAAACAATATTAATGGCGGTACGTATCAACCGAGAACATCGTCCTATGGATATAGAAATAATTATAATCCATCGGGAAGTGGCAATTATCAGAATGGTAATAGCTATAACCAGGGATGGAATCAAAATGATTCTTACCCTAGATATGCTTCTTCTGGAAACACCGGCCACAATAGTGGACGTCCTGGTGGTTCATCTGGAGGCTATAATAATAATGGTCCACCAGGAGGAAACCCTCCAGGCGGCCCAGGAGGATCCGGATTCGGAGGATCAGGATCAGGAGGAGATGGCAGGAAACCTAACAGGAGAACTTCTATGCCTGCAGGGATGCAAACCATCTTTGATAGAAGCCAATGTATACAAAACCTTGGCATTGACTGCTACCGAAAGGGAGCAGACGGCATGGAAGTCATGAACTGGAGCATGCGAGAAGCAGATAGACTACGCGGATGTAATAATCCGGCACGTAGGCAGGCACGGATACCCCCTCCATATGATTCTAATGATCCATGGAAGGACAGGTATCAAGCTTTTGTTGACGAAGTCAATTGTAGTGGCTGGACAAAAGAAGAAGCTCTGCCATATTTGATTTGTTGGTTAAATAAAGGCGGAAAAGTAGCTCTCAACCAATGGAGAGCAGCTTACGGAATATATGGTACCTATGATCAATTGGTCGAATGTGCCGCATACCTTTTCGGATCAATCGTTAGAGAAGATCCGTGGGTAAGCTTTAAGAAGAGGACACAAAAACCTAAAGAATCACACAAAGTCTTTGGTTTGGAGCTACAGGACTTGCTTTCGAAAGCACGTCCAAATTGGGCTCATGATGATGATTGTTATCTACAAGAATTGTTTATACAATTCTACAGTGGATTGCGTGATCCGGATCACAAGCAAGTGGTCTGGGACTCTTGGAAAGATGACACTTCCTTCAGTGATCTGTTCATAGCAATCGATGGACATGACATGAAGAAACGTCTGGTAGGTCTCGGACCTAATCCAATAAGAGCAGCTCCATTCCAATACGGAGGTACACCTGCTCCGGTATACGATACTTCCCAATTAGCTCCGGTTGAATCGAATGAAGTTGATGAGAAAGATGAATATGTTTCCGATGAAAACGGAGATTATATTGGTTCAGTGCATGTAGCTGGAAAGTATTACCGACAAAAGCGGTATAGGAAAGTACATTCGAGAGGGAGAGGAGGATCTGTTGCTGGTAAAACAGCTTCCGGATCAACTCAACCTGGCAGTGTAGCCTCTACGGCGAACCCAACTGTAGCAGCCACTGTTGCTCCGACTAACATGATGGAAACATTATTAGCCGGATTAACAGAAGCTCTAAAGAGACCGAGAGTTGACAAATCTCAGAGGAGATGTTTCAGATGCCAGAAACTGGGGCATTATGCTCCAGAATGTATGGCTGAAAAACCTGTCCCTCGTAGACAGGAGAGTGTCTCTGGAGTAAGTACAGAGGAAAACTAAGGAGGGGTCTCCCGAGGGGCAAAGAAGGGGATCCCAGTGACAAATCTTGCCATGATATCACCATCCGTGATGATAGTTCGCATGAAGTAACAAGATCGCCTAACACCGAGGTGGTTGTAGACACCCGGAAGGTTAGGGAAGCTGATATAACAGGTGCTATGGGAGCACAGGGGAAACCCAATATCAGTAACGAGGCAGGTGGCTATTCGTTAGCCAAGGTCTGTGGTGCCCACCTGCCCCCGGGTCATCCTTGTCTGGAATTCTTGAAAGGATGTGGATTGACTCCTGGTGTGAAAAATGACGTTCCGATTGTCACGGACATGCCCTCTGTTCTAAACGGAAGGCGGTGGTATGTTTGCCTTACTGTTAACGGAAGGTCTGCCGAATTCCTTGTGGATACGGGAGCTAGCCACTCTTGTATCTCCAGGGGGTTCTACGACCTTATACCGGATGAACATGATACTCTCAAATCGGGAGGAAGTGCTCAGACGGCCGACGGCAGTACCTTGCAAACGTATGGTAGAACTTGTGTGAGATTACAGTTAGATGGTATACATGACTATGTCATTAGCGCCACCGTTGCGGATATAGCAGATGAGGGGATACTCGGGTTGGATTTCGCATCCCTGTATGGTGCTGTATTGGAACCCCAAACAGGAGTGTTGAGCGTGAGATACCCGTACCCCGTGAAGGTTAGATGTGCACTGAGACAAGTGAGCAGTATGGCTAGTGTGGCACACACTGTGCGAATCCCTCCGGGAGTAGCCTGTGATGTGCTTGTAAGAAGTGATCCTGCAATGCGTAACAAACCTGCAGTGATAGAACCGGATGTAGTTACTTTGTCAGGTATTGGATTAAATTCTGTAGACACGATAGTAGCGAATGCATCCTGGTCGGTAGTACCTGTCTCCAATACTGGAAACACTACTATCTACTTGAAAAAGGGACAAGTTTTTGGAAACGTGACCCTTTCGGAAACTGTAACGGATAGTAAGCTAAGCTTACAGAAGGTAACAGGAGATGATGAAATTTCGGAAGACTTACTTAAGTTGTATGAAGAAACTTCATTAGAAGATCCGGAACACCGGAAAGAGTTCTATGATATGCTCTGTCAGTATCATACTGCCTTTGCCAAACCTGGTGAAAAACTAGGTACGACAAATAAGGTATTACATAAAATAGATACTGGAGATGCGGAACCCTTTAAGATACCGTATAGACGGCTACCTTTAGCGAAAAAGAGAGTAGCTGAAGATGAAATAAACAAGATGTTGGAACAGGATGTAATAGTCCCTTCCAATAGTCCATGGAGTAGTCCTGTGTGTATGGTAACAAAAAAAGACGGTACTATCCGTTTCTGCATAGACTACAGGAAGTTGAATGGAATAACGAAAAAGAATTCGTATCCATTACCGAGAATAGATGAAACCATTGACTCCTTAGGGGGAAACAGTTGGTTTTGTACCCTAGACTTGCAATCAGGCTACTGGCAAGTGGGAATGAACCCTTCAGATATGGAGAAAACTGCATTTTCAAGTCATATTGGATTATTCCAATATAATGTAATGCCGTTTGGATTGTGCAATGCACCTGCAACATTTGAAGCAATGATGGAAACAATTCTAAGTGATTTATTGTGGAAAAGATGTCTTGTATATCTAGACGATGTCATTGTCTTCGGAAAAACATTCGAAGAATGTTCTAATAACCTGAAAATGGTACTAGAACGTATTATTTCAAATGGTCTCAAATTGAAACCTAAGAAATGCCACATGTTTAGAAAGTCCATAAATTATTTGGGCCGCATCATCAGTGATGAAGGAATAAAGGCTGATCCGGGAAAAATCGAATCAGTTACGAATTGGAAAAGACCTAAAACACCCAAGGAAGTGAGGTCCTTTTTAGGATTCTGTTCCTATTACAGGGAATTTATTCCGAATTATTCTAGAGTCAGTTACCCATTACAAGCAATAGCTAACTGGACTCCAGGAAGTACCAAGGAAAAATTTCCTTGGACACATGAACAGGAAAACGCTTTTCGAAAGCTAAAAGACCTGTTCACGAGTACTCCCGTATTGCAATATCCGAATGAGACGGATCATTTCATACTGGATACTGATGCTAGTAATGATAGCATTGGTGCAGCTCTCTCGCAAGTCCAAAATGGGAGAGAAGTACCAATTGCCTTTGCCAGCAACACACTGAGCAAGACTCAGCGCAATTACTGCACAACCAAAAGAGAGTTGTTGGCAGTAGTCGTATATACCAAGAAGTTCAAACATTTTCTATGGGGAACGAACTTTACTTTGCGTACGGATCATTCCTCTTTAAGGTGGCTACTGAACTTCCGAGATGCTGAAGGCATGTTAGGCCGATGGCTAGCCCATTTATCCGAATATGGGCTTGAACATCAACAGATTCAGCATAGACCCGGAGTTAAGCATTTAAATGCTGATGCTTTGTCTCGAATACCAATCCGGAAATGTGATAATCCGGATTGTACTGATTGTGGAGCTCATAAGGCAGTGTTAGCAGGGATTCGAAGACCATTCGTACCCCTAGTTGCCAGTATACTGGATTGGTCTATGGATCACATACGACATTTCCAGGAAGCTGACTCGATAACTGCACAGCTACTGCAATTAGTACCAAAGGGTATACGTCCAGTTAGACCAGAGGTCTCTCTGGAAAATCGAGAAATGAGAAGGTTTCTTGCTCAATGGACCGAGCTTGAAGTCCGGAAAGGCGTGTTATACCGTTGGAAGCCATGTAATAATGGTGATAGAATCATGCAAGTGGTGATACCACATGCCATGAGACATGACATTATGTACTTCTGTCATGGACATCGGACCAGTGGTCATTTCGGAAAGAAACGCTCGCTAGCACGACTTTCCAAGAAATACTATTGGCCTGGCATGACACGGGACTTGCAAAGATGGGTAACCACCTGTCCGGATTGTTGTAAAAACAAACCCGGACCCGGGATGGGCAAACTTCCCCTATCCCAAGAACTTTTCGGAGTTAGATTCGCAAGAATCGGGGTAGATATTATTAGTGGATTTAATACAACCGCTAATGATAATACCTGTATGATGGTAGTGTGTGATTATTATACGAAATACACTAAAGTATTTCCACTACCGGACCACAAAGCAATTACTTGTGCCGAAGCTTTTGTAAAAGGTTGGGTACTAAGCTTCGGTGTACCATTAATGTTACACAGTGACCAAGGCAGAGAGTTCGAATCAAATCTCTGGCAGGGTATGTGCGAATACTTGGCTATTTGCAAGACTAGAACCAATCCGTATAGACCACAAAGCGACGGATTAGTGGAAAGGTTCAATAGAACCCTCATCCAAGTCCTAAAGTCACTCGTTAATGAACATATGGATGACTGGGATGAGCAATGTCATTTTGTGACACATGCTTATAATAGTACGGTACATTCAAGTACAAATTGTTCTCCGAACCTTTTAGTATTCGGAGAGGATTTGATAATGCCTGCTGACCTAGTTTTTGGAGTCGTAGGAATGGACCCTGAACTACCTTGCCATGTAGTTTTTGTGGAATGTTTAAGAGACAGATTTAGAAAAGCATATGAGTCTGTCCGAATTGATTTGGAGAAAAGTGCCAAATGGCAGAAAGTAGGATACGATACCGATCTAAAACATCGGAAATTCCAATCCGGAGACAGAGTCCTCAGATTACATGAACCACTTAGACACATAAAATTAGCGTCTAATTGGGACGGTCCCTTTACTATAACACAAATTATCAGTGATTGTACCGTAATTATTAAATCTGACCTTGGTCGACTCTATAAGTCAAATGTGGCTAGATTAAGGAGATGGTCTGGGAGGGAGACCTCCACAGAAATGTATGGTGAAGGTTCCGAAAGGATCCTGAATCAGAATCGCATAATAGACCAGGTAAAGAACACTACAGTGAAGCGTGGTCATGGTAGACCCAAAAAGTGTTCCGAATCAGTGACACCCACGCCAACACCGATTAAGCGTGGGGGAGTTAAAAAAGTCTCGGCAGGTGAAGACAAAAAGAAGAGGAAAGGTGTTTCTAAGGCTAAGAAGCACCTAGAGAAAGCTCTTCAGACTGTCAGGTCCGATAAAGAACTATCCGAGAAGGGGAGATACGTTCGCCGCAGCCCCCGAATTGCCCAGAGGACTGCAGTGACCTAACCTGTATACACAACGAGTGTAATGTTTACATTTAGAGGAACGGATGACAACTGACCCTAAAGGCTTATTTGTCGCCCCCGCATGATGTACCAATGGGTAGTGGACGGATAATCCGGTGGATTTGCTTAAGCTTTCCATAATCTCCACTTAAATCCCCAGTCGAGTCATCGGGGTGAGCGATAATTACCTAAAAACAATCAGTTTGTTGATGTACCGCCTGTAGCACGTGCGTTTCCACATGACGTCACCGTGTCCAGTCTCGGCTGACCTCTCGTGACCTCGCGGACCGCGGGGAAATGACGTCACGAAAGCTGGCCCGTCGCCATATTGTTTTTTGGTAGTGTTTGAGACAGTCGGGTCACCCCTTCTCTCTTGAATTCTACCATCTAGCAAACCCCTTGTGCGCCCTCAGAGTCTGTCTCTCAGCAGGCAGACTCCGCTAGTGTCGGCCCCGGCGCCGTAAAAGCCGGAAAAAGGAGTAGTTTACTCCCGTGGGCGATTCCCCAGTCATGGCTGAGGAATCCGTAGCTGCAGCCAAGCTATCCGGTGACCCGGATAAGCTGACTCCGTCCGCAGAAGCTTTTCCGGAAGCTTTGTCGCCTGTTACACAGGAAGAGAGCGAGATGATGGACGTGGAGGAACCCACGGATCGCTCGTTCGAGGAGAAGCTGGCTTCATTCTCACTCAATGAGCCAGAGAAACTACTATCTCCACTCCCAGCAGAGGGATCCGGAGCGACTGCGAGTGCTGAACCCGCAGCGACAGAGTCCGAAACTACCCAAGTTGACGGACAGAAGGATGAGTGGAAGCCAGCAGTGGCGGAGCCTTTTCCAGCTAGCTATGATGGTCGCTACCTGTATGTCCACCCGGAACTGCAGGCACAAGTGACCTACGCGGACGGGACACCAGTCAGGATGGACCCGAAAGTCAGGATAGCTATCGAGGGCATCATGGCTCCCGAACAGCTGACCAGGATGCCTCCCGAGTGGCTTCGAGACTGGCCGTGGTTCCAACGGGGACTTATGGTGGACGCTGGTTTCCGTGAAACCGTGTACGCAGCTAACCGAGCCTTCGAGCTCGGAGCGTATCCGAAGCCTGACAAGTCCCTGTGGAACGTCAAGGCTACGAACATCAACTGGGTAGGCTGTGTCTGGGATACCGATGGCCAGACCTACCCACGCCCTAGTGCTATCCGGACGCCGTGCCGGACCACTAAGGAATTCCGGGAGGCCGCTGCTAACTTCGAGCAGTGGGACGACGGTTACTACATAACCGAACAGGAATTGGTGGATGTCCAGAACAATTCACTAATCGGATTGGACCGAGCTGCAGCCCTTCGGACGGTTATTGTCCGCCGCATGACTGCCGAACAGGAGACACAGGAAGAGGCTAAGAGGGCCGCGGAAGCACCCGCACCTCCTATCCCCGACCTGAAGCTTGCCACCAGAAGCTCCGCCAGTGCTACATCAGCTACCGGCAGCACTACTACTCCAGTAGAAGCCACGACCTCCAGCACATCCGGAACCCAGGAACCGGAGGAAGACTGGAAGGTCAGTAAGAACCGACGATCCGCTGCTCGGAAGCTCAAGAATCTCCCGGATTCTGCGAGAGCCGAGCCGAAACCCAGCACCTCAACCACTGGTAGTACTGCCATGGAGGTTGAGTCGTCTGACGAGGAGTCGGTGCACGAATCCTCGGTTGAGTATGATGAGAAGGCCACTCCATCAACTCAAACCGAGGCCGAACGTTGGGCTAACGCCAAATCCGGATTCAAAACCCGGATCCCGACGTGTTTCTCCGACTGTGCGTACGGAGTTAAGAAGGACGGCTCTACCCTCTATGCCTGTCCAGACTCAATCAATAAGAACGATGAGTCGGATGATGAAGATTGGATGTGCCTTTCGGACGAGGACCCCAATCCGAGCAAAGCCTATCGAAAGATGTGGCTTATGCTAAACCACACCGAAGGGTATTACACTTATACCCAGAGGAGGAAGCTGCGTTGGGCTTTAGAGAAGTGGTACGGCGACGATCAAAAGTCCTGTCCCTTCTCTATCTGCCAGGATGCGAGTGATGTCTCGATCCGGACCTGGAGTACTCCAGCCCGGTTCCAAAGGCATCTGGTAGAGGCCCACTTCCACCATCACCCGGTTTACATTTGTGATCCGAGTTATGGTAAGAAGGGCAAGAAGTGTACTACGAAGGTGCAATACAACCGACGTAGTGATCTGGCTAGACACCAGAAGAAATGCCACGCAGAAGGTTTGGACGGGGCCCGGAAGCGCATCATGGAGCTTCATCAGGAACTCATGAAGGAGTTCGACAGCCTGAGCGAGGATGCTTGGTCTAAGATCCGACCAGGGGACCAAGTCCTCTGCGAAGTTCCGAAGACCAAGGATTCGAAACTCCGAGCAAAGATAGTCCTGACTCCTGGAAAGGGGAAACTGGACATGCACGAGTCTCTCTGGCAGAAATGCGAGGAATCCGGAAAGGATGCAAAGAGAGCTCGTGAAAGGAGCAGGAGAGACCAGAACCGTGGCGGCAACGGTAATGGTCAGAGCACGACAAAACCGAAGGTCAGAGCAGAGGACCGTTCCAGGTCCCCTCTGGCAAGGCACCCCGCAGAACAGGCTCAGGGCACTCCGGTGTTCAAGAAGCCTGAACCTGCCGGATACGCTGGAGCCGTATCTAAACCTGGGAAAGTGAGTTCTCGAAACTTTCCGTCCTTAAACCAGGGACCTGGACCTGAGAGCCAGACCTTGGTGGTAGGAAAGGATGGTCGCCTTATGCCAAAGAAGACCACCGCATCTGCTGCCGCCGGATCTGCATCCGCTCCAGCCGCCCCACCAGTTACCTTTACCCAGGAGCAGTTAAACATGTACCTGCAAATGGGACTGAAACAGAATGTACCACCTGCCTTCTGTGTACCAACGACAGGTGTGTCCGGGAGTCCTAAACCCGGAAGTGGTCCACAGGCCGCCTCGACTCCTCCCAAGGCTGTCGCGGCACCTGAGAAACCAAAGGACGCCATTACCATTAAAACTGGTAATGCGGAAGTTTGGTTTGAGAAGTCTCGCCAAGGGGAGGCAGATGTCCAGAAGGCCATCTACACCCATTGGGAGAAGAGCGTTCGTGAGAAAGCGATCGAGTTTCATCAGGGTCTCCTAAACGAAACTCTGTTGTGTATGAAACAGGTGGGCGACGCTGAAAAGCAACGTCTCGAGACTCTCATCCGGGACGATGTAAAGGCCCAGGAGGAGGCTGCCTCAGCTGCTCAAGAAAAGGCAGCTATGGATGTACACGTGTTGGAAAAGCGTGTAAAGGAGGAGATCACTCGGAACACCAACCTGAACACTAAGTTCATGAGGGTGTTCGGAGTCGACTTGGACGAGTGGGACGGCACTCCCGAGTCGGCTTTAGCTCTTCTGAAGAAGAAGCATGCTAAGAAATCCGTTTAAAGCATGCTAGGGTTATTTCTTCCATAATTTTTTTCCAACACCAAATGACCAGATATAGTCTTTGCGGAACCCTATAGGTCTGCGAATGTTTTTTTCTAGTGCATGAACACTATGGTATGTGTTCCGGGTTCCTTTGACCAGTCTATTATTCAGGTTGTATAACATTTATTACACCCTGAATAGCCTATTCGGATTTATAATTTCATCCATGAACAATCCGATAGTAGACTTGCTGCTGTGAGACGTATCCGGATGCCAGTTCCAGACTCCTGCTGTTACCCGTGCTAACCAATTACTAGGATGGACTTTACGATTTACCTCTACAACTCATCTGTACTCCCGAATGGACTTATATCTCTACTACTATTACTTCCGGATCAACCTATATCGGACTATTATTTTACTTATGTCAACTAAACTTAAAAAGGATTACGTTCTCTACACAGTTGACACATCCGGACTATTATTCTACAAATCTACACCATTCGGATATACTATAAACTTTAGCACTACTAGAGGATTGTGGGTAGCTGCCCCAAATCAACTACCGTGTTCACTCAGTATAAGGAAACTATAAACTTTAGCACGTCCATCCCGTGGTTAGCTGACCACACCTACCTACTAGTACCCGGAGGATACAGCAGAAGACTCCAGCAGCATTTATAATTCCTGTATATTGTATATAATGTCATATTTCTATTTTTCTATAATATTATATGTATGTATATATCCACTAGATACATATTATAATACGGGTACATAGACATTTCCTGATACGGATCTCTAATTACTATTAGTATTTATATTATAAGATCCGTTAAACTTCACCAGATAACACATATTATTGTCCTGCGAGACAAATTATATAATAAGTATAATGATCTGGTGCTATAAAGGTTATTAGGTACACGGTGATAATATATTATTATATTCATTACCACACCGTGATGTTTTTTTTTTCTTTTTTTCAGGTGTATGTTATAAATAATCCTATTCGTACTACTCACGGAATCCTTAACGGATTCGTATAATATTAATATACGACATGTCATTAGATAGTGATGTTACTATAACAGTCTTCTTTAAGACTACATATTCAAATGTGGTGTCAATGACTACAAACACACATACGGATGTTATTATGTGATATGTTTTATTATCGACAGTTCCGTTACATATAGCTGTCATCATCACATGTATACGATTCATATTACTTGTCTTATTAATTATACCTGAAATATAATACAATATTATGTGGTATAATAATTAAATAGACAGTTCCGTTTCACATAACTGTCTCTTCTTCAAGTAATTCGTATAATATTTCAACATCCTAATCGTTATATGTAACTAAATTTCACTATCGAATATATATATATGACATCTGGTTCACAATTTATTTAGTGTTAATGTTATACCTATGGTTGTACCTCTATTACTAAAGGTTTAGACATGTAGAAATGTTATCCTAGTAATATTATATGTATAACACCCTCCTAAATGTCTGGGGGAGTGGTGTAGAGGTACACTTTACTAAACCATAGGAGTTGGGTACCGTCTGACGTGGCGGGTGAGTCGAGTCGTCGGACGTTCCTCAGGTTCCGGATAGGTGGCAGCACCGATCCGGGTCTGTGGGGACATCTGACGACGAACACCTGGGTCCGTATATAAAGCCCAGGGCTCAGCCGCTACGTCAGAGGCCCTTCTGGCCTCCACACTATGTAAACCACTGTCTTTTAATATTAGCTGCCTCTTTGATATCATCCGGCAGCCGTGAGTGTGCATTAAGTAATAAACCTAACCGTTGGCATACACTTGGAATACTGTCTTACTCTTTCTTTCCGAATCGTAAGACCCGAACCCCCCAGGTCCGTAAGGCCACTAACCCTTACACAGTTATGGTGAGTCTTCTCACCAGCACTGCATTGGAGCATCATGCTGACTCTTCTTGTGTGTATGAACCCTACAGGGCCGCTATGATGTATGAATGCTCCCTGGGCTACGTTCATGCATCGTGAAGAGCACTTTGCATGATACATTTAAACAATGTGTGACCTTTAAATGATAGAAGAAGGCAATGACAAGGAAGCTGGTAGCCACCTCCATGGAGTGTCCAATGTGGTGGCTTCCAACGTGGCTTCGACCCCCTGCCCAGTCCCTGGTCCTCAAAGGGGTCCATAGTGCTTCAATCTATTTTGCCTATTGGTCCCTATTATCCATTAATCTCTTTTGATGTGTGACTCACTCAGGCTCCATTTAGTTATCTTACCAATTCTAACCTATTATAACTATACCAATAAGGAGTTGCCATGATGCAAATGCAGGGTTGGCTTTGAAACCACCAGTGCTCCATAGGTGTAACATTGGTCCTGAGGACTCATACAGGCCTTGAAGAGCTAAGCCTCCCACCAGGCTCTATTGATGTTTTGGCAGTAATTCAATTGGCCGGATAATAACATTGCAGCTTGTGTGTGGATGAGGATGGAATTCTGAGGAAGGAAGGACACAGCAGGAAGGATGGCACTGTGGGTGTGCTGGGAGGCAGAGGAAAAGAAACTTCCTCTCTCTATTATCAATTTATCGATATCAAACATTGCCCATTATGCATCCATACAGACCTGGATTTGCTTGCCAAATGAAAGAAACAGAACCCTTCTTGTTGTTGCAAATAGGGTTAGGAATGCTAATGACATCCCCTCCCTCAGCTAACATTGTTATGGCATTCTATAAGGCCTTTAAAATGTAATGATTTGGTATCAATTCTAATAAAGAAGACAGAAGAGGAACGCGGAGGCAGAGTGCAGAATAATTGGTATGCTATATGAAGAGTCAGTATCATATGAACCTAAAGGGTTGAGTACATAGCTCACTTATATATCATAGCTAAGTAACTCACTTATGTATCATGGCTGAGTTGCTCATTTATGTATCATGGATGATTAGCTCACCTATGTATCATAGCTGAGTTTCTCATTTATGTATCATGGACATTAGTCATCTGATTTGCATGAATGCTGGATTGGAAAGTAACTGCACATTTGGTAACTGTGTTTGGTGCATTGCTGAAGGTTCAACATGCAATACTGGTACTTTTATAGGACCAGTTGGGCCGCCATTGCTTGATCTGGTAGCTCATGAGATAAGCACTGATAACAGCCAGCATGTAATGCACCCAAAAGATTCTACATGAATTATAGATCTGTTTAGTTGGTGATGCATCCTGCTTGCTTCCTAATCCTATAGCATTACGTCAGCATACGAACATAGTGCACTGACGCATCAAATAGTCGGCAGGGGATTAGATAAAGGTGACTTGCATATCAGTTTTGTACAAATAATCTTGACACCTTTAAAGGACCCTCTATGGTAACTGCTACAAGAATCACTGTCTACACTGCAAAAATGGTGTTTAGATTTTAAACGTGTTTAGGTCTAAACACGTTTAAAACCTAAACACATAGGTCAGTTAGATGTCTCATCGACTACACATTTAGGAAATGAACACTTTTATTCTAACTACATAAACATTTTTGCTAAACATGTTTAGATGTTTAGAGTTTAAACAGTTGAATAGTAGGGGTTTAGATTTAAACATCATTATGTTTAGATACATGGATGTTGAATCCACACCAGGTAGCAGCACTACCTTTGAATGGAATATCTTTACACAATTATAATCAATTTTTGTGACAAATGTACCCAAACCCCATGTTTGTTATAGTTCTGGAATAGACAAAGCAATTTCCTTCCTACCAAGCTGTTGTACTTTCTCAAGTCTCTCATTCTGATGCAGTGTGTACATACATGCACACTTAAATAGGTGTGGCTGACATCTTTGGAGACTTTGATATGTGAATACCCCCCCCCCCAAGTAAATGAGAAAACAAACAAAAGACATCTTTTTTTTAAATGTATACATGTCTGCACACCCTAAGTCTCCGTCAAAGCATTTAAACAACTAAACACAAAAATTCATAAACATCTAAACACAAAAATTCATAGATATCTAAACACAAATTTTAAACCTAAACACCTAGATTTCTAAACACTTGAGCTAAGCATATTGTTTGGCTAAACATGTTTAGGACATTAATATGATTACAAAAACGTTGCAAGAATATGTTTAGAATTGTGTTTAGGATCTAAACACCATTTTTGCAGTGTACCAATACAATATGAATGACGAAAGCTAAAGTACACAAAAAGGTAATGTATTATTCAAATACATGTTGTACTTTTATAATTCAACACAACCTAAAAGGAAATTGCGAGTAGAAGAAACGTACTCTCGTTTATCTAGTTTTTCAAACTTGTACTTGACACACATTATATCAAAACTTTGCCTAAGCATGACCATGTCTCATTCCCATCAAGACACCAGCGTTTTCCCATACATAAATCCTCAAGAAAACCTGAAGTAGTCTCTTTTCTCACGAGGACTGAAGATTTTTTATTTTCACCTGCAGCACACAAATCTGAAGTTTGCCTCATTCAACCCCAGACTTGATGATAACCACTACATGCCATTTTATAGCCCAAGTCGTAAATGCACTACTTTATGTTGTAATATCCCCCAGTTAGTGTCAACTCTATATTGTATTACAAACGCCGGCAATGAAAGGTGATTTTTGGTACCCTGTGAAAAGATAGGCCTCTGGTGGGACCGTGTGGCCATTTTAGTGCTGCAGTTTTCATCAATGCATTATGCCCCTTGGTCGCCGAGATGTATGAATTCAGCCCTTTGCACAGACCTGGCTCTATAGGATTGGCACACTCCTGACGGGTTTGCATCTTGCTCAAATGCAGTGCTGGCCAGTAGACTCACCAGCACTGCATAAGTGCATGATGCTCACCAAGTAACAAAGCCATGGAGGCACCATGTGGCTCTTAAGGGGTTGTTTTATTTAACACCTGGGACTAGGACCACCTGTTGAGGCTCTCAGCGGGTTCTGGAGATGAGACTAGACACGTTACAAAGTGATTGTGGTGACTGATGTCCCCATTGCCCACCCACCCTACACCACACTCTCCTTCCTTCCCAGACCCACCACCCCTCTCAGTTTCCTGTTCAGACTTTCAGTCCCCTCCTCCTTCTTGGCACAAACACACACTTTGCTGCTGACACATCCTTGATACTAGTCTTGCTCTTTCATGTTTCATTACCTGGCCTTAGCCATTCAGCATGTGTTGGGCTCCTTGTTTTTTACTCCTTGTTTTGTTAAATCTAGCATTTATAAGCTACCTGGGCTTTGGAAGTACTTACTCTGCATTCATGAGCAGGAGAATGGAAGGGGCATCAATGATCATGATCATCTACATGTATCTGATTGCCAACTGCTTGTGCATGTTACTTGTAGGAATCCCATATAGTTCCTTCTACAAGCATGTACTTTTATTCCGATGCATTATAGCGTCCTACTGAATTTCCAATTCTCCATTAACTTGAAACACAGGAATTCTGTCAACCACGGAATCCCAGGTCTGAGTCCTCCACCCAAGGATTAGCCTGTCAATGTTTGTAAACATTGCTTGACGTTTTTGAGCATAAAAGGGATAGATTCCAGAGGGGGGGGGGCTCAGGGGTATTCCTAAATAACACACATGCCCAGCGCTTGAAGTAACTGATGTAAAATTAGTTACCACCTTTCCCTCTCCGCCCTCATTCACATCAACAGGTGACATATCCCCCTATACTCCTCACCAAACCCACCCCAGCTCCTTCAGTTCCTCTCAGGTGTATGCCTCACCAGTAAGTTCTGCAGCAGTAATTGACACCGACAAGTAGATTGATCTCTGCTAACATCTTAAATTGGGCCAAATCCTGCTATGCCGGTCCACACAGATACACAATGATCCAGCATGCATCCACCTGAATCCCACCAGGCCGATCCAGCCACCTTCAAGAGCAATTGCCAATTGCTGCAAGCAGGCAATGGATCTAGTCAGAGAAATATTGAGTAGGCGGAGGATTTGGAGTCCCTTCTAAGCCTTCAAGGGATGCTTGGTGTTTCAAGATCCATGTCACCGTGTTATGTCGATGCAGCAATGCAGGGCTAGTGAGTTTACTCACCGGCCCTGCATCAGTGCATCATGCCATTTCCACAGGGTCGGCATAATGCATGAATATGGCGTTGACGACGACTCACCAGGGCTGCATTCATCCATCATGACGACCAATAGGCATGATGATTTAACAAACTATACAACCCTTAAGGTGTTAACACATGTAAATGCAACTTTAACACCTCCATGCAGATCCTCCCAGGCTGCTGGAGGAGGCTGGCACTCCCTGGAGGGGTTCCGTCTCGTTAGGTATTCTGCTGAGCTAAGGCTTCTTTATTGCAAACCAGCAGTGACAAACAAGAGTCGACGACTGACCTACAAGTGGGGGATTTATATACTGTGCTAGGTGAGTTCCTGAAGTGTAGTTCTTTAGGGATTTGTAAGGAATTATTATAATTGCCAAGTCAGTGACATTTCATTAGAGAATTCATAAATCGAAGCAAAAGGTAGACGTGCAATTGATCTATCAACTTGTTGCAGATAATGTTATCACGTTGCTCAGAGGTTCGTTTCTTAAGGTTCTAGGACTTGAGCCATTTAATCTATAAAGAAGTGTCTTCTATGAATATAATTATTACAGTCCAGACAGCAGTAGTTTTATTTCAATACATCCTAGCGGGATATTCCTACAAAAATGTTGCTTCAATTAACCTCACGGAGAAATTCCTTTTTAATTATTGTCAGCGCAGCAAGCTCTACTGCAGATGCAGAGCTGCAAACGCAGCCAGTGTACCAGGCCCCAGGGCTTGTTTTTTTTTATACCAGACTGGCAGTACCACTTTTGTAAAATCATCTCCAATCTTTGCCTCTCTTTTTTTACTAATCATCCAGTAGGGTTCAAATTCCTTTTCAGTCAGAATAATACCAAAAATGTAGTTACAACCTTGGTGCACTGAGGCGGTGGTATTGCCCTTCATATAGTTGTTATGCTTCCAGATACGTGGTGGGTTGCACAAGATGCATAACACTTTATGCTAATATACTGTCATGAAGCACGACAACACAGCAAAAGCACCGGCAGGTGACTCCAAACACTGATTGGATGGATCCAAGGTGTCGACCCTCCAAGGGTAAACATGGTACTCCAAAATGGATAGAGTGAGTAAATGCACTGCGGTGCCCCTAGAGGGTTAATCATTTCAGAAGAGTCAATATTTGTATGTACATGTATATAGGCAGCTGGAGGGAAACATGACACAAACTAGTCTGCCAACATGATACGTGTTCCTATAGACAAGGCGAAAATACCAGTTTACTCTGTCCCTGTCCCCATATGGCGCCGCCTTTACTGCATCACTGTGTAAACCCCCTCATCCCTTCCACACCCCTTTAAGACGCCCTTTATTGCGTTTGGTAAAACGCCGCCTACTTCCGGTGCGCTGCACATGCGTTGACTCATCGTCGTTTTCTAATCCGGCAGGAATCCTTTCAGTCGCGCGGAGCAAACAGTACGATCAGATGAGAGAGAGTAACGCAAGACAGGCCGTTGTTTGACCAGCCGGTAGGAGGGTGGGAGGGTGAGGGTGTAAGGGGGTGAGGGGTGGGGGAAGGTGGAGGTGTCAGGAAGACGGGGAGATTCTTTGGATAGAAAGGAGGATGAAAGGGAATGTTGCAATGGGAAAGGGGAGTGGGCATCGTGATGGAGGGTATACTAAATGGGTCGTAGAACGAGATGGAGGGGAGGCGAGAGAGAAGGATAGAGAGAGAAAAGGAAGACAGGGTGAGGGAGAAAAAGAGAGACACAGAGACACTGAGAGAGGGGGTGGAAAGAGAGACAGTGACAGACAGAGACAAAGAGACAAATACAGAGAGACAAACAGAGACAGTGACAGATACACTGCAAAAATGGTGTTTAGATTTTAAACATGTTTAGGTCTAAACACGTTTAAAACCTAAACATATAGGTCAGTTAGGTGTCTCATCGACTACACATTTAGGAAATGAACACTTTTATTCTAACTACATAAACATTTATGCTAAACATGTTTAGATGTTTAGAGTTGAGACAGTTGAATAATAGGTGTTTAGATTTAAACATCAATATGTTTAGATACTTGGATGTTGAATCCACACCAGGTAGCAGCACTACCTTTGACTGGACTATCTGCACACAGTTATAATCAATTGTTGTGACAAATATTCCCAAATCCCATGTTTATCATGGTTTCATTTCATAGAATGTCATGTGAATAGAAAGGGCAATAGAAAATTGACTAGATTCACCTCATGCCACCATCATTACCATTAAATAATCAATAAACTCCATGACTGACACCTATTTGATGTTATTCTGGAATAGATAAGGCAATTTCCTTCCTGCCAAGCTGTTGTACTTTCTCAAGTCTCTCATTCTGATGCAGTGTGTAATATTATGTGCACGTATATAGCTGTGGCTGACTTGGAGACTTTGACAAGTAAACACCTGCTGATGTCCCCCCCCCCAGTAAATGAAAAAAAACCACCAAAATATATCTCTGTTTTTTAATGCATACATGTCTGCAAACCTTAAATCTCCATAAAATCATTTAAACATCTAAACACAGAAATTCATAACACCTAAACAAAAAAATTCATATATCTAAACACAAAAGTTTTAACCTAAACACTTACATTTCTAAACACTTGAGCTAAGCACATTGTTTGGCTAAACATGTTTAGGAAATTAATGTGATTACAAAAACATTGCAAGAATATGTTTAGAATTGTGTTTAGGATCTAAACACCATTTTTGCAGTGTAGATACAGACATAGATGGACAGAGACCTGCAAACAAACACAGAGACAGGCAAAGGAGTGAAGGAGGATGTTAAACAGCTGAGGTGATAAGCAGACGGAGGAGGGGAAGTAAAAGTGAAGTAGAAGAGGAGAAAACATGGGAGCGGGGATAAAACCAGTGTCTGTGCGTGTGGGAGGGGGGAGGTAGGTCTGGGCACACACACCTGGACGACTCATGAGACGCCCGGAGCGCCGCCTGGTGAGTGCTGCCCCACTCCTCCTGTGGGAGCTATATAAGGAAGGCACTTACAGGGATCTGATGTTCAAAAGTGTTAGGTTCGGAGAAGGTTGTGGTAATAAAGGTGAAGGTAACATGTTATAGTATAGAGCAGCAGTGATGGAGGGAGCAGGTAAAAGCAGTCATATGTATTACATTAACTAATATTGGCTCGCAAAGCTCCGAAGATTGCAGAAATTTGGGTAGTGGCCCCTTCGCGATACCTGGCAATAGACTCAGCTGTGAACTTCCAGCGATGCCTACATAGTGACTACATCCCCATATACTACTTACATAGTGACTACATCCCCATATACTACTTACATAGTGAATACAACCCCATATACTACTTACATAGTAAATACAACTCAATATACTACTTACATAGTGAATACAACCCCATATACTACTTACATAGCGAATACAACCCCATATACTACTTACATAGTGACTACAACCCCATATACTACTTACATAGTGAATACAACCCCATATACTACTTACATAGTGACTACAACCCCATATACTACTTACATAGCGAATACAACCCCATATACTACTTACATAGCGAATACAACCCCATATACTACTTACATAGTGACTACAACCCCATATACTACTTACATAGCGAATACAACCCCATATACTACTTACATAGTGAATACAACTCAATATACTACTTACATAGTGAATACAACCCCATATACTACTTACATAGTGACTACAACCCCATATACTACTTACATAGTGAATACAACCCCATATACTACTTACATAGTGAATACAACCCCATATACTACTTACATAGTGAATACAACCCCATATACTACTTACATAGCGAATACAACCCCATATACTACTTACATAGTGAATACAACTCAATATACTACTTACATAGTGAATACAACCCCATATACTACTTACATAGTGAATACAACTCAATATACTACTTACATAGTGACTACAACCCCATATACTACTTACATAGTGACTACAACCCCATATACTACTTACATAGTGAATACAACCCCATATACTACTTACATAGTGAATACAACCCCATATACTACTTACATAGTGACTACAACCCCATATACTACTTACATAGTGACTACAACCCCATATACTACTTACATAGCGAATACAACCCCATATACTACTTACATAGTGAATACAACTCAATATACTACTTACATAGTGAATACAACCCCATATACTACTTACATAGCGAATAAAACCCCATATACTACTTACATAGTGAATACAACTCAATATACTACTTACATAGTGAATACAACCCCATATACTACTTACATAGCGAATACAACCCCATATACTACTTACATAGTGAATACAACTCAATATACTACTTACATAGTGAATACAACCCCATATACTACTTACATAGTGACTACAACCCCATATACTACTTACATAGTGAATACAACCCCATATACTACTTACATAGTGAATACAACCCCATATACTACTTACATAGTGAATACAACCCCATATACTACTTACATAGCGAATACAACCCCATATACTACTTACATAGTGAATACAACTCAATATACTACTTACATAGTGAATACAACCCCATATACTACTTACATAGTGAATACAACTCAATATACTACTTACATAGTGACTACAACCCGATATACTACTTACATAGTGACTACAACCCCATATACTACTTACATAGTGAATACAACCCCATATACTACTTACATAGTGAATACAACCCCATATACTACTTACATAGTGACTACAACCCCATATACTACTTACATAGTGACTACAACCCCATATACTACTTACATAGCGAATACAACCCCATATACTACTTACATAGTGAATACAACTCAATATACTACTTACATAGTGAATACAACCCCATATACTACTTACATAGCGAATAAAACCCCATATACTACTTACATAGTGAATACAACTCAATATACTACTTACATAGTGAATACAACCCCATATACTACTTACATAGCGAATACAACCCCATATACTACTTACATAGTGAATACAACTCAATATACTACTTACATAGTGAATACAACCCCATATACTACTTACATAGTGAATACAACCCCATATACTACTTACATAGTGATATACATCCATATATTACTTACATAATACTGTTATCACAGCTGCATGTACTAAATACGTAGTGCCGATGTACGAATCAAATCAAAGATGTACGGGGAAATTAGCAGCACCAGGGACACCATTATCATTACCATTTTATGTGATAAAGCACAAAAGCATTGGGTAACATGAAGCTCCACAAATCATTATCAGTCGTCATTACTTATGATGTGCGCTAGCGTCCGTGGTTGAGATACATCTGGATTTAATCTATATATAATTGATATTGATACCTCTAGAATTCAGGCTAGATTCTCATCCTTCACTAATATCATTCATAGCATTCAAACATGCGAGGGCTTTCCATCAAACCTATTCTGAGCTTGTTGATAAAATATGGCGTAGTCTTATTTTCCCATCTTGTCATGCCTGTTCAACTTGATTACAAAAAAAAGAAACACATCAAAAACCAAAATTTGATGTAGACGGGAGTTTTACTAGAACAACACAGGGGCAAAGTGCTGAAAATGGGAAAGTTTTATATCTACAGGACGCAGAGTAGAAGGAGCGAATATTGGAAGGAGCTAAAAGTGTAGGGTGTGCCAAAATGGACGGATCTAGATCTAAGAAAAGTCTAAATGTCGTCTGCCTATTTCCCGCCATTTTTATGCCGCGTCCAGCCCTAGCAATCCCGGCCCAAATTCCCGCCCAAAGTTCATTAGTGCAGGGAGGCTGGACCCCGTCTTTGAGGTGCAATCTGATGAGGATTTGGCCTAATTACAACTGCCCCCTCCCGCCCCTCCCAACCCCTCTCCTTCCCGCCTCCATGGTCTCCTCCTAGGCAGGCTACATTGGGTGCGGACAGAAGGATGACCGTCCTTGATTGCCTTTTGGGTTGCCAATTCAGGGGCTTGTCCATGGCCAGGATGGTGGGTATTGAATGTGGGACTGGGTGTTTAACCCCCTACGTGCTGGTTCATACTTAAAGCACTATACCAATTTACCAACATGATGCATATGTTTACATCACTAGTGAATAACATTCATGCCGGAACTACATTCATGCACCCTGCTCAGTCCTTGGGAAGTATATATGTACTTTTTAAGGATAAGCATCATGAACCAAATTTTGGTCCATCCTCAAGCTTTATTATGAGAACAATGCCTTGTGGTGGACTAATGTCCCTAAAGGGTTAAATTGGAATGAGGTTGGAGGTAAAATGCTTAAGGGTTTCATTTAGGTCAGAAGGGGAAGGGAGGATTGTCGTTACAGGAGACGATGTGGGAGGGAGATGGGAGACGATTCGCAGACAATTCCCTCTACAGAGAGTCTACTAAATGTCCAATGGAAACAGTGCCTATAGCTACATACAATAAAGTGGGCGTGAATATAGAACCATTCAATACCTTTATGATTTAAAGGGGTAAATGATGTGATTATTGTTATACCCTGACCTTTTAATATACTGGACTCTTTCAGAAATCATGCAAGTATGTGAAATTTGGCAATAGCTATACTATTGGCATACCTCAAGGACATCTATGTAAAAAATCTTGAATCTTAGGTCATGAGATTCTAACACAAAATGTAAGTTGTAAATAATTCATTGTAATTTAGAACAGGATACATATGCTGTTCGGTAGTCGTCAACATAATTATACCAATAAAAAATAAAACAGTTCGTTGGATGCTGTTCCGTCTGTACCCGATGCAACTGGGTCTGTCTTTGCTTTGTCATTCCCCTTTTTACAGTCAACCCAGACAAGCTGTGCCAAGACCGGAAAAGGAGAAGCGGAATTGGCAGCCTCCTACACCAGAGAGTACTACAAGCTGTACCTCTTAATCTTACAAGTAAATCTTTAATTTTCTCTCTATTTGGCAGTGCATTACAATGAAGGGGCTCCCATACTCTTGACTATCATCAATAGCTAGTGTACTCAAATGGATGTCTCTGCTGGGGAATTTAGTCCCTGATAAAGGGCATTGGCCTTTCTTATTGCTTTTTTAAACCATCGGTTTCTAAGAAAAATAGAGAAAGACAAAGAATCGGTTTTTTTTTCTGGATTGCTATGTGATTTAAGAAAACGGCCATGTTGGTTCTATGTGCCAACACAAGGAAGGAGAGTCTGAGTGTCTGTGCGTCCTCTGCCATCATGATGGGTCAATTAAATGATGGCCAAAACCATTGCAATGGCACAAAATAATGTCTCCTGTGTTCCTGTATAACTAACGCTCTCTTTTTGTGTAGATCTAGATGTCTTGTTCTGTAGGGCTTCTCTCTTAAACCCCTAAAAGAATTTGCCATACAAATTGGGAAAAATATATTGCACCACACTGAGAAAATTCTTCCTGACAAAGTGACATGTATACCCATGTCAACTTGATTTGACACAGAGAGCACAGGTCATTGGGACATGTGCACATATGTCACCATGACAACTGTAGCACACAGTAATCTTCATATGATTTGACATGCCTTAAAATGCCATGTCATCTGTGAGTTGACCAGGGTCACGGCCATGTCGAAGGCACTTGACATGTGATGGTTTGACATACATAATTGTTCTAGGATATTCCACTAGATGGAGCAAACAACCATTTTGGTACCAGGACTAATCACTACCAAGAAGTACTACCAACAACTGAGACATTTGATGTATCTGTGTCATTTTGTTTTCATGAAGAATAGATCACTAAGGTCTGTAAATACTATCAATAAATGGTAATGAATTCTATTTCGTTGTTAAATCTGCATTTGTTATTGAATATCAAAATAGACACCCACCATCCTGAATACTCCAACTGGAGTGGTTAGACACCTTATGTGTGGGTCAGTGAAAATACCAAAGGACTGTATTCTAACCCACAATCTATAATCTCAGTATCTACAGTACAGGGAGACATATGGCTTTGCCATGCACCTCCATGCCCTTGTCTTATGGACTGCATAGAGGTCCTCAGTCAAGTAGGAGTTCTGTAGATAGGAAAAAGTGCCTTAGTGTTGCAGGCCTGTGGGACTATGATATCCCCTGCCTTCTATTATAGGCCTCCCTTGATTGAACCATTGGTACATAGTTATTGACTGCTCTTGACCCTTACATAATTGTCTCACAGTATTACCTAGCACTCAGGTGAATGGATCAGAAATATGTGACGTGTCTTTATTACGCATGTCAAATGGAGTTGACAAACCAAATATGAGAGGGTCAACCTCATTTGACATGCCTTCATACATGTCATCTGGGAGACAAATTGTGACCTGTGCAGTATGTGTCAAAGCGATCAGTGTTCTTTCCTCTGTGCAGTGTAGCAACATAAATCAGTATACTATTTGCATTCAGACAGGCAAGTATCAAAACCGTAAATAGTTTGGTGAGTAAGTAGAATAGTTCCATTTCTGGAGTGTGCTTTATAAGTGAAATACAATTAGATTGGCTTCTATAGAAAACTATCTACAAAAGGCATCTTGTCCTTATTGAACATCCACAGTACCAATGACCTTGTTCATCTTGGACTTACCGACTTTACGTCTAAGTACCTATTCTCTGCACTACGCATATCAATGCCTCCCCATCCTCAACTACACAGCTATCGACTACCCCTCAAATAAGAATCCATTCCTATTAATTTGGATAATAAAATCTACAGAGAAAGGCCTCCCTCTCCAGCCCTAGCCCTTAGTAGTAATTACAGTCGTTATTGTAGAAAAGGGGGCTTCCGATGAATGGACGTCATTGGGTCCTTTTCAGCTTTTCATTTAAGCACTCTACAGAAAAGTCTCCCCTACTTCTTATATATGCTCTTTCACTTAAGGTCACTGAAGCCAACTTACTCTTACCCTATTTCATTGTAGTGTCTTGAGTTATATGTAGAAGGCTTGATTGTGTCTGTAGATTGTGTCCTCCGACAGAGAACTTGTATAGAGCTATAGATAATATATATGGGTGTCCTAAAGCACTTTATGTTTTCTGTAAAGATGCCTTTCCTTTAATCTCTCTCTTTCTCACCCTTTCTCTCTCTGATCCTTTCTCTCTTCTGCAGTATAAACTAAAGAATTGTACTGATCCAACTAATACACACCCTTCTGATGAAAGCTAGTTATTTTATATCATAATGACACCCCTCCTAGTCTAGAATACAAAAACAATGCACAAAACAACATCAAGATTCTATCCCATTCCTATTTCTTTACTTCCCCCACAGTTTCAACAACCCACATTTATTTTCAGTGTGCACTGAGTGGTAGGACGCACAGGCTGCATTACGATCTTCATGGCGGTAATAGGACACCCTTTGATGGTTGGTCCATTAGCATGATACCAGGCTGAGTGGCTCTATAGAGAGGTACATCAGACAGGTAATGTTATATGGATACTGCAGCTCTAGCTACGGTACAGGTAACATTAACCCTGTAAGGGCATCATATATCATTAATATATTGAGTATGTATACTACAACCCTGTGGGACGGGTGATATTAACCCTTATTACACGACCTCTGTGATTTTGGGTGCTTTTTCTGGATATCCCCAGTCTGATACCTGTTGTAATTGCAGGTCCTAGGAGTGCTGATATCATGGATATTGGCACTCCTAGGAGTGCTGATATCCAGGATATCAGCACTCCTAACATGTCATATGTTACATGTTACATGTCCTAACATGTCATTAAACCTACACACTTGTAATGGCCAGGTTAGGGGTCGAACATGCAGTCTCCTGATCCCTAACTCCCTATGCATTGCGCCACAGGGACTGACGAGAAGTGATTGGCTGGAACCAGGTCTTGATATGATACAAAGCCCAGGGAGGCGACGACTGCGGGCTGTCCGCTGCCATAACCGCGGGACGCGTTCAAACCAAGCCAAGCTGAGACGGGCGCCGAGGTGTGAGACGCCGTGGTCTAGTGGTTAGCGCATTGCGCTCAGCAGCTAGAGGTAGGTGGGACGAGTCCCGGTCCGGGCATATATTTTTTTTCACTGTAGCTGTCCGCGACGACTGCAGTACAGGTTCAAACCAAACCAATGGCTACCGGGCGCCGAGGTGTGTGTACCGATCGTGTACACACATTTTATCTATTGATATTCTATCGAATTATTATTGATTTTTATTGATTAATCGTGTAATAAAGACAGTAAGGAATGCTAACGGGCACTGAATTCAGTGTATCGTAGGATATCGTAACGAGTGGACGTAGGCCATGAGTTACGATATCCTACGATACACTGAATTCGGTGCCCGTTAGCCCATCCATTACTCTATTCCTACATCACGGCATGTTTGTCACACATCATTATGCTTCTCTATTTGCAGCGACTTACGTCCTGGATCCTATAGGAATGTATCCAACATTATTGAGAGTCGGTATAAAGCATGAAATAAGAACATTGCATGTTTCAACAAGAGAGTACATTTTACATAGAGAAACTATTTTAACCTTAAAATTCGTAGGTCTTCATACAATCATAATCTAGCCACAGAAGGCAGGTAGAAAGTGCCAGTAAGTGTAGCAGCTAGAACTAGAAATGATTCTGTGTAATGAATATTCTCATGATTTAGACCATGGATAGACCTAATAAATAGAAAGACAATTAAAAGATCTTTATCTAAGAATCTGAATTATATACCAGAATACCAAAGAATAATTATGATTAATTATGATTAACGTTGCTACGGCCACACAGAGAGAAGAACAATGACCGCTTTGACGCATACTGCACATGTCAAAAGTTGTCTCCCACATGACATGTATGAAGGCATGTCAAATGAGGTTGATGCTCTCATATTTGGTTCGTCAACTCCACTTGACATGCGTAATGAAGACACGTCACATATTTCTGATCCATTCACCTGAGTGCTAGGTAATACTCTGATACAATTATGTAAGGGTCAAGAGCAGTCAATAGCTATGTACCAATGGTTCAATCAAGGCAGGCCTATAATAGAAGGCAGGGGATATCATAGCCCCACAGGCCTGCAACACTAAGGCACTTTTTCCTATCTACAGAACTTCTACTTGACTGAGGACCTCTATGCAGTCCATAAGACAAGGGCATGGAGATGCATGGCAATGCCATCTGTCTCCATGTAATGAAGATACAGAGATTATAGACTGTGGGTTAGCATACACTCTTTTGGTACTTTCACTGACCCACACACAAGGTGCCCATCCTCCCCAGTTGAAGGATTCAGGATTGTGGCTGTCTTTTTTGATATTCAATAACAAATGCAAATTTAAGAATTAAATAGAATTCACTGTCATTCATTGATAGTATTTAAAGACCTTAGTGATCTATTCTTCATAAGAACAAAATGACACAGATACATCAAATGTCTCAAGTGTTAGTAGTACCTCTTGGTAGTGATTAATCCTGGTACCAAAATGGTTATTTGCCCTATCTAGTGGAATATTCTAGAACAATTATGTATGTCAAACCATCACATGTCAAGTGCCTTTGACATGGCCGTGACCCTAGTCAACTCACAGATGACATGGCATTTTTAGGCATGTCAAATCATATGAGGATTACTGTGTGCTTCAGTTGTCATGGTGTAGAGGCAAGGAGAAAGGGTGCTCCGTGCTAAAAGTCAACTTTAAAGTTCAAATCATTAGCTTTACAGTGATACATAGCATGAGAAGATACTCCTGTTAGTTTTGGAGGAATAGCTTGCTAGATATGGGTAGGTGTGACCATTTCAAGAATGTTAATAAGCTCTATGTCTAATTGGTCATGAGATATATAGCTAATTAGCATAATTTATGCTAATTAGCTAAATTCGTATAATTTTTTATTCTTTTGCCCATAACTTTTGATCTAGAAATGGTATTTTCATTCTGTTTTCGCCATAGTAAACCTTGTGGGATGTTCCTTCAAATGGAATCATTGATTTTCCTATTTTGAATGAAAATCATGTTTCCATGGCAACAGAAATCAACAAAAATGCCTATTTTGGCCCAAAAACATTCTTTTTACATGCCAAATTTGGAACCTTTCCACCCAAAATAGAACGTTTTATCAAAAACCATTGAATTCTCCATAAAAAGGTAGCCTATAACAGTTTTAGTCATATTTTTCCTATTCTAGTCCATAGTGGTGCCCCCTGGTGGCTAAATCTGGTACTAAATCCCGCAGTAACTGTCCTTTCTGGTTGCTGGCTCACATATGTGCACATGTCCCAATGACGTGTGCTCTCTGTGTCAAATCAAGTTGACATGGGTATACATGTCACTTTGTCAGGAAGACTTTTTTCAGTGCAGTTATTGAGGACCTAATCATATTGACCAGGAATGATGGAAACGATTTATTTCAAATGCGACAGTCCGGCCACGGTTCTCCTGGACTGCCTTAGAATTATTTTAAGCGGAGTTTCTAATAGTGGAGGCTCCACTACGTGATTTTTTAGTACATTCTCATCTAATGGTATCCCTATAGTGCCTAAGGTATAGGGTGTTAGCATTCCTATATTGTAAACATGAGATTCAAAATTGTAAACATGAGATTTCAGGGGTTATTTCATGGGTGATCTCTCTCCTTGTGTGCCATATTTACAAACTAACCAGCACCTGCATAGACTCTGTGACTGGGTGGGAGTTCAATATATAAACATCAACACAGCAAAATATAAATAACAACATAGCAGTCACACAGATCGCAGGGTCTTATACTGTAAATATCAAACCTGTCTGATATTGAGTTGCAGAGGGACATCAGTGTGAAAGTCTGCAATATTTAAATTAGGTCAACTTGATTTAGTAAACAAAAACATCTTTTGACAGCAAAAATGTGCCTGAGATCATACACAAACCCTTCCCTACATATACAAATAGGTCTCTCATCATTCTATTTCTACCTTGAAATGATAACGAACACTACTATTTAGTCTGTGTTTGTGTCCCATTTTGTGAGAATGGCTCCGATTCTCTACAAAAAATCGCGTAGTGGAGCATCACCTTTAGGCCACCACCTTGTAATCATTTGCCAGAAATTGGTCACATGTTGTGGTCTGTATCTTTGTTGCCGATTTCCTAAACTAATGCAAGAAATACTTTACTTATTTCAGGCCATTTCCATCCCAATTTCCTGTTTCCCTTTTATACGTATCTAAATACATCACACCTTTTTCATGTGTTTTCCCTATTCCCTCATGCAGTGTCTAACGTGTCCACAGTCCATTCAGGTAGCCGCTAAATAGAGACGGATTGATCTGGCTAATTTATCACTGTTGGATTGACAGAAATTGAGATGGAAATGCTACTTGTTAGGGCCAGAGATTAAGTATGCTACAGTGCCGACTAGGGAGAGGGGGTCAGATAATAAAGCCTATCAACTGGCTCCTCCAGTGCTCATTAACTACTTGGTGTGTGAGGGGTAGGGGTGGAGGAGGGGAGCTGGTTCTCCAGGGCAGAGTGATCACTTGGTCCTCCAGGGTCCGGCCGTTTATGGGCCCCCAATCCCCCGGCCATCACCCCAATCAGTCGCCGTCATTCACACTAATAGTCATCCCCTCCACCAGCCTCCCAGTCCCCAAACCCCACTAACTCCTGACCACTGGGAGGGGAGGGCGATGCAGGCCACTCAGGATATAATATTCCACACTCTCTTGCCTGGGTAACTCTGCCCTGGCCCTAACATTGTTCCTTGTTTCTTAAAGGATTTCTCCCTTCCTTCCCAAATCTTGTCCTCAGTAGACTCAATGATTTTGGCTTTTTATTGTTTATCTCTTTTCTCCTCCCCCCTTTCCCTTATTCTCTAACTCTTTTTCGAGGCCTCTCTGGATATCGTGCGTGTGGGCCACCAACACGTCCTTGTAGAGTTTGGCGAATAATGGCTTTAAAAACAGACAACCCTCATATTGCAGTCTGTGGATTTCTCCATTGTAGATTTTGGAGGAAAAAGTCTGGTCTGACACCAGATGCCGAACGGTACATGGAACAGCAACTTACTTTCCAACTCTACCTTATTTGCATCTCTGTCCAAACCTATAAATTCGGACAAGGCTTTACTTATTTATGGGACATAACTGGAGATCAATGTTGATGACACCGAACGGTTCTGCTCTTTAGTAAAATGGCTTTATTGAGAATGATCACTGTCCTACAGGAAGGAAAAATACTACTATTTTATTGACCCACGTTCCTATGTTAAACCTCCTGGGGAATCTCTATAGATCAAAGAAAGTTATATTGCATTGTCACTCCCTCCAAAATATGCACTACTAGGAGATTGGGAAAATGTTGCGGCAGGAAAGACATTTACCGTGACACCGGATGAAGGCCACTCCCGGCATTGATGATAATCATGTTGGAACATGACCAAAACCTTAGTATCATCGTGAGCAGGGCAGAGGGGTGTCTGGTGAGGGGGATTTTTATCACAAGAGGAGATGAATTTCGGATGGTCAGATCTCGTTACTTAGCGCGCCAAATCTCGTCATGGCGAGATCGAATGGCGGAGGCAAGATAGGCATTTTATCAGAAGATGTTGGAGTAAAAAGGGAAAGGGGGATATGGAGGTGAAGTGTTTGATTTGTGGGGGAAGAGAGGGAATAGTTAACCTTTTAAGGGGCGCATGATGTCTCAGGGTTGTCTTAGCTTTGTTGGTAGCCAGTGCTGTATCCATGCATTAATTAAAAATACTAAGAGACATATCAATGCCCTTTGTTGCCTTTATAGCGGTTAAAGAGATAGTCGACTGGGGTGTGAGGGAAAGGTGAAATGGAAAGACCGACTGCAAAGATACATACTGAATGCTTTGAAGGCCGCAGAGCTGTTATGCATTACTCCTATGTGATATCTCGATGCCTGGATGCAGCCCTAACAAGAAACTCAGCAGTGTTGCAATAATGGAGCATTCTAACTATATGAGCTTGATACATTACGATAGAAGGTCCATGGAAGGCAAAGTAACATAAACAAGGTCCACAAAGAGCTAGAGTGAAATCAGCAGTTTCAGATTCACCACCTACCTATAAATGAATCCCATCTAGCCATCCTATCAAGCCTTTTATTAATGTCCAGTAGAGAAAGTTTCTCACAGACTATACATTACTATGACCGATGATAGCTTCAGCCGAATTTTCCATGTCCTTTCTACTCTTTGTTAAGAAGGTGAGGATGAGGATTTTTTCAAGCATGCTAAAAGGAAACTCATAAAGGGCATGTAGTGTTATGGTTGAGAAGCCTGAACTGAGGGCCCATTGTGGTTTGCAGATCACGTGGCAGCCTTATCGGATCTGGTCTCTAAGTCAAGTCGTAAACGTCACTAGTGGTGAGATGGCTGGGTATGCAGTTGGTGTACGACCCTGGAGGAGATCAGCTGATAGGGGAAGATTGGATCTAGGTGATAGTGTTATGGATTACAGAAATTTGATTAGGTCCTCGCCTAGGAATTAGACCAAAAGATTAGGGTAGCGCTATAAGTTTTTAGGTATGTTTTCTTTTTTCGTTTTATATCTTTGGCCTCCAGGGTTAGCTGCTTATTCCGATCTAGTACATGGTTATTGATATTGAAATATTACTGCCTACTATATGTGCGGAAAAGTGAATGGCATATGATTAGAGGTCAGGTAAGGTCAACAGAAGTAATATTAGTAGATATGTAAATAAAGGGTATCGTAAAATCCAAGGCCCCAAGCTTCCAAAAATGCCCTATAAAATACTAAGCTGTACTTCTATGAAACACATGTTCCAGAACACTTGCTGTTTTGAGGTCTACTGTCAGACGATGCGTATCTCTAGATCTGCTAGATGTAAATCTTTATAGTTTCTTATATACAAGGAATAAATTGTCATATATAGGCCTAATTTCCAGCAAACCTCAAAAGAAATCTGCCATTTTCTTGGCAACCCAGAAAACACTATGTAGGCTAGGGTAACTGATACCTTCTCTCTTATCTGTTTAACGGTAAGCAATCCCTCACCTTCGTATCTGCCAAAGACAAAGCTCCAAAATATTCATTTGGCACACATGGTCGTATATATTATATGCATGGTTTCAATTTGCAGCACTCACAGGAATTGCGACTCATTAAGGGTTATTTAGGTTTCCCCTTATATTGATGGAAGACATGAGTTTATCGTACCAGTACACTGGACATACTAGAACCCAAGTGGTCAGTCCATGCACAAATCTGGCGCATCATTCAGCAAGAATTCACACCCATAAGAAGGACTAGCTAGCCTTTAGAGATGTATCAACTACATGGGGTCGGCCTGAAGCATTTATGTATAGCTAGGACAGTATTCATACATCATAGCAACCCAGTGGGCATTATTGTTCTAAATCATTATCTTGCTTAAATGTTGACGGTAAGTAAATGAGTTGACGCCTCTTTATGCAATTCCAAGAACTGTAGTACAAATAAAATCAGAGTGTAACAAAATTTGGAATTAAATACAGCTAGGAATGCAAAAGGAAGAAAGCCTATACACGTCATAGAAACTATGTGTGCTGAACAATCTTAACGCAGACATGTATACAAGGAAACAATCGGACATCTCCACAGATTCAAAAAGACATAAAGGTAGAAACAAACTGACATGCACAAAGATCTGAATGATCTATTTCCTCCCCATCTGACGGCCACAAGTGAAGAGGGAGGTGGTTGGGAGGGTGGCAGGAGGGCAGGCATAGATTACATTTACGCCCCTTAACACACGCTCCCAGAGAACCTATGGATCACATCACAATCTGATAGCAGAGCGCATGCGCGACCTGAGAGCCAAAGTAGGAGGGAATCTGGCCAGGCCAGCCCCCTGACCATTGGGGTATGGCCATCCATTACTGCAATATTTGATATGGAAGAGTCGGTGTACATGATAACGTGTTACGAGAAATTCTCCAGCTGAAATATTTAGCATTTTTGAAGAGTATAAAGGTGAACCTTAAAATGTCAAATCAGAGCTTGTTATAGTAGAAATAATTTTAGGACATAATCCTATATTGCTGCAATCTAAATAAATATCCTTAAACTTGATGAGGAGATCTTGCAGTGGTTGCCGTTTTCGGCTTTGGGGGGATGCATAATGTATGCCGGGATCTACAGTATAGATGTTTGCATAAAACAGCTGTAAAGGAAAGTTTCAAATCAGTTTAGTAATATGAATCTCAGTCTCCTTATCACACAATCCCAACTGAACAGGGATTGACACATGCCATGATTTTGAAGGCCAGCTTTTTTTTCAGGCACACGTTCTTTTCATACAAAAAGGTAGCGCCTGCTTTTCATTGAAGAAATCTTTTTCAAGAGCTCATAACTCGGAACACAGACTGGAAATTTAATTTGTGTCTCATAGTTATATCAAGGATATGGTCCTCCTGCTAGAGACTGTGCAGACAGAATTGTACACATGAAGTGATATAAGCCATGTTAGTCTGGTATTAGCCGTGTATGGTCTAACGGATATCGGTTTTAGTGGCATTGGGTCCATTCTGGCCCTCATTGTAGTAGACGCTGTCCATCCATAATCATTATTTTGAGCTGCTCTATATAGTCACAGAGTTGTGCTCTGTTATTTTTTGTTCAGAAAGGATCACCATAGGTTTGGTGATCTGTGCCCACCAGTTGCTGCCCCCTCCCCCCCTCGGCCCCCTGGGTGTTTGGCAGCGTGGCAGGCGGGCACGGGGTGGGTGGCCAGGGTATTATTCCGATTAGACTAAGTATCTCCGACACTAAGTCGATTGATCCAGGTTTGGCTGGCGGATCCAGGGGGTGTGGGTGACGGCAGGGGATGGGGTGTGTGGGCTCGGGGCCCAGGAGGAATCTGATTGGTACTGGCGCCCTTCCCGCCCCGCCGGGCAGAGTTTGTGTATCTGGTCGGGTTGCTGGGGGAGGGAGGGGCAGGAGGAGAAAGAGGGGGGAGGGGGTACTACATATGTGGACTTGGGGTCTGGAGGGCATTTCTCAAGATGGTACCACTAGACACAACGACTACGACTTGAAAACCTCAATATCAGAGTGGGTGATCATAGGTAACACACTACGACTACTCTGTACGATCAGCACTTAAGGCAGTAATTATAGGCTTTGGTAGGGCAGTCGTACCAGTGTGATTATTTGCGACCACTAGATACAGGGCTGTAATGGCATTTAACTGAGGGATCTCACTTCGACTTGAAGGGGGTCTAGTCCTACCATCTTGAGAAATGCCTTCCTGGTACAGGATAGAAGTACAGCTCCCTAAAAACTAAAAGCAGCAGTGGCGTTTTGGGGCTTGCGGATATGAAATATTGGCATTCTTTAGATCGACAGGGGCATGGAGTTTACAAAGAATTTGGAAATTGTTAAAAGCCGAAATTGGACTTTCGACCCCCTTCCACCAATCCTGCGCCCTTAGAGGGTTTGGGGACGTGAAGTCCTAAGCATTGCGATGTATTAAGTGAGCCACAAGTAGAGATTAGTGGATATAATTATTTTATTAAATCATTGGTACATAGCCTAAACCCGTCATACGTTGTCGTTCAACCCATAGACTACTCAATAATTTCCATCAATGCAAATTGGGACAAGGGGGCGTATACGTCCAGTTTGCTAAGGAAGCTTTATATTATGAAAAAATACTTTGACAACAAAAGCTTAAAGGCAATGCACAGAGAAACAAAGATCACACGTGGTGCTGATGTTATACATCACAGAGAAAAGGTCGTGATAAAGGCACTACGTCTGTTACGTATTGACCATTTAACAAAGCAGGAGATAGAGATAGTCACTATTTTCTCTTCAGGAGCCATTTTTCTAGTAGAACATATGTATGTGCAGTGGTGTCACTCAATTATTGCCTGCTACAATAGAGAGTTTAAGATCACGACTTGTACGGCAACGTGTACGTCTAGAATGGTAGGAAATGGTAGGATAGACGTTGCCGTACACGTTACAAGTAAACAAATCTTAAACTCTCTATTGTATCATTACTTCTGACTTCATGAAAGCTTGCCTGCTAAAAGGCGACATTCATGTACTACTTACCATTAATGTATTGTGTTCTCACTCGGTTCTAAGCATGTCTCTGGGTGCAGCTTCTAGCTGGTAGAGCCTGTAAACATGATAATGTTGCAGTACATAATGGTGTTTATCTGTCAGCCACCTTGACCTCTGACATCGAGTTGCTCTTAATCAATGAGAATAATGACCACGGAACCTCCCCAGGACAAATAAACCCAATCATTTCAAAGTGGATTCAGTATACTTACACTGGACACTGTCTGCCATCAATTTTATTTCAGTTTCCCAGGAAGGTAATTGGGGCATTTAATTGCATAGGAGTAGTTAATTTGTAAGCAAAATGCCCTGGAGGAGCTCCTTAATGACCCTAAATCCGGGACCCTGGAGGTGATGCACCCCCAGGGTTAGGGATTAGTATGCAGGGTAGACTGCAGTCATGGGTTGTAACCCCGAACCTGCTATTGCACCGCTACATCACATGTAGATTACATGGCTAAAAATTGCCCTGTACACTCTAAGAAATAACTGTTGAATCTACCAGGGATCCCCCGGGAGGCATCCCCATAAAACTGTAGAATGGACTACCGCAATCATTATGCAGCAAAGTAGTGTAGTCTTTACAGTGAAGCCCCAGATGGCAGTACAGTAAAACACTGTGGTACAAGGAACCTCTGTAAAAATAACAGTGAAAGCTTTGTCCTAAAATTGCGGGAGAAAGGCGGTTAATTTGATGGCATGTTTTTACAGTGTAGCTTCATGCAACAATGTTCGCGTGAAAGATGATATTATACTGTTATAGGCTAAGACGTTTCTGGAAGTAGGTACAGTTATCTAGTCCATTTTTCATAAAACACCTAGAAGCTAGAATAATAATTGCTTTACTATTTCAATGTATAGACTGTAGAAGGAAATAGATGGACACTCTCAACGGTAATATAAAGCGCAGGGACCAACAGAGTGCAGTCTTAAATCCCTTTGCTATCTGTTCGATTAGGAATACCACAATGTATGGTCCCTACCCTTTAACTGAACTCCCCTCAGAAATAAGTATATTTATTGCAGTGGTATTGATATGAAAAGAGTGTCTGGAGGAGCTTGAGGGAAAAAAACAGGTAGAAGTATTCATAAGCATGCTGAGATTAAAAGCCCCAAGAAGGCAAGATTTATAGAAACTAATATCAGTATGAAAAGCGGCGACGAGAATGGATAGGTTAGGGTAAAAACAAATCATGAATAAGACTCGGGATAAGCCAGTCAGTAGAAAGGACCACATTGCCATAAAACACTCTGCTCTAATAGACAACCGAAAGCATAAGCATAAATCAGAAATGCCTTTGATTGCGCACGCAAACCACGCAGGACCAAAAAGTATGGCTACCGTTCTCCCCGAAAATTGGATCCCCCTTAAAAGCGACTGCTCTTTATCTTTTCCATGATGCACTGCATTCCCGTCCCGAGTATTACAGGCCAGTTGCTATTGTGCTGCAGACCGGAGGAAGTGGGGATATCTTGAAATGGGTTAATAGACTCCGCCTGTAAATCAGTTTGCCTCCGGGGCGGCCCGTGTCAAGTGTTAACAATATTGATAATGGAGGGGCTGCATTAGTGACGCACCGTCCGAGATCCCGCGGGAATTCATCTTTTACCCCCTGGCGGACATTTTTTGTACTACTCTCAGGGGTAGGGAAGTGGGGGAGGTTCATTGGGGTCCAAAGCTAAAGTGCCTATTACATAGACCGCCGCGCGCAGCATCCAATCCCAATACTACCACCACCAAAGTACTCTCCATCCCTCCTCTGTCCCTGCCTTTCCCTCACAGATTCTTTACAAGTAATACTAACCCTTTAAAAACTGCATGATGCCTCAAGATCCAACTTCAATAATTGTCTTCATGATGCAATGGCCTAATGAAGGACCAGTGAATAACTCGCTTTTGTTTGTGCCGGTAATGTACTTCTTCTGTAATAAGAGACTAATGCTTGAGAGCATCAAACAAGGCGAGGTACTCACCATGCCTCTATTCATGGATAATGATAACAAAGGGCTTCTATGTAGTCCTAAGGAGTTACAGGAATTCTGAAGGACTGCTCACTGGTGAAGTAACGAGGGGTCATTTGAAACTGACATTTCTGGAGAGCACCTTTCTGGAAGGCTTTTGATAGGCAGAGGAGATGGTGGAATGGGATGAAATGTGGAGGGTATGAGGTGTAGGCTGAACATAAGGGGAGGCCGGCAATGTCAGTAGACATGTTTAGTGCATGATGCGAAGACTTCTAAGTCTAGTTCTCTCAGCCTTTTGATATCAAAAGTAGCTCAGCATGTGTAGTGTTAATGACAATTATAAGTATTACCATATTAGCCAATATTGGTGGAGCGAGGAGCCTAAGATAGGTACTTTATAATTAACAAGCAATGCTAATTATAAGTAAAAGAAATTGACTAGGAACTTTGAAATCTGTGTGAGATGCAGTAGGTTCCGTCTCATGTTTTAAATGTCACGATCTGCTTCACCATTCAAATTGTACTCACCACATTAGAATGGAAAGCCACCTGCCTTGTGTAAAAATAGTATGTATTGCATGAGCAGGTATCTAACTGCGCGACTCTCTTTTTAGTGCTCTTGTTTTGAGTACCTATCACCTTAAATGAAATTCACTTCTGTGCAATATGAAAAGAAAGTGACTGCTGCAGGAGTGGCACTTCCCAGGCAAAACTATCCTTACCCCTATGTGCAACACCCTCCTGATGAGGTAAAGACAGTTCCCTCTACATGAGTCATAGACGTGTGCCCTTGTACATGTTAGAAAGCATAGGTGATGATTAATTCACGTCAAGAAGTACCTAAGTTGTATATCATTACGACTACATCAGTTCCTTAACAATACTGCCCAATGACACTTTGTCTTATGTTTCGATCCCTGCTGGCAATCGTGTCAACTTCACATTACAGAGATTATTGCTTGTCAGTTTTTCAATTATCATTGTCTGTAGATTATAATTATTGCAGACATCGCCGATTTTATCTCGGGAGGCAATTCCTCCCATCAAAATGAAGTATGATCCACGGAGGTGATATACACAGCAATTCACACAATTTCATAATGGAGTATATTGATTTGTATTTCTCATTGTTTCATACAAAATAGAGTGGCATTGGCAAAACATGGAATGCTGTATTCTAAGTCACATTGACAAGAGATTAAGGAAAATAAAACAAAATTTATCTCTAATGGAGGAGAAGAGATGCGATTTCATTTGCTTATATAAGTTTTACTAAGCTTTAGTACCACTAAATATATGATACTAGGTCAGTGATGGTGTTAATGCAGCTAATAGTGCACAGTTAATAGTAGAGGCTGTTAGTGGACATAAGGAGGTGGGTGCTGTGTATGGGGAGTATGTATGTAGTTGGTGATGTGGGCAATATTATAGAGGAATAAACAGGAAAAGTCACTTTGTCACTACACCATCAGGACTGCAGTGCTCCAGGGTTTACATGCACAGGAGCTGGCCGCGGGTCCTCCAGGGGGTGGGGAGGGGGTACGGAGGGGCTGGAGCAGAAATCTTTCTTCCCATGCGTGAATAAAACAGTCAGACACGCCTGAGGCACGGATTTAGTCTTCTGCGGCTGGAACCATTAGGAGCGTATGGAGGTATCTGGCATCTTTGAATAATCTGGTTTTATAAAGTAAGGACATAATTATACGCATAAACATTTTCGCGCTATGTCATGCGGCCTGAGCCCACCCCCATCCTATTCAATACAGTTTACCAGCATATATACAAAAGTTTTTGCGTGGAGATTGACATTTCTTGGGCAACAGTGTATGTAGATAATCTGAAGAAAGTAAAACTCAATTGATGTGAGAAAATAGTGGTAAGAGAAATCATCCTACAAGATCATGTATTTTTAAAAGCTTCTTTAATCCACCATACGCCCCAAGCTATGAATTAATGCCAGTCCGTAAAAGAAAGATATTCCCAGTATGTGAAGCCAGGATAAGATAGAATCTGATTCTTTCATGACATGAAATGTGGGATCTTATTTTTGTATACCGTAGACTGGGAATGTAACTCAATCAGAGGCGTCATTTTACACATACATTTCAGCTGCTTTTAATGGAAGATTGTATGAGGGGGATGGCTGTTGCATGTCATGAATGAACAGGATGCTCTGTGATTGAAATGCCATTAGTGGCTGCAGTCTTTGTATTGGTGTTCACAGTCAACTATAGATGTGTTTGCCTTGAAGAAGAAGAAGAAGAAGAAGAAGAAGAAGAAGAAGAAGAAGAAGAAGAAGAAGAAGAAGAAGAAGAAGAAGAAGAAGAAGAAGAAGAAGAAGAAGAAGAAGAAGAAGAAGAAGAAGAAGAAGAAGAAGAAGAAGAAGAAGAAGAAGAAGAAGAAGAAGAAGAAGAAGAATGTGTAGACACAAGGGGTCTGTATAGTCTGGGCTTTGGTTAGTGACCTGTATGAATCCCAAACGCTGGGCTATTTCTTCAGAGTGGGTCTTAAAGGGATTTGATGAGGACAGCTGATTATGTATATGGCACAGTAAATAGTAAGAGTTCTCTACCAATCTGTCATAAAGATGGTCTGCAATTGACTAGCAAGGTTAGTATTGTTTTATTGTTATTGCCAGCTCGTCCCTGAGCCTTTGACTCATGGTGGAGAGGTCATTAAATGTGAGCCATGCAGATAGAAAAAGCAGAATGTGGACATAATACAAGGGGAATCGTCAAAGACTGTAAAAAAGTGTAGTTGCAGTATAACTTTGTCCTGCAGAAACGAGAAAGTTTAGCAGAATGACTACTTTTGTAAACGCAGTTGTTCACTGCTTTATTTACTGGATTTGGTATGATAATATTCACCATTCATATCCTAAACCTGATTTTGAGTGGAACCATATGGTCTTGCCTACACAGTTAAAGGCCTGTCAAAAGCAGTACCTTACCTACAGTACTTTACTTTTTTTTGTCTAACCATATGTCATTTTGCCCAAAGGTAGTCAGGAAAAACACACTAGAAGAGTGTAATCGGAGTAATCATAGGCATTGCTGTCTATTTACAAAAAGGTTGGGTGGCTTTTCACTCTAATCAGGTGAGTGGAAGTTGGAGGGTGATCAGCCAGTTTCTATATCAATATATAGGAACTGACTGTTTCAGCCCACAAACCTAAGCTATTTAGAAACGAGCGCATTTCAGCAATAGCCTGCTGTAGTATATGCCCTGCTGACAAATGCTTAAGAAGTAGTTCTTCTCATCTGGGCATGGCACTGCACATTCAATACCATATACCCCCAACCATACAATTCAGCCATGTTGTTGACACCCACACACAGAATCCAATGGCCCACTACCACTCTCTTCCCACCCACAACATGCTGTGGGCTGTCCATGGGTCATTCCCACAACCTAGACATGGTCTCATGAGACGAGGCAGGCAAACAGTGAAAGGCCCCAATCACCCAAACCACTCTGCACCCAGCACAAGTCAATCTCACCACCCGGGCCAAACACGCACACCTACAGCCCCCTATTACTAACATAGTACATGCTGAACCAATAAGCACCTCTTACTGTGAGCAAGACTAGACAAGGCATCCCTACTGGCATGGTGTGCAGGTCTATGTATGTAAGTATAATTCAGGCAACTCTTTAGATTGTCTAACATGGAAGTTAGAGTTTGATAAAGAATATAGGGAAGTAGCAATATTGTACATCTTCATAGGTTTCTTTTTGAGCTTCCCCTGAGGAGACCTCCCCCCCCCCTGACTTTAGCTGATCTCATCAGCCAAGATTATCTGCCCTCAGGGCTTAATATTTAACAACTTCTAGTCGAAAGGAATTTGGAGTGGAGTGGACAACATTGCAGCTTTTTTTGCAGGAGTTTTCTGGGTTTTTTTTAATAATACTAATCTATCACTGTTTTGAAAAGGATCCCCCATTTATCTATCTGGGCAGTGCTATTGGATAGGGATATGAGAAAAATGGACAGAAGAAAAAGGTATTCTCCTTTCCCTCTTTCTCTCCTCGCTCACAATGTACAGCACCATCAGTATATTGACTAATACTATAATAGACCATTGAGTTACAACCTTCATCCAGTTCTCTGCACATGTTAAGTGACATTGTTTTAGAAGTTTACTACCCATGTGCCACGCCATTAACAAGATAATACATTTTTGTCAACTTAGGCTATCTGCATCTGTAAGTGTTTCTAAATAAATATGAAGTCTGGTAGCAAAATCATCATACACTGCAAAAATGGTGTTTAAATTTCAAACATGTTTAAAATCTGAACATTTTGGTTCAACAGGTGTTTAGCTAACCATCTATTTAGGATTTAAACAAATGGGAGATTAGATGTTTAGCTTTTAAACTCTAATAATTTTAGGTGTTTACCCAGCAAATTGTCGTGAGTCCTCGTCAACCTGTGTGAAGTGGCTCACACATGTCGCTAGATGGAACACGACGTCGTTATAGCACAAGATCACCGGGAATAGCCATGGTGGTGATCACATGGCCTCACTGCAGATATCAATCTTGGTGATCACTCACACTCACCAGGGATGGCGGCGTGGGTGATCACTCACCTCGCTAGCTGAAACGCACACCTTGTCATAGCGCAGGTTCACCACGGATGGCGAGGATCGTGATCACTCACACTCACCAGGGATGGCGGCGTGGGTGATCACTCATCTCGCTAGCTGAAACGCACACCTCGTCATAGCGCAGGTTCACCACGAATGGTGAGGATTGTGCTCACTCACACTCACCAGGGATGGCGGCGTGGGTGATCACTCACCTCGCTAGCCGAAACGCACACCTCTTCATAGCGCAGGTTCACCACGGATGGCGAGGATCGTGATCACTCACACTCACCAGGGATGGCAGCGTGGGTGATCACTCACCTCACTAGCCGAAACGCACACCTCGTCATAGCGCAGGTTCACCAGGGATGGCGAGGATCGTGATCACTCACACTCACCAGGGATGGCAGCGTGGGTGATCACTCACCTCGCTAGCCGAAACGCACACCTCGTCATAGCGCAGGTTCACCAGGGATGGCGAGGATCGTGATCACTCACACTCACCAGGGATGGCGGCGTGGGTGATCACTCACCTTGCTAGCCCAAACGCACGCCTCGTCATAGCGCAGGTTCACCAGGGATGGCGAGGATCGTGATCACTCACACTCACCAGGGATGGCGGCGTGGGTGATCACTCATCTCGCTAGATGAAACGCACACCTCGTCATAGCGCAGGTTCACCATGGATGGCGAGGATGGTGATCACTCACACTCACCAGGGATGGCGGCGTGGGTGATCACTCACCTTGCTAGATGAAACGCACACCTCGTCATAGCGCAGGTTCACCACGGACGGCGAGGATCGTGATCACTCACACTTACCAGGGATGGCGGCGTGGGTGATCACTCACCTTGTTAGCTAAAACGGGCACCTTGTCATAGCCCAGGTTCACCACGGATGGCGAGGATCCTGATCACCCACACTCACCAGGGACGGTGACATTGGTGATCACTCACCTCGCTAGATGAAACGTGCACCTTGTAAGTTCACCATAGATGGCGAGGATGGTGATCAACCATGCTCACCAGGAATGGCGACACAGGTGGTCACCAGCTAGCACATGTGTCCAGTCTCAACACTATTTGCAATGCTTGTGTACATTCAGACTTAGGAATCACATAGCCTATATGGGGGTCATGATACTGAGGATCACCTCTTCCCACTTGGCAAAAGAAGTTATCCTCATCTTTGCAAACATGAGGAAGATCTTGAATGCAATAACATTTCTAAACATGTCTTTTGTTAAAATCATGTGGGTTTTTTTTTCACTTATACTGAATGCTTAGATTTTTTTTTTTTAGATTAAACATTTTGATAAAATTAAAACTTTGCCAAGTGTGTAACTATGTAATGACATATTGCAAAACATTGTGAAACCACTACAAGATACACAGAGCCTCTTTTCACCAAATATGGTTAAATATGACTACATCTCTTTTTGTCCCTGTCATGAAACTGAAGCAACAGTTGCTGGAAAATCATATATATTCAATTTTTATTACAAAAACAGTAACTGATTAACGTTTTTTGACATATCAAGAATGCTTATAAGTCATGTCTACCTAGAAACATAGAGGCACCATTGGTCTCCTTAACTGTGTCATAACTTTTTGCATGGAAATGTTTTAAATCCACCATTAAGTATAAGTATTATGTATGACCAGCACTGTCTCACGGTCACCTTACCCAGCTACTACAGCTAACAGACTATGCTTTGCATCAAAGAGCTAGATGTCTAATAGCTTATTGAATCTACATTTTAACCTAAAAATAAGCCACTCTTTATACATATAAAGTATATGCTAGCACCCACAATATCAAATCAGGTGCTACACCAATCAAAACACTTAGTTCAGCGTAGCTATCAATCACCAAGTAACATCAGAATCAGTAGTACATGTCAATTACAGTATGATTTAGGTATTTTGAGCATAGGTGATTTCAAAATCAAATGCATCATACTGTTTCCATAGATATAATTAGATATTCCATAGTTATCCATAGATAACAAACTGGATGAATGAAAACATGAATAACAACCAAAACAGGTGTGAAATCATAGACATATCTCTTTTTTTAAATCTTACTTCCAAATAGTGCCAGTCAATTATTAGCAATCAATGGTATATTACATTTTAAAGGATAAGACAACCCTCATTTCATAATACCTTAATTTGTTAGTCTTTACACTGAATAAGATATTTTTGCATACTCATCAGCCCATCATATGCTGCATTGCTTACGCAGGGGGTCTGTTGCAAAACATGTTTGTAATTGTATAAGTAAAGTGTCTATATATGACTTAATCATTTAGGATAACTCAGTTGGTCTAATTATTACTACTTATAAAAGGAAATATGCAAGCAATATTCACAGACATCTATTAGCACCATTAATCTAAAGAACAGTTTCATTGTATCCACTGGGGTGCATTTAGTCTTCTGTGACATCATAGGCTGCATCAGAAATGCCTGCTCTCTGCTCTTACATTAGCTGATGGACTGATGACTATGCCAGAATATCTTTATTCATTACAAAGACTAACAAATGAAAACATCATGAACATAGAGTGGTCTTTTCTTTTAAACTAAATCACTCATATGTGCAACATCAATGTGAACATAATTTCTTACCCTCAGTCTCCTCAGGCTGTATTTAATTATCATCATCCTGAAATAGGTCTTCAGACAAACTAAAATACAAACGACAATTCCTGCAGAGTCATGATCAGTTTAAGTGTATTTTTTTAGTATTATTTAGCCAGTTGTGGCCAATAACAATATCAGACATAAGAGTTTCAGTTATTATGCAGAACAACAACATCTTAATTATAATGTGTCATGATATAGAATATCAGCAGTAAATACATGTAGCTGCTAACCATGTTCAGGCATAGCTTATACATTGAAGCTTCATTATTAGGAGCTCTTATATAAAGAGACCTTGCTTTTACGGAGCAAACGTTTAGCATCAATCTTTTCCCATACATTACTACATAATGTATCATAAAACCCCCTTATAATGAGGCAGTCTTTACTGTAAACTCAGTTGTAAGGAGTAAATTTTGGCCCAGATAGGACCTGACAGGACTTCCTTTACTGCTGCTCACAAGGTTAGGTTAGGTTGACCTTACTTATAAGGATACCTTGCTTATAAGGAAGAAATTCACTTGTTTTAAGGTCCTCCTTATAAAGACCTGAGGATCTAGTGATACTAGGCCTCATGGTATCATCAGAAACCCAGTAAAAACAAAAAAATAAAATCATCTCAAAATAATGTTTTCCAAGGGCTTGAAGTATGTGTGCAACATTTATGAATATTGCAGACAATTCTCTTACCAAAAGCCTCTATGCTACCACTGGTTCATTACATAAAATTATATTTTTCCTGTACTGTACCCAGTGCATGGGTTTGAAAAGATGCATGTACATTCAACCTAAGATTTTATAGACTGATGGGTACTGCTCTACTTTATAAGGCCTTTACTTTCTATACCTATTATAGTAGTACTATATACGCTTGTACAAACTGCAATTACTGAAAGCAACAAATGATCTATAGTTTTTGTATCAGTATGCAGCCATAAGATTGACTTAATGATTAACTTAACAATGCTACAATATCATATGATGCATCACTCACATGTTTTGCCTTATCCAATGTGTATTACAGTGACATAGCTACTACATATGTTTTCCATCAAGAATAGGGAGCTTGGTCAACCAGCAATTCAACCAAATACATCAATTTCTTAAGCTCAAAAGTATATGCCACCAGGCACATCATTAATTGCAAGTACCACAGGAATCAATATAATTTCTACTGTCTTTCAACATGAAATTATAACTAATTATCTGCTTATTCCCAATGGAATTTTACAGCAGACAACGTCCGTAATTCATCACTTTGATAGCAAAAAAGGCATTTTCAAATATTTAAAGACCAGTGAAGTAAGTATGGGTGACTTCATTGAAATAAAGGCAGCGTTATAGCCTAAGTATCAAATAAGGAAATTCAGAAAATCAGTGTCTTTAAAAATAGACAAAAGGATTCTGATCATGTTTGCTGCCTTCAGCCAAACATGAAAGGATATATATGAAAGGTTTATCAACAGTTTTATTTTTGTCTAGGGATCTATTTCTTCACTACTGATCTCTAATGGATAATTTAAAGGTTTCAACAATCCAGCCCACCCTTGTTAGCCTTTCGATGAATGAAATTAGCAGTCTGCTTCAAAATCCTGTCATCTAATTTGCTTGATTTTGATCAGAATTTAGTACATTGAATTCTTGGTTTGGGATGTTCTTGGTTGCTTTTCTGAGGGCACTGTTCTCTTTTCCCACACGGGCAGCCTCTTTAGCATTGGTACGCTGCCTGGTTGCAAAACCTTCTTTATCATTTTCCCTCACCGTTTCCCTCAGAAGATTTTCTTTTATGTCTCTTAAGTCTCTCGTTTGAACGATTGATTACACTTTGCATTTCTGCATTTTGTCGCTTTTCAGCTTCAAGGCTAAAGGGATTATCAAATATGTTTGCTCTCAGGCATGCAGCTCTCATAAGAAGCTTTGCATGCTGAGTTCCCCTGAATCTGTGTTTCCGTTTGTCACTACAGGCACCGGTCACACCTGCCCAATTAAATTCAGCTTGCAGTTCTACAGTCATTAGTCTATCAATCATCTCTTTGATCATTGTTGACCATTTCTGGCTTCCTGTAGCATAGATAGGTTTTTCCCTGCCCCAGCGGACAGCAACCTCCTCTAGAATATTTGGGTTGACTTCAAAGTGCAAATCTTGTACATCAAATTGTTCTTTAGTCGAGCTGATTGTGGGTTCAAAACCGCTATCAGCTATGTTGGGGATACCTTGTGGGTTGACCATTACCTGTGGGAAAGGGCAGGTATCAGTTGCACCACCTTTTTCTGGTGGAGCACCAATCTCCTCTAATACAGGTGTGTCCTTGTATTTTTTATACATCACTGCGTTACACCATTCTTGTAGTGTCTCTACTTTTTGCACACGAGTTTCAATATTGGTAAGCTGGGTATTTAGCTGTTCCAGTTTTACTGAAAAATTCCCCATGGACTTAGCCATCATCTTAATGCTGTCTGAGAAGGAATTTAATGCCATTTGTAGGGCTCCGCGCCATTCGCCGGTTGCTGATTTCTGAAGTCTTGCCCGGCTGCCTCTCGGCCCCTCCTCTTGGCTGCAAAACTTTCCTCCTTTCCACTGAAACACACATATATATCATATACACATACTGTAAAGGAAAACTGATATGCTAATATTGTTCATAAGTAAGGTATAAATATTGACGACATATACAATGAGACCATCCTATACTCTAATTTGATGACCATAGTGGCCCATTTAAATTTCACAGGACTTGGAACCTACTGATCTTCTAGCCTTATGAACACTTATCTGAAATCTTTTTTTCAGTGCTAAAGATTTGTTTTAGTACTTTCATAGCCCCAATCCTTATTAAATACTGGTGCTTATTTAAGACCCTTGTGATTAAAAGGATCACTGCACAACAGTTTGTGATACCGCCATGACAAGTTGTGTGATAAATGCCAAATGTCATACCATGGGAATAGGAGTGCTTGTCCCACTATATACTAGGGGGCATTGCCAAAGGATCATACAACAGGGTCGTAAGGCCTATAGTCTCAAAAGCAAGTTGACAACACTGTGCTTCTGACAGCTGGAGGCAAGATGTGGGGGAGGGTGCAGGGATTTGCAGTGGTGTAACATAACCATTTACCAGAGGGAGGTACACTAGCCAGAAGCAAGACTGAGCCACCTTGGTATGTTGGGCAGTGATAGACTATTGTGGACAGAGGCTGTGTCTACTGTGGAAATGATATAATTACTAACCTGTGTCTGGTAGTACGGAGAGTGAGTGGGGGGATGCAGGAGGTCGCAGTGGTGGACAGGGGTCATCTGCTGGTGTTGGAAGTGGGGTGAGTTGGGTTGGGGGTGTCGCAATGCTGGTGGCTGACTGCATGCAAGGGACAGAGTATGGTGGAGTTTAGAGGGCCCGGAGGTAGGTAAGGACAGGGTAATTACCTTGTGTTCTGTTTGTTTGGGGGGGGGGCAACTTACATTCTTGAAGAGCACTACATCATAGGTAAGGGTCATTTGACAGCTATGTTAATGTGATGCCCATAGGATACTCCCAAACATGGCACTGTACTTTCTATGTCCTGAGCACTCATCATTAATTTGACACTAAAAGATCCTAGGGAAATACAGACTCTAGGCTATGGACCCTTCAGACTGGAAATAATCCAACCCCTTTTCCTACTCTGAGCGAACGTTTCCTTGAATACAGGATCTGGTGATTTTTTTTTAGCTCAAACCCATATACCCTCTGTAGTAAAAGCCAATAGGTCCAAGGACCATTGGCTTAATAAGTATATATATGCTATTACATATTATGTATTAGCTTTCTGCCACTCAATATAAAACATATGTATACAGTAACATATTAGATATTTTCAAAGAGTTTTTGTGATACTTGCTTCGCCTAGGTTAAGTACATCCTGTGTTCAACCCTGCTAAAATATGAGCCAGCTACAACCTAGAACCTCTAACATTGCCTTGTTCAATATTTTGCAGTCGTTTTTGTGTGTGTGGGAGGGTCTAACCTTCTTACTGAAGGTTTGGTAAATTTTAGAATTGTTTTCAGGCCTTAGATTTTAATAAACCACTTGTCAAAGTTATGTGCAATTCAAATGAATTCTCCCCCTTTTAAACAGATATTCTTATTTAATGCAAAATTACCTCATTTATGATTAAATACCTAATTGTCTTTAGGCAAAATTATAATGTCTTAATCTTACCAAATTAGTAGATTCATCTTCATTGGTACCATCTCCAATTTTATCAGCTGATCCTGCTTCCTTTAAAAATATAAAACAGAAACTATGATAAGATTTAATCACAGGTAACTATAACTCATCATTTTTGACTTTATGAGCAAAATAGACCATAGAACTAATGTCAAATTTAGTTTAAAATGTCTACCATGATTATAATAAATTTATAAAGCATTTTTCAAATGTTTCAATATGATTTGGACAAAAACGTTTTGAACTGAAACATATAGAAACGTTTCTATACGTTCTAGATGAAAATGTTTGCATCCAGAACATTTAAAAACGTTTTTAAACCTTCTAGATACAAATGTTTTTATCAAAACCAAAGAGGAACGTTACTGAACGTTTTCAAAAGTTTGTCGTTCACTGGGTAGAATCATTGATGCGGACCTCCACATGTAGATGCGGACTTTAACCTGTTTCTATTCAAGATGTGGAAATAAAGAATCCCATATAAAGGCTGTGGAGGGGGTAAGGGGCACTCTGTATCCTGATTTAAGGCAAAAAAGTAGGTATATTGAGACAAAAGGGTCCATATGTGTGAAGAAATTCAAAAACTAGACATCCTGTTATGAGGGGGGGGTGGACGTCAGGGGGGGAGGGAGGAATGGAATAAGTTAAACGTGGAACATTATGGAACAACACATCAAAAGTGAACTATTGTATGGTATGGAGATAGATTTCAAAACTATTGCTTAATTGAAGCATCATGATGTCCCATCCTTAAAGCATAACGTGATAGGACATTATATCTGAAGGCTATAAGTATATTATACCCTGTATTAATTCTTAGATATTCCACCCAATTCAACCAGTGGGCTACACAAAATACCTTATTAACTCAAAATTGCAATATGTTTTCATAGCCATTACTAGCATACGGGTGTACCTTTTACCATGTTGATCTACAAATACATATGTGGTGAAACAGCCTCCTGATGCATGACATGAATTCCAAGCAGTTATGGGGAATGTTATGAAGGGAATAGTTACCTAATTGTGGTCGATATTATGTAAGCATTTTATTTGATTTTCAGTAGAAGATTTTGAAAACAGCACTTGCTGGATATTGAAGTGTGCCGGTGTTGGAAGTAGCACAAGATATGAGAGATGGATTCATGTAATTTGACAGTGCTGATTCCGAATCTAGTATGTGTATCTCTGTATCTAGCTCAGGTCAAATTGAAGGTCAAACGTCACAAGCTGGAATTTAGATATGAACAGTAGGAGGACCTTCTGTCATTCTTGAACACTAGAATTACAGTTGCATTGTAACATTTGATGTTTGATTTGACCTAATCTCGACCTAGATATGGAAATATGCACCCCAGGTTCACAATCAGCACCCGAAAATTACCCAGATACATCTCTCATATGTTATGCTGCTCTCAACAGTAGCACTTTTTGAAATATTGACATTAATTTTAGAGCTATGTGGTTGTGCCATGACAGAAACAAAATATTGATTGAATAATTTTTCATGTCTTTTTTTTTTACATTTACTTACATGATGAGCTGAATGTCTTCGATACAGAGAATTCCTAGATGGTCCTTTTCTATCAGCTTGATTCAGTTGAAGTGGCCCGAACATTCGATGAACTTTGTGAAAAATAAGGGTTATAGGTAGTGTGACACAACATTTTGAGCAAAATTACATCAGTAAATAGTAGTTTATATACAGACAGAGAGGTGAAATTATGTCATAACAAAAAGGATTGCACAAGAAGATGAATACATGCCTGGAAGATGCCTAAAAGGATGAAATAGTCAAAAAAGTCTTTTCAGGGCAGTAGAGGACTCTATTATAGGCTGTGTCACTCAATGCTACCTTATGCAGCAAAGCCTTAACCACTCAATGTTCTATTGACCAACAGAAGTTGAACATGGAGAATGGTTATTTTTGACATATTTCTATTCTCAAGCTTTTCACTGCTGTAATCTTCAGGGGGGAATCTTTCACCATTTCTTAGCTATCATTTGTATTAATTTAATCACAGGAAAGTATCAGATTTGGAAGGCGATGAATTTGATCATGGATATTTTTCTAAAATGGGAGAAAGATCAAGGAAGACCAGAAAAGAGGTTGATAACTATTAATTCCACAAATTTCAAATATGTAGGGGATAAAATGGGCAATAGGTAATGGTAATAGGTGCAATTAGCCAGTCAGGCATGAGGCAGACAGCAAGGCATGGGGCAGACAGCAAGACAGGGGGCAGACAGTCAGGATTGAGGCAGAGATCAAGGCATGGGGCTGACATTCAGACATGCAGAAGACAGTCAGGCATGGGACTGACAGCCAGGACTGGGGCAGACAGCCAAGCATGGGGCAGACAGTCAGCCAAGCATGGGGCAGACAGTCAGGCTTGGGGCAGACAGTCAGGTATGGGCCACAGTCAGGTATTTTAGCTATGGGGCAGACAGTCAGGCATTGGGCAGACAGCCATTCATGGGGCAGACCATCAGGCATCGGGCAGACAGCAAGACAGTGACACATTTCAGGCTTGGGGCAGACAGTCAGGCATTGGGCAGACAGTAAATCAGGAATGGGGCAGACAGTCAGGCAGCGAGCAGACAGCCAGCCATGGGACAGACAGCCAGCCATGGGACAGACAGTCAGGCATGGGGAAGACAGTCAGGCATCAGGCAGACAACAAGACAGGGGGCAGACAGCAAGACAGGGGGCAGACAGTCAGGAATGAGGCAGAAAGCCAGGCATGGGACTGACATTCAGGCATGCAGAAGACAGTCAGGCATGGGGAAGACAGTCAGCCATGGGACAGACAGTCTGGCATGGGACAGACAGTCAGGCATGGGAAAGACAGTCAGGCATGAGGCAGACAGCAAGGCATGGGGCAGACAGCAAGACATGGGGCAGACAGTCAGGATTGAGGCAGAGATCAAGGCATGGGGCTGACATTCAGACATGCAGAAGACAGTCAGGCATGGGACTGACAGCCAGGACTGGGGCAGACAGCCAAGCATGGGGCAGACAGTCAGGCTTGGGGCAGACAGTCAGGTATGGGCCACAGTCAGGCACTTCAGCTAAGGGGCAGACAGTCAGGCATTGGGCAGACAGCCATTCATGGGGCAGACCATCAGGCATCGGGCAGACAGCAAGACAGTGACACATTTCAGGCTTGGGGCAGACAGTCAGGCATTGGGCAGACAGTAAATCAGGAATGGGGCAGAGAGTCAGGCATCGAGCAGACAGTCAGGCATTGGGAAGACAGCCAGCCATGGGACAGACAGTCAGGCATGGGGAAGACAGTCAGGCATCAGGCAGACAACAAGACAGGGGGCAGACAGTAAGACAGGGGGCAGACAGTCAGGAATGAGGCAGAAAGCCAGGCATGGGACTGACATTCAGGCATGCAGAAGACAGTCAGGCATGGGGAAGACAGTCAGCCATGGGACAGACAGTCTGGCATGGGACAGACAGTCAGGCATGGGAAAGACAGTCAGGCATGAGGCAGACAGCAAGGCATGGGGCAGACAGCAAGACATGGGGCAGACAGTCAGGATTGAGGCAGAGATCAAGGCATGGGGCTGACATTCAGACATGCAAAAGACAGTCAGGCATGGGACTGACAGCCAGGACTGGGGCAGACAGCCAAGCATGGGGCAGACAGTCAGCCAAGCATGGGGCAGACAGTCAGGCTTGGGGCAGACAGTCAGGTATGGGCCACAGTCAGGCATTTCAGCTATGGGGCAGACAGTCAGGCATTGGGCAGACAGCCATTCATGGGGCAGACCATCAGGCATCGGGCAGACAGCAAGACAGTGACACATTTCAGGCTTGGGGCAGACAGTCAGGCATGGGGCAGACAGTAAGTCAGGAATGGGGCAGACAGTCAGGCATCGAGCAGACAGTCAGGCATCGAGCAGACAGTCAGGCATTGGGAAGACAGCCAGCCATGGGACAGACAGTCAGGCATGGGGAGGACAGTGAGGCATCAGGCAGACAACAAGACAGGGGGCAGACAGCAAGACAGGGGGCAGACAGTCAGGAATGAGGCAGAAAGTCAGGCATGGGGCTGACATTCAGGCATGCAGAAGACAGTCAGGCATGGGACAGACAGTCAGGCATGGGGCAGGCAGTCAGGCATAGGCCAGGCAGGTGGTAACTAAATAAGGAAAGGTGACAGGTTCTATGATTGACAAATGATGTAAAGGCAAGTACTGGATGGACAAATAATGTGCATGAACAGTAGTACAGATGGATAATATACAGATAACTATAGCCAGACAGATATGTAAACCTGAGCTTCATATGGAGGGATAATGTAAACATATCTATAGCTCCAGCAACTAGCATGTAAGTGGTGTAGTGTCTTATACTGGTGTCTATAGGACACACAGATAACTTACTGGTGTCTATAGGACACGCAGATAACTTACTGGTGTCTATAGGACATGCAGATAAGCTACTGGTGTCTATAGGGCATGCAGATAAGCTACTGGTGTCTATAGGACACACAGATAACTTACTGGTGTCTATAGGACACGCAGATAAGCTACTGGTGTCTATAGGACACACAGATAAGCTACTGGTGTCTGTAGGACATGCAGATAAGCTACTGGTGTCTATAGGACACGCAGATAACTTACTGGTGTCTGTAGGACATGCAGATAAGCTACTGGTGTCTATAGGGCATGCAGATAAGCTACTGATGTCTATAGGACATGCAGATAATTTACTGGTGTCTGTAGGACATGCAGATAAGCTACTGGTGTCTGTAGGACACGCAGATAACTTACTGGTGTCAGTAGGACATGCAGATAAGCTACTGGTGTCTATAGGACACGCAGATAACTTACTGGTGTCTGTAGGACATGCAAATAAGCTACTGGTGTCTATAGGGCATGCAGATAAGCTACTGATGTCTATAGGACATGCAGATAATTTACTGGTGTCTGTAGGACATGCAGATAAGCTACTGGTGTCTGTAGGACACGCAGATAACTTACTGGTGTCTGTAGGACATGCAGATAAGCTACTGGTGTCTATAGGACATGCAGATAGGCTGCAGATGTTTATATGATGCACAGATAAGCTACAGTGGACTTTAGGATGCACAGATAAGCTACAGGTGCTATAATATGTTGTACAGATATGCTGAAGGTGCCTTTAGGACGGACAGATGAGCCACAGGCAAAATAGAACAGCTGATAGTATAATATAGGTGCCTATAGAATGGACAGATAGCTTAAAGTACAGGTGTATATGACAGAGAGATAAGCTACAAGTTTATTTAGAGTATATATATATATATATATATATATATATATATATATAAGCTAATGGGGCCCACATGACAGACAGATGACATACTGGGGAGAAGGAGTGAGAGTAGTAGGAGGAAAGGGGAGTGAAAGGGTTAGTGCTCCTATACATGTAATATTGGCTTGGTGTAAATGGGCAGCATTGTGATAGCCATACCTTGAGTAGGGCTCTAGGCCTGCCCACCCCTTGTACTTACAGCTATATTTAGTGGTCAGTCCAGTAAGAGTGTATAAGCCATGTTTCTATAGTTAAATGATGTGTTTGTGAACACAATGAGTGGACACAGAGATATAGCAATCCCCCTTAAGCCTCAAATATAAAATAATAGTGGTTATTGTTATACTATGGATAGGACATTGTGCCACTAATTTGAATGGATTTGTGTAATGTGGCACATGTATGAACAACAGTGCTTACTGCTATAGTTGTTGCTAATTATAAACAGTATCAAACAAGGGTCATTGTAGTACATATGGCAGTACCCTGTGTGCACAGGGATTCAATTTATACAAAAATACCTAGGCTTCTAAATATCATCATTGCATGTATATACTATCTTCATTATACAAATGTAGTACACTTGTAAACTTGAATTCAATGGAAATGAAGGGAAACATTGTATACTCACATATTGCCTGTTGGTTTCAGGTTCCACTGCTGGCTGGCATAAGGTGAAATGGGATTGAGAACTGAGGGTGTGCAGTGTGGTCACGCTTGGGTAGACACTGTACACTGTAGTCTCTCAAACCTGCACTGTGGGGACAGTGATTACAGTAATGGCTTTACTATAATCAACATATAGGGTTGAGGATTGATTGATTGATTAATTTGTGATTTACAGCACTTTAGCGGCACTAAGTGGCTATCCCGTGCTTCACAGGTTGATAATTTAACAGAGGAATGTGTCAGTGCCCGGGCATATGTGCACCACACACATCCTGAGGGGATAGGAAAGAGGAGATATAGACCCTTTCAAGTGGGCTAGGGAAGCCCGATAGGGTTGGGGAGCTTTAGGTATCTCCATAGTAGCCACTGTCATTGTCACTGATGTACCAGGAAGAGTTTCAATATACTTTGAAGTAGGATTCAATTTTTCATAAAGGCCTCTACAGAAACAAATATCACTGGCTGTAGTTCACCTCATCGAAATCACTTCTCATGGCTGGCTGAAATTATGTGTTTGTAAATACTGTGAATAACCATGTATATATGCTGCACCCACATTTAAGACACACCCAGAATTTGGGGGAATAGTTGCATAGTTTAGTACTGTTGAACACCCACCTTTTAATTTGAAAATGTTATATGTGCCTTTGAAGGGCTTTGGATTGTGTATAGTAGGAATCTAGTACAGTAAAATTCCTTTACAACGAACTGCTTGGGACAAGCACAAACGTTCGTTGTAAATGAATTTCGTTGTAACCAAAACGGCTATTGTAGACACTTCTAATGGCCCCAGGAGTCATTGAATTGATGCTAGAATACCCTATAATGCTGTTATAAATAAGTACAAAGAATAAGAGGAGCAGGGGCCCACACCCCCCCCCCTTCCCCATCACCAGGCTATGGCCATACACAGGGGCAGGTAGGCGGGGCTCTTAAATATTAGCTCAAAAATTGACTTTTTTATTCAGTTTTCCATAAGAAAAACTGATTGTTCATGTTAAAAAATTGTTATAAACGAATTGATTTGATGTAAAAATACAAATATAGAATATAGAAATATATAGAATTGAATTGGTCAGAAGGTATTTGTTTGTTATAACCGAAAATTCGTTATATCAGGATTCGTGATAAAGGAATTTTACTGTAGTCGATTACATTCAAACTACCCTAAGAGAAGCACATTATCAAGGAACCAAGAAGAGCCATCAAATATTTTCGGGAACACTATCTACATGTTGCATTGTGAATGACTTGTTTTTTAAAGCATTTTATTTTCTTTGATTTACACTTCTATATAATAACCAAAAATCTATGGTGTATGATAGTATCAACTGCACCACTGCACAAGCTTTTGATAACCATAAAGTGGTTTACAACCATCAGTGACTAGCAGGGACTGACAATTCATCATGCAGCTAGTGAGAACCATGTTGGCGGCAGTGGTGATGAGTCGCCATTCTGAGTGAGAGATGTATGGGTTTAGCACTTAGTCTTAGTCATATAGTGAGTGAGATCCATGTTGGCGATGGTGGTGATAAGTCGTCATTCTGAGTATGAGTTGACTGGGAGTGGCACATACTGACGCAGTGAGTGAGATCGTGTTGGCGATGGTGTTGATATGTCGCCGTTCTGAGTGAGAATTGACGGAGAGTGACACATGCTCACACACTGAGAGAGATTCATGTGGCGATGGTGGTGATAAGTCGTCATTCTGAGTGAGAGGTGACTGGCAATGGCACATACTCACGCAGTGAGTGACATCCATGTTGGCGATGGTGTTGATAAGTCGCCATTCTGAGTGAGAGTTGACAGCCAGTGGCACATACTCACGCAGTGAGTGAGATCATGTTGGCGATGGTGTTGATAAGTCGCCATACTTTGTGAGAGATGACAAGGGGTGGCACATACTCACATGGTGAGTGAGATCCATCTTGGGGACTGTGGTGATAAACCGCCATGCCATGTGAGACTGACACACAGTGGCGAAAGATGACGGAGTGAGTTATCACTCATAAAGGAGTCTCCATTGATGACCAATCATGGCCACAGATGACGACAATTTGCTGGGTAGACATAAGATATACATTAGGTGGACCTTCTGCATGCAGTCAGCTGTTAAATCCTCAAATCAGAAAAAAAACAGTGTATAAACCTAAACACGTAACAGTGTAAACACATTGATAAACTAAACATGTCATTTTAACAAATGAAATACTTTACATGTGTTTAGGAAATATTGTCTTCAGAAAGGCAGGATAAGATTATGTTTAAAATTATGTTTAAGATCTAAACACCTTTTATGTAGTGTACTCTATTCAAAATGTGCCAGCAAATAAGTAATCATTGACATTTACTGCCTCCTGTCCTTTCCACTAAGCATACAAATAAGGCTTTACCTGCACAAGGTGTGATTGGTGTTTCTAGAGCCAAAATGCAGGAGTGAAACTGAAAACGTCTTTTTGCCAGTACGCCACTCAGGCTGCAGCATCTATCTATGTGGAAATATAGCAAGATAGGAATGTCTCTTTGTGGAATTTGATAGGAATAAAAAAAAACAGTCACAGGCATTAGTTTACATATATACCTTATTTAACTTAATAAACACACACATGATGGGGGGGGGGGAATATCTACACCTGTTAAGTACTTGAGAGTGTAGTCACCAAAATGTGTAATGACATCTTAAGGATGCATTTTAGTTAAATAGTTGCCAATTTAAGGGAGTGTGCGTTTAATAAGTCATGGACACTTATCAGTCGAATAACAGATGCTTTTAAAGCAGAGAGGTATATATAGGAGGGGTAACAATTCGACGTCATGAATGAATGAAATGCTGTGTGATTGAAATTCCGTTATTCAATCCGGCCTCTGCCTCGATGCTCATCATTACTTTTATGTCAGTGCATCAAGAATACTGTGATGGCATGGCCAATACATCTGCCCTACTTCAATACAGCATAAAACCTTTCACATACAAGATAAAACATATAAAACAAAACAACTTTTTTTAAGTTTTTACTCTCTGTTCTGTCAATTGGTAAAGATTTTAAAATCTTTATGGCATTTTCCTCGGTAAAATAGAACTTAAGAAAAAAAAAATGGTTTGTTTCCAGTTACCCGACCGACCCTAGCAAATCAGGGCCGACTGTTTTGTTGTTTGTTTTTTTTTTTTTGTTGTTTGTTTTTTGGACAGGACCATAGCAATAACACCAATAGAGGTACAAAAATGGCAGACCACTTTTTGGAAAGATCTCTATCTGCTGATTAAGAATTGCCATCCCCCCATGGAATATGATGTGCTTGTAGTCCATGCTCTGGCCCCAAGACCTGGTGTTGACCCATAATTCATTAGATACTGTTGGATTATCTTGTCTTAAGATTGTAAAACCATGAAGACATTGGTCGTATCCCATATTGACATATAGGTTAGGGAGTGGTCATTATTATTCATTATACCATGGTTATCACGTTTCAGAACGATTTTGGGTGCCCAAACTAGATAATCTGAGTGCTTTTATTAGAGGATACAGGGACTGAGAGTTGACATTTGGCTATGTTCTTTTTTAGGAGTTGCCCAGCCGCGCAGCGGCCAGCGATGTTGCGTTAGCAACATCGCTTGGCAACTCCTATTATGTTTTCGGTTTCCCCGATGGGCATTTGGTGATGTCACCATTGAAATGAGATAACCTCAGAATTGTTTCCATAACACCATTGAAATCTTGATTGGAAATAGGATTCCCAATGGCATGGCATCAGCTACCATTTGGTCCTAACAGATAAATGGGTCTGATGCATCAGAGACTTTATTGCGCTTGCTACTGTGTAATCTTAACATGCTTCTCAGAGGCGTAGGAAGCAAATCTTGATTGGGGGGGGGCCCAGGGGGGCCCTGTTGCACTGATCGTAATTCATCGGATAGAGTGGGCTGACACTTATTCATGGGTACATAAGATATATGTATTAAAATATCTTTGATGACTTTTGCCTGTGATTTTAAGCCCAGGCCCCCCTTTTCCATTGTGCTACCATATTTGTGAAAGATATGGGGGAAATCTTTGCATTTTATCATGGGTCTTGACAAATATTGGGGGGGCCCAGACATATTCAGGCCACACCTCCTCTGGGATTGGGGGGCCCGGGCCCCCCTGGCCCCCCCTTTTCCTACGCCCCTGACTTCTTTAGAGGAACTCTACCATAGTTGAACAATCTGGAGTAGCCACTTTAAATCAAAGCGATCACTTACCTGTGTATGTCAGCCTCAAGAGACCAAGTATACAGAGAAAACAAAGATCTTTTAGAGGACGGTCATACAAATTATTCGATGAAAATACTTTTAAACAGAACTTTATCGAAATGTCTTGGGAAACTTTTGATACCTGCGATGACATTGAATCCTGCTGGCAGATTTTTGAAGATAATATTAACAGTATTCTCAATGTTCTATGCCCAATTAGGAATTTCAATATTAAATTCAAGGAAGAACCATGGCTAACACCAGAACTTATTTCAGAAATCATTGAGAAAAATAATGCACTGAGAAAAGCTAAACGAACAAATAATATTTTGGATTGGCATAATGCCAAAATCTTGAAAAATAATTGCAGTACAAATTTAAAAAGGGCAAAACAAGCTTTTATTATTTCCGAACTTAATAAAAATGTTAAAGATGCAAGAAAATTTTGGGCAGCCATGAAAAACCTTATACCGGGTAAACGTAAAAGTTCTTCCATTGACCTTATTGATGATCAAGGTAACGGTATTAAAGAAGATGAGACAGCTAATTTTATAAATGAGTTTTTTACAAACATAGGCCCAAACTTAGCTAACAAAATAAATACCCCATGGAATTTTACAGGTCAGGTTTGTGACAAAGTGATGAATGATTTTACTATTACTGAAGAAAATGTACTAAAGGCTTTGAATACGATGAATAAGAACAAATCCTCTGTCTTAGAAAATATATCATCTAATGTTTTCATATTAGCGGTGAAAACCCAGATAACACGCTTCACCCGATTGTTGAATTTAATAATTAACAATTGTTATATACCCAAATCATGGAAGGCAGCCAAGGTCACTCCGTTACCTAAATCAGGTGACTTATCGGATGTATCGAATTACAGACCTATAAGTCAGCTTCCAATACCGGGTAAGGTCCTAGAAAGGATTCTACACACCCAATTAGAAAACCACCTGGAAACAAACAAAATACTTACAAAAATTCAAGGAGGATATAGGAAACAAAGATCCACAGTTGATACTATTAGTACCTTGACAAATGATATACTATGGAATAGAAACGAAGGTCATGTGACCCTGGCTGCTTTCATAGATACAAAAAAGGCTTTCGATTGCGTTGATCACTTTATTTTGAAGAAAAAACTTGAAAAATATGGTATTAAAGGAAAAAATCTATTATTAATAAGTGAATACCTAAACGATAGAACACAAAAAGTCTTAGCAAATGGGTACGTATCAACTGGTTTAACTATAACATGTGGTGTACCACAGGGTAGTATTTTAGGTCCTCTTCTTTTTTTAATATATATCAACGACATACATGTAGATAATAACAGTGTGAAGACATTATTGTATGCTGATGATACAGTTTTGTATGTAAGTGGGAACAATATACTAGAAGTGTCACCATACCTACAAGATGGTTTGTTATCTTATGCCCATTGGTCAGCAGCCAACAAATTAACAATGAATGAAAAAAAAACAAAATTAATGCTTTTTACAAGTGATCAGAAATATAAAAAACTTAAATTACAAGATATCCAAATTAAAGTAAATGGTGAACGCTTACACTTTGTTCCTTCTTTCAAATATTTAGGTGTGACTTTAGACTATGATCTCAGTTTTAAACAACATATCTCAGAGATGATTAAGTCCATATCTTTTAAATCCTATCTATTATACAGAATAAAATCTTATGTGCCCACTAAATACATGCTACAAATTTATAAATCCTATATTATACCAGTAATTGATTACGCAGATGTATTATATCATAGATCAAACGATACTGTCTTGAACCTGATACAAACCATACAAAACAGATGTTTAAAGTATTGCTTAAAATTGCCTGTACTATCATCAACTGATTTTATCCATCAAGAAGCTGGTCTTCCCTATATTATAAATAGAAGATTACATCATTTGAGAATTTTTGCTTTCAAAAGAACTAAGACAAAGGAATTTTGTAAACCACTTACGAGAAATACTAGATTACAGCAATATCCTGTACTAAAATATAATATCATAAATACAGCTGCTTACGAGAGATCGATTGAAGTTATGACAGCACAATTATGGAATGAAATGGATATAACTTTAAAAGAAATTGAAATTTTGAAAGATTTCAAATGTAAAAGCAAACTGTTAATGGTCAAAACTATACCAGTAAATGTAAGAAACATGTATACTTAAGGGTAGACTTGTGAAGCTGCCCTTGGGGCATATGTTTCTGTACTGTCAGATCTTGAAAGATTTCAAATGTAAGAGCAAGCTGTCTATGTTCAAAACTATACCAGTAAATGTTAGAAACTTATATATTTAAGGGTAGACTTGTGAAGCTGCCCTAAAAACACATGATTCTATGCTGTTAAATGAATGCTTGATGGTATTGATGTGAAATTTTGAAAGATTTCAAATATAAAAGCAAACTGTTTATGGTCAAAACTATACTGGTAAATGTAAGAAACATATATACTTGAGGGTAGACTTGTGAAGCTGCCCTTGGGGCATATGTTTCTGTACTGTCAGATCTTGAAAGATTTCAAATGTAAGAGCAAGCTGTCTATGTTCAAAACTATACCAGCAAATGTTAGAAACTTATATATTTAAGGGTAGACTTGTGAAGCTGCCCTAAAAACATATGATTCTATGCTGTTAAATGAATACTTGATGGTATTGATGTGAAATTTTGAAAGATTTCAAATATAAAAGCAAACTGTTCATGGTCAAAACTATACTGGTAAATGTAAGAAACATATATACTTGAGGGTAGACTTGTGAAGCTGCCCTTGGGGCATATGTTTCTGTACTGTCAGATCTTGAAAGATTTCAAATGTAAGAGTAAGCTGTCTATGTTCAAAACTATACCAGTAAATGTTAGAAACTTATATACTTAAGGGTAGACTTGTGAAGCTGCCTTAAAACATATGATTCTATGCTGTTAAATGAATGCTTGTTGGTATTGATGTGTTATTTCATTGACCAATTTGTAAAAGAAGGTACAAGTAATTCTGAAAAAGTTTTCAGGGATTTTCTATATTTGAGGTCCACCCTCTGACTGTACATGTACATTTATTATATAGAGTGCGTACAACTGATAGTAATAGTCTATGATTTACAAAAATCTTCAAATAGAAATCTCCTCTGTCTCCAAATTACATGTTATCATTTGATTAATTACTAATCAATTTTGATTATATTTTATCTAAAATACTAACAAGGGGGACTCATAACATCAGTTCCACTGAAGTGTCCTCCTAACTTATTTGGCACAGTACAAATGTATAAAACCCTGAGATGTTTGAATTTTCTAATATTGTGATAAAATACATATTTACAGCAATGTACTTACGTAAATACACTTTGTAAAAAACTGTGATACATTATTAATTAAATATTTATTGTAATTGTCATTATAAATGTATGGACCACCCGACAAAATGTTGAAGAGAATTTATGTAATTTCATCACACCTGAACAAATGCCAAATAAAGTTAAATTGTTCCTTAAAAAAGTCAATCTCTATGCTAACAGTTTTGTTATGCCCACTGTGCATCAGTGGGAGTGCCTTGTGGTCTGACCTTTGATCACCATGCAATGTTAGGAATTGTCAACGGACGGTTACATGTGGTGAAGTGAATGTACACGGAATCCAGGGAAGTTCAGTTGATCCTTTTATTGCATAGCTGACATGAGTGTTTCATAAAGGTGGTAACAATGATAACACTCGCCAAGATCTAAGCTCTGCCTCTGATCCTATAGCTCAACCTGTCGTAGGTTCTAGGTATAGGTGTAAGGTGTAAGTTGAGAGAGATGATTGGGAGCTGCTCAAGCTGCCTTTTATATGAAAGACTTGAGCAGCTCACAGTGTTGTGAAATATTCTATACACGTGGCTCAATGAAAAAGGGACACGTGTCATGGGGAGAGATTGCCACCTGTGAGTTAGTCATGTTGATGAGGATTGAGAGGAGATTGTGAAATATTCTCTCATTCCAAATATGGCACCACAGGTGGATCGCACTTCCTCCAGTTACACTGTGTATGCGTAGATAAGGTTGGAATGTTATTACATCCTTGTATCTTATGTCACAGAGTGTCATGGAGGAGGCGCGTTTGTCATGAGTAATACATCCTGGTTCCTGTTGGGGAATGCAGGAGATTGTTGAGTGTGGATCATGGGCAGAGCTCAGGTTTTATATGGCGAAGAATTTAGTAAATATGAAAAATAAATATAATACCCAGAATGGTCCATTGACAAATCCCCACATTCCTACTCGTCTCTGCACGAGTGTAAAGGGAGAAAAATAAGCAGAAAAATAAGGCTTTGCCAAGTCCATTGACAATTATGGGTATTATGGTACATGTACAAGGTTCTTGTGAAAATCTGACGAGTTTACATAACATGCGGTATGATAAAAAGCTTCTTTCTGGGTTTACAAAAATACAGTTCGTGTGGATCAAGTGACTTAATCTATGTACAGGTTATAAAGGTTACATGTTATATGCTTATAATGTGTGCGTATGCCTGTTATTTTGAAAATATGGGAATTTTCTTGTCTGGTGGCAAGTTCTGTTTGGCGCATTGATATGCCAGGACTTGTCCATGTGAAAATTAACTGGGGTCGGTAATTCTTGGTACTGTGGGGTCAAAGATCAGCACAAGGGTGATGAATTTTTGGCTCCACACTACCAAGTTTATCTTGCAAAGTTAGTTACGAGGTGAAAATTAAGGTGGAGTAGTGTATAACAGGGACGCAAAATATTCATCAAATATATATGAATGGGGTAAATAAAAACTTATTGCTATGGATCTACTATGACTAAAACTCATAAATACATTTCATGGTTGAGCTTGAAAAACAATGGTGAAGGTGATGAACTTTATAGCGCCTAGAGTTAAACCAGGAGGCCATTTTGGTTTTTAGTCTCATAATGTTCATCAAAGGAGAGAAATCTTAAGCTAATATATACATTTGGCCTAAACAAAACAGGCTTTTTGAAGAATCCAGTGAAAAGGATTTGACATACTTGATAGAAAAAAAGAAAAAATTTTACATTCACAGAGAACAAATGATACGTATAGGCATGGGGGTTGTTTACAATCGTATCTCAATGGCTGGGTAGTACAAGAATTGATTCTGTGAAATGTCTATTTGTGTGTTCTGAAATGTCGATTAGGGTGTATGCTATTTGGAGGTAGGTTTTGGTGTTCTTTGATGTTGAAGTTCTTAAATCTGCCTTCAGCTTTACGATGGTTCCTGGATCTGATGGGTCTGAATTTTGAGATGGTAATGTCCGAGAAATCTAAGTATACTGATGCTAAGTCACCAGCGGTGGCCACATCTGATCCGTCCTCTGAGGTTGTGTCTGTCTCTGTGGTGGGGCTAGGTCGAGCTGGCATGGGCTTCCACATGGTCCTTGGTGGGGACTGTTGCCTGTTGCCGCCTGGCTTAGGTTTATTGTCATAAGCGCAAGGGCACAGGAACCCATTTGGCTGATGGTAACACGGTATACAGAGTTTGGCAGCGGATACCTGCCCATTGATGTGGCGGCAGTAATTATTGTTGTGCCTGTAGGTTGGGGGCATGGGTGTCCCAGGCCTACAAGCTGCCAACACATAGGTTCCCCTAGGTGTTAGATGGGGCTTCCTAGCTGGCTCCCTCCACTGGCTGGTGGAAGTTGCTGCTGGGGCTCGGGGTCCGCGGCTGGTGGGGTTGGGTTTGGCTTGACCTCTTCCATGCTGTTTCTTCTTCCTGTCGCCTTCCTTGACGATGATAACCCCGGCTCGTCTTTCTCCAGGGCTGGAGGGCCGACGGATGGTGGGGCTGCCAGGTCTCCAGAGGAGGGGTCTGTAGGGAAGAGAGCCGTGAAAACAAACCATTAACAGAGGTGTGAAATCCTGCTTGGGTCAGCTGGTGGCCTTGTCAATACAGGATAACCAATAGGTGCTATGAATATCAGCTGTTTGACACATAATATTCACTTGACAGAGCTCAATTTGATTGCAAGAATAGAACGCGGTAAGTGTAACTAAGCAAGCTTAGTTGGTTAATTTGTATCACACTGGGTGGCGGTACCGAGCTGTCGCTTCACCGTGCTGAACCTGATTATTCAGATAAAAATCCTGAAAAATATTGCGAATAGTGGCCTAAAGTTTTATGAAGGTGGTTGAAAAAGGTCTTGGAAAATTTCGAGTTGTGGCATTCTGTTATACGGTATGTTAACTGAATTTGAGGGTGGGGGTCGCAGATTTTGAAATAAATTTTGAGTTTTGATGCCTATAGCCTTGGCCCTATATAAGATATGGGTGCCGGCTATCTTATCAGTAGTTACGCAAGATGGAGATCGTCCAAGGCGTTCTCCATTTTCCGGACGGTCGTGCCCTGTTGATCACAGTGTTCATCAACGAGGACGGGACGTAAGTAATTTTGAATAGGTGGTTGTGTGAATTTATTTTGGAAAATTTTGAATCAGAAATTTGTTACGGGCTTTTTGGTAATTTCGATTTTGGATTTGTTTTTGTAGGATACATCAGGTCACCTACCTACTGCTGGCGCCTCAGGTGCCGGCAGTGAACGGCTTTTAGGAAAGACGTGAGTAATCCCTTTTATCATGAAGCTAGGTTGTTTGCACGTGTTGATGTTGTTGTTTTCAGTCTATGTATCGAGTCACGACGATCATGTGACCGAAACTAATGGACATTTGCATATCACGAAGCTCTTTAAAAATGGCGACGCCGGGTCGCGACTGGCGCGAAAATTTTGTGCAGACGTTATGACTGCGTTTATGGTTTGTGGAACGGCCCTGCGTCGTCATTGATAAGATCCAGTGATGTGCAAAGTGAAGCAATGGCGGGATATTGCGATTTGTGGGTATGGTTATGTATGGTTGGGATGGGGCCCTATGGGGGGTCCTTGGGGGGTCTCGGGGGGATCTCGCCGGATAGGAGGGGGATCCCCACATCAGCGTCTCAGGGCTATCCGGTCTGCTATGTAGCGCTGTTCAGCACCTGCCATTCCCACATAAGGGTGGTGGTACCGTCCAGTGTTGTCACCGGGCCTGTGGGCGCTGGGGACAGTCCATTATGGGAGGAACCTCGGGGGGTGGCCGGTGGAGGTCGATGAGGACGCTGAGCGTACCCAACGATCCCCACATCAGCCGAAACTAATGGTTTAAAGTTTTAAAGAAAACCTACCATCTATGGTGTTAATGGCCCTCTCAGCCAGTGTAGGGTCGAATAAGTATAGATCCTTGGGTGGTTGAGTTTCCCTGAGTTGTAGCAGGGCCATCTCTGCCGGAGTTGTCCCACTGGTGGAGGCTTTAGGGGCTTCCCGCCTGCTTGGGTCTTTTCTCCGTGTCAGAGGTGGCACTGGTTTGTAGCTGGCTGATAGTTCGTATTCACTTGGTGTGAGTTGGAAGTCGGGCTGGTTTTCCTGTACAATGGCCAGGGTGACCGTGTGGGGTCTGGATCTGAGGATGATTGTGAGGGGGATGCACCAGAGCAAAGGGCAACTGGGGTATCTCTCCAGCCTCACCGTCCTCAGTCTTCCACCAATGATCATTCCGACGTCCGACTTCCAATGCGCATCAAGATGACGGGCTAGGGGGAAAGTTAACCTGGGTGGTGCTAGTTTGGGTGCCAAGATGGATGCTGGCCAAAGGTTCCTTCCATACACCATTAATCCCACTGGAAAGGCATATGTGTGCCCTCCAGAGTGTATCTTCAGCACGAATCTTGGTGTTCCGGGGGCGGGGTCCTGTCTGCCGTAGGGCCAATGCCTAAGACAGCGTCTCCCCGCCGCCTTGATGAATAGCAAGCTGAGGATGATGCCTAGGAAGGCAATCATGGAATCATACCTTCCTGGCATCTGAATCCAGTCAGGTGTAGTGATCTCCTGGGGTGTGGTCCGCGTGGGCCAATTTTGGTTGGTATTTTTGATCATCTCTTTAAGCTTATTCCAAGATGCTGCGTCAGCCATCATTGCTCGACTGTGAATGGTCACTAATTGGGCTAAGTATACCACGCGCATGTGTATGCGACACGTGATCAGGCAGCACAAGATGGCGATGGCTGGCGACAACAGGTGTAACCAAGGGGAAAACTCCAGGTGATATCCTAGATGTATGAGTGAGTTGGTGCTCAGGATGGATGATTTATCATGAATTTTGGTGGCAGCGCCTTTTAAGTCTAAAATGTCCTTGAATAGAGGTAGGAATTTTTGGTTGTGAAGGCGCTTCAGGCGCTGAAAATTTGGTAGGTCTAGGTGGGTCGGAGTGGTTGCTATGGTTACTCCTGATATGTTGTTTGGCGGGTTACCATAGAGGCAAGTTGAAGGGCACTTTGGCGATAGGTTCTAAAGTAAAGTTTTGGGCGCAGGACAGGTCTGAATTAATCATTATCATGCCTCTGTTTTTAAGTGAGCAGAGGCATGGTACTGAAATAATAGAGTAGGCTGCATTTTTGATCTCAATTTGGCCTGAGTTTGAGCATTGCATTATTGAAGGTGAAAAGCTAGTGATGAGCAAGTAGGAGCTCTGGGAGATGGGCTTAGCAATGTTGGGAATTTGTGCTGTCATGTGGACCCGAAAATTGCAGGTGTTATGTACAGCGTCAGGTAGGTCTAAAAATAAGGATAAGCTGCAGGTGGGGTGCCTAGGAGATAACATGGGCAGGGGCAGGTTGCATGTTATGAGAACATTTACGTCACAGAGATCTAAGTCGGAGTGATCCAGTTCAATGTAGTGTGACTGGGACGCAGACATGGCTATATAATTAGGCAATGGCTGTACTCGTGTAAACCCAGTAGTGTTTACATTGGTGGTATCAAATGGGACTGGGAAGGCCTCCGCTCTATATATGGAGTAGATATTGTCCCCCAGTCCTATGGGTATAGGCACTGTGATGTAAAGTTTGTTTTGGTCCTGCCAGTGTACATGCACTCTCCTTTGGTAGTAGAAACCGGTGGGTACGTTTAGAATTTTGATACCATTGTTGGATTCATACAAAGAGCTTGATAGATTATTAAGTCCATCTTCCATGACTTTATGTGGAATTAATTTTGGAGGTAGCTCGCCTTCCATTAGAGTGGTTAGTGAGTCCAGTAGGGTGTCTAAAACATTTTGCAGATTCATTAGCGCTTCAATTTGAGAGTTAGCAGCGGTAAATAACATCGAATGATAGGTGTCCTGTCTGCTCTGTTGTTCCAGGTTGAATAAGATGTTTGATACATTCTTAGTCAACAGTTAGAGGTTGGAGCTGAGCAGAGCCAGGGCGTCATCCGTATTATTTTGCATGCTGGAGAAAATACTCAAAGATTGATAATTAAATTCAGAAATGTTCAAGAGAAAATGTGTGGCTAATTCTACCACGTGCATTTTGGTGGCTAGAGTTTTCTCTAGGTCGGACATTTCGGAATTCAACAAGTCTACTTCAGGTTGCGTGCTCAAGCCAATTGATGCTCTTAAAATATCACCTATGATTTGTCCTGGGGCACCTCTGGGTGACCTAGTTTGGGGATGTTCCAAAAATTTTATTAATAGGGCTAAAGATTTTTGAGATTTTTGGTAGAGATTTGCCAAAATTAGGTCTAAAGTTTGGGCGGTTTCCAAGATAAAATTTGGGGCATTTTTGTTGATTAGGGAGGTTAATTTGTCTGGTCGCTGCAAGGATTGATTGAAGGATAGGTCTAAAGTGAAAACTAATAGGTAATCCATATATCCTGAGATCATTTTCTGGGGTATTTTAGTGAATAAAACACCATAGTTTGGCCTGAAGATGGTTTCTTCATTGGTTACAAAATCCTGTGCTTCTGACTGGTGGGTCTGGGCGCACAAAATTAGGAGGAGTGCTGCCAAGGAGGCTGCTGTCCTAAAAATAGAAATTTAGATAAGCTTGTGAGAGATTGATCATAGAGACTGAGATAGGACTGTTGTCTGGGGTGAGTTGGGTGTTCTAAGGGTGGGTTGGGGGGGAGGGGTTGGCTTTGTGTGAGGTATGTTTGTGTAGATTGGGCGGTGGTCGTCCTATACGTGTTTGGGTGTGTTTATTGGTTAAGTGTAGTGTGAATGTGGCGCTTTTGGACGTGTTTGTTTTAAAAGGTTATCAGTTTGCTAGGCTGATGCCTTAACTAGCAAGGATGTCTCCATCTTAGTCATGTAAAAAAAGGTCGTGAGAAGAGAAAGGGGAAATGAATTGAAGCGGAGTAATTGATTTTTCACGTCGTAAATGTGTAAAAGGGGGGGGGGTAGAATGGGTTAATTCAGGGTTGATAGTTTTTAACTGTGTAAGTGGGAGTATCTAGCCATTTCAAACGCTGCCAGCTGGGTCTGAAGATTTGTTGTTTGGATTATGACATTGTATCTGCCGATACCTGTTTCATATCTTGGTAGCTCTTTAAGTGGTTTCTCTGAGGTAATCAGAGTCCTGGCACATAGGAGTGCTATATAGCTTGATGTTTCCTCACTGAATCTGTCCCACAATGGGACTGTGGGGAAATCTTTGCATAGATCGAATATCATGGCCTTGGTGGCCGACAATACAATTGGGTCTTGTAGGGTGAGCTCTGTTTGAACTGTTTTGTTGTTTAGGTATACACCTAAGTCGTCACTGGATATACGTTTGATCATGTCTTTGTGCTCCATAATAGTTATTCTGATCTCGAACAGATCCATGGCCTTACTTTTGATGCCGTTTGGGCCTAAAAGACTGTGGATGGTCCACCCTGAGTTGGCTCCATGTCTAATCTCTGGGGCTCTAAGGCTGTTGTGAATAATGAGAGAAAAAAAAAATTTGATCGGTTCGTTGTTAGACTAAGATAGATGAATGGGTTGGTGGGGGGTTTTGTCAAGAGGTTGATAAATAAGGTTGTGAAAAGTCAGACTGCCATACATGGTTTTGAAAAAGGACTGCAAATTCAACTATTGCATTTTACAAAGCACTCTGGGCGCACACTACCATTGGCATGTAATGGGTATCTGGGCAACATGATGGTAGATTCCATCATTGTCATGCTAGAACGATTGATGACGCTACTAAGGACACATAAGACCGATCCTACCTGGGCTTGTTGCATGGCAGTCCCGACACTTGGGTCCTGTGGTCTCCGGATGCTTGCTCCATGGTGGCTGGATGTGGTGAGTTTGGTTATTGTTTTGGAAGTGGATAAGATGGGGGTGGTGTGAGGCTTATAAGCATTTCATGAGGTTGGCTAATTCCTCATTACATGCCTCCCGATGAGGTATGTCTCACCCTTATATGGCACGGGGCCTAGCTATTGGTTGGTTTGCATACACATGTACATTGTGATATGCAAATTTGATGGGCCTTCTATAGGGGTGTGGATGATCATTGGGTGATCTGAATATTGTAGTTATAAGGGGGGTTGATGGTTGTGGTGCTGAGATTAGTCAGCTTGTGGGGGTGCACTTGTTCCTGTTATGATAACACAGCAGGGAACTGTGCTGAATTATTTGATTAGGTGTCTCACCAAACATTCCAGTACCGATGGTAAACAGAGGCATAAACACGGATCAGGATGTCTAGGTGCTGCTCTCCTACAATAGGTGGTCATTTGGTAATACTTTAAGGTATAGAGGAGCCCTGAGCTTGTAACAAACCGGCACATGCGTGTTCCTAAAATTAGGATTCACGAACCGAGAATACGCTGTGACCTTGGGTAATTTATGTGGCGTGCCAACCTTAATCAATCATTATATGACTGTCTGAGTCTCAAATCCTAGATAAAATTCTTGACAATGTCCCATCAGTAGAAGTAAGCCAGAAGGCTTTTGGGGTGTTGTGTAGAGATTGTGACGTTAAAGGTAATTGGTATGTGGTTTGGTTAATAAGATGAAATAAAAAAAAATTGTGGGGGAAAAACATCACTGCATGAAATAACATGTGGCCAAAATTGCCACCGGTTTGGGTGAAGGTAGGGGGGTATGTGTAAATGGGGGGGGGGGTTGTGGTGGGTGTTTTGGGGTGAAAAAGGAGGGGGGAAAAAAATTGTGTGTTTTCTGAAAATCTATTTCTTTTTTGTGGACTTTTTCTTTGTCTTCTTTATTGGGGAAGGGGCAAAGGTGACAAGTCCTTTCTTTGCAGGTCGTCCTCTTTTCTTTTTGACTGCGGGGGATTCTGGTTCACCAATATGGGTGGAATCTAGATCAGGGTCATACAAGGTGTTGATTGGCCCAGACTGCAGTCTTTTGATTACAGCCTTGGCGCTAGCCTTGGTGATTGGTCTCCTTAATCTGGATACATGTATTGATTTTTTCAATACTTTACCATCTTGAAGCCTTTTTAATTTTGCAGTTACTGGTGAAGTCATTTTCATTATGATGTATGGTCCACTATAGGTGGGCTGCAGCTTTTTGCTCGTTTGTTTTACCAACAGGTTAGGTATGTGTAAATACACAAGCTGGCCTGTGTTGTAGGTGCATGGGGAAGCAGTGGCGTCAAATCTGGCTTTCATCTTTTTATGGTGTTTGACCATGCTCTCAGCTGCCTTAAGTTGAATGTCATCTCTTAAGCTGAGTAAGGCGGTGACCAATTTTTCCTTGTCTTTGATCTCTTCAGTTTGTTTGACCAATGACAGGGAGGACTCAGTTGGGAGATGTGATTGCGTTCCAAACACCAAAAGATTGGGTGAGTATCCTAACACGCTGCATACGGTGTTGTTTATGCTGAATGCTATAGCCTGTAGGAAGGTCGACCAATGTTTCTGTGATTTGGAGACAAAGGCTCTGAGTGAAGATTCTATTGTTTGATGTTGACGCTCACATAGACCTTGTGATTTTGACCAATGTGCACTCCCTGTCACATGTTTGATGCCGAATTTATCACAAAAAGATGTGAAATATTTGGATACATACTGCTTTGCGTTATCTGTGTTCAGGACTGACGGGGTTCCAAAAACACAGATAACCCTTTGGAAAAATCCTAGCGCTACTTCGGCGCTGGTGTTATCCTTTGTGGACCAAACAGTGATGTGCCTGGTAGCATGATCTGTGACAACATGGATAAATGAGGATCCATCCACAGCAGGTGTGAAAGGACCGATGGTGTCCATGGTGAGGTGGGTGTAGGCTGTTAAAACAGGGTCTCTCAGGGTCATTGGGGTTCTCAGATGTTTTGGTCTTTTCTTTGTTGTGAGACATGTGTGGCAAGTGCCACAGTAGTCAAAAACATGTTTGAACATGGAACGCCAATAATACCTGGATCTGATTGCTGCATACGTTTTGGTGGGACCAAGGTGTCCTCCTAACGGTGAGCAGTGTGTGGCCTCAATTAGTGATTCTGCCCATTTTTCTGGCATCACTATTTGTAGTGTAGGCTCCAAACTGTCTCCATAGGTTGATTTGGTGATCCTGAATAAAACTTCGTCTAAAATCATGAACTGGTCATGGTTTAGCAGTATCTGTTTACTAAGGCTTGGGTCCTCTGGTAATTCACCCTTATTGATGTATGACAGCATGGAGTTTGAGAAAACATCCTCCTGCTGTGCCTGTATCAGTGTCTCCCTGGATGGTGTTAGGGAGTGGTGTTTGCATAGCTGGCTTATCGCTCGTTCAGCCATGGGTAGCACTTTGTGTGATAACTTAGCCCTTCTGGTATTAGCTAATTTCACTGATACTCTGGGTGACCTAGATTTAGGTGGTCTGCCCCTTGATTTGGTCTTGGTGTCCTTGACCTTAGGGGGGCGGGTCTGTTTACTTCTGGTTGATTTGCTGGGCTGAGGGGGTGTGACTGGGTCTGGTAACTTGGCTTTAGATCGAGTTAGAATGCACAGCTCGGGCACAGTTTGATTGGAGCTGAGTTTTTCTCTCTCAGAGCTACCTTTCTTTGCGATCACACCCTTTGGCTTCTTGGAAGTGCTACCCCAAATCTGTCCTCCTTTTAGTATGGACCTAGGTGGTCCCATGAGGACTGGATTTTTGGGAATTGGGTCGTTTGATTTGAAGACTTTGGTCATGGTAATGTCGGAGAATCTGACTGATTTAGGAGGGAGTATTATTCTACCTTGAGACCTGATGGGAATTGGGTCATCAGAGCTGGGCGGGTATTTCCTTCTGGAAAGGAAGTCTGCCACAATATTGGCTCTGCCTTGCAGGTATCTGACTTCGAAGTCGTAGGACATGACTGTGTCGACCCACCTGGCTAACCTTCCATTGGTTATGTTTTCCTTTTTGTTGAAAAGGGAAACCAGGGCAGTGTGGTCCGAGTATACTTTGAAGTGAGTTCCATCCACATAATGGTGGAACTTTTTGACTGCAAAAACTATTCCTAACAGTTCTTTGTCAGTTATCCCATACCTAGACTCTTGAGGTGTCAAGCCTCTCCCTGCAAATTCAATCGGTCTATAGAAACCATAGTCGTCTACTTGAGTGATTACAGCTCCTAGGCTGTAGTTGCTCGAGTCAGTAAAAATGACAAAAGGTCTATTATAGTCCGGGAATTTCAGCACAGCTTCAGTACAGATAGCAGCTTTAATTTTCTCAAAGGCTCTCTGACACTCAGTGGTCCATTTAAAGGTGCTTTTTGTCGCCTCATAAAGGGGCTTCATGACATGAGCGAAACCTCTGATGAACCTTTTGTAAAACTGCGCCATACCATTGAAACATCTAAGATCATGGATGTTTTAGGTGGGGGGAAGGTTTTGACAGGTCCTATTTTGTCCGGGGATGGTGACAAACCATGCTGGTCTACATTGAAACCCAAAAATTCCATTTTGGTAGTTCCAAATTCGCACTTTTCTGATTTCAGTTTGATGTTACCTCTGATAAAAAGTTTTAAAACCTCGTCCAGATCTTGTAAGTGCCTTTCCCACGTGGGGCTGTAAATGGCTACATCATCTACATATGCTACAGCATTTTTATACTTGCATTTCATGAGAAGTTGCTCCATTACATTCATGAAGGATAGGCCTGAAGTTTTGAGTCCCATAGGGAGAACTTTTGCCATGTATCTCGTGCCATTGGCAGAAAAGGTGGTAAGTGGCCTAGATTCTTCTGCTAGGGGAATCTGGTGGTAGGCGCTGTAGACATCCAATTTGGAAAAATACTTGGCGCCCGTTCTGCCTATCTGCTGCATGAGGTCGTCAGCTCTGGGGAATGAGTAAGAGAAAGTTTTTAAATTCTCATTTACCCATCTGTAGTCAACTACAATTCTCCAACCAGAGGCTACTGACCTGTCGCCTTGTGGTTTTGGCACTAAAAAGGCGGGTGAGTTCCACTCACAGGGTTTGGTACACTCTTCTATTATCCCCTGTTCTAAATGTTTTTTCAGGAGTTCCCTTTGGAAAATTTCTTTGTGAGGGGACATCCTATACGACGGTCTGTTGCAGGGTTTGAAGTCTGGCTTTAATTCCAGCTTGACTTCATTTTCTACATTGAGACCTATGGCGCTTTCATTTAGGACAAAGGCTTGCCTATTGGCCTCAACAATGTTTTTGATCTGTTGTCTTTGAATTTCAGAGAGTTTTTCACAGATTTTGTACTTCAAAGGTTCGTTCCCTTTGGGGAGTTGGTCCATAGGATCCTCTCCACAATTGATTGGGAATAAGTCCTTTTCTGTTGTTACACTGTTGAGTGAATGGGCGCTATTGAGTGCACCAATGGGTATGGCCTTTTTGATATTGAAAAGTCTAAATACACCGAGGTTCATGTGTCTTTTTATCTTGATGGGGAAGTCATTTGGGTTAGCTACCGTCACTGGTACTATCTTAAGGTCTGATCTAGGTTTAACTATGGCGCGCTTAATAAGTACCGGTAGGGTAGAACCTGAGTTCTCAGTCAATCCAGTTTTTCCCACAATGTTGCTATTCCCTATCACAACCGCGTTGAAAGTGGCTTCAGTGTTTGGTGGAATATCAACATTTTTGTTTGCCCTGATGTAATTGGGCGATGGGGGAGTTGGTCCAAAGGAAATTTTGGCTTTGTATTTGGTCATGAAATTTACTCCTAAAATTAGGGGATGGTTCAGTTCAGGTACCACATGGAATCTGGATCTGAATTCATGGCCACCAATGAGGAAAGTTACAGTCATGGAGTGATTTACTTGGATGGGGGTTTTATCAGCCAATAAAACTGTCAGTCGCGCGCGTCTACCGTGTCTAAAATTTGGTGTGTTCGCGATTTTGTCAGCCATTTTTTGGCTAATAAAAGAAAGTGAGGTGCCTGAGTCAACAAGAGCTCTATACAAGTGGTTATTTATGTCTACAGAAACTGCACCTTTGGTTAATTCTGTATCAACGTAAATGGCCTTACCTTGCTGCCCATACTGCTCAGATTTGATCCTCAGTTTCAGGATTGAGGTCCTTTGGCTCTGGTCCTCGTACTCGTCCTCGTCATCACTGGAGTCTGAAGTCTCATTGGTATTCAAGAAGTTGGTATAATCCGAACTGGATGATTGGGAGTCTACTGAATTTGTTTGTGCATCAGCATCTTGAGAAGTGTCCTTGGATAATTCGATGGTCGTGGTCCGGTTGGGGTCGGGGTCACTAGGTGCTTGAGTGCCTTCCCCTGATTCCTATTCATCTTGTGTGTTGTTGGGGCTGTCATTGTCTGCTTTAGACTGGGATCCTGAATGGCTCCTGGAGTAATTCCTGCCTGGGGTTGGATCTCTGGACTTCTTTAATGACTGTTGTACCCAATTGTCTGGGATGGTGAAGTCAGCTGGGACCATGAAGGAGACATTTTTATTGTTGTTTGGCTGTCCAGCAACTGGTATGAAGACGAAACTTTTGTTGCTATCAGAGGATCTTGATCTTTGCTCTGATCTATCTTTTGACCTATCTCTTCCTGGGGACTTATAGTCGGATCTATTTTTGGAATTGGATCTGTAGTCCTTTGGATTGGATCTGTCTGAAGATTTGGACCTTCCTCTGTAGCCGTTTTTGAATTTATTTTCATACTGTTTGTTGTAATTGCTACTGGGCAGTCTGTCTTCTTTCTTGTGGTCGCGCTGATATTTATCCTTTCTGGATCTGTCGTCGTTCTTGTTGTAGCCTACAGCACATAACTCTGCTGAGCTGTTCTGAGCAATTTTTATGGCCTCGAGGTTTAGTTCTTGATTTATGGCCAATTGTTCAACTTCCAGCAAGGTCTTGGGAGATTTGGCTACAACATTTTTCAGCTCGGGTCTGAGGCCATTTACAAGGTAGTCCACTTGTGAGGCCTCGTCCAGGCTGCTGTTGGACAACAACATGGTCATGTCTGCTAGGTAGTCCTCAGTGGTTTCATTTGGCTTTTGTTTCCTGGCTCTGTATCCTTTGAGGATGGTGCTGAGGTCGGGAGTGCCAAACCTCGCCAAGAAAGCATCATAGACGGCGTCATTGTTTTGCATGATGGGCTTGTCCATTATATTGCTGAAAAACCACTGAGCTGCCCTTCCTTTGAGAAAGGTGTACAGGCAAGTTGCATGTAGGTTGGGCCTCTTGGCGTGCACATTCCTTATGAAGAATTTAAATTCAGTCAGAAATTTTGCTGCAGACCTGTAGGGCGTTGGTTTGTCAAAGGGTTCAGGCTTATTGAATGATCCTAGCTGGGCAGATGTGAGCTTGTCGCTGTCAATTCTACTAGGGGGAAATCTGGTATACTCAGCGCCATGGTATCCTCCCTGGTGCACTACCGGTGTGGAGTGTGCTATATGATCATACCTAGGAGGATATGGTAGTCCAGAGTGGTTGCTTGTTTGTCTTTGGGGACTGTAAACACCATTAACCACATGGCCACCGTGTTGGTTTGGATTAGGCGCTGTGTTACAAGACGTTGTCGCCCCCTGGTGGGTGTTTGGTGCACCATTTGTAGGAGATTGGTGCAGTGCATGTGATGCTGTGTATTGATTGTCTTTGAAGGCATGTGGTGGGCTCATACCTGCTCCTGTCATGTCATTGTGGCTGGTACTGTAGTCAGGTGCCGTGGGGTAAGGAGGAGTGGGTTGTACCTGCCCTGAATTACCCTGGGCGCCGGTGGCGGCTTGGTTGGAGTTGGTGGCGTCGGCACTGTTCGAATGGCTTTGAATGGCCCTCATCAGGTCAAGCCTTATTGAGTCCATATTTTTGCTGAGCTGGTCAGTCATTTGATATGTGAAATCCTCGGATCTTCTGAGAACTTCCATATTGCTCTGCTCTGCCTGCCTGAAATTGTGGGCGGTGTTGCTTTCCATATGCTCCTTCCAACGTTCCATGTCATCTAACCTGAGGTGTACTCTGGCCAATTGGTCTGAGTGTTCCTGTCCATGATTTTTAATCTCAGTGGATAGGGTGCCCACGTGCTTGGCCAGTAGCTCAGAGAGAGATTCGCTGACAGCGCTTGTACAGTCTCTGACAAGACTTCTTCTCATGTCCTCTTGGTCATACTGAGGGGGGTGACCTCTGGGCATTGCCATGTTGGGTCGGCGGGGAAAAGTCACTTCAGTATCTTCTCCAGGTGAATTGATGAGGAGAGGTGAGTTGTAAGGCGTCCTATTGCCTCTGTTGAGTAGCGGGGTTGTAGCTACGAGGTGAGACCTGCTTGTAGCTCCGTCCACACTTCTCAGTAGTCTGTAACCAGTGGGGGTTCTTCTTCTAAGAGGTGAACTTGATTGGGCCCTCCTTCTAAATCTAGAGCCTTGTCTTGGTGGTGAGTCCACTGACCTGGTTCTAAGTGGCTGTGTAGGTGTGTACACAGGTGGGGGGTACAGGTCCTCCTCTTCAGAAGTGGATTGGTATCGGTTTGGTTGGGTAACGGTAGGGTCAAGCCACTCGTCCAATAGTCTATTAATGTTGAGTGAGAAGTTTGGATTGTCTCCTACCGGGTGTCCAGAGTCGTTATTGGAAACCCTGCCTACACCGTTTTCATAGGCTGCTCTCCACCTAGAAACTGCTGATCCGATTCTGTCTCTCCAGTAATCAGCGTCTAGGGAAGCGTCAGAGTCTGTGTCTACAACCACTGGCTCCTCACAAACTGGTGGTTTATGTGAAGTTACACTTGGGTCAGTTTGTGCTGCAGATGCAGCTGCACTAGGTGTTGTGGGTTGTGGGGGAGTTATGTCCTGGAGGGCGGCTTGAAGCTCTGGTGTTCTGTCCTCCAGGTGTGGGTCGAGGTACAGGTGGCTTTGTGTATTGTCCACAGGTACTTCAGAGGTTGGGCTAGTTATACCAGAAAGTCTTAGTGGCGGTGAATTTACTTGTGAGTAACCAGGTAAGGTGATGTCTAGTCCTGGTGCAGGTAGTGATACTGGGGTACTGGTGTGTGCTCCAGTGTTGTGATCCACTATTGTAGAGGAAAATTGTTCAATACCGGTACTCACAGGTTGTAATACGTGGACCTGCAGTGCTATAGGTAAAACTGGGTCCAATGTCAGTGCGTCTGGAGATGAAGTTTGTCTCTGGAGGGGATGTGTAGTATCACTTGTGGGGTGGTTGGGCGCGTCTAGCCCAGGTGATGTAAAGGTGCGTTGTTCAGACGTTGGCTCCTTAGGTGATGTCTCACTATTGCTCATGTTTAATGAGAGGTTGGTAGTGGGATATTCTTGGAGGGTTCATCCACCATCGTGTCAACGGACGGTTACATGTGGTGAAGTGAATGTACACGGAATCCAGGGAAGTTCAGTTGATCCTTTTATTGCATAGCTGACATGAGTGTTTCATAAAGGTGGTAACAATGATAACACTCGCCAAGATCTAAGCTCTGCCTCTGATCCTATAGCTCAACCTGTCGTAGGTTCTAGGTATAGGTGTAAGGTGTAAGTTGGGAGAGATGATTGGGAGCTGCTCAAGCTGCCTTTTATATGAAAGACTTGAGCAGCTCACAGTGTTGTGAAATATTCTATACACGTGGCTCAATGAAAAAGGGACACGTGTCATGGGGAGAGATTGCCACCTGTGAGTTAGTCATGTTGATGAGGATTGAGAGGAGATTGTGAAATATTCTCTCATTCCAAATATGGCACCACAGGTGGATCGCACTTCCTCCAGTTACACTGTGTATGCGTAGATAAGGTTGGAATGTTATTACATCCTTGTATCTTATGTCACAGAGTGTCATGGAGGAGGCGCGTTTGTCATGAGTAATACATCCTGGTTCCTGTTGGGGAATGCAGGAGATTGTTGAGTGTGGATCATGGGCAGAGCTCAGGTTTTATATGGCGAAGAATTTAGTAAATATGAAAAATAAATATAATACCCAGAATGGTCCATTGACAGAATAGATGCTGCATTGTATTTCTATAGACTAGGGTTTAAGGTATTTGATGGAGACAGCTGGCATATGGCCTAGGTAAATGTTACCGGATTGCTGTTCTGAGACTTTAATTAATGTGTGATCTGTAACATACTTACTTAGATTTCGTTCGTTGTTGCATTTTTTTATGTTTTTGCAGTAAAGCAGATCATAAAACTCTGTCTATTGCTGCAGGATATCCTGATCGGCTATTCCCCCCCCCCGTATTAGGTAACAATATGTCTTTTATTCTCCCTTCCTTCAGCCCCCCCCCCCATTCTTGAGGGTACAGAAAAAGTTCCTGTGGGTACAGGAACATTTCTGAGGGCACATCAAGATTCCTGCGGATACAGGGAGATTCCTGTGGATACAGAAGGGTTTCTCCGGGTCTCCGTACATATTGGACAAGAGGGCCATGGAGAGGTTTCTTCATGCCTCTGTCAGGAATGGGCGTTTTCATACAGTTCCTTAGAAAGGCTCATTCTTAACTCAGGGGCGTAGGAAAAGGGGGGGCCAGGGGAGCCTGGGCCCCCCCAATCATGAAGGAGGTGGGGCCTGAGTATGTCTGCCCCCCCCCCCCAATATTTTCCAAGAACTCATAAACACAATAGAAAAGAAGCTAAAACTTTACATCTGAAATTAGATTATTTTATGGTGATGTCATAGGGAGAATGGGGGTCTGAGCCTAAAGTCAGATCCAAAATTTACCAAAAATCACTTTTCTTTATGAGTTCTAAATACGCATCAGTCGACAATTCAAGGTGGTCGTGATGGTGCCCTCGCCGGGCCCCCCCAATGAAGATTTGCTTCCTATGCCTCTGTTAACATGAAATAAACAGCATTGCTTTCATGACTCCACTCTCCTCCCACCACAACATGCTGTAGGCTGTCCATGGCTATTCCCACCACCTAGACACAGTCTCACAGGACGAGGTAGGCAAACAGTGAAAGGCCCCAATCACCCGAACCACTCTGCACCCAGCCCAAGTCAATCACTGAAAACATGGAAGATCTGAAACTAGTCAGCGGTGACCACTTTAGGTCCTCAAGTTGGCGATACCTAAAACTACAACTTTAGGTAGTCAAAATGACCTGAGTCGTTAATATAACGACTCTGTACTGTCAGTATTGTCATCCTGACGACTCAGGTCCTAAAGTGGTCACTGCTGACTAGTTTAGGATCTTCCATGTTTTCAGTGATCTCACCACCCCGCCCAAACATACACACCTACGGCCCCCTATTACTAACATAGTACCTGCGCAACCAATGAGTTACTCATACCATGGGCAGGTCTGTGTAGGACTAGAAAAAGCAGTAGAGCAGTCCTATGAGCTAAATAAGCGCCCCCATATTGGCCTATATAGGCTATACCCCCAGTTCTTATACAAGGCCGGTGCTTATTACTGTCTTATACATAGCAATGAATGCTCCATGGAGCTACCCATGCATTAGGTGGGACTAAAGCGGACAGCCCAGGTCAGAGATTACATGACTTGGAAATCTATTATGGATAGGTTGCATTTCTTGCCACCTCATAATTCAAAATTACCGGGAAGTTCTCAAATTACTGTGATGGCAATTATACATAATATGTTTAAGTCGAAAAGAAAAAAAAAGTGGAAGTAAAATGAAAACATGAAAAGATATCTATTCAGTAGACATTTTTCAGAACTTGAATGGATGTAAATCGTTCTCACCAAAAAGAAAAGGGGGCTTCCATCTCCTCTGGTCTGGTGTATTCCTATTCATGAACATACTGCTCTTCAAGGACTCCACTAGAAATACCCTTCAGAACATTTACTCTTAAGTCAGACTCAGTGTGTGTCATTCCTCTTCTTTATCATCGGATCATTTCCTTATTGCTCAATTAGAGGAAAAAACAAGGTTTGAGTGATGTATAGCTTATTACAAGACATTTGATGGTCTGTTGGGAAAAAAAGAATGTGCTTTGGTTCTCGGAGGCACCATAAAATGACCTCCTCTTCTCTCCTTGTACTGCCCTTGTAGCCTCTGGAGGGTGTTGCTCCTATAGTAAAAGGAAGATCTGGCTAAAAATGCCCTCGTTTCCAGTCCTTTCTTTTCATGTAGCTATAACTTGTCCCTTTTGTTGCTCACAAGTGGTCATTCAAGTACGGTGCTAAAAAAAAGGGGGATTTGAGTAGGTACCTAGTTTGGAGAAGTCAATCAGTATAATATACTTTAGACTGTGTGACATGAGTAGGTACCTGGTAGTGCAGCTCTCTCTGTTTTAAACAAGGCAGGTGACTTTTCAGACTAATGTGGTGAGTGCAAGTTGAATGGTAAAGTAGAGCATGACTTCTTTTGAAAAGAGGGTACCTACTGACAGCTCCTTTTATCATAGGAGCAACACGCTACAGTTTGTGTGGGAGCCAGAAGGTGGCACCAGTTGGCAAAGTCTGCACATGTGGGTTGGTCATGCAAAGTGACCATCCGTCTAGGTGAAATGTCACTGGTATGAGCACAGTGTTCCAGTACACTCTCATAGCAGATGTTTGCACTGTGTGTTGACACAGGAGAGCCATGTTAGGAGGGTGACTGGGATAGGAGCAGGAATGGCCAGGTAGGGAATATTTGAAGGGTTGATGGGGGAATGATAAACAAGCTCTCTCCTCTATCTCCCTCCTCTGTTTTCCAAGTACTATATAGGACTGGGGATTGTGATCAGGCAGTTTCCATTCTGTACTTTTGCCCAGCTCTGTCCCTCTCTCTTTCCTTCTCCCTCCGTCTCTCTCTCTTATCTCTTTTGCACTGTTCAGCTGATACCTCACACTTTCTCTCTCAACCTGATATACAAAAGGAAACACATAAAGCCTGGATTGCCTGGAAATATAAAACTATTGCATGTAAATCTAAGATCTACGTACAAGAATTCTGTATTTTTCTAACACAGTCTAGCAACTAAAGTCTCAGACACATTGGATGTTTGGTTGAAATTCAATTTTTGTTTTCCCTTCACATAATTCTCTGTAAATAAAGTATGGGTCTCGTGCTCTATGAAAGAGAAAATGTTCATTTTTGTATAAAACCTTTTGTCTGCATTGTAGCTCTCTGTATACTTTGTCCCTGTATAGACATTCAATGTATTTCCCATAGGGCGTGCCGAATACAGTTATTAAGATTTATCATGATTTGCTTTAATGAAATAAAGAGGATTTCCATTGCAGTCCCTGTAATTGTTATTATTTGATATATCAACATTGTCAATGATGCATTTCATGTTATATGAATGTCTCGTTCTATTCCCACTGTAAGCCAAGGGGAATTTCAAGATCTACATCTGAGAAGCACTTGCAAAGTAATTTCACTTTGACTAGGCCTGAATGAGAGTAGATCTAGAAATATGAAAGACATGAGTTTATATATGATACGTTGGCAGGCGTGAGGGCTTAAGTTTAATCTGGTTTACAATCTATATATAAATTTATGGTATGATCCTGTTTATGAGGTTATGAGGTTATCCTGAAAGACTGTATTCTTGTTCGGTAACAAGAATTAAAAAAGAAGTCATGAGAAAATGTCAATTTAGCATGCATTTCCTCCCTGTTTTCATGTCCGTGAACCTGGCGGCATGAGCAGTACCCTCCCATCTGGCATGTCCAATGTCACTTCAGGCTGCCACAAGAAATCTGTTTTAATATACGAGTCAAAATTGTATCATATTGGGGTCAAATTGGTGGGAAAATGCATGAATATGAGCTTATTGCAATCCGTACCATGTAAAATAATGTGTGCCATCAAAATTAAATTCCTCCTACTTTTAAAACTTCCACAAAGAGGAGACATGTACACGTTTCCTACACATATATATACACCACCCTCTCTATAGTCCATTCCTCCCCCTAATACTCCCCATTACCCCCCATACACACACACACACACACACACACACACACACACACACACACAGAGCTAACATCCTCTTACCATCCTTCCCTTCTGGCTGTGGACGATGAAGGGCACCCGATCGGCAACTTCCGGTGGGAGCCGTTTCCGGTTCCGGCGGTTAAGTCGCCGTCACGGTCCGTACACTATATACACATTTCAGCGTGCAGGGCCTACGTATTTAGCCCCTGGCCATACCCCGAGCAATACCCTCTTACACCGCCAGCCATCAAGACAGAAATTGGGATAGGCTATATTTGGTTCCACTTGTCCCAGACATGCTACAAAGTAAAGAACTCATGAGCTCTAATTTTCACACACCCCTCTCTCCCATCCTCACTCACTGTGTCTTCTCTCTCTTTCGGCAGCCCCACCTTCATCAACCTTTTCACCATGTCTGGTCCGTTCAATATAGGCCTACACGTTTTATTTTCATTTTATGAATTTCATTATAACAGATCTGTCATCACAAAACACAGCCGAATTTGAGACCATCATCAACTTTGTCCCTTATCGTCATCAGCAGCAGCATCCGCATTATCTGCACACGTTCTCTAATGCAATATGTTACATGTTATGCAGTCCCACCACTTCAATTATGCATCATGCCACCCCTATGCTATGGGGTTGATACACACATGAAAGGTTAGCATGATGCCACTATTACAGTGTTGGTTAGCTATTTTCTAAATCTATGACCTAAATCACTCCCATATTTGTCCTGACCTGCAGACCGTCTACACGTCCAGCCAATTTCACCATCCTAGCCCGGCATTTTAACAACTTAGGCCGGCATTAGGCCCGATTTACGCGGTCAGATCGCCGCGCCCAGCCGCCCTGATGAGAGACGTGTGGGTCGTCTTGGGTGACTCGGGAGGACCCGAGGAGACTCGGAAGGTCTCGGGGAGAGGTCGGGACGCCGTAGATAACCGGACATGACGGGGACAGAATACAAACAGCAGATCTCACGTCTGACGACCTCTGAATGACCTGAGAACGACTCCCTTGGGCTTTGGTAAAACCTCAAGACGAAAACTATCCAACTGTTGTCTAATGGCAGCTCTGTGGAGACTTAATAACTGCTTAAGTGGCCATATTATGGACAATCTGGCTCTCTGTTTTTCTTGAAAAGACTACACGGGTTCAAGTACACAAGGAATCTACATTATCAACATGCTATAAAACAAAAAACTACTCATGGTGAGCATTGAGCCCCTTTTTCTGATTCAAGTATTTTCCTCTTTTTTTTCATTGAGGTTGTTTGAAGGACAAGGCTTGATACCCCTCCACCCCTTAAATACTTCTGGGGGGTCTTGCCAAAAGATAACGAGGAAAAAACTCTGTAAAAACTTTCAGAGAGTGCTGAAGAAAACGTATATGGCCTAACTCGTTTTCATAGTATTGACAACAAATAATTTATACAGCAGAATGTAGAGGAAACTCTTTTTGAGATGTAAAAAGATGTAGAGGAAACTCTTTTTGAGATGTAAAAAGATGTGCACACTTTCTCTAAAATATTGTCTTGTTAAATAATTGTTAAGATAATCATTTAATGATTATCTTAACAATTATTTAACAAGACAAAAACGTGCAGGGTTTTTTTCTTGGTTCACGTTTCATTTTTGGCAAGACCCTCATGGTACCCCCTCCCAACAAACCTCCACACACACTCTCTGTGTTCCTGTACCTGAAGCTGGCAACAGAGACAGACTACAAATGCGACATCCCGGCATCCCTTTTGGCCGCCGCCATCTTTATCTGGCGTCCCACAGGCTCTTTGAGAGACGCTCAATTAATTCATCTCATCGTCAACCACTTCCGGTTCCGCCACTTCCGGTCCTTTACCGGGGGTCATTGGGTCAGCCTGAGCAGACGACATTTAGAGCGACTGTTGTCTTATGTGTTACTTGAAGGACACAGAGGGAACAAAGGTTCACAGATCCCTCACAGGAGGCTAGTTTCACCCTTTAAGTGCAGGTTTTTTTCAATGCATTATTTGTCGTTATGATATATAAGAATACATGTACAGCCCCTGGTAGGTAACCTAGCAGGGTGATAGTCATGCATCATGCCGACTCTACGGGGTTGATACACTCCCAAAGATTCTAAATAAAGCACCAATGAAGCACTGGCAAGTTACCTCCTATGACTACAAAGGAATATAACCCTTAAGGCAACATGCAGCTCTCAAAGATCAAAGGGTTAAGTTGGCTACCCATGGAATCCATCTTACTGCAAAGAGCCTATAAATGATTTGTAGGCACCCTTGGGAATGAGCAGCAAATATCCTTTTGTGAATTAGGCCCAAACAGTGGAGAGAGGGAGCGGGGAAGGAAGGCAGGGAGGAATGAAAGGGGGGCTTTTGACATTGAACATTTATCTTCATGAAAATTGATTTCATGTTTGTTGTCCTTAAAAGTTCTGTCTTTGAAATGTTATTTTCCTTTTGCCATCAATCCTCTATCCTCTCTCCAACTTGCTCCTTCATCTGTTGAATACTAATGCATCCGAGGTAATATCTGACGTCTGTATTCTACTTAGTAAAGGTAATTCTAGACACATCTTTCCATTAATCATTAACTCTTCCAGTGTCAGAATGGTATAAGCACCACACCCATATCTTCATGTTCATTCGCGTCATCATTAATCATGGCATACTTGCCCTTAATGTGTTAGGAATGATAATTAGCAAATGTATGCCTGTTATCTTTTCATGCTGCCAACATTTTTTCAATGCTTCGACTGCATGATGTAAAAAGGTCGAATACTGAATTCAGTTATGCCGTCATCACCTAGTAGCACAGTACTAAGGATAACCAAACATTCAATCATAGTCGAAAATCCAAGAGGTAGCTGGGGTGTGTTTCAAAATGTTAAACCTTTAATGAGACAAATGAATATACCACATTTAAAGAGTTAATGCCAACTTGACTAGATCTAGGACTATTACAGTTAGTATTAAATGTATGTATATACACAATGACACATGCAGAAACCTGAGTCAGCAGTCTCTAACTATGGACATGAAGAGAGAGTATTATACATTGTAGCAGACAACTCAGACATTGTAGAGTAATCAAATCTGATAATGTAGTTGCATCTTGAATGTTGCTCGGCTTGTCCAATAGGTGTCCATTTATATGTAGTGCAGATTACTTATTTAAAATTAGTCTATAGTGTCCCCCTGGCTTGTAGTACACAGGACTGGGGCTAATCAGGCATTTCCCCCCCCCCTCTTCTGACCAGTTGGCTCCCCACTCCCTATCTCTCTCCCTCTCTTTCTCTCTTCATCTCTTCATTGTCTATGTCCCTTAAGTACTGTCTATCTTTCTCCCCTTCCCCATCCTCTCTCTTACGAAACTCTACCCTCCCCCATCTCTCTCCTTCTCTCTCTCTCTCCTTCTCTCTCTCTCTCTCTCTCTCTCTTTCTCTCTCTCACTCACTCACTGTTGCTTGCTTGTGTAGAGGTACACGTTATTAAACCATAGGAGTTGGGTACCGTCTGACGTGGCGGGTGAGTCGAGTCGTCGGACGTTCCTCAGGTTCCGGATAGGTGGCAGCACTGATCCGGGTCTGTGGGGACATCTGGCGACAAACACCTGGGTCCGTATATAAAGCCCAGGGCTCAGCCGCTACGTCAGAGGCCCTTCTGGCCTCCACACCATGTAAACCATTACAATGGTTAATGCCAACTTGACTAGATCTAGGACTATTACAGTTAGTATTACATGTATGTATATACACAATGACACATGCAGAAACCTGAGTCAGCAGTCTCTAACTATGGACATGAAGAGAGAGTATTATACATTGTAGCAGACAACTCAGACATTGTAGAGTAATCAAATCTGATAATGTAGTTGCATCTTGAATGTTGCTCGGCTTGTCCAATAGGTGTACATTTATATGTAGTGCAGATTACTTATTTAAAATTAGTCTATAGTGTCCCCCTGGCTTGTAGTACACAGGACTGGGGCTAATCAGGCATTTCCCCCCCCCCTCTTCTGACCAGTTGGCTCCCCACTCCCTATCTCTCTCCCTCTCTTTCTCTCTTCATCTCTTCATTGTCTATGTCCCTTAAGTACTGTCTATCTTTCTCCCCTTCCCCATCCTCTCTCTTACGAAACTCTACCCTCCCCCATCTCTCTCCTTCTCTCTCTCTCCTTCTCTCTCTCTCTCTCTCTCTCTCTCTTTCTCTCTCTCACTCACTCACTGTTGCTTGCTTGTGTAGAGGTACACGTTATTAAACCATAGGAGTTGGGTACCGTCTGACGTGGCGGGTGAGTCGAGTCGTCGGACGTTCCTCAGGTTCCGGATAGGTGGCAGCACTGATCCGGGTCTGTGGGGACATCTGGCGACAAACACCTGGGTCCGTATATAAAGCCCAAGGCTCAGCCGCTACGTCAGAGGCCCTTCTGGCCTCCACACCATGTAAACCATTATTCATTGATATTAGCTGCCTCTCTGACATCATCCGGCAGCCGTGAGTGTACAATAAGAAATAAAACTAACCGTTGGCATACACTTGGAATACTGTCTTACTCTTTCTTTTCGAACCGTAAGACCCGAACCCCCCAGGTCCGTAAGGCCACAAACCCTTACACTGGTGCCGTGACCAGTTAATTCTGGTGTATAGCCCGGACGTTATAACGTCCGAACGGCTAGTACATGGGTTAGACACCCTCAGGGAAGCTAACCCAGCAGGGCAATCGGTTGCCCAAGAGAATGGAAATGGATCATTAATGCTCCAAACCCATTCGAACTCACAAGATGCGGAGTCTGCATCTTGGAGAGATCCCGGACCCCACTATAATGATAGTGAGGAGAATCTGCCAGACTCTGTACGACGTGAACAGTCTATACAGAGACAGAGTAACTTAATAGGCCAACAATCACTTGTTGACGAATTAAGTAATTCGATGTTCGAAGTTGGTGGTAGTACTAACCCAGAACATCCGGCACCAATGCCAAAAAGGGTAACATTCGGAGAACTACCTTATAGATTACCCAGGCCCGAATTACCAATATTAGATTACAGCGCTATAGATGGCGACTTAACCTATGCGGTACCGGAAGGTGAGGAATTCAAACGACCGGATGTCATGTTGTTGAATGAAAACTATGTAACTTTGAACGAGAACCTAAATACCTTGGTCAAAGCTAAAGACGAAGTATTCCATGAAAAACTTCAGTTGGAAGAAGACCTCACTGGCATGCGAAAGGAATTCGAAGCCAGAAGGAGTGAGTACATGAAAGAACTCGAGAATGAAGAATTAAAACTTCATTCCATGAGAGAATCATTCAACAAGGAATATGATAATAGGCACATTCGTATCCAAACATACATAGATACGAACGACCAATTAAACCTTGATAAGGCAAAATTCGAATCCGAAATTCGCCATTATCAGGACGAGTTGGATAAATTGAAACTTCAGTGTAGTAAACAAGCTGAAGACAATGAAACCATCCGGGTAGGTATTATAGCTTACAACAAACAACTGGAGGAGGATAGACAGAAACTCACAAATGAGCTTCAGGAATTGCAGAATACTGCAATAACTCTAGATAAATATGTAGAAGCTGCCCAGTTAACTATAGGCAATATTGATCCAGCTGTGGTATCTACAATGTTGGGAAAGACATCCAAAGATGCAACCCCAATTAGATACAGCCCATTCGTTGATGATGGGGCTGACAAGAATGTAGTATCCGGAATCTACAAGAAACCGGACAGTACCACAGTAAATGGAACCGCACCTAAACCAGCAACCCCGATGCTGGATACGATAGGTCCGGCACCACCCATACCAGATTTGAGTCACAAAATTAAAGCGACTCACGATGGTGCTACTGGGACTAATAATAATACACCCGTGGCACAACCAAGAGCACCCGGACCAATGAGGCATATGTTGACACCACCTTCATATTTCCCCCAACCCGGCCACAGTACACCAGCAGGGCCAAGATTACCGAATCCACCTCCGGGTTCTGGTAATGGTCCTACTGATGGACGTTTCCTAAGACCAAACCCGCCACAAAACAATGCTAATGGCGGTACGTATCAACCGAGAACATCTTCCTATGGATATAGAAATAATTATAATCCATCAGGAAACGGTAATTACCAAAATGGCAATAGCTATAACCAGGGATGGAATCAAAATAATTCTTACCCTAGATATGCATCTTCTGGAAACGCCGGTTACAATGGTGGATGCTCAGGCGGTTCGTCTGGAACCTATAATAATAATGGTCCACCAGGAGGAAATCCTCCAGGCGGCCCAGGAGGATCCGGATCCGGAGGATCAGGATCAGGAGGAGATGGCAGGAAGCCAAATAGGAGAACTTCTATGCCTGCAGGGATGCAAACCATCTTTGATAGGAGCCAATGTATCCAAAACCTTGGCATTGACTGCTACCGTGGGAGCAGACGGCATGGAAGTCATGAACTGGAGCATCCGAGAAGCGGATAGACTACGCGGATGTAATAATCCGGCACATAGGCAGGCACGGATACCCCCTCCATATGATTCTAATGATCCATGGAAGGACAGGTATCAAGCTTTTGTCGACGAAGTCAATTGTAGTGGCTGGACAAAAGAGGAAGCTTTGCCATATTTGATCTGTTGGTTAAATAAAGGCGGAAAAGTAGCTCTCAACCAATGGAGAGCAGCTTACGGATTATACGGTACCTATGACCAATTGGTAGAATGTGCCGCATACCTATTTGGATCGATCGTTACAGAAGATCCGTGGGTAAGTTTCAAGAAGAGAACACAAAAACCTAAGGAATCACACAAAGTCTTTGGTTTGGAGCTGCAGGATTTGCTTTCAAAAGCACGTCCAAATTGGGCTCATGACGATGATTGCTACCTACAAGAATTGTTCATACAATTCTACAGTGGATTGCGGGATCCGGATCACAAGCAAGTGGTCTGGGATTCTTGGAAAGATGACACTTCCTTCAGTGACCTGTTCATAGCAATTGATGGACATGACATGAAGAAACGATTGGTAGGTCTTGGACCTAATCCAGTAAGAGCAGCTCCATTCCAATATGGAGGTACACCTATTCCGGTATATGATACTTCCCAATTAGCTCCAGTTGAATCGAATGAAGCTGATGAGGAGTATGACTATATCTCCGATGAAAACGGAGAATATATTGGTTCAGTCCAGATAGCTGGAAAGTATTACCGACAGAAGCGGTATAGGAAGGTTCATTCGAGAGGGAGAGGAGGATCTGTCGCTGGTAAAACAGCTTCCGGATCAACTCAACCGGGCAGTGTAGCCCCTACGGCGAAACCAACCGTAGCAGCCACTGTTGCTCCGACTAATATGATGGAAACGTTAATAGCCGGATTAACAGAAGCTCTGAAGAGACCAAGAGTTGACAAATCTCAAAGGAGATGTTTCAGATGCCAGAAACTAGGGCATTTTGCTCCAGAATGTATGGCTGAGAAGCCTGTCCCGCGTAAACAGGAGGGTGTCTCTGGGATAAGTACAGAGGAAAACTAGAAAGGGATCTCCCGAGGGGCAAAGAAGGGGATCCCAGTGACAAATCTTGCCATGATATCACCATCCGTGATGATTGTTCGCATGTAGTAACAAGATCGCCTAACACCGAGGTGGTTGTAGACACCCGGAAGGTTAGGGAAGCTGATATAACAGGTGCCAAGGGAGCACAGGGGAAACTCAATATCAGTAACGAGGCAGGCGGCTATGAATTAGCCAAGGTCTGTGGTGCCCACCTGCCCCCGGGTCATCCTTGTCTGGAATTCCTGAAAGGATGTGGATCGACTCCTGGTGTGAAAAATGACGTTCCGATCGTCACGGACATGCCCTCTGTTCTAAACGGAAGGCGATGGTATGTTTGCCTCACTGTTAACGGAAGATCTGCCGAATTCCTTGTGGATACGGGAGCTAGCCACTCTTGTATCTCCAGGGGGTTCTACGATCTTATACCGGATGAACATGATACTCTTGTAAGGGTTTGTGGCCTTACGGACCTGGGGGGTTCGGGTCTTACGATTCGGAAAGAAAGAGTAAGACAGTATTCCAAGTGTATGCCAACGGTTAGGTTTATTACTTAATGCACACTCACGGCTGCCGAATGATATCAAAGAGGCAGCTAATATTAAAAGACAGTGGTTTACATAGTGTGGAGGCCAGAAGGGCCTCTGACGTAGCGGCTGAGCCCTGGGCTTTATATACGGACCCAGGTGTTCGTCGTCAGATGTCCCCACAGACCCGGATCGGTGCTGCCACCTATCCGGAACCTGAGGAACGTCCGACGACTCGACTCACCCGCCACGTCAGACGGTACCCAACTCCTATGGTTTAGTAAAGTGTACCTCTACACCACTCCCCCAGACATTTAGGAGGGTGTTATACGTATAATATTACTAGGATAACATTTCTACATGTCTAAACCTTTAGTAATAGAGGTACAACCATAGGTATAACATTAGCACTAAATAAATTGTGAACCAGATGTCATATATATATATTCGATAGTGAATTTTAGTTACATATAACGATTAGGATGTTGAAATATTATACGAATTACTTGAAGAAGAGACAGTTATGTGAAACGGAACTGTCTATTTAATTATTATACCACATAATATTGTATTATATTTCAGGTATAATTAATAAGACAAGTAATATGAATCGTATACATGTGATGATGACAGCTATATGTAACGGAACTGTCGATAATAAAACATATGACAAAATAACATCCGTATGTGTGTTTGTAGTCATTGACAACACATTTGAATATGTAGTCTTAAAGAAGACTGTTATAGTAACATCACTATCTAATGACATGTTGTATATTAATATTATACGAATCCGTTAAGGATTCCGTGAGTAGTACGAATATGATTATTTATAACATACACTTGAAAAAAAAAAACATCACGGTGTGCTAATGAATATAATAATATATTATCACCGTGTACCTAATAACCTTTATAGCACCAGATCATTATACTTATTATATATTTTGTCTCGCAGGACAATAATATGTGTTATCTGGTGGAGTTTAACGGATCTTATAATATAAATACTAATAGTGATTAGAGATCCGTATCAGGAAATGTCTATGTACCCGTATTATAATATGTGTCTAGTGGATATGTACATACATATAATATTATAGAAAAATAGAAATATGACATTATATACAATATACAGGAATTATAAATGCTGCTGGAGTCTTCTGCTGTATCCTCCGGGTACTAGTAGGTAGGTGTGGTCAGCTAACCACGGGATGGACGTGCTAAAGTTTATAGTTTCCTTATATTGAGTGAACACGGTAGTTGATTTGGGGCAGCTACCCACAATCCTCTAGTAGTGCTATTGTTTATAGTATATCCGAATGGTGTAGATTTGTAGAATATTAGTCCGGATGTGTCAACTGTGTAGAGAACGTAATCCTTTATAAGTTTTAGTTGACATAAGTAAAATAATAGTCCGATATAGGTTGATCCGGAAGTAATAGTAGTAGAGATATAAGTCCATTCGGGAGTACAGATGAGTTGTAGAGGTAAATCGTAAAGTCCATCCTAGTAATTGGTTAGCACGGGTAACAGCAGGAGTCTGGAACTGGCATCCGGATACGTCTCACAGCAGCAAGTCTACTATCGGATTGTTCATGGATGAAATTATAAATCCGAATAGGCTATTCAGGGTGTAATAAATGTTATACAACCTGAATAATAGACTGGTCAAAGGAACCCGGAACACATAGCATAGGTGTTCATGCACTAGTAAAAGCATTCGCAGACCTTTAGGGTTCCGCAAAGACTATATCTGGTCATTTGGTGTTGGAAAAAAAAATTATGGAAGAAATAACCCTAGCATGCTTTAAACGGATTTCTTAGCATGCTTCTTCTTCAGAAGAGCTAAAGCCGACTCGGGAGTGCCGTCCCACTCGTCCAAGTCGACTCCGAACACCCTCATGAACTTAGTGTTCAGGTTGGTGTTCCGAGTGATCTCCTCCTTTACACGCTTTTCCAACACGTGTACATCCATAGCTGCTTTTTCTTGAGCAGCTGAGGCAGCCTCCTCCTGGGCCTTTACATCGTCCCGGATGAGAGTCTCGAGACGTTGCTTTTCAGCGTCGCCCACCTGTTTCATACACAACAGAGTTTCGTTTAGGAGACCCTGATGAAACTCGATCGCTTTCTCACGAACAGTCTTCTCCCAATGGGTGTAGATGGCCTTCTGGACATCTGCCTCCCCTTGGCGAGACTTCTCAAACCAAACTTCCGCATTACCAGTTTTAATGGTAATGGCGTCCTTTGGTTTCTCAGGTGCCGCGACAGCCTTGGGAGGAGTCGAGGCGGCCTGTGGACCACTTCCGGGTTTAGGACTCCCGGACACACCTGTCGTTGGTACACAGAAGGCAGGTGGTACATTCTGTTTCAGTCCCATTTGCAGGTACATGTTTAACTGCTCCTGGGTAAAGGTAACTGGTGGGGCGGCTGGAGCGGATGCAGATCCGGCGGCAGCAGATGCGGTGGTCTTCTTTGGCATAAGGCGACCATCCTTTCCTACCACCAAGGTCTGGCTCTCAGGTCCAGGTCCCTGGTTTAAGGACGGAAAGTTTCGAGAACTCACTTTCCCAGGTTTAGATACGGCTCCAGCGTATCCGGCAGGTTCAGGCTTCTTGAACACCGGAGTGCCCTGAGCCTGTTCTGCGGGGTGCCTTGTCAGAGGGGACCTGGAACGGTCCTCTGCTCTGACCTTCGGTTTTGTTGTGCTCTGACCATTACCATTGCCGCCACGGTTCTGGTCTCTCCTGCTCCTTTCACGAGCTCTCTTTGCATCCTTTCCGGATTCCTCGCATTTCTGCCAGAGAGACTCGTGCATGTCCAGTTTACCCTTTCCAGGAGTCAGGACTATCTTTGCTCGGAGTTTCGAATCCTTGGTCTTCGGAACTTCGCAGAGGACTTGGTCCCCTGGTCGGATCTTAGACCAAGCATCCTCGCTCAGGCTATCGAACTCCTTCATGAGTTCCTGATGAAGCTCCATGATGCGCTTCCGGGCCCCGTCCAAACCTTCTGCGTGGCATTTCTTCTGGTGTCTAGCCAGATCACTACGTCGGTTGTATTGCACCTTCGTAGTACACTTCTTGCCCTTCTTACCATAACTCGGATCACAAATGTAAACCGGGTGATGGTGGAAGTGGGCCTCTACCAGATGCCTTTGGAACCGGGCTGGAGTACTCCAGGTCCGGATCGAGACATCACTCGCATCCTGGCAGATAGAGAAGGGACAGGACTTTTGATCGTCACCGTACCACTTCTCTAAAGCCCAACGCAGCTTCCTCCTCTGGGTATAAGTGTAATACCCTTCGGTGTGGTTTAGCATAAGCCACATCTTTCGATAGGCTTTGCTCGGATTGGGGTCCTTGTCCGAAAGGCGCATCCAATCTTCATCATCCGACTCATCGTTCTTATTGATTGAGTCTGGACAGGCATAGAGGGTAGAGCCGTCCTTCTTAACTCCGTACGCACAGTCGGAGAAACACGTCGGGATCCGGGTTTTGAATCCGGATTTGGCGTTAGCCCAACGTTCGGCCTCGGTTTGAGTTGATGGAGTGGCCTTCTCATCATACTCAACCGAGGATTCGTGCACCGACTCCTCGTCAGACGACTCAACCTCCATGGCAGTACTACCAGTGGTTGAGGTGCTGGGTTTCGGCTCGGCTCTCGCAGAATCCGGGAGGTTCTTGAGCTTCCGAGCAGCGGATCGTCGGTTCTTACTGACCTTCCAGTCTTCCTCCGGTTCCTGGGTTCCGGATGTGCTGGAGGTCGTGGCTTCTACTGGAGTAGTAGTGCTGCCGGTAGCTGATGTAGCACTGGCGGAGCTTCTGGTGGCAAGCTTCAGGTCGGGGATAGGAGGTGCGGGTGCTTCCGGGGCCCTCTTAGCCTCTTCCTGTGCCTCCTGTTCGGCAGTCATGCGGCGGACAATAACCGTCCGAAGGGCTGCAGCTCGGTCCAATCCGATTAGTGAATTGTTCTGGACATCCACCAATTCCTGTTCGGTTATGTAGTAACCGTCGTCCCACTGCTCGAAGTTAGCAGCGGCCTCCCGGAATTCCTTAGTGGTCCGGCACGGCGTCCGGATAGCACTAGGGCGTGGGTAGGTCTGGCCATCGGTATCCCAGACACAGCCTACCCAGTTAATGTTCGTAGCCTTGACGTTCCACAGGGACTTGTCAGGCTTCGGATACGCTCCGAGCTCGAAGGCTCGGTTAGCTGCGTACACGGTTTCACGGAAACCGGCGTCCACCATAAGTCCCCGTTGGAACCACGGCCAGTCTCGAAGCCACTCGGGAGGCATCCTGGTCAGCTGTTCGGGAGCCATGACGCCCTCGATAGCTATCCTGACTTTCGGGTCCATCCTGACTGGTGTCCCGTCCGCGTAGGTCACTTGTGCCTGCAGTTCCGGGTGGACATACAGGTAGCGACCATCATAACTAGCTGGAAAAGGCTCCGCCACTGCTGGCTTCCACTCATCCTTCTGTCCGTCAACTTGGGTAGTTTCGGACTCTGTCGCTGCGGGTTCAGCACTCGCAGTCGCTCCGGATCCCTCTGCTGGGAGTGGAGATAGCAGTTTCTCTGGCTCATTGAGTGAGAATGAAGCCAGCTTCTCCTCGAACGAGCGATCCGTGGGTTCCTCCACGTCCATCATCTCGCTCTCTTCCTGTGTAACAGGCGACAAAGCTTCCGGAAAAGCTTCTGCGGACGGAGTCAGCTTATCCGGGTCACCGGATAGCTTGGCTGCAGCTACGGATTCCTCAGCCATGACTGGGGAATCGACCACGGGAGTAAACTACTCCTTTTTCCGGCTTTTACGGCGCCGGGGCCGGCACAAACGGAGTCTGTCTACCAGGAGACAGACTCTGGAGGAGCAGCGGGGGGTTTGCTTAGCCGGTAAAATCCAAGAAGGGAGCGAGCTCGACCGTCTTGGACGTTACCGAAAACAAATATGGCGGCAGGCCAGCTTTCGTGACGTCATTTCCCCGCGATCCGCGAGGTCACGAGAGGTCAGCCGAGACTGGACACGGTGACGTCATGCGGAAACGCACGTGCTACGGGCGGTACATCAACAAACTGATTGTTTTTAGGTAATTATCGCTCACCCCGATGACTCGACTGGGGATTTAAGTGGAGATTATGGAAAGCTTAAGCAAATCCACCGGATTATCCGTCCACTACCCATTGGTACATCATGCGGGGGCGACAAATAAGCCTTTAAGGTCAGTTGTCATCCGTTCCTCTAAATGTAAACATTACACTCGTTGTGTATACAGGTTAGGTCACTGCAGTCCTCTGGGCAATTCGGGGGCTGCGGCGAACGTATCTCCCCTTCTCGGATAGTTCTTTATCGGACCTGACAGTCTGAAGAGCTTTCTCTAGGTGCTTCTTAGCCTTAGAAACACCTTTCCTCTTCTTTTTGTCTTCACCTGCCGAGACTTTTTTAACTCCCCCACGCTTAATCGGTGTTGGCGTGGGTGTTACTGATTCGGAACACTTTTTGGGTCTACCCTGACCACGCTTCACTGTAGTGTTCTTTACCTGGTCTATTATGCGATTCTGATTCAGGATCCTTTCGGAACCTTCACCATACATTTCTGTGGAGGTCTCCCTCCCAGACCATCTCCTTAATCTAGCCACATTTGACTTATAGAGTCGACCAAGGTCAGATTTAATAATTACGGTACAATCACTGATAATTTGTGTTATAGTAAAGGGACCGTCCCAATTAGACGCTAATTTTATGTGTCTAAGTGGTTCATGTAATCTAAGGACTCTGTCTCCGGATTGGAATTTCCGATGTTTTAGATCGGTATCGTATCCTACTTTCTGCCATTTGGCACTTTTCTCCAAATCAATTCGGACAGACTCATATGCTTTTCTAAATCTGTCTCTTAAACATTCCACAAAAACTACATGGCAAGGTAGTTCAGGGTCCATTCCTACGACTCCAAAAACTAGGTCAGCAGGCATTATCAAATCCTCTCCGAATACTAAAAGGTTCGGAGAACAATTTGTACTCGAATGTACTGTACTATTATAAGCATGTGTCACAAAATGACATTGCTCATCCCAGTCATCCATATGTTCATTAACGAGTGACTTTAGGACTTGGATGAGGGTTCTATTGAACCTTTCCACCAATCCGTCACTTTGTGGTCTATACGGATTGGTTCTAGTCTTGCAAATAGCCAAGTACTCGCACATACCCTGCCAGAGATTTGATTCGAATTCTCTGCCTTGGTCACTGTGTAACATTAATGGTACACCGAAGCTTAGTACCCAACCTTTTACAAAAGCTTCGGCACAAGTAATTGCTTTGTGGTCCGGTAGTGGAAATACTTTAGTGTATTTCGTATAATAATCACACACTACCATCATACAGGTATTATCATTAGCGGTTGTATTAAATCCACTAATAATATCTACCCCGATTCTTGCGAATCTAACTCCGAAAAGTTCTTGGGATAGGGGAAGTTTGCCCATCCCGGGTCCGGGTTTGTTTTTACAACAATCCGGACAGGTGGTTACCCATCTTTGCAAGTCCCGTGTCATGCCAGGCCAATAGTATTTCTTGGAAAGTCGTGCTAGCGAGCGTTTCCTTCCGAAATGACCACTGGTCCGATGTCCATGACAGAAGTACATAATGTCATGTCTCATGGCATGTGGTATCACCACTTGCATGATTCTATCACCATTATTACATGGCTTCCAACGGTATAACACGCCTTTCCGGACTTCAAGCTCGGTCCATTGAGCAAGAAACCTTCTCATTTCTCGATTTTCCAGAGAGACCTCTGGTCTAACTGGACGTATACCCTTTGGTACTAATTGCAGTAGCTGTGCAGTTATCGAGTCAGCTTCCTGGAAATGTCGTATGTGATCCATAGACCAATCCAGTATACTGGCAACTAGGGGTACGAATGGTCTTCGAATCCCTGCTAACACTGCCTTATGAGCTCCACAATCAGTACAATCCGGATTATCACATTTCCGGATTGGTATTCGAGACAAAGCATCAGCATTTAAATGCTTAACTCCGGGTCTATGCTGAATCTGTTGATGTTCAAGCCCATATTCGGATAAATGGGCTAGCCATCGGCCTAACATGCCTTCAGCATCTCGGAAGTTCAGTAGCCACCTTAAAGAGGAATGATCCGTACGCAAAGTAAAGTTCGTTCCCCATAGAAAATGTTTGAACTTCTTGGTATATACGACTACTGCTAACAACTCTCTTTTGGTTGTGCAGTAATTGCGCTGGGTCTTGCTCCGTGTATTGCTGGCAAAGGCAATTGGCACTTCTCTCCCATTTTGGACTTGCGAGAGAGCTGCACCAATGCTATCATTACTAGCATCAGTATCCAGTATGAAATGATCCGTCTCATTCGGATATTGCAATACGGGAGTACTCGTGAACAGGTCTTTTAGCTTTTGGAAAGCGGTTTCCTGTTCATGCGTCCAAGGAAATTTTTCCTTGGTACTTCCTGGAGTCCAGTTAGCTATTGCTTGTAATGGGTAACTGACTCTAGAATAATTCGGAATAAATTCCCTGTAATAGGAACAGAATCCTAAAAAGGACCTCACTTCTTTGGGTGTTTTAGGTCTATTCCAATTCGTAACTGATTCGATTTTTTCCGGATCAGCCTTTATTCCTTCATCACTGATGATGCGGCCCAAATAATTTATGGACTTTCTAAACATGTGGCATTTCTTAGGTTTCAATTTGAGACCATTTGAAATAATACGTTCTAGTACCATTTTTAGGTTATTAGAACATTCTTCGAATGTTTTTCCGAAGACAATGACATCGTCTAGATATACAAGACATCTTTTCCACAATAAATCACTTAGAATTGTTTCCATCATTGCTTCAAATGTTGCAGGTGCATTGCACAATCCAAACGGCATTACATTATATTGAAATAATCCAATATGACTTGAAAATGCAGTTTTCTCCATATCTGAAGGGTTCATTCCCACTTGCCAATAGCCTGATTGCAAGTCTAGGGTACAAAACCAACTGTTTCCTCCTAAGGAGTCAATGGTTTCATCTATTCTCGGTAATGGATACGAATTCTTTTTCGTTATTCCATTCAACTTCCTGTAGTCTATGCAGAAACGGATAGTACCGTCTTTTTTTGTTACCATACACACAGGACTACTCCATGGACTATTAGAAGGGACTATTACATCCTGTTCCAACATCTTATTTATTTCCTCCTCAGCTACTCTCTTTTTTGCTAAGGGTAACCGTCTATACGGTATCTTAAAGGGTTCGGCATCCCCAGTATCTATTTTATGTAATACCTTATTTGTCGTACCTAGTTTTTCACCAGGTTTGGCAAAGGCAGTATGATACTGACAGAGCATATCATAGAACTCTTTCCGGTGTTCCGGATCTTCTAATGAAGTTTCTTCATACAACTTAAGTAAGTCTTCCGAAATTTCATCATCTCCTGTTACCTTCTGTAAGCTTAGCTTACTATCCGTTACAGTTTCCGAAAGGGTCACGTTTCCAAAAACTTGTCCCTTTTTCAAGTAGATAGTAGTGTTTCCAGTATTGGAGACAGGTACTACCGACCAGGATGCATTCGCTACTATCGTGTCTACAGAATTTAATCCAATACCTGACAAAGTAACTACATCCGGTTCTATCACTGCAGGTTTGTTACGCATTGCAGGATCACTTCTTACAAGCACATCACAGGCTACTCCCGGAGGGATTCGCACAGTGTGCGCCACACTAGCCATACTGCTCACTTGTCTCAGTGCACATCTAACCTTCACGGGATACGGGTATCTCACACTCAACACTCCTGTTTGGGGTTCCAATACAGCGCCATACAGGGATGCGAAATCCAACCCGAGTATCCCCTCATCTGCTATATCCGCAACGGTGGCGCTCATGACATAGTCATGTATACCATCTAACTGTAGTCTTACACAAGTTCTACCATACGTTTGCAAGGTACTGCCGTCGGCCGTCTGAGCACTTCCTCCCGATTTGAGAGTATCATGTTCATCCGGTATAAGGTCGTAGAACCCCCTGGAGATACAAGAGTGGCTAGCTCCCGTATCCACAAGGAATTCGGCAGACCTTCCGTTAACAGTAAGGCAAACATACCACCGCCTTCCGTTTAGAACAGAGGGCATATCCGTGACAATCGGAACGTCATTTTTCACACCAGGAGTCAATCCACATCCTTTTAAGAATTCTAGACAAGGATGACCCGGGGGCAGGTGGGCACCACAGACCTTGGCTAACGAATAGCCGCCTGCCTCGTTACTGATATTGGGTTTCCCCTGTGCTCCCATAGCACCTGTTATATCAGCTTCCCTAACCTTCCGGGTGTCTACAACCACCTCGGTGTTAGGCGATCTTGTTACTTCATGTGAACTATCATCACGGATGGTGATATCATGGCAAGATTTGTCACTGGGATCCCCTTCTTTGCCCCTCGGGAGACCCCTCCTTAGTTTTCCTCTGTACTTACTCCAGAGACACTCTCCTGTCTACGAGGGACAGGTTTTTCAGCCATACATTCTGGAGCATAATGCCCCAGTTTCTGGCATCTGAAACATCTCCTCTGAGATTTGTCAACTCTCGGTCTCTTTAGAGCTTCTGTTAATCCGGCTAATAATGTTTCCATCATGTTAGTCGGAGCAACAGTGGCTGCTACAGTTGGGTTCGCCGTAGAGGCTACACTGCCAGGTTGAGTTGATCCGGAAGCTGTTTTACCAGCAACTGATCCTCCTCTCCCTCTCGAATGTACTTTCCTATACCGCTTTTGTCGGTAATACTTTCCAGCTACATGCACTGAACCAATATAATCTCCGTTTTCATCGGAGACATATTCATCTTGCTCATCAACTTCATTCGATTCAACCGGAGCTAATTGGGAAGTATCGTATACCGGAGCAGGTGTACCTCCGTATTGGAATGGAGCTGCTCTTATTGGATTAGGTCCGGGACCTACCAGACGTTTCTTCATGTCATGTCCATCGATTGCTATGAACAGATCACTGAAGGAAGTGTCATCTTTCCAAGAGTCCCAGACCACTTGCTTGTGATCTGGATCACGCAATCCACTGTAGAATTGTATAAACAATTCTTGTAGATAACAATCATCATCATGAGCCCAATTTGGACGTGCTTTCGAAAGCAAGTCCTGTAGCTCCAAACCAAAGACTTTGTGTGATTCTTTAGGTTTTTGTGTCCTCTTCTTAAAGCTTACCCACGGATCTTCTCTAACGATTGATCCGAAAAGGTATGCGGCACATTCGACCAATTGATCATAGGTACCATATATTCCGTAAGCTGCTCTCCATTGGTTGAGAGCTACTTTTCCGCCTTTATTTAACCAACAAATCAAATATGGCAGAGCTTCTTCTTTTGTCCAGCCACTACAATTGACTTCGTCAACAAAAGCTTGATACCTGTCCTTCCATGGATCATTAGAATCATATGGAGGGGGTATTCGTGCCTGCCTACGTGCCGGATTATTACATCCGCGTAGTCTATCTGCTTCTCGCATGCTCCAGTTCATGACTTCCATGCCGTCTGCTCCCTTTCGGTAGCAGTCAATGCCAAGGTTTTGTATACATTGGCTTCTATCAAAGATGGTTTGCATCCCTGCAGGCATAGAAGTTCTCCTGTTAGGTTTCCTGCCATCTCCTCCTGATCCTGATCCTCCGAATCCGGATCCTCCTGGGCCGCCTGGAGGGTTTCCTCCTGGTGGACCATTATTATTATAGCCTCCAGATGAACCACCAGGGTATCCACTATTGTGACCGGTGTTTCCAGAAGAAGCATATCTAGGGTAAGAATCATTTTGATTCCATCCCTGGTTATAGCTATTACCATTCTGATAATTGCCACTTCCCGATGGATTATAATTATTTCTATATCCATAGGAAGATGTTCTCGGTTGGTACGTACCGCCGTTGATATTGTTTTGTGGCGGATTTGGTCTCGGAAAACGTCCATCAGTAGGACCATTACCAGAACCTGGGGGTGGATTCGGTAATCTTGGTACTGCTGGTGTACTGTGGCCGGGTTGGGGGAAATATGAAGGTGGTGTCAACATATGTCTCATTGGTCCGGGTGCTCTTGGTTGTGCCACGGGTGAATTATTATTATTCCCTGTAGCACCATCGTGAGTCGCTTTGATTTTGTGACTCAAATCTGGTATGGGTGGTGCTGGTCCTATCGTATCCAGCATTGGAACTACTGGTTTAGATGCGGTTCCATTTACTGCAGCATTATCCGGTTTCTTATAGATTCCGGATACCACATTCTTGTCAGCCCCATCATCAACGAATGGGCTGTATCTAATTGGGGTTGCATCTTTAGATGTCTTTCCCAACATTGTAGATACCACAGCTGGGTCTATATTACCTATAGTTAACTGGGCTGCTTCTACATATTTATCTAGAGTTATTGCAGTGGCCTGCAATTCCTGAAGCTCATTCGTGAGTTTCTGTCTATCCTCCTCCAGCTGTTTGTTGTAAGCTATGATGCCTACCCGGATGGTTTCATTATCTTCAGCTTGTTTACTGCACTGAAGTTTCAATTTATCCAACTCCTCCTGATAATGGCGAATTTCGGATTCGAATTTTGTCTTATCAAGGTTTAGTTGGTCGTTCGTATCTATGTATGTTTGGATACGAATGTGCCTATTATCATATTCTTTATTGAATGAATCTCTCATAGATTGAAGTTTTAGTTCTTCACTCTCGAGTTCTTTCATGTACTCTCTCCTTCTGGCTTCGAATTCCTTTCGCATGCCAGTTAGGTCCTCTTCCATTTGAAGTTTTTCATGCAATACTTCATCCTTAGCTTTGACCAAGGTATTTAAATTCTCGTTCAAAGTTACATAAGTTTCATTCAACAACAGGACATCCGGTCGTTTTAATTCTTCACCTTCCGGTACCGCATAGGTTAAGTCGCCATCTATAGCGCTATAATCTAATATTGGTAATTCGGGCCTGGGTAACCTATAAGGTAGTTCTCCGAATGTTACCCTTTTTCGCATTGGTGCCGGATGTTCTGGGTTAGTACTACCACCGACTTCGAACATCGAATCACATAATTCGTCAACAATTGAATGCTGGCCTATTAAGTTACTATGTCTCTGTATGGACTGTTCGCGTCGTACAGAGTCTGGCAGATTCTCTTCACTATCATTATAGTGGGGTCCGGGATCTCACGAAAGCTGGCCTGCCGCCATATTTGTTTTCGGTAACGTCCAAGACGGTCGAGCTCGCTCCCTTCTTGGATTTTACCGGCTAAGCAAACCCCCCGCTGCTCCTCCAGAGTCTGTCTCCTGGTAGACAGACTCCGTTTGTGCCGGCCCCGGCGCCGTAAAAGCCGGAAAAAGGAGTAGTTTACTCCCGTGGTCGATTCCCCAGTCATGGCTGAGGAATCCGTAGCTGCAGCCAAGCTATCCGGTGACCCGGATAAGCTGACTCCGTCCGCAGAAGCTTTTCCGGAAGCTTTGTCGCCTGTTACACAGGAAGAGAGCGAGATGATGGACGTGGAGGAACCCACGGATCGCTCGTTCGAGGAGAAGCTGGCTTCATTCTCACTCAATGAGCCAGAGAAACTGCTATCTCCACTCCCAGCAGAGGGATCCGGAGCGACTGCGAGTGCTGAACCCGCAGCGACAGAGTCCGAAACTACCCAAGTTGACGGACAGAAGGATGAGTGGAAGCCAGCAGTGGCGGAGCCTTTTCCAGCTAGTTATGATGGTCGCTACCTGTATGTCCACCCGGAACTGCAGGCACAAGTGACCTACGCGGACGGGACACCAGTCAGGATGGACCCGAAAGTCAGGATAGCTATCGAGGGCGTCATGGCTCCCGAACAGCTGACCAGGATGCCTCCCGAGTGGCTTCGAGACTGGCCGTGGTTCCAACGGGGACTTATGGTGGACGCCGGTTTCCGTGAAACCGTGTACGCAGCTAACCGAGCCTTCGAGCTCGGAGCGTATCCGAAGCCTGACAAGTCCCTGTGGAACGTCAAGGCTACGAACATTAACTGGGTAGGCTGTGTCTGGGATACCGATGGCCAGACCTACCCACGCCCTAGTGCTATCCGGACGCCGTGCCGGACCACTAAGGAATTCCGGGAGGCCGCTGCTAACTTCGAGCAGTGGGACGACGGTTACTACATAACCGAACAGGAATTGGTGGATGTCCAGAACAATTCACTAATCGGATTGGACCGAGCTGCAGCCCTTCGGACGGTTATTGTCCGCCGCATGACTGCCGAACAGGAGGCACAGGAAGAGGCTAAGAGGGCCGCGGAAGCACCCGCACCTCCTATCCCCGACCTGAAGCTTGCCACCAGAAGCTCCGCCAGTGCTACATCAGCTACCGGCAGCACTACTACTCCAGTAGAAGCCACGACCTCCAGCACATCCGGAACCCAGGAACCGGAGGAAGACTGGAAGGTCAGTAAGAACCGACGATCCGCTGCTCGGAAGCTCAAGAACCTCCCGGATTCTGCGAGAGCCGAGCCGAAACCCAGCACCTCAACCACTGGTAGTACTGCCATGGAGGTTGAGTCGTCTGACGAGGAGTCGGTGCACGAATCCTCGGTTGAGTATGATGAGAAGGCCACTCCATCAACTCAAACCGAGGCCGAACGTTGGGCTAACGCCAAATCCGGATTCAAAACCCGGATCCCGACGTGTTTCTCCGACTGTGCGTACGGAGTTAAGAAGGACGGCTCTACCCTCTATGCCTGTCCAGACTCAATCAATAAGAACGATGAGTCGGATGATGAAGATTGGATGCGCCTTTCGGACGAGGACCCCAATCCGAGCAAAGCCTATCGAAAGATGTGGCTTATGCTAAACCACACCGAAGGGTATTACACTTATACCCAGAGGAGGAAGCTGCGTTGGGCTTTAGAGAAGTGGTACGGTGACGATCAAAAGTCCTGTCCCTTCTCTATCTGCCAGGATGCGAGTGATGTCTCGATCCGGACCTGGAGTACTCCAGCCCGGTTCCAAAGGCATCTGGTAGAGGCCCACTTCCACCATCACCCGGTTTACATTTGTGATCCGAGTTATGGTAAGAAGGGCAAGAAGTGTACTACGAAGGTGCAATACAACCGACGTAGTGATCTGGCTAGACACCAGAAGAAATGCCACGCAGAAGGTTTGGACGGGGCCCGGAAGCGCATCATGGAGCTTCATCAGGAACTCATGAAGGAGTTCGATAGCCTGAGCGAGGATGCTTGGTCTAAGATCCGACCAGGGGACCAAGTCCTCTGCGAAGTTCCGAAGACCAAGGATTCGAAACTCCGAGCAAAGATAGTCCTGACTCCTGGAAAGGGTAAACTGGACATGCACGAGTCTCTCTGGCAGAAATGCGAGGAATCCGGAAAGGATGCAAAGAGAGCTCGTGAAAGGAGCAGGAGAGACCAGAACCGTGGCGGCAATGGTAATGGTCAGAGCACAACAAAACCGAAGGTCAGAGCAGAGGACCGTTCCAGGTCCCCTCTGACAAGGCACCCCGCAGAACAGGCTCAGGGCACTCCGGTGTTCAAGAAGCCTGAACCTGCCGGATACGCTGGAGCCGTATCTAAACCTGGGAAAGTGAGTTCTCGAAACTTTCCGTCCTTAAACCAGGGACCTGGACCTGAGAGCCAGACCTTGGTGGTAGGAAAGGATGGTCGCCTTATGCCAAAGAAGACCACCGCATCTGCTGCCGCCGGATCTGCATCCGCTCCAGCCGCCCCACCAGTTACCTTTACCCAGGAGCAGTTAAACATGTACCTGCAAATGGGACTGAAACAGAATGTACCACCTGCCTTCTGTGTACCAACGACAGGTGTGTCCGGGAGTCCTAAACCCGGAAGTGGTCCACAGGCCGCCTCGACTCCTCCCAAGGCTGTCGCGGCACCTGAGAAACCAAAGGACGCCATTACCATTAAAACTGGTAATGCGGAAGTTTGGTTTGAGAAGTCTCGCCAAGGGGAGGCAGATGTCCAGAAGGCCATCTACACCCATTGGGAGAAGACTGTTCGTGAGAAAGCGATCGAGTTTCATCAGGGTCTCCTAAACGAAACTCTGTTGTGTATGAAACAGGTGGGCGACGCTGAAAAGCAACGTCTCGAGACTCTCATCCGGGACGATGTAAAGGCCCAGGAGGAGGCTGCCTCAGCTGCTCAAGAAAAAGCAGCTATGGATGTACACGTGTTGGAAAAGCGTGTAAAGGAGGAGATCACTCGGAACACCAACCTGAACACTAAGTTCATGAGGGTGTTCGGAGTCGACTTGGACGAGTGGGACGGCACTCCCGAGTCGGCTTTAGCTCTTCTGAAGAAGAAGCATGCTAAGAAATCCGTTTAAAGCATGCTAGGGTTATTTCTTCCATAATTTTTTTTCCAACACCAAATGACCAGATATAGTCTTTGCGGAACCCTAAAGGTCTGCGAATGCTTTTACTAGTGCATGAACACCTATGCTATGTGTTCCGGGTTCCTTTGACCAGTCTATTATTCAGGTTGTATAACATTTATTACACCCTGAATAGCCTATTCGGATTTATAATTTCATCCATGAACAATCCGATAGTAGACTTGCTGCTGTGAGACGTATCCGGATGCCAGTTCCAGACTCCTGCTGTTACCCGTGCTAACCAATTACTAGGATGGACTTTACGATTTACCTCTACAACTCATCTGTACTCCCGAATGGACTTATATCTCTACTACTATTACTTCCGGATCAACCTATATCGGACTATTATTTTACTTATGTCAACTAAAACTTATAAAGGATTACGTTCTCTACACAGTTGACACATCCGGACTAATATTCTACAAATCTACACCATTCGGATATACTATAAACAATAGCACTACTAGAGGATTGTGGGTAGCTGCCCCAAATCAACTACCGTGTTCACTCAATATAAGGAAACTATAAACTTTAGCACGTCCATCCCGTGGTTAGCTGACCACACCTACCTACTAGTACCCGGAGGATACAGCAGAAGACTCCAGCAGCATTTATAATTCCTGTATATTGTATATAATGTCATATTTCTATTTTTCTATAATATTATATGTATGTACATATCCACTAGACACATATTATAATACGGGTACATAGACATTTCCTGATACGGATCTCTAATCACTATTAGTATTTATATTATAAGATCCGTTAAACTCCACCAGATAACACATATTATTGTCCTGCGAGACAAAATATATAATAAGTATAATGATCTGGTGCTATAAAGGTTATTAGGTACACGGTGATAATATATTATTATATTCATTAGCACACCGTGATGTTTTTTTTTTTCAAGTGTATGTTATAAATAATCATATTCGTACTACTCACGGAATCCTTAACGGATTCGTATAATATTAATATACAACATGTCATTAGATAGTGATGTTACTATAACAGTCTTCTTTAAGACTACATATTCAAATGTGTTGTCAATGACTACAAACACACATACGGATGTTATTTTGTCATATGTTTTATTATCGACAGTTCCGTTACATATAGCTGTCATCATCACATGTATACGATTCATATTACTTGTCTTATTAATTATACCTGAAATATAATACAATATTATGTGGTATAATAATTAAATAGACAGTTCCGTTTCACATAACTGTCTCTTCTTCAAGTAATTCGTATAATATTTCAACATCCTAATCGTTATATGTAACTAAAATTCACTATCGAATATATATATATGACATCTGGTTCACAATTTATTTAGTGCTAATGTTATACCTATGGTTGTACCTCTATTACTAAAGGTTTAGACATGTAGAAATGTTATCCTAGTAATATTATACGTATAACACCCTCCTAAATGTCTGGGGGAGTGGTGTAGAGGTACACTTTACTAAACCATAGGAGTTGGGTACCGTCTGACGTGGCGGGTGAGTCGAGTCGTCGGACGTTCCTCAGGTTCCGGATAGGTGGCAGCACCGATCCGGGTCTGTGGGGACATCTGACGACGAACACCTGGGTCCGTATATAAAGCCCAGGGCTCAGCCGCTACGTCAGAGGCCCTTCTGGCCTCCACACTATGTAAACCACTGTCTTTTAATATTAGCTGCCTCTTTGATATCATTCGGCAGCCGTGAGTGTGCATTAAGTAATAAACCTAACCGTTGGCATACACTTGGAATACTGTCTTACTCTTTCTTTCCGAATCGTAAGACCCGAACCCCCCAGGTCCGTAAGGCCACAAACCCTTACACTGGTGCCGTGACCATCGTAAGACCCGTAGTGGTCAGTGAAAACGTCTTCTGGAGACACCGGGATCTCTCCAGGATGCTGATTCTGCATCTTGTGAGTCCGAATGGGCTTGGAGCATTAGCGATCCATTTCCATTCTCTTGGGCAAGTGATTGCCCTGCTGGGTTAGCTTCCCTAAGGGTGTCTAACCCATGTACTAGCCGTTCGGACGTTATAACGTCCGGGCTATACACCAGAATTAACTGGTCACGGCACCAGTGTAAGGGTTTGTGGCCTTACGGACCTGGGGGGTTCGGGTCTTACGATTCGGAAAGAAAGAGTAAGACAGTATTCCAAGTGTATGCCAACGGTTAGGTTTATTACTTAATGCACACTCACGGCTGCCGAATGATATCAAAGAGGCAGCTAATATTAAAAGACAGTGGTTTACATAGTGTGGAGGCCAGAAGGGCCTCTGACGTAGCGGCTGAGCCCTGGGCTTTATATACGGACCCAGGTGTTCGTCGTCAGATGTCCCCACAGACCCGGATCGGTGCTGCCACCTATCCGGAACCTGAGGAACGTCCGACGACTCGACTCACCCGCCACGTCAGACGGTACCCAACTCCTATGGTTTAGTAAAGTGTACCTCTACACCCTCAAATCGGGAGGAAGTGCTCAGACGGCCGACGGCAGTACCTTGCAAACGTATGGTAGAACTTGTGTGAAACTACAGTTGGATGGTATACATGACTATGTCATGAGCGCCACCGTTGCGGATATAGCAGATGAGGGGATACTCGGGTTGGATTTCGCATCCCTGTATGGTGTTGTGTTGGAACCTCAAACAGGAGTGTTGAGTGTGAGATACCCGTATCCCGTAAAGGTTAGATGTGTACTGAGACAAGTGAGCAGTATGGCTAGTGTGGCACACACTGTGCGAATCCCCCCGGGAGTAGCCTGTGATGTGCTTGTAAGAAGTGATCCTGCAATGCGTAATAAACCTGCAGTGATAGAACCAGATGTAGTTACTTTGTCAAGTATCGGATTAAATTCTGTAGACACGATAGTAGCGAATGCATCCTGGTCGGTAGTACCTGTCTCCAATACTGGAAACAGTACTATCTACTTGAAAAAGGGACAAGTTTTTGGAAACGTGACCCTTTCGGAAACTGTAACGGATAGTAAGCTAAGCTTACAAAAGGTAACAGGGGATGGTGAAATTTCGGAAGACTTACTTAAGTTGTATGAAGAAACTTCATTAGAAGATCCGGAAAACCGGAAAGAGTTCTATGAGATGCTCTGTCAGTATAATAATGCCTTTGCCAAACCTGGTGAAAAACTAGGTACGACAAATAAGGTATTACATAAAATAGATACTGGGGATGCTGCACCCTTTAAGATACCGTATAGACGGTTACCTTTAGCGAAAAAGAGAGTAGCTGAAGATGAGATAAACAAGATGTTGGAACAGGATGTAATAGTCCCTTCCAATAGTCCATGGAGTAGTCCTGTGTGTATGGTAACAAAGAAAGACGGTACTATCCGCTTCTGCATAGACTACAGGAAGTTGAATGGAATAACGAAAAAGAATTCGTATCCATTACCGAGAATAGACGAAACCATTGACTCCTTAGGAGGGAACAGTTGGTTTTGTACCCTAGACTTGCAATCAGGTTACTGGCAAGTGGGAATGAACCCTTCAGATATGGAGAAAACTGCATTTTCGAGTCATATTGGACTATTCCAATATAACGTAATGCCGTTTGGATTGTGCAATGCACCGGCAACATTTGAAGCAATGATGGAAACAATTCTAAGTGATTTATTGTGGAAAAGATGTCTTGTATATCTTGACGATGTCATAGTTTTCGGAAAAACATTCGAAGAGTGTTCTAATAACCTAAAAATGGTACTAGAACGTATTATTTCTAATGGTCTCAAATTGAAACCTAAGAAATGCCACATGTTTAGAAAGTCCATAAATTATTTGGGCCGCATCATTAGTGATGAAGGGATAAAGGCTGATCCTGAAAAAATCGAATCAGTTACGAATTGGAATAGACCTAAAACACCCAAAGAAGTGAGGTCCTTTTTAGGATTCTGTTCCTATTATAGGGAATTTATTCCGAATTATTCTAGAGTCAGTTATCCATTACAAGCAATAGCTAACTGGACTCCAGGAAGTACCAGGGAAAAATTTCCTTGGACGCATGAACAGGAAACCGCTTTTCAAAAGCTTAAAGACCTGTTCACGAGTACTCCTGTATTGCAATATCCGAATGAAACGGATCATTTCATACTGGATACTGATGCTAGTAATGATAGCATTGGTGCAGCTCTCTCGCAAGTCCAAAATGGGAGAGAAGTACCGATTGCCTTTGCCAGCAACACACTGAGCAAGACTCAGCGCAATTACTGCACAACCAAAAGAGAGTTGTTAGCAGTAGTCGTATATACCAAGAAGTTCAAACATTTTCTATGGGGAACGAACTTTACTTTACGTACGGATCATTCCTCTTTAAGGTGGCTACTGAACTTCCGAGATGCTGAAGGAATGTTAGGCCGATGGCTAGCCCATTTATCCGAGTATGGGCTTGAACATCAACAGATTCAGCATAGACCCGGAGTTAAGCATTTAAATGCTGATGCTTTGTCTCGAATACCAATTCGGAAATGTGATAATCCGGATTGCACTGATTGTGGAGCTCATAGGGCAGTATTAGCAGGGATTCGAAGACCATTCGTACCCCTAGTTGCCAGTATACTGGATTGGTCTATGGATCACATACGACATTTCCAGGAAGCTGACTCGATAACTGCGCAGCTACTGCAATTGGTACCAAAGGGTATACGTCCAGTTAGACCAGAGGTCTCCCTGGAAAATCGAGAAATGAGAAGGTTTCTTGCTCAATGGACCGAGCTTGAAGTCCGGAAAGGCGTGTTATACCGTTGGAAGCCATGCAATAATGGTGAGAAAATCATGCAAGTGGTGATACCACATGCTATGAGGCATGACATTATGTACTTCTGTCATGGACATCGGACCAGTGGTCATTTCGGAAGGAAACGATCGTTAGCACGACTTTCCAAGAAATACTATTGGCCTGGCATGACACAGGACTTGCAAAGATGGGTAACCACTTGTCCGGATTGTTGTAAAAACAAACCCGGACCCGGGATGGGCAAACTTCCCCTATCCCAAGAACTTTTCGGAGTTAGATTCGCAAGAATCGGGGTAGATATTATTAGTGGATTTAATACAACCGCTAATGATAATACCTGTATGATGGTAGTTTGTGATTATTATACGAAATATACTAAAGTATTTCCACTACCGGACCACAAAGCAATTACTTGTGCCGAAGCCTTTGTAAAAGGTTGGGTACTAAGTTTCGGTGTACCATTGATGTTACACAGTGACCAGGGCAGAGAATTCGGATCAAATCTCTGGCAGGGTATGTGCGAATACTTAGCTATTTGCAAGACTAGAACCAACCCGTATAGGCCACAAAGCGACGGATTGGTAGAAAGGTTCAATAGAACCCTTATCCAAGTCCTAAAGTCACTCGTCAATGAACACATGGACGACTGGGATGAGCAATGCCACTTTGTGACACATGCTTATAACAGTACGGTACATTCAAGTACAAATTGTACTCCGAACCTTTTAGTATTCGGAGAGGATCTGATAATGCCTGCTGACTTAGTATTTGGAGTTGTAGGGATGGACCCGGAATTACCTTGCCATGTAGTTTTTGTGGAATGCTTAAGGGACAGATTTAAAAAGGCATATGAGTCTGTCCGAATGGATTTGGAGAAAAGTGCCAGATGGCAGAAAGTAGGATACGATACCGATCTAAAGCATCGGAAATTCCAATCCGGAGACAGAGTTCTCAGATTACATGAACCACTTAGACACATAAAATTAGCGTCTAATTGGGATGGTCCCTTTACTATAACACAAGTTATCAGTGACTGTACCGTAATCATCAAATCTGACCTAGGTCGACTTTATAAGTCTAATGTGGCTAGATTAAGGAAATGGTCTGGGAGGGAGACCTCCACAGAAATGTATGGTGAAGGTTCCGGAAAGATCCTGAACCAGATTCGCATAATAGACCAGGTAAAGAACACTACAGTGAAGCGTGGTCGTGGTAGACCTAAAAAGTGTTCCGAATCAGTAACACCCACGCCAACATCGATTAAGCGTGGGGGAGTTAAAAAAGTCTCGGCAGGTGAAGACAAAAAGAAGAGGAAAGGTGTTTTTAAGGCTAAGAAGCACCTAGAGGAAGCTCTTCAGACTGTCAGGTCCGATATAGAACTATCCGAGAAAGGTAGATACGTTCGCCGCAGCCCCCGAATTGCCCAGAGGACTGCAGTGACCTAACCTGTATACACAACGAGTGTAATGTTTACATTTAGATGAACGGATGACAACTGACCCGAAAGGCTTATTTGTCGCCGCCGCATGATGTACCAATGGGTAGTGGACGGATAATCCGGTGGATTGGCTTAAGCTTTCCATAATCTCCACTTAAATCCCCGGACGAGTCATCGGTGTGAGCGATAATTACCTATAAACAATCAGTTTGTTGATGTACAGTCTGTAGCACGTGCGTTTCCGCATGACGTCACCGCGTCCAGTCTCGGCTGACCTCTCGTGACCCCGCGTGCAACGGGGAAATGACGTCACGAATGCTGGCCCGTCGCCATATTGTTCTTCGGTAACGTCCAAGACGGTCGAGCTCGCTCCCTTCTTGGATTTTACCGGTTAGCAAAACCCCTCGCTGCTCCTCCAGAGTCTGTCTCCTGGTAGACAGACTCCGTTTGTGTCGGCCCCGGCGCCGTAAAAGCCGGAAAAAGGAGTAGTTTACTCCCGTGGGCGATTCCCCAGTCATGGCTGAGGAATCCGTAGCTGCAGCCAAGCTATCCGGTGACCCGGATAAGCTGACTCCGTCCACAGAAGCTTTTCCGGAAGCTTTGTCTCCTGTTACACAGGAAGAGAGCGAGATGATGGACGTGGAGGAATCCACGGATCGCTCGTTCGAGGAGAAACTGGCTTCAATTTCACTAAATGAGCCAGAGAAGATGTTATCTCCACTCCCACCAGAGGGATCTGGAGCGACTGCGAGTGCCGAACCCGCAGCGACAGAGTCCGAGACCACACAAGTCGACGGCGCGGAGGACCAGTGGAAGCCAGCAGTGGCTGACCCGTTCCCAGTAGAGTATGATGGTCGCTACCTGTATGTCCACCCGGAACTGCAGGCACAAGTGACCTACGCGGACGGGACACCAGTCAGGTTGGACCCGAAGGTTAGGATAGCTGTTGAGGGCGTTATGGTTCCCGACCAGCTGACCAGAACGCCTCCCGAGTGGCTTCGAGACTGGCCGTGGTTCCAACGGGGACTTATGGTAGACGCTGCCTTCCGCGAGACAGTGTATGAAGCCAACCGAGCCTTCGAGCTCGGAACGTACCCTAATCCTGACAAGTCCCTGTGGAACGTCAAGGCTACGAACATCAACTGGGTAGGCTGCGTCTCGGATTCCGAGGGGCAGACTTACCCACGCCCTTGTGCTAACCGGCCCCAGTACCGGACCACTAAGGAGTATCGGGAGGCCGCTGCTAACTTCGAGCAGTGGGATGAAGGTATTTATATTACCGAGCAGGAATTAGTGGACGTCCAGAACACGTCACTAATCGGTTTGGACCGAGGCGCAGCCCTTCGGACGGTTATCGTCCGTCGAATGACTGCCGAACGGGAGGCTCAGGAAGAGGCTAAGAGGGCCGCGGAAGTACCCGCACCTCCTATCCCCGACCTGAAACTTGCCGCCAGGAGTTCAGCCAGTGCTACACCAGCCACCGGCAGTACTACCACACAGGTAGAAGCCTCGACCTCCAGCGCATCCGGAACCCAGGAACCGGAGGAAGACTGGAAGGTCAGCAAAAACCGAAGGTCCGCTGCTCGGAAGCTTAAGAATCTCCCGGATTCTGCTAGAGCCGAGCCGAAACCCAGCACTTCAGCCACTGGTAGTTCTGCCATGGAGGTTGAATCGTCTGACGAGGAGTCTGTGCACGAGTCCTCGGTTGAGTATGATGAGAAGGCCACTCCATCAACTCAAACCGAGGCCGAACGCTGGGCTAACGCCAAGTCCGGATTCAAATCCCGGATTCCGACGTGCTTCTCCGACTGTGCGTATGGAGTAAAGAAGGACGGCTCTACCCTCTATGCCTGCCCGGACTCAGTCAATAAAAATGATGAGTCAGACGATGAAGATTGGATGCGTCTTTCGGACGAGGATCCCAATCCGAGCAAAGCCTATCGAAAGATGTGGCTTATGCTAAACCACACCGAAGGGTATTACACTTATACCCAGAGGAGGAAGCTGCGTTGGGCTTTAGAGAAGTGGTACGGTGACGACCAAAAGTCCTGTCCCTTCTCTATCTGCCAGGATGCGAGTGATGTCATGATCCGGACCTGGAGTACTCCAGCCCGGTTTCAACGGCATCTGGTAGAGGCCCACTTCCACCATCACCCGGTTTACATTTGTGATCCGAGTTATGGTAAGAAGGGCAAGAAGTGTACTATGAAGGTGCAATACAACCGACGTAGTGATCTGGCTAGACACCAGAAGAAATGCCACGCAGAAGGTTTGGACGGGGCACGGAAGCGCATCGTGGAGCTTCATCAGGAACTCATGAAAGAGTTTGACAGTCTGAGCGAGGATGCTTGGTCTAAGATCCGACCGGGGGACCAAGTCCTCTGCGAAGTTCCGAAGACCAAGGATTCGAAACTCCGAGCAAAGATAGTCTTGACTCCTGGAAAGGGTAAACTGGACATGCACGAGTCTCTCTGGCAGAAATGCGAGGAATCCGGAAAGGATGCAAAGAGAGCTCGTGAAAGGAGCAGGAGAGATCAGAACCGTGGCGGCAACGGTAATGGTCAGGGCACCACCAAATCAAAAGTCAGAGCAGAGGACCGTTCCAGGTCCCCTCTGGCTAGGCACCCCGCAGAGCAGGCTCAGGGCACTCCGGTGTTCAAGAAGCCCGAACCTGCCGGATACGCTGGAGCCGTATCTAAGCCTGGGAAAGTTAGTTCTCGAAACTTTCCGTCCTTAAACCAGGGACCTGGACCTGAGAGCCAGACCTTGGTGGTAGGAAAGGATGGTCGCCTTATGCCAAAGAAGACCACCGCATCTGCTGCCGCCGGATCTGCATCCGCTCCAGCCGCCCCACCAGTTACCTTTACCCAGGAGCAGTTGAATATGTACCTGCAAATGGGGTTGAAACAAAACGCACCACCTGCCTACTGTGTACCAACGGCAGGTGTGTCCGGGAGCCCTAAACCCGGAAGTGGTCCACAGGCCGCCTCGACTCCTCCCAAGGCTGTCGCTGCACCTGCGAAACCAAAAGATGCTATTACCATTAAAACCGGTAATGCAGAAGTTTGGTTTGAGAAATCTCGCCAGGGAGAGGCAGATGTCCAGAAGGCCATCTACACTCACTGGGAGAAGTGTGTTCGCGAAAAGGCAACCGAGTTCCATCAGGGTCTCCTAAACGACACCCTGTTGTGTATGAAGGAGGTCGCGGATGCTGAAAAGCAACGCCTCGAGACCCTCATCAGGAGCGATGTGAAGGCCCAGGAGGAGGCTGCCGCAGCTGCCCAAGAAAAGGCAGCTATGGATGTACACGTGCTGGAGAAACGTGTAAAAGAGGAGATAACTCGGAACACCAACCTGAACACTAAGTTCATGAGGGTGTTCGGAGTCGACTTGGACGAGTGGGACGGCACTCCCAAGTCGGCTCTAGCTCTTCTTAAGAAGAAGCATGCTAAGAAATCCGTTTAAGCATGCTACGGGTTATTGCTCCCATAATTTTTTTCTTTTCCCCATAACCAGATATAGTCTTTGCAGAACCTGCAAGTCTGCGAATGTTTTTCTCACTAGTGTATGAACACCTATGGCATGTGTTCCGGGTCCCTCTTATGACCAGTCTATTGTATAATTCAGGCTGTATAAACCTTATTGCAACCTGAATAGTCTATTCGGATTTATAACTTCTTCCATGAACAATCCGATAGTAGACTTGCTGCTGTGAAGTGTATCCGGATGCCAGTTCCAGACTCCTGCTGTTACCCGTGCTAACCACTTACTAGGATGGACTTTACGATTTACCTCTACAACTCATCTATACTCCCGAATGGACTTATACCAACTACTACTATTACTTCCGGATCAACCTATACTGGACTATTCTCTACTTATGTCAACTAAACTTAAATAAGGATTACGTTTTCTACATAGTTGACACATCCGGACTATTATTCTACATTCTACGCCATTCGGATTTACTTATAAACTTTAGCACTACTAGAGGATTGTGGGTAGCTGCCCCAAATTCATCTACCGTGTTCACTCTATATATGGAAACCATAAACTTTAGCACGTCCATCCCGTGGTTAGCTGACCACACCTACCTACTAGTACCCGGAGGATTACAGCAGAAGACTCCAGCAGCACCTATAATTTCTGTATATTGTATATAATGTCATATTTCTATTTTTCTATAATAATATATGTATGTGCATATTCACTAGATACATATTATGATACGGGTACATAGATATTTCTTGATACGGATCACTGATTATTATTAATATTCATATTATAAGAATCCGTTAAAGTTCACCAGAATACACACATTATTGTCCTGCGAGGCAAACTGTATAATAAGTATATTGATCTGGTGCTATAAAGGTTATTAGGTACACGGTGATAATATATTATTATTATATTCATTACTACACCGTGATTTTTTTCTTTTCTTTTCAAGTGTATGGTATAAATGGTCCTATTCGTACTACTCACGTAATCCTTAACGGATTTGTATGTTAATAATATACGACATGTCATTATATAGTGAAGTTACTATAACAGTCTTCTTCAAGACTATATGTATTTAAATGTGGTATTAATAACTACAAACACACATACGGATGTTATTATGTGATTTATTTGTTATCGGCGGTTCCGTTACATATAACCGTCATTATCACATGTATACGATTCATATTACTTGTCTTATTGATTATACCGTAGATATAATATGATATTATATGGTATAGTAATTTAACTAACAGTTCCGTTTCACATAACTGTCACTTATTCAAGTAATTCGTATAATACTTTGACATCCTAATTGTTATTTGTAACTACATTCACTATCGAATATATATATATGACATTCGTTTCATACTCAATTTGGTGTTAAAGTTATACCTATGGTTGTACCTCTATTACTAAAGGTTTAGACATATAGAAATGTTATCCTAGTAATATTATTATAACTATAACACCCTCCTAAATGTCTGGGGGAGTGGTGTAGAGGTACACGTTATTAAACCATAGGAGTTGGGTACCGTCTGACGTGGCGGGTGAGTCTAGTCGTCGGACGTTCCTCAGGTTCCGGATAGGTGGCAGCACTGATCCGGGTCTGTGGGGACATCTGGTGACAAACACCTGGGTCCGTATATAAAGCCCAGGGCTCAGCCGCTACGTCAGAGGCCCTTCTGGCCTCCACACCATGTAAACCATTATTCATTGATATTAGCTGCCTCTCTGACATCATCCGGCAGCCGTGAGTGTACAATAAGAAATAAAACTAACCGTTGGCATACACTTGGAATACTGTCTTACTCTTTCTTTTCGAACCGTAAGACCCGAACCCCCCAGGTCCTTAAGGCCACAAACCCTTACACTTGCTTGCCCGCTCGCTTGCTCGCTCACTCCCTCTACCTCTAAGTCTTTGATTTCTCTCTCTCTCTCTCTCTCTCTCTCTCCCTCTCTCCCTCCTTACCTGCCACTCTGATCCTATCCTAATATTTACTACTTCCTTCTCCTAGAGCCCAACTTCTCCATCCCACTTCCCTATCTCTTTGACTATGGTAGGTCCTAGCCAACCCCACCTCCACCACCACCAGGTCTCAATGGTCTACCTTTGTAGACCTAGTATTGAGTTGCTCTCCCAACAAGGATTCCCTGATCGGTCCCTATTGACTCAGTCTGAACTGGCGGACACAGACCGAGCAGATAAACTGCTCCTCAAGGACTCCACTTGCTCATCATTAAGCCTAGCCTGTCAACCTGCCCCCTGGCTGCTATACAATGAGCAGCTCGCCGCCAATATAGTGCAGACTCCTGTGTCAAAACTATGGCTTCAGTGGGATTTTTGTGCTAAAATTGATTTTTTTTTTTGCAGATTTGGAAGGGTGATGGAAATAACTAACAAGAAAATTTAGGGTCCAATGGAACCCCTTTTTCTGGGCCATTTTCAAAATGGCCACTACCTGAATACCAACATGTCGTATCTCATAAACTAATTGAAGGAATTCCATAATGTTTTTATCTAGAAGGGGGTGTTCAAGGTGAAGGTCATAACTACAATACAAACTCAATGCGAACTGCTTTCTAGCAATGTAAAGAATAGATCTTTTTCTTTTTTTCACCCAGAAGTGGGTTTTCAAGGATGCTGATTCAGAAAATGATTATACCAGCTCCATTTGAAGCGTGTTGTAAGGTCATCTGGCCAAGGTCAAGGTCATGATAGCAATATACTCAATGCTAACTTTTTTACTGCTCTATTTCAGGAAGTAATTAGCTGAATTTGATGATCCTTACATATGAATATGCCCAGCAAATTGTCGTTATCTGTCGCCATGATTGGTCATCAATGGTGACTCCTTTTTGAGTGATAACTCACTGTGTCATCTTTCGGCACTGTGTGTCAGTCTCACATGGCATGGCAATCTATCACAACAGTCACCAACATGATCTCACTCACTGCGTGAGTATGTGCCACCCCTTGTCATCCCTCACAAAGCATGGTGACTTATCACCACCATCGCCAACATGGATCTAACTCACTGCGTGAGTATGTGCCACTGCCTGTCAACTCTCACTCAGAATGGCGGCTTATCACAAGCATCGCCAACATGGATCTGACTCACTGTGTGATTATGTACCATTCCCGGTCAGCTCTCACTCAGAATGGCAGCTTATCACCACCATCGCCAACATGGATCTCACTCACTCCGTCAATATGTGCCACTGCCTGTCAACTCTCACTCAGAATGGCGGCTTATCACAAGCATCGCCAACATGGATCTGACTCACTGTGTGATTATGTACCACTCCCGTGCCACTGGCATCAACTCTCACACAAAATGGCGACTTATCACTACTATTGCCAAAATTGGTCTCACTCAATGCGTGAACTTGTGTCACTCCATGTCAATGCTCTCTGAGGATTGCATCATCTGTCACTCACTCTCACTCAGAATGGCAACTTATCACCACCATTGCCAGCCTTTGTCTCACTCAATGCGTGAATTTGTGTCACTCCAAGTCAATGCTCTCTGAGGATTGCATCATCTGTCACTCACTCTCACTCAGAATGGCAACTTATCACCACCATTGCCAAAGTTGTTGAGACAGCACCACTGTTCAACATGTAGCCTATCTAGGAAGGGTGGGCATGAATTATAAGTCCCATACTTATCAAATGTGCTTTGTTGCACACTGATTTCCATGTAATACTTCAGGGTTGAATCAAACAAGATTATATAGAGAAAATATCAATTGAATTTAGATAGAGGTATCTCTAAAATAAAAGCAACTATCCATAAACACCTTTTCTCTGGTTACAGGAAAAATACATAAGGAAGTATCTACATGAACACCTTGTCTGTGGTTAGAGGGAAGATACATATGGCAATACCTCCCCTGGCAAAACATACATTGATCTGGCAGATGTGAGGCTGCGTGATTACCAATGTCGATGATCATGAGCTTTTCATCTAACAAGATGAGTGATCACCAGCATCGCCATGACTGGTGAGTCTGAGTGATCACCACTCTCGCCATCCATGGTGAACCTGCGCTATGACGTGGTGCGCATTTCATCTAGCGAGGTGAGTGATCAACCACCTGGCCATTCCTGGTGAGTGTGAGTCATCACAATCCTTGCCAACCGTGGTTAACGTGCATTATGGCATGGTGTGCGTTTCATCTAGCAAGATGAATGATCACCTGAGTGACCATCCCCCGTGAGTGTGAGTGATCACGATCCTTGCCATCTGTGGTGAATGTGCGTTATGATGTGGTGTGCGTCTCATCTAGCAAAGTGAGTGATCACTCATGTCGCCATCCCTGGTGAGGATGAGTGATCACGATCCTCGCCATCCCTGGTGAACATGCACTATGACGAGGTGCGTGTTTCATCTAGCGAGGTGAGTGATCACCTGCGTCGCCATCCCTGGTGAGTCTGAGTGATCACCATCCTCGCCATCTGAGGTGAGGCCATGTGATCACCACCATTGCTATTCCTGGTGATCTTGTGCTATAGCGACGTCGTGTTCCATCTAGCGACATGTGTGAGCCACTTCACACAGGTTGACGAGGAATCACGACAATTTGCTGGGTGGGTTTGTAGGGAATGCAGATTCACTTTTTCAGTGTGCCATGTTGGTTAGCCCTAAAGTTTAAGGTCAAGGCTATATTGGAGAGGCAATATCCTAGTAGCTATTGTGTTATCAGGTCTGGGACGAAGCTGAGAAGAAACACCAGACTTGGAACTTTGCCTGTACTCAAGAGTATCAACATGAATATATGTATAGACAGCATTTGAAGTATAGCCATGGCCATTTCTGCCCCTGCCCTTACCCCCTAATCACTGGAGTATGACCATGACACCTGTATGGTGAGTGGAAGAAAATAATGGAAGCTGTGAGTTTTCATTGAAATTTTACATGGGCTTAAGACTTTCTTCATGAAATTTAACACAAAAATCGGAAATTTGTTTTAGTGGGTTCTAGAGGTACATTCCCTGGTTAAGTGGTGACAAAATACATGATTTACTCTACATTCAAACTGTAATTTGCCATGGTGAGTCTGTCCCTGGGTAAATGAATGTTTCCTTTTCACGAAGTGCCATTGCCAAAACCATTTAAGTAATAGAAAATGGTGAAAATGGAAAGAGTTATCTCTGATGATATACCTGATAAATATGGAATTGTCATTTCATTATGGTTAGATTGTTTGCAAACTACATTCCATAAATATAAAAATCTAGTTCAGTCACAAAACAACTCATACACTGTTGGGTTAGTAGGGCCATCTTTGAGATAATAATTTCTAAACATGAACAGTAGTTTTAGATGTAAGGGCACATTAACCAATATTGATATATTTGTCAACCCATTAAAGACACATTACGACCTCAATTGACCAAAAATCAACTTATGAAATAAAGCCAATGGAAGTAAGATTGAATCACCCAATTCCTTATCAATTTAAGGCATCCTTTATCATAGAATAGCTATATTTCATGTAATTCTGATGGAATGTTGAACCGAGAGAGATATTTGATAGACCTATGCATGCATTGTGTGGGTATGTGTTTTGATTGGTCACAATGCACCCCTTGCTGGATTCATTATTTCACCGAGCTGATTTTTATTTCTATAACATACTAGATGATGTTATTCATATGTTAGATTAGCAGTAAGGGCTTCAGAATTTCTTATATGGGATAATTCACATGTCGCCTATTTAAATATGCCAGAATTGATAAATCACCCCAGATCACCTGGTAATGTATCTTTAAGATACATACAAGTATGGTCCCCTGACACAGAGGTGAAGGCCTATGTTCTCTTGCTAACATCACATCCAATAGTTGCTGTAGTACTCTGTCTGAGGTTAAGTGTGAAATATTAGTGTGAAGATGTGTACAAGTAATTGGTAAGCACAAGTCCCAGGGGGTCGATACTTTACTTCACCAGGTCCGATTGGCATGCATGCAAGACAAATCTTACACTGAAAATGTATGGCTACATAAACTAATCAGTGAAGATCACTTTTGGTAGCTCAGTTTGAAACTGTCTAGGAGTAGGAACTTTTTATCATTTGGCATGGTCAAAGGGGAATAATTTGGTAATCATAATGATTCTGGAACTATTTACTCCCATCTTATCTGGCAGACTGTATGTGACATTTCAAAGTACCTGCTGGTATCTCCATTCAACTTGGTCATAGTAGTCAGGTGTTGCCACTGGGTGCATAGAGGTCACTGCCATGAATAGGTGATTGTACTTGATTGCCCTTGAAAGCGTTGTGTCATGCCTCTGGGTTCAATACCTCTCAGCATGTCCCCTGTGTGAGGTGGATATTTCAAACATAGTTTACCTACAAATATATCCCTAGAACTAAAATTCAACATAACATATTGCTATTATGTTGATAATTAGTGTTTGGCCTATGTATTGATGGGGGTTCAATGGTGGTGTTCATAATGGTTAGCTAGTTACACCTAAATCCCACAAGAAAACGCATCCTAGGTCACAGAGAAATGTAGGTGTTAACAACCTTTTCCCTACCTAAAATGACTGTTTTAATTAGATAAATCAAATGCAATTTTACATGTTCATCAAGATTTAGACCCCTCCTGTACTAACATGCTATAATGTACTCTATATCCATAACAGATGGTCCAGAGCATGTGTACAGTTGAGGTATTTAGCACTGTGACAGATATAGTGATGAGATGTCGGGTATAGGGCTGTCTAACCTAATTATAGCTTGTTAAATACCCTTTTCAAACAATGTTTAGGTAGCCCCCCTCACACTATCAAGCCTTCAATTGAGGGGGGAGGGTTATAGCCCTCATGATTTATGTCCAATAAGTGAGTGAGTGAGTGAGTGAGTAAGATGTTTAACGTTGTCCAATAAGACAAATGTAAATGCTATTTAACAAGTGATAGCTAATCCTCCCAGTTATAAATTTCATTTTAGGTGTCACCACTCAAACATGCTCTATGTTTGCTCGTCAACATTTTTGCCCCTTTCAATTTCTTAAATTGACTGAGTTCCTTATCTTGCAATACTGCTTACATTCACACAAGTCTTGGTTTTCTCTATTAACGTATCATAAACTTGTCTATACCTTTTGCTTCTCATGCAGATCTTGGCTGCTGATCTTCATACTAGGAAAATTACCTCTCCCATTTGTAAATGATTTGCTTCTGGTTGTAATAATATCTAAATGCAGCATGACAAGGAGGAGGATGGGTTTGAAGTGGTCATAGTATAGGCAGTCAGAGCATCTAACACACCATGGGGAATCTGACTTTGTATCAATATAATAAGCCGCCCTTGTTTGTATTTGATCTATTCAACCTTGACCTTTAGGGCTAATAAACATGGCACCCTGATAACGTGAATCGGCATCCCCACAATCCCATATTTAGATGTTAGGATCATCAGATTCAGTTAATTACTTTTTGGAATATGAGCAGGAAAGAACTTAGGATTGAGTATATAATGCTATCATGACCTTGACCTTGGCAAGTTGACCTTACAACACATCTCAAATGAAGCTGATACCCTCATTTTTTGAATCGGCATCCTTGAAAACCCACATCTGGGTGAAAAGATAAAATGCTATTCTTTACATTGCTAGAAAGTAGTTCACATTGAGTTTGTATTGCAGTTATGACCTTGACCTTGAAAAAAATGACCTTGTATTTGACCTCAAATTGATCTGGCAACCTCATTTTTGGAATTAGCATCCTTGAAAATCCCATTGTAGATGAAAACACTATGAAATTCCTTCAATTAGTTCATGAGATATGACTTATTAGTGTTTAGGTGGAGGACATTTTGAAAACGGCCCAGAAAAATTTGGACCCCAAAAAAATCAATTTTAGCATTAAAATCTTACGGAATTATACAGCATACCACACTTATAGGAGGGAGACTGAGAATAGTCAGGGCCCATTATTTCCTATATAGAAAGAGAAAGGGCTCGGTTGTGGGAAGCCCCCCTTGAAAGGGGAGATAAGATATGTCAATTGGTAGGATGAAAGACCGACCACTGATGTTACTTTGGTGGCAATTTTAAAAGCAGAAATGATATAGATGGATACTTGAGAACGAACTAATATGCGGAACATCATCAATTGTGTGATGATTGTCTCTGAGATATTACAAATATGTGGTGAAGGTACTTCTTTGTATATGTACCACACAGAGCGTAAAGAGCTCACTAAGGAGTATCTCACTTTGGGAGCAGGCAGATTGACGGCACAATCAAAGAGGTACCCCCGAGATCAGTCACTGTATGGCAAACAGAGACTGAGTAGAGACCAGCACAAGCTCTCCACAGACATTAGAGCAGCTCACCTAGTAGCAAAATGAGCATCTCCTGCTATATGATCATATTACAAAGCAGCAAAAACAGAAGCTCATACACAGCTCATGCAGAAGCTCATACAGCTTGTCACAAAGCAATTCCCATGTCAATTCACACAATAATTGACACAGCAGTTCACCCTGAGCAGCTCACAGCGAGTAGCTCACGGTATAGCTGCTAGAGAGCAGCACAGAGTTCACACAGGGTGACTGGGTAACCAGGGTGTGAGTGGACACGTAGGTCTGCCAGTCTCCATTTATTTACCTTTATCAACACGCCGCCCTTCATGGCCATGTCCTTTTCACTACCCATTTTATGTACATTTTACCATATCTATGCCCATGGTGCGCCACCCCTCTGAACGCATATGGATGTAATTTTGGGTTGGGCAATGAGTTTGGTGCAGAAATTCAAAATGGTAGGAAGGCATCTAAGCCCTGAACGGTTGATGGATTCTTGTAAGTCCATACTTCTTTGACATGAAGCATCAATGGGCTCGGTACATATGTAGGTTTATGATTAGATAAACTCCCACTAACCTTCAAATACAAAAATCACACTAAATCAGTGTTAAGCACTATATCATCTGCTTCAGCGCAATTTGATGACTTTAATGCCTAGGGTTTATATTTATATTCATTTAAGCCTACTATTCTTCAGTAAATCGTGATGCACTATTTCAGAGTAGTCGCGTCAGCATTACTGCATTGTGACCTATGGGTAGCTAGGATAGCGAGATTTGAAATACTTTATTGACTGCATCATGTATTCAATGTAAGATTTAATAAAGTGGATTCTGGAAGTGCAATCCATTTACTTCTATCTTATCTGGTAGACTGTAGGTGACATTCCAAAGTACCCTCTCCAGGAAAATGAACCTGTCAAAATTACCAGCTGGTATCTCGATTCAAATTGGTCATAGTGGTCACAAGGTGGTGCCACTGGGTGCATAGAGGCCACTGCTACTAATGGGTGATTGAACTTGATTGCTCTTTAAAGTGTTATACCATAACTCTAGGTGGCAGTAGCTCTCAGCATGTTCAGCAAGGAGGGTATTTCAAATAGAATGTATCTACAAATAAATCCCTAAAACACAAATGTGGCATGAAATATTACTATGAATCAAAGAGTTATGTTGATAATTAGTTGTTTGCCTATGTATTGGTGGGGGTTCAGTGGGGGTGGTCTATAATAGTTAGCTAGTTACACCTTAATCCTACCAGAAAAAGTGTCCCAGGTCAGAGAGAAATGTGGGTGTTAGCAATCTTTTCCCTATCTAAAATTACCCTTTTTAGTGAATGAACCAATTGTAACTTTACATGTCCCTAAAGATTTAGACCCCTCCTGTACTACTGATAGGCTATAATGTTCCCTACATCCATTAGAGACAGTCCAGGGCACTGTGACACATATAGAAGTGAATGTTGAATGAAGGGCTGTCCACCCACCTATGGGTGGTACTCAACGTTGAATCACATGCTGTTTCGGACCTTGTATTCAAAGTGATTGCAAATAATATGAAAATAATAATATACCACAATAACCTATAGTTTATATTCCACTTTCAAAAGCCTTTTTCGGCTCTGTATTTGTAGAATAGATGGGGACATTTAAGACCTGTACTGCCTTATATTTTATATTTTTAGCTGCGAGGAATTTGTCACAAGAGTGAGTTGGTGCAGTACTTCCGTCGAAGGCGTAGTATTGGTAGTAGAGGTACATGTAGTAGTAGTAGTGCCAGGGCATGCAGTGCATGTAACTCAACCACTTCTTCTTCCATTTACATCGTACCACCCCCACCCATCCACCTCCACCTCCATTCATTCACTCCACATTTGGCAGCCACGATGGGGAGTGGGGAGGTTGATTGGGACCGGGGCCCCGATCGAGCATTAAGAAGGCGAGGCGGGACCGTGCATTGTATAGTTAAGTGCACCCGGAGAGATGCACGCCGGGAGAATTTGGGTGAGAGGAAAGGTTCGTGTGGGTTGTGTAGATGGAGATGGAAGTGGTAGGGGGAGATAAGAGTAGGGGAAGGAGGGGGTGGATAACATATAGGGGTACCTTTTTGTATCACAGTGGCTTCCTGTAGAGTGTGTATGAGAGAGGTGACGAGATAGAGAGAGGGAGAGACAGACAGAGACAGACAGAGACAGACATACAGACAGACAGACAGACAGACAGACAGAGACAGACAGACAGAGACAGACAGACAGACAGACAGAGACAGACAGACAGACAGACAGACAGACAGACAGAGTGTGGGGGGGGGATATAACGTATGGTTAGGTTAGAAATCTTGAGACACAGACATACAAGTAGGCCTACTGGGGGAAACTGCCTGGCAAAAAATGTCTTAGTTCCATATACTACTTGTGTTATGTCCACATACATACATAGTTATAGGCCTTTCAGACAGATGGTTTCATTGATCAACAAGTAAATGCAGGTTGGTGTTCACACTACAAGGTATTGAATGAAGTCCAATTGGTAGTATAATCTGGTTGATTAGTCAGTTACTGTGCAAACCAGGTTCGGTAAAATCATATTTGGATGGAATTTAAATGCTTTGACTGCAAAGTGCAATTGACATGCAAAGTGCAACTGTGATAACATACATTTGAACATTTGAAAATTAATTCAAGTCAGCTCAGCTGCGGGGTCTGATTTCACTATGTCTGTTGTTGCATTGGGAAGACTGTAGCATAAGGAGTGCAGAATCCAAGGGGAAATAAGAAAGTTAAGTGACACAAATCTCCCTTTGCATACCGATACTTAGATCTGCTGAGCCAGATTCCTACGTCACTTTGTTGTGGCACCTATTTCACCAAGCCAGTAACAACTCTTTGATTGTAGTATAATCGCAACGCCTTATGTTCATTTCACCTTTATGTTCATCTCACCTACCTCACTCACCAGAGTGCATTAAGACTCTAAATCACAGGATCTGCATTCAGTCACAGGATCTGCATTCAGTCACAGGATCTGCATTCAGTCACAGGATCTGCATTCAGTCACAGGATCTGCATTCAGTGCTTCATCCTTCTACAACCCTTTGATAAGTCTCCGCTATTCTAATACCTCGCGTATGTACCTACAAGGCGTGGCTTCTTAGCGAGAATGGACCCCTAGTAGAATCATCAAAGGTTAGGGATGAGCCTTATAGGTAAGGTGTGCCTTATATGCGAGGTATTACGGTAATATCATTGGGCCTTTAACCAAAGTGATTCAATGGCTGGCCAGTTGATACTACAATTAGTGTGAAGTCTGGTCATAGGTAAGACTGATCATGAGCCATTAGACCTCGAGATAGTTATGTAAGTTCCTAGTAGAACACAGCCCATATCTACCAGAGCAGTGTCCTACTTCATATTGCCTTCTCGTGTCCTCCCTCCTCCTTTACATACATGTGCCGAGATATAAAAGGAGTATCTAATGCTAGGAGAACAGAGGCGTCGTGGTAAAATTAGGCAACACGAGTCACGTGATACACGCTAGGTGGCGCCACCCCGACTACCACGTGACAATACCCCCATAACGAGGCCGCCAAGAGCTGCGGCGCATGCGTGAGACTCTGCTATTGACGACCAATAGTCTCAATCTCGCCGACCACGAGTCTTCTGGTAATATCGCCCACGGGGGAGGGTATGGGCGGAGTTGAGGGTCATTTGAAGGTCGTTTGAAGGTCGCAGTGACGCCCTAGAAAAGGTCATCTACGCGCATGATCAGCCGTCCCCCTCCCATGAATGGAAAGACCTCATTTGCATATATTACATTTGCATCTATGTGTGCTTGTTTTCAACGTAGCGGCGGTGTACCACTATACGCCACATTGCCATTTTGGATGTGGTACCCGCCACAGGCTCCTTGCCGTTCTCTCTAAATTCGTTGCCGCCATTTGCAATTTAAATTCTGAGCCAGGTCGCCATTTTCTGGCAGATTTTTTACATTGGACCATTCCCCTGTTCCTTGCCTCCAGGGGTGGATCGATAGAGAGGTTAGAGGCTAATGGCTCATATCTTAGTGGTGTTTAATCACAGAGATAGGGATGTGACAAGTAAGGGGGTAGGCTATAACCATAAAGGATATTCTTACATGATACGGAAAAAAGACATTAGGGTACCACCGAGATGGGTACAGCGATAACACATTTACAAACGTCTTATTCCTGAAATGAACCCACTTCACCCCCTATGGAAGCATCTTTGACTGTTATAAATGGAGACTTTAATACCTCAAGGCTCTCTATATCCATTTTACATTAACCATACAGTGAATAACCTGAATACTGCCATTTTGTTGGGGCATCCTGTGCTCCTGTAGACAAGATACATGTACATGTATATCACAATAGGCCATCACAGTGCACTAATCAACCTATTTTGTCCACTCCGATAAGGCAGGATACATGTATGTAGTATACATTTTAGTTCATGTATTTGTAGTTTCCAAATGATCATTTTACTGCCATACATCGTGAGGAAGCGTCATTATGGTCAGATGAATCAATGAAACAGCTGCAGATCGCCTGGCATAAAGTCAGCTCTGCGTATACTACTCACAGTGCACTCAGCCCTTTGGGGCACACTCTGCTAGGAGACATAGAAAGGTCATTTCGCTATCGTCGCAGACATTATTTCTGAACAATTATGAAAACCTATGTATTAATTTATTTGAATATTTGTGGTAGGGCCTAGGCCTATAGCCTGGTGCTTCATGAGTCTGATACAGAGGCGTAGGAAGCAAATCTTCATTGGGGGGGTCCCAGGGACCCCCCCCCCCCATCCCAGCCACCATGAATTATCGTATTGAGCGCACTGGTGTTGATACATGGTTGTATGGGATTTATATAGAAGATTATTCCTTGATGGCTTATCTTTATCCAATCCTGCCATCTTCCTATCTTACTGACATATTTGTCCAATTTGAATGGTGAGCTGCAGGAATCTTGTACATTATATAATGAGCCTTGACAGATTTTTTTTTTGGGGGGGGGGGCAGACATATTCAGGCCCCACCTCCTCTGTGATTGAGGGGGGCCCCGGGCCCCCCTAGCCCCCCCCCCCTTTTCCTACGCCCCTGTGATACCTTCAAATTTGACTGGATTGGGTGATAACCACTGATGAGAGATAGATAATTCTCATTCTCGTCATCCATGGCAAAGAAAGGGGGGGGGGGGGGCATCTGATTGGTCTACAGTTCACGTCTCTAGCCATGCAGGGCCTACATCTTTCAAATTGAATCAACATTAAATTCTTAATGTCGAATCTTGAACCCTTCAATGCTCTCTGTGATGCACTTATGTACCCGTTGGTTGTGATGGTGCATAAATGCCGTCCTGGTGAGGAGACCTATTCATCAATACTATATTTTAATATATACATCACACCTACCCTGTGCACCAATGTAACAGTGCCGAGTTATTTACCAGGGCTGCATTGGGGCATCATGATCTCAAATGAACATTAATTTTACAGCTATGGACCAGCGCTGTCCCTAGAAGGTTAAGGACATGTTGGATTCAGTCCCACCACGATATGTGAGCGTTGTCGGTGCCTCCTCAATTGTTATATAGTACAGCGAAGACTCAGATTGGTTTGATATGGAGCCGTCCCTAGAAAGCTCATTTTTGGTTTTTAATCAAATCGTGCCATCCTCAGTCAGACAGCGCAGGGGATGGAAGACTGCCATTTTTTTAATATGCCGTGCACAAAAGGCACTTTTTCCAGAGTATCCATCACGATAAGAACGCCGCACGCCGGACACAAGCCTTGTTTCCGCTGGCACTAGAGGGCAGCACTCAGGATGTGTAGATCGGCGTCTCTGATAAGATGGCGGCATTTCCTCTTCATCCTCAAATCCCTTATCCTAGAGCATTATATCAGCTATCACTCCTGCTGAACTAAAGCTAAGAATATTCGACCCTACCCCATATGAATGTAGATATTCATACACAAACACATCCCAAAGTGACTGTAGAGGAAAAAGGAATTCCCGGGCAGAAATAATTTCTTAGTACTGGTTCATTTTGACCTTCTGTCTTCATATATTTCATACTTTCTTTTATTCCCCAGAACCCCTTTTGGTACGGCCTCAATTTCCTGACTCTCTTCTTTGTCCCCTACCTCAATGCAGTTGCCCCTTGCCTTTAAGCCTACCAATACATCTACAGACATGGTACAAATGCACCTTTCCCGTCTCCCATCCTCCCTTACATTGGCCCCTCCATTCAATTGATTTCACCTCTCTGCTCATTTAGGTCCGGCATGTCACCTCAGTTTTAATTTGTGATTATGATATCCCGACATGATACACCAATATAATTCTGGAGAGTAACTCACCCTCGTGCCGACTCTTCGGAGATATATCCAATGACACATGCAATGGCGAGTAACTCACACTAAAAGACCATGTGGTTCTTATATGGTTAACCCCACTGTCCTCATACCACTGTATGACGTTGCCCCCTGGAGTCTCTATCATTCCTGAGGTACCTCTTGTAGATGGTATCTCCCCCTGGAGGAGGATGGGGAAGCCTGGAGGAGGGCGGGAGGGGTGCTACACGCCGCTGGAGCAATCACACGACTGTCGATCGTATCGCCGCCATGTTTATTAAAGATGTCCTGATTAATGACGTCATTTCCGCTTTCGCTTCCAGCCCGACAGGAGCAGCGTCTCTGGACATCGTTTTCTGGTAGTGGTGGCTGACCCCCCCCCCCCACACACACACACACACAAAACACGCCTCCCCAATTCCCCTAGTCCCATCTAGCCCTCAGTGTCTTCATATCTATAGTTCAATAATGCAAAATTCTGCCCTTCAGGTTTCATATACTTTTTGAAGGTCGGCATGATGCAGCAATGCAGTGCTTGGCGAGTGGTCTCGCCTGCACTGTATTGGTGCACCATAGACATGATAGGCGTCATGCTGCCCATAAGGGCTAAAGACTTTCTTGCACGCCCCCTAACACCACCCCTTCGTCTGGAAGCCAGGACTATATTGCTGTTCTATATATACACATGGTGTCGTCTGGACATAGGTATTTTACCTTTTCCCACATGGCCAGACTATAATCCCAGTTTTATTACGTTATACACTCACACACCAAGTGGACACCAAAAAATAAAAATAAAAACTTGCCAATCGCCAAGCAGTACTGCACTTTAAAAAAATGGCCGTTGAATCTACTAGGGATCCTCATAAAACCGAGCAGTGAACCACTGTAACTGAAAGGCACTGCACAAGTGTAGTTTTACAAAAAGCCCCAGGTGGCAGTATGGTGCTTGAAATTAACCAAAACAGGAGTTGATGTAGTAACCTTAACGCACCATTACATCATTATAAGTCACCATACATGTAAACCAGCCAGAAGCCCACCCTTCCTCCTCCAGGGTCCCCTCCAGTGTATTCCATTCAGGGTGTAATTGGCTTAACCACGTGACCTCAACCATTCATTCTCATGCCCAGCTCCTAATTTCCGTTATTGGGGATCCATATAGCCCAATCAGCCAAGGGGAAGACAGGGCTAATTTGGCCAATTAGGATTAGTATTAGCCTTGAATTCACAATTACTTGAAGCCTCCCTGTCCATGGGCACTCAAGTTGATACAGATCCTATAGTACTTCCTATTTACATGTGTATAGGTTAACCCCTTAAGGGCGATGTTATGATGCCTTAGTGCACCATGCTCATGTGTTACCAAATGCATGGATGTATGTAACTCGTAATGACTTGCCAATCACAAATTCCCAGTTGTGTTTCAATGCAACCCTGGCGACTTACTCACCAGAACTGCATATAACTGCTATGCATAATGGAAACAATTGAATCTGACGCCTACAGATACCACGCCATTCACCCTTAAAGGATTATTTTAGATTTCGAGTCCGTCCTCATTGTGGGAAAATTTCAATTCTTATCATGTACATGTATTATCTAAGACAGTGTAATGCAATTTAACAAGCTTGAAGCACTTGAATTCATTGTACGTATATATCCCTGTGAATTTGGACGACGAAATTGATTAGGGTCCCCCGGATGTCAACGTCTCTGGAGCAAAGGCCAAAAAAAAGTTTGGTTTCCGATCACCCGACCTACCTCAGCAAAAGGGGGCCGACCTCAGATTTTTTGAAGAAATTCTTTTTTTTCATATTCTTCATACTTTTTCCATATCATTTTCATAATGTTCATATTAATTTCACGTTTCTAATATTTTGAGGCTTTGTTTGGGTTCAAACATGGAATCCAGCATTTCTGCCTGAGATCCTAAGGTTTCGTTGATGTTACGGATGGAATTGATCATCCGTGGGGTAATTACCAAATAATAAAAATTCAATAAAAAGGCCAAAATCTATTCAGCAAAAAAAAAATTTAAAAGAAAAGTCCGACCTACCTACCTCAACTTTTTAGAGCATGTTACGGGAAACTCACAATATTTGTTTTTGCCTAATGTCAATACATCGTACTGGCCACCATGGTTTATCACAGTGTCAAAGAGAGCGAAGATAAATGATAAGACTGAAAATTATAACTCTCGCCAAGATTTACACTCCCTTCATTAGGCAGGGGGTCTTCAGATTAAACCAAAACTTTTTTTCTATCAAACCTCAGGCTCTGTCCTATCATATCCTGAAATGAGGTGGCAACAGCCATTCTCAATGTTACAATATGAGAGGGTGCATATGTGCAACTCACAATAAAATTCCCACTGGTTTTCAGCTCTGTTTCTGAGCAGCGACTTTTATTGTCAAAGACTCATGCACAAGACAAGCCCAAGATCTAGAACTGTCAAACTGCATACATTTATTGAATACAGTCACCTGATGATGAAGAGGGCATTGTCTTTGCAAGATATGGTTTGGCATTCCCGAAAAAAAATCATGAAATCATGAAAAATATAACAAAATTGCTCAAAAAATGATGAAAATTAAGCCTATGATTATTCCCACTTTTTGAGATGATATCTTATCAGGGAAGCATTTCTATACCTGTGCCTTTTCTGGCACATACATTAAAAATATCTATAGTCAACATTGTACCAATATCTGCAATCAGGGAGAAATTACCACTTGGTAATTGGATAGTTGCTCGGTGGGTGAAATTTTGACTGAACAGCGCAAACCCGACCGAATTGTTAACTGTCCCTATGGTAGGGCCTAAATGGACATCTGTGCATCAAAAGCCCTAGAAAGATTAAAATAACACTAAAAGCTAATTTTCAGCTGAAAATTTCATTCTGTTGATGGGTTTTATCCAGAAAAGGTGGTGTTCAGGGCAATTTATAGAAACTGCAACATTTTGGAAATTACCCTATCTCCGCAAGCAGTATTTTCCAAGGTTTTTCTGATTTATACACCATTTATGTGCCTAATTTGGTCATATTCCTACAAAACTAGCCCTGCTGTAACAGAAAAATGACTCTAAAATGTGATCTGAAATATAAAGGTAAAATGCCCATTCATCCTATAGGTCACAGGGAACTAAATCCATTTCCTCTATGTTTTTATATAGCGTAACACACAAAAACAGCCGCCTAAAATGTTCGTTGGTCATAATTTCAACCATAGCACGATTAAACCATCCCTCATACAAAATGTGACAGAATGTTGTATAGGCTTAACCCTGAAAATCTTAAATAACGGAATGATATGTGCAGTGAGTGCCATGTCACCCTATTTTGGGCTTGAAAATCTCCCAAACCCAAACCCTGGCATAATATAAAAACACACCTATTGTTCCTTTTATTAACTATTTGGGAATACCTGTGATTTTTTTCATAATTTTACCAATATTCTTATATTCCAATTCTAAACCGATCAGCAGCCAGCACACTCTTAATAGTGCAGGCCTGAATACCATATGACTCACAAGAGGGCAGCATTTACGTCCACGTGACCTTCAAGACTAGACATGCGTGGGTCTGTGGATACCCCCTTTAAATTCTCTCTTCAGAAAAGAAGGTGTAATTCTAAAAAGCCATTCCGAGGTATTCTAGGATGCCACATAATTATATATTATATTTTCCCATTCCTCCTGGGAATTTGTCAGACAGAGGGTTTGTCAGATTAAAGACTGGCAGTTATTTGCATGTACTTTCCTAAAGATTTACTCACTTCGTCTAGATATCAAGAATAATGACCAAACTTTCTGAGTTTGCTTCCAGATCTCTGCAAAATGGAGAGCACTTAGACTTACGAATAGGATACTGTGTAAGATGTAACAACTGTCCTGAAAGCTAACTCTAACAGTTTAATGAACATTCTTGTTATTTTGGTAAAGTGAATTTCCAAACAAGTTTCCTGTGTGTAATGTGGTGCAATTCTACATTCTGTCTCTTTCCACAGAGTATAGGAAAAAATAGTGAATTTGATTTCTTATCATACTCCCAGGGGGTATCTTAAAATGAGTTTTATGAATTACACCAACTTTTTTGAAGAGAGAATTTGAAGGTAGAGTTCTCAAGCATGCATGGCTATCCTGGAAGGGGGGGAAAATATATATTTGTGAGAATTACAATTTTCACTCTCTTCATGAATTCTCACTCTCTTTGATATTGTGAATTACCATCCAGGCTCCCTCTGACCCTAGGGAGAGCAACTATTACGATGCCATTACAGATCTACTAATAGTAGCCACTCCTCCCTGCACCATTACAACAGGGATTGTTTCAATATCACTAACAGCAACTTAGGTCTTAAATAATCAAAGACATCATAGCATGTGTTTCCAGTAAGATAGCTGAATTGCCAGTCAATTTTTAAAATCGTCAATTACATTGAAGTAAGAACAGGTTCTATCATATGATAATAACATATAGACCCCAATCTTTCAAAAAAGATTGTCGGGCATTTCGTACGATGACCCATCAGCAGACATAGATTGTAGAGGCTTTTTGGCTACAGTAGCACTGAGTAGCGCATTTTGAAGTAAACTCCAGCTAATAATATTTGGACTTTTTGCCCATGGATTACATAGCTATGTTATGAACTGACTATATAGCCACAACAGTCCTGGCCCATGCTCAAGTATAAACCGTGCCTTATACGCAGAACATCGGTAGAGTCGTGGCATTGTATTTAGAAATTTGAAGGAGCCCCGAAGGAACACCCTTTTCATCTACTCCTCACCCCACCCTCCCTCCTCAGGCCTCTGTCTGAGACTTGAGACAACCTGAAGGAGCCTCGCCAGTTGGTGGTGCCACCTGGGATACGATTAACACACTATTGGGAAAATGACGGCGGAGCCCCCTATTGGCTGTTTACGAAACTATTACATTACAGCCCTGCATTTAGTGGTCACTAGTGATTGCACTGGTATGACAAAACTTTATGTAATTATTACACTAAGTGCTGATCTTACAGAGCCGTCGTAAGGCATTACTTACGATCACCCACTATAATTTTGAGGGTTTCAAATCATAGTGGCTGTGTTCAGTCATACCATCTTGAGAAATGCCCTCCAGAGCATGAAGCTAGATACAACATACTTTTAAATGGTAAACTCTTAAAGGAATACTAATGCACTAATGCATCATTCCGATTCTTCAGTATTATGCAACTATGAAATGCTGACGACTCTGCTTACCAGCATTTTATTGCTGACGAGTCTGCTTTGCAGCACTTACTTAACGTAATATTGTCCCAGGCCCTAGAGTGTCTACCTTCCCTCCCCCACTCTCTCCCTCCCCTTTCCTTTGGCCCCTCCTATACCCACCCCCCCGAGACTATAAAAGAGATATACATGAAAGTCTGGACTTACATCCAGTAGTAAAACAAACAATATATTGGACAATACCATCAGTCCATATAGGCAATACCACCAGCCTAATTGAGGGAGCCTACTCCCTCTTAAAAACAGAATCTCGAGACTCAAATGCAACATCTCGAGAATGATTCGTACATACTGGAACCATTAAGTTGGAACCTGCTACTAATACTTTTAACCTATAACTATTAGGTTAAGTCATGGCCTTAAGCCAGATCTCAGAATATTATCATTATTATTATTGTTATAATTATGATATATATCTCCAAGAATTATGGTGTTATTAACGAATCATTAGTATTTAAACAGTCGACTGGAAAAGATCCAAATACAGGCAATCTTACTTATGCCTACTCTTTATTCAGTATAAATAAAAGAAATTCAATCAATCAATCAATCAATCACTTCAATGGTACATGATGTGCATGACAATATCCCGATCCTGTAGGGTCGGCGTGGTGTATCAATGCATGCAAGGCTGCAATCCTGGCAAGTAGGTTTACCAGGGCTGCATTAATGCATCATGCGACCAGTACACATGCTGCATTAATGCATTATCGGCCATTAAAGGGCTATAAGCATTCCAACAGTGAGCTTCTGTGCCCCCTCCAGTTGCCTTATTGCAGGTGGGTGCGGGCCTATCTGTTTCAGCTACCCCGATCCTCTTACCCCCAAACACACCTGGGGCAAACAGGTGGCAGTTGTTTCTCTCAGGTATACACGACTAGTACCCCACCCCCACCCCCACCTCACAGCCCCGGGCATTGAAACCATCCAGGACTGGGTGAACTCTTCCAGTTGATTTCCGAGTACATCTTTTGCTGAAGGGCTGGACAAACCTCTGAAGACTATCTTGTTTCTCTATTTCAGAAAATAATAAGATGGATTGTGCCTTTCTGCTCTAGGTGCAATTTTTCAGGATTTCTGAATTCTAAAGCCCAAGTTATTATATCAGTCTACTAAAGAGAAGGTTGATTTGAAATGGGTTGAATTATACGTGTGCGGATATAGTCTTTATCCTTTAAATGCTCTCCATTTCGAATCATGCAATCAAATACATTCCTTTTTCTTTTCTTCTGACACAATTCCATCCATCCTGCTCGATATAATGAAGAGAACTGGCATTTGTGGGTTCATATTTTGTGATTTGGTTTTCCAGGCAGTTCCTATTCAAATTACTTTTGTCGGTTAGTTGTGGATGCATGTTAGGATGGTGGGTATGTATGGGAAGGGGTGGTAGGGTGAGTCAGAGTAGGATCAGGTACCACTCCCGCCTCCTGACCTCAGTGACCCCTCGGGATTTGGGTCAAAGGGCATGTCAACTCCTCACAGATTGCTCTATTGTCCCCGCTTCTGTCCTCCTTCATGGAAAGTACCTTAAAATTCAATGTCTATGCCCTTTAAGCCAAATTGTTCAATGAGAATTTCTTGACTTTAAAAATGATAAGGGTGACAGTTCATAGATTAAGCCACTATAGGGGGACCTAGTGCATATGTACCACTGCAATATCCAAATCCACCTTTAAAAGTTTTATTTTGCAACTCTCAAATGAGTAGTTTTGATTTTCATTTTCCCTTTGTTTCTGTTATCTTTTCTACTTTAGGTCATTGATTTATCCTCAGAGGGTAAGAGGCAAATGCTATAATGAATTCAAAAGAGGAAAAAAACACATTTTGCCTTACCGACACGTTTTATTCTCTCTACAATTTATGTACCAATACAAAATGCGAGAACATTATAAATACCACATAACCACCTTGTATGGGATGCCCTAACAATACTTAGATACATAATATATAATATATTACACATACATGGTATGTACAACAACATCAACAACAGGATAAATCAACTTTCAGTATATCTACTGCCTAGGAGGCTATTTCACAATAACGCTCATTAGCATTATCATGAAATACCCGCCTGGTTTAAAAGTGCAATTCATAGAGTTCACTCAATCTAAAACATTATGTGACAACGTGAGTTTCTTTTTGATAATCATTTTTTGTGAATGTGGAATTCTGAAGGATGAACCTAATCATCTTCAGAAGGATCCACTGTCAAATTGTTAGTTTATTGGATCATTATTCTGTCAAGTGTGGCATCATTGAATCATGTGATCAATAAGATCTCATATTACCCCTCTCCTTTTCACACAACATCTGAAGAACTCTTTCTGGAGAAAACTAGTTTAATTTCCGTTCCAGCCAGGCTCTGCTTTGTGCTCACTTTATGAGAAGTCCCAGCAGGATTTGGTTTTGTGATCATCACAACAAAGCCCTGCCCCACAGCAGCTCCCCTATGCCTTGGGAGCAAGCCACAGCTGGCTACAGGATATGACTCTCTTTTTGCCTCCAATCAAACAGTTCTTATGAGTCCCAGCTTACTTTAAAAGCATGTTTCCAGTAAATTAGGGTTCGATCGAGACAAATTGTTCTGCATCTACAGAGTAGATGCAGAGGAAGATAGTGCGACAGAGTTCATCCCTACCTTATTAATAATGCCGGGTGTCAGAATCCAATATTATCATTCTCCATTTAACAATGAATGGAAATTAAGCATGTCCAAAACAACATTAGATGTTTGGTCTGTTTAAGAAGGGCTGTGTAGATATGTATCAATATAGAAGTGAAATCACACCATTTGCAAACCACAGAACTATGGGGGAAATATTTGGAACAATTCAAAAACACTATAACATCTTATAACAGATCTAGCGTTTCTCACCACTAGCTGACATATAGACAATTACAGTGTGGATTATACTTCTCAATACAATATGTATCATAACGGTTTACACTAGCATTATAATTGCCTCAAACTTGGTATCATTCCATTGATGATATAATGTGTAGGATAATGTAATGCCAGTTCCTGGGATTATTCATGTCTCTGACTTTAGGCTTTATGGAGATTATGACATTTTATCGTCTAACGCCTTAACACCTTTTCAATCTTGACAAAGATTCTCTTACACTAGGCACGGCCTTGGCAAACATCATTTCAAGTTGGACCAATTTCTTTGCAGCCTCTTATGACACGAGGTCTGCTCAGCGTCCGCTTTGTCTTAACGAAACGTCTAGGCCAATGCCTTTCTCAGACGTAACGTCTTTTGGACCTTGGCCATCATCATTTTAGTCCAGTCCAACATTATTTCAGAGCTGCAGCCAATAACCTTGCCATCAGCTTATAAATGTCTAGACCAAGGTTTTTATTAGCATTTATCATTGTCTTTTTGACCATGGTCAACGTCCTGCAACCATGGCCAAGGTTTGTCCTTCTTATCCAATGCCTTGAATGATGTCAGCCATCTTCAAGATGATTTCAACTCTTAGGGAATATCCGTAGGGTGTTTGGGCAGTCCCAATCTTCATAAAACGTATTTCTATACAAGGACTAATATATTTATTGTGCGAATACCATAGTACATTGATAAGTGTGGCGACTGTCAACCTCGTATCTGGGAGAGTTGATATAATCCTCCTGTTCCCAAGTCCAAGTGCGACAGCCTTCCACAACAATACAGCCCACCCTCACATCATGGCCTCACTAACAGTGACACCGACACCAAAACAACAGCTGTTACATGGGGCAAACGCCCTAAACAGACAACCAGAGACGGTTATCGTCTCTTTTTAACCCCTTCCCATTACACAAAAAAAACCTTTCGCTGTGTGCCCATGGATACATTTCTTTGGGCTTAGAATATTTACAATATTTGAGGTAGAATTAACCGTCAAAATATACCTACAGTTATATAACGATATGATACCACAGCGACTGATTAATTTGAATGAAGCAATGAAGGTATATCGGTGATTATGCCAAACCAAAAGTTGGTGTGTTTCAGGTATTTGGAAAATATGACTATACTTTCAGATATCAACTCTTCATTTTGTTCTATTCTTCATCTCAAGATGATCAAAATCCTTGCCAAAGCATACACTCCACATTCCACAATGATGGCCATCAGCATCATTATTAGGTACATCTACCAGTATGTATTATTTCACAAATATCACTGACATTAGCAACATCAATACCAGCTGTGTATAGTACACATAACAAACACAGCTATGGTACTTCACATTTAATTAAAAGGATATATATAAAGGTTGCCTGTGGGTTTATGATACTCTAATCCCAAAGTCATGGGGAAATATTATCATAAGTGGCAGATATGTAAAGGGTACAAATGTCTACTTTGGTGCAGAATCTACAGCTTTACTCACCATTTAAGGACAGCATGATGCCTCAAGGCATTAGGTTGATTTGCTTTCATGGTGGATTAAAACAGCTTATATCCAGCAATGTAGCATTGGCGGGTTACCCACGGATCTGACATCACATGAGTTACCAAGAAGTGCATCAACTATTAGGGTCGGCATGATGCGTGAATGCCTTATTCTGCCCTGAACATCACGACGATGAAAGAGCAGAGATCCCTAAAACACCATGCTGTCCTTAAAAGGTTTACCATTCATAATATATTCATATAACAATAGCTTTAGTAAAACACTCGTCATTCCTTTTCTAATGATAAACCATGGCAAGTATTCTTTGTACGAACATTTTTATATTACAGAAAGACTGTGCTACGAGGGTGAGAAAATCACACGAATAAATAGAGAAATAAGTAAATAGGGATAAAGTACCATACATTCTATCTCATACATATACAGGAATATATGGTACCACTTTGGTTAAATATGTAAGAGGTTGGGGCATCAGAATACAGATACAACAATATTGATCATTCATATTTCAATAAATTATTTCCTTCACATGTGTTACAATCAGCTTTTAGTCAGAGCATTTGATTGTATAAAATATAAACCAAACAGATTAATTTACATGTGACCAAGGTTATACAGGACACTTGTCATCTCACCCATAATATTATGGCAGGGCTAGTATAGATAGTACATGTAGTTCTACATTTTGTAATCATTACACCGTTAACATAGAACTTTATCTAGCATGTACTTATACACCTTTTGCCTCCATTACGCTCCAAAGTTCGAGTTCCCTGTTGTGCTATTGTCGGTATGAGAAACACATTCTCTCTAGCCCACCTTGCAGACTTTATAGCTTCTCAATATGCAGATCTATGCGATTGGGGAAGTTGAGTTGAGGATCAGACATGTGAGAGAAGGGGAGAGATGTATGAGGAAACAATGGAAGTTTCCTAAAAGGCTAAAGTGTTTTACTGCATTATGGCCTTGAGGGTTCATGGACGCATCCATACAGGGCTACATCCAGCATCTTGCTGCCCCTAAGGGTTGTACATACACTCCAGGAGGGTCGGCATGATCATGATGCACTAGTTTAGTGCTGGTGAGCAGAATCCCCGGCAGACTCTCCAGTACGACCAATGGACATGATGAACTCCAGCATTAGGATTAAATTTGACAACCCCATCCCCAATCCTACAAGTCCCCCCTCCCCACCCTAAACGCCCACAAGGAGTGTGCAACATATACATACACTGTGTACATTGGTTGACCACCAGGTGGCCTCTGTCTCTGTGACCTCTGACCTCCAGGTCATACCTGCCCACTCCAGGCCAAGTTGCATTACACCAATATTTGGGTGAGTGGAGAGAGGAGATCTAGATGGGTGAGGGGGGGGGGGTGAAGGTATTGTCACAAGACTGCATGGGTTAGACTCTACAAGCTAAACTGTAAAAGAAATGCTGTCAAAATGACAAGAGTTCTCCGGCATATTTGGGACCAAGATTTCACCATTATTTTATAAAGATTTCTACACCATTATTTCTATGGAGATTCCATGTAACATGGTGCTTAACTGTCCCTATTTTAGACCTATTCCACAAGACCCTACATGAATACAGCACCTTTTAGTAAAACTTTAGTAGGTCGCTGGTGATATATTGGGGCATCACGGTGACCCTTCAGGAAAATGGACCAACTGGGCTGCATTCGAGCATCATAAACGATAAAACCTGCAAAATGTTCCCTTCAAAGGGTTAATGCCAGGCACGAGCCTCACTTAACCCCCTCCCATCTAAGGCCCTTGACATTCCTCAGGAATTCCATGCCTTTTCTGCTCTGTGTAAAACTGACCAGTTTGGGGGTGTCTGTGTCACTTTTGACCACTTGTAAACACAAGGTGGCCGAAACCACATACCATCTCTTATATGTTATACCTCCTAGCCTCCTAGCCTCCTCTTTGCATTATATGTTTGACAGGGGCGTGTCTATTCCGAGAGTCTATCCTTTCTTTGACAGTGGTCACTTCAGCGAAGGGATTTTCTGCAATAGCTTTTTATGTTTTTAATATCATTGTTTTTTTTGTAGAGGGGCGTTAGTTTCGTATTTCAGAAAGGTAACAGGTCACCAATTGGTAACCAATCATTAAGCATTATAATATTGTGAATGACATTCCAAAAGTTGTCCAACTTTCATTTAAGCCGTTAAGGGCAAATGCAGGTATATGTTAATAGACATGATGCACCAATGCAGTGTTGGTGTTTCCTCTCACGCACACCTCATTTGAGCATCATGTCAACCCTTCAAGAGTAACATGGATTTACACGATGCACTAATGCATCAACAAGCAGACTGATAAGCCCTTTGCGCAGGTATTAAAGACCCTAATAAACATTTGTTTCATTCATTGCTGACTGTGTCTGTCCTGTGTTTAAGGTGCTGGGTCGGAGGTGGGGGGAGAGTTAGGGGGTGGTAGGTGTGTGGGGGGGGGTCAGGCAAGTCGATGTTACCTGGCTCACCTGGTGCCTCTAAGTAAACGGACGCAGCTGGCGTCTACCTGCCCTCACCGCCAGGGGGCAGCAGTGAGCAGGATGTGGGAACAGGGGAGGACTGTCGGAGGTGGGGGAGGGGATGGGGGGATGGGTATAGTGGGATGGGCGAAATGTGATGGGTAAGAATGGAAATAATTAGAGATCCTGAGATAAAGAAGATGGGGAGAACTTAGATAAGGAAAAAGGTTTGTGATTTCTAATGAGATGGAGATAGAACTATCTCTGAATTATATCCTCGTGAAAAACCATCCGAGACATGTCTAGAAATAGGTACATGAGGGCATTAAAAATGATGTTGATATCATTCTCATGAAATGCCCTGCTGGGCATGGCTAGAAGTCAACCCAAGCATTCTCTGTTAAACCAATCTGCTTTGAAGTCCTTTATGACTTGTCCTGTTCAACTACTTCACTGTAGAGATGAACTACCAGACGGCATGTTGGCACTTGATTACTTGTAACGTGACATTGAAAGTCCCTAACCTTAAACACAGCTTTGTTTTTTTTTTAATCGGTGGGAAAGTTGCCTACACTTACTGCTCCCTTTGTGTTTTATTAATGGCAGCATGTTACCCAATGACATTCCCAGAAGCCTTGTATCTTTTGAGGTTCCTGTTTCCCCATTCAAATAGTGTCTAACATCTTCTTTACTGGTAATTTATGAGTCCTCATTTCTCTTTTCCATTCTCTTTGCCTCTGTTCCTGTTCTATGTGAAAGTTCTCAAAGTTTGGGAGATTTTTCAAGACCCTGCCGCTCTTTGGGTGCAAATAAGCTGTGTCCATCGCCGCAATACCCACCTACAAATGATGTGAAACCTTGTCAGTTCTGACTATAAACTCTTGCTAAAAAACAGTCTCTACCTAATCTTTTTCAACCCTGAGCTCACATTTTTAGCATTGAAGGTTCAGAGAGTTTCTATAAAGGCGTCTGTGCATGCCATGTTTGTCTAGTCCAACCTTAGTAGGTAATTGAAAGTGAGACCCTGAAGGAGGTGGCTAGGGGTGTGGGAATGGTTGGAGGCCCTATGGTTCCTCCAGGTCCATGTCCCTTTGTAGTCATGATTCACCAACACAGCTCGCCAGCACTGCATTGGTACATCATGTCATCCCTTCAGCATGGATACAGCCCAGGGGAGTTACTCGTCAAGGTCGCAATCATTATTACTTTGTAAGAAAAGGATTCAATGAATTAATTCAATCTGCGGTCATTAAAGGGTTAACTTAAGGGTAGTGGGAATGTTTGTTACGGCCGAGGAGCCCAGAAAGAGAAAAGTTAGTACTTGGGTGGGTAGGTGGGTGGGTGAGAGAGGAGGGGCTGGTCCGTCCAACCCGTCTACCCTAAGATGTGGTGTGGTGTTGAACATGTTACATCTGTAAAAACCTCTGTGCACGTGTTAGCCTAGAAATAGACACCTTCAGACATCTTCCTTATGTGTTAGGAGACCCAGATATTTATATATAGGCCATGATAACAAAACCATAGGAGGGAAATCTTACCTCATGGATGATTTGAAATTTTGTTAGAAATTACAACTAAAGCTATCTTCCTGTGTATTTATAAACGTTAGTATGATAGGATAAGTTTGAGTTTAATAATATTTTATTTGGAACTCTGTAGAAAATTTATATTTCTCCTTTCACTTTCAATTCATGAGCTGACCACAAGATTGGCATATTCCCATTTCTGTGCTACGTGAAAACAATGACCATCGTGATATCAGCATAATGTTATCGCCTCTTGCTATGTGACATTTGTAGCTACTTCATTGGTTCATCATGGAAACCCTTCAGGGGTGTATCAACTCTGGTGTCATCCCTTTCGGTATAGCACAATGCTTGAATTCTGTACACTTTTACTGCTCCACAGCCATCACTCCCTTCCCTCAATGGAACTCTCCATTTTTACACGAGTTAAGTTATCCTCTTCAGAGGTTTCTCCTCCTACACCTCAACTCTTCCTCATCTGCCAGGTCTTCAAGGACTACATAATTAGGACCCTGTACCTTTAGTTACTCTGTCAATTAAAGATAATCCCTTCTTAAAGGTATGTGTCTCTGTTGCCCAAACTGCCCTCTATCGGCAGGCACAGGAGGTAACTGACATAGATGGGTAGTGCTTGAGCACCACGTTGTCGTTACCATCGAAATACAGAAGGCTGAGTGATGATAGTTCGTCAGGTACACAACAGGGGGCGGGCACGTCTGCCGGAAGTCCGATGGCATGGACCAAACTTTGAATGGTGGCGTGGTTCGACGGACGCACGTCCTGAAAATAGAAAATGTAGGCTGGTTGATGATGTTGACATAACAGTGTTAATAAGTACACGGTAAAAAATAACTATTGAATCCACCAGGGACCCTTGTTAAAGTGAACAGTAAACCACCGTAATTGTATTCAAGTGAACCAGTGTACTTTGTACAAGAAGCCCCAGGTGGCTTTACATTCAATCTTTGTGAAAATAACGACGGATCTCTGGTAACTTTGGGACCAGGATTCTGCCAATTTCTATAAAACATTTTCTTACAGTCTAGCAAGATACTTAGACTTGAATTCATACAATATTTAGGAGGGAAAAGCGTTGATTTCATCCAACGGATGTTTGGGTCTATTTAAGTTTATTTACCGCATTCAGATGAAAAAAAAAGAGTAACAAAAAAATATATTGAATGTAAGCAGGGGCATTGATAGTGTACTGAGGTCCGTAATGTAAGTAAATGTTTGTTTAGGACTCTTCTTGGTGCATCTGTATATGAGAAGTAGATCTCCCTCAATGTATAAAGCCTAGGGCATTGAGGATCATATCCTCCACCTATTGAATTCATGTCACCCAATATTCCACCCATTGCACTCCTCATTATCGCTCACCCACTTCGTACCTATAGCGCTCTCATCTTCACACAAAGTATTTGCATGAAATGCAATTACTACTATACCTTCAGGTGGTTGCTTAATTTAACCCTTTTAGGGCTGCATGATGCCTCTAGATTCATTATATTTCTATCATGATGCACCAATGCAGTTTTGGCAAGTGACTCATTGGTGCATCATGCTGACAATGAAGGGATGTATTAACCCACCTGAGAGTGCATAATGCATGGATACAACAGTGCTGGATCACTTGCTATAACGATGCATTCATGCATCATGATAGCAAATGGGCCTGATACCTCCAGGCACAATGCTGTCTTTAAAAGGGTTGAGTAATGCCTTATCTCTGAGACCTTATCTGCTGCCATCAAGATGACTGCCTCAGGGGGGAGAGTGATTACCTCTAAACACGATCTCTACCACAATCTTTTGCCCTGTTCAGTCTACCTTTTACTGGCACAATACCCTTTTAGTTTTAGGACAAAAAAATCTGTATCATATTTGGGCGTTTTTCATATCACCCAGCACTATTTAAAAGAATAAAGCGAATTGGAAAAGAAATATTAGGGGGGGGGGCTACCTGCACTTTTTCAGACAGTAACGGGATGTTTTAATTGTTTTAGATTCATGTGAAATGTGTCTTATCTCATACTATTTTCTGACCACGAAACAAACAATTTAAACTGCCCTTTAAACACAAACAGGATGGTTAACAACCTGCGGCAGTGTTTGAGATTCTAATTTTGATAAGTATAAGAAATGTCTGGAGTAGTTACCAAATATTATATAGGCCTAATATAGAGTAGATAGCAAGTCTAGCTGCTACTTCATCAAAAACAATGTGTAGGTAAATCTCCTATAGACCTTATGTATAGAGGGGTGTGTTGTCTCTCAGAAAACACTTGAAAACAACTTGACCCTACCTTGAGAGAGTCATGGGATTTTAGACCTCCCTACTTCCAGCTATATAGCAAATATTTCAATTTTTCTGATTACTACTTCTATACTAGAAAATATAGAGTATGAAATTACCCCCCCCCCTCACCCCAACCGAAGAAAAAAGATATCTACCACTACCCTGTTGTTAAATCAATTATAACAATTACTTTTAAATATCAATGTACTAAATCCCTCACTGATCAGTAAGTGCCCATAAGATTGTTCATCATGTTCCTCAGTTCATCTTCACCATATGATATAATAATTGACCACAGTCTCCCAGGTGTACAATACATCAATGGATGTTGTTAACTCTGTCATGATAAAACAGCATACCCCTGGGGCTATATAGACATAAAAAGGGAGCCACAAAAAGCCAGAGGGTGGGGAATAAATTGACATCACAGTCGCCTCCTTGACTTTGTAGCTGTGATGTGGCTGCAGGTGGGAGTTTAACTCTTTGGGGTGCATCAACACTGTAGGGTCGGGCCAATGTATGAATGTGGCCCTAGTGAGTAACTTGCCAATGCTGCATTCGTGCATCATGACAAGGAATGGACATGATGCAAGTAGACTCGTCAGGGTTGTACTAATGTATCGTTATTATTATCAAAGGGTAAATTACATTAGGGCGTTATGTGGCCCTTAAAGGGCTTATGCTCTAAGTGATGCACAATATATGAACACATTGTATAGCATTAAGGATCTTGGTTATTATGATGGATAAATAGACCTACATTCAGCGTATACATCCATCCTATATATATATATATATATATATATATATATATATATATATATATGTGTGTGTGTGTGTGTGTGTGTGTGTGTGTGTGTGTGTGTGTGTGTGTGTAGTCCCAAAGGGTTAACATGATGCCCGGGTATGATGCAGCTTCAATGCCCTAAAAGGGCCAACTAGATGCATCAATGCAGCATTGGTGAGTATAGACCATTCAGCAATGCATTACTGCCATATGATGACAAAGGACATGAAGATTGATGCATCATGCGGTCTTTAAAGGGTTAAGGGGTATGAGAGGACGTACAGGGGGTAAGACAGAGATACCCATTCATACTATGGGTCACGTTAGGCCTGGGGGCTGTGACTGCTAATTTCCAGTGATGACTCTTTTAAAAGGTAACTTATTGGCGCCAGGCACTCTTTCAGTGAGGCTATAATAGGATGGTAATGGGATGCGTGTTTAAGGTAACAAACCTGAAGTATCAAAATTTCTAAATCAAAATGATATGAATGGACTAGAGTGCGCCTATATTTGTCTATCTTCACACCTAGGCTGAGCATACAAAAATGTGTCTATTTTTTCACTTTTCTAAAACCTTCTTTTCTGAGTTCTCCCTTCCTATCATTCATAATAGCTACCCTGAAGGGAGAGGGGAGTTACTTATTGGCGCTGCCTCATCATAAGAAGCGTACTAGTAATGCAACCCTTACAAGTCCACTTGACACGGCTGCATTCATGTGCAATGCCGATCCCACATAATTGATGCACCTCAAGAGGGCCAGTTTGATCATGCATCAATGAAGTACAGGTGAGCAGACTCACATCATGCCGACCAATGGGTATGATACATCAAATGATCATGTATTAATAGAGCTTAAAGGTTTAGAGGTTTGATACTCCTGTGGGTTCTGAATGTATGAGCTAGTGTGTAGTCTTTGTCTACATGCCCGTGGGGTGCGCAACTAGACATGCACCCACTTTCACATCCGGAAAGTTGGGCACTTCCAACTAGTGTCACCCTCCCTATTCATTCCCTTTTGGGAACTTGCCATATTTTCAGGAGAAATCATAGGCCCCTTTACCTCCCACTCTGTCTCTCTCCTTCCCTCCCTCTCGAAATCATCTTCTCTGTTTCTTGAGTATTTACCTCTATCATGGAAGTTGCCAGTGATTTGAATTCAATCTAAATAAAGAAAATGGCATTTTGCCTTCAATTCCTTTAATCTATTTGTCATTAGATAGCATGTTCCTATGTCTACTGCTACCTTCACACCCCAGTGAAAATCCAAAAACCTCTGCACATCAACTGCTGCTTGTGATAGCCTTTTAGTCCAATCATTCTGACCTAAAAAAAAACACTTCTACCACAACTTTAAGTATCAACCGTAATCTTGGTGATGACCTTTATCTTTACTGGAGATAACGTAGCCCTTGTAAAAGAACCCTGAAGCTTTTTCTAACCCTACAGTACTCAAATTTATGGGTGTATTTGGGAACAAGTGTGAGGTCAGTTTATTCATGGTAAAGATTGGGGTTAGAGATTGGACTAAATTCCGAGGCGTAGGAAGCAAATCTTCATTGGGGGGGCCCAGCGAGGGCACCATTGCGACCACCTTGAATTGTCAGCTGATGCATGATGGCGTCTATATATCCGTATTTAGAATTAATATAGATAAGTGATTTTTGGTAAATTTTGGATCTGACTTTGGGCTCAGACCCCCATTCTCCCTATGACATCACCAAAATAATCAATTTGAGATGTAAAGTTTTAGCTTCTTTTCCATTGTGTTTATGAGTTCTTGGAAAATATTGGGGGGGCCCAGACATACTCAGGCCCCACCTCATTCATGATTGGGGGGCCCAGGCCCCCCTGCCCCCCCCCCTTTTCCTACGCCCCTGAAATTCCAAACCATTATTCCTCCTTATACAGCTGTATTACTGACTCATATAGGTAAAACACTCTCAACGATCTTAAGCATCCTCTCCTGCCACCCTGACACTTTTCACCCGTAAATGATATAGCATAGTGCTTTAATCCATTATTCCTTTTGTCAGATTCATGCATGAACTGGGTGTACCCCATCCTCATCCTGGATACATCGATGCACTAAGCTAACCCCATTTAGTTGATATGCTGCTTAGGGAGTGATTATTTTCAACAACAGGGGGGGGGGCTGGTGCATTAGAAAGGGGGCTCAGAATTTTTTTGTGACCCCTTGATCAGGGGGGTCAAAATAATTTTACCTGTTTTAGGTGAAAAAGCCAGGGTGTTACTATAGGTTAAAAGGGCGTGTTTGCACGCGATTTTCGGCCCTTAAGGGGGGGGTCAAAATTTTTTTGACCCATCGAGAGGGGGGTCGAAATTCTTTTCACGCGTCCACATGCAAACCCACCAGCTCCCCCCTCATTGTTTGAAAAATGATCACTCCCTAAAGTATATATGTCATACAAATAGTGCTGGTGAGTTATTAGCCAGCATTCCCTTTGTGCATAAGGATAACAAAAGAAAACTAAGCTTTTAGACATTAAGCCATCCTGAATGGGTTTAACAAGTCCTATACTCTCCTGGCGCCCTAACAGTCTTAAGTGGTTGGCTATTATAGCCCAGAGCTGTCCTCCAGGGCTGTAGATACCCAGGAGGATGTGTGTAGGCTCCATGAGGGTAAACAGCTTGTGGAGCCTGATGGTTGTTATGGAAGTTAGTGGCAAGGTTACAACAGCTGGGTCTGGTACCTAAATGCTACTTAGGTCTACCCTGGCTGGGTCTGGGAGGTGGGGTTCTGGTGCTGCCACCTAGTGTAAGTGTCTAATGTTAACACAAACACACTGGGATGCTGGTACCCATCAGGATTTAGTTGTACCACAGCTGGTCAGCTAAAGGACCAGCGAACAACTATCAAATACCTGGACACATATAGCATGAGAAGTACCTTTGTGATACCTTAGTATTATTTTGTGATATACAATATACCTCCAACTTATTGAGTATTTCCTACAATCACTCAGCTCAACCATTTTCTCAATTGCAAATTGTGATTAAAATTTAGCAATATAAATAATCAATTCACCCCTTGTTGCAGCCACGCATGCAAGTTAAGTGTTTTTCTAATGATCCTATTCAAAATCTAATAATTTCATTGCAAAATGATATGATCTAAATGTGTATTGCAATACTCTAGATTTCTTTGTCCATCCCAAAACACATCGTTCTTACTCTATGGAGGTGTTTCCTGTGTTGACTTTGTAGACAAGTATATTAGAGTGCACACTTATTTTTATTGGCAAAGACTGTTCTGTGTCTGATGGTTTTTGATTTTAAGAGTTATACCGACTGAGCTACATTCTTTCTGCACTTGTTTGATTTTATATTTTTCTGATAATTACTTACATGGCTATCTATTCTCGGATATTCTGTTGAACGTTGCACCGCATGATGTCAGAAAATACATAGCTGTGTTTGATACCGTTAGAATATCGTTATATCGTAGACGTGAGGGGGCAAGGGAGACACAACACACTTTCACAGCAAAAACCTTCATGTAGTGTCCATGTGAACACTTTGTGCTCTGTGGCTAAAACTTGCACTCTTTCCCTAGATAAGTACACTAAAGCAGGCCTAAAGTTCTTTAATTCTAACCCCAAATAGAATATACTGGTACCCCCACTTAGAGTAAGTTTATTTCGAATACATAATATATTCTTAAATCATTCTGTAGCCGTCACTGCTGTGCAAATACCGTATAAAAACAACCTACCTGAAATACAACCATATTATACAAAAATGTATGTATACAACTTCTGTACAGATGAAAACAAAAGAAACTTTCCACCTACCTTTGTTAGTGGGAATGGGCACTGCCCAGCGCAGTAGTAGGCATCGAACGATGTTGGCGATATCACCCAATCGTCCCATGCGATGTCGGCAAAGTCAACCACCAACTTCCGCCGTCCACATATGGCAGACTTTTCACCACCGCGCCGCCGTAGGCTCTCCTTCTTCATTTCCTCTTCCCATGCTGGCGGAAACGGAAGTTGTCGCTCCTGATCATGTGGACGCTGACCTCGTCGATTTTTCCGGTTCCGTCTGCGGTTGCGCCGTCTGTTCTTCCGGCGCCGATCCAAGAAGTCATCAGGATAGGGGATAAGATCATCATCTTCATCAGTTGTCATTTTATGATGCTTTCGGTCCAAGGTCAAACGGTTTTTGTGTGGTCGGATTTCAAGGTCACTGCTGTAAATGACCTTACCCATGCCCTTGCCTCTCCCCTTGACCTTGTGGTGTGGAGTGATTGAAGAGGTCACCTTGTTAGGGAAAGAAGAGATGCCAGAGTCCGGCTGGGGTACATTGTATGGCAGTTTGGGGTGAACATTCTGGACAGGGTCTTCTGGAATCTCATTGTCCAAGATGGAGCGCCGCCGTCGCTGCTGTTCCAGTGTTTTTGGACTGAGTGCTGTCGGAGTTGGCGTAGCTGAGTTTGGAGGCTCATGACTTGGGGACTTTGAATTTGCTTCTTGATGGTCTCCCTCCTCATTGAATCCATCAAAGGAGAGGATTTCCACATCATCTTCATCTTCTAATGAATCCTCCTCCTCCTCATCTGAGTAGTCCCCAGGGTATTCATAATCATCATCATGCACCTTCTTGGGTTGGTAATATCCATTCACCAGAGTGGGATCATAACCAAACTCAGGATCAATAATCTCTTCCATTAAGTCTGCCGCCCTGAAGTGTGGATCCACATGATCCAATGTGATATTCTGTGTATCATTTGAAAACAGCACCAAGAAAGGCATAGCGGTCTCATCCGAGAACCGTGACAGCGGGATCACCCGTGATTTCTTTCCATTCCTCTTCCGCCGGAAGCTAACAGCGAGTAAATCAGCCCCTGATCTCCTGTGATCGTAATTTATGCACTTTTTGACACCGGAAGTGACGTCGGTCTCAGTCCAGCCGTTGTGACGTGACGTCATGTGGACGCTGCCAACGTCAGTGACGTGAGGTGGCGCCACCTTGTGTAAGATCATGAGTTGCTCACTGTTCTTGGACTTGGTGCGGCGCTGGTGGAGGTGCAGCTCAGCACTGAACACCCGCTCTGTCCGTCCTACTGATGTCAGGTTAAACAGGAACATCCGCTCACCATTCACCAGGCCTGGAGAAGAGGAGAATGGATAAGTTTAGTACTGACAACATCTTAATCTGTGCTTTAGATGAGCTCTTTAGTTGGGAAGAGTTTATTAGTAATGAGTCATGAATGCAGCCTTGGTTCGGCTACTCGCCAGGGCTGCATTCATGAATCATACGAACCCTACAGTTCGGCATTACACATGAAAGCAGTTCTGGGAAGTAGGGCAGCCCTGGAAATTAGTGACATAATAACACAAATAGAGTTCATGCATTAAACATCACACTTTTAGATGGGTGGTTAAGGATAGTGATTCAAATCAAAGAGGATAACATTGGCAAATGACAACTGATGTAGGAATTGGTAGTATCAAAATGCTTAATAGTCAACCACTTCCAATGCCAAGATTTCTTTTTGTGGTATCGTGGGTATTAGGCATGTTCATTTTTGTTTTGGTGTTTCCTTTTTCATTCAAAATATTATCACATTTTCTTTTCGATTAAACATATACAGTTCAACCGACCAGCATAAGAAAATGATGAATCATATGTGATGACAATGCAGTGACCTCTGTACATCACAGACCATGAATGTCGTCTAGATGCAGGCATTAGTAAGTAGTCTATGCCCCCAGGCATACAACACAAGTGTACACTAACCCTTTACCCTGTACCCCTAATCCTAGCTACGACTCACCCATTCACTCTCCTCCTCCAGATCCTTCCCCTGTTGGCTAGTCCTTTAAAGGCTGCCAATGCAATAATGCATCATGCCCATTGGTCGTCATGATACATCACCGCAGCCCTAGACTCATGCATCATGCCGACCCCCTGGGGTTGATGCATTCCCGCAGGGTCAGCATGATGCACCAGTGAAGTGCTGGCGAGCAGTCTCGCCAGCACTTCATTGGTGCATCATACCGACCTATGGGCATGATGCATTATTGCATTGGCAGTCCTCAGAGAGTGCAGGGTCGCTGAGGGCAGTGGAGTTACTCGGAGAGCTGCTAAGTGGGTAAATTGAAGCAGACACTCCAGGTACGCTCCAGCACACAACATGTTCAACCCTCTCTGCTGCCAGATCCAAGCCCACCCGTACCTATATACCATCCCAATTCTTAGATATTCCACTGTCCATGAAGCCTGGACTTTCATTGTGATGGACTAATAAAATTACTTCATCAGAAGTAATTCACATTGACAGACTATCACTGTAGTCTATTAGCTCTAAGGACGATATGTTATTTTTGCATTTGCAACAAAGAACAGTATAGCACTCTGACGACCATAAAGGTTATCTTTTTAAAATTCCAGTGCAAGTCCATTACTTCCTATGATGCATGAGCGCATCCTTTGAAAGTCTACTCGCAGTATTCAGATGACATGCCACCATATACTGGCCCCACGAGTTTGTTTCACTCCTGAAGGGTCGATATATGATGCACTAATCTGCCAATACAGTGCTGGCGAGTCTGCTCGCCAGGACTTCATTGGTGCATCATGGCGACCAAGATTCATGATGTACTCATGATTTAACGGTCCTTAAAGGGTTAAGCTTGTGGGAGTGTAATGGTGTGTGAAGCTAACCGTGTTTGCCGTCCGGCTGGGTACAAGCAGAAAGACCAGCAAAAAGGCCAACAGGAGGGCAGGTCCCAGCAACAGTAACCCACAACCCCGGCCGACAACTCAGTCATAACCCCACTAATTTCATTTCTCTCTTTTACTTTACTGATAGAATATTCATACACTCTCAGCCGCGATTGTAAATGGGCTATACATACCGCTGTAATACATTCACAGGGATCCAAATCAGGTCATTGGGTTTGTACTAACAGCAACTACCACTGTAGTTCTGAATAAGAAGCAATCCCCTGTAAAACCCTTGTGCTAGGCCCAGTGTAGGATCAAGGCAATGCTACACAATATAGCCCTGGAGGGTCTTGCCAAAAAGGAAACGAGAACAAAGAAAATAAAACGTGCATGTTTTTGTATTACCAAAAGGATTCTCCTCTAGCCAGGCAGTCTAAAAGATTATGTGTGCTTATGACATCCAAATAAGCTGTATTTGCGATTAACATGAATCAACCTTTAATAATAGACATAGGTAAGGGGGGTAGATGTTTATCCTGTGTATTCTATTTCAATTTTTGATCAGTTCATTGAACATTTATATTGCAATATTGTGAAAACGTGTTAGGCCATGCACGTTTCTATAAGTACTCTCTGAGAATATTTAACAGGTTCTTCCTCGTTATCTTTTGTCAAGACCCTCCAGAAGACATCATCCTGCCTCTAAGACAATGACATATTACCATTGTCAGGCCTATTGATATAGGTTTGTTCATTTTCTGCAGCTATTCACGTGACTTACATTTTAACATGATACCCACAGGATATCTATAGTAATGCTTGAGAAACTCAATACATGTAAATCCCAGTGATTTTCCCACTATGCTTATCTTATCTGCGGATTATTTGTTCGTATCAATTACAACTTAAATCCCTACCACAAAATAGTCTTTAATCTCTCTATGCATGTTTTTAACGTCCTTTGCTTAGCACCCCCAGGGAAACAGACTCTATCACCCTTTGATGCTAGGTATCACAATGGTGAATCAGTCCATGCAGAAATCCCACCACAAATTAGGTCTACCCTTAAAGGGCTGCGCGATATATTTATGTGATTTTTTTTCATGATACATAAAAGAAAACTGATAATGGCTGCATTCGTGCATCATGCCGACTCACTAGATTGATACATTCCCAAAGGTGCACTGTAAAAAATATAAATTATATTGTCAAAATAACGAAGGATCCCTCGTCCCAGAGTTGCCAGAGATCTGTTGTTATTTTCACTGATATGTCGTTATTTTCACAGAGATCCTTTGTACCACCATACCGCCACCTGGGGTTTCTTGTAAAACCTACAATGACCCCCTGCTTAGTTTTTCAAAGGTTTGCTGTTCAGTTTTACAAGGATCCCTAGTAAATTCAACAGTTATTTTTTTACAGTGTGCCATATGAATGCACCAGCAAAGTGGCACCAGCGTTACACTGGTGCCTGAGGACAACAAAGGACTCTTGAGGCATCTCATGTAGCCTTGGGTAGTCTACTCCCTAAGTTGATCAGTCAGGTATGCATCGGTGGGTGAGGATAGGACCATCTATAAATTTATAATATATCTGCAAGGTGATTCATAAAAAGTGACGACATGTTATAAAAGAAACGACTTTGACATTTGGAATCTCATCAAAAATTTTAGAGTATTTATTGAAAGAACATGTGTTATAAGAGTTGGTCGTCAAAATACATTGTTTCATTACTTTAGGGTCAATTCAAAAAAATCTGAACATATATAATAGGTGTTTCGATTTAATGTTCTAACCATGGTTTTCTTTTAAAAGTGGGTTAAAACAGACCTCTTAGGTGAGAAAAAGCCAAATCAGCAAGCAACTTATTCCGGGGTAATTTGGTGCAAGGTATTACCATGGAGCTATTTTTCTTTCTTTTTAATGTAGTTATTAATATGCCTTAAAAAAGGAGATTGAAAAAGTTATAAAGAAGAGAAAAACTCATGTTTTATTACGTTTCGTCAAATGGGTTTAAGTCCATTTTAATGTTTTAATTTTCATTGTTGTAAGTAATATTATTTCATGAGGGACCTTTACCATAAACAACTAAATATAAGGTGCATTATAAGACACACCCTCTGAAGTTTGAAGTTTCAATAAGTTTATTGACCAATAATATCACAACATATTGGAGCTTTTACAAATATCAGCTGGGTGAAAAGGGTTGATACAATACAGATATTATAAATCACAGTTTTCATTCAGTGTATAACAAATGGTTTCCATGAACATGTCACATGTAGCATGATAGACAGGTGGCGAGACATATCGCTATGATAATTCATTGGATTCTTATTTATTTGGAATGTTATGGAGGAATTTGGCATGGTGTGTTCATCTATGATATCTAAGGATGTCTCCATGTTGATAACTGGACTTGCCACCATTGGATTCTCTTTTTAAAGACATGTGCATAAGTGAACAGGTAAGTCAAATCTTGACAAATATGTTATTTGCACATTGATTTCTAGTACCGCACGGTGTGGTGTTAAGGATAGCGAGTTTGTCTATTGCCACAGCGGCCGTGGTTTGCGCCCCTGTAGGACCTTAACGGTTTTAACTGGAAATGTATGGAGAGGTTGACTTTGTATATCTCTTTAATTTTATTAACATGTCCAGATTCTAACCAAAGGCTTCATGAAGAAGAACAAATGGTCTCAGAGTAGGGTTATGGCTTGATAATGCATGGGGGTTATGACCAAAAAAGCACTGTGGAGGCCAGAATCATCAGATGAATTTCATTTACTCAGTTTTCAGTGTCCCAGGTTACAATATAACTCCATGTAGGCTAGACTCAAAAGCTTGTCTATTATCTTTCAGTTGGACATTTACCAGTAGTAAATCCCAGACAGTACTGCCTCTATATATAGAGGACTCGTTCTATGCAATTCAAGTCATGGTCTATTTACTTTTATTTATCTTATCATTCTCTGCAATAAAAAGCCTTTAAAACGATGTACTTTGAACATACATTTTTGAACATGCATCTTACCCTGGAATCCCCTGTGAAATAGTGACTTCACATGGGAATTCCCTCAAAATACATTATGCATATAGGGTCTTCCTAAGAATAAATTATGTCAAAGAGGGTGTGTTCAACTGTTGATATTTATCTCATTGAGTTATTTTTTAAAACATGAATTTATTTCATAAAAAAGACCAATATCAAACGATTTCATATATTCATAGATACACATAAAACAATCAATTGTGGTTCCTCTGTCGTCTGTCTTTTTTTCTTTGCAATTAAGTAAAAACTTTTTTTGAACCCAAATATGTCGTCAATAAAAAATACATGAAATAAAATCCATGGTCTGAATTTTAAAAAATGGGAATGTCGTCACCTTGCAGATGGATTTACTCCATTCTCTATCTGAGAGTAGGGCTAAATTGGCTCGATAATACCCTGACCTGAGGAGAAGGATAAGTGTTAGGGAAGTGTTAGGGAAGGGAGTGTCAGAGTGTGAAATAGCGATCTGATCTTGTTACCAACAAATTAAACTGGCTGTATGGTGATAGTGCCCCGTTTATATTAGTATACGAAGTCAATCATGGGGGCGATGTTGGTACTCTAATGAAGACTTGCTGGCAATTTTTCAACGGATTCATGGAATATTTATCAAATTCAAATGTGAATCACCTGTGGTGAATCACCTACTATAGGGATACATTATTGAGTATACTGCATCGATATCTATACCCACCACCATATTCTGAAAACAGACCCATGGGTATGACGGACAGTTACTCATCAGTAGGGAGGAGGCCCGGGAGAGAAGAAATGTATGAGGATAGAATTTGAAGCAGGTTCCTAGAACAGCCAGCATGTGTTTGTGGTGCTGCAGGGGAGGGGGGCTGGGGTCAGGATGCAGGGTTCACTGACATGTTGTCAGGTCGTGTAACAGCAGTCAGAGATTGGCCACCTGATGCTTTGTCATGTCTGATGTATTACTGCCTCTCCTCCATGGCACAACTCCCTCTCATACCCCTTTTAATGCACACTGATCTTTTTTCAGGTTAGTGCACGATGGCATCCACGTTGAGTAATTCGCAACTTTGGATTCATAAATGAGAGCATCCTAAGGAATAAAAGCAATCCTTGAAGGGCTGCCGTGACTTAGCAGTACAGTGTTAGAGAGTTGTGAACTTGCACTGTATTGGTGCACTTTGATAACAAATGATCATGACATGAAGGTTAACGAAACTGTATTCTCCTGTAACCTGCATCTTGTACTGCTAAGTGTTTTAGCAAGCTTTGTAGACTGGAGTTAAAGACTGTAATATTTTTTTTTTTAAACAAATTTAAACTTTATTTAGCTGAAGGAATATTCATCCATTACATAGAGTGTTCATAACATTTAGGTTTCCTTATTGCATAGTTCAACGTATTAACATGGGTAGATTCAAAAATCAAGTATATAATAAATACGGAAACAAAATCTTAAATGGCTAACAAGTTAATGACTGACCCTCGTCCTAAAAGGATGTTGTCTTGGCCAAGCCATAAAATTACATATACCATTCATTAAATTATATGATAATAGATAATATATTATTATGAACAGCAGCATTTTTCTTTACTTTAAAAAAGTCTAATAACATACCCCCCATCCCCTTCAATACCAGTACATTATAAACATGCCAATGTGTAAATACAGAGATAAATTGCCTAGTATTAACAGTATATTATAATCACGTTGATTATTTCATTGAGATTTCTTTTTTACAATTTTGTTTGAATTTGTCATGGTCTCTAATATTTCTAATTTCAGTACATAATCTATTCCAAGTTTGAGCGCATTTGACTTCAGGAGATATCTCGTACGATCTACAATTAATTTTTTGATATTTCAATACAGGTGCAGCTGCTAGACGAGTTTCTCTAACTTTAGGTTCAATAAAGTCATTATTACTAGATCTCTTGTGGGCCATAAGCTTGATATGATACCCTCTCTTTGATATTAACAGGGGTAAATTCGCATTTTCATGTACAGTATCAGTGGGCATTAGTATATGGTAATCGAAACATGTTTTCAAGCATTTGTTTTGTATACGTTGTAGTTCCAATAAATAATCAACCTTAGCTTCACTATACAATATATCAAAATAGTCTATTATAGGTAGGATATGTATCTTATACATTCTCAATCTGGCTTCATGTGTCATATATTTACGAGTTTTATATAATATTAGGGATTTATATTTTACATTATTGATAACAGTACATAGATACATGTTAAATTTCAATTCTGGATCCAATGTCACACCAAGGTATTTGTAAGAGGCTACATTCATTAGTACTTTGTTATTCATAACAATGTTAGGTTTTCTCAGATTTTTCAGTTTAACAGATGAGGCAAAGGTCATAATTTTTGTTTTATTTTCATTCATCGTTAGTTTGTTACTTGTGGCCTAAGAATGAAATTTATTAAGGGCATCTTCTAATTGGATTTGTAAATTATCTAAATTCTTGCCTGATATATATAAAACTGAATCATCTGCATATAGCAAAGTTTTATGCGTTTCATTTACAGAGATACAATCATTAATATATAACAGGAAAAATAAAGGACCTAAAATTGACCCTTGGGGTACCCCACACGTTAAATTTTTATAGCCTGACTTTGTATGGTTAGCTATTGAGCACTGTTGCCTTCTTGACAGATAATTTTCTATCAACGTCAAATTTCTATTTCTTATACCATAGTGTTCAAGCTTGGTTAAAAGGATATTATGGTTTACTGAGTCAAAATCCTTTTTAATATCTATGAAGGCAGCTAGGGTAATATCATTTTGATTCCTTTTTCTTAATATATCATCAACAAGAACTGTTATGGTATCTAAAGTCGATTTGTTTTTTTGATAGCCTCCTTGGAATTTCGATAATATATTATAAGTAATCAAATGAGAACTTATTTTTGTGTGTATGAGACGTTCAAGTATTTTTCCAGGCACTGGTAGTACACTAAAAGGTCTCAGGTTTGATACATTTGATGGATCGCCTCCTTTGGGTAAGGGAGTGAGAAGAGATAGGCAGATGTGTGTTTTCCTCTATTATACATCATCTATCTAAATTGGAAGAGTTTCCTTCTTTTTTTCAAACTCTGGGTATTGTACTATCCCCGGTACTTGAAAGGCTCCTGAAAAGGCATACACATAGATTACTCAAAGGAAAATACCCATTTTGTTCGTTACTTCTCTAATTGCTCAGCAAAGAATAATGGTAATTGATTTTACAATGCGATACTTTTTTTAGTCTACTCAGATTACACAGATGTCCTTTGGACCCCCACACCAAATCCCACAATGGCCACCAGAAGGTGGAGAAACTCTCTTCTCCATACAGTTACCTGGCGCTCACCCCGCCCCCTGCCGGGCCCCAATACGGCTCGTTACATCGGGTAATTAGGTGGCCTTTTTTACCCCGAGGCCTCCGCTGGCCACTTCCGGATCCAACTCCAAAATGTGTCAGTTTGAAGACTGGTAAGGGCGGATAATGACAATTTTATGGAGTTATTCAGGAAAGGTCTGTTTGTGTTTCCTGTTGCGGTTTATTGAATTAAAGATTACCAAGTGTGAAATTGCATATTCTATAGCGCCAAGGATAGAAAGGGGAAAGGATCTATGACTTTAATCTGAATCCAATTCTAATTAAACTTGGTTTATGCTGGTTATGGGCAACAAAACTGCGTCCAGTATAGTTGGACGATATGAAAATATAGTATGTGTTCTGATAACTAGGCCTACAGTAATTGCAGTCAGTTATCAGTGTAGTTACCACCACCTGTGCCATTAATGGTTACAAATACCAGCAAAGAAAATAATACCCTTGCAATCATCCACAGGCTTTACATGGGAGATGTTCATTGTGGTAATTGAATATCCAAACACACCTCTGAATTTCTAGACAGAAGACGATGGGAGATGGATAGAGGCATATTCGACTGCTTTTATATACAAAAGACTAATCACAACACAATTCTGTCTGTAATGACTCAAAACCTTGATTTCTTTCGGGGAAGTTAACTTTTGGATGTGTAGTTTGGGTTATTCATATATTAGCCTATTTCCTAACTTGCATGGACCCGCCCCTATATTGTACACCGCCTTGAGTGTGGGGGAAGATGGGGTTTGGTCCCTCACCTCCTGTGGGGAAATCTAACTACCCCAGACCCTCATTATCCCACCTACGAACAGGTAACCCCAGGTAATCCCTGCAGGTGTGTATAGTGTATTATAATATTTTAATGTTATGCTGTAGGTCTAGGTAGGTTATAGTTATGAGGAATAGGTCTAAACTATACTTCCTGTCTGGGAGAATATATTTGAAGAAAGAAGAGACGAACAGTTTTTCCCAATTACTTTTCATTTCAGATAATTACGTAGGCATGACAGGATATTCTTGTTTATACCCATATTGACTGTACCAGAACACTAGCTAGCGTTCTTGAATATGACCAGTATTATCAATACCTTTAGTTGACTGCAAATTTGTCTATGCTATGTTATAATTGTGTAGTATTTTCCCTTTTACATGCGCAATATCTTAAAAAATAGCCTGAGGTGTATGTACAGTCCACTTGGACGTGTGTGTGTGGGGGGGGGGTAGTGTCAGGGAGAATGTAATTATATGTAGTAGCTTTCCCACGGAGAGTCATTACAGACTGAAATGCCATCTGTGAGAGGAAACTAGACAGACACTGCAGCTACATCAGCCTCCCTCAGGGCGTTCTTACCTGGCCTTCACCTGCAGGGACCACCTCTACACTCCCTCTAGTGGTGGTCCATAGGCTGCTGGGCCTGTAGGTATCCATCCACAACAGTGGCCATCTTTACAGTGTTGTAAAAAGTATCATGAATATTGTGGCGTTTACATGAGATATCCCTCACCATGGTGATACCACATCTCATAAGAGAAAGGGGCCAGGAGCCAGAGCCTTAACAAGAATGTCACAGTTTGTGGGGTGGTCTCCCTCCATCAGGTTATCCTCCAGATCATCGGTTTAACCCTTTGAGGGCTGTAAACTGCAGCTTCATTTACCCTTGTCGTCCTGATGCACTAGAAGCAGTGCAAGCTAGTCTAATCACCCGTGTGTCATGATGACCGTTCAGCTCTGGATCGAGCCTGCAATACCGGCTTGATCAGATGGGCGCATTGCTGCACTCAACATTGCATTGTTCAAAGGTGAATCCAACCGTTTGGCAACGTAGAAGAAAAAAAGAGAACCCATTGGTTCTACCTGAAATAAGTTACACAGGTTCTTCATCGTATTCTATCTGCAAGACCCTCCAGGGCTTAACAATAAAAGGCACCGCAGTACTTCAATGCGGCTTTCCCTTTTCAACTTTTCTACATGATGTACCAGGGGGTATGTATGAATCACCATTTAATAGTAATAATTGGTCAAAAACTGCCATCAAGCACAAGCTCAGACCTAACTAGTTTATGCCTTCCCAAAAGATGTCATAAAGAGAGGTTCCTCATTTGTGCATCATGTCAACAAAGGATGAAAAAGCCTTGAAACATAAAGGCATCTCAAAAGGGTTAACATACTATAGGCACCCTGGAGGAGGATCTACAAGGGTGTTAGTATAGGGTGTAGGTGGAGATGAATGATACTGCAACACAGGTGAGAGTGAATAGAGAGAGGTAAGTGGTGAAGATACTGCTTGTCAACCTTTACCTAATCCTTTAGGGACCACCTGGTGGTTCAAGGTTCATGTTCCTTATGATGTACCAATACAGTGTTGGTTATTCTAACTAGCATTGCACTGCTGCATCATGCCATCCCTTTGGAATTGTATATATCCCATAGGCCAGGCCTGATGCATGATTGCAGCCCTGGCGAGTTACTCGCCAGGACTGCATCCATGCCTCATGCCGACCAATAGACATAATGCATTAGAGCATGCTTTGTTACTAAAATGTCTACAAGGACTAACCCCAAACCAACAGGCTGCTGTCGGCACTTTGATGTCTACCTGGGAGTTGTGGTATCCCATTCTAACCTCTACACCATGACCTCCCAACCCGCACCCCTACCTACTGTCCCACAGCATCACCTGAGTTTGACGGCTTAACCTACACACCTAGGATCAAGGTATGAAGTTGGTGGGCCAATGTCTCCAAGACACATCTTCTATTGCTCCCCTAATTCTACCGAGGCTGAACTAATTTTAAATGGGGGTTAGGATTACCAGGAGGGAAAGTTCATTTATAAGTGCTTCAGTTGACTCTGTGAAGTAATATACCTTTTAATGTCTATGATTTGTTATCCTGTACAGAATTCAATTCCATTAATGAATAGTAGATTAGATTGTACATGATGGGCATCATGCTTTGAATGTAATGAAATGTCTCCCCCCCCCGCTTCTTTATAGCTTCCTTTGTGGAGAACTGAAGCCACCATCCTGATACTGGAAACATCTGCACACTCGAATTTGGAAACTTCAAACTTAATAAGAATATCGCCTATGATCAAATTGTATGCCTACAAGCAGGATGCCCCCAAATTTGATTAAAACATCTAGGGTGGGCTTTGTCTTCCCTGGTCTTGTCCATTGGCATTGCTGCAATAGCATACCTTTTTTTTATTCTCATCGTGTTGTCCCGCTGTGGCTACGGTTCGTTTGTGTGTATTGTTGGATACAAGGCAGTAAGGAAGGAGAGCACAAACTAGATGCAACTGCCTTAAATTTAACCCTTTAAAGACCACGTGATACATTAATATATGATGTCAACCTGATGCTTGGCTTCTCTGGTTAGTAACGTACCAAGGTTACCTTCATGCATCATGAATATAGCAACCCTCCCCTGCAGGATTGAGAAGTAATGCTCAATTTTAGTGTTAGTATGTTGTGTGGGTTTGAAGTTCGAGATATCTTGCCATCCTTAGAGGGCTAATACCCAGGGGCAAATACCCAGTCCCTGTCCTTTATGCTGAAACAAAAGAGCAGCAATTGCCATAGCTCAATTACCCCAAGTGTAGATGTAGGCCTAGGAAAAGAAGATTGCCCCCCATCCCAATTTCTTATTGCCTTCTTACCTCCTCATAACTTTGCGCCCACTCAGCCTCCAGTCGTTCTCATTGTCTAAAGTCTATGCAGTGGTGATGACAGAGGAATAGCATAATAAACAGACCATATGTCCTATTGTATACGGCATTTAACATCTATGGGTCTTTAAAAGAGAGAACAAAAGGGATAGGATTATGGAAAGCTTCCGTGTGTTTTTAACAGGGGCTCTCAAAAGAATGTGCTTGAAGTTTACCTTCATTCAAGAAATCATGGTTTAGGCCCTAACCCCTTGCGAAAATTTGCCACCCTCTCAGAATTAATCAGTTTGTTAAAGTCCTTTGAAACACTTAAAATTCATCGACAATGCCCACTAAATGTATTGGAACCATAACCAGGTCTAATGCTATAACAGAGGCCCTTAGGAGCTCTGACAAAGTAGGGAATAAGAAGATTAACTGATAAAGAAGGGAGATAATAGAGCAGCCCCAACCCAATCAACTCCACCTTAACCCTTCAGCGGCCGCTTAGTGCTCTAATTCATTATGCCCTTTGCCCGCCAGTATTCAAGCACTTAAATACCGGGCTTAAATACTGCTGCATTTATGCATCATGCCGATCTTATATGGTAGATGCACTTACAAAGGGTCAACATGATGTATCAATGTTGTAGTGGTGAGTAGACTGATGCATTACAAATGTATATCGACCAGAAAGCATGCACCTGGGTGCATCATAAAGTCCTTAAAGTTTTAAGCCTGTTTTGTCCTCTTTGCATCCTAATACGTTCCTGGCAGTAAGAATATGATGGTTATCTCACAGCATGTGGTGGATTTAAATGAGCATATTATCGCCTACTTTCATGGCATTAACTTCCATGGTCCCTAAATGATTACGATCTCTTGCTATTGATAAATACAGCGGGAGTCAACTATCTCTTTGTCTAACCCACATTGTTTTTTGCTTTACTTAGGGAGGGAGGGATTTTTAGCTGGAGAAATATATTATTTAAAGGGAAAGTCAAAATGCATGTAGTACTATGAACTATGGTCATTGTCTGGCCTTGCATGGTGATACATTTAGCTACTATCAAAATCTTTGCAAACTGCACCATGCTTCGTATCCATTTTATGTGAATTTAAAATTCATTTCATGCATTTCTGATTCTTTTCTATTTTATAATCTCTAGGTCATTCTAGTAATAAAGCCTCATGACAGGGGCGTAGGAAAAGGTGGGGCCAGGGGGGCCTGCCCCCACCCCCAATAATGAGGAGGTTCCCTATATAAGCCTATATAAAAAATATAGCAGGCCCCCCCCCCCAACCGAGACCCCTGCCCCCCCCCAATAAACATTTGATTCCTACGCCCCTGCATGAAATCAGCCAAATAAGCCATCCCAGAAGCCAATCCCAGAAGCCAAGTAGTTAAAACATAATAATCCTCAGACGTCTCCTGCTCTACTATTTAAACCACTGGTTGCTGAGGAGGCTGGGGCTCTATGGATGGGTCTATCATAAACCCATCACACACCTCCTGCCAGGAGGACCCAATCGCTGCCTAGCTGGATCCCATAAACAAGTCTGCCCTAACCTGATAACTGGTCTAGTACTGCACCCTACAGGAGGAGTCTAAGTGCCTGCTACACAGGACCCTTCATAACCCGTCATGGTACTTGACCCTGCTTCATGTAATGCTCATGTCAATGTTATGAGTGAATGGCAAATAGAATATGATCTACAATTACATAAGACACTTGCTGGTATTTTGGGCGAGTCACTGACATTTTCATTTTTGTTACACTGGTCCATGTTATGAAAGAAGTAAAATGATATACACTTTTCCATTACCTCATGCCCATTTATTACCCTGATTGAAAGGGCACCACGAAAAAGCTCTGAAACATGTAGGTTTAAGTATAGGCCCTAAACTGGCTCACTGCAGCCCTCTTTATAACGGCGCTTGCCAATGCTCATTTACAGTGGCACCAATTGAGGCTCATATGACCCTGCTGCATGTAGAACAATAATCCCTCATGCGTTTTAATGTGGAAGTTTCCCCCTCCTTTCTCAGTTCTTCCCTAACATTGAATGAGCATCTAGGCTACATCTACATTAGTTAATATTAGGATGAGACATACAATTTTGCATAATTTCAGGGCCTGCAACAGTTGGGCACATCCTAGACAAAATGTAGATACTAGTATACCGTTAAAGGGTTGCTAGTTGGCTGACTGAGTGCACGTCCTATGATAACTTTACGCCTCCTGCCTAGGGGTATCCACCCATCCCAGCAGGGCCCCGTAAACACCCCCGACCCCACTCTGGTCCTGGTTTACCTGTGTCCCGGCAGGGGGCAGGGCAGACGCTACTCTCCATATCCCAGAGTACCCCTTCACCTTGTATACCCAGAGTGCTTTCCCTTCGTTAGACACTGGTGGAAGATTTCACTGATTTTGGCAATTTTTTTCAAAATACAACAACTTTCGTATTTTGAACTAATGGTCTTATTCTTGGAATGTGGGGAAAGATGTGAAAACGAGTAGGAAATTGAAGAGTAAGCAGAGGAGTAAAGTTACATTAATTTGTAATTCAAAACTGTTTATTTTCCCAATGCTTGTTGGAGAGTGACCACCAAAAGCTGGTTGAAAGCAACACCATGCTTTGACGATGATTCTGATGTTCAAACTTCTCCCCCAGCTACATTTGTAACTACTCAGTGATTTAGCAGTTAGGAGCACATGGAGAGTTCTTTATGGTTTGCACCTTTGAAAATGTGCTTTATACTGAGCTAGGGGAGAATCGCATTTCTTGCCCAATCATTTAATCTCAACTGATGGTCTCACCTTCATGAATTGGATCCTTGGTCTCCATAGCATTTCAAGTAAAGGTACATATGGGAACGAGGCCTAGTTCGGACATCAAATTGTCTTCCCAAGAGTGAAACACCAATGCATACCATATACTTTTTTCCCTCTATGTCTAAATCGCTCTATGAGAATCAAGAGTTCAGTGTTCCCAAATTCGACCAGCGAACATTCTTATATATTGTACAATGTATACTGCCAAGACAGTGCCAACGGCAGTACTTAGTGTGTAGAATCCATGCTGCAAATCTGCATACTTGGAGTTATCTAAGAAGACATGATAAAAAGAAAAGAAAAAACTAAGTTACATGTATTTGAGCACTGACCACATCTACATTCTTGGATACAATAAAGAATGAAACCATCGCCTGCACTGCATACAAGGTAAAAGACATTTATAAGTAATACATTAGCTCCTCCTACATAATAGAGAGCCCAGCATACCAAGGACAGCACACCTGTGCAGATGTCTATTAACAGCTCTCAGCTCCTCAGGTAAAAATATCATTTCTGTATCACATGGAAGAATTAGGTGAGAAAACCCGTTAACACTCTATGGTAATAGAATAACAGTTGACTAGATCTATGTATACTACATGTGCCGATTCATCTTGTAAAAGCATAGGACTTATAATTATATACACAATGGCTTGATGTGAACGATCTGCATTGTCTTCGCAGGACATTTGTTCAGTGTCTCGTCCTTTTTCAAAAGCTATACTCAAAGATATATACATAATCATACATGTAGGGCATTTTAAAAAGTTAGCATTAATACTTCTATTAAATAGGTCATCTTTGTCTTTTGCCAAGATAAATGGTACATATATGCTGTTTTTTTATTTGGCTTGTCGATTAGGCTGGAAACCTACCCCTGAATTCCGCTCCCGCTACTCTCCCACTACATAAGTTAGATATACAGACCGCAGATGCCCAGCGTACTTGTGGATAGGTGACATGAAAGCGTCAGCACATAAAAAGAGTTTCTGAATATCACTGTTATTCCCATTTTTGTTTGTGAACATAAAACATAGTGTGAACATTGGACACAGATGAGAAAAGAGATTTGTATAAAAAGGCAACGCATATATAATATGTAAATAGTGCATGCACAAATATCACGCATGTATACATGTTCATACTCCTGAGACCAAAGGCCTTACTATTTTAGTGCTGTAGTAATCAATGGTTTATGCCTACTTAGTGCCTGTGAGCAACTCATCAGCACAGCAATAGCCCACCATGGTGATACATTCATGCACCACCGGTGAGATACCCGACAGGTCTATATTCACGCACTACACTGATATAGTGCATTAGAACTCCAATCCTCAAAGACAATGGGTCTATATGAGACAACCTTAGACTTGTCAAGACTAATAACATATTATCCATGTGCATTTGACTCAGAGAGCACTAGTGTCGTCTCGTGACATGCTAACTACAGGTCTGAACTAACACACTATGTGGTACATACAGGGTTTAAGGGTTCCAGGTATGTCACCTTGTAATATGTGGTACATAAAGGGTTAAATAGTTCCAGGTATGTCACCATGTGCTCTGTGGTACATAAAGGGTTAAATAGTTCCAGGTATGTCACCATGTGCTCTGTGGTACATAAAGGGTTAAATAGTTCCATGTATGGCTCCATGTGCTCTGTGGTACATAAAGGGTTAAATAGTTCCAGGTATGGCTCCATGTTCTCTGTGGTACATAAAGGGTTAAATAGTTCCAGGTATGTCACCATGTGCTCTGTGGTACATAAAGGGTTAAAGAGTTCCAGGCATGTCACCATCACCATGTCCTACCGTCACACCTGAGTCACACACTGTCTCCTCCCTTCATGTTAGCTGCCAGACCAATACCATCCACGTGACATAGGTCAAGATAGCCATGACAAGGTCAAGCCATGCTGCACCCAGGAGCAAATCACCATGACCTTGACCTTGATACATGGGGTCAGAGGTCAGTGGACATGTAGTCCCGAGTCCTCCTCAGGTGCTCCTCTGTGCCTGATCTCCCTACAGGGGGACTGTTGCAGAATAAATCAACCCCTTGAAGGCCACATACATAGACTAAGGCACCATGCCCATTGATTAGTAGGAATCATGAAGGCAACCCTACTCTTGGTCGTAAAGAATTAGTGCCTTTCTAAATGGTCGGCAGTGCTGGGAAGGAGGCTTGTGAGCACTGTGCTTGTGTGTGCCGCAGGGTGTTGCTCCTATGGGAAAAGGTAGTGCTGGCTAAGAAGTGCCTCTTCTGCAGAACTGGCTTTCCATGTAGTGATAACTTTTCACTTGTGTTGCTCACAAGTGGTCATGCTAGTACGGTGCTAGAAAAGGGTGATTTGAGTAGGTACCTAGTCGGGACAAGTCAGTCAGTATACTATGGTATAGAGTGTGTGACACGAGTAGGTACCTCTCTATTTTAAACAAGGCAGGTAACTTCTCAGACTAATGTAGTGAGTGCAAGTTGAATAGTGAAGCAGAGCGTGACTTGTTTTGAAAAGAGGGCACATACTGACAGCTCTATTTACCATAGGAGCAACACCCTCCAGGTCAATCAGACCAATGCCAGTGAGTGAAACCTGAGGCATTATGCTGTCCCTAAATGGTTAATGGCCTAAGATATAGATGAGGAGTATCTTGTGTTTATGTATACATGTATAAGACATAAAGCTTCGCCACCATTGCTGTGATATAGCCCAAGGCGAATTTGTATGGGTATAGAGAATAAGTCTCTGAGCATGCATTATGCCTTTGGAGGCTGCATACGCTTTATCACACCTAACCACCATATGCCCTGTTATTGTCAATGATAGAATGTAGAATTTGCAAGCAATATGCTGCAGTCATGTCCCATACATACGCTGTAGGGATTCCTGAAAGGTAGGCTTTTCCACAACATGAAGCAAAGCAGGACCAAGTCCATGAAAACAAATATTATTTTGGGGCAACATCGATTTATCCATAGAATGTTATGCAGGCCCTTGCCCATATCTGTAGGCTCTATACCTTGTGGGCACTATGCCATACCTAAGGGCATTCCATGACCTAGGGGCTTCTGTCACAGGGCCATAGGCTGAGGGCTTTATGTCTTACAACCCTGAGGACAATGTCGTCTTTTGTGAGGCCTTGGCAAATAAACAAGTCACAGAAACCTCCTCTCCTTTAGACTTATGGTTATTAGCTTTATTCTTCAAGGTAATTAGGTTGAAAAAGTACTCACCGCATACATGGTATACCCTTGGGAAGTTAGTTGCGTATTTTTATATTTTGTAGATGGATAATTTTAGATTTCCTAAATCTGTACTAAATGTTATAGCTAGGTTATTGTGATACTCTAATGGGGACATTTATTTTCCTAACCCCCCCCCCTCCTTCCCCTATGAAGGTAAGAAAAAATGTGCGCCTCCTTTTTCAGTTTTTTTTCTTTTCTTCTTTACAGCTGATTATTTTCTATTTTGCCCTGAAATTGTTTAAAGCTACAATTCAATCACAAAAAAAATAAGTCTCATAGATATCAGCCACATCTATATGCTTTGCTCAGCAATGATCTAGACTATAAGTGAACACAGCTTGTATCTGATAAGACTGACTAACCATAAGGTGTGGCCTTATGGGGGAGGTATGTCCTAATCTGATAAGTCATTATTCATTGGCTCAGAGCCTGAACCAATAAAGACATGACACAGACATCACATATCTTGTACACCTAGATACACCTACATCACCAGATACCATCTTTGCACTACAAAGGGGTAGTGGGTAGTGAGATGGGCGTTAAGAAGCCAAACAACTTTATACCTGTAGTACAGTGCTGTGTGATGCTACGTCAAAAGCTTTTACTACGACAGTGAATGGCTCTATTTAGATCCGGGAGTTTAAATCAAGCAATTGCTAGTCTTCTATATGTATAGAACTTTGCTCAATGCTCTCTGACTTCAGAACACCAACACAACACTGAAACGATGATTATTAGCAGCACTTAAACTGTGTATCATCTGCACAAAATGCACCTTAGAAGTTTGACCCCCCCCCCCCCACCTCGTAGATCTATCATTGAGGCACGACACAACATGCAACTGTCAACCTGAGTCAGAGCACCCTGACATTGACAGTGCACAGAATATTACTTCTAAGCCTTTGGTTCGTGCGTGAGACTGTCACGTATTTCAACTGAGGAGAAGTTGAAACACCCCTAGGAAGGCCAATCCTGGCGGTAAGTATAAACATTTTAACTTTGACCTCGGTTCAAGGATTATTAAGAGGCTGCTTGCATTCCAGGGATGAAGTTTGCTTTCTTAGTTAGCAAAATGTCAACACATGAAAGAGGATGTTTTGTAAATATAACACATGGTACAACCTGAGCTGGGTTAACCCTCAGAGGATCAGAGGATACCGCCAGCTTCATACATTTTGTCCTTTGACAGGATGCACCAATGCAGCACTGCTCAATGGGTAGGGAGCGTTCAATAATTATGTCACTGCTGAGGGGGTAGGGGGGGTCTTTGGCTACCAGTGACAAACAGTGACATGGGGGTGGGGGGTGTAAGGGGGTCAGTGACATAACTGGGTTCTTTTCAGGGCCAATTATATAATTGTCAATGTACGTGCATTATCTTTTTTTTTTTGCTCAAAAGGCATGCCATAGTGATAAGTTTGGGATCTAGGGCACAAGGTCAGCTGATCAGAGAGCAACACATTGGACTCATCTCACTCAGCAATTAAGGTACTTTATCTCATTTATACTGTTCTAACAGACTATTGTTGTGTTCAAACATGCACCAAACATGTTCAAACATGCACCAGGAAGAAGTGCATTGAACCGAGTCGAGAGGAGAATGGCTCCCGTCAGCAAAGAACTTGCTGGAGTAATATTACCCCATGACAAATTTGGCGAACATCTAGATAGCCAGGGCAAAACCATTGATGAGGAACTTGAAAGACAGAACTTCAGACATGCTGGAGAAATATGGTCTGAGGCCATTATTGATGACCATCCAGTTGTTGCATCATATATTGAAGGTGACAGACAGCAAAACTTTCCCTCATGGCATCCCATATGACTTAGCATGTCCTGGTGTGCAGGACTGACTTAGGCAGAGGACTTGCACCTGTGGACTGTACCATGCATCTGTCAAGTTAGGCACAGCCCACAAGAAGAACTGTGTAAAGCAGCCCAAAGAACCAGGAAAAGCAAAAAAAATGTCTAAAGGACACACCAATACTGAGAGAAAGGCCAGTCTGTGTTGCCACAAAAAGACAAAGTGAACTTCTGTGTGCAATCCAGTACATCAATGAACAAAAACTTGAATGGTTAGATGAGGATGATGTGGAGTCCAGAGAACCAAATATTCCCTCACTGTCTGTTACTAGCGGAACACCAGTAATTGCCCTGTCTTCCCGCATCCCGCCATGTCAGGAGGTTGAAGCAGGAAAAGGCTAGTAATGCAGCAAAACTGACCAATAGCTAATTCTCATATTTTAGTTCTTGGAGCCTAGGAGTTATCTCAAATGAGTAAATTCATTTCAAACAGCTGGAGTAATCAATCTACTCATGTTCTCATAGTGTTCAAGTGAAATAGAGCTAAGCGGTGTTTACTATAGAAAGTGTGTGCTTCATGACTAAGTGGATAATGATTGTTCGCAAGTCAATGTTGGCAAAACAAATTCACTTGTATTTGTAGAACAATAAACAGCTCATTTAAAGTTTTACTTTGAACTTTGACCAACTTAATTGAATGTACCTTTGTAAAGTATAAAAAGTAATACATCATATAGCCATATGGGAGAGGAATCATATTTTCTCCGCCACTACTGTTTAATCTTAAAAATGCACCCCCCCCCATCCTCTAAAAAAGAATAAACAAAAAGGAGTATTTCAAATGATGTGTTCTAATGGGCACTTGAATGGTCTCACTCCTTCACTGGCAATAGGGGGGGGTGCTCTTTGGAAAGTGGAAGGGTCCTAAAAACTGCCAAAAACACAGTGACATAATTGTTGAACGCTCCCGTATCAGTGAATCAGGCCAACACTGCATTGGTGCATCATAGTGGCCATGTGGGAATGCATCAGCCTTGCAGGGTTGACATGATGCATGAATGCATCACTGGTGGGTCAATTGCCTGCACAGGATGCATGTTTCATGGAGATGAATGGATATAATGTATTAATGCACCTAGAGGGTTAATTGATGTCTTCATGTTTTCACTTCTACTTTCCATGTTGAATTTCCTCACTTCCTTTTTCTGCCACTTCCAAACAAAGTTCTTTCATTCCATCAAATAAGAAAAGGTTCTCGTGTCATTTTATGCTCGCAGTAGGCTGCAGCATAATGGCCCTTTACGGTTTGAATGCTGACCCTATCCTGACATTGATTGCCCTTCTGCCAAGCACAAAGGGCGATCCGTGTGCCTTGAAAGGAGTATTATAGATTACTGAACCGATATAACAGAAACAATAGAGGTAACACTAAAACTCACCATTCAATTTTTGAGTCAATAAGACAGAGTCATCTGTGACTGTGAGTTATGACTCTGTGTCGTGGGTTTTCAAGCGGCTCAGTTTTAGAGAAATTTTCTGGCTAATTTTCATGCCTAATCTAAAAGAAAAAAAGGAGGAAATTCTAATCTATAGGATACCTTTTGGCCTAGATCTTTTAGAATCGAAACAGAATGTTTACGTCTAGTCCTGTTGGGCGTTATGTCTTAATTGTGTTGGAAAGCTGGGTCTTTATGACACTTCCGTCAATGACATAGTAGTTCATGTGAATGATGGTTTTGCACCGACATTCTTTATCAACCTTTATGGATGACATGATGGTGCAATCCATCTCCTGTTTACTCATATATATATATATATATATATATATATATATATATATATATATATATATATTTGTCATTATGATGCACCACCACTGCACCAGGAATTAACTCCCCTGCTGCATTGGTATCATGCCTGGAGTGCATCAAGAGAAAAAGGCAAAGACATTATAGGCCTATATGCGGCCTTTAAAGAGTGATGCGAGGTAACTAAACAGAAAACCTACTTTTACTCCGCCTGTAATCATATATCGGTTCAGCTCACAAGGACAAGTATCTTTATGATCACCAGACCGATTAAGGTCAATATACTTTAATTACTTCTAAATTGAACTAGGGGCATTTGATTAAAGCTGTTAAAAGGGAGAGCTCTAGTAGCTAAACAAGTTTCTTCTCTAATCAAAACGAAAATACCCCAAATCTACTGAATATAGTGTACAATGAGAATATCTAAAAACTACCGCAGTGCAATGTATATTTAACATCGTGAGAGTATAATACAGATGAGATCAAAATCAATGACTACATTTGTGACATAAGTAAATGTAACTACTGTGTTGTAAGAGAATTATAACAACAACCTTTGGCTGCAAAATGGACAATTTGAATTCTGAAAAAAAAACTTAAATGAAAAATCATCATGTTATGTGAGAGTTACATCGTCAAATAATATAGAAAGCTTGCGTGCCTGTAGACTTAAAGTCAGAATATGGTAACATTTTATTTGTCACTGCTCCAAATAAGCCCCCAGACACACACATACACGTGTATACTTTGCTTGACAACTCCATTGGTAGTCTCATCAGATATTGGATGGCAAAATACAATACCCAGATTGTATAAATATATTACAGAGCTTGTCATATAACCCCAACTATAATGTACTTGTTCACCTGTGTGTCTTTCTGGTAGTTGTTGTTGTTGTTTTGTGGGGGGGTTTTGTGTTTGTGTGTTGTTTTACGCGGCGTATATATGATCAACATGTGTGAAAATGTGGTACAAAAATGTCTATATTCTGTAACAAGAACAGTCAGATTTTTGTGCTTTATCTCTCCCACTCATGTGTATACTGTATTACAAATATGTGTATATATAAACTTTCTTCTCTGCCTTTCCTCACTCTATCCTTCATTTTCTCATTGTTCCCTACCTGTGTCTTTTTCCCTCCTCCCACCCCTCCCTCCTAGCCAGTTAAACCTTATGTATAAGGCGCGGCTTATAGACTATTTCAGACTCCTGGTGCGGCTTATATGATGTTTCTTAACTCAGAGTGCGGCCTACACGAGATGTTTTGCATATTATGTAGACTATAGATCTAGTAAGAAACTCAGGTGCCCCTCATAGCTTTCTTCCAAAGTCAGGGTGCGGCTTATACGCGGGGTTTTACGGTACTTCCTTCTCCTCTACACTCTCATTAAAACACTAGAGGCCACCATAGAGTAAAGTAACTCTACGATGATCCATTGCCTCCCTTCTTCTCATCTTCCCTCAGCGCTACAAGAAGTCCATTTTTACTTTTCCTGGTAAACCCCTTGAGTCATCATGATGCATAAATGCAGCATCAGCGCGTTACTCACCACAAATGCAGCATCAGCGCGTTACTCACCACAACTAAAGTCTATATGCATGCATCATGACAAAACCTATGAATTCGATACATGTCTGGAGTGCAACTGTCACCGGTGAGTAACTTACCAGTACTGCATGGGTGCATCATGATGATTGGAGAACATGATGCAGTAAGGCATCATGACGTCTGTAAGGGGTTATGATGCCTCCTATCCTCCATCCACACCCTGTGCTACCCTGAGGGGTGCTGTCACTCTGGACACCTGTGCGCATCAGGAGACCTAGCCCCCACCTGTGCTCCCGCCGACATGTCACCAGGAGGCGCAGCAGTCGGCAAGGGGAAAAATGGCGCGAAAACACCTGACATTGGCTGAAATGTCGTCTGCTGCTTCCAACAGTGGAAAGTCGTCTGCTACACGTGGCACCAGGTGGTAGCCAGAACATAGAGAGGTGGTTTTTGTGTATACATGATAATGCTTCACCTCTCTGATCTCTGACTTTAACCATTCAAGTGCCAAATGATGAATGCGAACTCCATGTTTTCTTTTGTAGTAGTGATACATCAGTGAGGCATATGTGGTTAGGGAACGTTCAACAATTATGTCACTGTTATTTAGGCATTTATCAGGACCCACCCACCCCCTTGTCAATGTTTTTGTATGGAACATACAGAGGAACCCAAAGACCCCCCCCCCCCCCACCCCCTTAGCAGTGACGTAATTGTTGAACGTTCCCTTAAAAGGGGAAATTTTATAGGATTGCGTGATATTTCAAATCTAGCCTGGCAACATGTTCCAATGAACATGTTGGCAGGCTTGGAACATCATATTACAATATAATGTACTTGTCTCTGTCACAATGGTAAAGTAGTTTTGTGCTGGTGTGTGCGTGCCTGGGGTGTAGGATCGTGTAGATATACGATGTACATCTAATGTACATAGAACCATTAAGTATCCGTGGTCTGGATGACCAAGCATCACAGCTTTGAAATTATTTCTGGACTTAGAATAGGCCAACTCTCGCTTGTCAATGGTTTGTCAAGATCCTAGATTTCGAACAGACACTAATGACGATGCTAGCTTCAAATAATATTATGGTCAATGTATGAATGAAAAATAATTCTGGTTTCCTGTCTGATGGGGAAACCTGCCACCTGACCTTCATTCTTTTGTTTTTGTTTCCTTTTAGAAATTTTCAGGTTGTTTAGGGTTCCTCACATCTCTTTCGTGTCTATGTCTCACGAGAATGTCCCTGCCCTATAGACATAAAATAGAGAACTCACATCAGACACTGGGCGAAAAAGTACAACTCTATAAACCAGACAGGTAAAAATTGCCGCCATTTCCCAAAAGTCGCCTGCACTCCATGGCAACATGCACTCATAGCATGCTCCGACCCTGTATCAACACATATACTTGATATGGAAACATGTAGGTCAGGGGAAGGCAAGGGGGTGACCCCTGCGTCGCCAAAAGTCAAGTATGTAGGTAAACAAAAGTGTGTGAGTTATTATGTTTCTGGGGTTTATTTGTTCACCTATCTCACACCCAAACATATCCGGCTAGAGTTGAAGCTTGCACAGAAACATTATTGCTATCATTTTGACGTTGGGATTTTTTGACGTACACATCACACGTATAGGGAGCTATATGTAGGTAGGCCTACATACATCGACGTCCATCTCAACTGTAGTCATGATGCAGCATTGTACCCCAGTGAGTAACTCGCTGGTGTTGCTGGTATGAAGTCTTCAAGATGTCCACATGTATGAGAATATGTTTCCCCTATAAAATGCTGTCATTTCATTTTCATCGCCTTCTGTTTCCTAAATAACCTGTATGATGCACTTTTGCTCTGATTGTTAAACGTAGTAATGTATTTTATTGGGCACACTAGAGTGACCCTACCTTTAAAGCCAATGCTATATTTACAAAGCTGGAATCAATGCATTATCTGAAGGAGGGTCTGTTGTTGATATTTCTTACCTCCTGTCCAAATGTCTTTTTGTGGTGAATAGTAGCTAGTTGTAATTGAGGTGATATACAATGTACCTCATATTATAAAATTGAATAACAATTGTCACAAGTTATCGTACAAAGATATAGATCTGCCCTTTTTATACTTCTGCAATGCTGTCAAAAACAGAGATTATCATGGCTTCAGCAGTTTCTCTTACTTGGCTTGCAAGAATTGGACAAGGGGTCCATCAGACAAACACTGTTAACCAACATTTAAGCTGCATTATTGAGTTTGAACCTGAACAAGCTGTTCATCCCAAACTGCCGTATGCCTCTCAGAGGGCTTTTCCGATTAGGGGCCATCCACAAATGACGTCATGCTGAAGGGGGGAGGAGGGGTTAGGCCTGGCATGACGAAATAAATTTCACATATACCTTTAGTATTGCAAAATTGGCAAAAAAAAAACATGACGAGGGTGGAGGGGGGGGTCAAAGATGGTCAAATTTTTCATGACGTCATTTATGGATGGCCCCCTACGGACTGCCCCCCTCGCCCACACACAAACACTAACTACCAACCACAGGAGAAGCGGGGAGAAGCACCAGATGCAGCTGCTTAGACCCCTGCACAAGACTTCTGTCTCACCTCATCTTCACCGAAACAAAATTCTAGGGGACACTAATCAGCAAGACACCCGCCATGACTGATGGAAACCGCCACGTGGGGGCGACATCTACAGTCCTGATAGGACACTAGCGGAAGTGGCTTCGTAGCCTTGGCAACATAGACGCAGACATGGGTATGGTTGTAACATATGGCCAAGCTATCATAAATCACCATCACGTCCCTGGCAAAAAGGGCGGGGTTGGGAGCTATAGACTCATATAATGCCTTCTCCAGTGTGGGGTGTGGTCTATGCTATCACCACTTAGCTCCAGTGTTTAGAAGGGGAACGTAAAGAGGCTGTCAGATAGAGGTGCTCCACCATCTTATATTGTCTTAGTTCTCATTCTCAGCATTTAACCCTTTAGGGTCGCATAACACCTGAATAGTTCTGATGCACCAATTCAGCCCAGTGTGATCATGCCGAGCCTTAGGATTGTTCAACAAGCGTCTTGGGTTCCTGTATATGTTCCATACAAAAACAGTGACAAGGGGGTGGGTGGGTGCCTAAATAAATAACAGTGACATAATTGTTGAACGTTCCCCTTCAGGAGGCGATTAATATTGTAGAGTCATTGTATTATATGAATTGGGCCCAGGGTACATTTGTGCATCTTGAAGATCAAATAATGTACCATACTGTCTCAACCGCAATTGTAAATGGGCTATAAAGACCATTGTAGTGGGTATACATCACAACCTACCTCGGGTGATTGGGTTTTGTACCTACAGCAGCTACTACTGTTTTCAAGAAATAGAAGCACTCTACTGTAAAACCCTTACCGCAGGCTGACAGTGTAGGTGATTAGAAAGTCACCAGCACGTTTGGAGAAAAAGGATGTTTATAATGTCTCAATTGCTGTAAGCATCCATTCAACAAGAGATAATCTAACATAAAGATATAAACGTAAGACATAAAAGCCGGATAGAGGCGGATACTAATAGGATACAGGGCTGAAGATGTTTAGAGCTTTCAAGGAGAATCTCAAAACACATCTCAATATTAAAGCTCTGCACTGCAGTTGGACAACTCGAACCTTTATGCGTCCCCCGGCTACAGTATAAATAAAGAATTTTGAATTGAATTGAATTGAATTAGGGTAGAAACGTATACGAAGATTGAAACAGGGAGACCAACACAACACACATGCATTTAAATATAAACCCATATACAACGCAAAATGGCAATTAATCTTAACTTTGTGGTAAATGTCTTCATTCCATGACTGGCTTCTTGATATTCCTTTGCTAGGAGAGTAAAGGAGTTGAATAAAGGCGTGGGAGAGTTTGAGTTGGGTATACACAGGGCGTCTATTGATAACACATTTATATGTCATATCTATTTAATTGCTGCTAGTAACTTATATTGCCCTCCCCCGTTCTACTTTCTTAAATTCACTTATTTCCACCCATGTCTATCTTGAGGTTATAAAGATGGCATAAGACATATGTCTTCTAAAGATGGATGGATGGATGTGCCACAAGTGAGTAACTATAGCCATCATTCCTGAAGAGCACAGCATTGATGAGTGAGCAAGATGCACATAAATGCTACACTGATGCCCCTGGGTTTACTGCATAAATAAATGCAAATTGAAAAATGGACATGTACCACTACACTATGCATTACTCAAAGTTTCCAGGAGGGAATCCACAAGAAAAAAAAAGACATGGTCACTTTCAGTTTATATTACTTTCAGTCATACCCCTAATTCTTTCTAGTCCAATAGATTGAAACAAGCATGTTCACGATTATAAATGGTTTAAAGCCTATCCTATAAATTCATCATACACGTACTTCTTTTCTCATTCCTGATACAAAACAGCTGCTCTGATACCAAAAACGATTTCAGACTTTGGGTATACAACCGATTTCTCTTTAGTCATATTGTAGCGTTGGAGTTGAACTGAATACAAACAACTGTACACACTAAGCTCCTGGTAAACTCTGATTTTATTTTCTTCATTCCAGACATATACATGTTCATTGCTTGTCCTCCTACTGTCCATCCATGCTTACTAGGCTTCCCATTGGTTCTTCCTTCCCTTAGCTCCCCCCCTTTCATATAGGCATGCACCCGCACTCCCTCCCACCTGTTACATGTTCAATATCCCCATGCTGGATGTCACGCACCCATGCTGATATTTGACTAAGGTATAATTCATTACACCTTACAATATCATTGATGGTAGCATTTGTGTAATGCATTTCATTCTAGTCCTTCTCCTGGTAGAATCATTATTGTAAACCAGGTAAATTGTAAAGGTTGAATAGCAAATTATACACATTTTGACCAACGGACACCATTCAATCGACTCATTCGCCCTGCAATTATACATTGTAGTCACACTTTCTAATTGCTGACAGATGGGCGCTAGTCAGTCAAGAAATTGTCTGCGTACGGGTATCTAGCCACAGCAATGCCCAAATCACAAAGTTGTCACTTTTGGGTCCTCCTTTAATTTTTTGTCCCTATGTCGGTCCACAAAATTCAAATAAAAAATGCACGCAAAACAATATTTTGTGAATATCAAATCAGCAGAAAATGCAAAGTGGACACTTCATAGGCTTGAAAAAAGGGCCCAAACGGAAGTTACCATCCCACCTGGCTGTTTGTACTACCCTATCACCTCCAAAGCCATTTTTACCTCTCACAGATAAGACTATTATCTATGCGCCTTCTTTTCTCTCCTGCTCTTATCCTATTCTCTTCACCCCCTCTCTAAGGGCCCTGACCACCCATCACGCATGCCTCCACGAGACTGTGATTGATAGGGAACATGGTGGCCATTTTTAGTTCTTACTATTTTTGTTATAGAGAGCAGACTTTGACAAGAGACAGCTGTGGAGGAAAGATCCTGAGTGGTGCATAGATTGAGAGAAGATGGAGGAGTTGGAGAGGTGCCTTCACTTCCAAAAATTCTGCAAATTCCAATTTTTGTGAGAGTGGCACTGATTTAATTTACATGTAATGGTTGTGAGCAGGCTGTCTCATTGCACAGTGCCTGTGTTAATGTGTTACAATCTTCTATATATCATACATGATAAATTAGATATGATATGAGGTCCACTCAGAGTGTTGCAATCAGTTTGCGAACCAAGATTTGGGAGAGGTCCCACCTCTGAGTCTCCCTTTTAGCACACATCAAATTTAGAACTGCAGTGATTTTGCGTTTTCTGTCTGCACTAGATTTGAAAGAACCAAACACCTCTCCGATAGTTTATTGTTTTGTACCAAATTAAACCATGTTTTGTAATGCAATTTGACATTGAGTCAACCTTTCTATTAGGCTTCATCAACAGGAAACTATTTACTTTATATACTTGCTATAAGTAGACATCTTCGCTTTCTGCCTTCAGGGAAGATCTCCTCCTCAATAAGAAAACAACCATAGAACTTAAGCTTGACACCAAGCGAACTCACTCTTAAGAAATAAGATTCCAAACTGCGTGATATCCAGCCATTCATTTGTGTCCCCGAGGCATCTTCACGACAAGGACAATTTCAACAGCCTGTGGCCAAACTGTTTATGCACTAATTCCCCCTGTGGCACCTAATTGGTAAAAGTGCAAGTTCCTACACAAAGAGCACACTCACTCCTTTCACAAATTTGCAATTGAGGTGTATTATATAGCAGCAACAGATTTTTATTCCCTGTAGTGAGAAAAGGCAGTGGTTAGAGGGGACACTAGCCCATCAATGTAATGTAGGTTCCATTTCAGGCTGCCAGCTATAATGTAGCAAATAATCAGCCCCGATGAATTGCCTTTGTGAGACCTGGAAAGGGAGTGTGGAGTGGAGGTCTCTCTGAACGCCTCTTCAATTACGTCTTTGGTGTAGAGGTTAAAGGACTTAGAGAATGTGGCAGGTTTCTTGTAGTTAGAAAGTCAAAGAATGTGTTTGTGTCTTGGGGTCTGAACACAGAGTAAACCATTATATGGCTTTTCCTGGAGAAGGATATTTCTGTGCGATGTTTTGTGTCATTACCATATATGTTCCTACTTTATTCCAAAGACAAAAGAAAACAGAATGGCAAAAAACGAGTGCGATTCTGGTAGCAAATAGAAAGCAATTGTTTTCATCAAAATGATAAAGACGGACACCCATATTATCTTCATTCTTTCCACTTTATAATTGTTGCTCCATTGCAACCTGCATTCATCATTAAAATATCCTACATGGCCTGCTGCGCTGATCGATAATACTGGCACCGATAGACAATGTCCAAAGTCAGGACCATGGAAGTTCTTAAGCCCACCTTTGCCCACTTAAAGCTAATCGTTTGCCCTAGACCAAAGTCACCAATTGGGGAGGAAACCACTCTGTGAGGGCCGTGACCGATGACCGATTGGTTGGGCATTGTGTGGGGCATGGCGTACAAAAGGAAGGTCATTAAGGACGGACGCTGCCTGTCGTCTGTCTTTTGCAAGCCGGTAATTCGCGCCATCTTGAGGCCGGACGCTGGGGCAGACGACTTTTCACGAGCACACTAATGATTAGAGGCTTTGTGGTTGTCTGCCAGCTTTATCCAGAGAGGGATGAGCGTTGTTCAGCCTTTTAAGACGCCATAATCTTTTAGGGTGTCCGGCACGTTTTTACAACTTAAAAGTCGTTGTGTATCAAGACAGGTCCCTCGATATATTAGATACCTCGTTATGACAGTTTGGTGATGCATAAATGGAGAATGCATATTATGTTTCATTCATGCATTATGACAATATGAGATTTGTTCTAGTATAACAATGTGAGGCCTACAATGGGTTAAGACCTACTGAGGGTGTCCATAGAATTCAGGTAAAGACCCTGAACCACCAATTAATAACACAATTCTCCCATTAATTCTACACATCCATACATGTGGCGCATTGCCAATGCAGACGCTGCAAAAGCCACACAATATACATATCACCTAAATATGCCATTTTCTTTCCAAACATCACTTCTATAATTAGAGTACCTTTACCCAACAGAAATGGGTGTAATTCAAGGTCATCATGTGTATCAGGTTTTGAAATAATCGATTAGTATAACATTTAAGAGTAGTGGAAGTTTGGGGGCCAATTTTAAGTACCTAGTAGGTATAGCAACATCATGAATACCCCTTTGATAAAGATAGGAAATCTCAATTTTTAATTCCTAAGGGTCACGGAAGGGTATACAATGATTTCTGAATTTTAGCCAAACTGATGGGAATTGACCATACATTAGAAACACATTAACATGTAGAGTATTAAAGAGTTGAACTGACCCTGCCTTCTCCCTTAAGGTACCCTGGAGCCCGGTACCTGGAGTCCATTACAACCCTTTTCTTCTATCACCCACCTCACTAAACCCTGTACTATTGGAGGGTATTTAGCTATAATGGCTGATGTCTTGATTTCTGGAGACTGGGGTCTGACTTCTATGTCTGGTATGTGTATGAGGGTTGGCAGTTAGGCTAAGGCTAAAATGTGGGTTTATGTTTCGAGTCCACAGGATCCTACTCAAAAGAAATGATTTTAGAAAATCGTGGATATTGGTATCACCTACAAAGAAGGTTTCTAAAATTTCATACACTTTCCATTTTTATTTAGATTTCAAACTTATCATTTGCACTATATTTCTCCTTTATTTTTACCTTTTTAGTTGTTCTTGAAACAGAACTATCTTGCATGGCCTAACTAAGGGGGCGGGTTGTAAGTGGGGTGAGTGAGGGTCAGGGCAGGGTGAATTAGGTGGGATAAATGGGGCTACCTGCTGAGTACAATAGGTGTCAGTGGCTGTCGCCATACAGGTGAATTATCACCATTTAAAGTCCCATCTTCAGTCTATTTCCTCAGCCTCCCTCCCCTTTGTGTTTTCACAGACTGTTTACATTCTCAAAACCCATATACACAACCTCATCTCTACAGATTCCTCATTCTATAGAGTATAACACTGTGTTTCTGTACAATAGCCAAAGATAGTCTTGAGTATAGGACATATTATACAAGTGTTGTGGTTAAATAGTGTGGTCAAGTAGTTTGGTCATTTTCTAAAGGCCAAAGCCTATCATCTCAGTGGTGATATAGAACCCAGTAGGGTGTTTCTCCATGTGGTCATTTGACACTGTTGTAAAATACCCACCTGAGCTGAGCAGTGCAAGAGACAAAATTCCAATTGCTACTGATTTATGATGATAAACCTTGGCTCTTGAATTCAAAAATGAAAGGTCCATCATTTGAACTGTTCAATGTAAATCTACCCTTGGTTAGGAGAGGACACTGGGTGCATACGAGTGCACAGACAATGCTCTAAATAATAATCAGAAACATGCCGCCATAATAATGATGTGCATGTTTGGGGGGTGAAAAGCAATCAAATCAAAACCTGCTGTGGCCATGGGACAAGGGAACTATGCGTGATGGAAATTCCCACATTCCCATTCATCCTAAACCCTCCCACTCCATACACAACCCCTAAAGGCCTAACCCTTTTGGGACAGCATAGTGCAATAGTACACTAACTATGGGTAGACACTATAACAGGCGGTCAATGCCAGTTGGACTCTTGGCTGCTGGCCCCGGTGGCCCAAGGGGCAATTTTGTAGTGTCTACCGTGCAATGCTGCTGTAAACCTGATTTGGTGATTCATAGCAGGCGGGTAACTTACCAGGGAATCAATCATGCATCATGCTGCCCCTCTTAGGTTGATACATTCTTTAAAGATCCTGATTCATTGAGAGGTAGGCAGAATTAAGTGACTTCAATAATCTATGAGAGGCTGTCCATTGGAAGGTGGCATCATTCATGGTCTACCACTAACCATTGTGGTGTGCTTTAACAAAGTTAAGAATGGACATTGGGGCAAGGTGAATATGGAATATTAATTGGTGGAAGGTCAACTGTTGGATAAATTTGGAAGGATACCCTATAGGAGTGACCTGATTCCGGCAGCAGGGTTTCCAATTCCTTTGCCATATTGATGCACCAAATAGATGCAGTTGGTGCCTACTCAGTTATTAAAGCCTCAATGCAGTGCTTGCAGGATTTGGATTATTTAACTCACCAGCGCTGCATTGGTGCATCATGCTGACATTGCAGCAGTGGATCAACTATATATGGTCCGTGTGATGCATGAATGTAGCAGGAGCAAGTTACTAGCTCTGCATCAATTTTGTGCATCATGTAATCAAAGGGCGTATCAATTCAGATATAGGCTGCACTTGCACTAATTTATTTGACTACATGACTTGTCTAAGTAATATTCTAGTTGACTAGCATAGGCCAGTGAAAGGGCTAGCAGTTGAATCTCATAGACAATTGAGACATGAAGTATATCCCAGACTTTGTAAGAGGACTGCATGGTGTAAAGGTAGGTAGGTGAGAGAGGCATAGAGGAGCTGGTACAGAGGTCATGACCAGACTGTGTTTATGATGAGAACATGCTTCCTGCATTTGTCTGATCAATCCTTGGCATGCAGCCTCCATACAGCATGAATTAACAAGACATGGGTGTCTTCTTATTACCCCAGCCACCCCTACATTCTTCATCTTACAATATAACATTGTCCTATGGTCTCACATACAGGGGAGATGCTGTGGTATTGTTCCTGTGAAGGGCGATAAATCTATCATAATAAGAGACTGTTTATATCACGATGAGAAGTAACTGTGGGGAAGAAAGAGAACATAAGAAACACAGGAGGATATAAAGAACAGACAGCAATCAGAAAGCAGCAATGATAGAAAGAAGAAGATAACTACAGAAAAGAAAGAAAGAGAAAGGAAAAAAGAAAGAAGGAAAGAAAGAAGGAAAGAAAGAAAGAATGAAGGAAAAGATACAAGCAGTGAAAAGAGAGGAGAAATAGCATGTAGGAAAGCAATATATGGGAGGTCCAAATAAATATTCTCTTCATATAAACTGGCATTAAAGGAGATCATCTAAGTTTCAGAGCTAGGTACACCAGTATACATGTAACAGATATGGGGCCAACACCACTTAGCTGTGTGTCAATATTGTCAGGTACAGCAACTTGAAGGCACCAAGAGAGGGGAGGCACTTTTCCCTTGACGATAGGTACCAACGACTAAACTACAGCAAGACGGAAACAACCCTATACAATCTTATCACCATCTCATGGTTTTGTCACTACCGAGCTCAACAGCGAACCCATTCTTAACACGTCCTCCTGTTGAGAATTCCTCTGAAAGCACTTCCATCAGGAGGTCAGCCTCATGAATGAATTATGGGAGTAAAGAACCGCAGCCACTACAACATTTCTAACTGCTCAGATGTATCCACCAGTTGCCCTCTTTGGACTTTTTGTTCTATTAGTGACAGCCACTGTCCCCATCTTCTCCCAATAAATAGTTCATAGCCACACATCTCATAGTTGAGTGCCCCCCCCCCAATGAACGCACACACCTGGGCACCCAGCTCCCCCACTACCCCAATATACTCCCCCCCGTGGTCTCTACCAGTTCCTGCAAACAAGTCCCACACACAAATCCCCTTAATCCCCGCCGTGTACCATCTTCAAACTCTTGCCGCCATTTTGGATTCCGCTCAGTGTGCTCAGATGAACGTCTGTTTGTGGCAGAAAGCCTCACTGGGCGCGCAGATTGTTATGATAATAAAGGTTTGGTTGGACAAACCAGGACCTCGGGGTGTGTCTACCTAGGGCTTGAAAGCTTGAAACGTTTTGCTGAGTTGGGTGAGGTGGGGCTCAACATTCAGTGGAATCAGCCTTCGGCTAATCTTACTAATACTTTTTTGTTCTGTTTTACTTTTCCTGTGGATGTGTCCAAAAAAAAGTATATTGTATCTAGCTTATTTCCCAATTCAGAATGTTGGCATATTGGCATTTTAGCAGTTGTTTAGTTGGCACATTCAAGGGGGTAATGTTTCATACTGATTGGACATCATGATGCATGACTGTGCAGTCATAATGCCACCAAGGTAGTCACCAGCGTTGCATCACGTTTTTTTTCAGCAATGGTGCATCTATGCATTATGTCTAAAGTGACTTGAAGATGTTTAAGCAATACATGTATGTGAACAACCTTAAAGGATTCAAGGTGCCTTACCACACTCGATTCTCACAAGTTTTGACAAAATTCACTCTACCACAATCTTGGATGAGCTAGCGAAAGGAAGTGATGCAAACTTTGTCAAGCGGCTGTGTATGACGTGCATTTCCCTTAACCTAAAGCACTAAGGATGAATTTTCTCATAGACTTCATCATCACTTTTTTGCCAGATTTGTGAGAATAGACCAGATATTGGACCCATGTATGACCTTTGGGTGACTCCTACAACTGTCATTTTATAGCCTTATTCAAGGAGACCCTTGAGGAATGATAAAGGACCGTGAGAGGTATGGAAGTATGTGACAGGCCAGGTAAGGACCATGGAAAGTGTTGACACACAATATTATAAAACCCATAAACGTCGTGCTCAGAGAGGAACAAGACATCCCCGGTAGGAGGGGCCGGGTGTCTAGTTTCTAACATGGAGGATTTAACATGTCCATAGAAACATTAAACCAGCCCTTCCTGTACTATTTAACCCTTATTGGTAAGGGCCGCTAGTACATTTAACACATTAAATGTACCATGATCAACATGATGCATAGATGCATTCATGCATCATGCATGTCCTTGATACACTGCTGAAGGGTTGGTATGATGCCCCAATGCAGTGCTGAAGAGTAGATAGCACTGGAGGGTGTTGCTCCTATAGTAAAAGGAAGAGCTGGCTAAAAATGCCCTCGTTTCCAGTCCTTTCTTTTCATGTAGCTATAACTTGTCCCTTTTGTTGCTCACAAGTGGACATTCAAGTACGGTGCTAAAAAAAGGGGGATTTGAGTAGGTACCTAGTTAGGAGAAGTCAGTCAGTATAATATACTATAGAGTGTGTGACATGAGTAGGTACCTGATAGTGCAGCTCTCTATGTTTTAAACAAGGCAGGTGACTTTTCAGACTAATTTGGTGAGTGCAAGTTGAATGGTGAAGCAGAGCGTGACTTCTTTTGAAAAGAGGGTACCTACTGACAGCTCTTTTTACCATAGGAGCAACACGCTCCTGTACCAGTACATCGATCTCGAATGCTGGCATGATGCATAAATGCAGCACTAGTGATCAGTTGCAGCCCCATACCAACTTAGCGGGATTAATCATCAGCCAATGAAATAATCCCAACAATTCACTTTGGACTTCTCGGGGGGCAGATGGTGCCCATGATAACGGCGCTGGTAACCAACTTCAGCAATGGCCATCCCCATTGGACAATCTACTACCTCGGTATAGGGGCATGCATGCAACCATACAATATTCTATCCCATCTATGTCTTGATTTATATCCTTAGTATCTGGATAGAGTCTATAGTATTAAGCCAGATGACCATTTTGACAATCTTATTTATTTCAGTGATGGAAGGTTTATATATATATAGAAAATGATAAATCATCTTATCTTGACATGTCAATGTATTCTCATACAATGGATTTTGTAAGCTCTGGCCAAAGTGGACTGGCAACTTTTAATAGATGTCCACGTGATTAAAAACTGATGTTAGCCCACATTCCCAATGGCAAATCTTGCATCTAGTTAAGAGATTTTTCACATGGAGTGCTCCCGTCATCTTTAGGTTGTACTCCCTTCTTTTCCCCATCCTGGATCCTCTCCTCCGGATCTACCATCCCTCCAACTCTTAACCAATCCAAACTTTTATTTATTTTCCCTCACCCCTTCTCACCATCCATGTTGCCCTCCCTACCTTAATGCCTGTTTCCTACCACTACATGGGGGGTCGTTGGTGCCCCCAGTGCACTATGTTTAAAAGGCCAACCCTCTGTGCCCTGAACCATTTATGTCATAACTGGTTTGTTTCGCCTCACTGACCTAGGCGCATGCCTGTTACAGGCACCCCTACCCCCAGCAGAGCACCTTACCCCACTTCTCTCCCATATCCTTAGCAGAATCCCAGATGATGGGTATCTTTATATTATCTCTGCATCTCCCTGTTGTTGTTTTTTTTATTTTAAATGACAGTATAGTTGCCATTCCCTGCCCTGCTCTTAGAATCTTATAAACAACCAGCCTTATCTATTCTTATCTGTCTGATTTTGAAATCAAATCCATTCAATAAGTTAATCTCTTTGCCTTAACCAGACTCCTGCTTCTCTTGTTTCTTATCAGACAGTGGTGCAAAGATAGTAAAGGTAGGGGATAGCAAGCATCCTTCATTTATATCTCTGGTGGTGATATCTCCGTCCTAGGTGTCAATGATATCACTTAATGCCTACCTGAGGGTTGTTATAAGTTTTAATGGCAGCTCAGAATTGAGATATCCTACATGGACTTATTTTATTAACTTTCCTTATGTGTATAGGTGACTGAACCCGCCAAAGAACAGACAATGAAAAATGCGTCCATGAGCTACCCAAGAGTGACTAATACAGCTACATTATTTTAGGATCTCCCTCCTTTAGTAAATTGATATGGATTTTAGACCTTGCTGAAATTAAATTACTAAAAGTGTTTAAAAGCCAAACAATAACTGGGACTGAACCTTTCAGTACTGTCTGTGGAAATCACCGAGAACTTCAGTCTTTAATACGATCAGTGTGCAAGGGCTATGATTAGAAGTAAACCATCGCTGATCACATCCCAGATGTTATCCAATATTCTCCAACCTCTGACCACTCTATATTTACTAGAACTGCTATATTTATATTACATACAGTAGATGGAGATGGGTTTTTGGTGTAATACATAAACTTCACGTCTCCTTGTGCAAGACAAGGGATGAGTTGCCACCCTGAGAGGACGATCTCCTAGTTTGTTTTGGTAGTAATTCAGATTTTTGCGAGTTCTTTTCCTTAAGTATTTTTATTTTCAAATGGGAAGAAAAGATCACATCGACATGCAGCTTAATACATGAAGCAACCAGATTAAGCCTTCTATTTGTGGGCATGATATTGACTGAATTTATCACCACTGATCTCAACAATGATAAAAGAGATCTCACAGTGCATTGAGTATGATACCTGCCCTCACACTAAAATCCTGTTTCATACTGCCATACTAGATTCAACTAAGTCAAAGGCCTTACCGCCCTCTCTACACCTCACCCCTGTGAAGCCATATCATGCTTATATGTTTCTGCCAATTTGCCAATGCAGGAAAGTAACTCGCCAGCATTAAATTGGTGGGACATGCCAATACTTCAAGGGATATCGACATGCAAGGAGCATGCATGATGCAAAGATGATGAAAGGCTGGTGAGTTGAGTGCCACGTTTGCATTAACACATTGATACAACACGATGCATTTCTCCACTAGGCAGACCTCAAAGGGTTAAACTATAAATCTCTAAGTAGATCTACCGTATTTGGTATTCAAATAGGGGCATATTTTATGGGCTCACCACTCCTAAAAAAACATTTTGACTTTTGCCTCACCTTGGTAAAACTATTCATGTCCAAGTATTGACTCTGAAAAGAGGACTTGCTTTTGGGTTTGTAAACAGAGCGGCGGCACAGGGGATACATTGGGGTCACTCTGCAGTTCCGCTTTCAAACTCAGAGTAAACAAAACATCACCCGCGGCAAGGGGTCAGTCCTTGGGTTTAAATTATACCCTCTAACTCCCGCCCTTGAATTCTTTACCCTTTAAGGGCCTCATAGGGCTCAAATGGACTATGTTCTTTCTGTTTCAGTGAAGCAGGAATGCAGCCCTGGTAATTGGCTTGACAATGCTGCATTTATGCATCATGTTGTACCTCTAGGTATGATGCACCCCAAATATTCAGCATGATGCATCAAATTACCTGATTCCGATGCAGCCTTACAAGCAATGGATCTGAAGCCTTGAGGCATCATGTTTCCCTTAAAGGGTTGAATTAACCCCCTCCCCTTTAAAGGCAGGCGCAGATCAGGAGTCAGCCAGCGGTCAGGAATTTAAAGGGCATGGAGGAAAAGAAAGAGTTGAATTATGTATCATGAATACCAAATATGGAGAGAATGTTTCATTCTTTCTTTTATTTTGTTTAGAATAGATCTAGATACACCACTATGGATTATCTGTACTGCTCACATTTAAAAAGAAAAACAAAACAAAAAACTAGTGGGATTCAGAATTCTATTTGCATGATTTTGTAATTTGATTGTGAAAAGGCAAAGTGTGGTGAAACTCTAAATCATCCTCAGAAATAACTAGAAAAAAAACATAATGGGGATAAGAACAGTTATCGTTCAATAGCCACGTCAACAGCTGGTCAAGTTAACAAATAAAGCCTCTCTGTCTGTCTACAAATGGGAAATCTATTACTGCATTAGGTTCATCTGTGTTGTTGATGACAGTTCTGTAAGATGTTCTGAAAATTTTATGTATAAAAAGGAGCTGATAGCGTTATATTTCTTGACAGGGGGAGCGAGTGATGGCATTAGCCTTTAAAGACTGTATGATTCATCTAATTTGTGTACCATGCATGGTCTTAATGATGTACCAATCCCGTAATGCATTGGGACATTAAAGTGATTGGTATATTGGTAATGGCGATTCTCTTCAACAGGACTGCATTAGTACATCATGTTGACAAATCGGGATGTATCAAAGCAATAGGGACAGAATGATTCACAACTGCAGCTCGGCAAGGCTGCATTTAAAAATCTTGATGGCCAATGAACACTAAATAATGCAATCTGCTATCATAAAGCCAACATTTCACGGTATAGTAAAATGACAGTATAGAGAACTGTCACCAGTGATCTGTAATTTTTTGCCCCCCCCCCCTCTACATCAATGCAGCCTCATTGAGAAAGTGTCACTACAATCAATTATCCTGCCCGCACACTGAACTCCAGAGGATCGGCATGATGCATATGAATGCAGCATGTAGCGAGTTACTCGCCAGTGCTGCATTCAGAGAAGCCATGGTTAAATGGAGCGTGAATTATCACTGTATTCCAAACTTGATGCAACCGTCGGATCACTGCATGCCCATATTCAAATATGGACCTTCTCTTGTAAGTAGTAGAAGTACAACTGTGTGCTGGGCGTGTAGAATTATAGAATATATCCTAAACAGATGTCTACTATGTTATGATTTTGTATCTCTCTTTCCGTTTTTCTCCTCAATGTTTGCTACTGAAAACATAATTAAAGTCACCTGGTGTTCACCCCACCTGCTGTTGGCACAGAGTCTCTAGGGCCGTAAACACTGTGTTTTTTTAAAACCTTTATACTTGTCATGATTTGCCTCATTTTCGGGAATGCCGTATATACTATAAAATTCATAGTGTTTTTTACAATGTTTGCCATATCGATGGAAAGGCATGGGTTTAATTTTCATCAAACATGAGGTGCCTGAAGATCACAATATACATTACCGTAATCTCTCGCGTATAAGGCGCGTCTTATACGTGAGGTTTTAGTTTTCCCCATATCCGCAAGGGGGACACTGAGACTTTTCTTTTGATATGTTACACTCCCCCTAAATCATAATAGAACATTGGGGTGTTCAGGGGGGTCTGCTGGGCCCCATCTACACATAGCTTTTTGAATTTTTAAAATCCATTCAGTAGAACAAAAGATATGAATTTTTATTTTTCTGACAATATTCTTGAACTCTAGGTGCGTCTTATACGCGAGATGCGCCTTATACGCGGGAGATTACGGTAATTAAAACTTAAGAAGCCATACCTATATTGAGACATATGTGAGGGCTATAAAAATGAGAATTCATTCTGCTTACCTATTTCACCATTGATGTATCTCGCAGTGTTGCCCGTTTGACGTCCGTGGGCGATGGCCCTGAACTTATACTTGTCGTACAGATCCAGCATATACTGCGGTGGTGCCTTCAGGCTATTCGACTTCCGGCCAAGATGGCTGCCACCACCAAGATGGCCGCCAGTGCCCTCCTCCATCTTTTTGGGAGAGTCTTTGAAGCCAAGCAGCGTTTTGACGGCATGGTGCAAGGCAACGGCCTGCTTCCGGTTGAGTTGCGTCACGTCATCGGCTGCGCGCGCATGTCGGGAGTCTTTACCGGAAGTCAGCGTGAGGAAGAGGAGGAGAGAAAAAACGCCGCCAGAAAGTTTGGCGCGCTTTGTTGAATTGTGTGTAAATGTCGTCTGCCCCATGCTGTATAGCTTTGTACAAACCATATTACAGGTATTCAGACGACTGATATTAAATATATATTCCTTTCTTGGTGAATAGCCGAAAAGCAGATTGGTTTGAAAAAAAAACACAAACCCTTAAGTCTCCAGCAGTCAAACTTCAACCATAGACATTTACCTTTTTCTAAAACAACCCAAGGACTTCTGACAATGGGATTGTGCAGAATATCACTCAGTATCTTTTATATAAGAGTAGTTTTATCAGTACATTCCCCGAGGTATCTTCCGCTGATGTACAGTCAATCCTTTAAGCCTTAAATAAGACACCCTCGTGCCTCTATTCAGACCTAGTTCACCTGCATGCAATCACGAGTCCTCTATAAGTAAACCAGAGTAGAGCACAATGCGCCAACGCTAGCACCAGAGATGGCCATCCAAGATAACTCTCTCCTTCTCCCTTGTTAAAATCTCTAAAACCTGCTGCTTGCTTGGGTAGAGGCACAATTATGAAATTATCCTGATGTTAAGGGCGCCAGGCAGGCAGTTTCCCTGTCCCCGCCAATGGTCACGCACCTTAACGGGCCGCAGGGTAGGGGAGTCCGGTGGATGGATGGTTTGGTGCACAGTGGTAAAAGGTATACTACAAGTTAAATCAGTATTCAGCTTAACTTTACTCAGGTGGCGTCTGCCTTGCGTCCCTGTCTCCTATGCCGCCCGGTAGCCTCCCGCCACGGCCGCGGCTACCACTTCTACGCCTGCCACTACCTCCTCCACTTGGTCCAACATCCTTATGATTCTCCTGCTTTTTCTTCTCCAATTGCTTCTCCTCTAATAAAATATTATGTATCCTTTAAGTCACCTTCTATATTCCCTGGAGGTTTCTATAGATGTGTTGTGGTAGGATAGAATATAGAAAGTGGCAGCAGTGATGGACACACTATGATCTCTTGTATGGTCCTGGAGGAGTGGCGATGCGTGGGTGTGGTGGTGGAGGTGAGTGTATGTCACTCCACACTGCACCTTCTGGAGGAGTGATATCTACCTGTGTCTGTAGCAGTGAGAGGGTTTAGGGGTACTGGAGGATGCACCACCTCACCTGCCGCCCTGGAGGAACGATGGTGGAGACTTAATACAAAGTGGGTTTCTCCAGCAGCTCCAGTCACAAGTGGCACTCCAGGTGTTGTGGTCCTGAACCCTTAACCTCCTCCCAACCTCTCCAGTACCTCAGGTGTGCACTTCTACAACAGGTAAACCACACTCTGCCAGGTGAGAACCAGGTGATAATACCCCTCCTCCTGGGTCCTAGGAGAAGGCCCTCTGGAGGGGCAGGAATTGCGTCGCACAATCAGTGATAAGGATGCCAAGTGCACCCGATGACCCCTGACAGGGATCCAAACTAAAGATCCAAACTCCAGGTGAGATCCTCCCGGTATGGCCCACGGGTTTGGGCTGGAGGGCTAGGTATAATATATAGGTCCCAAAGCAGTGTAGGCAGCTCTCTTTTTGTTGGGTTTATTTATATTGACTTTGGTTGTTATCCTTTTTCCACCTAGGTGGATCCTTTCCTGATGCTTGCCCCCACTCGATCCTTCTCCGATTCAGACCTGGCGTTATCTGCAAAACGTGTCAAAGTGGTAGGATTAGCGAGGCTTAATGGTATAAGGGAGGCACTCAGACCTGGAGGTCGGAGTGACTGATAACAGGGGTCAGCCTCACGTAATGCCATCAGCAGGAATTGGCCGATGATAACCCCACCATTATACATAGGATAATGATAAGGCAGATTGGGAGACGAGAAGCTTATTATAACCAGGTATAATGCTAATACTTTCTCTCCAAATACCTCTTTGTACACTTCCCTATTGTGATTTTCTGCACTTAGGCAGTCTTAAGTGCTCGTCCCTAACCCATTAGCTATATATCTCCCAAGCCTTCTGCGTCAGCCTTGTTTATTCTAGATTTGCCGTCTATATGTCTTTTTGCTGTGTTGTAGACCTTTTCTTGCAGTACAGGAAGTGATTTCTCAATAACTTTAATTAAGATATTTGTGAAACAGTTCCTAGGGCAGTAATGCATCTACCTTTGCTCCATTTGTATACCTGTAAGACTTAATTTAAGATTTCTGTATTTTCCCAAAGTAACCCATTACTCTTCTTACATCCCCCTAACTCATACCCCTTTAAGTAGTTGCACACACCCGAGAGTATGGTGATTTCATTCAGTGCTTCCTCTGTCTAATTGTCCCACCCTAAAGATTACTTTGGTATGCTATGATCTAATCAGTGTTTGTGAAAGCTCTGTGTAAGACAGATTTCCCTATTCAAAAATGAAAAACAAAGACAAAATGTTTACCTGACAGAGCGAGACTCTCTTTTATCACTGTTTATCTACTTTACCACGAAATTGTCAATCCTTAATGTCATCAATAAAATAACTCGAGGAAAACTCACCTTCAGAGATCAGTAATGGATTTTCCAGGCAAATTTCCATACATTGAGTTTTCTATGTTGACAATCCTGTAGTGAATCAGTAAATATCCATAGATGTGAGCAGCCGTGGTGTGTACGCCACCAGACCCTGGTGCCTTCTAACTGCGGCCCGCACCGCGTCTACGACCCAGCGTGCATTACCGACCGCCTCACTCACTCATCCAAAAACATCCTCCGCGCTAAGAACGTAGTCCCCATTGGTCTCTACCAATCAGAGCGCAGCTTAGGTTAGATGCGCTCTAGAGAAGCAGAGGGTACAACGGTAGCGGTATTTGACGGATATGTATACACTATTCAGTGAAGAGCTACACACGGTGCTTTAGTCTTTACCTGTTGTTTCACTGTATATGCTAAGATATAGGACAATGTGAATGTTAAACTATTCACTAGACGTCACTGATTTTTTTAGCCAGAATCCTTCAAACATCCTAAGCCACATAGAAAGATCCACGTCACCCTAACCGATCCACGTCACCCTAACCGACCGTCGCCACCACTTAAGTTCGTCTTATGGATATTGATGAAGACTTTTCCAAAAGGGTCTCTTGAATGAATGAAGATGTCATTTGCCTTAGACAATAGTTAATGAGTATTAGATATAGGCCTTGGAATCTGCCAACAAATTCAGAGAGGTATAGGATGAGGCAAAGATTGTCAATTGGAGTGGCTTCCAGCGGTGGCTTCCCAGAGTGCCTTCACCCCTTCTTGTCAGCACATGCTCATCAGGGCCAGCAGTTGGCCCAATTTCTTTTAAATAGAATTATCATGGGCACATTATACTGTGTACCAGGCTCTTTATTGACTTATAGTTTCTGAGGCAGGTGCTGCCATTCAGACGAAATGCGGTCGTAATCTTAGAAGAAAACGTGTATGCCTCTCCTCACAGCAACAAGGAGAAAAGTCTTTAAGTATCCTAAGTTAACAATATGGCTTATGGCAGAATGAGACAATATAGATTGTGCAGGAGGGACAAATGTCAAGAGGAAATGAGTGAGGGGGGCAGACAGGGAAGAGTCAAGGGGCGTTGAGAAACGAGAGAGATGGGTGGGGGAGCCGCGGGTTTAAGCAAACTGTGTCCATCGAAGACAACACATTTATAAGTAAGAGCATACGATGTATGACGTGGTTGATAGGATAGGATCTAACCCAGGCCTAGGTCAGTCGTATCTGAAAGCTCCCCAGCCGGGAGGGTGATGTGGGCAGAGGCAGTGGGGCTCTAAACCTCTGAGGAAATTCTCTCCCATTTTCTATTACCCAAAGTCACAAAATAATTGATAAGTTATAAGAAAAATTTACAGAAAATCTAAAACAAATCAGGAAATGACTTGATGAAATTTAGAAAAAAAAATCAGCCTATTTAGTAATAGAAATTACCTCTTTAAGAAAAACAGAGAGATTTGTAAACCAGGGGACAGGAGTAGAAGGACTCAATTGGACCCTTCTCTTATCTCTGATCTTCTCAAAACTACTCCCGACTGACCACCAACTGTAACCCTTAAATGTCCCATTGTGCATTGATGCATCATGCTAATTGACATTATGATACTTCGATGCGGTAGCCTAATATATGACTTGTAAGCAACTTCTTGTCCCCATGCCCAACCTCCATTGTTGATTTATAACTCCCAAAGCATTAATATGAATGGTGTGCAGAAACAGCTCTGAGAGAATCACTCACAATGCAACACTTGTAATGGCAAAGGGAAATAGACATCATGCAGTCATTGAGGGACTAAATTAAGAGCTTGATGTTAAATACAGAGCAGTGTAAACACCCGGGAAATATAACCATTCATTAGTGTGTACTTATACTCCAATAATGCACCAATTAGACACCCTTTTACCACAAATACACTTCCCCATATATACACAATATCCATACACAATTCAACCAGACGGCCTTTTATATACCAAAGTAAATACAGATGCACACCTGTGTATGGTCTATAAGATTGCGAGGGAAAAAAAAGAATGTTTGAGGATAGTCCCAACGCCTGAAATGCCCTTTCGAAGGGTAAGGGGTGTTACTCAAGTATAGGAAAATGGTACTGGCTGTCGAAGAAGATGTGAGGAATAAAATTGTACTGGTATCTGATAAGAGGGCTAACATTATTTTTCATGTCTGTCTCGGTTCTTGCATGCTCCAGAGAAGTAATGATTTTTAAAAAATGGGAGGGGGTGTAGTGGTTTCAAATCTCTGGAATGCCTGGTGGTAAGGTCATGCTGACACTTCAGGACTGTACGAGTCAGGACTAAACAAGTCTTAAGGTGTTAGCATCATCATACAGCATTGGTAAATCCCTGGCCATGCAGGCAGTGCTGAATTGGTGCAAGTTGGTGACAAATGGCCGTTAGGTCTTGTCTTTTGAGCCATAGTAAGGCCCTTAAAGGGTCAAGGACCCTAGAGGTAGGTTGTTGGTGTCACTAGGGTTACCTGGATGGTGCCCTTATCCACTGTTATCTACAGGTGGGTGTGAGACTGACATGGTTCAAGTATTTAGCCCCACATAGATACAACACCTTCCGCAGGAAATTTACTTAGTGATAGGTGACAATTCACAGATAGCAACCCCCTTAAGGACCCTGGAGTCTGACATTGACAATCTCATATCGCACTGGTCATAATACGTTGTGGAACATTGAAAATTGAATCTCATTGTATAATATTTGGATTACGTGGATTAATTATTATTGTGATGGAAGAGAGACCAAGATAGTGCCAGATATCCCTGTGACCACTGTTGTTTCTTTGTGCGTTAAAATCCAGCAGGAGGGGCAGAGAGAGAGAGAGAGAGAGAGAGAGAGAGAGAGAGAGAGAGAGAGAGAGAGAGCAAAAGAGAGACAGACAGACAGCGAGGGAGAGACAGACATGTAGACAGACACAGATACAAGGACAGAGGCAGAGAAGGCCAGAGACAGACAGACGGTCAGGCTAGCCAAGTACACTATATCTCGCAGTAACAGCCTACCTTAGTCCCAGTAATGGTGACGGTAGTTACCTTTTTAACGCTGCTCGTCCACAATGGTCAACCATAAAGAAGACCGGAAGTGATCACCCCCGCTAGAGGACGCTGTGGTGTCTACTTCCGGTTGCAGAAGGCGTCGATCGTAAAGACTGTTGCTAACAGGGGGCGGCAGCAGTCTTCCTGTCTCCACTCTTCATTATTCACACTAACGATGTAATTATTTTTGTACCCTCAGTAGGAAACATAGTTACTTCCTGTTTTCATAGAAAACACCAACACAATTTATTTAGAGAAAGATCGCATTATCGTCGATGGGTTAAATTATTCAGGTTTGAGAGAAAAGTGGAGGCTATCATAATTATAGGTATGAGGGGTTGACAAAGACACCACACCCGAAGGATCACGTCAGTCTTGCTATTAATTACACTGTAAAAATAACCTTTGAATTTACCAGGGATTCTGAACAACTGATCAGTGAAGTCTGAACCACCGTAGTTGTAAAGCATTGAACCAGTGTGGTTTTTACAAGAAGCCCCAGATGGCAGTACGGTGGTACACAAATGTTCAAGGATTCGCTGGGAAAATAAAGACGGATCTCTGGAAACTTTGGGATAAGGTTCCGCTGTAATTTCAACAACTTTTTTTCTTTACAGTGCATGTATGATGTTCAAAGGATGGTTGGTCCTCAAATATTATCTTTGAGCAGTAAGGGCTTAGATGGGTGGTGCTAATGGTACCTAGCTATAGATGCCTGTTTCATTGTATTTCTATTGGGTACAACTTAATGTATGCCCTCCAGATGGAAGGCTCAGGCTAATATTTGACATTCACATACCACCAAAAAGGTATGTAAATAGGAAGGGTCTTTATGGACATCCCAACACATTCACATAGTATACAAGAGGATTGGACATTGAACCCCACCTTAGGCTTATCAATTTGTACTGAATAAGTGATTCACTTTTGTATTGGTGATTAATCTATATACATTACACGTACAAGTGCATCATGAATGGATGAATTTACCTATATTTAGGCCTCCTGTGAATACCTGCAAGCCTCAGAATTACCTGAAGTTTGCTTTACCGAACTCCCCAGATATGTAGGTCACAACATATTGGTCACAACTGGCACCAGCACCTGTTGAGCTGCAAAATTGACTTAAAATCAACCCAAATCGCATATTTACATGTGATATACTCTTTTTTTCAAAAATGTAGATCGAAATCATTCTCTAGGGTACTCCTATTCTTTTTCCTCTAGTACGGCCAGGTAATGTAAAATAATGATTTCTTTTGCCCTTTTCGTCCATATATGTATAGGGATGTAGTGACGACTACATCGTGTTACAACTTACAAAGAACGTGTCTGGCTAATCTGAGTCTAAATCACTCACTCACCGGTTGATTTACAACAATGAAGTTAGATCAAGATATCTCTAACCTACCTCAGTGTGTAAAATAATTAATTGTCGAACAGATAAAGAAAACCTGATACTACATAAAACTTTCACCACCAGGTGTAGCAGCCCAGCTCGAGTACTTTAACCATTGAAGTGCCACATGGAAAATACATGATGCATTCATGCATCATGCCAATATGTGGTCATGATGCATGAATGCAATCCTTTTTTCGATCTATTCCACAGGGCTATATTTTACATCCCTAAGGTGAGTCATGATGCATGAATGCAGCCTTGGTGAGTAGACTCGCTAGGGCTACATCAATGCATCCATATGACCAAAGAGAAGTGTGTCTGAATCAATTCCATGATGCACTAACACCTCAAAGCAGCAGCAGCGAGTAACTCGCCAGCACCACATGCTAATGCATCATGTTCCATCTGAATTACCTCAATCCTGTAGGGTTGGTATGATACATGTGTGCATGCCTGCAAGAGTTCATGTGATTATGGGTAAAGAGAATTCAAACTCAAATCTACTCACCAGCAATGCCATCCATGCATTTTAATAGGCCTAGCAAGTGATCAAATGGTGTATTAAAAGAGTCCGTGTTCCATAAAGAGTTAAAAAGACTTGATTCATCAGTTTGAGTCTTGCTGCAGCTTGCTGTCAGTGTGAGGTCACTGCTAGAGGTGGTGATATGGTTGTATTGTATTTCAGTAAGTGATTCACCTGCAGATAAGTCAGACTTCCGCTCCCATTACTTGCTGTATATATAGTTAACTATCGTGTTCAGCAAGGGCTGTATTTCTTTGTGAAAGAACAAGAAAGCTACAACAGCAGATGTACTTAATTCAATGTGTGAACACCATTTTAAAATCCATCCATCCGTCTTGGTTACAACAGATATTTAACCCTTTAATGGCAGTGTAAAGTTTTACTGGTCTTTTGCTATGAGGCATAGACCTAAATGCAAGACTTTGTGAGCAACTCGCCACTGCCGCATTTATGCATTACGACTCCACTAAAGGTACATTCCCGAGTTGGATGTTGTATTTCAGTTTGAAAAAAAGTATCAGAAGTTATATCATTTATTCCATTTTGTGTCATAAAAAAATGAATAAAAAGTAAAAAAAGAAAAAAGGAGAACGAAAACAGAAAATGCCTCCCTTACACAAGAGGTCAGTGAATGTGGGACGTATTTTACATGGTTTACATGACCTCCTAGTCGTGACGTCACCAGAGACATGCGCTGTCATACATAATCCTACTTCCGGTTATCTGAGCATGCGCAGATCCAGTGCAGGAAGCATCTTCTCTGGTGTATGGTGAAACTTAATCCACACTCACAAGACGCGAGTTTTGCGTGCTGATACCTTATTCTGTGCACATGCGCACTGCAGTTTTATAGTGGACACCAAGGTCACGGATACACCATAAAAGGTTGAGAAGGCAAAAGGAAGCTGCAAGTCAAAAGGCATTGTGGGACACCTGAGATGGGTGTATATGCTATGTATGAAAATAAATGGTGGGTAGAACAGGTAGGAACGCTGAGATGTGGGTATTGAAGAAGCATAATGGTAAGCTCTTAAGAGGAAAAAACAAGCATCTCCTTCATGTTCTGTGTAGGCGGCGTTGTCTTGTAGGCCTATTGTGTGAAAAGCTGCCAGTTCCAGACATGAAAACAAGGCAACAGCTTGAATGATTGTGTACCTGGCTTGATATCATTCTTAATCTCATGGTGCAAAGACATTCATGAACTGAAAAAAGGGGATTTGAATTAAGGATTAATTCGATATGAACCAACACCTATCAACATTAACTTATTACAATACACACAAAGTAAAAAATTAAACCTATAAAGACAGTTCATACCCACATCCTTAAAGTTAAAGCCCCAAAGGGGATAGTGCACGGTTTCTAAGTGGTGGTGTGTTAGCCTTCTCCAGTAGATTCAGATCCCAGGTACATTACCCTTTCATGTGGGAGATAGTATCAGTGCAGGCTTTTAACATGGCTTACCTGACGGTCGTGCTCCTGTAGACCTAGTAAAAACACACCTGACTTAACTCCGGTAACCCATTAGGGACAGCATATGGTGCTTAAATGCGTCATGTCTGTTTGTTGTATCAATGCAGCATTGATTTCCAGCGCTGTATTTATGTATGCTGCCGTATGTTGTTATCTCTTAAGGATTCTGCTTTAGACGTCATTGGGTTTTAAAAACTTAATATGGAACCAATACAGATGTATGTAATTTTTCTTTGGGGATTGTGTGTTGACTCCGGGTAGGGACATCGTGTATTGCTTTTCCAGTATAGATGACGCCTATAATTAGATTACTTTCTGCAATTGTTGTAAAACTGGAAGATCGATTATGTGATCAAAATAGTATGTATACAGGGGACAACGTCATCAATTTTCTTGGCTGAGTATAAACTTTGTCAAATTGCGCTGGAAGATATGGATAATTTTGTGTTTACTTGGTTTATCATTCTAGTTGTATCGTTAAAAAAACACCTCAGATATACAAATATAAACTCTGTCCGGCCAGAGTCTGTCACGTCTAATTAGATTCAATTGAGTTATTGAGACTGGAAGCCCAGCGCTTGTACTAGTGTATAATAAGTAAATTCCCAAATTCTTGCCCGAAAAATATTATACCCCACAAGAAAATAGAGTCCTGGAAAGGTCTTGAATAAGAGACTCCACGTGGAGACTCACAGCAGTCCATAAGTGCTGCTTGTACAATGTAGTAAAGGCCTGGACTGCTTGTAGTAAAGCCTAATCAGGTCTTAGCAGCTTCTCTGATTTTAGATAACACAGTTCTGTAATTCCACTTACTTCCATTGTCCTTACAATTGTTCACGATAAGTTTTAGAGATTTTCACCTGAGAGGATTTCCAGATAGTGATCATAGCCAAAGAGGATATAGTCCAGGGAGGCCACATACAAACATTCGTAAGACCTGCTATGGCAAGTATGAGACACCACCTCAGTCACATGAATATCATACGATATATTCCCAATAGTAAACCATAACCATACACATGTAATGTAAACTGCAAAATAAATATTATGTATAATTCCATGATATTTAGAGTTCAAAGTGCCGACATAAGCATCATTTGAGTATGATTAATATTCTCTTCTTTTTTTTGTTGTTCCAATGTAGATTTGGGTAGGGATTTGGGAAATCAAGCAAAGGTTGAGGAACATTTAATTAAGAAGGATACATTTCTGAGTTAACCCCCCTTTCCTGACTCTCCCTGTACATCTGCTTTGCCCCGTATGCTGCCTGTAGATGTCCCTATATATGTGTATATGTACAGCACATACGGCTGGTTACACCTAGTATTGGCTGTGTCCTTGATGACAGTGGTTGATAACATTGTGGACGCTGTATACACTTCTACTTAGTTTATACTCAGCCAATGTTTCTACTGCTGGCCTGGTGCACAACCTTCATACCCCCCCCCCCACCCAGCCACCATCACCAAAATAAGGCACCGCAGAAATATATATAGCTCTTCAAGGATAGCACAACCTCATAACCCTTTGACTGCCGGCATTGATGCAATTTTGAATGGAGTGCTTGCAAGTCTGCTTGTCAGTGCTTCATTTGTGTGTCATGCCGACCCTCGTCAGTAGGTTCGGCATGACGCATCAATAAGCGGTCCTAAAACGATTGATGTATTCTATTATGCATGAACACAAAGGATGTCATTTTATTTGATGAAATAACTTTAAAGAATCCAAGTTCATGTTCCTTTATTATGATAATGTAATGTAATATATATATATATATATATATATATATATATATATATATATATATATATATATATTAACTAAGTAATGTATGGGCTAACAGGCACCGAATGGCATGTATCGTAGGATATCGAACGAGTGGCCGCAGGCCACGAGTTTGATATCCTACGATACATGCCATGAGGTGCCTGTTAGCCCATACCTTACTAAGTTTATTACACGATTAATCAATAAAAAATCAATAAATAATCAATAAAATATCAATAAAAACAAGTTGAAAACAAAAATCCTTCCCCGGGACGCGAAGCCAGCCACCATAGTGTACATACACCTCCTAGCCCGGCAGCGGACAGCGACAGCGCACACGGCGAAAAAAGATGCACCCAGACCGGGACGCGATCCATGTACCTCTGACGGCTGAGCGCGACGTGCTAACCGCTAGACCACCGCGTCTCCTCCTTCAGCGGGCGTCTCGGCTTGGATTGATTTGAATGTGTCCTTTGGTTATGTATACACGAACGCCTCGGCGCCCGGCTAGGATTCCTTTGTTTGGTTTAGTTCTAGCCAACCACCTCTCGTCAGTCCCTGTGGAACAGTGCATAGGGAGTTGGATTTGGGATGTGAGACTGCAGGTTCGATCCCTACCCTGGCCTGGAAAATTTCGTGGGTTTTAACATGTGACATGTGACATGTGACATGGAGAAGGAGTGCTGATATCCACCTCAGAGAGTGCTGATATCCACCTCAGAGAGTGCTGATATCCACCTGGGATCTGCTCATAAGGGGTCGCACAATATGCAGGAATATCAGAACTGGGATATCCAGGAAAAGCACTGTGAGTCACAGAAATCGTGTAATAAATATATATATATACAGTAGAGTCATCGGCACTTTATTGGTGTATCATGCTTTAAGGGTGTATCAACCCCATGGGGTCGCTCTATGTTTAGAAAATGGATACAGCGATGGGAGATGCCTGGCTGTTTAGTAAGGTTGCATCCAAGGATCAAAAATAGAAATGGGCATAATCAATTCAAGCACTATATTTTGGCCTTGAACATGTCAGGCAAACCCATGGCTTCATATAAGAAGCTATGTCTAGAGTTGACTTGTGTGACCAGACAATGTTTACGTGAAGCTAAAGGACGTTGGTGCCAAAACACGGAGAGTTCTAATAGCACGCTGGTGTCACACAAATATATCCACAGACCACCCAGAAAGGGAGTTTGAGTCAAAGACAAAATAGAAATGGAGGGAGCCAACATTTTGTATCATTTCAACTTTCTCCAGGGTGTTTCAGGCTTGACCGATAGTCATCTATATACTAAAGGAGTTTACTTCCCTTACGTTTCAGGTGATATTTTCCCGTTCTAAACTTGACATTGAAAGCAAATACACTGAGCCAAATGAATCAAATCGTGTGTCCCGCCTTTTCAAATTGGTGGTCTATTCGACTCCTTTTTAGAGTAATGAATATATCTTCGATTTGTACAGAAAACCAAATGTGTCTTATATGCTCCCTTATTCTAGTATGTCTTTGCTGGAGAAAAAAAGTGTGGGAGAAACATTGTAGGCTTAGAAAATATAGCACGATGAATATAGATCTGAAGGAGATAATTTGATTTACGCCAAGGTGAAATCATTATTATAAAAGGCCATGTAGGTTGCCTTTATGAATTTTCCAAATGAAGACGTTAGAAAGCCACATCTTGGACTGCATTGTAGTTTTTGACATGTAGTCATCATAGGGAAGTACGGCTACTGGGTACTGATAATGGACACATTAAGGGAAGGTGGCGTGTTGTGGGTTTCAGCGGGAAGATCATAATTAGGGGCATATAGAAAGGTAGGGGAGTTACACGGCAACAGGTGGTGAATAGGCTTCGTAGGCCTTAGGCTGAGAAAAGGAGAAAATGGGTTTCAAATGAAGCAACTTCTTTCTTGGGAAAGGGCCACCTACTCGACGCTTTAGGCCTACCAATATTGGGGAATAAAACTTTTGTTTTTATCACTGCAGCGGCACCGAAAACTATACAGTTTCCCTATGTTAATTGTGGCTAGCCGTGTCTATTACGATCCCAATCCGAAATAACTTAATAAAAAAGATGAAATAAGGAAAAGTAGGGAAATACGTGATCTATCGACTCTCAACATGAAACCCAAAGTCTGTCGATAATAAATTAAAAAAAAAGAGCTGGGAACTATATTTTTTATACAGTTCATTTAACTGTCTACAAAGGAAACTAGAAACCTGGTTCTTTAGTGTGATCTCCAACTCAAGCATCTTCTATCCCTCTATCAAATTAAGTTTCACAGGACGCATTACCTCTATCACTTAGAAAACTGCCACCTAAATAACGGCGATTCTCCGGCAGCTTTGGGACAAAGATTCGAGCGTTATTCTTTATAGAAATTCATTTTAACAAAGTGTTTTACTTTACTGCCATTTTTGGCCTCATTGAAGAAACTACACTGCTTCAGTGCATTATGATTACAGTGGTTCACTGTTTATATGAGGTTGAGTGGTAGATTCAACAGTCATTTACTAGAGTGTACATTTTAACATTGCTTAGGTCTTCATGCAGAGGCGTAGGAAGCAAATCTTCATTGGGGGGGCCCGGCGAGGGCACCGTCGCGACCACCTTGAATTGTCGGCTGATGCGTGATGGGGTCTATATAATGCGTATATAGAATTCATATAGAAAAGTAACTTTTGGTAAATTTTGGATCTGACTTTAGGCTCAGACCCCCATTTTCCCTATGACATCACCATAATAATCTAATTTGAGATGTAGAGTTTTAGCTTCTTTTCCATTGTGTTTATGAGTTCTTGGAAAATATTGGGGGGGCCCAGACATACTCAGGCCCCACCTCCTTCATGATTGGGGGGGGCCCAGGCCCCCCCTGGCCCCCCTTTTCCTACGCCCCTGTCATGATTAAAAGAGAAAACTCTGAAACATGATTTTGTTGTTTGGCCTAGGTCTCACCACTACTTCCCTTCACACCTACCCCTATACCCACCTTCTGTCAACACTTGACAGCAAAGGGGGCCCAACTGACATTTTAGGTGTCAACAAGGTGAATGCCTGGCCAATTGGTCCTAGTTGGTCCATCTACAAATATATATGCTCAACTCCCTCCCTCCTTAGTCGTCCCTTTCCTCAGTACAAGGGGTAGAGATGGGAGGGGCATCTGCTTGGAATTTCATTTGTCACTTAAAAGGTATAAACTACACTGTAAATGAAATGTCATTGAAATAACGGCAGGATTCTTGTTTCTAAAATTGCCAGAGACCCGTCATTATTTTCACATGGATTCCTTGTACCACCATACTGCCACATTTGGCTTCTTGTAACAAGCTACACTAGTTCACTGCAAAACAATTATGCTGGTTCACTGTTCAACTTCATAAGGATCCCTGGTAGATTTAACAGTGATCTTTTACAGTATATATTTGTTAAGCTGTTTTATAATTAACCATATAAGGGTCACATATGGTCAATTGCACTGAGTTGGGGACACACTTGTATTTTACCATGGGAAGGGGGTAAAATCAAGTAATAATTGAATATTTTGTATCTTTTTCATTTCCATTGGATCAGAGCATTCATTAACTTTCTTGTGGGAGGTACTTTTACCCATCTATAATCAATATTTAATGGCGCAGCCTTCAATGAATGGAAAATCTTGGAGGTTTTTTTTTGCAGGTTTTCTTTCATTATTCCTATTTCATACTTCATTATAAACAAAATACTCATATAATATGAGCTGTTTCTGGATTTCTACATTTCTAATAATATATGGCATTACATATAAGCACTGTTTTGATCATTCCTCTTATCTTTAAGAAGTCAGTGGCAATTATTCTGTGGTGTAGGTAAAGTGGAACGGTATGTGCCACACATTACATCAGAAAATAACACCATATAGTTGAGATTAAAATAGATGAAAATAATAACTTATATGTCTATTTTAAGATATAAAATAGAAGAAATGCAGGTATTATACATATGACTTGCTATTCTGATGGGTGTGAATTAAAGTAGGTTTGGGGTAGTTTTAGAGGAATCATACATGCCACATATGCCACATCCTTACATTAATTAATAGTGCATGGTATGAGCCTATATTATTCTCAAATTATTCTATTTATATAAGGTATTGATAACAGGAATAAAGACAAAATTTCGCCAGCCACCTTTGATAAGACATATGAATGTAACATGGAACCGTACGTGCCACATAGTCCATTACGCCTTTAATATCCTGAATCTAAAATGAAGTACCTATGACATGTTACTAGTGGAAAGAGACAATGTCTAGTATTATATTTTATAGATTTAGTATCAAGCTGGTCTTTTTGAAATGGGAAAATTCTGCTCCTAAAAATGTGGCTATTTTTACCAGAGCCCCATAGGATTTAGTGCTATATAATTGATTTGAAGCTAAAATTGGTAATTATCAATATTAATGTGCCAAATTTTCAGGGTATGTCCCTCCATGCATCAGTTTTGTTGTCACAAATTTTCGAAACAGTCCAAGCATTTCTATTTGTTCACTAAATTTGATCCATGTGACCTCAGGCCGGTGCAATTGACAATATGATTTAGGAAACCAAAACGAAAGGATAAGTATGCTGCTCCAATAACGATAACAGATGCAATAACCTTGCCCGGCCTGCAAAGGGCTAGGAGGGACGAGGTATTCCTAAAAACCCTAAACAGTTGGTGGTCAGTCGGGAGTAGTTTTGAGAAGATCAGAGATAAGAGATAAGATAAGGGTCCAATTGAGGCCTTCTACTCCTGGCCCCTGGTTTACAAATCTCTCTGTTTTTCTTAAAGAGGTAATTTCTATTACTAAATAGGCTAATTTTTTTCTATATTTCATCAAGTCATTTCCTGATTTGTTTTAGAATTTCTGTAAATTTTTCTTATGACTTATCAATGGTTTTGTGACTTTGGGTAATAAAAAATGGGAGAGAATTTTCTCAGAGGTTTAGAGCCCCACTGCCTCTGCCCACATCACCCTCCCGGCTGGGGAGGTTTCAGATACGACTGACCTAGGCCTGTAAACTCATTAAAGGGACAGTACTAAAGTTGTAAGCTAAACTAAAATCATTGTGACGATGACCTAATGATATTCCAATATAACTTGATCCATACAGAAAGAGTGACCTTTCAGTAAAAAAAAGTTGTTTATAACGCTTTTAGACTTCTCTGACTTTAGACTCATCAAATACAAATGTGCATTGGAAGTCCTGCCATGTAATAAACATTATTATCAGGGGCGTAGGAAAGCGGGGGGGGGCCAATAATGAAGAGGTTCCCTATATAAAAATATAGCGGGGCCCCCCAACCGAGACCCCAGGGCCCCCCCAATAAAAATTTGCTTCCTACGCCCCTGTCATTTGAAAGAAAATTGTCTAGTGAATCTCCTAATGTAAGTTTGCATATGTGACCAGAGTACAGTGGTCCAGGAGGGTCAAAATGTGAATTAAAAAATGAAATCAACTTTCAGAAATGAAATGTAAAATGAAAATCCAAATGTGATTTTTAATTTGAAAATAGGTGCTGTCAATCTGCCAACTTATACAAAACAACTTGTGACTGACCCCTAATCCCCCATCACACACATCATCCACCAATGATACATGGAAAACATCAGTCCAAATGGTAAAAGATACCTGTCAAAGGTCTTTTGCATGAGTTGACAGATTGACAGCATCACGTTGTAAATCATGTTTGACTCCACATTTTGTCTTGAACTGTGCGAATTTTCAAACTCCATATTAAAAGATGGCAGTCACAAGTTGTTTTGCATGGGTTGACAGATTGACAGCACCTATTTTCACATTGATAATCACTTTTGGATTTTCATTTTTTAAAGTTGATTTCATTTTTCAATTCACATATTGACCCTCCTGGGCCACTGTACCAGTTATAAACACTCTACAAAAATTAACCTAAACACAACTTTATTCATGAAAATGTCACCTTTTAACACATTTTTTTTTTTATAGTTTCTGAATTGGGGCGGGGTGACTATTATGAATCATTCTCAAACATTAAATCCTGAAAGCATATGATTTTAAAATGTTTTTATTAGTTCATCCATAACACATCAACATCACAGTACATTATAAAGTATTTAACCATTCCTATAGAATAGCTACAGGAATGATTGCTCATCACATTCAAATGCTTTCACAGCTGTGAAGATTTGCATAATTGTAATTGCCTAATTTTACTAATCAACTAGGTCTCAATACATTAAATAATTGGCAATAAAAATCATCTCATGGAAACACCATTAGACAGATCAAAATAAGATAACAAATTCAAAATGATATGTTTATTTCATACAAGACTGCTGTAATAAGATACAACAATGGAATACCACATGAAACACTTTAAAAGATATTTCGAAAGTGGGGTTTGGAGAATATAATTATGGTATATGGTGATTCCAGTATAAACATGATGACTGATGATATATAAGTGATCACTGTATGAAAATATTTACAATGATAGTTTTCATGTTTAAGAGGGCTTATACAGAATAGCATGTTAACCCTTTAAGGACAGAAGGACACATGAAGGCTTAATGATTCTTATTCTATGGTATAAAACAGTCAATGCTCATAAAGGTACCCTTGTTGGAGACTAATATATGTACATTTAGATATCACAGTCTTTTTATTGGAGACTTTCAGAGAAACTACATTTATAAATTATATCACAGTCAATTTACATATCAGACCCTAGATTTAACCTCGTCAGGGCCACATAATGCATTAATGCATCGACACAAAGCCTCAGCTCTCTATGCTGTCCTTAAAGAGCTAACATAATGTTAGACTGTTTACATCTGCTAGCTTAATCTATGACAAGAATGTGGTCACATAGTTATAACAAAGTCATTTAGAGTGAGACCTGCAGGTGTTCAGACATGATAACTTTGATGAATAAGATCAATATGTAATAATCAATCAATAGAATACTATCAGAATAATCAGCCATGCAGCCACTGACAAAAGCTCTTACTCTCTTCTAGCATAAACCATAATTCCAGTAAAGACCAATTTTCTATATGTTTTCCCAAAGAGTTCCCACCATTTAGTGAGACCTACAGCTCAGCTGTCCCCTACATTTCAGGTTGAACTAAGGCTGTTAGTAAAGTGTGATAATGACAGAAAATGCCTCCATCAGGACTGGGTTTTGAAAAGTAGGAGGATGGGCCTTTATGGTGAGTAAGTAGGAGGTAGGTGGTAGGAAGCGGCCGCCTAATTAACTCTGCAAAGGGCCACACAGTGCTAAAATGCATTCTTCTTTATCAATCAGTGGCGGATTAAGACGAGGGGTGCGGGGGCATGCGCGCGCACGCCCCCTCCTTTTCCCTGTAGTTCAGAGTTTTTTTTTACCCTTTTTAGTCTAGAATTTAGCCTAAATTAGAGACTAAAGAAGGGGCGTGTCCCCTCCTTTTCAAAATCCTGGATCCGACACTGATTATCACCCATGGAAAGTAGATCATCAGAACAGATGACTATGAGACAATGAGTATGAATCTGGGTTGAAGAAATTTCCACGATGCTCCTGGATTATATTCTAGATGCTATTTGTAAGGAAGAGGAGTGCAATACTCTCCAATTATTGTTAAATTGATTTATCTATGGATCTATACAAATCACAACAATGGCCACCAATAGGCATGATGCACTAATGCATGATATGGCCTTTAACAATAAAGGGTTAACTGATCTACACAGGTGTTGCAGACAGGTAGGGTGAGAGTTAATTGTTGACCCCTTCCCTACCATAACGCACTATGAGAGGCCATAAGGCTTGGACGGACGTTGTATTTCCAATACTACGGTTACCATAGGACTTCATCCATGGAAATCTGTCTCCGTGTATTAGAAACGATTACCTATAAATAGGGATGCTCCTTAATAGCATACACCTGGTAAAACGATTATACTAATCTAATGTATCTGCTAAGAAATTTGAACTATAAGAAGTCAACCAACATTCATTGGAAATTGATGTTCTGATGAAAAACTTTAAGATGCGATAATAGATAAATGGTTTTACAATCTAAGACAAGTTACACTATGTCAAGTTAGATCAATTGCCACTTGCTGAGGCTGAAATGACAAAATTCCTGACTCTTTGGCACGTCGGAAGCTGTGTATAAACACAGTATGTTCATGTCAATAGTAAATACTATAGTATGTCACATGGGTGACTGGTTCTGCTACATATATACATACACATGTATCCCTGACACGTTACTATAACTGCCATATGGATTCATGCCTTGCCCTACACATTTGATACATTCCTAAAAGGGTCCACATACATGTATTTAGTATCAATGCAGTGCTGGTAGGTTTATTTGCCAGCGCTGCATTGAGGCACCCTATTATGATCCTTATGAGTTTAGGGGTAATATACATTTGTTTATTTCTTTCATTGCAGATATGAGATCACACAGGTCTTAGAAAAGATGTTCAATGTTCTATCTGATCAAATAAAGTACACAGCCAATGAATGAACATCATCCATTAGAAAAGCCAATAATTCAATGTCCTTTTAAAGAAAACTCACCTCCCATAGCTTTTTGTGCGAAATGAACTTTTGGGAATTGGAGTGAAAGAAAAGAGTAAAGATCAACTCATGTAGAAGAAAGGGTCGAAAATTGATACCTATCCTCGTGTAAAAAGATGTCACATTGAGAAATATTGGCTAATACTACAATCTGACTTCGTCCTTCGTCCATGCATTCTGCTGACCCTACCATACTGGAGAGTGCCTACAAGATAGCTTCACTCCCAGAGGGTTGGCCTGATGCGTCAATGCAGTGCTAGCAAGTAGATGCACTAACACTGCATTGATGCATCATGGCGACAAAGATTCCTAAACCTTCAGAATTGGTGATAAACATGGAACGCGTCATCTAGACACATGTCATGTCCCACTTGGTGGTTAACATGGAACGTTCCCTTTAGACACATAGCATGTAAGATCTGGTGGTTGACATGGAACGCATCCTTAAGACACGTATCATGTCAAATTTGTAGGTTGAGATGGAATGCACCCTTTAGACAAGTATCACGTCAGACCTTCTGGTTAACATAGAACACATCCTTTAGATGTATATCATGTTAGACTTGATGGTTAACATGGAATGTGTCTTTAAGACGTGTATCATGTCAGATGTGGTGGTTGGCATGGAGTGTACCCTTTAGACACATATCATGTCTAACTTGATGGTAAACATGGAATGCACCCATTAGATGTTTACCATGTCAGACTTGGTAGCTAACATGGAACATATCCTTTAGATGCATACAATGTCCAACTTCTTGGTAAACATGGAACACATCCTTTAGACAATGATCATGTCAGACTTAGTGGTTAACATGGAATGCGTCCATAAGTCACGTATCATGGCTGGCTTGGTGGTAAACATGGAATGCGTCCTTTAGACACGTATCATGTCTGACTTGGTGGTAAACATGGAACGTGTCCTTTAGACGCGTATCATATCTGACTTGGTGGCTACCTGGGTAAGACGTTGGTGTTCCCTCTGGTGCTCCTGTAGGTTGTGGGCCTGCTCCCTCACCCCCTCCCTGTGCTGCTGTAGGGTGATGTAACTCTCCTCCCGCTCTGCATGCACCTGGAGGAAGAGAAGGCATTAAGAACTTAGATACTGATTATTTTGTGTTTTAAAGATAATGCTTAAATAAAAGCTGAAGTAAATCCCTAATCGGACATTATCAAAGAAAGTCCATGTTGTTTGGGTGGAATGAGTGATGTGTAGTGCACCTCTGGAAGCATTCTTTGATTTTTGGAAAACAGATCATCAATTTCACTACATCAATCAGGACACGTCTGATTGGCTGGTGACTACAAATAAGCTCATGATGGAAGACGACAGGAAGGTGTTACATATACATTTTGAAATCAGGGCATGGGGAAGTATGTGGAACCTTAGTACATGTATATTCTTATTGGCAACAAAATAGCATCAATGTACCCTGTGATGCTACAGCCTTTAAGGAATGAGAGTGCATTAATGCATCATGCCCATTGGTCGCCGTGATACCTGAATACAGCCCTATGGGGTAGACTCTCCAGGACTGCATTCATACATCATGCCGACCTCATTTGGGCCATATAAGTATTAAAATGTTATAAATTTTCCATAGCATGGGAAGCGTTAGATATCAGCATTAATAACAACAGCTTTACTTAGCATGTTAATGAACTATCTAATATGGCCATTTTAGTAATAAATCGAAAAGAAGTTCGTGGTTTGGAGGTCTAGAAAATAATGGAAATCTGGCATATTATTTGAAACAACACATTCAAAACGTGACATAGAAATGTAGAATATGGCATTTTGATACGTAGGACGTAACTGATCGATTTTTCCACATCTCATATTTTGAAAGAAAATAAGCACTGCGATTGTAATACTATTTTCTCTAGTATTGGGATCATTAATGTGCAACTGCGTATGTATAAAGCTAGATAGGTGCAACTTTGTGTCAGTATATATATTTACTTTCTTCATTTGTAAGATCATTTATTTTTAGTCAAATATGAAAATAACTTTTGTGAAAATATTTTATCAGCCCACATACTTCAGCCTGGATGCCACCTTAGCCGATTTCCCAGCTACTCGCTTGTGTATTTGTATCAAAAAATGATTTTGGTAATCATCCCCCAACTTGAATTATCACCCCCCCCCCTCCATACTTCCCTTTGCTGGCATGTATCAATTTAGCTCGATACATGTTCTCTCAAGAAATTTCATATGGGTCATGACTCAGTAAACTAAAATTCATTTTAAATTTTCTCTGGGATATTTCAATACATAATTTTTACTTATATGAATCTTTTCAGAATGCAAGGCTACTCAGCTTCTCTGGCATCCAGGCTTGATGGTAGTGCAAAAATAAAAAGATGAAAGTATGTGAATTTTTTCATATGTGTATTCTTTAAGGGAGGGTAGATATACCATTCAACATTTTGTGGAGACGCTCTGAGCGGTTTCTGAGTATATCCGACTGAGGCGGAGGTGCTCGCGTGTGTTCTCCTCCAGGTTGTGTTTATCGGATCTCAGACTCTCCCGGTGCTTCTCCAGCTCTTGGTGACTCTCATCCCTTGTGGCATGAAGCTTAGGGAAACAAGAAACTTAACATTAGTAACTCAATACAAGAAGCTACCTAGACTTTGTACACTGATAATTCAAGGAAAGGGAAATGTGTCAGTAGTGACGACCTAGTTCTAACTAGATGGCGCCATCGTCGCTTTGGATACCAACTTTTTTAATCCAGTTCATGGCAATTCAGTGCATTGATGTACTATCAGTGCATTGATGTACTATCCTGTGGTAACCAGGGAGTTATATCTGGCCGTGGAATAAAGGTCCTAAAAACTGATCACCTTAGATCATCAAATTAACAAATCAAAATGCACAAAAACCTTAGTTAGTCATTGCGACAACCCTATGTCGTCACCATCCAGGTCATCATTTTGACCAGAGGTCAACTTAAGTTTGTTAAAATGATGGCCTAAGGTCATCGATCTGATGGCATGGGATTGGCAGAGTTTAGAATCATCAATTTGACGAACTTAATGTTTTCAGTATGGAGTAAACAGGTAAACGGAAATAGAGCTACTTTTTCACTTCAAAAAATAGGGCAATCTATAATAGGAACGTATCATAAATTGCCCTACCACAGAAAAACTGTATTGTAAGCAGGATAGTGGCATGAAATGGATTATATGGTTCCACATTAACTTCTATATTACTTACGAATATGTCATCGACTCTTTATGGATAGAGTTGTTCATTTGGACTGGACTCAGATACAATTATTTATTTATCTTGGAATAACTGAGCCATTTTTTTTTTAAATGTTATGCGCATACTTTCTTAAGAGATACACCAATGCGCAATAGTATAAAGTCATGAAGGTGAGAGGGGTAACCTAATATGACTACAGGGGAGCTGGGAGACACACCCCTCTATGCTCCATACTGCACACAAACCCCTCAACCCCCCTATTAGTGGTCACAGGGGGCCAGAGGCACCCCCAGACCCCCATTACTCACCCAGCCATCGGTAAGACTACAAACCCCACCCCCGTTTTACTTAACCCTCTAAGGACAGCTCTGTGTCCTTATGTCGGCATGATGCACTGAGGTGAGTTACTCGCCGACAATGCACTCATGCATCACACTGATCACATACTAGAGGATTGATACACTCATGAATGACCAACATGATGCATCAATGCGGTGGTGCATCATAGCAACAAGTGAAAATGAATCCTGGAGGCATCATGCTAACCTTACAGGGTTTACCACAGGTCGAAGCCCAGCAGGGCCCAGAGGGAAATGGCAAAGTTAATAAGTCAACGTTTTAAACTGGAAATGGCAGGCATATTGATTTTATCTTTGATAAATATGTGAGTTCCCTTGTTCGGGATATGATGTATGATGGGGGTAAGATGGGAGAGAGGTCACCTCATTCAATGGTGCGTGGTGAATGGGACTTAACTAACATACATGAACAGTATACATGTATGTGCATATGCAATGCTAGCTACTTTTACTATTTCAACATTGCCTTTGTGGTTATCGGGATTTTTCACATAAAAAGAGGGATCTCTGCTGATTGTCAAAATTGAGGTGCAAATTGATCACCCTGCTAGAAAGACAAAGCAGAGAAGTGTAGGATTGTTTAGGAGTGTTTGAGGGTATTGGTGAAGATGCTTATCTGAGTTTGTTTTAATTACCTGAGTTTCATTTTAAATTCTACACCCCTGTTCATATTGAAGGTCAAAATCGGAAAACCTTGGTCTTAATCTTTCATGATTACATAATCAAACTGAAAATTGCAGTTTATGGTCAAATTGAAGATGTCCTATGCGCACATGGGATGTGGTTCAGAAATTGTGGCTATAGGAAGCAGAAAATACCCCCCCCCCCTCCTCCTCACCAACAGTTGGATGGGAAGGGCTGTGAATGTGGGGGTTACCTGTAGGTCCAGATGACACGGTGTAAGTACAGGTAGACAGGTCCCACACCTGAACCCCTGGAGGCGGCAGCAGGTGGGTAATGGAGGGTCTTAGCCTCACCATACACCCCCTACCCTCCAGCCCCAACCTCACCCCTCCAACTGATCCATGGTGAATGGCCTCATAGTGACCATCTCACAATGCCATTATACAATGTACTTTTAAATTTTCAGGCAGTCTATAAAGGGTTAAAGTTATAGGGGAAATGTGTTTATATCTGTCTGGACCACAACACAATCATAATTTGGGACAAGGGCATTTCATAAGATCGACTGTAGACATGGTCATAAGGGCCATGGGAGACGAGCATTTCTTTATAGAAAATGACAGGACATATAAGGAGACTGCTGAGTGAAGGAGACAGGGGATATGAGCATTTCTTAAATGGACATGGGATGTGCGCTGTGGGCACACATGCGTTTTCAATCAATGTTAATAAAATATGAAGTTTGGCTATCAACACAAGGCAGCCAGTTAATTAGTGCATACAACCGTATATATAGACTGTCTGTACTCTTCTCAAAACTTCAATATCATGGCTTGAGCAAGCCTAGTCCTTGAGGACAATGGTCCCATGCTATCGATAAGAATTAGGGCCCTCCTTCAACCTGTAGAATGGCACTTAGTCTGATTTACATGTATCCTCTGTTTTTATATGGCTACCGTTGCACAAAAAAATGGTGTAGATTAGGGTGGGCGAAACCTTAACAATATTCAGGGGGAAAGAATAAGATATTGAAAACAGTAAGATTAGGCTGTATGAATTTTTTTACCGGAGATTTAGACTCCTCACCTATTAATCAGACTATTAGGTCAGGACTGAATCTGAACCCAAATTGCTGATAGAATATACATAATGGGTGCTTGAGAACCTCAGAGACTGTATTCACATATTAGGCTATAGCATCTCTGATACCATCCATGGTCTGATAATTGAAAACTTGAAAATTGAGTGAAGACCATATGCTGGCTCGTGCAATACGTAAACAAAAATGAACTTCCAATGTAGGGTCATTACCACAGGTAAAATAACAGTAAATAAGCCAACATCAGAGGTCACACTTTTCTTACATTTTACATGCCATCCAAAAACACCTCAGGACATTTTGTTGGCCTTAGACATAGGACAAAAGGTCAGCTCACGGAAGGTATTCCTCCGCGCTAACGGCGCCAAGTGACAGGGCAGCCGGCCTCTAAGTGTTCCTCCGCCCAACAAATTTATCGTAGTTCCTGACACCACCGACAGGCGTCACTAATGAAAGCTGCCCCCGGAAGTGGCCCTGACGGCATGTCGTCATGGGTTGGGTGGGGAGGACTTGGAACAAAAGCCACCAGATAGTATCCCTTTGTTTGTAAGAGACTGGTTATGTATACATGGGGTATAAATGTACATGTACCACGGTCAAATGATTTAGGTTGGGGGTAGAGTTGTGAGAAGGAAGGAGGTATATACAAGGGCACAAATTATTTGGATGGGGGGGGGGGGGTGCTAAAACCATTAAAAAAGGAAAGAAAGGAAATGCGAGCACTTCCTAATGGGAAATTATCCGAATGGGTGCATGCGTCTCTTAATGGTATTTTGAGCTCGAGATGAAGGTTAGTGATAGGCCCAGTGCGGAGGGCACGAATACATTCACGTGGAAAAATGATAAGGTGTGTGAGAGACATGCTATTTAAAATATATTGAGCTCAATCCTAAAGGTAGTACAGCCTTAGGGCAGACATACACACTTGTAGATCTACTTTTGTTTTCATAAGGCCAAAAAAATATTGTGTGTTTCCAGTTACATAGCTAAAATCTCTAGGGTCGGTAGGTCGGATTTTTTTTTTTTTTTTTTTTTTATTATTTTGAATATTGTAATGTACGTTCGATGCTATGATTTATCAGTAGAAATATGAAAACATAAGAAATTTGAAGCACATGTAAAATATATGAATGACTGTTATGCACACTATACCAATAGATGAGGACCTTGATAAGCTTCACGAAAAATTGATGAAAAATTATGAAAACTACGGGGAAAATGCCTAAAAATCCCCCAAAAATATAAAAAAAAATTACCAAAAAATAAATAAAATTCTAGGGTCAGCCCTGTTTTGCTAGGGTAGGTCGGGTAACTGCAAACTTTTTTTTTAGGCCTAAACTGTAATCTCTACATATTTGTTCTTTATCAAATTTCAGAACAAAATCTATTCTTCCAGTCCACATTGTCCATTTTGGCACGAGACATGGATATAGGAAGGGTCCAAGATGATTCTTCTTTTTTTTTTCATAATCTATAACTGCGACAGAATTCCTTACTTATGAAATAAAGATTCAGAAAATATCCTCCATTGCTGCATTGAGAAATAACATTTTCTAACTGCCTCTCCTTATTACCAACATTTATAGAAAGGTTTCAGAATGAATTGAGGCGGAATAATCCTGTCCTGTCCCGAGAGGGAATGAAGCTGATAAATGCTGACCTGTAACCTTAACTGTGACCTTTGACCTAAGTATTACCTGAGGACATATGTTAACCTTAGAGTGAAAAGTTCGTCAGTGACAGGACATTTGTGGGTGTGCTAATTACTGCTTCAATTCTCCTTTGTTATCCGGAGGTAAAGACTAATCCGCTAACCCTTTACATACAGCAGGATATTTTAACCCTTTAATTGCCGATAGCATATTGTTTAACCCTTAAAATGCCAATGACACATTTATACAACGTGCATATTGGTTGTCGTTATGCATGAATCATCGTGAATAATTTTCTAAAGCTGCATTCCCGTACGAAGGCTATGATGCACAAATGGCATGATGCACCAATAAAGTGTTTGCGAGCAGTCACACTGTGAATCCATGACAACCTAGAGGCACGATGCTTCAGTGCATTAGGTGCTGTGCTTGCTTGACTGAGTATCGTCTCAATATTGGCAAATTGATTCAGACAGTCACTTCTAGAGGTTATGTCCTTACATATGTTTATGTACAATGTCCTTATGTCATCATAATGGACAAATATATATGCCAGCTGCCTCCATGCCATAGCCGACCCTTGAGGTCTGAAAACGCTGCTGAGGGTAGGCACATTCTTAATGCACCAATCAAAAAAAAAACAAAGACTTACTCGCTGGTACTGCTTGATGCAAAAAAAAAAACTGCAAGCTTCCAGGCATATTGATGCCCTTAAATAGCTTAGAATGAAGGCTCCTGCATCATGAAGACTAAGGATAATACTGCATGTAAGCGTCTGAAAGGCTACGATTGAGAAATTATTGTGCTAGACCATGGCCGTCAAAATGATGCGACACAACTGCAGAGTGATTGGTTATACAGTGGAAGTAAAAATTAAGACCCAGTTCGATCATAGCCTAACCACTACTCTTCCTGAAGGGTGGATAGTTTTTGTATTATATTATAAGGAAGGTTTCAATATGGATTCCTGGTGAAAGATTTGCTTGTCGCCACTATACCCATACCTTTCAGGGACAGCTTGTCTCCTATAGGCAAATGCCCCTTTGTTTTCTTGTCAGATGCTCTGATGCTTTGCTGGTAAGTAACCGGTAGCACAGCATCAGTGCATCACTTTAAACCGGTAGGAGTGGAATAGACAAGATGCATGACTGCGGTCTACATTTTTAAAAAGAGGGCTTAAGCATTATTTCACTAAGCAGCCCTTAGAGTGTTAAATGACATGGAGATGTCTATATATTCCCATGACATCCGAGGACGCAGAAGACCCATTAAACCTCCCTGGTGGTTATCTCAATAGGTTAGGTCTTAGTTTGGATCCCTTCTAAGGCCATGATGGGCTGAAATTGCTCACTTCTCTCAGTCAGGCCCCACTCAACAGGTAATTTACTAGTCAAGGTGTCATGTCGTCACGTTAGCACAGCCTGTTTTGACTGAGTGACACTTTCCAGTGTGTTAAAGTCAGGTTACTAACCAAGATGGATGAGAGTCACTAGTTACAGAAAAAGGTTTGAAAATTCTTTAGTTTTTCCTGGGCTTCCTGCATGAACATAGAAATGAGAAGGAATTTCAATAAATTTAGAAAAAGCCTTTGTATGGGAATAACATACTTTTATATTAGTCAACTTAACTGCCCGATTGATTAGATATTTTAACAAAGATTAACCAGTGAGATATGCATTAAGAATTTATCAAATGATTACCGATGCACTAGTGCAGGGATGCCACTCACTGGTCAATGAAAATTCGGAAATCATCCTAATTTCTAGGATTCCCAATAGGAAATACCTACAGGAAATGAATTCCCAAATTGGGAATTCCTAAAAAGTTAGGAAAAGTAACATCTCTAACTAGTGAAATCTAGCAAACGGCATCAACAGTAGGCCCTATTCCCTCGTACCTACTGATAGGTACTGATGCTGTAGAAATACCAAGGGTGTGGTATGTGATAAGTAGCATTAGTCACCTCCCACCACCATGAAGAAGTCAGTCTGTAATTCCCTAACCACCCTTTTACACAGATAACTACACACAGAGTGCTAATGTCCCACCCCTACCATGTACAGCATAAAGGTTCTAGTGGTAGGTGGGGACACTGGGCGTGTTAAGTCTTTAAGGGCTACATGGGGCTTTACTTATAGCCTTTGGTCTCCATGATGCATGAATGCAGTTCTGGTGAGTAACTCACCAGGGCTTCATGCATGCATCATGAAAACTGCTGCTTTGCAAGGATGTAAGGAAGCTTATGTTTATTAGATACAAAAGCCTTCTATTTATCCAAACAGCCCTCCTTACCACTTATATAAGGAAAATACATGTCACTCAACATTTTTTGAAATCAGGGAATCCTGATAAAACCTGAAGAGTTACTTCCCTGCCTTTGGTTTGATGCACTCCTATAGTGTCAGCATGGTGCAAGTAAGCACCTGGCAGTTGACTGTCTAAAATATATTAGAGAATTGCAATAGTAAATTTATACAAATCTGTGGATCATGCCAACCTTGAAGGATTAAGTTACAGTGAGAGGTAGAGAGGGCATTACTTGCCACCTGTGGGATACAATAGGATCAAAAGGCACAAGGTAATAGCCCCTGATCAGCCCACCTGACATATCACCTGTCTCACACCTGACACTCACCTGGTCACCCTATCTTACCCCACTCCATACTCCATACCTATACCAAGCCCAAATTAGCCTTCACACTAATACTCACACACCTACAGCAGGCCCTCCTGGGCTCACTGGAGTTGTCAACTTAAGCTCCATATAGATAGCTTAATCCTTTATGATATTTGGGCGGTATAATCCATGAATGGAATATTGATACGGCGAGAAAACTATGTTGTTAGCCAGCATGTTATTGCTTAGTGCCATATTATGAAAAGGTTTTTAGTAATCAAACTGGCTATAAGCAAAACCGGAAGACCTGTCTTTCATACATGATAAGTCAAAGACAATGAGATCGATTTTCACATGTTTTGAAAAAGAATTACCACATCCTTGTTGAATTTTAACCCACACTCTCCCCTATTCCTACACCTTCATACTTTACCTGTGCTGACCTCCCCAACTACCACCCCTACCCCCATTATGTCTCACTACCTTCCCACCTGCAGCCTTCAGTACAAAATACCTCAAACATTTAGTGTACTGATTAGCTCTAGTTGACTTTGACACCCTGGGAAACCACTTCATCCCACCCTGAATGGCACTCAGGTGCTCCACAGTGAACTCAAAGTGGCTAAGGAGACGGGCATAATAAGAGGGGAAGTGGGGGAGAGGTGTCTTTCTAGAGGGCCCTAATGATACTTAACCCTTTAAGGGTATCATAACACAGCAATTGTCTGAGCAATTGTCTCTGTTGCAGTGAGTAAGTTACTCGTTAGATACCAAATGCTACATACATCACGCTCAACCCCCAGGGTCCCTGTACTCTCAGGTTGTAGGTTTGATGCATCAATCGATTTCCAGCGATCTAGGGGGCTGCATCATGACAATTCTTGAAGCGCCATGCTGTCTTTGAGGGGTTAAATCAGGTGGTGAGGAGCTATACACAGCTGTCACAACTAGCTTGTCATCGTAGAATCTGATGGTGGCAGGGAGGGTGGAAGAATTCCATTGTGTATTTATCTTTTTGTTGTGACAGATTTCCTTTTTCTTGGGAGGAAATTGAAAAAGGAAATAGAATTAGAAAAATATTCGTATCCCCATGTCAGAATAGTCTTAATGATAAGTGTGAAAAACGCTACGCCGCTATGATAAATTCAACTTTTTCTTTGATGAGAAGGGTATTAGTTTCAGATGAAGAAATACCAGCTGGAGCTGGCTGCATTATGAGCCCCCACAGGTAGAAGTTCAGGCTGTGTAGGGTTGGAGGTGAACAGTTGACAGCTGCTGTCACACCAGCCTCACCTCACCACACCTGATACCTGTCTCTCACACCAGGGGGCTCTCACACACCCCTCAACCACTCACTAGTACCATTACTCGCCGCTACTCGGGAGGGCGCTGTTGCTGAACCACGTGACAGCGGCTATCAGTTCAAGGTAGCTCAAAAATCCTTCAGGAAACTGGAAAAGTCCTGGGAATTGACATTTAGGGGGTATATAGGCTACTGTCAGTATCTCTTATATTATGAAAGATAGAGTACATGAATTCCAATCCAATAATCTAAACTAATACGACGGCGTAAGCTTCCTTGTTGATTGTGTCACAAAATGAATTATGTGGGTCTCTAAGGGAGACTCTATGTATATTTGCTTCATGAGGGAAATATAATATTATGTACTGGTATGCAATACTTTAGCCTCAGGGATGATGATTTGATGTTTTTATATTTGGTTAATGCTTGAAATCATATACTACTGATGTCAGAACACTCACTTTATTTTTGAAAATTTTAATGCCAGTACTTAATCCAAGGCAAACATTTGATAATCACACTCTTACAATTTCAAGTAGTGGGACATACATATAACATGTATAGCTCATTGTGATGCTGAAATTTGATTTCTAAACCCGATCTGTGTGAATATATGTAGAGAGCTTGACATGTTCCGTCAGACCAGTTGGAAATTGGTTATGACATTAAAGTGTCTGGGTCACTCAGTATATGAGCTGTCAATCAGACCTGTCAGCGCTGTCATAAAAATCACATTTGGTGTGTGATGGGGCTTGAGATGGCTTCCGCATCTGGCCCTGAATTATAGTGAGCTATCCATGACTCAGCTGTTGGCAGCTGTAATTCGTATTGCTGCTCAAGACGCTATATCATAGTGGGCTACTCATGGCTCTAGATCATAGTGAGCTAATCATGGCTCCATATCATAGTGAGCTGCTCATGGCCCCATGTTATTGTGAGGTACTCATGGCTCTATGTTACAGTGAGCTGCTCATGGTCCCTTGTTATAGTGAGCTACTCATGGCTCCATGTTACAGTGAGCTACTCATGGCCCCATGTTATAGTGAGCTACTCATGGCCCCATGTTATAGTGAGCTACTCATGGCTCCATGTTATAGTGAGCTACTCATGGCTCCATGTTACAGTGAGCTACTCATGGCCCCATGTTATAGTGAGCTACTCATGGCTCCATGTTATAGTGAGCTACTCATGGCCCCATGTTATAGTGAGCTACTCATGGCTCCATGTTATAGTGAGCTACTCATGGCTCGAGGTTACAGTGGCCCCATTTTATAGTGAGCTATAGTCATGGCTCCATGTTATAGTGAGCTACTCATGACCCCATGCCGCAGTGAGTTACTCATGGCTCCATGTCAAAGTGAGTTACTCATGGCTCCATGTTACATTGAGCTACTCATGGCTCCATGTCACAGTGAGGTACTCATGGCTCCATGTTATAGTGAGCTACTCATGGCTCGAGGTTACAGTGGCCCTATTTTATAGTGAGCTATAGTCATGGCTCCATGTTATATTCAGTTACTCATGGCTCAATGTTATACTGCGCTGCCCATGGCTCCCATGTTACAGTGAGCTGCTCATGGCTCCATGTTACAGTGAATGATTCATGGCTCCATGTTATAGCTAGCTACCCATGGCTCCAGGTTACAGTGAGCTACTTATGGTACCATGTTATAGTGAGCTGCTCATGGCTCCATGTTACAGTGAGCTACTCATGGCTCCATGTTACAGTGAGCTGCTCATGGCTCCATGTTATAGTGAGCTACTCATGGCTCCATGTTATTGTGAGCTGCTCATGGCTCCATGTTATAGTGAGCTACTCATGGCTCCATGTTTTAGTGGCTACTCATGGCTCCATGTTATAACTAGCCATGCTCACAAGCTACACCTTTTGCTCACATTTTCTCATTTAATGTGTCTTAGATGTGGGGTGTACCTTATGCGTGGGATATTTACAGTAGGTCTATTCCATGTAGATCCTTCAAATATATTTGTATTACAACAGGCCTAATGAAAAGCTCATCTAAGAGAATACTACCCTACCCATTTAATGGCAATAAAAAGGTCTAATATGCATTGAGAAAGATAAGGCCCCGAGATCTTCAAAACATGTACTTCTGAACCATGTGAATCACATCGTCATCAAAGGTTTTGACACGTATGATTCTCCTTGAACCTTGTATGTTACTTCTGCCTGATATCATTCAATACATGTGTAAGCACCGCCAGCTTAGCCCAAGGCTATCAAACTAAACAGTGAATATCAAGTTCATTTTGGCTACAACCAGAGAATCTATGAATAACTGTCCTGTGTGCCTCGGGCGCATTTCTTTTCAACACAAGGGGTGTCAGTGACACGAGACATTAGAGGGTACTGAATATAAAATGTCACAGGTGAAGGACTCAGTCCTAAGGAACAGGCTTCAATGTCAAATGTCAACTGTCAATTGACAAGTGGTCAGTGATAGTATGGAGCTACTGACATATTTTGATTAGTTACTGACAAATAGTGACTAAGTAGTGATATATTTTGGCTAATTGCTGACAAATAGTGACTAAGTACTGACATGTTTTAACTAAGTGCTGAAAAACAGTGAAAATTACTGACATATTATGACTATTTGCTGACAAATAGTGACTAATTACTGATATATTTTGACTAATTGCGAACAAATAATGATTAGGCACTGACATTTTAACAAGACAGTGTAAGTTCAACACACATTTTTTACAGTGTAGGAATAACAAAGTACTGACATACCGGTACATTGACTTATTGCCGACAAAATGTGAGTAAATACTGACATATTGACTAATTGCTGCCAAATTGTGAGTAATTACTGACATATATTGACTAATATCTGATAAATTTTGAGTAATTACTGACATATATGGACTAAGTGTTGTTATATAACGACTAAGTACTGTCATATATTGACTGATTGCTGACAAATAGTGATTAAATACTGTCATATATTGACTAATTGCTGACAAATTGTGAGTAAATACTGATATATATTGACTATTTGCTGACAAATAGTGACTAATTGCTAATATATATTGAATAATTGCTGACAAATAGTGAGCAAATACTAACATATATAGACTAATTGCTGACAAATAGTGAGCAATTACTAACATATATTGACTAAATACTGATAAAATGTAAGTAACTACTACCATGTATTGACTAATTGCTGACGAATAGTGAACAATTACTAACATATATTAACTAATTGCTGACAAATAGTCCATAGATACTGACATATTTTGACAAATACCAGTCAAGACAGGATGCACAATTGAATCAATGGCTATTTCTCTGTTATATATTGACTAATTGCTGACAGGTTATGAGTAAATAGTGTCATGTATTGATAATTATATATATATATATATATATATATATTGTAGCGCCCGTTCGTATTATGAATGATCGAAGAACACAACCCGTCAAGTAACATTAACTCGCTTGGTTTATTGCCCTGGCACTCCTTGGCCACACCATCTAAATGCTGTCTGTGGGTAGAAATGTCGTCTGCAACCTCCTCCGGGAGCTAGCTGCTTGACTGTTCACCTCGGGCTGTCGGCTGGATCTCCCCTCCGGTGGAACTAGTCGCGCTTTATATACAAGTCTCCACCGGGACGCTGCCTCTCGTGCAGCGTTCCGGCGGACTACTCCCGAGCGTTGAGACTTTCCCCGAATGACTGCGTGGCAGTCATTCGGCGGCCAAGCCTCTCCGCTACACTCCTCCCAGCTAATTTAAAACTCTGGGGGGTGTAAAACCCAATACCCTGGACGGAGAACTACGTCCCTATGTTAACTACAGCGTTACTGAGAAAGAATAATAATAAAATGTCATTATTTTTACATACACATCGTCGTTATTATTTACAAATAATTAATCGCAATATGGGCCCTTTCGCCAGTAATTCTGGGCCCCTAAGGCTTAAGGCCGTCTGCTTCCTCCCCGGGTCCACTTCCACCGCCCCGGTTGTGCTGCAGCGATACCTCTCCGGACTGCCTCCACCGACCTCCCTCCGGACTACGCTCCACCGAACTGGAAGACAGGACACCCAGGTAAGTTTTCATTTGGCAACAGGTTCGATTTGGTAAGTGTTTCGACCAAAAAGACCCCCCCCCTTTCTCCCTCCTTCTCTCCAGCCGTGTACTCGGCCCTGGGTCCCCCCTTGTCCTTCTTCCTCCTCTCAGCTCCCGCCGAACTCCTCCCTTCTCAGACCGTGTACTTCGGTCTTACTGCCTCCCCGACAACTGCTCCGGCCCTTCCCCGCTGAACGTCTCCCGTTTCTCCGGCCGTGTACTCGGTCCAGGCTGCTCCCCGACCACCCTGTCGTACCTCTTCCTCAGCCCTCCCCGACCGCTCCCGTTCCCTGAACGGCTCCCCGACCTCTGCTATCAACAAGGAGTGACCAGCTTACCTAGTTCATTCAGCCACGTCGTCGTCTTCCTCCTCACCGTCCTCCTCCGGTTCCCCCTCTCCTGCAGCCTCCTCCGTCTCCGGCTGTTGCTGCTCCCAGGACCGGCCGCAGGTTTTACAGGTATCCCGTTGGCTTAAGTCCACAAATCTGTTCCGGGTTATAACCACAGTCTCGAACTCGCCTCCTGGGAGCATCACTAGAGAGGTGGTCTGGCTCCCCTCCCCTAACTGGCGCACATCTGGCCCCTGCTCCTCCGGGGGCAGTAGTCTCTGTGCCAGTCATCTCAGGGTCGCCGACCCTTGGTAATCCGATTGCCAGGGGTTACGCGCCCCAGCCTCCTCAGCCTGTCCTTCCTCCGCAGCTCCGCCGGACGTCCCGGGCTGCGGAGAGGCACCAGTACCGTACGGTGGCGGAGCTGTGGGTGCGGGGGTGGATGTCACCGGAGTCCCCGGCTCCCAGTTTGATAACACTGTCACCCGTGGTCCCGCCTCCATCGGCGGTGGGGGTAGTTTAGCATCATTCAGGGAGGCCCTCACCCCCGCCGGTAGTAGCACTCTGGTCTCCCCCTCCTCCACGTCAGTTAGTTCCAATTTCATGAGAAATTCGCCATGGGGCGAGTTTACCACTAACCCCTCCAGTCCTATGGCTATCACTCTCCCCTCCCCCCCCTTCACCGGTGACTGCTCCTGCCTTTGCTGCCTAGCCAGGAGTTCGGCGGCTTCCCTCTCATCCTTCTCCTTCTGTCTCTTTTCCGCCTCCACCTTTTCTCTCTTCTGTTTTTCTATCTCTTCCCGCTGTTTCCTCTCCTCATCTCGCTGCTTCTTCTGCTCTGCCTCTTGGGCTTCCTTCCTTCTCTCCTCTGCCTCTGCCTCTATTCTCTTGGCTTCAGCTGCCCTTCTCTTTTCTAGTGCCTCCAACTGTTTCTTCAGCTGCTGCGTCTGAATATCAATCCCGGCCAGTCCAGTGGGAGATAAGGTAGAGAGCACCCCCTCCTCCACTGCCCCTTGCACCGCCGACCCTGACTCGGCGGGTACTGCAGGATCCCCCACTTCCTTCCCTTTTACCGACCCCGCCGAAGTATCCGCCGAAGGCGTTTTCACCATAGCAAGGGCATCGTCCAGATTAAGAGATCTGTTTAGTGACACGTCTGTAGCCTCAGAGACATTCACCGAGGTGTCCAGTCCATATAATGTGAGTTCAGTGTGCTGGACCCCCACTGGGCCCCCTTTTTCCCCACTTCCTCCGGCTTCCTCCTTAAGTCCTTCCCCCAACACCTCCTCCTCGTAAGACTTAAGTTCCTCCTCAAACCCCGGATCCACTAAATCATAGTCCACCTCCGCCCCCGGGAACAGTCTCTTGAGTCTTATCATCATTTGATTAGGTGTTTCCCCCTTTTTTCCGTACTTGGCACACAGGTCTGCTATCTTCGCTTTTTCCTCGTCTATCTTAGTCCTCACTTCGGCGGTGCTGGTGCGTACGGCTGGTTTAGTCCGACTCCCCACTATTCCCCCCGAAGACTCAGGTGGGCCTGGTGGCGGCTGCTCACCCCACCTCCCCCCGCTGCACTCCCTCTCCGGAGAAGCCTGAGCTGACGCTGCTGCCGCCGAGGACTTCCCCTTGCCCCCCTTTATATCCTTTTTCACTCTCTTCTTCTCACTTTTGCCCCCCGCCGAGTCCCTGGGGTTCTTCCTCTTCCCTGATGAGCGGGTGCCAGCGCTAGGTGGGCCCGCCGGAGAGCTCTTCAATTTTGTCTCCTCTTGCTTCTTATCAGGTGATATCTGGATTAACATCTGCTCCAACGTGTGTGCAGACATAGTGTAACTGCCAGGAGTGTCGCCTTCCCCCAGCTGTATTCCTGGGGAGCTTAAGTCACTGAAGGGGCTACCCCCCGGCAACACCTTCTGTGGGGTTAGCTGTTTTCGGGGCTTACTTCCTTGTCCTCTGGTGCTTCCTACATCGGGGAACTCCAGCATCACCGGCTCCCCCGGCTGCCATTCGTCCGCATCATACTCTTTATGTACAGATCTTATATGCCCCCGGAGGTCGCCCTCCCTCTTCTTGCGAACTTGGTGGGAGCACTCTGGATACAGTGGGCAGCGGTGCCCAAGCCCCGCTCCGGCGTGGCCCTCCACATGTCGCTCCAGGGTGTCCTTTCTTGCAAATACTTTTACTATTCCCCTGTCGGCGCACGTCTGGCAGGCGAACTCCGGAGTGTCTCCGGCTCCCTCCCCCCTGGACTTGGTCTGTCGTGGCATGCTGGCCGTGAAGACCTCCAAGTCGGCGTAGTGGATAATTTCTCGTCCTCGTAGATTAGGTGCTTGCTTCTCTGTCGGATTCTGAGTTGACTGAGCACCTCGCCCTTCCTTTATACCTCCCCGGCCCCGAGACGTCCCGCCTCCTCCCGTGTCCCCCTTTTCTCTGATTGGTTGGTTGCTTTCGGCGAGCTCGGCGGGCCCTGGGAAAGTCGTCTGGGTATTCCCCTCCCCACTTCGGTGGCGTGGGAACCCTGTGTCAGGCGATCTCCGCTCGTGGGAGCGCCCCTCCTCCCTTCTATACTTTTTTTTTATTGGCTGGCCACCTGTCTCCCGTTTATGTGGCGATCTCCCTATTGGCCGAGGTGACCGACCCCTGGATCTAACCTGACTTCTACCATGGCGCCTCCTCTCCGCCGAACGGCTCCGCCGTCTCTCCCCTTCCCTGGCTGCCACTCCCGATTTCACCTCCCTGGCGCCTCTCTCCGTCTTCACCCGGCTGCGGGACCCGCCCAGGCTTCCGTGTCGTCGTCTCTCCCCTCCTTCTTTGCTCGGGGATCTAGTTTTCTCAGAAGAATTTTGCTGGCTTCTTGGCACCACCAACCGCGTGTCATTTGTTGCCGCCATCTTGCCGTCAACTGTCGTCATGACGTCACCGCGAGCGCTGGGTCCCGGCGGGTCCTCCCCTATTATCGCCCGGGGAGACCTTAGGCTGGTGACCGGCGCCCCCCCATCCTGGGCCCCGGAGAGGCGGAGACCGGTTTGAGATGTACGTCGGGTGATGCTTTGTAGGAAGATCTTCCTCTTTGAGGTCATGATGAAGCGCCTGGAGACCATTCCTCTCCGCCTTCTCTCCTCCTCTCGAGTGATTGCCTTCCTCTCCTCCGGCACCCCCGCGTTCCTCTCTTCTACTCTTTGATTAGCTTCATTTTCGTTTTGTGCCCACATTAATTCCTGTTTCCATCTATTCCAGGCTTGCCACTGCTTTCTCCAGTCCTCTCGCATTTTCAGATACACCGGTGCCGTTCTCCGTTCCCGCCGAAGCCGACTATATTCATCCATTCTCTCACCGTTTTCTTTGATTTCCAGCCTTCTTCTCTCACGCAGGTCCTCAGTTTCTTTTTCAGATAACCCATCAGGAATATCCCAGCTAGGCAGGAGTGGCCCCCCCAGTGGGATCTTCGGCAAGTAGCCATCCCACCGTTCGGGAGGTTTCCGGGGCTCCATTGAGTTACTCATCACGCCACCGTCTGCCGGCCTGCTCTGCGTCACCGCTCGTATCATGGCGTTCCCCTCTCCCCCTGGCAACCCCCGCCCTCCGCCGAGGTCCCTCTCTGGTGGTACCTTCTTGATAGAGTCGAAGTGTACCACTTTCACAAGGCGCCCCTTCCGTATGGTGAACAACACCTTCCCCCGCACCTGGACCACCGTCCAGGGGCCCGTCCAGTATGACTGAAGCTTTGGAGAGACGCCCTTACTCTTGAGCGGGTGGTAGTAGAAGACTGTGTCCCCCTCCACTATGCTCACTGCCCCTGCCCTCACATCATAGTTACGCCTCTGCCTCTCTACGGCCCGACCCAGCACTTCCCGAGCATAGTGAAAGGTTTGGGCCATCTGCACCTGCAGCTCCGCCACATATCCTTCCAGGGAGCTCGGCGGGGGCCCCGCCGGATAGAGTAGAGCCAAGGGGGTGGTAGTCTCTCGGCCCATCATCATCCTATTGGGTGTTATGTTAGTAGAGGAGTGAGCAGAGGCTCTGTATGCTGCCATTACATAGGGCAATTTCCTGTCCCAGTCCCTCTGGTCCTTGGCTACCGTGGTGGCCAACAGCATCTCTATGGTTCGGTTAGCCCTCTCCACCATCCCATCACTCTGGGGGCGGAAGGCACATGTCCTAGTCTGGCTAACTTCCAACAGCCTTAGGACCTCCTGGAACACCCCCGACTGGAAATTACGGCCCTGATCGGTGTGGACCGTCCCCGGGGGTCCCAGGCGGCACACAAACTCCTCCACGAAGACTCTAGCCACCGTTTCTGCCTGCTGGTCCCTCATGGCATACGCCTCTGTCCACTTGGTGAAATAATCGGCAATCACCATAATGTACTTGTTCCCTTCCCTCGTCATTGGTAGGGGGCCCATGATGTCCATGGCTACCCTCTCCATAGGCAGACCTACCGCCACGTGCCCCATGGGTGCTCGGTGGGGTGGCCTGGCCGACTTCCTCCTCACACAGGGTTCACACCTGGCGCACCACCAAGTGGCATCCCGCCGAAACTCGGGCCAGTAGTAGCTATCCTGAAGACGCCGGATGGTTCTGTTCCGCCCCAGATGCCCCCCCAAGCTTGAGCCATGCACCTGTCGGAGGACCTCCTCCCTCGTAGCTCTGGGGACAGCTACCTGGAACCTTGACTGCCCCGCCGGCTCCACCCACCACCGGCCCAAGATACCGTTTACCTCCCCCAGCAGGTCTCTCTGGGCTGCCCACGCCTTCAGTTCGTAGCCAGCCCCACCCAGTTCCGCCGGGTCCACCTCCTCCCCTTCTATCCACCTCTTCACTTGCTGCAGGATGGGGTCAGCCGCTTGCTCCTTTTCCCAGTCCAGCTCCTCGGGGGAAGCTATCTCAGCCGGCGAGGGGGACTCCGCCGAAGCCTCCGGCGAGATCTCCTCCCCTACTGTTTCTGGGGGTGCTTCCCTCCTCCGCCCCTGAGCACGAGTGATCACTCTGCACACTTCCATTCCCGCCTCCTCTCTCCCACACTGTCTGCACGGCCTACGAGATAAGCCATCAGCATTCCCGTGAAGTTTCCCCGCCCTATGCTCTATCCTTAGGTCGTAGGTGTCCATCACTTGCAGCCACCGAGCGATTTGCCCCTCAGGTTCCTTAAACCCCATTAACCACCGGAGGGACGCATGGTCTGTCCTTACTCTCGTAGGCCGTCCTATCAAATAATGCCTGAACTTCTTCAGAGCAAAGACGATGGCCAGCAGCTCCCTTCTGGTCACACAATAATTCCGCTCCGCCTTATTTAGGGTGCGGCTAGCATAAGCCAAGACCCGTTCGTGCCCCTCCTGCTCTTGTGACAGGACTGCCCCCAGTCCGATGTCACTGGCGTCGGTGTCCAGTCTCAGTTCCCCCTCCGGCCGAGGAAAGGCTAGGATGGGGGCTCTAATAAGCTCCTGCTTCAGATGCTCGAAGGCCAGCTGGCAGTCTCGGTCCCATTCAAACTTCCTTCCCTTCTCTGCCAGGCTGGACAGGGGCTTGGCTACTGCTGAGAAATCTTTGACAAAATTTCGGTAGTACCCGGCTAACCCCAGGAAACTGCGCACTTCGGTGATATTCTGAGGGGTGGGCCACCCCTCCACCGCCTCTACTTTGGCTGGGTCGGTGGCTATCCCCTCCTCACTCACCATATGCCCCAGGAACATCACTCTCCTTCTGGCCAATTGGCACTTGCTTGGTTTGATCTTAAGCCCCGCCTGGATAAGCCTGTCCAACACCTCCCCCAGCCGGTGGAGGTGCTCTTCAAAGGTAGCTGAGAAGACTACGACGTCATCCAGATATACTAGGCAGGTCTCCCACTGTAGGCCCCGCATCACCACCTCCATGACTCTTTCAAATGTCCCGGGTGCATTGCATAACCCAAAGGGCATACGGCGGAACTGAAACAATCCCCGGTGGGTGGCAAATGCAGTCTTCTCCCTGTCCTCAGTGGCTATGTCCAGCTGCCAGTAGCCACTAGCTAAGTCCAGGGAGGAAAACCAGGCAGCCCCGGCCATGGTGTCGAGGCAATCCTCTACTCGAGGCAGCGGGTAAGCATCCTTGACAGTGACAGCATTTAGCCGCCGATAATCCACGCAGAACCTCGTTGTACCATCCTTTTTTTTTACTAGTACAATGGGGGATGCCCAGGGCCCCGCCGCCGGCTCTATTACCCCCGCTTCCAGCATCTTATCCACTTCCTCGTCTACCACCTGACGCCTGTGAGGTGCCAGCCGCCTCGGCGGCTGCTTCAGTGGAGTTGCGCCCCCCGTGTTGATGTGGTGCCGAGCCAGCGTAGTATGGCCCCTGTCCTCCGGCCCCAGCTGGAATGCGTGGATCCTGCTCCTGAGCAACGTGGCCAATGCCCTCCTCCTGTGCGCCTCAGTCCCGTCCACCAGCTCAGCCACCACCTTCCTCCCTTCCACCAATAGTTCCTGCTTTCCCACCACACGACACCTTCCGCCGATCCCCCCTTCGCCAGCCTCCACCAAAGTCAGGGTTCCCAGCGTTTCGGCGCGGTGGATTGTCACGGCTTCCCCACCCGGGTTCAAAACCCGCACACATGCTTGCCCTTCCTCTGGGACTATCAGCCCTCGCCCCACCAGGAACAAGCTACTCTTTCCCACCGATTCCGCCTTTTCCACCATCCCTTCCTGCCCTTCAGGCCAATCCCCTAAGACCTGGCCCTCCACCAGCGCTTCCTGCCCGCCGGCTACCACCGCCGCTCTGGCACACACGATCCTCCGGACCAGCCCTTCCAGATTCGAGTCCCCCCCCGACCACGTCACCGATGCTCCCGCCATATCCACCTTGATACGGTGGTCCCTCAGGAAGGAAGCTCCCAAGATGGCTTCATTGCCAATCTCTGCTACTGTAAACGTGGTAGTTGTGATTGTAGACCCCAATTGAAAGCTTCCGGTGAACTTCCCTCGCACCACCATGGGCCTGCCGTCGGCGTTAAAGATGTCGTTTTCGGCGGGATCCAAATCGGGGTATCCCCCTGCCCGTCTCCACCAGTCCACTGACAACAGGTTAAGGGACGACCCAGTATCCACCAACAGCTGTACCTCCTTTCCGCCTATCTTCCCAGCCACTATTATCCCATTACCCCCTTTTTCCTGTCTCCCCTGCACCCTCTCGTCCGGCCATCTCTTCTCAACCCCAACAAGGCCGCTGGTCAGGGTTGATTCTAGTTTTCCGCCGGGCGGGAAGCGCTTGGCGGAGCTGCGTCCACTTTCCTCTCGGCGTCTCCCCCCTTCTTCAGTTGGGGGCACTCCCTCTTAAAATGGCCCTCCTGCCCACACTGGAAGCAGCCTGTTCGCCTCCGGGTGGTCGCCTGGGACCCTGCATCTACCTTCTGGCTCAGCTCCTTTATCATGGCGGCCATCTCGTCCATCTTGGTGCAATAAGTTGTCATCTTCTCGGTGAGGGAGGCGTCGGCGGCTCTCACTTTGAACTTGTCTACCCCTTCCCGGTTGATGGTCTTCAGATAGGCCTCCGCCCCTATTGCTGTCATAACAGCCGCCTGCAGGTCCTTGGGCTGCGTCTGATATACCCACTGCCTAAGCTGACTGTCTCCCAAAGCGGACAGGAATCGGTCCAGAACCAGTGCGTCCACCGTCTTTGCATCGGCGTCGGGGTAAGCCAGCCGTGTGTATTTTGTAAGTTCCTCTTGCAGAGCCTGTAACGTTTCCCCCGGCTTACGCTCCCTGGTTCGGAGGAGCGCTTTGTAAGTTTCCATCTGATTAGGCGGTTCGAACCTGAGTTCCAAAGCCTCCCTCAGCTGCCGGTACCCTTCCGCCGTAGCTGGTTTAACCCCTGTAAGCAATCGCCGGGCCGGTCCTGTTAGGCTCAACCCAAGAAACATTCCGGCCTCCTCGGGTGTCCACCCATTAACCCTTACGCACAAATCAAAATGATTGAAATAGTCCGCCAAATCACCCGTCCCATCAAATTTGGTAGGTTTAATAATTGGCTTCCGCCCCTCGGCTGGTCCGCACTCATCTCCTCCTCCTCCGGTCTTCCCCCTCCCCCCTCTACCGGCGACGACACCTTCTCCTTCTCCTATCTCTCCCTCCTCCACCGGAGGCGTCCGGCCCCTCCGTGGGGGAATCAGGCGCCTTCTCAATCCCTCTCTCCTTTCCACTCTCACCTGTTCGGGGGGCTCTCTTCGTGCCCGACCTCCCTGACCCGCCTCCGGTTGTCTCCCGTTTACCTCTCTGCCCTCGTCCACCGGGCGTTCCTTGAACTCTACTTCTTCGTCCCCCTCAGTATCGCCCTCAGCGTCCTCGGGTAATTTAGGTAAGTAGATCTCTCCCCATTCAGCCTCTCTAGCCTCCTCCTTCACCTCCTGAGCCCTTTCCTCCTCTCCCTCAGGCAGTTGAGGTTGCACTAGGGGTGTTCTCTCATCCCAATCCCACCCCTCTGCGGCTCTTCCTTCTGTCACAGGGGTTCCACCGATCATGGGAGGCCGCCCCAACGCCATCTCCGGTTTTCTCTGGCGGCCTCTCACCCCCTGTGGTCCACCCTCCGCCCCTTTTTTTCCATTCTCGTCCTTCTTTACTGCAGACCTCAACTCCATTTTCTTTTCTCCAGATCCTCCCTCAGCCATTCTTCGATCTCACCGGACGCAGGTTCGTAAAAAAAAAAAAAATATTAAGAACACCGCTGTCACCAATGTAGCGCCCGTTCGTATTATGAATGATCGAAGAACACAACCCGTCAAGTAACATTAACTCGCTTGGTTTATTGCCCTGGCACTCCTTGGCCACACCATCTAAATGCTGTCTGTGGGTAGAAATGTCGTCTGCAACCTCCTCCGGGAGCTAGCTGCTTGACTGTTCACCTCGGGCTGTCGGCTGGATCTCCCCTCCGGTGGAACTAGTCGCGCTTTATATACAAGTCTCCACCGGGACGCTGCCTCTCGTGCAGCGTTCCGGCGGACTACTCCCGAGCGTTGAGACTTTCCCCGAATGACTGCGTGGCAGTCATTCGGCGGCCAAGCCTCTCCGCTACAATATATATATATATATATATATATATATATATAGTGACTAAGTACTGACATATTTGATTAATTACTGACAAATAGTGAGTAATAACTAATATATATCGACTAATTGCTGATAAATGGCGAGTAACTACTGACATATATTGACTAATATCTGACAAATTGTGAGTAGTTACTGACATATGTAGGCTAAGTGTTGTTATGAAATTAAGCAAAATAAAATTTTGGACTGGGACAAATTTTTGTCAAAACCCCAAATAGGTGTCAGTAGTGTATAATTGCAAGCATATGAATTCTATAAGGGAGCAATGACACACATCTATATATATGGAAAAGTATGAAGATACTGGATAATTATGCTAATTATGCAAATAATATGCGCGGATATGGAATGTTCGGTATCAATCTAGGGTGTTTCGTCCCCCTAAAGAACATGCCCCCCTAAAAAATTTGTTTCGGAAAAGAATAAGCGAAATAATTTTTTTAACTAGCGGCCTTTTCGGCCTGGGCCGGTCCACCTGCGCCCTACCTCCTGCCAAAACCTATCTCTTTTAAGTGTCACCGGCGAAAAAGGGCAGGTTTGCGGAAGGAATAGATCGAAATATAGGCTTTTTTGGGACGCGGGGGCAGACGCCAGTCCAGGCACTGGCAGAGAGGTCCAAGAACTGGCAGTTTTACAAAATAAATCGTATCTCCCTTAATAATAGGAGTTTCCCATAGTGTGACCTATAGATAAAGGGTAGCTCGAGCTGGCGAACGTCATGGCGGTCTTTATTTTCAGATCTGCACAATGGGAACAAAGTTATCAATGTTTTAAAGCTATGACATCACAAAAATGGCCATAACTTTCCACCAAATCGTCGTAGGAAAAAAATTCAAACAGCTATGGACTCCTCTGGAAAATCGTTTTTCTCTCGGAACCCTATTATCGCCCAACGATGTCTCTCTGTCTTCAGGCCATTTTGGCCTTTCCCCAGCATTTTTGGCCTCTACAGCGATGTTTTGAGGGTATTCATGAAAGAATGATACAGACCTGTTCTCGGACCACCAATATCGGACCACCAATGGGGCCACGCAGCAGGCGGTGTCATGATTTGTTCAAAGCGAACAATTTCCTGCAATTTCTCGGCACCATGCGGCAAACAAGGACGAGTTGTGATAATAATCCATGTGTACTGCGACAATAAAGCAAGTTTCCGTTCAAATAACAACACATTTAGGCCAAAAACACTGACATCGGCAACAACAACATTTTCGCTGGTACCGCGGTCCTGCAGCGGTACCAGCGAAGTGGCTTCTGGCTGTGTTCGTAAACACCTGAAAGCCTGGTGGTCTACTACTCGTCGAATATGCGACAAAATGAATGAAATACTGCATAATTGTCACAGATATAATTTTTTATTGTCACAACTCATCAGTTTTTATCGCAGGAAACCGGAAAATTGAATTACTCGCTCATATGAGATGGCTAACATGCTGTCCATACAGAAGGGTTTACGAATGCACCAGCGAACACGTGGCTTTCTGGCGCGAAGAAACTGGGTCAGGCCCGGTCAGGCCACTACCAACAGCCAATCAAATGGCGAGTATGCATGAGGGTGACGGATCACGCCACTCCGTCAGCCAATTAAAGACGGGGACGCGCTCAATGCGTCCTGCGTCCGGCTGGGTAAACTGCCATAAATCGACCATCTATTTGGGGTTTTGACAAAAGTTTATCCCAGTCCAAAATTTTATTTCGCCTAATTTCATAACAACACTTTGTCTACCTATGACAGTAACTACTCACAATTTGTCAGATATTAGTCAATATATGTCAGTAAATACTCGCCATTTATCAGCAATTAGTCAATATATATTAGTTATTACTCACTATTTGTCAGTAATTAATCAATATATGTCAGTACTTAGTCACTCTATAACTTATATATCAGTATTTACTCACAATTTGTCAGCAATTAGTCAATATATGTCAGCACTAAGTGGGCTTCCCTAGCCCACTTAAAAGGGTCTACTTCTCATCTTTCCCATCCCCTCAGGATGTGTGTGGTGCACATATGCGCGGGCACTGACACATTCCTCTGTGAAATTGTGTAATGTCGTTCTCGCCATGAATATGACCTTAGCTGTCGAAATGGCGTTAAACATCTATTACTCACTCACTCAGTACTTAGTCACTCTAAAACAACAGTTATCAATACATGTCAGTATTTACTCACAATTTGTCAGCAAATAGTCAATATATAACAGAGAAATAGCTATTGATTCAATTGTGCATCCTGCCTTGACTGGTATTTGTAAAAATATGTCAGTATCTATGAACTATTTGTCAGCAATTACCATAAACTCCAGCGTAGAAGACGCGCTGCGCGTATAAGACGCACCCCAAACTTAGCACATGCATTTTCGCGTATAAGACGCACATTTTAATGCTGATATTTGTAAGATTAGTAATTATTCACTATTTGTCAGCAATTAGTCATGCATGGTAGTAGTTACTTACATTTTATCAGTATTTAGTCAATATATGTTAGTAATTAGTCTACATATGTCAGTAACTACTCACAATTTGTCAGATATTAGTCAATATATGTCAGTAATTACTCGCCATTTATCAGCAATTAGTCAATATATATTAGTTAATACTCACTATTTGTCAGTAATTAATCAATATATGTCAGTACTCAGTAAATATATAACTAGCTATAGCAATTATCAATACATGTCACTATTTACTCATAATCTGTCAGCAATTAGTCAATATATATAACAGAGAAATAGCCATTGATTCAATTGTGCATCCTGCCTTGACTGGTATTTGTCAAGATATATCGGTAATTACTCACAATTTGTCAACATATAGTCAATATATATTAGCAAATACTCACTATTTGTCAGCAATTAGTCCATATATATCGGTAATTACTCACAATTTGTCAGCAAATAGTCAATATATATCAGTATTTACTCACAATTTATCAGCAATTAGTCTATCACTAACTAACTGCTGATAGATGGTCGATTTATGGCAGTTTACCCAGCCGGATGCAGGACTTCCTGACGGGGACGCACTGGGCTGTGGTAAACTGCCATAACTCGACCATCTATCAGCAGTTAGTCAATGCCATTTAGTGCCATTTAATGCTACAAAAGCAATGGTCGACTCATGGGTAATTGGACTGTCCGATTCCGTGTGCAATCGACGTCCCATGTGACTGCAATGGAACAGGCTAGAGCCTGTTCCAATAAACGCCAACTTTGAGCTTTTTGATAAAAACTCGTGTGACTGCAGATGTTTACATGTGGACTTCTGAAGTTCAGTCTCATGTCCCTCTCATATAACCCTTTGAAAGGCACTTGTGAATAACAAACTAGCACTGCACTGGTGCATTATCCTGACCGAGGAGAGTAAGGACACTTTCATATAGCAGAATTCTGCTAATACTAATACGATAAAATCTTGTTTCTCACATATATGTTCCACCTTGACTTTGAAAAAGATGCCTGTAAGCCCCACCTGGTGTTTGATTTATACAGTCATAGACCTGTTCTATACTGATAATGCATGCCGCACCAGGACTTTCGAAAGGAGGTATGACGGCATCTGGAATCTGTTTTAAAAAGGTCACTACTTATGTGCAAGGTTTTACCTTACTTGTCTACAAGAAAAAATTACAAATCAATTCAGTCAATGATAATCTTTGCAGTTAGGTATGATCTTCCTTAGTCCTTTCTTCCCTGAAACACACACATTTCAAGAACACTCACCTTTGCAAGTGTTGCTTGTTCACGAACCAACTTCTGTTCCATTTGACGCTCCTGTTTTTCTAAGTCTGTCATCTCTGCCTTAATCTTTTCAGCGTTCTTTCTCTTTAGTTCATGGAGTTTACCCTGCATACGCCGCACTTGTTGTTCCTGTTTCTGCCGCGCGTATTCCGCATTGCGGACACGGTTGTACAGGTTATGTTCCTTCTCTTCACCCTTCGCTACCATTTTCTGTAAAGTGTTGAGAAGATATGAATTTGATCAGATTACACTGACAATAAAGGCCAATCAAGTATGTATGAAACATTCTGATCCTTGAGGGCAATGTATACCAATCCTGCAGAATCGTGCATGAATGCAGTCGTGGTGAAGTCACCAGTGTTGCATTCATGCACATATAAAAAGACATGATTCAGCAATGAATACGCAGTTGTAAACGATTAACCCTTTAAAGGGTTTCTAAGGCATAATATCATGTATATAGGCCATGATGCACCGATAAAGTACTAGTTAGACTATTACCAGTGTTTTGTTAATGCATCATGCAAACCGTCAGCCATGATGCATGAATGCAGTATTAGAAAAGTACCTATTATGGCTGCATTCATGCATCATGAGGACCAATGGGTATGATGAATCAATGTAACATTGTACTATCAGCTTAGACTACACACCGTTCAAAAGTTTAACTCCCTGTACTGCATATATGCAGTACTATAGCACTGTATTTGGGAAACACAGGGATGGAAAGGGTTAAGAATATAGCTTTTGATTATCACTCATCTTTTCTCTTACCTGGAAGAACTTGAGATGGTCCTCATGTTCACGTCGCTGTACGTCTGCATGGCGCACCTTGAACTTATCTGCATAATGTGACTCCTGGGCCACCGTCTTCTCCTTCTTCTGACGGTGGGCGAGGGACGCCAGCGCCTTCCGTCTGGCCTCATGGTCCTGGAGAAACCAGAAATAGAGGGATTAAAGTCAGCATGTTCAAATGAGGAAGTACGGAAAAGGTTTCCAATCCAAGGAAATGGATATTTTATCTCTTATTTGCAAACCAAAAGGGTCTTTTTTGTATTAGAAATATACTGGGAATTTTCTGTCCGATTGTTCTCTATGATAAAAAAAATATGTCAATATCATTCAGCAAAGAGGTGGTTACAGAGAGACATGTTTTATTTTTTCCCCAGTGGCTAACAATTGATTCAGCAGCCTTTGCCTGATCACCTAAAGTAAGTCTTTAGGGTGTATAGTAAATGAACGAAACATCAGAAGAAAATATGGTGTACCTTGCTTTGTTGCTGCCGGCATTTATAGGTAATAAGGAATCGAAGAGGGCTGCCTTAAATAACTTTCTTCGCTTCTGTTTTTACAGATCTAATTCTAAAATGCTTTTTTACTTGAACCAAATATTATACACGTGCTTCATAGAGTGTAGAATGCATACTAACGGCCATTTTGCGATCCACCTCCCGTGCCTTCTGGTCCATGTTGGTGTGCATGGCGGCCTCATTGAGTGCCTTCTGTTCCGCCATGTTGGTCCTGAGCCGTGCCTCCGTGTCCTGACGATGTCTGCCCTCTGCAACATACAGAAACACAACCTTTATTAGAATCAAACTTGAATTTAACCATTTGGGACCACATAAAGGCCTAGAGCCTTAACACTTTAAAAGCAGGCATAAATTGGAGAATTATGAGAGATGCTACTCATTATCACTGAAAATTGGAAATTCTCCTAATTTTCTCAATTTTCAATAGGAAATTCCCTACAAGTTAGGAAAAGTGGCATCTCTTGAATTTAATACACCATGCACTCAGGCCCGTAACTAGGGGGGGGGGGGGTCCTCGGTTCGAACGACCCCCCCCCCAGGCCCCAGATGTTCCACCCCAGCCAGCAGAGCAGTGCAGTTAATAAGCTACATGTCAGTTTTTACGGCTTGTAGATCGGACAATTATTAAGGATTTTAGAGAGTTAACCTTAACCTTTGACTCAAGTAGCCCATTACCATTACAAATTTGTATTCAAATCAGGTAAATGTTTGTATTTTTACATGAAATTTGCACAAGGTTCCACCTTTGAACTGATTGAGTTCCACCTAATCCAAAATCGAACCACCCTGCGACGAGGGCTAGTTACGGGCCTGTGCACAGTGGTCATCAAGATGATTGAATGCAGCCCCTGTCAGTAACTCACCAGCGCATCATCCATTCATCCTGGAGGGTCGGCAAGATGCCTCAATGAAGTAGTGGTGAGAAGACTAGCCAACTTTTCATTGAAACAGCAGGCCGACCTATGGGCATGATGCATAATTGATTCATTCGCCGCCTTAATGGGTTAAGGCAGCGTGCCTGCCAACCCACTGTATGTCATGAATGCATCCCTGGTGAGTAACTCACCAGGTATTTGATTAATCAACAAAAAGCTTGATGCAAAAACATGACATAAACTTGCACCACACGAGGAACCGTTCTGTTTGCATTGTCTACATAATGTGAAGCTTGGTCACTCTTTTCTTCTATATTGAGGGTGTGGATATAGAGATTCCAATGGTAGGGTCATAGTTCCCTAAGGAATAAGCTCGCACACATTTTGATGCCCCCCCCCCCAACAGAACCAAATCAAAATTAACCACTGTCTTTTGTCGGTCGTTATAAAACAGAACAACATATTTGGGCATTGATAAGTCATGAATATGACGTCCAATCGCAACCGTTGGTCGTCATGATGCGTGAATGCATTGCTCACAAGAGTTGCATTCATGCATCATGCAAAACCTATAAGGCTGATACATTCTCAAAGTGTCGGCATGATGCTCCAATGCCGTGCTGGCAAGTAGAGTCGCTAGCACTGCATTGGTGCATCATGACGACAAAGATATAAGCTAAGTTGGAGGCATTACGTCACCCTTACAGTGTTAATAGTGATCTGGAACATGTCATCTGCTGGTGTCCGGCTGGTGTAGACAGTTTGAGGGCACTACACGGCAACCAGCTGACTACGGATGGAGCTGAGGGGTGGGAGGGCGTGGGCTGGGTGTGGTAGGTTTACTTGGATGGAGGTGGGGTAGGGAGTCTTGAAGAGAAAATTGACACAGAGGGGATGTGGGGCTCTTAACCCTCAAACGGAAACCTGTTTGAGGGCTAAGAGCGACCATGGGATCTTATCCCTCAAACGCTCTTATCCCTCAAATGATCTTATCTCTCAAACCATTAACTGTATAGGAATCGCTTCCCTAATTGAGACAGGGAATACCATAGCCCTGGTGCTTTAGATCTGTGTATAAAAGAAGGGTGATACAGATAGAAGTAGGCGGGTAGCATACATTGCACACAAGAAAGGCATGTGGGAGTATAAGGGGGAGTTTATGGGATCGAAAGCAGTATTAAAGGAGGGAACTATAGAGTGAAAAATTAATCACTATGCTTTTTCCTCACGATCCATAATTATATTGGTCTCACACCCCGGGTCTCACACCCACAGAAGCAAACATTGCTAACTAGGTAGACAATATTCCTGCCTGGCAGTATGAGGTGGTGGTGAACAATGAAGTAGAAGTAAGGCGATAATGGAGTTGAGGTGTATTTCCGGTAAGGCGGTGCCAATGACCACCCATAGCCTCAAACCGAGGCGATGCGTTCACAATGTACTCCCCCCATCCTACCTCTATATCCTTCCCTCATAGTTGGACAGTATGATCCATGCCCCATGCCTTGATTAGGAAGCATTACTATACTGTACAGTACCTCAAATGGGTTTGAGGAATAAGATTGTTTGAAGGATAAGATCATTTGAAGGATAAGAGTGTTTTATGGATAACAGCATTTCAAGGATAAGAGCGTTTGAGGCTTAAGAGCCATTTTTGAGGGATTAGGTCCCATGGTTGCTCTTAACCCTCAAACAGGTTTCTGTTTGAGGGATAAGAGCCCCACAGAGGGCAGAAAAGAGGAGATGGACTCTTCATATTAAAGATGGACTGGGGAAGCCGATCATCACTTTGACACCATTTTTAGAAGGGTAGAGGAATTTATTATGCATGGCATGTACGTTTGACATAATATATCCCAAGCCACTGTTGAAGATTTGTAGTGCTAGACTATCGTCTACAGCCAAGCAGAAAGAATTATCCATGGACCCTTTGGTTGAGAATCGTTTCTGTTTACTTGCTCACATAGACAAGAAGTTGTGTACAAGTATACATATATCCTACGTCATTTAGCAGCTGCATACTGCTTTAACGCACAATGCTGATTAGTCAGCATTATGCATGATTGTAGCCCTGGTGAGTTACACGCATTCATGCACATCATATAGATGGTTAATACACTCCTGACTTGGTTGGCATGATGACCCAATGCAGTGTTGGTGAGCAGATTTGCATGCCCTGCATTAATGCATCATTAGAGCATGGACCTGGAGGAACCATACTGCAGTCCTTAAAGGTTTAACTCAGGTGGTGGATCTATGGTGGGAGGTGAGGCTATAGATGTAATGAGTGTAGGGTGGGGAGCAGTAGACAGCTCGTACTGGGTGGGTGGCCCCAATCATTTCCCTCCCTACGGGTGTAAATTGAACTCAACGCCAGGTGCCACTCTTCACGTAGTCTACTCTGTAACCCTTTAAGGACAGCATAATGCCTAAATAGATATATTTTCATAACGCAACAATACAATCATGCTGAACAATTTGCCAGTGCTGCATTGATGCATCATGCCGACCCTTTGGTTCGCCCATATTGAGTCGGCGTGATGAATGAATGTAGCCCTGGTGAGTTACTCGCCAGGGCTACATTCATGCATCATGACGACCAAAGGCCATGGTACATTAAAGCCCCATGTGGTCCTTAGATGGTTACTTGATAGACAGGACAGAGCAAGGCGGGACCCAAGGGGAAGGTAAAATGTAAATAAAAGAACAAGGGCCCGTGTTAGTTTACTCAAATTGAGATATAACTGGCACTTTGTGTAGAGGTATTCTGGTTTCTATCTAGCCTTTTCCCTGTTAGAGACTGACAGATGGTAGATTGAGACACTTTATTAGTAATGACTATATATTGTGCTGTCAATCAAAAACTAAGATGTAAAATGTAATTTTTAATTGTATAAGTATGTGTAAGCGTGTAATTTCATATCGAATACGACGAGGAGAGTCTGTTTGAAAGGTTAGTCAGTATTATAATGGTCTGTATTTGTAGAAGAAAGCATGTCTAATATTGTGCCTTAGTGCAAAAAAAAAAAAAAAAAAAAAAAATGAAGACGGTTGACTTTTTGGACAAAATTGAGTTTTCTTCTGTTTTAATATCTAATGGCCATTACATCTAACTACTATCAACGTACTGAAGCTCTGTCTATGATGTTTGTGCCTACAGGCCCTAGTACAATATTATTGTGTCAACTCGGTGCTATAATAATTTGAACACTTATTTTGACTCTGCTCAGAGTACTGTAAATGTAGTTACAATCTTCTTGCAGTACGGCCAAAATGTCACTTTACTTCAGAAATTCTATCAGCCCCACCTCACCTAGGCTAGCTACATCATAACCCTACCATGAAAGTTCACCCATAGAGAATCTGAAATTGGTCTGTGGTATGATGCTATTCTATATTTATTACGATGACATTGTTACCATGGTAACGTAACAAAAGCTAGTTATCAGCACCTGTTCTGTGTATAACAAGTGCACAATACGCCTCTGGTATCTACAAGACTGATATCAAGGCAGCAGTTGTTAGTGTAGCCTGTGGGTGGGTTTATAACATCTAGACTGTATTGTAAGGAGAATGTTCCAGTGGTATAAACATGACAACTAACTCCCCGCCCATAGGACAACTTTGTGACACACCTTAACCCTTTAACAATGGAAAGATGCCTCAATGCTTCATAATCATGAGTTATCATTGCAGACATGTTGATAAAAAGTTGTTAAAGTAACGTCGACGCACTATTGATGTCATATTTATTTTACCAACCAAACCAATACTGCTAGCGTGATATATGAATGCTATGCATTGCTGGTGACCAGGAACCTATGGGTTGCTCTCCATTCATACCTCATGTTATCCAAAGATGTCTAGTGCACTGACCATAAAACGTCCATAAAACCAACATCAGATGATTTTGATTATGTCTCCAGATTTTCTTCTTTATTGAGAAAACTGGCCCCTGCGATTAAGATAGCAGGGTAAATTGTCACTGACACTCCCCTCCTGTGTTATGGTGCACTTTAATGACGCGCTCTGTGGTATCTTTGTCCCTTTAAAAGCTGCATAATGCAGTTATACAGGGTCTTCATGATACAAGCACGGTCAGTAACTCGCCAGCAGTGGGTCGATGCTGAACAATCCCTATGGAAGTTCATCAATCCCCAGGGATGAAAGTCACATAGCTCAAAAATCCCTGAAATGGTCCAATATTCGCCGCAAAAACCTGGGCTTCTATTTGAAAGTATAGGGCCCTGGAACTTCAAAATCCCTGAAATCAGGGGATTCCCTGAAGACTTTCATCCCTGAATCCCACAGTTTTGCATGATGCCTGAATGCAGCACAGTATTTATGCATCATGGTGACATATGGGTGTAAGATGCACCAAGTGACCCTCAATTGATTAATATACACAAACCATTATGTCTACATCCCATCTACCTCCATATCTCACACACTGAGAGGGTACTTCACCATAAACTGGACGCGTTCAAAGAGGGGTGCAGAGATAGAGAGGAATAACTGGTTGTGAAAACTAACCCCTCTAAGTGCCGTGTGGTGTATTGCCATCATGAATCATGGGTGCCATATTGAGGAGTAACTCGTCTGTGCCTCATTCCTAAATCAGTAGACGTGTATTACAACGGTTGATGCACTACTGGGTGGCCATCAGAATGGATCAATGCAATGTTGACTAGTTATTTGTCCATATACTGCATTTTGACTAAAAAGGAAAATGAAGCCTTCACATGATGTGGACCTTACAGTATCAAGCAATGGGGCTATATTGACCAAAGTATTGGTAGGCCTTTTGTACTGAACTGTTTCAAGAAGACAAGCCTTTTCACACTATCATAGCGCCCCCTTCAATAACTCCCATAACGGTAGGACTCTAAAAGCATGCTTATAAAAACTACCAACCAGGTTGACATCTAGATGAACACTGATAGAGCAAAGATTTCACTATAGATTTGGAAATGAAATAAACTGGTTGTTTTGTATAGAAGGATGTCCCCAAAATGGCAAGGTGGGGGAGAGTCTATCCCCACACGTTTACAGTCAACAACATATTGTAGATTGGAAACATACGCATGTTGACATATGCTAATACAGTAAAACTTGGTTACAACGAACTAGTTGTTACAGCCTCAAAAAATTCGTTGTAACCAAATTTCGTTGTAACCAAGTTCAGCTCTTTAGGGAGATTTAATGATACTTCAGACCCCTTTGTAGGTATAGTGAAATTCGGTTATGATGAAGTCGGTTATAACGAAATTCTGGTTATAAGAAAGAAATGCATGGTTTTGTCCCAATATCTCCCCTACTATTGTCTGCTAAATAATTTCCTTTATGGTGGCCTAATACAACATGTATACATAGGCTTTCTCAAATGTGGTGGAGGTGGGTGTGGTATTCATGCTCCAGTAACCCCCTCTCCCTAAGGGCCATTTTCCACCACCCAATATGGCCCCTCTATCGGCCGCTAGACCCATAGTAGATGCTATTTTCGGCTGACAGAGACCATGCCCCACCAATGAACCCTATGGCAGCCCCATCAGCCGAGGTGGTTGTGTGATGCATCTATCGGCCGATAGAGCACTCATATCGGGTGGTGGAAAATGGCCCTTAGGGAGACATCAGAGAGAGGTCTCCTAACTCACCTGTCCAGTAGCCCAACTTTTCCGACGCTCACACTAGCTCCAGGGGCGGGTAACACCTTCCCCACCCCCTCCAATGTCTCTTGCCGCTCACACTAGCTGCAGGAGCCGTCACCCCCTCCCCCTTTTGGGTGTGTCTCTGTAAATCGTTATAGAGTACAGCTATTCTTTTCCCATTCAATAATTCATACCATGGTTTTCCATGTCAGATATGGATGTGGGGCATGTACCGTTATGGTGAGGCTAAACAATATGCCACAATTGTATTTATCAACCTACTGCAACATGCAGAAAATTTGATTGTGCTTAACATCTCTATGTTCCAGTATTCAAATCCAGATCCAAAATCAGACAGTTAGTTATAAACCCATGTCATGTGAGGTTTACTATTCCAGTCATTTTAGGACAAATGTTCAGAATATGTTAAGCATTATTAGACATGCAAACATTTCTATGCCCAGATTAACAAGACTGGCATCTTTGTATCATTGAATGATAAGCCGCCTGATTATGAGATAATTATTAACTTTACCAGATATAGCCTTTGGGAGCTTTTTATAGACTGGTCTGAAAATAACCCCATTTCGCTGCATCGGTCTATAACAACCACCAGGTGGCACCACCTCCACCTGAGCCGCCGCCCAGTCACGTGACTTGTCATCTGAGTCTATCCCAGAATTCCAGGCGTGCCGTGACAGCCGGCGCCACCTGCCGTCGGAACAGCGAGTTATCTGAATTTTGTTTTCTATTCTAAAATGAAATAGTCGTTTTGGGTAATTACCTATAGCTATCCAGTTTCATCACGTAAAAGAAATGTGCTTGAGGTTATTTCTTTAGTAGAAATTTCATTACTTCCCGCTGGTGAAAGAACTCCCAAAATACATTTTTCATCCACACAAGAGCTGCAAACTTTGATTAAATAATGTGCCATTTGAATAGACAATCAAGGTGTTGCACTATATCATTATTAGGTGGTCTGATAATATTGCCCTTCAAGATCTCTCTGTTCTCATTCTTGTAATCATGTCTGATCAACCTGCTACGTAGTCTTGTAATGTAATGCGTACCCTTGATTTAAAAGTACATGCAGGAGATCTGTCTATGGTGGGAGGTATGGTAAAGCTGTTGTACTTCAGAATATAGACATAGAAGTTTATATCTCGGATCAGTAGAACAGGCAAGTCCTTATATCACAAATAAGTGCAGACTTAATCCACTCCATTACACTTATCTGTGCCTCTTAAAAGTGATCTAGTCCCTAACATTTACCGACCATAACCTCCCTTTCTATTCAAGCTTAGCTTCTGTGCTATGTATATGGCGGTTGTTTGATCAAAAACTAAATGCCGCCTCTGGCCCAGGAGGATCTTTTCAAATGGAGCTCTCTTTCACTGGGGGTAAATTAGAGTATATCCGCTAGGTGGCGCGTCGACGGCGGACGCTGGTGGCTCTGGCGCATGCTCAGTGACCGTGTAGTTAATGATAACATTGACAAGACTCGATGTTATCAGGGGTAGGGGTGTTTGGGCATACTGTAGATCTACAGTTTGCTTTACTTTACATGTACAATCCCCCTACTCCCTTCACACCAAACCCTTTCTTGACACAGCTTTCTGCATGGGTGCCTTACTAGCCCACATTTTCAATGCCCCTTAAAATTCACCACTGGATTCTAAAATTTTGAGAATCACCTTCCCATATATCCTTTACCTCATCCAACCTAGAAGACAAAAATTAGGGAGACATTTCCAAATATGGCGTCATGGGCGTGGGTGAGTGGGGGGAAGATAACAACAACAAAAAGTTTGGCCTATGTGTATGTGATCCCTAGACCTCTGAATCTTTACAACCCAAATCCTATACCCCTTTCATTCCCTTAGAAAGAAAATCTTCTCTGTCTTTCATTCATTACCCATCCCCCCACAACCATACACCGTTACCTTGGCAGCTTTTCTTTGATGGTGCCGCGGGTGATTGTAAATTACTCCACAGGGACTGGGCAGGTGATAGTAAAAGTTGTTTTCTTAAGATTTTTAAGACTTTTCCCTTCAATTCTGTAATCAGGATGATATATCACAAGAGGCACATGACAATAGAATTAAAATTACGCAAAAGGAAGAAGGGTTTCTGAAGTAGCTTACCCTTTGAGTTCAACATACTTATCCCACGCCCTACGGCCTTTGTGACCTTTGTCTTCATGATGGATACATTTAGTGAGTAACTCACTGGTGCATGCATCTTCCCAATACATTTACTTGATAACTTCCTCAGGAACAGCCCTGCATTGATGCATCATAACACAAATCGACATGATGATGAACCCTTCAGGGAAGAAACTGTCCTTAAGGGCTTAAGATCAGAATCTGTAGGGGCCACCTGCCCCAGGGTGTAGGGTGTAAGAGCACTGCAGGGCACCCCTCCCCACTCCCCATTATTTACCTGCAAACACCTGGTGCTGGATCCAGGTGGGAACTTAGGAACATCTTTGTGGATACCCCCCTCCCCAACACACACACAGGGCTATCTGATTGGCAGAAGGGCAGGTGTGGTACCATTGAAGGATGACATTGTCAGTGTATGAGGAGATGGACTGAATGGCTGAATGAATGAAGGAGGTTAGGAATCGTAATTAAGCCTTGGGACTCCCAGTGCCGGATGTAGAATTTTGGAAAGGAGAGGCACGACCCTAATTTGGCTAAAATTTAGGGTCAAAAGAGCAAACTGATCTCTTTAGTACATGCAAAAAAGGAGGGGGCACGCGTCCCCACACCCTGTCTAAATCCACCACTGCTTTTCTCAGCATTCCAGGGGCGTGACACAAAGGTTTTACATTAGTAGGTAGGAGAAGGGAGAGTGCAGATGTTTAGTATCATTCCTGTTCCTTTCTGACTTTATCTGTTTAGGGTCTCTGATTTAATCTTTTCAGGTTCGGCAGATATGTTTTCAAATAGCCCACGTGTCCTTTCATGAGATCCCTGTGTAGCCTATTCATAATTCCATTTTCCGGGCACATATGTATACATCTACATTTACGTACACATGTGTTTTCAACATGTAACTGTGAGTGTTTTCCTTATATACTTATGTATAAACAAATACATGTATACATGTGTGGTCCCCTTCTTGTAGAAATGTCTTGGTACACAGATCTAGGTGTATGGTGAGTAGGGCAGTACTACATGTACCTCTACTATCAGGGCCCTATCTCTCCCTCCATCTTTCCAACAGGCTACCCCCTGGACCCTTTCCAGTGCTACCATATCTTTACGCCTATCTCAACGCACTCTCTACCATTAAACCTTTGGAGCCAACATGATGCCTCAAGACATCATGCCCATTTGTTGCCATGATGCACCAATGCAGCTTCAGCAATGAGCCCAATAAGCATCATTGCCTTGATACATAATGCCGAGCATATATCCTAAGCATTAAAACAATGCATGAATGCAGCACTGGATAGTACAAATCACCACTATACTGCATCCATGCATCATACTAACAGAGGGCATATGATGCATTGAAACACTGGCTTTACAGTGTTAGCAGCATGCAAGTGGCCTTTGATAAGAGGACCACGAAAGGCGATCTGGAATTCAGCCAACAATGGCCCCATCAATGACAACATGAACTGGAGAAAAAAAAAACATGAGAAAATGCAAAAACACACAAACACTTATTACATCCTTCATATTATGTGTGGGAATTTTTGTGACCTAATTTGGTTTCATACAGAAACAGTAATTCCTTGGGCAGGTAGTGTTAACCTTTGTCAAGTTAACTCTTTATAGACTGCATAATGTCACTATTCCGGATTAACTCTTCTTGGACTGATAATGCATTAATGCATCGTGCCCTTTGGTCAGCATGATGCAAACATGCAACGCTGGGGAGTTTACTGATTGCATTTTAATATGCATCATCCCAACCATTTGGCAGTACCCATATCAACCATGAAGGTTCAACATGATGCTTAAATGCACCTGAGGGTTCAACACGATGCTTAAATGCACCTGAGGGTTCAACATGATGCTTAAATGCACCTGAAGGTTCAACATGATGCTTAAATGCACCTGAAGGTTCAACAGGATGCTTAAATGCACCTGAAGGTTCAACAGGATGCTTAAATGCACCTGAGGGTTCAACACGATGCTTAAATGCACCTGAAGGTTCAACATGATGCTTAAATGCACCTGAAGGTTTAACATGATGCTTAAATGCACCTGAGGGTTCAACACGCTGCTTAAATGCACCTGAAGGTTCAACATGATGCTTAAATGCACCTGAAGGTTCAACATGATGCTTAAATGCACTTGAAGGTTTAACAGGATGCTTAAATGCACCTGAAGGTTCAACATGATGCTTAAATGCACCTGAAGGTTCAACATGATGCTTAAATGCACCTGAAGGTTCAACATGATGCTTAAATGCACCTGAAGGTTCAACATGATGCTTAAATGCACCTGAAGGTTCAACATGATGCTTAAATGCACCTGAAGCTTCAACATGATGCTTTAATGCACCGGAAGGTTCAACATGATGCTTAAATGTATTCCTGGTGAGTAACTCCCATGGGCTACATTCATGTATCATGACGACCACTGGGCATCAATCATCCATGCATTATAGTAACCTTTAAGTCCTTAATGTTCATGATTACTTGTTTCTAAGGATGGTTCATGTCACAGAAGGCCCCAGTTCTTGACCACCAATACATTTAATGTCCCAGACCATGAAGATAGCAGCAGGAAATGATAGACCTTCATATCTGGCCATTTCCGCAGTTAAGGGCAATCAGGAGTGGCAATACAGAAGCCACCTGGAGGCAAAAAACTGTACTCAATGCATCCCATGTGAGTAATTTCAATGCTATATTTGATTACTATGGATGATCACTCAGTAAAATCTAGGATTAAAATGCTCAACATGCCAAAGGTACCTTGTCGCACTTTGCTTTTATTTACTTTCTCACATTGATAATCACTCTATGCAACATGTCAGAAAAATGCCTTACTGGAACCAATAGGAGGACAATGAGGATTTATGAAATGTATATGTACATGGATCCAACATTTGTATGGCTATGTAGGGGAATAAATAGATATCAGAATAACCCTAGAAATGTTGTGTTCCTACCATAACCCACTTTTGAATATTATGTATGGAAGAAAAACTGATATCACAACCCAATCCATAGACTACATATAATCCGTGGCATGAACCACAGGTCGAGACGTTGTAGGTAGACAACCTGTGGATTCTGTTTCGACCTGTGGATTTTCTGGTTTATGCACACTGAAAGCTGATTGGCTGATAGGATGTCACATGGTCTGATCTCCACTAGAAGTACACTACTCCCCTATATCCGGTATGTGACATAAGGGCGACATCTACCGGCAGTGGCTAGAGGCAGGGACTTATGAGGGCTCTACAGTTATGTGATAGGATCAGCTTTTCTTCTTTTTTTCCTACTTTATTTTCTTGTTTACTTTCCTTTCCTTTTTTTTTTTTTTTTTTTACATTTAGATGTCATGAAGTAAGACACTTATATTATGCCTTTGCAGGGCTGGTTTTCACAGAGAGAGTCGGCTTGACTGTTTTAAAAGTAGAGTTACCTTTTTCTCTTGTCTCTTCCCTCTCTTAACCTGAGCATATCTCAAGTATAAGTACATGAACAAGCATCCCATGTCATCTCCCCTTCCCAGCGCCCCACTACCCCCCCCCCCCTCCTCCAATAGCGTGACATGATGTGTGCATGTGTATGGGTGTAACAGTGCCATGTTTGTGTGCGTGTCACCCTCCTTCACGACTCCCTGACCCTGGGGCACGCTAAAAAGCCACACGAGATGGAGACCCATCTCAACTGTCTGCCGTTGGGCTGGCTATACACTGTAAATAGTAAATGCTGTACATCTACAGCAAAAGTTGCTGGCAACAATTGTTCCAGTAGATTTTGCTGTAGGTCTACAGCAACTGACTTGCTGTAAAGGTACAGCAACATCTCCTGTTGAACTACAGTAACTTCTACTGTAAATCATACTACTGTTGTTCAACAGCAAAAGTTGCTGGCAACAATTGTTCCAGTAGAATTTGCTGTAAATACACAGTAGATTGTAATTTGCTGTAAATGTACAGAAGATTGTAATGTTTTGGTCACTGCATATTGGTTGGCTTGACCAAGTAGAGATATGTAGTTGGGTCATCATGATAGCCAGCTATGTAGCATTATTTATGACTAAATGGGTGTAAAACTAGCCATTGAGTATTACACCCAAGTCACAACAGGCAAGTGTGGTGTATTACACCATCTTTGCAACAGGCACTTTAGCTGATACACTAGGAAGCTTGGTGCCCATACTCATATTTACTTCCAAGCCACAGGAAAGGTGTGTGTGACAGAATGTAGAAGTTTCTGCTTTAGTTTACATAGTTTAATGAAGAGTTCCACATGTTATCAAACTAGAATACAATATGTTCACTCTTGCACATTATTCAATTATGTGACACATTTGACTTCCTTTTCATAGATGAAAATATATTCAGCTTTGAGTAAAAATTATCTGCCAAAGAGATACTAAGGCCACCTGGTGCCAAAGCACAGAACCACAATGTCTACAGCAGTACTTGCTGTAATCCTGCATCTACAGCAATACACTCTGTAACTGAACAGCAGGTGTTGCTGTATTTGGGGCTACAGCAAATATATGAGAGTATATCTACAGCAACACTTGCTGTAATGTTGTATTTACAGCAACAATGTTGATATTTGTACAGCAAAACTTGCTGTATTTTAGATTACAGCAACTTCTACTGTATAATCACAGCAAAATCTGCTGTATGTATACATTAACTTTTTACAGTGTAGGGTACAGAGATGGGTTAAATGGTATGTGGAAGTATCGACGACAGCATCAAGTGCCTAGGACAGCCCTACAATTCAGGGAGAAAAGTTGTTGTGCATGAAAATCCCTGGAATACTCGATTAGAACCCATAATTTGGGAATGTATAGGTCAGTCTCACCCTGTCTGCATTTTAGGGAATACCTCTTTTGCGTTTGGGGATTATGGATCCCCATTTAGTGTGAAATATTACTACACACGGTTCCTGCCTATATTTTACCACTACAGTAACTAGTGGGTACAACTACTTTTACCCAGCATCCCTAGGTGTCAGCGACGACTCACGCTAGTAGTCGAGGTGGGGACTAGCTTGTGTATAGGTATTTGTAACTTGAAAATATTCTGAAGGGTCCCAACCCCATCCAGGATCTTCCTACAATGCCTCTCATGGGGAGGGGTATAAGCTCAGAATGATGCTTCGATTGAGCTGCATTTCCATTTGATCTAGTGCTCCTCTGCATCAAAGGTACATAAATTGTGGCCTATTAAAAGTTGAAAAAGTCAAGGAGGGGATAAAAAGGCTTTAGTTGTGTGATCCAACCCCCTCCCTCAATTATTGAATAATGCCAACACCTTAGCTTTATAATTGCCATTCCTGATCCCCTTAAGTCAGATTTCTTATCACATGATGTTATTAAAGGTATTCAACATCATGAAATACAAAGAAACTTTGTTGGAATGGCAGACCTTAACCATTTAAGGCTTGCATATAATTATATTTTAAAAGTGCTATTGTCTATAGTCTTCGTCACGCATGGGTGCTATCCTGGCGAGTTACTCGCCAAGTTGCATTATTGTATTGTGTCCAGAATACAGTGTTAGTAAATATCCAGTGCTGACATGAAGCACAAATACAGCACTGGTGAGTTACTCGCCGGTGCTGCATTGGTGCATCATGACCTGGAGTCATCAAGCGGTCCATAAAGGGTTAACGTATTATATTGTGGATTGTCTAGACCCGGCAGTCATTTGTGCAGGATAACATCTCTGTCTTACAGGGTGGGTGATAATGGGTGAAAGTGCCATTAAAGCATGCATTGAGTGGGCGACAATGGAGTAGTTGATAGGCAGGAAGTCCATCTTATCAGCCAGCCATGATGTCCTCAGGCCATGGCCATGTTTGTAGCCTGATTTATCAGACACTAAATAAGTCCTTATAGACCAAGCCTTGTCTAAGAATAGCATGAAAGAGTGGACAGTTTTTGTTTTTTGGGCGGGAGGGGGAGAAGAGGAGTGTACATTTTTCTTTCATACAAGCTCAAACCATTTTTGACCCTCGACCCTCACCCAATAAAATGTGAATAAAAATGTGTCAAAATGGTAATTTTACCGAGATAAATTACTTCTGATGTACACATCTTGGATACTTCACATCATGCTATGTTACCAACCTCTAAGTCCCTCCAGGCTCTCCCTTTCAACCCTTAGTGATCGAGTAACTATGCTCTTTGGCAGTCGTGATGCATGTTTGTAACACTGGCGACCAACTTATTACAGCTATATGCTACGGGTCGATACGATCCTGGAAGTTTGTCATAATGCATTAATGAATGCATCACATGTGATTTTGTGGCTAGGGCTGCACTGGGGACAGTGCCTGAGCGACTGGGGCATTCAGATGACAAATGAATCCATGAAAGTTTATGCTTTGATGTATGAGTTCTTGAACTTGAGTGGTTAACCCCCTCCCATCCTACTGTTATCAGATAGGGTCTCATATACAGACCACCCGGGGACAGTATGATGAATACTGTTAATATTCTAACCCCCCCCCCCCCACCCCTCTCCATTCCCAAGTAAAGCTGGTGAGACAGAGGAGACTATGCACAATTATAAGTGTTTATTCATTGGGAGATACAATATATAAGGTACATATCTCCTAAAGATTAGGGGTCTAGAAGATGCTCATTACTTTTGTGATGACCATTTCTTTTTTAACTATTTCAATGTAGCACACTCTTTTTATTAACACTTAAAAACATGTGTTTGTTAAAATGTAACATTGCTCCAGTAACTGGTATTTAGATCTATTAGAGAAAATTAAATCGATTACTCAAGTAATATGACACAAATATAAGGCAGCAATGTGCATGACTCATAACTCAAAAAGAAATAAATCAATAGCCTTGAGCAAGTCTAACTTGTGGTCTGACATCAACACTCCCTCACCCAGGTTATTGGCACCAACAAGCCACTATTCGCATAACTCCCACCAAAACTGTCCTATTCGCACCACATTGCCAAAAAAGGAGGGAAAGTTGATACATGGATCAACATCATATATCTTCACCATTGCAGGCAAAAGGTGCCTTATCACCACCAATCAACTGACTCTGTAGAATATAGACAATTACTCAAAATTTACAATAGTTGGTACTGAAATACCTTTTCCTGCAAGACCCCTACATCTCCTCCTTTAATGGCACTACAAATTCATTAGGTAATTCTGCCTCTTATATATAAAATGTCCATCTTTTTTTAAACTTATTCGCACCACCAAAATGACTGAAAATGAGGGGACCCATAGTCGTCTCCTATAACTCTTTTCGAGTTAAATATGTTAACTCCCAGTATGACCCTTCCTCCATCACCTACTTGCCTACTTCTAAATGTACAACTCCATGGGGTCTGTATAAGGTATGCCGCCATCTACATAGAGCTAAACACTGAGCTAAACAAACCCATGGGGTGCCTACCTATTAACTGGGGTCCTCTTGTATATGGCATGCAGAATAAACTCATGTCCTTATATTGTTATCATGTATATAGGCGTGCTTCTGTGCTGAACTTTATATCACATCCTCTCCATGTACAATGTTTATCCCTATATGAGCACATAGGGGTTTAGCCCCCAGTCTCTATTTTTTGACCAGTGTAGATTTGAAAATGAATAAAACAATTAAAAAAAAAACTGCAGGAAAACTGGAACTAGAATAAGTGGTATCTCTGGGTATTGACTGACCTTCTCTCTGTTTGACCTGGAGATGTCCCCGGGTGTGGGTGAGGTCTGCACTGAGCCGCCGCCGGTTGGTCTCCGCCGCTTTCGTGTCTCCGTCACTTTTACTGAAATGACAAGAGAACTTTGACTTTTAGAGGTCTTTTTTTGCTTCTTCGTTTTTCTTATCAATAAATATCTAAGAAAAGTATGATGAATTTAAGTAGTCAAATTTTATTTCTGATGATACTCGAGAATAAGATGCAATGTTCTGCCCCCTTTTTTTAGAGACATACACTTTCGATCTCTGCAGATCCCTAAGCCTTAATGTATATTGGTCTTTATGAAACATGAATGTCACTCTAGTAAGTCTACTTGTCGGGGCTGCATTCAGGTATCATGTCGACCCCTACAGGGGTTGATACCCTCCCAGTTCTTCAAAAAACATGATCCTGAAGCCATCATTCAGCAACATGAGAATGTGCCCAAGAAAATAGAGAGTAAAGCTGATGGGTGATGGATTTTTTTTCTTCTTTTCATGGTATAGCTAATTTTTGGTGATGATATTTGGAGTTTTGATGAAATTAACTTACCCAAGTTTATTGTTGAGTTCTTGATCACGGTTGCGGTCGTCTTTGATACGGTTTATGGATTGCTTTTTCTTCTCTCTGAAAGTAACAAGATTATAAGAGTCATACCAATTAGGCACGGACCTCCAAAACAGTCCTGCCGAGTAACAGTCCTGCCGAGTAACAGTACTGCCGAGTAACAGTCCTGCCGAATAACAGTCCTGCCGAGTAGCAGCACTGCATTGGTGCATAATAGTGATCAAGTATGAGAAAATCATGAAAGATTAAAGCACACATTGCTACAGAGACATAAAATAGAAAATAAAATAATGTACAAAACCAAAATAAAATGCTATTAGACTGCTAGATTGCTAATGACTGAGTAGCTCACCTGTTGAAGTCAAACTCCATCTGACGTCCTTTTTGTGCCTCCATGTTGAGTGTGATGGCCATGTCAGCCAGCTCCTGCTTCAGACGGAACTGCTCCTCCTGTACATGGGGGAAGGTGTGGGGAGAAGAAATTAGCCCATTCAGTGCTGCTGATACAGGAGTGCATCAAGCTCACTGGTCGTCATGATACACCAATGAAGTGCTAGCGAGTCTGCTCGCCAGCACTTCATTGGAGCATCATGCCGACTCTACGGGGTTGATACATATACTCCTGGAGGGTCGGCATGATGCTCCAATGAAGTGCTGGTGAGTAGTCTCGCCAGCACTACATTGGTGCATCATGACGACCAATGGGCATGATGCATTAATGCATCAGCGGCCCTTAAAGGATTTTAAGCCATTCAGTGCAGCTGATACAGGAGTGCATCATGCCCACTGGTCGTCATGATACACCAATGAAGTGCTGGCGAGTCTGCTAGAGCACCATACCGACCCTCCAGGAGTGTATCAGCCCCATAAGGTCGTATGATATGTGAATGCCAATCACATCATGATGACTGCATGGTTATGGCTTCATTCAGGCGTCCTGTAGACCCTACACTAAACCAGGCTCGTGAGTAGATTCTTATGACCTGCATTGATGCACCATGATGTCACAGGCACATGGACTAGAGACATAATGCTCACCTCAAAGAGTTAAGGACAGGAATTCTGTATTTCCTTTTCTGTGATTTCGTAAAGTTTTTAATAATTTCTCGTAAACCTATATCGACATACTCATGTTTGAGTAATACATTTGGGATTTCTTAGCATTGGGGCAGAAATAGGAGGCATTTAGACTTCCTACCTCTTAGCAGGACTAGAAATGGATGTTGCAAGTTTAATAGAGAAAGAGAAAAGCTTTCTGTTATCCTTAGAAATGTAAAAATTAGATGAGATGTCAGAATTAGATGAGAGATTCTCAGTAATCCCTGACAATTATAAGACCCAGCTTGTTGAATTCGTACCTCCTTTGCCTTGATCCGGGCCTCGTACTCCCGGTTTAGACGATCCACCTCCGCCTTCTTTAACTCGATCTCACTTGTCTTGGCTCTGAACTGACGTGCCAGGTGCGACCTGTGGCGGAACATGAGTAAATTATCTAATTGGTCAACGTAATGAGTCAGGTGTTTGGTTGAGCTTCATTAGTAGAAAAGGGAAAATGCGTTCGGGCAGATGGCATTTGTTGTTTATTAGAGTTTCAGGGGAAACAGAAAGGGAGATAAAGGGCAGGATAGGAGGGGTGAAAATGGGGGACGGAAAGGGAGAGAAAGGGCAAAACAGCCGGAGTGAATATGGGAAACCAAAAGGGAGAGAAGGGGCAAAATAACAAGAGAGAATATATGGGAAATTACGTGTCAGAGGGGGTGGAGAAGAGAGAGAGAGAGAATGGGGGGGAGGAGAGACATAAAAGAGGTAGACAGAGAACAGAGAGAGGGGCGACTGGCAGAGGGACTAGGATAGGCTAATGATGACTGAAGAAATATTGCTTTACTTAAAGGCTACACTTGTTAGTAGACTCACGATCTTACTCACGTTGTGAGCTGCAGTTTGCGACCCATGTCCTTTTGTGCCATGTCTGTGGAGAGATTAGCCTCAATTCGGTTTTTCGTTTGCTGTTGTCGAAATAGAAGCAGAGTGCCTTAACATTAGTTCAAGATCTGATACAATATTCCCGAATTTGCTATTATAGTGCTACCTACGTGTTTATTTCTAAGTTTGTCGATTGACTTTTTCATAAGAAGGAACATGCCTGATTTTATAGATCCAACCCCTGCTAGAAAAACACTCCCCAACAGGACACTCTTGGGAGTTTTGACTCATGTGGCATCTACAACCAATACCCATTACAAGCAATTTCTATGAAAATGTCTTACTAACCCATCTTACAGAATTTTCCAAACCCAAATGATGAATAGTGTTTTGACTAATCATTTTCTCCCCATTAAGTGCCAAGTCAAAGTGCGATAAAAATCTTTAAAAAAATGAAACCATCTTAACGTATTTCAGAAACCTACACATAGCACATGAAAGAAATTAAATTTTGTCAACATACAATTTTCTCGCAATATCCTATATTGAAAAGTTTAAACTTACCTCTTCTTTCCTGTGTATGTGCTCATTCTGCTCTTTTGTATATTTTTCAAGACCCTGATTTAACTTTTTCGTTTCTTGGAGACGCTTTCTCGTCATCGCTGAAAAACAGATGGTGATTATGAATATTGACGGTTTTGCTTATTGACATGAAAGAACAATGATACTATCTGCAAACAGTTGAAGTAATGCGATTAGTCCTTGGAACCATTAAGGGGCATTAATGCAGGAGTGCATCATGTGCATCGATTGGCATGATGCACCAATTAAGTGTTAGCAAGTCTGCTTGCCATGACTTCTTTGGTGCATCATGCCAACCTCTTGAGAGTGCCTCAGTCTCAGCACGATGCATTGATGCAGTCCTGGCGAGTTACTCACCAGAGCTGCATTCATGCACTGTTGCATCAAAACACTATTGGCTTTTAGGGGTTAAAGATAATAGACTTGGCCAAGATCTACAGCTCATGTACGTCGCCCATGCACTGTAAAAAAAATTCCGTTGAAAAAACGGAGATTCTCTGGCACCCCGCGGTGCCAGCAAATCTCCGTATTTTTTACGGTCACCGTTTTTCCTAAAGTCACCGTTTTTTAAATAGTACTTCTCCGTTACCTAAAAACATTGTTTCACCGTTTTTGACTTTACAATAATTCTCAGTTACCCCAAAAACGGTGATTCACTGGCACCCCGTGGTGCCAGCCATTCTCCGTAATAACTACGGTCACCGTTATTTTGAAATCACTTTTACTATAGCGGAAAATGTCCAGCACCCACGTATGCCTGAGAATCACCGTAATTTCACCGGAATACTTGAAATCACTGTCATTTTGATATGGTATCAAAAGAATGAATTATTATGGTATTTCTATGATTGCTTTCACTTGTGATCCAATACTTTGCTCCATGAAAGCATCATATAATAATTCATCACACTTTGTAATTTCAACCTAGTGGCAAAAAGCACTCTAGGATTGGTACAAAGCTACATGCATGACAGTGTGGACATATATATTTCTTTTCACCACAAAATAGGTGTTTGTCTCATCAAAATATCACACAAAAATAGATTATCTCACCATTAAGCATATTCTAACAGCCCTATATTTAGCCATTAACATTGATACTGCATTTAATTGAGAAGTTTTAAATTAATATTATTTTAGGACATGCAAAAATGTCAATAGAGTAGAATACCTATAAGAAAATCTCATCATGAAAGAGGGTGCCACCTGGTGTGATCAACCTAAACAATACATAAAACGGTGCTTCCCCGTAAATTGATAAACGGTGTTTCACTGAGGTGGATTACGGATAATCAGCATATAGTTGATGGATATCACGGTACTTGACTGTAATTAATCACTGTGATAATTCCCTGTAAAATTTTACGGTGATCCTCCATAAATGGTTAGAGACACACATATATTGAATCAACACAATTAACTTTTTATATCAATGGGATATTGTTTCTAAGGCACCACCTACTTTCAATTTGAGAAACTGCAGTATGCTGTGCATTATCATAAGTGTTTTGATACATACCAGCTTTCACAGCATTCAGTTAAAAGGTATTTTTCAGAACAGATTTTCTGCATTTCCTTGTTACATGCTCAATTATCTACTGAGTTTAACCAGAATTAATTGTAAGTCATGCCACACTGTGGTTCAGTGTAAATGATCAGCAGAAAGGTGTTTTTATGTACTGGTTTACAGGATTTCCCTGTTATATGGTCAATATATACAGAGTTTTACCTGAATTGAAATTACGGAGATTCATTGTAAGTCGGCCATATTGTGCATCACCGTAAATGCTTTGATATATACATGGTTTCACCGTATTCAGGAAAAAGGTGTTTCTCTGTACTGTATTACAGGATTTCTGTGTTATATGGTCAATATCTACAGTGTTACACCGGTTTTGAAATTACAGAGATTCATTGCAAAAGTAAACGGTGAATCTCCGTCTATTCAACGGAATATTTTTACAGTGTGCGTTATAACGACCAAAGGGCGTACCGTAATCTCCCGCGTATAAGGCGCATCCCGCGTATAAGGCGCACCCAGAGTTTCAGAATATGGTCAAAAAAATAAAAAATTCATAACTTTTGTTCTAATGAATGGATTTTCAAAATTCAAAAAGCTATGTGCTGTTTGGACCCCCGTGACCCTCCTGGACCCCAAAAGCAGCAGATGAGCTTATATGGGAGTGTAACATATCAAAAGAAAGGTCTTGGTGTCCCCCTTGTGGTTCCAATGAGAACTAAAAACCCCCGTATAAGACGCGCCTTATACGCGGGAGATTACGGTAGTTCTTTTATCGGCCATGTAGCCCATAAATGGTTGGAATTATTAGGTGACATGCAAATAATGCCAAGGGTTATCTCAGGATATTTCCTCAAAGGCCCTTTATAAGAACGGCACACAACCAAAAGAAATTACAATCCGACTAAAGAGCTTTCACTAGGAATTTCAACCTGTTGCGTAAATAAAGTGGATATTATTCGGTAAACACAACGGTCAGCCATGCATTTTTCTCTGTCAGTTGTGTAATCCATATGGGAGTAAAAATGCCTTGTGTAATTAACAAAAAAATACTTTATAATAGTTTTCTTATAACATTTGGGATGACAGTGAGCTACAATTGATAGGGTAAGAGAATTGGACCCATCTCTGCAAAAAAACATCAGTGTTGCTCGCTAGTATGAGTAGTGATTAATGTCAATCTGAAACTCTTACATATGGAGAAAAAAGAGCATAATTTGATGTGAATGTAGCAAATTTGTAACCTGTGTTATATCTATGCCTCAAATATGGGTGTTGGCCAGTTTATCAAGCCCAATATTTATGTGTACATGGTATACTTGTTCTTTATACCTTATTTGTCTCTCTCAAAGGCACGGGGATGTCAGTAGATATTGGACATGAATAACTCCATAGCCAAATAGCTATATTTCATAGTGGTATTCTGATAACAAAATAAAATAACAAAGGGCATAATACTGGAAAACATTGAAAAGATCAAGTTTTGGTGTGTATGGTACACCTCCTATGACACAAATATCCTACTCAACATACTTATACAAAGCATTCTTTAAACTGAAAGTATCAAAAGCATATCTAATCTTGTAATCAATTTAACTCTTTAGGTGTCAGGCACAAGGCAAACATTTTGTCTATGTAAAACATTGTTCTTTAGTGAGCTATATATTTACACCTTGTGATGGATCATGAAACCCTCTGTTTATCTTTTGAATGTGACTCCCATATATCATATTGCTTTATTAGCTTGGCAGGGCCTAGGAATAAATTCCTCCATACCATTCCATACTGAGGGATGGCTATAAACTTAACATCTGACTGCAGTGCCTTCCATGTTAACCCTTTAAGGGCCGCTGATGCATGAATGTATCGTGTCCATTGGTGGTCATGATGCATGAATGCAGCCCTGGCGAGTGAGTCACCAGGGCTGCATTCAAGCATCGTGCGACCCTGCGGGGTTGATAGACACCCGAACAGTGGGCATGATGCTCCATTTAAGTGCTGGCGAGACTGCTCGCCAACACTTCATTGGTGCATCATGATGATCAATAGACATAATGCATTAATCTATCAGCAGCCCTCAAAGTGTTAAACAAACATGCACTTAAACAAGGTGCAATGAAGCAGCCATTGGGAGTTGTGTTACTAGTCGGCACCCAAGCAGTACACACTGAGCGTCGTGTTATTAGACGTCGGTGCCAGATTCACCATTACCAACACCTAATCTAATGCTTGTTGTGATCACTTTGAGGTTGTTCAGACACTTTAAGTTGTTCTATGTTTTGGCAAGGAATGTGCTGACTGCTGAAAGCTACTTGTATTGGACAGCCCTTGTTATGTTTTGTCTTGCTAGTCCAATTGTCTCAAGTATAGACACCCATAAATTTGTCTGGTATCCATGGGTTACGATTTATTGCCTACTCACAAAGCCATGGACTAAGAAAGGCATATATTGAAAGCATAAAAATGTATCTCAACAACTGGATATCTATTCTCCCCCCCATGGCAATTCTAAAAAGGCCATCATTTTTAATCTTCAAACCAAAAGTGCCCCCTCTCTTTCGACAGGCTGCATGAGATTTGGACTTTAATGACCCTTTAGCCAGACCCTTAAATATAAGTGAGTAAACTCTCTATAAACGTCCTTTATACTGGTGGCTTGGAAACTACAAAACCGCACTGGACCCATAAGTCTGATAAGGAATAACGTATGGCGACTTGGTGGCATACCCATTTTTGAGATACTCTTAGTGACAGGCAGGAAAAAAAAAACTGACATCTAACATGGGTATTTCTCAACGTCTACCTGTGAAATCTGGACCCCCCCTAATCTGGATGAATCATGCCATTCTTAATTCATAGATCCATTTATAAGGATTTTTACACTTTGGGTATCTCATATCATTACAAAGAGCAGATCTAACAGTAGTGTTTAGATGAAACCTTTTTGTGAAATAAAGAAAAACAATTTGTCAGTAACAATTCAAGAACAAAAACATTATTTACATAGTGACAGTTGTCTCAGGAAGATGCTGTGTCGGTCGGTGGTGTGCTTGCTAACTGCCTGCTGGCTGTGCCGAGGACAGAGATATGTAGATTCCGATAGTACCTGGACCACTGGAGGCTGGCCTTCCACAATAATGTCATTCTTGTCATTACTAGACTCATCCTGTGCTTCTTGACACAATGATGCCTCCTCCAGGGTCCTCACAAACACACTAATAGAGGGAGGAGGCTCTGAGATGGCGCTCTGGGCGTCACAGGCTGAGCATCTACTACTCCCTCTGGTATCAGTCCTTGGTAAGGGAGCTTCTGTCCTTGTAGTTTCAGCCCCTTGAACATTGGCTATGTCCTTTGGTGGTGCCTCTGGGATCCCCAAAGCTAGGGACCCACATGACTGGCTGGCAAGAAGCTTACGTTTGGGTTCAGATTTCTTGGGTCCCTTGTCTTGGTGGACTTTTATAGGGACTAATATTCCATCGCCCCAGACAGGTTTGTAGGGTGGGGTAGATTGAGTCTGTATTGCACAGTCACTACTCTCTGATGTACTCCCTGGGAGTAGGACATTTCTAGGGCTCGTTTTATACTTATGTAAAGTCTCTGTGTTATCACCTATGGTGCCACTACTAGGGCCATAGACGCCTTTTAAGGAGCCAAAAGGCCGCTGGATGGTAACATTGTCCAAGGTGAAAACCTTACCATCTATAAGTATGTCCTCCCCAGGACCCTCCCCATTCTGCCCCAAAGTGGTTAACTTGCTACCTTTGATCTCAAGGTCAGAGCTGGGGTCATCCTCCCTACCAGATTGGGAGATGTGGTCTGATGAGGAGGCCTCCATCTTAATACTTAGACAGTGCAGGAGGGCGATTCTATAATTTCAGTAATGGATAGCTAGAATCACTGTACACAGTTGGGAGACTGATTGGTAGATCTTTACATATTTTCATATGCTGGAGTTCTTTCCTTAGGTTCTTATCATCTGTAAAAGCCTGGTATGTTAGTCTTCATCAGGTGCAGTTGTCTATAAAGCTTTTACTGCCGGCACTCTAACAAGGGTAATTTGTGCCACCTTTCTTTAACACAGGATGTTTTGATTAGATATGCCAAAGCAGCACCTCGGAATGTGTCAAGGCATAAGTGTCCCACTTCAGTTTGTTTTACTGACCTTCAAGGATTTGATAAAGGCCCTTTTTACTCGACACTCCAAACGAATTGGCAGACTTTTCACTGATCTCTCAGTCTTTAAGCTCTCACTATGATCTCCAGGCTCTTTGCTGAGAAGTCTCAGCCCCTCTTGATAAGCCTCAAACTTAGACTCTGCTTATTGCATGAAATACAAAAAAAAACTCACTTCACTGGCGATCAACCACAGGCTTTGTGTGGCCCCTAGAGCACCCCCTTGTGGTTGACATTAAATGGAGGGATCTATTAATTCCAGCAGCTTTTAAAATATTCATGAGGCTTGGCTGACAGAGGAGGGATCAATTGCAGGCAATAAGAAAACCCATGAAGGCAATCTTAGGGTTGGAGTTGGGAGGGCCCTGTGCCTAGGCAATTGACTGCTCAGTATTAGCTCCATGAGTTGCTCCTTCCTATTACTCCATGAGCAATTGATCTAATCTGAACTGCTCCCAGCCTCATACATCAGCTCAGTGCTTTATCCTTGTGGATGGCCGTTGTTAAAAGGGACAGTCCTCAGGCGATCCTCTGTAGAAAAGAGTCCTTGTTTGGGTTTTGTTATCAAGAAATACCTCTCCCGTGCTGCAGTTATGACATCTTGGCAATCAGTGATCTTTTTTTAGTTCTATACTCCTTATTCATGAGGAAGTTTCTGTAAAGAGTGTGGCCATAGTCCAACTTCAAGAGCCACCTCGGCAATTCCTAATGCTGATCTAACTGTAATGTAATCAGTCATAGAAACTGTTAAAGCATTTCTTCCATCGGCTGCCAATGGTAAATGTTCCCTACAAAGAAAAGCCCCTGATTATTTGAAGCCTCTCTAACAACTACAGGAGACAGACAGCAGTATTGGATACTGCAAGGCCTTTTTAACTCTTTTCATTTTCATTTCTGGGCCGTTAACATGTTATCTGCACTGTATTTGATAATGTAGGAGGATCTTATGGACAAAGTGTTTAGACATTGATGGGAGGAGTTGGCAGTTGAGGCCATTAATTTCCCATTAGTTCTCAGATCTCCTAAGCCCCTTTTTACCCAGTTACACTTACAAGATTTGACTTACTGTTAGCTCTTCACAATGCCAAAAATGATGAAGACCCTCAGACAGTATCAAAACTATTGCAAATGACATGTAAAAAACCAGTTATGTTTAGGAAAGGAACAAAAGGTATCTGAGATAATTCACCCTCAAAGGATCAAATGACTGGTTTAATATTGCTGATATGAATCGATATCCCCCACCACTGGTCCAGCTTGACCCTTTTCACTCGCTTCAAATTACCCTCGGTTTCTTTCTTAACCCTCTCAATGTTACACAGCGCATTATATCATTAAGCCCTTTTAGCCTCATGCGGCATAATTGCAGCCCTAGCGATCAAAATAATCAGGCTGCATTTATTCATCAATTCAGCTCCATATGGGGTTGATACCCTCAGGATGGATCGGCATGATGAAGTATGAATAATGTAGCCTCATGCATCAGACCAACAAATTATCATAGTGCATTAAAGCACTATGCATCCCTTGGAGGGTTGAGCAGAAGAGACGGCTCTTCTAAGGGGAGGTTTACTAATTGAGAGGCAGTTCATTAATTCATTAATAGCCCATATGGAGAGGGTGGGGTGATGGATTAAATCAGGAGGCTGTGGCAGGCTGGTGGTGCTTTAGAAGGGGAGACAAGAACTCATTTCACACCCAGGCTTGCACAGAATGGACCTGGCTAATATGCCTTATGTTCCCTCAACCATATATTCTCTCTGCTTGCACGCAAGACTTCAACCACGGAGGGTTGCATTTATTCTTGTTAATTATCCCATTCATAAATGTAGAATCTTTTTGACTTCTTAAGAGTTTTAGTTATGCTGATACAATAGAGGGCAAGAAGAAATGCAAGAAGAGTGCTCTTTAGATTTGCAACAAATCATATTCAGCCAAAGACACAAAGAATGGCATTGTGTCTTTATGCCACCCGGGCTTCCCTAGCCCACTTAAAAGGGTCTATATCTCCTCTTTCCTATTCCCTCGGATGTGTGTGGTGCACATATGCGCGGGCACCGACACATTCCTCTGTGAAATTGTGTAATGTCGTTCTCGCCATGGATATGACCTTAGCTGTCAAAATGGCGTTAAACATCTATTACTCACTCACTCACTTTATGCCACCAATAACACTTGCCAGTCTATATAAAGAACTGTTTCAAAAGTTGCAATTTTGCAGCCACTTAGGTCACTATATACCTTCCAAACTACCTTTTGAGTCAATGCCTTCCAATCACCAATACCCTATAAACTTTAAATAATGAATCATCCAAGTTTTAATTGAATCAGCGACCAATAGTCATCAGTCGGTTGTGTCCACACTACTATGCCAATTTGACTGCATAATCAAGTAACACACGTGTGCCTTCTTAAAGTGCAATGTGTGTCCCCCATAAGAAGCTTAATACATTATCCAATCAAGACAGCACCATGGAGGGCTTTAAGCTGCTTAAGTGACCAGTCATATGTCCTCCTTGGAGTATGATAGTATATAGCTGGCCTGGGTTTCTTTTGTATGTCTACAGCAATCTTTATTCATAAGTTAGTCAAAGGTTGCAAGAGCTAGCCAAATTTAGACATCCCATGTACAACCCATGGAAATAGACTTGAGACTTTAAGAAACCAAAAATACTCCCAGGGTAACAGCGAGCGTGATCACATTCACACTGCTTTGTACCTACTTTTCTGATATTCTTGAATCCAAGTTAGATACAGAGTTTATTCAAAAAGCACATATAAAGGATATCCTGAGTGCTGTAGATAGGGTTTGTACCATTGATACATCCATGGATATGAATCCTATGTAGAAAGTTATAGTCCATTGTATTGGATGGTTTAGTTTTGAATCCAGATATCCATTCCATCTTTTTTGCCTTAATCCCACCAACGTAATGTGGAGCAAGGTTTCCCAGACTTTCTCACATGTTTGTCTGGTACAACTCAGTAATTCCATTCACAGCCTTCAACAGATGGTATTCAGCTAAGTAACACACTCCTCTGGGGGCTAAATGATTTCTCCATTGTCCCATGGCAGTCATTGAAGGGACTAAGGGTTTGTTGAGGGTTGAGAATGAGTTGTTAGGAGTGTTGTAGCCTATAGACACACATTCCCAAATGGCTTAAGCAGAGGGGGTGAGAATATATGTAGTGGGTGATGAGGACCTGAGAACTGTTTGTCCTGCAGTTCCATCAGCACTGCTCTGATAGCCTGTAGAAAATGGTAGAACAACACAAGTGAGAGGTTACATAACCTCAAGAAAAACAGCCCCAGTGCTGAAGGTGCCAGCACTGCTGGCTGGGTGACTTTGTTTGGTCAAAGAGCAGGCTTGCTAATGCATAAACCCTCTGATCGGCTCCTATAGCTAGGGTGGGGGTCTGGGAGGGGGTGGGTTTGAACATTGAGATTCCTAAATGTGGCTGATTTGGCTGGAGAGTATGAAGTTTTGCTGTATTGAGTAGACATGAGGCTCTCCAGGTGGCAGCATGGGTCACTTTGATCTGAAAGGCGTTTTGGCCTCTCGAGTGATTAAACCTTTCAAAGACCAAATAGTGCTTTATTGCATAGATGGAGCACTAGTGGGTAGCTCACTGCAATGATGGCCCTCTGGAATTGATATAATACTGTAGGGTCAGCATAATGCTCCGATGCGGGATCTCCAGCGCGCTTCTCATCAGCAGCACATCAACGCAACATGCTGACAAATGTATATCAATAAGTGTCAAGCAATCCTTAAAGGGTTAGAGGGTTGAGCTAGCCAACACAGGGCCAATGAAAAAAAGGTGTACAAAGCAGTCTCATATAGACCCTCAAGTCAAAAGACGGAATATTTTTTCTCTTTTATAGGAAACCACTAATTCTGTAAGGTTTTCGTACTGATGCATAAAGTCAGAGAGATTTTCCAGACATTAAAAAGTAAAATTTAGTGTTAAATCTTTTGGTTAAGCCTTATCTAACTAACTTAGGCTGGGTGATCTGAAACACACTCAGTTTTGGCATTAGAGGATTGAGGCTGGCCCCCAGCCACTACTATACAGTGTTAGTGTTGTGGGGGACCACCATAATAGAGCCAGAGTATTCTTCTTTCTTTAGAGCAGTTGGACTAAAAGTTACTTCTGTTTAGCCTTGATGGCTAAGCAGCGATTGCCATGTGAAGGTGAAATGGTGCGAATAGGGAGTTTTCTATGGATAAATGGTGCTAGTTTCCTCGCTGGACCGGATTAAGGTTTTGTTTGAGCAAGAAGTAGTCAGCAAATACTCAGAAAATTGGCCAATTATTCATTCTTTTCCTTTAGGGCCTCATGTAAACTTACATTCTGACCAACTAGAGCGGATTGCTATATTATTGCCATTATGACTTAATACAGTTCAATATATGAACGCCCTAGTAATAACCCCTTAAGGACGGCTTGATGCCTTATAATCGATATTCAGTGGGGTAGTTGCATTGTTGTACATATGTTTTGTGATACACTTTAATATCATATTGGAGAAAGGCTCCCTGGGTCTGCCCTGGTGCATCATGCTAACCCCTCGGGAGAGTATCGAAGTAGTAGGATGGTGGCTGAATATTGTAACATTGGCAAGTTCATCTCAAATGTTGCATTTGTCTATCTATTGTTACAAAGATGCCAATAACTGAAAGTCTTCTTTTTTACTTACTTATTAATAGGAATTGCCTATAATTACAGCCAAGATTTCGAGTTCTGAAATTGTTACAAAAGTGACACCCCTGTTATTTCAATACTTTTGCATTATGGTGATACTTGAGCTTGATATGTGAACTCGATTCTTCAGTTGTCATGTTGACAGTGAAGAGCTAGTCCCTTGTTCACCTGCTGACCTCTGGTCCAGCCTTGGCTGCTGTGGATACGATTAAAGGATAAGCCGTCTCCACTAATCCCACTAATGGCTCTGCTGCCTCCTACCAGCTGCAGGTAGGTGGAAAGCAACACCTGACACCAAGATTTACACAGCTTACTGAGATACCTCTCCTCATGTATAAGGCGCACCCTTAGTTGAAGGAAGTGCTAAAAGGTTAAGGTGGGACTTGATTTTGGGCAGTCTAGTACTTTTTTTATAGTTAAAGTCCTTCCCTAAAAGACGCATCCTGGCCTTTGAAAAAAAATTTCACTCTGGAAAGTCAGACCTTTTACCTTGTCGATAAATTGTACATCCATACAAAAATAAAAACAGATATGGTGTGCAATAAATCATGGCACCATAATCAAAAGCTTATATGTATTGATACATCTAGTTACTAGAGCATTGATTTGTATCTTCAGAGGGGATTACTTGCGTTACATTAATAGGGAGCTAAACTTTGGTCTCGATCCTCTCACCAGCCTGTGTGGCCACCTGAATTGCAACGTTGGATAAAAAAAGGAAATAAGCAGCTCAGGAGCAAGTCATTTATTGCCAGTAAGGGGGCTTGTTTTTGGTTTTTCTTTTTTATTACGTTTTTTGTGGGTCGGCAATTTTTCCCACCCGTATACATGTAACGTATTTGCATGTGGAATTTCATTCAAGATAAGTACCTGAATCGCACATATTTAGGTTTACATGAATTCGGTTTTTGCCCCCCTCCCCCACCAAGGGGCTCTCTTTGAAAATGCCCCCCCCCCCCCGAACTGGCAATTTAAATGACTCGGCCCTAAGGTGAATGGTCTTTTATCATCATGATATTACATCTTTGCAAAGACAGATTTTGCGAAAACATGTGGGACATTGGCTCCAGCCTGCAGAATGGCCCTCGGGCTGGCAGAAATTGTCAGCCTGCAGGCCCGAATGACTGGCTGTAATCTCCAGACCTTGCGCTACATGAATTTTTTTAATTACAGCTTTCAAATCGGACCATTATGTAGGTCTTAACAGTGTAGAAAAAAGTATTAATATTTTTTTATTAGAACTTTATGAATTCTAATGAAATTAATGTTAGAAATAGAACGTATATATATTCTTCCTTTATGATATTTCCTAGAAAATGTCCTGAGGTATTCATTATGTTTTGGTCCTGCAAAAATTGAACCAGGCTTGCAGAATTCGAAATGTGTATGACCGAATGTCCTGCCTCGTGAAAAACTTTTTGTAAAGTCTGCAGAGATCTGGGTTGTTTTTTTTTTGTTGTATGGTGCATTTCATGGCCTTGAAAGCTGTCCAAACCATTCAATCTACCTAATTAAATAAGCGCACATGTAAGCAAAACCCACATCTTTGGGAGTTAAGCACATTTTCATTTGATTAGTGATTGAACTGCCCACCTTAATTATTTCAATTGCAATATATATGGAATTATGTCACCTTTCCAGAAGCTAAGGCCATAGACCTCATGTACAAAAAAAAACCTTTAAATACATGAATGTTCATTTGGCTACTAATTAAGTTTGTATATTTGAATTATTGCCAAAAGTGTTCTGAGATGTCCAAGTAACTTCCCCAGATCAGTGAACAATGTATGCTTGTTGTACATTGCTTACTGGGGTAGGTGGCATATCTCAATCTGGAGTGTAGACAGGGGCGCCACCTAGCTTGTATGAGAGGAACTAAACCACCATACCAAGAACAGTGCCTGTGGTGACACCTACAGGACCAGTCATTCAAACTGTGTCAAGTCAACCCTTTGAGGCCAACAGAGTAGGTACATGGCTGCATGATAGGCTGATAGGGGTGTTCACGATGCATGAACTGCAAAGACTGCAATGCTTTCTAATGCTTATTCTACAGGGTTAATATACTCGTCGTGATGCATTATGGGTGCATCACGATGCATGGGTGCATCATGACAACGAAGAACTATGGAACTCGAAAGGTTAATGGATATTTCATCCTCCTATGATTTCAACTAAATAACTGCTCATATGTTGTGTGCTATGAAGTGCCCAGTGTTATACCCTATCGACAATTCAATGTAGTGATATGTTTTATATATCTTTCAGAGCAGAATGGTGCCTGATGTCTTTGTGTGTGCATGATGTATATCAGCGCAGTGCCAGGCAGAAAGTGTCAGATTGTAATAGGTGGTAGAGTAGAACATGCCAGAAATTATGTAAGTTTTAAAGGAGTGCAGTGTGTGACAAGGATCAATTTTATATTCTCGTGCTTGAAGTGGATGTTGACTTTATCTATTTTCCATAACTTTTATTGGACAATCTGATATGAAGAACAATACAGTAGATAAAAGAGATTCCCCATGCTTCCAATAGAAATAACTTAGGACTACAGATCAATTAAATGGCTAATAATGTGTCTGAGATGTGTAACAAATCTGCCAGATCTTGACTAATTTAGTGAAGTAGACTTAATAAGTGGCCTGACTTATATCTATACTTACCATGATAACAGGTTAGCTAAATACAAGGTTGGTGTGTTCAGTGTTTGGATTTGTAAGAAGATATGTACAAAAGTATTTTTGCCTGTTATCATTTGTACAGAGGATAGGAAACCTTTTGCAAACTATTATCAAACTCTCGATGAATTGGATGGTAAAAGACCATGGTTTCTTGCCTTTCAAATGAAAAATATGTTGTGATTTGTCTTTTCTTTCTGTATAAGAAAAATTTGATGATAAAAAAAGAAAAGACTTAAGTCGGTATTTCTGCTACGAAATAAATGTTTATAGTGCTACTACCAGTAGCAGAAAAAAAATAAGGCTTTTGTGTAATAGGGAACTTTACCTCCTTTTTTGTTTGGCCGAAGTGGGATGTGGAGAACAGTAATATATGTACAGGCATCTAGCTCTTATGTTGTAGATTAATTTAATAGTTTTTTTATTGGAGTCCATAATCAACACATCACACTGAAATTCATGTCAAAAGGACTTAACAATGCCGATACATAATAACTGAAAAAAGAATAATGGCAACAACTGTACAGGAAAAATTAAGAAAACTTCGCCCAGCTAATGTTCATACAATCTTTTTGCAAATGTTACAAAGAGTTGATCAGTGGAAAATCAACTTACAACTTTCGAATTCTCTGATTGTTCGTCGGACAGCACGTTGGTTTTTGATGATGTCTCCCTCCACCCTCTTTAGTTCCCTCTCCTCTTGTTTATGTTGCCACATGTGGTCCTGGAAAAGCAATGGAATTTTTTTGGGGGTTTGAGAAGAATCAAAATGGTTTATGTTTTTATTATTTTATTTTCCTGTACAAAAGACTACTTCAAGGGGGGAAAACACAAGTCACACAGGCTGCAACCCCTCTTTTCATCATATTTGTTAAAGGGTTCACCTAGATTGCTTTAGTGCGCTATGTTTGTGCATTTGTGTATAAAGGAACCAGTTGAAGATGGAGCCTCGATGCGTAAGGCTATAATCAAAGAGTTAAAATGTTTATGTTGAATTAACAGTCAATCCCTTGACTTTGCTCCAATAACTCTGGTTGCTTCACCTTCAACCCACACGCCACCTGGTAGCCTATATAAGAACTACACCCATTGAAGTTCCGGTCCTGTAGTCCAGGTGGCGTTCCAGGACAGAGAGCTATGTGTCTATGTCAAGACTATGGCAGATACGTAACTCTAAGTCTTCTGGCATTAGACTAGTGTAGGTAATCTACACCGCTCTGAGTAATGTCTAAGGTCAGGTCACACTTGAAAAGCCAAGACAATTGCTGTGGGAATCCTACAACACTTGTTTTGGTGTGACCGGCGCCAAAATAAAAATGTGTTCCAAGACAAAAATGTTTTGATCCCACAACAATCGTACAACAATTTGTTCCTGTTTCCTCAAGTGTGACCGGGCCTTAGGTCTAACATGGACAGCTTGAAAATTGCCACTTTTATGCTATTCTATTGTCATTTGTGTTGAAACCCCACCTTAAAAATACACTCGTTTTTTAGAAAAAAAAAAAAGTCACAGCAGGCCTCTGAAGTAGCCTACAAGCCGCGGCTTACATGTGGGGTATTACAAGAGAAAGAGCAGATCTCTTACTATCATTAGCAAGGGAGAAGATGTCTGCATGAATTTTCATATTGCATTGGTACATCATCCATCCATCCCACAAGACCCTATGGGCATCTTCCGGCCTTTGAACGGGTTTACCGTTTAACCGCTGTTAATCAGTACATGTACATCATCCCATTGGTCGGCATTGTAAATGGATGGAGCCCCAGGTGAGACAACTCGCCAGACCTGCATTTATGCATCATGCCGACCCTATGGGAGTACAGGTCTATATCAGTAGGGTCATCATGGTGCATGAATGCAGTTCTGGTGGCTAGGTGGGAAAACGGCCGCATTTGCGCATCATGCCAACCAGCGACCTTTATAGGGTTAAAAAGCATGTTTGTATACCTCTATGACTTTGAGGCGGCGCTGGAACTCCTTCTCTTCCCGTTCCTTCTTGATCTGTACGTCTACGGCAGTCATGGTCTGGGGCCTGTTCAGGGTAGGGTTCTGCTGGGTCTTCTCTCTGCTAATGCTGAACGTGTGCTGGAACTTACGGGAGTCAAGGAAACCATCAGGACCACATTGCCGCTCCTTCTCCCTGGAAAAAAAAAGAAATATGAGGAAGTTTAGGGAATGGTACTAAAAAAGTCAACATCATATTTAGATCTTTCCACTGTCCTTTAACCAACCCATAATGAGCCAACTGCCAACCAGTGCATTAGTGTATGATAAAGCTTATCATTGCTACATTGATGCATCATTTCGGTGGTATTTTGTTGATACACCACAAAAGGATTGCCATGATGCTTAAATGCTAGCATAGGTGAGTCATGCAGCGGTATCAGTGCTTAGTGACAAAGCCTCTAGACAGCATTCGTTATTTAGAAGGTTAAGACACTTTCATTATAATGTACACGTGCCTTGGCAACACCTAGATGCATTTTATTGTTACATACACATACATTTTACAATTATCGACATGATTATTATGATGAACGGCAAGGGGTAACTCCACACTCTCTCTTATTTCACAATCCTATCCACCTACTGTGAAAGTTTTGCCTTTAGTTTTGCCTTCAATGAGGAGCAAGTGATGGATAGATGGGTGGGTGAGTTTGTTTGTTTGTTTAGTTTTACGTCCGGGGGCCATCGAGGAACTCAGACATTCAAGGGTGGGTGGGTGGATGAGGGGCATGTGAGTGGATGGATGGGTGGGTGGATGAGGGGCATGTGAGTGGATGGATGGGTGGGTGGGTGGATGAGGGGCATGTGAGTGGATGGATGGGTGGGTGAGTGGATGAGGGGCAAGTGAGTGGATAGATGGGTGGATGAGTGGATAGATGGATGGGTGAGTGGATGGATTGATGGGGCAGTGGGTGGAAGGATGGGTGGGTGAATTGGATGGTGAGTGAATGGATTGATAGATAGATGGTTGAGTGAATTAATGGATGAATGGGTGGGTGAGTGGATAGTTGAGAGAGTGATTGGATAGGTGGGTGAGTGAGTCAGTGACCAATCAATCGGAGACTATGTGCAAATTGAATGTCCATGTTTGTACATCAAATAGAGTTTGGCTAAGTGAGAGTATCAGTGAATGGATGAATGCCAATATGGCAAATGAGTGTGTAAGTGAGTGAGCATGCAAGTGAGCGAGCAAAAGCTTAATTGATTGAATAGTCACGGAATTGTGAATATAAGAGGGAGTGATTTGGGAAGCAACCATCACCTTGCAAGAATGTATGTTAAGTTCAGTATATCCAGCTATTATATCAAGGTTCTATTTCATTTTGAATCAATCAACAAATGTATAATCCTGAACTGCACTCAGAAGCTTCATCCTGTCAGTAACAAGGTACCACCCTGTGCTATATTACCAGTCTAGTGTTTGTATACGTTGTAGTAGTTGACCTCTGCATAGAAGTAAGAGCACCTACTTTAACTGATTCTCTGTTTTGATACCAAACTAACTTGTGTTAGTTTAACCTCCCTCTATACAGGCTCCTTGGATCCACAGTGTTGTCACAAGTCTACTTACCTGTATTGATAGTTAAATAATGAATAAGTGTTTTGATTACCTAATTTAATTTGAACATGAGAATCAATTAGGAATTACCACAATTAATGCCCTGCATATAAGCTGCACACCTCATCTATGAGTTTAGGAACATCCTATAAGTTGCTTCATTTTGAAAACTTAAGTATTTATCTGATGTAACTCACTCTCGCCTATATGACGCACCCTAAGTTGTGCTGCTTCTATAAGGTGCGCCAGGCGTATATCCTCACCTATAAGCCGCATGCATGGAAGAGTGATACCGTAAAACCTTGTGTATACACGAGGAATTACGGTATCATTTTTTTCTCCAGATATTTCTGGTAAACCATGGTCTGTGATATCAATTCGAGTACATACTGATACTAAGGCCAAAAACAATGCAGTGAGGTTCCTATACGGTGTTAATCTTGTGTTAAATGTTACCTGTCAAATTACTCCTGGAGTTTAGTAGAATAACTGAATAAGCCTCCCAACCTCGGTACTCATAATAGCGTCAGTCCTACATATCTTATTAACGTAAAACTGTAGAATTCTTCTCCAAAATTCAAGTAAATGGAATTTCCGAATATACACCCCCTTGCATATGATTTTCTTTTTTTTTCAGTCCACCCCCTTATATTCTTCAATTTCCACACATTTTATTTTCTGACCATATCAACTGAAACATGTATTCTATGTGGTCAGGTGCATGGTTAGTCCCCCATATACAATGTATACCCAAACTGTTAGTTAACAGCACAGCATGGTCCGTTTTACATTCCCCTAAGGCTCATAACCCATACAAAAGCTGCTTATGTATACAGGCGCCTCGTGTCGGCAGGGGTTAAATCAGCTTTGGACCACTTTACCCTTTCCCGCCCTACACTGACTGGGTATTAGGTGGCGTGAGAGGACCCCAGCTGGCTATGGCCATTAATAATACCACAGCTTTGTACTCAATGGTATACTTGATATACATAATGAAAAGCAAAGTGGTATATGCACGTATTATTATGTACCTGTTCTGGTCATGAATTATATATATTTAGCCAATTTCATTATATTATAATTTATATAATATCAGTGAGTCTATTGAGATTGCATGACAATCCGCGAGTGATTTACATGTGTGTCCCAGTACATTAATTTTGGGTATCGTATACGAGGCAGCACTTTTTTCTGTTTAGACCAAGGAACATGAAACATGCCTTTCCTTTGGCCTAATTCTAAGTGGGATTAATGTGTATCTTTATATCGACACTGGTAACCATAATGTAGTCTACAATATAGGCTACTTAAGACTCATTGAAACCTCTTTCTGTTTCATGTGCACCTTGCGAGGCCTATGCAAATGGCGTAGACGCGGTTGATACCAGAACCCAAATAAAAATTAGGTCTATAAGCAGGGGCGGCAGAACCGGGGGGGGGGGGCACGGGGGCCAAGGCCCCCCCCCCAACATAAAAGTTGGGGGGTCAGACTATGGTTTAGCCCCCCTAACATTTTGGGGGCCTTAAGGTCCTGGTGAAACCCTATATTATATTGGATGTTTTATGCTGTCAGATAGGCCTATTGTGGGCTCAGAATGCACCATTTCATCTATAAAATTTCAAAATTTAGTAATAGCCGTAGAACTGCGAGCCCCCACACCCCCATCCCTACCACCAACAAATTCTCTGAGTGCTGCCCCCCCCAACTTTGAATAGGTTCCGCCACCCCTGATAGGAACAGCCGAAGTCTGGGTGCGGCTTTTACGAGGGTATTTTACACTTTAAATAGTACTGAACTGACAATTTTCAAACCCTAGGTGAAACCCTCAAAGCTAGGGTACGGCTTATACGAGATCGAGGCTTATATAAGAGAATTTATTGTACTGAGTATTTTAGAATGTGCCCTATGTCTGGGTGCGGCTTATACACTGGTATTTAGTCCTAGAGGGTAGTTTTAAACCTTAACTTTTCAAGCCTGCTTAGGGAGTGATCATTTTTTTACAACAGGGGGGGCTGGTTGGTTTGCGTGCGGACGCGCAAAATTTTTTTTGACCCCTCCCCCCCCTTTCGAGGGGGTAAAATTTTTTCGACCCCCCATAAGGGACAAAAACTGTGCCTGAACGTCCCCTTTTAGCCTATAGTAACGCATGGGGTTTTCCACTGAAAACAGGTGAAATTATTTTTCCCCCCCCCCATCAGAGGTGTTGAAAAAATTCTGATCCCCCTGTTGTTAAAAAATGATCACTCCCTTAGATGCAGCTCCCAGACCTAACACGAGTGCAGCTTATACGCTGGGGTTTATGGTATCTTTTAGACGATGATTGTACATTATTGACTAGCAGGTATAAAGTTGGTCTCTGATTTTGGACAGGGCTATGTGATGTCGGTCCTTCTTCCACTAAGCTACAACTCAGAAAAATAAATAAATAAAAAATAAAATTGGTCTCTGGTCTCTTTACTGCTAACACCAATGACCTAGACTACTTTACCCATAGAATATCTGAAAATAGGTTCCTCTGTTATTTCTGTGCCTTATAGAATCCCCCAAAAGAGTGGGTGCGCCTTATAAGTGGAGTACTTTTACTACAGAACTATATTAAACCTTCAGAAATCAAACCCCATGTAGATCTTATAGCATTCTTTTTCAACTCAGGGTGCACCTTATACGCAAGTTGCGCCTTATATGCAAGGGATTATGGTACCTACTGTGAACGCTTTGCTTTTAAACTATCAAACCAGTGAGTATCAGATATGAACATTCCCCTGTTGCTCACGCTTATACATATACTGGTAGATCTCTAAACGAAAGTCTGGTGATAAGATATGCTGTACATAGCAGCGACTATACATGATCCTCAGGTATGGCATATAGCGTATTTCTCAAATCTGAGTGCGGCGTACCCATGAAAATGGAAGTACAAAATTACACCATGGGCAGGTTGTATATAAAGTCAAGGTACAGTTAAAACACCTGACATGAAGTTACCTTAGTTTACTGTCACTTGCCAACTCTGTTACAGGTATGCCCTGTTACATACTCGCTATTGTTGCATTCATCCATGCACCATACCAACAAAGAGCTATAGCAGGAGTCTAAATAGATCTATATACTAACTCTAACAGCCCTACCGTAATCTCCCGCGTATAAGGCGCGTCTTATATGGGGGGTTTTAGTTCCACAAGGGGGACACCAAGACCTTTCTTTTGATATCTTACATGCCCCCTTGGTCATAACATAACATAAGGGGGCCCAGGAGGGTCCGGGGTGGCCCAAGCTACACATAGGTTTTTGAATTTTGAAAATTTATTCAGTAGAACCAAAGTAAAGAATTTTTCATTTTGTTGAGAATTTTCCAAAACTCTAGGTGCGCCTTATACGCGGGCTGTGCCTTATACGCGGGAGATTACGGTAGGATATACACAATGTACACTTTACCACGTGTATACAGGTGCCCAACCTTGATCAATAGTCAAATATTTATTGTGTTATGTGTTTTGCTGGCTCTGTTAATTACCGGTAGACTATGGAGCAAGAAAATTACCCGGTATTGTATTTCTAGAAATATTTGCCTTTGCCTACATTATGGGACTAAGCCTTTCCACCACTATCTATTCTTCCATTACTTTATAACATGATTATGGCAGTACATAATTTCTTGCCCGTTGCTTGTATGACCCTGTCTATCTTAATAGATCTCGTCCCGCAGATAGAACCAGGTAAGGAAAAAAACACTTGTTATCATTTGAAAAGAGGATGTGTCACTGTCAGCGGATTTCTCCTCAGCCGCCTCATAGATACAGGCGTCTAATTCTTATTGCTGGTGTTTGGCTCTCAGTTAGAATGATTGTAGTAAAAGATGGTTTTCAGATATTTCTATCAGAAACTGAGATCTGGCAACATATAGCTTTTCCACAAGTATTTTTCTGTAATTACTAGCTCTTTGTAAGTCGATGTTTCACTTGTAAGATCCAATTCAGTTTTGTATATTTATCCAAGTTTAAGAAAAAATTATCAAATTATAGCGTATATGACATTAACATATGGGCTGTGTGTCTGGCTAATGGCTTGTGTGAGATCTTGTAGTGGGCCACACAAATAAAATTCTATCACCTCTTCACCATTGGAGAATAGCATCCTGCTTAAGACTTAAGATTTTATTGTTATTTATATTTCCACTCCCAATGATAGACATGCACTTACTTAAGGAAGGCGGCATATTCCTGACTTTTGGCCTGCTTTTGTGCCTCCTCATCCTGAGCGGTGTCATCACCAGCCTCCTTTAACACGGAGTAGCGTGCCCCAATTGCATCGGGCCGCTGGAACGGCAGATCTGTCAACACCATTGTTTTGGAACGAGCAGGAACTCTGAAAAGGAGAAAAAACAGGCTGATTAATACTAGTAACACTTAGATGAATACATACAAGATTTTATTTCATCCATGTGATATTCAAATTCAATGTAAATATACTTTGGATACGTTGACGAATTTAGGATTTGATATTCAGTCTCAGTCCAGGTGGACAGCCTATCTGTTTTTGTTAAGTATATAATGTGTATTCATGCATTGTTCTCTCAGGATGGTGCAGTGGGTGGGATTAGGGAGATCCTGGGGTTGGCACCCCCCTCCCATCACTTAAGTTAAGGGAATAAAAGATAATGAATAAATCTTTCTATTTACAATTTTATTCTTGTAAGTCTGCATTGTAATGATTTGAACAATACTTTGTTGTGCTGAGACACTGGAGGCTATAATATCATAGATGAGGCCACACCAAAACAATAAGTTGGTCTACAGATTTTGGTTTTGAAAAAATGGTGTGAGAACGAATTTTTCTACTTTTTTTTTTTTTTAAGAATTTCTTTGCGTCCAATGGATTCCTTGCTGGAAATGTTAGGCGAGCGAAAAATTTTTGTCTTAAAAGAAAAATTTGCCAAATGTCACAAAGAGACTGAAGTGAGCGAATCTGTAGACAAGGAGAGGGCGATCTGTAGACCTACTTATTTTTTTTTTTGGTTGGCAGAAGCCCCCTCAATCCCACCATCCCCCGTCCTGGTGATAAATAATGACCACTCCCTACGATGCAGCATTTGTAGTCATCGTTTTTATTATAAATTCCATAAGCATAAACACCAGATAAAGCAACAATATAATTTGACAGTGGAACTTTATGAACAAAAGTGCAGTTGTTATGATGACCTATTACCACTGGAAGATCATACAATTAATCTGTATATGCTCAGGAATTAGGAATAATCACTCCTCTCTTTATTAAGGAAATTGGGTTTTGGGGTGGGTGTGGAGGAGAAAAAAACTTTGGGACATTAAAAATTTGGCAAAAGAGAGCCGAAGCATTTAATCAGAAATGTAGATCAAGTGTGGATGATAATTGGTTCCTTACTAGTATCCAGACATTTAGTTTATCTGAGTACTTTTATATGGGTGCTAAAAGTTGCAATGTTTATCATGCATATAATGATTGGATATCTCCTTCTACTGAACTATAAACAAAAGGGTGAAATTAATATACAAAGATGTAGATTGTGAAACAAAGCACAAAAGCTAAGCATAGCTTCTCATACGGTTGTTTTTGTACCGTCTAGATCTTTAGCAGAGATGCAAGCAGACAAGGACAACTTTTTCTTTTCACAACAACTTTTCTTGCCTGATTATCATCGTATCTTTGTTCTCCATCTTCCAAATGATATCTTGAAATGAATGAGCATCATCACATTATAATTATGACATTCATTCTAGGTTAATAGATAAACCTAAAATACATGTGTAACGTGCAGGAAATTTAGCCACAAAACTGGTGGAATAATTATTACCGGTATAATTTTTTGGAATTAAACTAAGACCCCCCCCCCCCTCTTTTCCACCTACCCACAAAAAACAATGGGCGGGGTCATCCCTGTTCCCTTCCATGTGACAGCGATTATAACATGCTATGTAGGAAATGCAAAATAGCCATAATATGTAATAGCATGGGGACTAGGCTGTCGAATACATTATAATTAGATCTATATTACCGGTACCAGGCACAAGTTGTACCGTACACAACACACAGCACAGGGATATAAAAACACACAGTGACACTGACACACATAGAACAAAATTCAACAGCAGGCACAGATTACCCTTTTAAAATATGTCAAATCTACATCTACTTCGCATTTTGCACAGTAGTTCCCAATTGTGAAGTTAATATCAGCAAAATAGAAGTGACTGATTGTTTAATATTCCCAAAAAGTAGGGCGGGCACCTGCCCACTTTTTTTTGACAGTGGGGTGAGTGGGGAAATGAAAGGACAACTGGCATACATGCGATCTGTGCTTCAGCAATTAAGAACTCACCTCAGAAATTTCTACACGTGAGTGCAGGGTTTTCCGGGTTAGTAAAGGTTCCGTGTTATTGGTGTGACATTTGATGGTTTACGAGAAATAAACGACACCTCCGATGATAACTTTCACGAGAGGAAGTCCACCATATGTAAACGTTGTCCGGGAAACAACACAGAAAGTCTCGCGGGAACTTTCCCAGCATGAATCGGCCGCAGTGCGCAGCGATATCTGGTTGCTAAGGACTATATTTTATATAGGTCATCAAAATTTAAGCAGAGATATCTAATATCTTGGTGAGAAAAATATCCATTATTTTTATGTTCAATACATGAATTAATAAAAATTAGCATATTCTATTCCTATTAGTGCATTAGTATTTTAGACGTTAAGAACTACTTTTCATAGTGAACGCCTACATTATTTACATCGGAGGTTCGTCGGCACGATAACAACAACCAAGATGGAGGAAGAAGTTACGGGTGGGAACGATAATATTGTCACGGAATACAACACATACGAGGATTTCTTGGATTCTCAAATCAATGATCAGGACTTATTCTACTTGGAAGTAAGTTTCTTTTCCAGTTTTTCCGATTTTGTGAAAATGACAGGCCGTGAGCAGCTGTCACAAGCCCTGTCAAACTGTGACACTGTCACTTTGTCAGACTCGGACTCGAGTGGAGTGTGTCTGTGTGTTTAAATAATTTAATATTATTCAATTTATTGAGATCTGTGAAGCAAATGAGGATGAAGTCATGCGTGACTGTGAATTGACTGTGTCAGTGATAGGAAGTATAGGTTTCTACACAGCCTGCCACTCCTAAATTTAGCATATTCTCCCTGTCGGATAGTGATTCCCGTGAGCTACGCTGGGCCCCTGCACCTTCTTATTAGTCTGTGAGCAGAGCAGCAGTACCACAGGCGAGTAGGGGCATGTTCACCATTGCCGCCTATGGCAAGATTGTTTAAATGTTTGATTTCTTCAAATATACCAAAGATAGGGCTTTGCTGCCCACATATGTTTGAGAACACATATACAAGTTGAACATGTGTTAATTTAAACCCATTTTGATGGATACTTTGCTTGCTATGGAGGCCAGTGTAGGTTCCTTACTATGCTTCATAGAGCAGAGCAAACAGCACTGAGACCAGTGTTTGCAGCAACATCCTGGCATTTTCTTGTGTATTGGAGGTGGCGACCTCTATAAACAGTAGCCATTACCGACAGGGAGAATTAAATGTGGACAGAAGAGAAGTCCACCGGACCACCCCCCTTCTTTTCTACGCCGTTCTAAGGGAGTGGTCATTGTTTATCAACAGGGGGGAGTGGTGGGTTTGAGGGGGGATGTAAAATTTTCAGACCCCTCCCGAGGGCCGAGGGGGGTGCTAAAAATTTTTTTACCCCTCTTGAGGGGGGGGGCTAAAAAAATTCACCCTCTTTTTAGCAAAAAAGCCAGCGCGCTACCTACTATAGATCAAAGAGGAGCGCAAAAACTCTCCGGCGCGAGGGGGTGCAAAAAATTTTGACTGCCATCGAGGGGGGGGCGTAAGAAATTTTTGCACATCCGCACAAAAACCCACCACCCCCCCTGTTGATAAATAATGACCACTCCCTAACATCAGCGCCACATTATGTAGAATGCATCTCTGACGCCATGGGCCTGGTACTCTGCATGGTCTATTTAGGCTATTGGGGTTTCCCATAATACACTCTGTTCATGGAGATTTCCTGTTAATTATCATAATTAGGTCAGTCACATGAGCTGCTCTGGCCAATGGAATTGGTCACGTGACTGACCTACTTATGGTAATTAACAGGAAACCTCCACGAACAGAGTGTATTATGGGAAACCTCAATAGCCTGAATATGACGACATCTTGAACTGACCAATGAAATGGAACCAGGTCAAGCCCCTGTCATGGCGGCCATGGTGTTCCCTGTCTCGCCCATTAGTAATGTTTGAGGTTAAATAAAGAACGATCTTTACATGATTATGCCACAATTATTTACAAAAACATTTAGGCAGACTAAATTCAAAACCTTGTAGCACTCATTTGTTCGCAAATCGTCTCTAAATGCCCAAACCCAGACCCAAACAATGCATTTCTGTCGGCAGAGAGGTCAGGAGAACCATCACTGACAGTATAGCCTATAGGACATTAGCATATCAGGCTATGGAGGTCACCATCTTGGTTTAGCCCCGACTCCAGAGCAGGGTATTCTGGGTAAATTTCTTATCAGCCTCCAGAACAATGGCCAGTGATAAGACTGATAAGCCGCATCCTGCCCCTTATCTTAATCACCCCTAGTACCTCTCTATTGTTTTAGGTTTGACTGATTGACTGAACTATGGTATCAAGCAGAAATTTTAATGATCTTTTGCTCTTTTATTTCAAATATTTCATCTAATCAATGATTACATAATTAAAGTAGTTGATATGGGGAACCCATAGATATATTTTATAGAAAATTCCAATGTGAAGTAGTTAATTGGCAGGTAGTCAAATTAGACTATATAAAGAGGCCAAAGGTGTTCATGATACTAACGGGGGAGGCGCGTGGTGTGTCTGCCCGGGTGGGCTAATTAACCGGATCTAGCCCCCAACTACATGAGCCACCTAGATGATCCTCCTAGTACTAGCAATGTGCTAGTCCCGTATAGGCAAATATTGGAATTTCCTATTACTTCTTGGAAATCAAACAGAAAATTTATTAATTTAGAGCTAGGGAAATCATTTTCGATTAATTTTGCACCTCATTTGAGGGTTTTGATGGGTTCTAAGGTGAAATTCTAGGGGACTATATTGTGCAGCAGTATACTAGCCCAACAACTCAGCCGCATCACTTGCGTAATGATCTGCGTACAGAATTAGGCGATGGCCGATACTAAGACAGTGACGCACTCCAGCAGAGGGGGCGCTGTAAACAGTATGTTTCTACGCCTATGGAGTGATCATTTTTCAACAATAAGGGGTGGGGGGGGGGGGCTTTCGGATTAGAGGCAGGGGGCTCAGCATTTTTTCAACCCCTTGACGGGGGGAGGTCCAAATTTTTTCAAGGGGGGTTAAAGATAATAGAATCGCACGTTTTTTATCCTCTATGGGCGGGGGGGATTTGGAGCTTTTTCAGCGAATGTGTATTCATAGCTTCGGCAGCCCTGCTGGAGATCTCAAGTGTGAACAATGCTCATTGGGCTCACTGAACTGCAGGTGAAAAATGGCATGTCCGCACTGTTTTGCCCATCAGCTGGGAAACTATTTGCCCCTCACACTATTTATGAACATGTTTATCAAGCCCAGATATAGAGAATTATGCGTATTTTCAGATGTTTTTATTTATACAGCATGTGACAATCTCAAGAGAGTATTCCCTAACCCTTAGGCTTAGAATTTCGAAAAACTCAGTGTCAGGCACTTTCTTACAGTAATTACTGATGATCTCGCAGAGTACATCCTTCCACTTCAAAATCAAGAATCAATTACTGATATAAATCATGAATTCATATTCTTTAGTTCCGAGTGTTCCTCTATATCTCTAGTATTACTGGTGAACAGGTTATTTTGATAAAGGCACAGGATTAAGAAAAGATTAGGATTTTGTACAGGGGGGGCTAGATCCGCAGAGAAAGCTAGTCCTAACTTAGCTCAGTTCCTGAACTCTCATCTCCATTCCTTCGTGAGAGTTCAGAAAATCTGTCACCAGTGACAGAAAGCCTATCAATGCGCTGACCATGGTCACTGGGACAGTCTGGAGTTGAATACATTCAAAATCGGGTATGGTTCAGAAAAAAAAAATTGCCCTACAATATTCAATTTTAGACATTTGATTTCTAAATTGTGTGGATTGGAAAGCAGACACGTTGGTCTATCTGGGGCAGTTGAAAAAAAATCACAAAATCCCAAGAATCACAAGCCCATGTTAGCAAACCCTTTCCTCCAGTTTTAAACTACAGCTTTCTCTACCTCTCTACGGGAGTAAGAGAGGCAGATCCCTCAGCCTAGCCCTAACTCTACTACCCCTCACCAAGATTGTGCAGTGCATCCTTCCACTTCCACACAAGATTATTGATAGTTATATGTGTCAGACATTCATAATTCTAGGTCTCGAATTTTTCCTCTTTATCTCTACAATTAGGGGTGAAAAGAAAATTTTGATAAACCCACAGGATCAAGAGAAAATCAAGGTTTTTGTACAGGGTAGTAGATCGCCACTATCCATTCTCTATGGGTAGCGTGGGCTGAGGTTACAGCAGAGGATCTCCAGCACCTCTCCACAGCAAGGTGTGATGTCACGTGAAAAAGCTCCCCCCCCCTTCCTATTGTTTAAAACTGATCACTCCCTAACAACAGAATGACAGGTAGATTTTCATACCCTCTCTCCCCTGCCTGAACTGCCGAAGGTTTGAACATTTTTTTGGCCTATCTCGCCTGCAGGAGTCAAATGTTGATGCCGCTGTAGTATCCCGAAAGTCGGACCATCCCAGAAGTCGGCCGGAATTTTCAAATAATTAATATGAACTTTAACCGTTTCATAATTCTACGGCGTAGGGACAGTATCATTAGGGTTGTTGTCCTTTCAAGTTCTATAAGACGAGAGGGATGTTATCATGGTTTTTATGTTTTCAAAAAATTATTTATTTTCATTGATTTTTGTGGCCCATGAGCGATAATAGGCTTAAAACATGGAATGCGCATGCGCAGCCAACTTCTGGGATGCGCCAACTTCTGGGATACGACACCGCCACTGACCCTAAGGCCCAGTAACTGAGTAAGGGTCCGGGCCACATCCACCACAACCTATATCATTGTCACGATGGCCTTGGCCATTCGTGACGGTTTACTTCAGTATAGCCATCGCTAAAAAAATAGCCCATATTCGGAATTGCCACCAGTCTGCCAGCCTTGGCTATTCATTTTTTTTGTCCTTGCTCCTAAAACCTATGAACCCTAGTGTATTGGCTATTAGCAGTAGACCCATAATCTTTTAAATAGGCCTTGTACAAGTCTAATCCTCATGTTGTGACACCACTGGGAGTATAGCAGTAATGTGTTAGGCTCTACCTGTTCCTCATGGTCATGTTACAGACTGTGTGGTAGCAGCAGTATTGCTTTTGCACAAATGCTTCAAAATTACTTAATTTTGAAAAATGAACCTACAAAATGACTTTATTTTGAAAAAATGAACCTAGTGATGTGTTGGACAAGCCATCTTGAAGATAATTTTGTATGGGAAGATTATTTCATTCATCTGTTTTTGTCAAAAGTTTGCTACATTCAGGATCCCTCCTACTCCTATCCTGGCCAGGCTGGACTCCGCCAGTGGGCACTCAACTCTAGCCCTCCCACCATCACAACACCCCTCCCTACACTGTAAAATAAGTGTGTTGAACTTACACTGTCTAGCTTCTCAACACTACCACGACCCCCCTACACTGTAAAAAGATTTGGGTTGAACTTACACTGTCCAGCTTGTTCACACTGTCACAACCCCCCTCCCTACACTGTAAAAAATGTGTGTTGAACTTACACTGTCTAGCTGCTAAACACTAGCACAACCCCCCTACACTGTAAAAAGATTTGTGTTGAACTTACACTGTCCAGCTTGTTCACACTGTCACAACCCCCCTCCCTACACTGTAAAAAATGTGTGTTGAACTTACACTGTCTAGCTTCTAAACACTAGCACAACCCCCCTACACTGTAAAAAGATTTGTGTTGAACTTACACTGTCCAGCTTGTTCACACTGTCACAACCCCCCTCTCTACACTGTAAAAAATGTGTGTTGAACTTACACTGTCTAACTTCTCATCACCACTACGACCCTCATCCATACACTGTAAAAAATGTGTGTTGAACTTACATTGTTGATTTATTTTATTCATAATTGATGCACATTTAAACCTTTATGGATGGCATGATGCATTGATGCACACTTAACCTTTTATGGATGGCATGATGCATTGATGCACACTTAACACTTTATGGATGGCATGATGCATTGATGCACACTGAAACATTTATGGATGACATGATACATTGGTGCACACTTAGACCTTTATGGATAGCCTGATGCATTGATGCACACTTAACCCTTTATGGATGACATGATGCATTGGTGCACACTTAACCCTTTAGGGATGTATTGATGCACACTTAACCCTTTATAGATTGCATGGTGAATTGATGGCACACTTAACCCTTTATGGATGGCATGATACATTGATGCACACTTAACCCTTTATGGATGGCATGATGCATTGATGCACACTGAAACCTTTACGGATGACATGATACATTGGTGCACACTTAACCCTTTATGGATAGCCTGATGCATTGATGCACACTTAACCCTTTATAGATTACATGATGCATTGATGCACACTTAACCCTTTAGGGATAGCATGATGCATACTTAAACCTTTATGGATAGCATGATGCAATGATGCACACTTAACATTTTATGGATGGCATGATGCATTGATGCACACTTAACCCTTTATTGATGGCATGATGCATTGATGCACACTTAACCCTTTATGGATGGCATGATACATTGATGCACACTTAGACCTTTATGGATAGCATGATGCATTGATGCACACTTAACCCTTTATAGATAGCATGATTCATTGTTGCACACTTAACCCTTTAGGGATGTATTGATGCACACTGAACCCTTTATAGATTGCATGATGCATTGATGCACACTTAACCCTTTATGGATGGCATGATGCATTGATGCACACTTAACCCTTTATGGATGGCATGATGCATTGATGCACACTTAACTCTTTAAGGATGGCATGATGTATTGATGCACAATTAACCCTTAAGGGATGGCATGATGCATTGATGCACACTTAACCCTTTATGGATGGCATGATGCATTGATGCACCGTTAACCCTTTATGGATGGCATGATGCATTGATGCACACTTAACCCTTTATGGATGACATGATGCATTGGTGCACACTTAACCCTTTATAGATGACATGATGCATTGGTGCACACTTAACCCTTTAGGGATGTATTGGTGCACACTTAACCCTTTATAGATAGCATGATGCATTGATGCACACTTAACCCTTTAGGGATAGCATGATGCATTGATGCACAGTTAACCCTTTATAGATTGCATGGTGAATTGATGGCACACTTAGCCCTTTATGGATGGCATGATACATTGATGCACACTTAGCCCTTTATGGATGGCATGATGCATTGATGCACACTTAACCCTTTATGGATGGCATGATGCATTGATGCACACTTAACCCTTTATGGATGGCATAATGCATTGATACACACTGAAACCTTTATGGATGACATGACACATTTGTGCACACTTAGACCTTTATGGATAGCCTGATGCATTGATGCACACTTAACCCGTTATGGATGACATGATGCATTGGTGCACATTTAACCCTTTAGGGATGTACTGATGCACACTTAACCCTTTATAGATAGCATGATGCATTGATGCACACTTAACCCTTTAGGGATAGCATGATGCATTGATGCATACTTAAACCTTTATGGATAGCATGATGCAATGATGCACACTTAACCTTCTAGGGATGGCATGATGCATTGATGCACACTTAAACATTCATGGATGGCATGATGCATTGATGCACAGTTAACCCTTTATGGGTGACCTGCTACATTGATGCACACTTTAAGCATTATCATTAACCATTCTAATGAATGGATTTTCAAAATTCAAAAAGCTATGTGTAGTTTTGACCCCTGTGACCCTCCTGGACCCCAAATGCAGGAGATGAGCTTATATGGGAGTGTAATATATCAAAAGAAAGGTCTTGGTGTCCCCCTTGTGGATCCAATGAGAACTAAAACCCCCCGTATAAGACGCGCCTTATATGCGGGAGATTACGGTAGTAAATCATTAACCTTTTAAGCCAACGTGACATTACAGCTATGCTGTACCTTCAGAAATCATTAAAATTTTAAACAAATCTTAAATCAAAATTTTAGTCCCTTGAATTCTCGTATGAGCGGCAGGTAGTGTAGAAACCTGGACTACTTACTACTTGTCCCTGACACAGTCCACCATCCCCATTGTTGTCAACAAATCATCATTTCGTACTGATAATGCTAGTAGGGGGAGGGGTGATTTCTCTGGATTGGTGGATCTTTTTTGTTTCCAGAATGATGACTCTTTGTAGATGCACAGAGTCACCTGTGTGTGAATGAGTTCAAGTTATAATACGATATATTATTTTCCTATTGTGTCTAGGATGAAGAGTTGGCGCGGCAGCTGGTTGAGCTTGGGTACCGAGGCAGTGGGGAGGTTCTGAAACGTGAGGAGTTTGAGGCCAGAAAGGCGGCAGCTGAAGCCAGCAGATTATCTAAACGGAGTCAACAGAAGTGAGTATAACTGGCCTTGATTTTGCTGAAATCTCACACTGTGGGTACAAAATGCGGATTTTTTTTTTTTTTTTTTTTTGTAAATTCGATTCCAAGAAAACTTAATTTTTTTCCAATCAGAATGAGTAGAGCAGAATTTCATTAAAAATGTTTTGGGTAATCACTCAGATGGTTAATAGCAGAAGGTATGGAAAGGGACGTTTCAGTGTTACACCTATTTTTCACATCTTTTTCATAGGACATTGGCCGGTAGTGGAAAAGAGTTGAAAGATAATTTCCTCCGGGAGCTTGCCCAGCGAGAAGAAGCGAACCGCAGTGGGAAGATGACCTCCATTGTCTTCATCCGCGACAACAACCAGAGAGGACAGGAAATCTCAGGCTACATTGACTACGCTCACCGACTCAAGACAGAGGACTTTGAACCCTATTTCAGTGGCAAGAAGAAGTTGCTACCCAGACCTTCAGATCTGAGGTGAGACTCCTTTTTTGATATAATGCTAACCGTGTTAGACCAAATAAGCGCACATGTCCAAAATTGGATAAGTTAGATACTTATTAGTCTTACAAAAAGGCCATGATAATGGAGTTTTTGCTTATTTGTGCATCTGTGCGAAGTTAGGTCACATGGTTATTCAACTTTATTTTGAACAATATGTATATCAGCTATAGGTCACCATGTTTACCGTCTGATTATGACTCTATGTGTGTTGTCAATTTTCTTGTGATGCTATTGTCAGTCAGGGGTTGTTACCAAAGTTTGTCAGGTTATCAGGAGGGCATTTCAATATACTATCTCACAGTATGCTCGTTGTATTTCAGTTTCTACAACTGGGAAACTCAAACCTCCACCTCCAACCCGACCCCTAACTACCAGGTCATTGCCGAGAACGCCACAGGACTCCTCTTCAAGAACAAGAGAGACAGAAAGATTCTAAATGTTGATCCAAAGGTTAGTCCATATTGATGGGAAATACTACTGGAACACATCACATGCGATCTAGGAATTTCATATTTGTTTATTTTAAGCACGGAAGTATATCTCCGTGGACTAAGTTATGAAGGCCATTGAAACAAAGATTTGGTGACAAAAATGCTGTTCATCGATTTTGCCTTGTAACACATTTTTTTTTCAAGAACTGGGTATTGAATTGTCCCCTTTTACTTCTTCTGTAATGCTAATTCAAAAAGAAAAGATGCAGCATCTGATAAATCTCCCTTAGTCCATGGAAAGTTTTAAATTAGCAACAATCTAAAATATGTATAATTTTTTACAGGCACCAACCCCAGGGGATAACTCAACACGATCTGCCGTAGAAACATCTAAATACACCCAGGTTGTCATCTATGATCATATAACACGGCGAAAAACTTAAATTGCTAATAAGATAAACTATTCGTATAATGTCTGCAATTTAATCACTTATGAATAACTATGGAAGCCGCATAAGAAGTTGATTAAACAAGATCATTTGCATAAAGTCAAACGATGAGCATAAAAAAAATATTCTTATTTTTCCCTTGTTATAAATGTATATATAAATGTGTGTGTAGAAGCTAGTAAGAATATCAGTGTATATGTTGCTCCAAGCTGGTTCGTAAGAGAATAAATGTAATGTGTAAATAAAACATCGACTATGTTAACAGTGTCAACTTCTCATGATTTATTTGTACATTATGGATTCACATATTCAACGTAATATAAAGTGCCCAGAGGTATTTTCATAAAAAAAAAAAAAGTGGGGTGGAAAGGGATATGGGGATGTCTCCCTTTTATTGTCCCTGTCCACTCGAGTGGTCATTGACTTTTAGGAGGACAGGGAATTTGCAGAGTATGAAATCGCAATCGTAAATTGCCTATGAATCGCCCACATTTGTATTGTTGAAGTCTGCCCACTCTGTACTGATTGAGTATGCTTGGCTACCATCGTTGGCCTATTCATGGTTTATCTACCATCATAGCATGTACAGCCAGCATTTCTATCGCCTGTACGCAATGCCCTCTAAGTATACAGAAAGCTGTCAAAGCCTGTGTGCTTTCGTTATCTTGCCCCGGCATTGCCTTGGCCGATTGGTCACGCCTCAGCACCTGCCGAGGACCCTATACCCCCACCATAGGGCCTGACTAATACCCCTGTACCTTGCTATCGTGGTGGTGCATTGATGATAGGAACTCAATTAGACTCTATATTTTGTAGGGTCAGACTCATACCCCTGTACCTTGCTATCGTGGTGGTGCATTGACGATAGGAACTCAATAAGACTATATTTTGTAGGGTCAGACTAATAACCCTGTACCTTGCTATCGTGGTGGTGCATTGACGATAGGAAGTCAATAAGACTATTTTGTAGGGTCAGACTCATACCCCTGTACCTTGCTATCGTGGTGGTGCATTGACGATAGGAACTCAATTAGACTATATTTTGTAGGGTCAGACTCATACCCCTGTACCTTGCTATCGTGGTGGTGCATTGACGATAGGAACTCAATTAGACTCTATATTTTGTAGGGTCAGACTCATACCCCTGTACCTTGCTATCGTGGTGGTGCATTGACGATAGGACCTCAATAAGACCCTTACCTACCTATAACATCCTCATGATGCATGAATGCAGCTCTGTCATGTCGACTTGTCTTTAACATTTTATTAGTATAATAGTCTCTATACACATTTTTATTACTTAGTATATGTAAGTACTTAGTCACTTTATGTCAGTTATTAGTCAATATATGTCAGTATTTACCGTAAATTCTCTCGTATAAGCCGCGGCTTATACCAGAACCCAAATTAGAATAAGGCTTATAGGATTAGCCCCAAGCCAAGGTGCGGCTTATATGAAAGTATTTTACACCATAAAAGATTACTAAAATTTTAATTTTCAAGTCTTAAATGTGACTTATAGCTCATCCACTAACTAAGGGTGCGGCTTATACGAGGGATGCGGCTTATACGGGAGAATTTACGGTACTCACAATTTGTCATAATCGTAAACCTTTGAGACCAACTGACATTACTCATTTGATGTAGTGATTAGCAAATTATCATCAAGGACAGGACTTAGCACTCAGTGCTACGAATGTGACATTTTTTCCTATTTTAGGTTGAAACCTAGGTTCTTATCACCTCTCAGTATAAAGTCTCATATAAAAAGCGGGCTTCCCTAGCCCACTTAAAAGGGTCTATTTCTCCTCTTTCCTATCCCCTCAGGATGTGTGTGGTGCACATATGCGCGGGCACTGACACATTCCTCTGTGAAATTGTGTAATGTAGTTCTCGCCATGAATATGACCTTAGCTGTCGAAATGGCGTTAAACATCTATTACTCACTCACTCACTCATATAAAAAGATTCCCCAGCCAGATAAAAAAAGGTGCTGAAGAAGGAAAATCGTATGAAAGAAATTTGTTGCCTCCTTCACTCATTATACAGTACATTAAGGAAGAATTAATGGTAGGCTGGAATATTAGTTTGCTATCTGAACACTAGGGGGAGGCACCATATCACAGCCTGCGTCTTACTTTCGCCCTGCCGCGCCCCCTCCCACTCTCCCTGCCGTCGCCCCTGCGAGGTACCACTTCCGGGGCGGGTCGTCAGTCGGGTTGCGGCGAGCAGACAGAATCCTCACGTTGTCCAACAAGGCCTCGGCCGCCGCCAAAACTCCTCAGTCATGCCGTTCACTCAAGTGATGGGATATCGGAGTACGCGTTGTCAAGCTTTGTGGGATTACTTCGTCTGGGTGTGTCGGTTATGGGGCATCATCACGGCCATAGGTGAGTGGGTGTTAGATTTAAATCACGTGTTTGTCAACAATAACGATGTGGGCATCTTCAAGTATCTGTCCGGGAACTCGACGCGTGAGACTGGGCAGGCGGAGAGGGAGGTCGGGGAGGGAGGCCCACACCCCCGTAAGAAACCGCAACCGGCACGACCCCCCCCCCAACCCACCCCCCTACTCCCTGCCTCTCCCCCTCTTGTCATTCGTTTTTTTTTTTTCCTCTAGACATTTAAAATTGCTTATTTCTAGGAACAAATGGAACACAAGGAATGGTGAATTCCCGGGGATGAAATTTTGAAGCCAAGACCAAGTCCAAGACATTGATTGAAGATGGACAAGAATCACAATTAATTTTATAGAATGTGACCCAGAATGGGCGGGGGGGGGGGGGGTCCCAGGTGTGGATGGGGGGTCCCCCACGTCCCGTCCCCGTCACATGTCGATGCTTATGTCCCCCGAGTCCAGAGCAAGAACCTCTCACGTCCAATTTGTACCAATTTCGATGTCATGTCACTATAGTCTTTCCAGGAATTTTTCACCTTAGGCTATGTTTATGTCCCTCCCATGTCACATGTCGATGGCCATGTCACCATGTCAAATTAAGTCGTCCACACCCATATATCACACTTTTAATATTATTTTGATAAATGCTCTTCCTCACGTCACATGTCACACATTCCCTATGTCCCATGTCTTCTCTATGAACCTACCATGTCCAATATGGATTCTGAATCTCATGTCCCTTGATATTTTCCTCATGCTACTATTAGGCCTAATGTCACCATGGATATGTCGAATTTAATATCCTTTAGTGTTCCAAACTTACAATAATAATCATTGAAAAAATTGTGCCCGTACCGGTAATTAGAGAAGTACTGGGTTAGGCCTAAATAAAAAAGAAAATAGATAAATAGATAGGAGACAAAAGTAAGAATTGTATATCAAGAATTTCATGAAACACAGGGTAAATAATAAAACTCAGTGAAAACTATCTGGTCCTCAGTGAATCTTTTAGTGTGTAAATAGACCACACAGACACGTGTTGGTTTGTTCTAGATTTACACTATTTACACACTATTGGTATAAGCACATCTACCTGAGCCCAAACAAGGACACTCTACTCAGAAACTCTTTGTCGTGGTCCTGCTCCTTGGAATGCACTACCTCCCCCCTCCCCCTAGCCCTCCCCTTTTCAATAGCATGAGTTCCCGGGGGGGGGGGGCACTGACTATATACATGTAGGTCACCCTCAACTGCCGCCCTACCGCCCTATCTCCCATTGATCTTGAAATCTGACCACCCTACTTGACTGATAAGCTAGACATTGACCACCCCCCCTTTTTCGACAATCCCAAATATTAACTGGACGCCCCCCCCCCTTGAAGCCTACACCTATTGTACTCATGTCTTTGTATGGATAAAAGTTTTTCATTGTCTAGCACTGTGTCTTTTTATCACTTCCATGCCCTCATATGTATGGTGTATAAAATTTACAGTCCTTTTGGGATCTATTGGAATTCCACTGCCCTGCTATTAGAGGTCTGATGGGAATCCATAGCCCCCCTTTTTCAAGATCATGTGGGAATCCACCGCCACGCTCGCGAGAGTCGGGCTGCAGTCGATAGCCATTTCATGGGCAAGTGCCCCCCCCCCCTGGGGCGTGAGTTACAGTTACTGTTAGGCCCCGGATACTTCACAGGGTGGTTAGATGTGGGCAAACATTGCCAACGTGTGGTTAGGCATGAGTAGAAACTCCTCAAAATATCAAATCTTATAAGGTAGCACAGTGTTGAATAAGTATATGCAAAGTATGAGAACATTTGAAGTACAGGTATCTTCCCTGTACCGGATTTTCATGATTTAGCATACAGACCCACACTTAAATATGTAAATATCATCTGTTTATAAACTGTAAGTAAGTGAAATATTTTCACCTTTAATACCAATAAATGCAGCCACAGGTCAATTCAGTACTTTGGTTTGTTTGCCCGCAGAGACCCATAGATAGTAACAAGTAGTAAATGTAACTCATGCTATAGCGTGAGCTAAAGTTAGGCCCCGGCTACCCAGTACATCTCGAGTTGGTTAGCTGCGGGCAAACATTGCCTACACGCGGTTAGGTAGCTATACCAGCAGTAGAATTTCCTCAAAATATTAGAATGTTTCAGATAGGACATGGTTAGATATGGTAACTACCATAAAATACCCATATGCATTCTATGTATCTTATTGGTATTAATTTGAATTGTGTGATAACCTAACATGTAGAATAGGGCAATGTGCATAATTGTCAGTTAAGTGAGTCAAAGTCACCTTACCCAGAGTTCAAGGCAGTGCATTGGTTTGTTTGCCCGCAGAGGCCTATGTAGAGAGGAAATGTACATCTGTAACTCACGCTAGCCCCACACCTCCCTACCTGTACAATCCTGCTGGTACTTCTAGGCTCTACTTTCTAGGCACTGCTCATAAAAAGGTGGCGGGGTGGGGTGATATCCCCCTCCCCTCACTTTCTTCTCATTTATTTTTACCCACATTTCTCAGTCACACTCTCCCAGTCACTGACTGATAGCAGCACATGGTTGCAGCTGTCGGATTGTTTACAATCTGCCAGAAGAGAACATGTGAAGGGTAGGGGGCTTCTCATTGGTCGGTGTCAGATAGTGCAGGTGTGGGCTGATGTGTTTTTATCCAATTAGAACTAGGGCAGACCCCCCACCCCCCACCCTCTACCCCCTCTTCCCCCCCCCCCCCACACACACACCAATCCATTTACCCCAGAGGCTGTCATGGAGCAGCGATTGATGTTACTGCCAGAGGTGGTGCCATGCAGAAGAGGAGGGGTGCATTGGGTGCACCCACCCCAAGGTCTAAAATTAGGCTAAATCTGCAACCTAGGCCTGTTACCAGTTCCAGTATGGTAAGATGGCAACATTTGCACAGATCATATCCAATTACAATACAATGCAATTCTTAGAATTTGAATGACTAGGCAGAGAAAAAGGAAAACTATCAATAGGTATATCTGCTATCTGGCGTGTACTGTGTAAGCCTGTGACGTCCATAGGCACTATAGATGCATATACACCCACCGGGTAATAAAATGAGTGCTTGGCATTCCTACTATCCGCTATCAGACCCATTAGTACCAAACCATGTTATGTGTATTTGACAAAATCAGCACCCAGGCCTACAGTATGCATGGAATAGATTATACATTTTTTTTTAGCATCAAAGTTTTATTCGTAAGTGGTTTGATCGGCTTGATTCATGGTTTAATAACCTTCAAGTCGTGAACATCTGATCCTTTTCCTAATCTTAAAGGTGTCAATAATAATTCAAAATAAGCAATTAGAAAATAAATAAATAAATGGAACGGCCTAAGACTAATAGGAGAGGGTGGAGAAAGGGATCCACCAGATAATACAATTCGCGTCCACACTTTGAACAACTGTTGCAATGCAGTCTTTTCAGTTTCTTTCCCGCCTCTGTCGACCAACCTCGTGCCCTGAGTGAGGGGTAGCATATATACACGTACATTTATCTGTAAATTGAAGAACCATGCATGTAATATCGTTGGCTTGTCTTTCTTGCAATGTGTTTCTAAAAGGTAGAGTAAAAACTCTTGCCATCGGTATATGTGTATCAAGAGAGTGAGGCGCGGAATAAATTCTACTCTCACTGCAGCTCATAGGCTGCCTTACGTATGAGTTCAGATCATATGCCTCGATGTTGATAGTTCCCATGGGTGACAAGCCGACCACGCCCCCTCTGCCTCACCGCCGTGTGCATGGCAGGCCGGATGGCATGCCGGCCGCCCTATGTCAGTATGTGACCTAATGGGGTGGCGGCATGTAAAGGTGTGTCAGTGTGCTGGTGGTGGGAGGGGGTTATAGAAGATCTGCCATGAAACCATGTATGTAAGCCACGGCTCAGAGGCCTGCTTCGCCTTAGGCCAACTGAAAATTTTTAGCAGGATCCAAAATTTCTTTCCATTTTTCTCCATAAGCGCCAACACATCGGATTTTTGTCCAAAATGGCCATACAAAATTAGGGTAGGACCAACAGAAGGGTAGGTAGCGTTACCTGAGGCCAAGAGAAATTAAAGACAGTTGTGTTTCCAGTAACATGACTTGAAATGGTAGGGTCGGTAGGTCGGATTTTTTTTTTTTTTTTTTTAAATTTGCATAGGAAATGTTAGGGCACATATCAATTTATCAATACATATCAAATTCTTTGATTTCATTGTGAAATAATGATGGGAATATTACAACTGTGAGAGAGGGGAAGAGCACGAAAAGGGTACAGGAAAAATCCTCAAAAAGTAATGAAAGAATTCTTTAAAAAGTGAAAAAATGAGACACAATTCTTCAAAATCATAAAAAAATTTTGTTGCCCCTATTTTGCTAGGGTCGGTCGGGTTACTGGAAACAAACCCTTTTTTTTTTTATTTGACCCCTGAACACAAGAACAAACAACCTTTTTTTACTTTAGGCTTTATAGTATTGCCCTGAACTCAGTTTGTGGCTTCTAGGCGGGCTTTTAGCACAGTACATGTTCAACACTACCAGGTACTGAATTGGAAATTGTCGAGTCTCAGGTGAAGTTGTAGCTTCTTGTTAAAGTGTTAACTCTGTGTGCGGCCTATCATTGATGCGGCTTACACGCTTGGTTTTTGCGGTAATACACCCCCCCCACCCAGCCCCCTTGCCCACCTCTCCTGCTGTGCGTGTCGTGTCCAGTGGTGCTTCATGATAGGACAGGGTGACATTTTTACATGTGTATCCACCTGACATGACCGTGCCTCGCGTAAGCTGCTCACCCTATGAACTGCTCATAATAATGTTACACAGGGGTGTCCTGAGGATACACCAGTAACATCACCACCGGTAACCTATATGTAGCCGTACAACCTCCAAACCAGGTAATAATAATGGATGTTACCAATATATGTACATGACTTATGGACAGACACTGATACGACTGTAGATATTGTATAACCACCCTGTTATCGATATGCATGTCCATCGAGTTTTATAAACATGCAGAGATGAAAATGAAAGTGTTTAGATATTTTGAAATATATAAACCCTTTCATTTTCATCTCTGATCAGGTATTTTAAAGTTTCTTGACCTTTTTGGTCTTCTTGAGTTTATGGGGGAGGGCGAAGCGGTCTGCGCCCCAAATATAGCGAATTTGATGAGACTTCTGTAAAATGTACAGTGTGCTCATTTATCTTCATGAAACAATATAATCGAGATTCCCCATTCCCAATAAGCAGATAAGATAAAATAATCCCGCTTGATCCTTTTTACAAGGTTAGCGCTTTTTATGAATGCAGAAATATAACGGTACCCATGTGAGCAACATCCAGGCGTGGATCCAAAAGGGTTGTCTTACAATGGAGAGGGGGGGGGGCAACAAGATATTCTTGGTGAATACAGGCCGGAATGGACACAAAGGCCCATTGTGAACACCGATATGGGTGATGCACATCACCCATACCACAAATGGCGGCATGCAGCTGAATGGGCGCATGCTTTCATTGATTTTCATGCATTTCTAAGAAATATTTGACATTGTGGAGTTCAATATCCAAGTGTATTGTGAAACTACACAATCCAGATCTAATTTGAACATCTACTAAAGGTTAGATTGTCCATATCAATTACCTTAAAATGTGTTATGGTATGGGTAATGCACACAGTTCTCGAACAGCTGGTATGGGTAATGCATCATACTGGTATGTGTAATGCTAGAAGACTTTGAGCAAATAGCTTACTCCCTACAGTATTTCTATTAGTAGCTGTAGCCACAAAATGATGAGTGTATAGTTATGTATACATACATGTAAGAATAGAACTGAGATTATTGTGGACTTTGTAGGATGTTATGGTACTCCAAAAAAATGTCCCCCCTCCCTGTGTAAGATCATGAGGAATAAATGGAATGGTTTCATTTATCAGAGACCTATTGGTCTATGCTTGTTTGAGCTTCTAAATTATCCCCAAACAAATCTGCATGTAGGGGCCTAATTAGCAGGTGCAATACATCATAATAAGGAAAGTAGTATTGCGTTTAATTGCAAGTGGATCAAAGGAATGGGGAGTATGTGACACTTGGATGGTAAAATAATATCATATTAACATTTTATGTGGCTTGGACTGGGAAAATGGGTATTACTTTTCCAAACCCCGAGAGAAAACCCCATTCAAACTGGGGAGAGGGAAATGTACCTGATGTGTTTGCATTTTGTCTTATATCTCAGCCAGTAATCATCTCATTGATATAAATAAAACTGTTGGAAAGCTGAAACTATCGGCTATCAGAAGCTTGGCATGGCATTGACCAGACAGAACGATTCTTTTCCTCTCAAACACTTCAAAATCTGAGTCAACCAGCCTAACAGTTGATCAAACTCGACATAACCAGACTAATCGATGATAAAATTATACCGGTTTAATAAAGCCAAGACAGTCTGCTTTCAGAATAGGGCTCAAGCTCTTGAGTTTGCAACAAATAAAAGTGAATAATTTCTTGATTGCAATAGAAAGTGTAGGTCTTCATGCATATAAGATTTCATGATATTTTCTTGGGAAATCTTTATCATGAGAAGAGCTTGTAAAATCATAGATTTTCCTCATTTCCCCTAGCATTGGAATATTTTCAACTAAAAGGGCTTGTTGCTAAGCAACCATTAAAATTTTGGAATAGAACAAAATGGATAGCACCATTGGATTCCTTGGTATCAATTTTCATGGATCATTATTACCAAAGCTAGGGGCTGCCATATCTTAGATTCCCGTGTACTTCATATGGCCCCATATGACCCATATGGTGTAACAGATGTGTAACAGCCACTCTTAACATGGTCTTTTTGTGACATTGAGATTAAAGCATTGTAAATATGCAGAAAGTGCATATTTTCAGGACCTAAACTTGTCTATTTACAGTAACAGAAAATTTCCAATTATCCCATCTCACTTTCAAGCAGATGATTATCTAATTTGTATTTGTAACGGTGTTCCTTTATGGAAAAGACAGAATAATCTTTTTCTCTTCAAATTTTCCGAATGAATCCATTGATCTGCTAGGCACCTCAAACAGTTTGTATACAGTTTATAGAGAATGACCAGCATTTCCTTGCGATGAACATGATGTCCCAACCACCTCTGTAGGTCACATAGCAAAGTCATGAGGGGTGATACCAGAAGCAGCCCTGATTGCATAACAAAAATGGGATGTATGGGTGAGTTTATATCCAAGTACATACTGTAAGTCACAACCGTGGTATGTGCCTTTCCTGGCATGGGGCACTTGATCTCTAATACAGTAGCCTATTCTCTTTTGGTCCAACACCAGTGCTGTCACCACCCACAACAGCATATTTCTTGTTATACTGAAACAGGATGATCTTGCACCCATCCTTTTGTAATGTGTATTTGGGATAAAACACTGCCATAAGAGTTGGGGTGCCATTTATCTCATTGATTGTGCTATGATCAAGCAATTCTTTTATCTTATATGACTTTGGTGGCTGGTTTTGATGAAGTGTTTATAATGGGACTTTTGTTCTTTCATTTCTCTTAAACTAATCCCTGAGCACTGTGTGCTTCCAGTGATTGTGGCATTATTTTGGATTTCATGCCATGCAGTGTTGCAAAATATTTAGTGGATCTGACTAATGAAACTATCTTCCATTAACTTTTGAAGACACATGTAATTTTCTTGTTCATGGAGAATGAAATTTTCTTGTTCATGGAGACCCCAGTGGGTGGTAGGCACATATGAATGATATTATTCAGTTATTCTTTGATGATCTTTTTCTCCTCTCTTTGGGAAAATGGGAATCCACTGTATACTGTGTGCAAAACAAACTAACTTCAATTGGTCAAACTTCTGCATCACCCATACCACTTGTCAAAGCTAGATCAGCATTACCCATACCAGAGGGAAGCATTACCCATACCACTTGCAAAAAGAGACCTGTTATTCTGGGCCTTGATGCGCCATGATGCGCATCACCCATATTGGTGTTTACACTGTGATTAGGGGGTTTAGGCCCTGGATCCGCTACTACTATTTCAAAGTTGTTACCCCCTATTCACTCCCATTTAGTGGTGCTAGTACTCTGCAGTATTCAGCCCCATGTGTGTATCTGTGTTTGGTTGTGATACAGGTTTATAATTGATGAGGTGAAGATGGAAACTGCACCCAGAGGCTGAGGTCACGGCTATGGAGGTCAGAGAGTGTGACCCCAGGTAGGGCAAGGTGCCAAAATACAGGTGCAACATTACACAGGTGGTAAACCTTTAAAGGCTACATGATGATGTTACCTTTAGGTTGGTTGGTATTCTATGATATACCATTTTATTATTCCATAAATTCTAACATATTTTGTATTAATCAAAGAATATCTATGAAATTAATACAGAGGTTGGTTCTAAGAGCTATAAGAGCGCTCAAACTTTGTATAAGAGCGTTCATGCCCCACTGCACACCAAACCAAGTCAGTTAGACAGAGTTTATGACATCAAAGGGTCCGACCTAATGGTTCACTGCACAATATAATAAGAATAAGGGTCTCAGTGTGCGACCTCATGGTCCAATGCACAAATTAATAACTTGTAAGTGAATGCAACCGGCCGTCACGGGTGCCTGAGCACCGCTGACGCCGTCATGAGTGTCTGAGCACCCTAATGACTGAACAATGGGTTACATAAGCACGACGCCATAACCTTCCGGTCGCTCTAGCGTCGCTCCTGAGCGACCTAGGTCAAATATCAAAGCATCTATGGAAAGCCCATAATTAGACGGTTAGAATGAGCCCAAGATCAAGGCGGAACTCCCATTATTAAGGAAGTTACGCCATGGAGACTGAATCGACCTCCGAATGCGCTACAGACGAACCAGCGCGAGTTACGCGCCTATCCAGCGGGCATTATAAACTTGGCACATTCAACTCCGCGCATGCGCAAAATGGCGGTTATAAACGCATAAACGACCGAGTTATGAGGGTCTGAAGATGCAGAACCGACCAAGACAAAGGGGGACACAGCGGCGTCCATGGGGGTCCTTTGTCCCCCTGTGACACATGAAAGACTCCCCTCAAACAATTGTAGAGTTAGGCAAATGCTACTGGCTCCAGTCAGTCTGGAGGTGCTTTTCCAAGATTTGCTACAAATAGCCTGGCTGCACTCCTAGACAGGCAGATCACCAAGAACCGCTCTAGAGGTAACATCTCCAGTCATCTCCTGCTACCTGCTATACCACTGCACTATGGTGAAACTATGCTAGACAGGCATTGGTTTCTATCATTAGTGGCCAGGGGCTATCTTCTTCAAGACTTCCACCAGAGGGTAAAGTTATTCATTATTACATTATTCCTCTAAGCAGCAGGTCAGGAGCTAGGTGTGGGAACCCACCTAGAAACATGCTGGACACTGTATTATTAATACCTCACAGGTGGAGTGGAACAGAACATTGTACCTTATAAATTACTGTATGTTTACTGTATGTACAAATTACCTACATATTAACTACTGTATGATTGATATTTCTTACATGTTGCCTAAAGCTGAATAAACCAGTGATAACTGGAAATAACACTATTTTCTATGAGCTTGATGTATTTACTCCATACACCACTAGTCATATGATATTTCTCATATGACAACTTGATCATGCCAATTACTAGTATGACAATTCCTCTAGCTCATGATGCAGCAGCGATGCTTTGGGGATGATTCAAATCAGTGACTTTGCATAAGTGTATCAGTCCAACCCTTCTTCTACTAGTATATGTATCAACTCTACAGGATTGACTGCAGAAATGCAGTACAGCATCCTCGAGTACACTCACTCACTCACTCACTCACTTTCTCATTCACTCCTCAGCCAATATCTCACTCACTCACTTTCTTACTCACTCACTCAGCCATTAGCTTACTCATTCAGCAGCTAGCTAGCTCACTCACTCACTCACTCACTCAGCTGCTCGCTTGCTCGCTCACTCGCTTACCCACTCACCCACCCAATCCCATTGACTTGATGTACACCAATAGTCTCCCCAACACCACCAACACCACGTGTACCTCTTTGTACGTGAGCTGCTCGCCTTGAGCTGAGCAGACCCCATTTTTTGTCAGCACGCTCCCCTGTGTCAGACTCCGAGCAGAGTGTCAGTGTTTATATTTCAAGAAGCAGCCAGCATTCTCATGAAAAAAAAACCTTTAGCCAGCTTTCTTTTTGAATAAATGTTGCTTTTTTTATTTCTTTCCTCTAAGTTGACTATAAATTAATGTTATCTCAACTGAATATCGAGTGTTTTATCTGAAGAGATCTGAATCCATTGAGAAAATATTCAGGGATGAAAGAGTTCAAGGTTTTCCTTGATTTCAAGGGTTTTTTTTCACTCACTTAAGAAAAATAAATTTTCTTGAAAATTCTCTGAAAACAGGATAAAGAAGTCACAAATTACCTCCAGAGGTTGCATACATGCACACAGTCAGGTCCCACAACACTGCATACAGTGGCAGCATGCCAGTAAGGATTCTCAAGTTTTTCCTTGAAAATTTCCCCCTCTATATTGGTGTTTGTTCCACTCTTCAGTGTAGTCTTAGCAGCAAGCTATAGTTCCTATGCTAGAAGAGTGTCGGATGGTATACCCCTTTTCTGCGCGTTATGCTTTCACCATGTAACTATATTGGTCATATATTCCCTGCACCATTTGACCCATACATTTAACATTGTACTTGGACCATAGATCGTGTTGTGCAAAAGCACCACTACCAGGTGGTGCATATTTTGGGTATGCTATCCGAACAAGACCTTAGAAAACAGCTATACAGTAGCATTCTAAAGGGATCCTGGGTCATACTCTGCAAAAGGGCCATAATGTGCACATTTTGGGTATAGTATCCGAACAACATCTTGAAAACAGCTTTTCCTGTTATTTGAGAACAAACTACACCCTTATACAACCCCTACTGAACCCCACTTCCAACCACACAAACCCTGTAACACACTTATAGATGGGATTGGAGGGCATATACAGTGTATTTAAAGTTGTTTCCTTTTTTCAAGGTTTTTTGTCATTGTTGACTTTCATCCCTGAATATTTTACTGAGGTGGGGGGGGGGGCTCTGGTACTAAACAACTGCACCAGATTGCACCATTTGGCCTCTAGATGTTCAAAAATTCTTTGGGTTCCTGGGGAGGATGCCCAGACCCCCCATTATATGCACAAAGATCCTTTTCCAAGTCTTATTTTCTCGAGTGGAAACACCCTAAATTGGGACTTAAAAATCTTCCTACATTTGGGTGATTTTCAAATCACATCCCTGATTCAAAACCTTATTAATGGAAATGGAATTAAAGCCTTCTTCAATACCACAAGTACGAAAAAGAACTAATTAAATAAAAGCCTAAAGAAACCAGACAGAAAAGAAAACTTAATCCGTGCATATTAATTGATGATGAATGCGGCACCCTAGTTGACTTAAACATAGGATGGTTCATTTCACACCCAGTATTACGTCCATATAAATAAAATTATGCCAAATTCACCTTTGAAGGTTACTTAGGTGAGGGTTTGGAAACAACACGAAATTAATATAAAGTAGTATTTACATTGATCATCTGACATTCAGAGGTATTTCATTAAATTGAGTGCATCAGCTCGGTATGCTGCATCAATTCAGCAATTGCAATTTACCCAACATGGCTGCGTTCATGCATTATGACTATAGATTGATATGGTGGTATGGTGCCCTAAAATAGCCAGAAGGGTTAGAATTGCAGAGGACATGAGTCTAACTTTGCCAAAGTAAAGACAGCATAAAGGCTGGTTTGCATTGCCTTTACCTCCCGCGTGTGTAAATGGAGGGTCAGCTAGTAACCCCTACTCCTTACAACTCAGCTGCACCCCTTTTCTGTAGTCTACACTCCCTGCCTGACTGTAACCCTTATATGGCCACATAATGCATTAATGCATAGTGTCCATTGGTGAGTATGATTGTGGGTAACTCACCAGGGCTGTATTCATGCATCATGCCGACTCTACATGATAGAGTCCTGAAACCTGAAGGGTTGACATTGTGCACTAATGCAGTGCTGGTGAGATGGGACCACGTAGGTGCACCATGCTACCAAAGATATATAAACCTGGAAGTACCATTCAGCGCTTTATCACAGTGTCTCTATTTAAAGTGTACTTCTTATTTCTTTAGCCTGGGTTAAAGGAAAACTACCCATACATTTTATTCTAAAGGGATAGTAAGGACTAAATATGGTATACCTTGATGATTGACATTAGTGAATCGTGTTTGATGCTTCATGGCCAAATTAGTCTTATTAGATTGTCATGATGCATGAATGCAGGAGTCCTACGTTACTCAGCAACGCTGCATTCATGCATCATGATAACAAAGTTGGTAACACTCCACTGTCAATATAAAAGGGTATCGTGCTACTGCAGTTATCATTGTGAGTTTAAAGCACTGAAGTAATTGTTTCATGACAATGTATTCAAACATTTTACCATTTCTTTTCGGTTTTTGTATAGAATAAAATCAATTATGATAAATTTATACGGGTTCCTTGAAATATCAATATTCATATGGCTTACACGAAAGGCAAATGGACTGCATAATATATCAAGTTGCAAGCCACTTTGGCCTAGGTTGAGAACAAGTTTCAGCAACTGTCTCCTCCCTGAACTTGCTCGCCACCCAGTCTGTCCCCTGTAGTGAGTAGTATAGTGTTCCCGTATTGCCTGGATGCGGGTCTGGAGCTGGTTTCTGGTGACATGCACTGATAAGAACTGATAACATGGGACCAGCATGTCCCTGGAAGTGGGTGTTACCCAGGGACAAGGTACCCATCATAGTATGTCTTATCAGTGGGGTTTACCTCCACCAGCAAAATTCAAAATGGTGGACCCACAGGACGTCAATACTAAGCCCTATAGCCGCCTGTAACAGGGATTGCCATTACTAGGGCCCTATCAGAATCAGCCCTTTCAGGACAGTGTAGCACCTTAACCCTGTCAGGATCCCATTGCTGTCAGTACAGTACTGGTCACATAATTCCTAGGTTGACATATTTGTAAACCTCAAATGTGAATATTGAATATTCATATTGGATTTTCACTTTTTTGCCAGTTGTGTCCACGAGGCACAACTTCCATATTTTCTTGAGGCAGTGATTTATCGAGCTTTAACATTCACCCCACGTGGACAATCCTGGATGTGACGAATTTTACATACGTAGAGACGTCCATTTGTTGTTCTATGCCTTTACACTTAAATCACTGGAGAAATATGTTGATAATTGACATTTGCTCACAAATAGAAACCAAGATATAAGACTTGTTACTCCAAGATCCCTACAACCACTGGTACTATAGGACCATTCAGAGGTGGAACTCACTAAAGGTTGAATTTACCACAGTTGATTCGTTGACTGATTTCAAAAGGAAGATCATAGAACAGTAATAATGAATGTTTTATGTAGTGAGCCCAATCAGTTTAAGGCTTACTACACTATTTGAATATGTTATTTAATTGCAAATTACTGTGCTAACCATCTCATCTCATCATTTTTGAAACATTATTGTACATTAGTTTTGGCCATAAGACCTAGGTATACTCTCGCCATATATACTTTTTGTTACATAGTGTACCATGTGTAAGGACAGGGGTCCTATAGCGTAAGTAGAGCAAAGCGCCCAGGCTAGGTTTAATACTTTACTTTCTTTTGACTGTATTGTATGATTAGACCCAATAAAACACTTTAAAAGATCACCTCCAATTACTGCCATGGTTTCACTGGAAATATCTGCTCAGAACCAGAGTGTAATAACCCAACAGGGAAATGGAATGTTGCTCGCTACTGTTTTACTCTTTTCTATATATGGAATCTCTATAACGCAAAACGATAAAAAAGAAAAGTGGACTTCCAGGGACCAACACTTTTGGAGTTTATAGCAGGCTCATATCTCTATGTAGTCATTGAGTTTTGGAGGCGCGAAATGTTGGTTATTGGTGTCGCTCTGCTCTGTATGTGTTATGTCTGCAAAAATAGTGAGAACTTTGTTCTACCTATCCATTTTAACCACTTATGGCACACATAGTGCAATAATACATCATGACCATATATTGACATGATGCACGCATAACTCAATAATGCAGTGTTCAGGCATCATGCCAATCCAATGGGGTTGATACGCTCCCAAAGCATGATGCACCTTTTGTAGTGCTGCTGAATACTCTCGCCATCACTTCATTGCTACATCATGATGACAAATGTGCATGGAAGCTAAAGGCATCATGTGGCCATTAAAGTGTTAAGCCTTCCTCCCCATACAGACCATTCTACCTTCTCCATAGACCAAAAGGTGCTCCCTCCATCACCCCACGTGGACGTGTGCTGCACTACAAGTCTCAATAAAATGCTGCTTTACTTCCCTACACCTATGTGCAGTTGGAACTGTATAGTACTTCTGGACGTCTGGGGCAGGGTCTTTCCTATATATTCTGTGAAGTATTGCTCAGGGTCAGATAGACTTCGGTATGGTGGGCTGCCAGAAAAGGTCACCCCAGCATCTGTGTTGGAAAACCTGGCTTTGAAGCATAATGGAAAATGTTTGTCATTATTTCTCTCGGTCTTTTTGTCTCTGCCCCTCTCTCTCTGTAGGGCTCTCTCTCATTCCATTCTCTCTCCCCTTCCTCTCCCATCTCTCACAGTCTCCTTCGGCTTCCATACTGCTGTATACCTCTCTCTGCATACGCGTCTTATCTTATCTCTACCTCACTCGCTCTCTCTACCTATCTTTCCTGTTCCGCCCTTCTATTAGAAGCTTCATTGCTTAATGAATCCTGTATGTCTCAGATATACGTGTACCAGCACACATATCTGATTCATCCTATAGCAATTAGGAAGGTGAAACAACAACAACAACAACAACAACAACAACAACATTAGTGGCGTGTTATACATTGAAAGAGAAAGATCGTCCTGACGCGTGTCTTCAACGATGGTGAAGGAATGCCCTTATAAAGGATGTTTTATACTCAAACAGTCCTGATATGCCTTAAGGGACAGGCTGAGCCAGCACTGTCTGCAAGCATGCCAATTACAGCAACATCCCAACATGAGGCGGTGTATAGGAGCAATTATGACCACAAAGAGTAGGCATGCCTATATTGAGTATGGTATTGGATGTGCTATTAACCCCGTAAAAGAACAGAGTGCCATGTTTCATGATGACTTCTTTTGGTATTCTTTGTACCAAGGAAGAGAAAAACAAGTCAACGGGGCAAAGGAATTATAATATTGTAGTAAGTGCTATCTTTTGGGTGTCGGAGTCATACTATTTCCGAGGCATTACTTAGGAGATTGTTTTAGATATGATGCACTCGTTATCATGCACCTATTCCGTCAAATACCCAGTACGGTGTAGTAGTGTAACTGTACCATCTGAGAGGGTGAACGTGATACACAGGACTATCCGTCATAGTCTGCATGGTTTTTATTGATCTCAATATGCAGTGAACTACAAAAACAAATCTAGCTGGTAGTCTCTTTGTCAGAGAGATCTCTACTATATTTTTTTTATAGATACCATTCGTTTTATCAGGAAAACCAAGAAGAGGACCAACATGCAGATGTAGATTAAACACAATACATAGAATTCATATTTACAATTCTGAACATACATATTAAAAAATAAGCCTAAATAACAAATTCTATACATTCTTGGGAGCCCTTCGGATAATGGAAAAAGAAGCAACCAGATGAAAGAGTTCTCAGTACTGTAAAAAAACATGATGATTTGTATATGGTTTCTAACTGTCATCGGCATAGCTTTCGCGGTTTAGATTTACTCCTGGCACTCAACACACTATGAAAGGACCCTCTGAAAGGCATGCATTAAATAGACAATGTGTTGTGTAAAAACTAAACAGAAGTATCCATACAAATAAATATAGTTTGCTGGTTGTGTTCTGAAGAGAAATGGATTCCAAACAAAAGAATAACTTTGTTCAGTGGCCATTGATTTAAGGCACTCACTCCTTTTGTTATTATGGCAAGTTACTTGTCAGCATGCCGTCATTACCTCTGTATCAAGGATGCCTTCTGCTTCCAGGTTTAATGATTCAGGTTCATGCAATGTCATCGTGATGCAGTAATGCTATAGTTGCAATTACGTATTACAAGCTCTCTGTTATTGTTGAGCATTTGGGACAAAATCAACCCCATGGACATGCATAGATCTAGGCCTGGTGAGTGCCAGGAGTACATTGGTAACCAATGGAAAGAAAACGTCCAAACACCGTGCAACCCTTAAAGGGTAGCAAGCACAGAGTATATACAAATCATTCACAACATGAGTGCTAGTTATTCTGAAGACACATTTTTTCATTTGTCTAACTTTAATACATTCTGTGAACTGCTCAACACCCAGCAGCAATTGGACATAGAGGAGCTGCTCACAATCTTGAATGGAGACTTGTTTGTTAGAACTCGTCTTTGTGCTCACTGATGAATCGCTCTGTGAAGCAGAAAATTCGATGCAGAGTCCTGAGGGGATTTTTCATTCTGTCCCTTCTCACCCACTTTCACTTCTCCTATAGGTTCTATACATAGTCCAAGACATCAGTGAAATGTGTATGTCTGGGCCATTAATGATAGGTCTGAAATTGATGCATTTTTATTTGCTGTTTATGCTCATACATCATTTCCACATCAGTAATCTCTGAAAGTAACATTTTAGTATGATGCAATTTAAGAGGAACCAATATTGTAGTCTGAAATATATCAGTTGGGTTAGGCTATTATATCTAGACTGAATGCAGGTGCTCACACAAAAACACCTCGCATATACCATGAAAGACACCGCAGGCAAAGCAATTTATCTTTCTCTCCTCGTGTAACATACTAGTGGGCACTATTAAGTTCTTTTTTCTGTGGTAATGGGCTTTGCCATTATATTATATAGCTCTAGATAGATGTAGTCCTTGAATCATGTGCAAGTTTGAACTTTACAATCAACACATTTGCCCTTTCGTTCAGACGACATTTAATGATTAATTTCTCAGAGAACCTAGAACTGAGTAGCTAGAAGGATTGTGCATAGTGTGACCAAAGAGACTTTACTAGGAAACAACAACTGAAATCACAGTATGACCCGAAATTACTGTAGAGGCCAGAAAACTCAATAATGGCCTCTGCAGGACCCGTCCCACCTTGGATCAAATTCCATATGCATTGACTATTGAAGAATATGTGCAAATTAATACAAGTTTAGAGCCTATAGTGTATCAGTCTGGTCCACATTTCTATTGTGTTGACAACGGTCACTATTGATTAGTCAGGAGTACACATAACAATATTGATTGGTCCCTTAAGACTTGCTCATAAAAGTGTAATGAATTTTATACAGCACCCCCCTCCATGTATGCTAAAGCTACATACCATACATAGTAAAAACAAGAGAATCTGCAGATTAGTAAAAGAAAAAATGGACCCCACTAATACATTATATAACCAAATAAAAGGAACCTACCCAACATCCCTACTGCTATATGCTGACAGACTTTCAAAAACTGAGATAACAAGGTTATCAGTTGAAAGGGTTGATATCTGAGGTCAGATTATGTAACTAACCAGACCCACTCAGCCCCTGACATGTTGGATATTGCCTGTCACCTTCCTCACTGCCTATATCATGAACGGAATTCAAACATCATCAAACACTATCATGGTAGGCAGACTGCCTCTCCTCCATTTGTTGACCATCGGGTGCTTATAGGGGCAGCTAATGGGTTGTCTATGCTCTCTCTCCCTCTGTCTTCTATCCTACTGTAGCTCTCTATCTCAATCCCTCCTGTCTCACATTGCCCAGCTTATGCCGTCCTTCTATCACCCCCTCTTCTCGGGCCTCCCTAGCCCACTTAAAAGGGTCTATTTCTCCTCTTTCCTATCCCCTCAGGATGTGTGTGGTGCACATGCATGGGCACTGACACATTCCTCTGTGAAATTGTGTAATGTCGTTCTTGCCATGCATATGACCTCAGCTGTCGAAATGGCATTAAACATCTATTACTCACTCACCCCCTCTTCTATCAGATGTAAGAGGCGCATGCTTCATTGCTTGGTGAATGCTGTATGTCAGAGATTTGCATGTATCTAATTCATCTAAGAAGTTGAAGCAGCAACTACAGTGGTGAGTAATTCTGACACATTGAAAGAGAAAGGTCATCTTTCTGCATATTGTACAAAACGTTTCATACAGAGCTAGTCCAGATAAGGCACAGGCTGAAGCAGCACTGTCCGTAAGCATGTTAATTATGACAGCATCCTATCAGTGTAGGACACCCTACATTCCTGATGGATTATTATCATATTCCTTGAATGGAGGAGGAAAAAAACGAAATTAACAGGGCAAAGGATTTATTTTACGTATTCTGGCATCAAATACCCAGTAGTCTATCTATATCACTTGTATCACCTAAGAGGGCAAATATGATACAGAACTATCTATAAGAGTAAGTGTGGATTTTTATAAATCTCAATATGCAATAAATCATAAAGAGAAATCTAGCTAGAAGTCTTTTAATCAGAGCTCTCTACTAGATCCCTGTTGTTTTATCGGGGGAAAATTAAGAAAAATACCAACATAAACGTAGATTTCACACAATGCATGTCTACTATTCTGAACATACAAACTAGAAAATAGCCAAAATAATGAATTCTATGCAGCCTTGATGGTCTTCAGATAAGGGAGAAGGAAGCACACAAATGAAAGGGTTTTCAGTACTGTAATAAAACACAATGGTATAGGTTTCCCCATTTAAATTAAGACTGAAATTGAATGAGCCATGGAAGGACTTTTCCTACATATCAAATGGGCATCCTGTAGCATAAAAACTGAACAATTTTATTCATACAAATAAAACTAATTTGCTGGTTGTGTTGTCAAGAGCAAGGGATTACAAACAAAACAAAAACAAATTTTAATCACTGTCCAGTGTTTTGAAATGCTCAGTCTTTCCTTTTGACGAGTACTCGGAGGCAGGCTGTTTTAAGACGCTGGAGAGAGGGCAAATTTCACAAAAGGTGAAGTTCTTTGGTTATAAAGGCTGTCTTAGCATTTAGTGTATGTACTTTCTGTTTTCTTCATGTACCTTATGATGTATAGACAATGGATGTACGTGTAATATTGTCGGAATTCCTTATCAGAAAGGTAGGATATTAGTGCCTACCATGTCTGTAAGCCAGCAAACTTGCCAACATGCTGTCCTTACCGGCCAGGGATGCATGATGCCTCCCTGTTCATGGGTCTTTGTCATCATGATGCAGTAATTCTGTGCAGGCAAGTACTTGCAAGCACTCCATGGAGCTCCTGCAGGTAGGCACTGCATTATTGCACTCCATTTGGGGAAGTATCAACCCTATAGCGGTGCATAGATATAGTCCTGCTGAGTGCTAGGGGTGCATTGGTAAGAAATGGATGAAAAACATGAAAACACTATACAGCCTTAAAAGGGTCACAAATACAGAGTTGATTCAGATCATTCACAGCAAGAGTGCGTGTCATTAGACATTGTTTTACACTTGTCTTATTGTAACACATTCTATGAACTGCTCAACACTCAGCAGCAATTGAACCTATTGGAGCAGCTCATAATATTGAGTGGAGACTTGTTTATTAAAAGTCCTCTTTGTGCTCACTGATGAATTGCTCCATGAAGCAGAAAATCGGCCGCAGAGTCCCGAGGGGATTTTCCATTATGCCCATTCTCACCCACTTTCATTTCTCCTATAAGTCCATGCCATCAGTAAACCATGTATGCTTGGGCAATTTATAGTAGGTCTGAAATGGATGTATTTATACTTGCTGTTTACCCCCATACATCATTTCCACATCAGTAATCTCTGAGTCTGATTTTGGATGATGAAATGTAAGAGGAACCAATATTGTAGTCTAAAATATCTAGTATAGTCTGTTGTGGTATAGGCCTATATACATTTATAAACGGCATGCAGGCGCTCACAAAATGAAACATGCCCCACTCCTATGTACCGGTACCATGAAAGACAGGCAAAGCAATTTTTCTTTCTCTCATTATGTTTACTGTAGCATAAGGACTCTGTGAAGTCTTTTCTGAGTTAAGGGGCCTTGCCATCTTATGCAATTGCAGGACTCATTCCATCAGGGAAGACCTTCACATTTCATATATGCATTGAATATTTGCTGAAACTGTGCACATCAGGACAAGCTTCCAGTATATCACATATCAACCTAAACCAAAGATGCCCCAAAGGGCTCTGTTGATGAGTACACGTAAGCATGTTGATTGTACATTCAAAACTTGCTCCAGAAGTGCAGGACATTTTATGCAGCACTCCCACATGATGGGTATGTATGTACTGTTGCCACACAAGAATACTGTAGTTTATCCGAAAACATTATCTCAGTCAGAAATCAATCCCACTACCTCCCTATAGAGGTGAGTAAAACTAAAAGGAACCTACCCCACGTCCCTACTGCAATGAGCTTACAGATATCAAACACATGCCATGTGATAACACCAAGATTACAAGGATATCAGCTGAAAGAGTCCCTGTCTGAGGGCAGATTATGTGGCTAAACAGACCCACTCAACCCCTGACATGTGGATATTGCCTGTCACCTTCCTGACTGCCTATATCAGAAACGGAAATCAAATGTCATCAAACACTGTCATGGTATGCACTGCCTCCAGTTGTTGACCACCGGACGGCTATAAGAGCTGGCTAATGGGTTGTCAATGCCCCGGAGGAGCTAGCTAACTGATCTGGGAGTGTCCAACACAGTGGCCAAGGTACACAATGACTTCCTGTAGCTGTTTCCCCCAGATTCCATTGCTCAGATATCCTATAACAGTATTGCCACTTTCTTAGTGAAAAGGCATTTCTGTGCAATATACATTGCTGGGCTATTGGCATTCACTTGTTGCTGGCATCTGATGCTAGATAGACACTTGAATGGCACATCATACAGACAAAGTGGAATATTCTTTGAAGCATTCTTTTCCATTTGATTTATCTGAGTTTAAGTTATCTTTATTTGGGAAATAGAATCACATGTCATGGGGTGTATTCCATAATATGCCAAAAGAATGAATGTTTAATCGTAACACATTCTTTAGACTGCTCAGCACATAACAGTAATTGAACATAGAAGAGTTGCTCACAATCATAGATACTTATTTATTACAAGGTATACTTTGTCCTCATTGTTGAAGCAGAAAGTTGGATGCGGAGCCCTAACAGAACTTTCCATTCCAGCCTTCCCAGGGGCGGACCCAGGATTTTCAGAAAGGGGGGCGTGAATCTGACCATGGGCAGGAAACAGATGTGAGGTACAAGTGGAAACCTGTGATGTTGTGAGCGTAGCGCAGCGAGCTTGTTGGGGGTATCTGGGGGCATGCTCTCTCAGTAAAATTTTAATTTTAGAATGCAAATGGTGCATTCTGAGAGCTCTACTGACTGAAGTATTTTGAGGGTTCACTTAGGGTTTCATCCAGGTTTCTTTTTAAAGAAGGAGGGAATTCTCAGGGGTGGATCCAGGATTTTCGGAAAGGAGGCATAATTTGGGTCCTGGACATCAGGGGAGGAACAATTGGAGCACTGTGATGTTGCAAGTGCAACATAGCATCCCCTCCAGGAAATTTTTGAGATATTGAAGGGGGATAGTGCATTCGGTGGAGTCTGAGGGGATCCTGACTAAGCTATCTACAGCCATAAGTAAGGATTCCCCCCTCTAGGTTTCAAAAAATGTCTTGTGGAGGCAAGCCCCCAGCAAATTTTGAAATCTAGAGGGGAAAAGATGGATTCTGGGGGATTCTGATGGCTTTCCTGACTAAATATACCTACAGCTATAAGTGAGGCTTTTCCCCCTTCAAATTTGAAATCTAGAGGAGAAACAGTGCATTTTAGTGGATTCTAAGGGTTCCACAAACATGGATAAACATGAATTACCATTCAAACCCATTTGAAAATGCTTTTTGCCTCATGAATTTATTTGAAGAAAAAGGGTACCAGCTCTCCCATTTACAGCCCCCTCCCCCCTCTTCTCTTGTCATATCCCTATCTGGATCCCTTTTAATCCTGATGGGCCATTTATTTTCATTCTCTAAATTCTCTCTTAAACTCACCCCCTCCTCATTTCTCCTACTTCCACACATCAAGGGAGTGCCCTGGTGGATCTTTTAAAACTGGGGGAAAAGACTGAGTGGTTTGCAGATATGCATACTCTTTTGTCAGCACCCAGAATGTACCACACCCTGTCACAGTCCCAAGGGTCACATTCCCTATCCATGCCCCCAGTATCATGTACCATACCCTATCCATGCCCTCAAGCTTACATAACCTGTCCACGTCCCCAGTATCATGATTGAATGTCTGAGTTCCTCGATGGCCCCCCGGACGTAAAACTAAACAAACAAACAAACCCGTATCATGAACCATACCCTGTCTATGCCCCAAGCTTACATACCCTGTCCATGTCCCCTGTATCATGTACCATACCCTGTCTATGCCCCCAAGCTTACATACCCTGTCTATGTCCCTAGTATCATGTACCATATCCTGCCTCATGTTCCGTGTCCACGCCCCCAGTATCATGTAGCAGACCCCATACCCTGTCTACGCCCCCAATATCATCTAGCAGTCCCTGTCTACGCCCCCAGTATCACGTAGCATAACCTGTCTACGCCCCCAATATTATGTAGCAGACCCTGTCTACACCCCCAATATCATCTAGCAGTCCCTGTCTATGCCCCCAATATCATCTAGCATAACCTGTCTGCACCCCCAATATCATCTAGCAGTCCCTGTGAGTATACGCCCCCAATATCACGTAGCATAACCTGTCTATGCCCCCAATGTTATGTAGCAGACCCTGTCTACGCCCCCAATATCATGTAGCAGTCCCTGTCCACACCCCCAAGATCATGTAGCAGTCCCTGTCCAAGCCCCCAATATCATGTAGCAGTCCCTGTCCAAGCCCCCAATATCATGTAGCAGACACTGTCCAAGCCCCCAATATCATGTAGCAGTCCCTGTCCACACCCCTAATATCATGTAGCAGACACTGTCCAAGCCCCCAATATCATGTAGCAGACACTGTCCAAGCCCCCAATATCATGTAGCAGTACAATTCCACTTTCATTTATATATTATAAGCTGTATAATTCTTAATAATAGTCCAATTTGAAAACCGTAAAAACTGGCATGAAGCTGAGAATTCACTGATTTCAAAACTTCCCTTGGAGGCTCAAAAGTGGGGGCGTACGCCGCGTCCGCTCCCCCCCCCCCCCACCTTGAATCCGCGCCTGACTTCCTCACATACATTCACTTCTACTATTGGCTATATTATAGGATACCCTTTTCTGAGATATGAGGGAGAGTAGCCATGTAGCCTTGGACAGCATCAATGCACATAACAGACATACATGTCTGAAGTTAATGTGTTTTTACTTGCTGACACATGCATACATCATTTCCACATCAGAAATCTCTGATTGGGATACTTTCAGTTATGGTGTCATTTTTAAAGCTGAACTTGTATTGCAGTAAAAATATTTAAGCAGCTAAGTCTGGTAAGGTATATACTCTGATTGCATGTAGTTTTGAGCATTCTATTGTAATATGTTCTTATTATTTTTTAAATCATCACAATGAAGATGGCAACTAATAGTACTATATCATGAAACCCTAAGGGATGTTCATAATGCAGGTTTTATGACAATGTATTAGCATTTTCCCTATCATTGGGTATGTCTGATAATTATGTACAATTGAGTACCAGTGGATAAGACGTAAAGACCTATACTGTTAATATCCTATACTATAGCATCAATAAGAACCTACACCATGCTTCTACTGGCATAAGCTTACAGATATCAAACACCAGTCTTTTGATAACACCAAGAAGATTATGAGGATATCAGCTGAAAGGGCTTATGTCTGAGGGCAGATTATATAGCTAACCTGACCCACTCAGCCCCTGACATAGTGGACATTGCCTGTCACCTTCCTCACTGCCTATATCATGGACGGAAATCAAACATCAAACAGCGCCCTGGCCCTGGTTAAGAACTGCCTACTAAGGATTGCCTTTTAATCCACCAATGATTCCCATAGACCATAACAAGTAGCACTACCAGGCTAAAAACCTCAAATGCCTAGTCCATCCGTGGATGCCAGTAGGCTCTAGACCAATCAAATCACCAGTGGGTGTTTACCCTGGGGTTCACTAAACATTTTGACAGAGTAGATCACAATGGATGACCACACTCAGGGAAGTGAGAACAATGCTACACTGTCCAATTGCCCGTGCAGGTTGCTAAACTGGCCCAACTGCTTGGCCTGCAGCAAACTTTGTGAACTGGCCCCTGGTTATTGAGTGTTATACCACGATTTCGGCACTTCCGGTGGGTTTATATGCAGTTTAGCCGTGCATTATTTTGCATATACCACCCTTGTGCATTTTTGAAATTTTTGGTATATACTTTTTCGGTGTCAAGTTGGACTTAGAATATTTTTGGAGACACTGGCGGACATAGAAATTTGGTCTCGCCATTGTTTCAATGTGAAAAATCGTCCCAACTCGTATGAGGATCGAACCCCGGCCGCAGTGGTGGTAGGCGAAGGCCTTAGCCATAGCGCCACACTGAACGGTGATGAAGCTCAATGCGAAAATAAATAAGTTCTAACCTGCTATGTTTCCAGTCAGTTTTCGTATGGAATCCAACCATAACATGTTATAATATTAAAATCCCAAGAAGTTTTCGATCCATAGAAGAGGAATGCGTGGTAATTTTCTCCATTTTCTTCGATATAAATAAGAATCCATTGCTTTTTCGATCGTACGCGAGTCGCGGCCCGGTTCGCTCTGTGCGAAGCCATTGTTTTTCTTCCTTGACCTATATCTACATCCGGGCCACTGGCACTGACACACTTTCGCCGGACAAGGAGGCGGGTGGGAATGGCCGGACCGCGACTCACGTACGTTGGGAAAATCAATGGATTCTCCTTTATTTTGAATATATTGGACATAATACGTATGGAGGGATCATCTACACTATCTAAGGATATGTATCTATTAATTTGAAGACTTGTCATGGTTGGATTCCATACGAAAAGTGACTGTATACACAGCGGTACCTGTCCCGCAAGGAACAAAAACAATGGCTTCGCGCAGAGCGCTGACCCGGGCCGTATCGCTTGCTTTTACAAAATGTCTTCGCCTGGCTATGTTCTTTGGATTTCAGGTAAGAAATTGATACAAAATGGAGGAAATGGTGGTATAAACCTATTAGGTGATGCATATCGGGGCCCCACGGGCTGTATATGCTGTATATACCCTCGCCGCTCCGCGGCTCAGGTATATACAGCATATACAGCCCTAGGGCCCCGATATGCATCATCTATTAGCTTATTACTCTCCCAGGACCCTCTAGACTGTGTGCCACACCCTGGTCCCTGACTATATAGCCTGGTGGTAGTAGCCAGCCATCTAAAGATCACACAATGTCTTTTTTTGTTGTTGTCATGTTGCATGAATGCAGCCCTGGTGAGTAACTTGTCAGGGCTATGCTCATGCATCATAATAACCCTCTTGGGATGACACACTACTGAAGGGTCAGACCCTCTAGTATGAGCTATACACTGGTCCCTGACTGTATAGTAATGGAATATAGCATAAATATGGCAGCACAAGGGTGGTATATTGACGAATATTGCACGAGGCCGTTAGGCCGAGTGCAATATCGTCAATATACCACCCGTGTGCTGCCATATTTATGCCATATTGCATTTATACCACCATTTCCTCCATATTGTATTAATTTCTTACCTGATATCCAAAGATTATAGCCACGAGAAGACATTTTGTAAAAGCAAGCGATACGGCCCGGGTCAGCGCTCTGCGCGAAGCCATTGTTTTTGTTCCTTGCCGGGAGAGGTACCGCCGTGTTCACACTCACTTTTCGTATGGAATCCAACCATGACAAGTTTTCAAATTAAAACATACATATCCTTAGACATTCTAGATGAGTACTCCGTGCTTGATATGTCCGATATATTTAAAATAAATAAGAATCCATTGATTTTCCAAATACGGTCCGAAATTTTCAGCGTCTTTCTTGTACAACGAGAACTTGACCTATATCCACATCCGGGCCACTGACACACTTTCGCCGGACAAGGAGGCGGGTGGGAATGGCCGGCCTGCGACTTGCGTACGTTGGGAAAATCAATGGATTCTTATTTATATCGAAGAAAATGGCGAAAATTAGTACGCATTCCTCTTCTATGGATCAAAAACTTCTTGGGATTTTGATATTATAACATGTCAAGGTTGGAATCAAGACGAAAACTGAGTGCAAACATAGGACTAGGACGTCAGGTTAGAACTTAATTTTTTTCGCATTGAATTTTCATCACCGATCAGTGTGGCGCTATGGCTAAGGCCTTCGCCTACCACCACTGCGGCCGGGGTTCAATCCTCATACGAGTTGGCATGATTTTTCACATGGAAACTATGGCGAGACTGAATTTGTATGTCCACCAGCATTTCCCAAAATATTCTAAGTCCAACTTGACCTCGAAAAAGTATATCCAAAAATCCCAAAAATGCACATGTGTGTATATGCTCTCATAATGCACTGGTAGGAGAGGGCATAACAGTAAGGCAGGTGGCCGAATAGTGGTATAACTGGTGGTAGTGACCAGCCATTTAAAGATCACAATGCCTTTTTGGAATCACGATGCATGGATGCAGCCCTGATAATGGTCCTATTGAGGTTACACATTGTTGACTTTAGTTGGCATGACACAGCTTTACCTCCTTGTCAGTTGCCCATTGGAGCTATGAATATACACTCTGCGTTCCTTAAGGGTTAAAACTAAGAGCACGCTGGTGTTTGCTTCATGAGGTTTCTGCTGACCACAGTGGGGTTGTCCATCACTGCCCCTCCCTACACACCCCTACTGCTCACACCCCTGGGACACCATGTCCTCTACACACTCTCTCCTGCTGGGTCAGCCTTCCATGCCTCCTCAACCCTGATCGCCATGCCCCCTTAAACCTTTAAATACTACATAGTGCCTTCAGTTCATGTTTCTTTCTCATCATGGCCCACTGAAGTAGTGTTGGCAAGTCTGTGTACTGCTTTGGGGCATCATCCTGAAAATTTGGGAGTGTATCAACCCTTTGGGGTCAAAAGTATGATGCGTTAATACAGTCCTGATTATTAGACGTCCCTCAGCACTGCAAATGGCCACAATGCAATAATGAACAGCCCTTAAAGGGGCTCACCCTGATCCCTATGCCCTCTCCACCTCTCAGCCCTGCTCTCTATGAGGACCTCTCAGCTGTGGCAGAATGGACTCATGAATGGCATGGCCTCCCATTGAACAACTACTCACGGCACATGCCCAGGGATAGAGTTTCAGCTGGATGTACTATGCAGGCTGCCACTTTGTGCGCTGCTCCCAAAAGATCTGAATGGTCATCCTCTTTGGTGTGACTAGACGTATAGAGATAGGTAGGTATACATGGGCGGTGGGCATAGGCGCGGAGAGTTTTCGCGCCCCCTCTTTGATCTATAGTAGCGCGCGGGCTTTTTTGCTAAAAAGAGGGTGAATTTTTTTAGCCCCCCCCTCAAGAGGGGTCAAAATTTTTTTAGCCCCCCCCTCGGGAGGGGTCTGAAAATTTTACGCCCCCCTCAAACCCACCACCCCCCCCTGTTGATAAATAATGACCACTCCCTTAAGGTGGTCTAACCCATATGAATTCAGCCTGCTACGCCCCTATCCCTACAGAGCTGAACAACGTCCAGTGCATGACGTCGCACTGTGGCAACGGAAGCGATGACTGGTGGTTGTGCGCATGTCGGATTAGCTGGTCCCCATTGAGCACCCCATTGAGGACCAATGTGATTTCTTCTTGTATCGTGTTCTGAGTAATGACATATTCTTCCTCCTTCTCCCCCCAGAGTGGCCCCTTCCATATAGAACCCCTGATAAGCCTTTTCCCACATCTTAACCCTTTAAGGCTAACATACTGCTTAAATGCGTTATGCTCTCTCAATGCGTCATACTAAAGTTCTGTAGAATTGCCAAGTTGGGAAACTCCTGAATGGTCTAATGTAGTGCTGGGAATTACAATTGCCAGCACCACAGGTTTTCTGTAGTATGCTGACTACACAGAAAATCTTAGAGTGCAAAAACTAATCAATACTGATCACTTTAGGGTGCTCAAAATGACAGACTGGGGAGAGTACCCTTTCATCATTTGAGCAATCATAAGTGATAACTGAATTTAATCATATTAATTGATTTTTTTGTCACCATATTTAGAAAAAAAACAGGGGTCATATGTATGATGAGAATGGGTAATCATTTTGATGACTTTTCATATTCTGAGTTTTATGACTGTTATAATTTGAGATTGATATTGACCCCCGCCCCCCAACACATACACACACACACGCACCTTCATCATTTGGGCTTTAATTAGTGCTGGTCTACTCCATTCAGGCATATGTAGGCCATGTGTTTTACCAATGGATGTCAATCCTCATACAACTTTATATCATTTCTGATACCAAAGAGCTGTCCATGCTCTTATGTATCTATGCTACTTCTTATCTTATTTCACAACATACCGTCTAATCAAATTTAAATTTCACATTATATTCTTAGTTGTATATGTATGTGATAATGCCTTCATAATTATTATCAGTGCAGCTATAAATCAATACATGTCCTGGAGTATATATATGACATCACTTTATTGTATAGTCGGTCCCCCTGTTGGCAGAAATAGAGTCATCCCAATGATGACCTTCGTTCATCATTAGGGAAAGATTACCTAAACTCATCTACTATGATCACCTTTTCACTGGCTTAGGTTTTTAGTGTAGAAACTTAAATCTGGAGTTATAAGGTGACCCATAAAGTGTTAACCCCATGAAAAAACTTTGATACCCCTAGCGACCTCATGATCAGTAATGATCATGATGCACTGTCATACTGCTAGTGAGTTACTTGCTGGTTTATCATTGCAGCAGCGAGTAATTCACATTGATCACCACTGCAATAAATACCGTAGGGTAAGTATGAATCATGAATGTCACCCCGGGATGTCACCCTGGTGAGTTACTCAATATGACAGGACTCATACTCCAGGGTATCTGGGTATTGCATGATTGATGAAGTCTGCTGCTCTTGATGGTTAATCATATGTCCTCTTGGATGGGCTAACCTAAAGGCATGGCTTTCAGCTCTATGCAAGAGGTCTGCTATGTGGTTCAGGTATTGCAGAGATAAGAGATTCCACTTTTCTTGCATGGTTTACCAGGATAGAAATTTCTCTATTGACTTCTGTTTACTGTGTCCAAAATTGTAAGTCTCTGTTTATTGTCGGCAAGCGAGTGGAATCTCTGAAAGGAAGAGGGGCATAACTTTGCTAATTAACCCGAAAGCAATGGTAAAGGCCCTATTCTAAATCTAGCCTTATAAAGAGGTTTGCTTCAGAGCCATGTATCTAAATTCTGATATCAGGTGTGGCAATAGATTTATTCTGCCATCACGTGTGTTCGTGCTGTCTTTTCTTTTGCCAAAATCTCTGGATAGAATTATATCAAAATCCTGCAGAAATATGACCACCATTGTAGGGTGGCATAAAATAATAGTGTAATGGTTCGTATTCTCGAAGGGTAAGTTTCGACTAGAAATAAAGACGAACACAGTAGCAACGGTTCAGAGGCAACAAATAGTCAGGTTTATTCAACTTCCTAATACAGGCGAAGCTAATAGGTTTCCGAGTTGTAAGTTTGTATGTGTAGGCTACCAAGAGTAAGTTGTAGGTACCAGGGGGAGGTCTGAATGTATCAGACGCTCGTAATCAGATTAACCCCACCAGCGGCCCGGCTCGGAATGGTGTAGCATGGAAGCCAGTAGAGAGGCGCTGTCACCTCTTGACAAGCGTAACCATCACCAACTCGAGCCAACCACCACTCTGAACGCTGGTTGCCTATAAAGCACGTCGTGATTGTGAGAAGGCTGTGTGCTGAATAGCCCCATCACTCAAATCACACATAAAATGGCACCAAGGAGATCTGCCACCTGGGGAAATCTCCTGTCTGGGGAAATACCTTGATTTGACTGGAGTGTTAGTGTGAATTTCTCACGGACCTTATGGGCTGGTTTATAGATGAGGGCCTGGTATTGCCCTGCTACTAGGCTATTTAAACCTTTAAGGCTCACACAGTCACATTTGTTGTCATGACACATTTGGACATTTATAGAGTCTAGTGGGTCTGTAGCACACCTGTAGCCGTTACCGTAGCTCCCCCAGATTTGATGGTCAAGAGAGGAACCTGCAGTTTGGGTTCAGCCAGGAGAAGGGGGGGCATTGGTATGGGTGCACACAGCATAACCCCAATGTCCACTACACTAAACAGTTCTACTTGCATGCATCATGCTGAACCAATTGCGTGTCGACACTATTTAGTATTATACCACGATTTCTGGGTTACACAGTGCTTTTTGGTGGCTATTCCCATCCACATATCTGTCGATATAGGCTGTAACATCAATTTTGTAAGGCGTGCGGTTATCCATGGATAACCCGCACCCCGTGTGGTTATCCATGGATAACCGCACGCCTCTCATGTCCTTCCATGTCATATGTTACATGTTAAAACCCATGATAATCTTGACCAGGACAGGGCTCGAACCTGCAGCCTAAGATCCCTAGTCCAACTCCCTATGCACTACGCCACAGGGACTGACGAGAAATGCTCGGTTCGAACCAGGTCTTGCTATGATACAAAGCCGTGTGCGCTGTCGCTGTCCGCTGCCGGGCGAGAAGGTGTATTATACACAAACATAACCGCGAGAAGCATCTTTTTTCGCCGTGTAAGCTGTCGCTGTCCGCTGCCGGGCGCCGAGGTGTATTATACACAAACATAACCGCGAGACGCACTGAATGTAGAAGCCGCGGTGGTCTAGCAGTTAGCGCTTTGAGCTCAGCCGTCAGAGGTCCGGGCGCCGAGGCATCTGTACCGACCATCTGTACAAACACTATTTTTTGCCGTGTGCCGCTGCCAAGGCTAGCCGAGATGGCCGCTGTCGCTGTCCGCTGCCGGGCACCGAGGTGTATGTACCTGTACACACACAATGGCTGGCATCGAGTCCCGGGGAGGGGGAATAATTTTTGTTTTCAAATTGAATTTATTGGTATTCTATTGATTATTTATTGGTTTCGTGGTATAAAATAAGTAGTCAATGGATAACTCATGACTCGTGTGTGTTAGCAAAGGCTAATAACACTCGGCCTACGGCCTCGTGTCATTATCCTTCACTAACACACACTCGTCATGAGTTATCCATTGGTTACTTGTTCACTAACGAATATACTTACCAGTCCTGCATTGGTGTATCATTACGACAAAGGCACATGAACCTAGAGGTATTATCTGCCCTTTGAAGGGTTGTGTGGGGAAGCTAATATAAAGACGGGGTTTATGTTGTGAGAGGAGCTGCCCGTTAAATGAAGCAATATCGAGCAGCATTAGTGTGCCCTTTATGGACAAGATGTTCTATGTTTGAGGCGATATAGGTGGAACCTAGGAGCATATCTTCATACATGGCGATACTGGGGTATCCCAAAGACGTACTGGGACCTCTCTTGACTTATTGAGCAAGCATTTTAAGGGCCACATATTATTTTTATGCTCTATGACTCATGGGTGCATAGTGACCCTACAGGGATGATATGGACTCCAAAAAGATTGGTATATACCGAGGTTACGGGTTCTGTAGTAGTGGGGACCATTGTTTCATTTCGTACCCGGAGAGATGAGCACTGATCACAGCCAGCATGATAGGTACCGGGTGTTAAGATTGTAATGCACCCTAAAATGTCTGCATTGAAAGAAGCGAATTACTTGTTGGTCAATAATGTATCCCTCTAGGTCGGTATTGCATGAACGCAGCATGAGAATCATGGCAAATGGACAGATGTGTCGAAGGGCTTGTCTTGTTATGATCTGCATTGGCAGTTTTACCCTAGACGGCTTGTCAAAATGTTGATAGAGATAATGTATTCATCATGTAGTTTTGCTCAGATGGCATGTCATTGATATATGCCTTGGTATATTCATTGTATAGTTTTACCCAAACGGCAGGTCATAATGTAGTATTGGCAGACAGAGAACGTTCATTGTGTTGTTTTACTGAGATGACACATCATAGCATTTATGGTATAATACATTTATTCTTTAGTTTAACCCAGACAGCACATCATAGTACTGGTGGTAGGCCCTACACTCATTGTATAGCTTTACCCAGATGACACATCATGGTATTGAAACCTTTATTTTTGCCTATAGTTTTACTCAGATGGCACGTCATAGTACTGACATAGTACACCGTGACTATGAGCTGCTCCCTCATGCTGTCAGTGCCTGACCTGCTCACGTTATGACACTTATTACAAGGCCTGCCACAGCTCATTCTCCAACTCACACCAACTCATAACTGCTCCTCACAAGCTCCTCCACCCTACAGGGCTGAGTTATGGCCTGCCCACATGGAAAACTAGCCCCTGGAGCATCGCCTAGTGCCATTCAGTTATTTCTACCCAGTGTCAAGAGTCAAAGTGACTTATATTTATTTGATGGCAAAGGCTATTGGATTTTTTTCATGGAAGGGGAAAAGGGAGTTGGGTCTCTGAGGGCTGCCCATAGTGGATTTTATCCCTCCATGCAAAGGAAACCAAAAGTTTCAAGGCAATAATTTTATAACCATAGAGTATATTATGATACATTTATTCTTTTTTCTTTGATTTAGGATTTGAATAAGTGGCTTAGACTGGACTGTGACTAACTCTGAAATAATCTAAAAAAATGACTTCTTTCATAGTTATTGCATTCCTGCATAATGAGAAATGGGCATAATAAATTAAAACACCATGCAACCCTTTAGGGTTTCAGTCACTGTGCAGCCATGAAGGAGTTAACCTTCCAGAGGGCCCTCTGAAGTGAATCTGAGTGGGACAGAGCTACAGTTGATTGAACACTGCTGGCAACCAGCATTTACTGCAGAACTACCCGGGCTTTCATCCCGCAGCCACACTTGATCTGGCCGCTGATTGGCAAGAATTCGGTCCTGATGACGCTGTTTGCAAACGTAAACGAGCCACGGATCCAGCCCATGTTTCAATAGACAACATTTCTTTTTCTTTTTTTCATTTTCGAGTTTGTAAAAAGGTATGGTTTGGTTTTTCAGCAAAGGGATACTCTGTATATATAAATAAATAAATAAATATATATATATATATATATATATATATATATATATATATATATATATATATATATATATATATATATATATATATATATATATTCAGAAGCGGCCAGCTTGTCCATTAAAAAGAATCAAAATCAAGAGTGAATTAATTGGAATCCTAAAGGGGCTGAAATGTATTATCCATGGCCTACAGGATTAATACTCCCAAAGGGTCAGGGCAATACCATATGGCATCGAATGCTTTATGTCTATCATTGCACCAAAAGGACATGGAGCCTTGAGGCATCATGCTGTATGCCTACGTCAAGGGTTAAAATGTCGAGTGGGTCAAAGGTATAGGGTACAAGGGGTCGCCCAGGGGGACTCTAGCACTCATTTGGCTCATGTATTCCATGCACACGATACTGTCTGCCTAGCTACCAATTGCACAAACCATTTAATCATATACTCACAATCTTAGGTAATAATATGTGGGCCCCAAAAGTATGATCCCCATGCTGTGGGCATTCCTGTGTAGAGGTTTGTGTATCCTAAACCTTCAAATGCAGAGTATGTCAACGTCTAGTCAGGGACATGAAATATCAGCATCTCTATGCTGTGGGAGGTCATGGTGATTTAGAATGGTGAGGTTCTACTCTCTGTCATTGACTTGGAGCATAAAGTGGTCGTAAGTACATTCTATTGTTCCTCTCATTCCAGTCCTTCTCACCTTGTACTGAGATATTTCTGTCAGGGAACACATAAGAGATCTAATTATTGCTAGTGGCATGTGGGGGCTAGAGCCATGAGGGCCCACCCATTCACCTTACTTCAGACAGTCGTTCCAGCCCACAAATAAACGAATTTGCTCCATCCGTGGGAAAACCCAGGTGTAGGTTTGTCACTGTGGGGGAGGTGGTTGGCGGTATCGGCGGAGGGGAACGAAAGATGAATGTTACTGATAATAATGAGTTAGATACACATACCTGTCAAGTAATACTATATAGGCTTGGAGTTGGTTGGAGAGGGGGGGGGGAGGGTGATGTTTGGGAGGGAATGCAATGGTATGCAAGGTAAACAATGGCTTCTATGGTAGGTCACTGTCAGCGTTTAAGCCTTAAGATAAGCATAAACTCGGGCAACAAAGAGCTTATCTCAGATCCTTGGACAGTACGTCTGTTCGTCCAGCAATTATGCTGCCCATCCAAAGTCGACCTAGAACCTTTATTCTGGCTTGACTATAGTGCAGCTTAAGATATGGCTTCTATGATGGCTTCCCGTATAGCCTTCATTACCCCTGGTAAATATGGTGCTTCATTAAGTTGGACTTAGTAGAGGGACCAGAGGAAATAAACTGTGTAAAGCATACCTTTTCATTTTCTCTTTAAGCTTTATGCTCTGTCTGAATACTGTTTTAATGTAGTCATCAGATCGATATGGTATATGGTTTTTTTAAAGAGTAGGCCTAACAATTGAAGCGACTTTGTTATCATTCGACGCCTGATCACTCTATTGTTATGCAATGTATGTGACCAATTCAAGAATTTCTTGCAATAGTTATTTACATTCATGGTTTTGGTTGAAAATATTATGATTATGGCCTAGAACTACAACTGTTCCACTGCCGTCGGTCGGCCAAATTTTGGCCAATCCGACCAATTCTGTCTATACTTTTGCATTATTAAAAATAATCAGATAAGAGAAATTTCGGCTGACCTACGATGAGTTGTTCAAACATATAGACATAATGTAATAGGATGACATTATCTCTACTGCAGGCGAGGTCTGGTGTCTATTGGAAATGTTCATAAATATTTCTATTATAATCTACATTATAGATTGAAGGCAACAGGAGAGAATCTCAGAGGTTTGATAATCTTCAAAGCGTAATGACTTGCTTCAAGGGCATGTAGTGTATTGGTCTTTCAAAGTTTACAATGTCGTTGTAGTTTTCTCAAGTTTGACAGAAAATAATTTTATGATTAGCTACAGACTTTTATGCCTTGTTTCTTCTTTGGGCCTCTGTCTGCTGTGAAAACAGCGCCTCAATTAATGAACACTCTTTTTCAGTGTATAGACGGGTCTTTTCATACCATGACATAGAAGATTTTCATAGAATCACCCTACAGGTATTAATTATGGACCATCATACTAAGACTGCACATAGCCTATGATGAAGATTAAAAGGGAATAAAGTGCATGCAGTAGAAAGGCAGACTCGTAATGACTTTCAAGTATCAGTTACCCAACTGGAATTTTTGCCATTTTGGAAAAAGTCACAAGTTGGTTTATAATGTATTTCATTCCATGCGATAATTGTCTATTTGACAAAGGTAGTCTGTGGTTGTATCAAAGCTATCTACTTGAGACAGTGATCCTGGCCTTTATCCAGTTGTAGTGAGACATTCCCATCAAGTATGACTTTCAGCCAACCTTGATTCAAAATGACATAAATAGACATAGACAAAATGACATTTGTATTTCTGAAATGTAGACATAATTTGTCCATTTATGCTCAGAATTTAGTAAAAAAAAAAGAAAATGGGGTGCATCCCCACCCTTCTCTCAAAAGGGGCATATCGCCTCCTTTTTCAAATCCTAGACCTGCCACTGTAAACGTTCTGTGGTTATATGAACAAAATAAAGAAGAAAAAACATGACATGTGATATACCATAGGAGTGTATCCATGAAGGATGAGGAGGGATGGCACAAATGGCAACCTTGTTAAATCGTGTATCTCAGTACTGACACTAGAGAATTCCTGCAAAAATATTAAAGCCAACTCATGCCTTTGTGGTAAAAGCCAATGACAGAAGTGGTCAGTGCAGAGAAGTAGAGAACACGCTGTGCCCTGTCACTATTGGGACGTCTCAAAGTCTGCACTCATTGGATCAATCTAACAACGCCGGCAGCGATTAGTTTGATTCGTCTCCTGAGATTAGTGAGAGAGGCTTGGACGACCTAAGAAGAAATCAGCCACAGGAAAGGAGACGGTGAAGGGAGAGAATAGGTAGAGGTTCCAAGTGAAAGAAGACTAATAACATGATAGGGTAGAAATTGCATAGTAGATCTATGTGTGTCTTGGGGAAGGTATATTAAATATACCTTATCTAACGATTTTGACTTGGACAGTGCTTTTTTGGTCATAATAGACAGAGCAAAATCTGTATTCTACTAACCATGATATGTACTTTATATTCAAGGAGTGGGTCCTACTCAGTTTTTTCCAGAGAATCCAAATCTGCCTGGGGCCATTTTGTATTTTGCATATTAAGGCCCCTAACTTGCATATTTAATTAAATAGGCAAAATTACCTCATTAAGCCTCAGAACGATATCAAACATGACTACAATTATTCCAAAATGGTTAGATTTCAATGAAATAGGTTCGTGTAATAAGATTTTACCATTTTGGAATTTTTCAGTTCAGCCCAATTTGCATAATTTATGGAAAATGTTAAATTATGAGGTATTTTCACATTCATTATGCTAAATTCTGAAAAAAATATGATATTATGGGAAGAAATCAATGAAAATTGACAGATGCATTATAATTAGGAGAATCAAATGAAAGTTGGAGTCTTTCAGTGCAACAGCTGATTCCAATATGGCCACCTTGTTCCAATATGGCTATTATCGAAATCTTCTAAAAGCTGTATTTCTGCTTCTAATTCACTTACTAACACAAATAAAAATGCTAGGAGTACTATTTTGGGGTCATGGAATTGAATGTGACCATTTTTGAGACTCTTCTGAGCAGCCATCTTGGATTTAGATCACTTTTCTCTCAAAAACCTGAACAAATCTAGATTTCATCTCTTAAATCTACAAGAATACAAATGATTCTTAATAAATTCATTATTCTTGATTGTAGAAATATTGTGCAATTCCTGAAGTCCTGCAGTTCACTTTCTGTGTTAGCTTCTATATTAGATTCTCCCTTTGGAGTGGGACCTTTCTGCTGGGTGCACAAAGGAGCAGACTACCCTCATTGGGGCCTTCCATAGTAACAATCGATACACTAGAATTATGAAAGGCAAGTAAAATCTTCAGATTTCTTGGAATTTGCTGTAGGCATATAGTACCATGTGTCCTTATGTATGAGCTGTCACCATGCTGCTGATGTGCCATGGGATTCCTCCTGAACAAACCAAGTTTGAGTGTTCAAATGTTGTGGTTTGCCTGATTCTGTCGGTTCCTTGGTATTTAGCCTAGTATGTGAGTAGATAAGTGACCAGGTAAATAGAAGTACACCTCCTGAATGCACATTATTTATTATGAGTGAATGGCCTTGTATCAATAATTGGAAACATGATGCCATTCATCATGTTTGAATGTGTAGTCTAATATTGTATAACTATCCACCATTCATTTTACAATTTCTTTCAGTTTCCTGTTTGTTAAATTGCTTATCTTATCTGAAATGGTGTGTTAAAGCCAAAGTTAAATGATAATTTATAAGTGCTTTGAGTTTTGATGGTGTTTGGGATATTAATACTACTGTTACCCTCAATCTGCTTTCCAAATACCCTTGAAAAACAGTTGTTGTCTGAGGCATGTGCCAGAACTGAGATTCCAAGCTTATAATTGGTGTTGTTCTGTAATCAGGTTTGGTCATTCCAGAAGTCTCCTCTCTTTCCTGTGTGAACACAACTTTCTAATTCATATTGCTACTTTGAATTTACATGATCCATAGGCAGTCAAATTCACAGCACACTCAGTTCTCATGGTCTCAGTCATGAATTGCCCTATGATTGCCCAGGATGGTTGATTGTGTTGTCAAGCCTCGAGTGCAATTGACCATTGCTAGCTTGGTAAGTACTCACAGGCTGTGTTGAGTACCTGAGGATTATCTATCTTCAAAATTGCCATAAGGATTCAGGCGGGTCTTTTATGATACAGGGGAGAAGGGGTTCCTTGAACTGATTGACTTTCGGGAGAACAACACTTAGTATGTCCTTGGTAGTTCCATGGCTGTGGCCTGGGGGCACCACTGTCTTATACTGGTATACATTTGTCACAAAAATGTTGTGGCTTTGGATTAACACAACACGGTTCTACATGAAAAAAAGGTGATATGACATACATACAATGATACAGTCCCGATTGCTCCCTTTCTGGCCTGGAAAATCATTTTCCATAGCGATATGTCTCGGCACCCGCCATTGCGGCTTGCTGACCTCGTAAGTGTGTCAGGTGCCTATTTCCGGTTTAATTCCGCAAAGTCAACACGCCCCGGCATGGTTAATTGCTTGGATTTATAAAGGATTTATTGGTATTTGGCCTCTACATAGATTAGAATGGCACTGAAACATGGCGGAAATAATCCTAGGCACCATAAAGTAAAGGATAGGTTAAAAGCTTAATATCATAACATTTCAATGAAAGAACTTGATTATCCACATTTTGGGGCCCTGCGTTGACCAGGCCCAGGAATATGGACAAGAAAGCACAAGACGGCTTCCACTGACAGCCCGGGATTCCCTAGCCCACTTAAAAGGGTCTATATCTCCTCTTTCCTATCCCCTCAGGATGTGTGTGGTGCACATATGCGCGGGCACTGACACATTCCCGTGTGAAATTTTGTGTAATGTAGTTCTTGCCATGAATATGACCTTAGCTGTTGAAATGGCGTTAAACATCTATTACTCACTCACTCACTCCACTGACAGCCATGGCAAAGCGAGCGTGCAAGTGTTATATATACAAAATGTCTTCTCCTGGATTTATTATGGGGATATAAGGTAAGAAATTAATACAAAATGGAGAAATATGTTAGATAAACTCATTAATGTATGTTCTCGGACAGCACTCAATGATTTACGGGTTGATAATCCACTCCCGCAATGCGATCGTGGATTATTGAACCCGTAAATCTGTTTGTGCTGTCCCATAACATTCATTAAATGCTACTTAATGGGGTCGGGCTTCCCTAGCCCACTTAAAAGGGTCTATTTCTCCTCTTTCCTATCCACTCGGATGTGTGTGGTGCACATATGCGCGGGCACCGGCACATTCCTCTGTGAAATTGTGTAATGTCGTTCTCGCCATGAATATGACCTTAGCTGTCGAAATGGCGTTAAACACCTATTACTCACTCACTTAATGGGGAAGGATGGAACCCCTGGGATAGAACCCCTTCCATTTGCTTAATGCAAGATCTCAAGCTTTACAGGTCACCTACAGACATGTATTATAACAAGTAGAATGTAGATATTTAATGTAGGAAACAAAGATTTCCCTGAAATTGGTCTGGTAGGATAATTAGTGTTGCTATATTTGGCGTGTCTCTGGGCAGCCCTGTCCCACTTGTGCTCCACCCTCCAGCTATAAAATAACTAGACCTGTATGTGTATGACACGGGGGAGGTGAGTGGGGGACATATCACTGCCAAACCCAGATTGTGATCACTGTACCTAGGTCTCCATCTGATTTGTTACAACAGTGTCCCTGCATGTGGGCACATTTTGTTCCCGGTCAGGTTTTTCTTTTTTTTCCCTCCTGCCTCTGCTGTTTAATTGAAACTAAATGTGAGCCTGGGGTTCTATTTTAGTGTCGCTGAGACCACAGGAAGTAATACAAAGAAAATAAAATAATGCTTATGGGAGGATATTTGTGAGATGGAAGGAAGTGTTTTAAAAGAACACTTACTGGCCTACTGGTATAGAAAAAAGTCATGGCTTCCAGCATGTAACAAAATGGAGGGAAATATATTGTAAGTTATATGATCTGATAAAAGGGACTATTGGACCCACCAGCTAGCATTATCAGCATGCATCAAACATCAAAGGAGGATCAATGATCAAAGATGAATTGATATCATTATGGGTTATTTATTGAGTAATCAATTCATCCCTCATATTTGTCTGACAAAATATGCACTAATACTCAGGTAGCTAATCACTGGCTCACGCCCATCAATATCTTTTAATAATACCAGACTCAATAGAATAAAATTAGTGTAATTGGTGGGAGGTAAAATACTTTTTACATTGAACATTTTCAACCCCCTCAAACTACAAATCGGCTGAGTCAAGTTGCTATGCAAATTAAAAGGAAGCAATTAGCACATTCACACCTTTAATGTGAAGAACAAACAACTACCTCCATTGTCGTGACTGCTGATGAAGGCATGTGTACACATTTACTTTTTGAAGGAAGACTAAGCGTCTTTAACTCTGATTACACATGGCTGTGTTTTCCTTTGCCACAGGGTAGGTCTCTTATTACTGACAAACAGTTATGCAAGTAACTTGCCGGGCAGCATTCATGTATCATGATTGATAAATGGCCTTGTGTGTTTAGCCACTCTGGAGGCCTTAAAAATAAGATGATATTTGTTAATGTCTGAGCCATATGTTTTATGCCTGAAATTCTGCCATCTAGATTATGTTAGGTTCATCTCACATTATAGCCATGTTGGGGAAACCAAAGATTCTACTGCGGCCGCATCTATTATATTTGACATTGATTTTCATTAGATTAATTTAACTTTCTTTCTTTCTCTCGCAGAACTACTTGATCACCATTATGTTCTCTCCCACTACTGTGATTGGGTTGCACCCCACAAACCTCAAATGGAAATGAGATGGAGATGTGATTAGATTTGGATAACTTTTTGACTAAATACAGAGCAGGTACTCAAGTTGTTGAACTGAAACAGAATGTCTGAACTTTATGTAACTGCATTTATAAAGTGGTATGGTTATCAGCATCATGCAGGTATTTTATAGCAGTGCTGTAAATGGATCTGCTCTTGTACATGGGCCAAAGGTGTAAAAATGTAATAGCTCTGAAAAATGTTTTATAAGATGTGTGATTGCAATATTAAAGTGTAATGGGTGCTTTAAAATCAAATGATACCTTCCAGATTATAATGATTGTTTAAAGGATATACATATATATACCAGTATCAATTGGACAAAATTTTTATTCAATATCTCCATGAACATTCGCCCTTTATATCATGAATACTACCTATAAATTGTGCTACTAATGGAACTAGGGGTGTTAGTAACTGTTAATTCTTACCATGATTCAGCTCTTTTTCTCAATTAGGTAATGGCACTCAGCCATGTAATAATCCCAAAAACTGATGCACTTACATCAAATGACTCCCGTACCCATTGTCCTTATTGATATAAAGATAGCTTTGACTCTTCTCCTCCATCTTGATTCCGTTATGATCTACTTTAAGTCTATAGATAGCAAGGGACTTAAAAAACATAGGGTGGTCTGTATAAGAAAGGCAATTTGATACGGAATGCTGCATTGTACAATCACCATGGCAACTGGCACCATGGGACATCATGGTAATCTGATTAATATATGATATTGCACACAGTCGGATATTTAGGATTATGATATCAAGGCCCCAAGACTATCTATCAATATGAGCATATGCTGTCAAGAAAGAGTTATGATAATTTTGTAGATGTATTAAAAAGGGTTTATACTCTGTATTAAAGATTGAAGATTCAGATTGCCTTTAGGGATAACCTTTTACAATCTTCATGAGCTTGAAAACCGGTGAGTCATCCCCAATATCCTGAAGGTCTAGATACATGTGTCTATGGTAATCATACTTTAGAAAAAAAAACATGAAACTTACAACAAGCATCCTTGCAGCGAAGAGCTGGCCAGTTCCACCCTCCATCATGTGTTAAAATCAACTTAATGGTTTCATTTTCCATCAAAAAGCGATAGTGGCGTCAACCAGGTTTGTTTGTCCTTCAATTTAAAAAAAGAAAAGGTACCTGTGCATGTGAATATTGGCAGTAGGAATGTTATGACAGATGAGAGGCACACACACCTACTTTAGAATATTGATTTGTGGAGGTTCTAACGCCCAATGCTGCAGAGCCTTAGACAAAACAACCGCACCTAGCTTGTCAGAGAATAGCGCTGGGATGGAAGAAGATCATGAACAAAGAGCACTAGATGGTGCCATTTCAAATGTGTCATACTCTAAAATCTTAAGCACTGCATGCGCTGTAGAAATGTGGTCAAAATAACTGAAATCCTTGTATTAAAAAATGCCAGATATCCATAGATATCCCTGGTAGAATCAACAGTTATTTCTTAGAGTGTGCTAGTCTATGCGCATTGCTTGTAACCAATGAATGCAGATGACCAGTATCATGCCAGGGCTACATTCATGTACTCTGTTGACCATATGGGACTGATGCAGTCAATGTTCTGCGTTCATCCTCCTGGTATCCTACATGTAAGATGTTATTTGCAGAAGCAAGGAGAAAGGTTGCTCCGTGCTAAAACTCCACTTTAAAATTCAGGTCATATACTTTTCAGTGATATATTGCAGGAGAAGATAATCCTGATAGTTTTGGAGGAATGGCTTGCTAAATATGGGTTGGTATAACCATATTCAGAATCTCAATAAGCTCTAGGCTTGATTGGTCATGAGATACATCTATAATATATCAAAATGCCTATTTATGCCTGAAAACATTCTTTTTACATTCCAATTTTGGAACCTTTCCACCCAAAATAGAGTGTTGCATCAAATACCATGTTTAGACCCACCAGCTACATTTTAGCAAGACTTTACTGTAATACTCTAACTGGTGTTAATGAGTTGCATGTGGTGGAAATTAATGAAGTAATTGCCAATACAAGTCAGAAAAGGAATAATACTGAAAGATGACAGACTAGAATGTCATTTAAGACAGACCTATACATTGACCATTAGAAAGTGTGGTGTCCAATTCCCTCATGGCTTGTGCAGTGGCTTCCCATGCCCTTGTCCCTGGTGCCCTGCCTTCCTAGCTCCTGTCTCTGCATATTGTACACTGAGATAATCGTTGACAGAGGTCCTGGCTGTGGTGTCATTTGAGAGTACCATTTCTTTTATCAATGAAAATTTAGATATTTCATTTGAGAGTACCATTTCTGTAACCAATGAAAATTTATATAATATTTTTGCAACTTACCATAAACGGTGTTAAAGCAAAATCAGTTAAATAGGAAGGTCTTAAATGTATTACGTTTTAAGGCTTCTAAATGTGCAGGAGTAATGTTATCAAATGAATATGATAATTAAATACTTATCCCGAAACTGCACCTTTGGTTAATATTGTTTTTTTTTTGTGTAGCTGTTGTATCAATCCTTATTATGTAAGATATGGGGGCAGAGGTATATTATATAGGACTAGACACTACCTTTATACAACCAATTTCTTCCTTAGGCTTCCGGGAACACTTAAGAAATCTGATTATTGTCAGCAATATGACAGAACTACAGCTTTCAGGATGCACCCAAGTCATTCTACCAGGCTAGGTACTTCAGACTCTTATATTGTCCCAGCACACAAATAAACCAATTTGTGGGAAGACACAAGACAGTGTATCTTTGACTGTATGGGAGGGGTAAGGCCACACAGAATTATATGCTGAACAGTATGAGGCCTAGGGGGTAGCATATGGTGGAGGGAGGTAGTCAATCTAGACAAATGTATTTACCATCTAAAGTCGTCACTTTGGACACCCTTTAACGCCATTATCAACCTGGGTAGAAATTTAAGATATTCTAGGATTCTTCCAATAGTAGACTTCCAATTATCCTTATTGTAATGTCCCCTCAATTATACCGTTAAATCGGTTTTTATTGACAGTAGGGGGTATGGTTCCTAACCCACTATCGTAGATTAAGTTGAACATCTTAATGTAGTAGGCCTACTGTGCTAATACACTGATCTACTATATGTTAGGTACACTCAGTAAATAAGGACTTATAATCTAGCACTAGCCATAAGAGAGGTGCCATTACCCATCTCCTTTTCTATATCTCTACAAAACATTCTGATCTTTTTACAAGTATATTGTACCAAATGATACTTATCTTCCCCTTTTTATAATAGGATATAAAATAAGTACGATGTATATATATTTTTTAGCCTCTATACACCCAATGTATCATTAAATATGTCACATAAATGCATAGTGGGGCCCTCTTGTGGTATATAGATAGACTAATGGTAAATCCAAGGTGGTCAGTATGACAACTTAGGGTAGTTATGAAGGCCTGACGACGCTAAACTCGTCATTTATGACGCGGCGGATTTTCAGTTTAACATAAGAGTACGGTAGCAGAGAGACAGATCCTTAATTACTTCCTTGTCTCTGTCGCTGAACCAGAACTTGGGAACAGTCAAGAGTTGCAAGTCTGTTTATCAATATCAGACACTTTAGTTCATTCCACAGTTCTGTAATTGACACAGATGTTTGGTTATAAATGACACTCTTCACCAAGTGACACAGCCAGCCTTATGTTTTGTGTCAAAGGTTTCTAATTAACCTGGTCCTGTTGTCTGTAGTACTGCTCTCTCATTGGCAACTGATTTCTGTGTTCCACAAGACCCTTCACCTAATGTAAGATATGGTCATCTGCATGAGATACAAAAACTCGATAGCATCTGATATATTGTACCGGTTCCTCCATCAAAGGAGGCTGGGGAAAGGGGGTTAGATGGGAACTGCTGAAAAACATATCTCAGAACAGATGCTTGAGAATAATTATAGCAATCTTGGTGCAGAAAATAAGTCGTGTCTTTGTGGTAACAGTGAATGACAGAAGTAGTTTGTGCCAAGAAGTCAAGAACATTGTGTGCCCTGTCACTATGAGAATCTTTCAACATCTGCACTCATGGGATTAATGCAACAACGCCGTCAGCGATTAGTTTGATTTGTCCTCTGAGATCAGCACTTTTAGTCAACCCTTTTAGCAGTGTATAAAGCCTGAAGCTTCCTATGGTTCGGTTTTATAATGCACCTATGTTGCAGTGGCGAGTTGGTTGCAGACATTACATTAAGAGCATGCTGCAAGATAAACAGATCTGTAGGATTAGCATCATGCCAGGCCTACATTAATGCATCATAATCGCCACTGTGCACTGTACATAAAAGCTCTATGCATATCTTAATGCATTAGTGTGAAGGTAGGAAAGCCACAGAGAAGTCATGCACCAGAAATCAGTAGGTGATTAGCATATCAGAAAAGGGAAGGGGGACGGCACAGGAATGGCAGGAGGACTGTTACCATGAAGGAAGCATTGCTTAGTAGATCTATACTGAATCTGGTACTTGCAGACTAACAAAGGTTCCAGACATTAGGAGTTAAAACTAATTTATTTCCTTGACTAATTTGCAAGGGTCCACGATAGTAGAGAAACCTGCCTTATTATATTGTGGTAACCAAGATGGGCCCCAGGGGCTGTATTAAGTGTTTATATGAATGGTTCTTGCCAAAGGGCAGTTTGGTAAAATAACAATACAATCTAAACCATAACTCCAGTCCATTATCATTAACCCTCCAGTCCATTATCATTAATGACCTCATAATCAGGGTAGTTGTCAGCTGTTGTCTGATTCAATATTACCAAAATGCAGTCCCACAAATCAACCAATTAATACCAAAAAGAGGAAGGGGACCTTTAAAAGGGTTTGTAGACGTTCCTTTTCCCCCTGGTGATCTACCGTTAAGGGGATGGTATATACGAGAACCGTGTGTTGGGAAAGAGGAAGATTTTTAGCTTTTGATATTAATGTCCCAGAATTCCTCTTTATTTGCCAATGTGCATTAGTGTCAAACCAAATCTTAATCCTGATAAGTTGTCCTATTTGGTGTTGATTCTGCCTATAGAAGTACCGGTAGGTTTTTGGTTTCTCCCATGGCCTGTACTGAGTCTGATAGGAATTGAGGGCAAGTAAAATCAACACCCAGGATGGGATTCCTACTTTTCTTGGAGGGATTATTACTCTGTGCTATATTTGCCTTGCCTCTTACCAATCACTCCTCCCCATTCTGTATCCTCAAGGTGTTAGATGAGTGTTTGATGTTGGTGTGGGGAGGTGCACTCTAAGAAATAACTGTTGAATCTACCACACATCCTCATATAATTGAATCACCATAATAGTAATATAATTAAACTTGGAGTGTAATTCTTACAATTAAGTCCCTGGGGCAATACAGTGAAGCACTGTGCTACAAGGAATGTCAGTAAAAAATAAGTGGAAGCTTCGTCCCAAATTTGTCATTAATTTGACAGTATTTCAACTTTACAGTGTTTACAATGTCATACAGGGTCATACCGTGCATTGAATTCCACTGATTTGTTGCAACCTAAACACAGGTGCACATTACTGTTAGATTATGCTTTCTGCCATGCACCTATTTCTGCCTCAACCAGTGTTTAATTGAAAGTGAGGTAGGCACAGGATATTTGTGACATGGCAGGATGTGTTTTAAAAGAGCCCTCATTTGGTCTACAGTTGAAAGATGTGCCTTGATACGATTTAATGGATTCCCATACTGTAAAAGTTGTAACAAACCACAATTAGTAGAGGTTGAATGCTAATTGCTGTCGCACCAACATAAAAGAAGTTATTTACTAATAACATGTTCATGAGTTTGTTAATGCATCCTTTCCCTGTATTAAAAAATCAGATCATTCTTTTTTAAATGATACAAAGAGCACCTCATTACAGGTCTTTGAAATAACCATTTTAATCCCCTCGAATTATGAAATGGCTGAGTCAAATTGCTGTGGAAATAAAGGAAACTATTATTGCATTCAGAGGGTGTAAAGGAAGAAAACAACTGCCACCATTGTCGTGATGCTTAGCCAAGATATGAAATCAGTCACTTTGTCTAAGGGATAGTAGTTTTGTCTATGGGGTAGTAGATTTCTTCTCACCAAGTGCCAGTGTGATTTGCATGAGGACTCCTTTGGTAAGTGTTTATCATGGAAAGCCTTTAAATATAAAATAATGGTAGGTTTGATTCAATATGTCAAGCATTATAGGTCACCTACTAATATAGCCATCTATTTTACCTCGGGAATACTTCGGGTATTTCCGTAACCGATGAGATGCGGCGCGAAGCGGTCACGTGACGACAGTTTGGATCGAGCGTCCGTTTTTGGCAGACAGTTTGAAACTTTCAGGTGAGTTTTTGTTGTTTTTTCACCTTTTTACTGCCCTTTTTTGGGCAGTTTTTGCCCTATTCAAGGGTTTTTGTTCTTATTTTGCTTCTGGCCAAGGTTACGCCGCTGGGGTACCTTTTTAGTGCTAGAAAATAAAGTTTTCTCTCAAAGACGGTCGTCGTGTCGGCGGGCCGTAGAGAGAGTTTACATTTTTACAAATTCCTGGAGGAATTCCGCTGGAATTCTCTCGTTACAGGAATCTTACAGGGGTTTTTGAGCATTCCCTGATGTTGGCACTCTGTTTGCCTTCAGTTTGCCCCTTTTTCGGGCAGTTTTGGTCGTTAGCGATCGAAAAATTTCAAAAATTCTCCGTTGGGGCTCACCAAGCACCAGCGCCGGAGTTTCACGGTTACCGCTAAGCGGGTCTACTCCAGGTACATGTTCTAGTCCTGCTTTAAGTACATACCGCTCGGCGAGTTTCGCCGTTGTGTTGCTGCTAAGCGGGTCTACTCCAGGTACATGTTTCTAGTCCTGCTCTAAGTACATACCGCTCGGCGAGTTTCGCCGTTGTGTTGCCGATAAGGGGGTCTGCTCCAGGTACATGTTTCTAGTCCTGCTCTAAATACATACCGCTCGGCGAGTTCCGCCGTTACCGCTAAGCGGGTCTACTCCAGGTACATGATCTATTCCTGCTCTAAGTACATACCGCTCGGCGAGTTTCGCCGTTACCGCTAGGCGGGTCTGCTCCAGGTACATGTGTTCTAGTCCTGCTCTAAGTACATAGCGCTCGGCGAGTTTCGCCGTTGTATTACCGCTAAGCGGGTCTACTCCAGGTACATGTCTATTGTCCTGCTCTAAGTACACCGCGAATGTCACTAGCCTATAATCTTTTATTTCTGGTCTTTTTCCAGGATGGCAAGTACATCACAGTCCAGTCCCACTGCTGTGGAGAAGGGGAAGAAATCACATAAGAACTCTAGTTCAAGTTCCAGCTCTGCTAGATCTTCATCTAGGCATTCTAAGGATAAGGGTGCTGAGAAAGACACTGTGAGTTCAGTAGACTCTGAGAAGGAGCCTGAAGTTCAAGCTACTGAGACTCCCAGTGCTCCTGTGCTGTTGGTCCAGCAGCCACCTCAAAGATGGGTTCATCCTATGCCCTACTACCAACAGAGTTATGATTACTATCAGGACCGTTATCAGCCGATGGATTATGCCTATGGTATGGATCACATGGCCTACCAGTGTGAACCAGTAGAGGAGGAAGGTCAGGGTTATGTGGTTCTAGGCCCACATGGACAGGCACATGCATTGTCGGTAGTTGATGATGAGGAGGAAGTGGCTTCTGTGCAAGGTGAATTTGAGGCACAGTCGTCAAAGGCTAAGCCACCTCCAATTGACTATCTCAAGGGGCTAACTGGAAGCCTAGCTGAGAGTATCCAGTCCTACAGACGGGAAAAAGCGGAACTAACCAAGGAAGGCCCCACCGTACATGAAGCCCTCTCCGATGCCATCAATTCCTATTTTGAAGAGACTTATATTGCCCAGGACTTAGAGAAAGCAGCTAAAGAATTCCCTAGGCCTTCAAATGTGCAGAGACTGGTAGCACCTAAGTTAGAGGAAGCAATTTTCAACTCTGAGGCACTTTCCAAGAATGCGGCAGTGCGTATGCTGGATGTATCTCTTCATACCCTGCAGAAAGGGGTGGTCTCGGACATTGCAGCTATGGCACCGTTAGGCTCGATGATGTTGGAGAAAGGGCCCGTGGACCAACAACTGGATGCCTTTGGAAGGGATTTCAATAAGGCAACCAGACTACTGGTCAATGTGTGCAATGGGCTATCGGTAAAGAGGAGGGACTTGCTAAAACCTTTCCTTGCTAAGCCCTATGCTAAGCCCTATGCTAAGGTGCTCACTAAGACCAACATTGATGGGGACCCACAATGGCTTTTTGGGGGCAACCTGGAGGCTCGTATTAAACAAGCTGAGGAGGACAAGAAGATCTCAGACAAGGTTCTAGCGTCCAAACGCCCAGGGCCTCAGGATTCTCATTCCCAGTCTAAGAGGCAGAAGGTCATGGGCACAGCACCTGCTCAAGCCTGGGGACCTAGGCACCCTTATGGACAGAACCACTACTATGTCCAGGGCCCTAGGGGCCGCTACCCTGCTCCGCGCCATCAATACGCTCAGCCGAGATATCAAGTGGCTTATGGCTACAGGCAGACTTACTCTCAGAATTACCAGACACGAGGCCAGGGTTACGGCTTCAAAGCACCTCGTCCGCAGGGCCAAGGTCAGCAGCAGCAAGCCCAACAGGGTTTTTCCAAGAAGGGGCCCAAGTAGGGCAGGTGAGTCCCTTCCCACTACATAACACTGTCCAATCCTTTCAAGGGGGTAACATTCTGAAGTGTGCTGATGCTTGGTTTAAACTCACCAAGGATCCTTGGATCTTAGCCATGTCTCAGGGTGTCACCATTGACTTTAATGCCTTACCATCCCAGGACTGGGTGCCTCCTCCATATAAACTTGATCCGGTAGAGGTGGCCTTTATGGATAAGGAAGTAGATAAAATGGTAGCTAAGGGTATTATTGAGTTTGCAGTATATGAACAGGGCGAATTCATCTCCAATGTTTTCCTGCGTCCCAAGCCCAATGGGGATTACAGGCTTATATTGGATTTGACAGATATGAACAAGCAGGTCATGTATGAGCATTTTAAGATGGCCTCCCTACAAACTGCTGTGGACCTTGTCACCCCTAATTGTTTTATGGGGAGTGTAGATTTAAAGGATGCCTATTACTCTATTCCTGTACGAGAAGATTATCGTAAATTTCTGAAGTTCAGGTGGAATGGGGTCCTCTACCAGTTTGTAGGGATGCCAAACGGTCTTTCATGTGCACCAAGAGTATTCACTAAGTTGCTCACTCCCCCCTTCGCAAAGCTAAGGGAGGAGGGACACATCTGTTTCCCCTACATTGACGATTCTTTTATTATGCATGAGTCAAAAGAATGTTGTGAGCAATCTATCAGAAGAGTGTGTGAAACCCTGGATGGGTTAGGCTTTGTAATTCACCCAGATAAGTCAGCCTTTGTAGCCTCGCAAAGGGTGATCTTCTTGGGTTTTTGGATTGACTCTGTGGATATGTCTATATATCCAACTCAGGAGAAGGTAGACAAATTCATGTCAGATTCCTACTTGCTGCTGGGGAAAGTCAAGCCAAAAATCAGGGAGGTTGCATCTCTCATAGGTCTTATGGTAGCTTACTCGGCAGGAGTTCAATATGGGCCTGCACATATTAAAGGACTTGAGAAATGCAAGAATGAGTGGTTAGCCTACTGAAAAGGGAATTTTGATGCAAAAATGGTACTTTCCAAGGATGCTATACAGGACATACTATGGTGGCAAGCCAGCATACCAACTGCTAAGAAGGCACTGGATGTAGGTCCACCAGACTTTGAATTGTATACGGATGCATCGGATGACGGCTGGGGTGCACACAGGAGGAAAGTCAGAACTAATGGCAGATGACTTCCCTCTGAGGTGGACTTCCACACCAACATCCACGAGACCATGGCAATAGAATATGGGCTAAAATCGTTGTGTAAAGTGAGAGGGGCTCATATTAGGGCCATGACAGATAATACCACAGCACTTGCATATGTGAGACATATGGGAGGGCTGCAGTCTCCAATGTGTAATCTGGTATCAAGAAACATCTGGAACTGGTGTGAGTCTAGAGGGATCTGGTTGACAGCGGCTCATGTGCCGGGAGTGGATAATGTCATCGCTGATCATGAGTCACGCCATTTCCAAGATGAGACTGAGTGGGAGATAAATGACTCAATTTTTGAAATCATTTGTGAAAGGTTTGGGAGGCCTCAGGTGGACATGTTCGCCTCTAAAACAAATTGTAAAGTTCAATGTTTTGTGTCACGTAGGCCAGAACCAGAAGCATGGAAAGTTGACTCTTTCTCATTCACATGGCCTAATAAGCTCTTATATTGTTTTCCTCCGTTCAGCATTGCAGGCCGAGTGCTTCAACGCATATTGAGGGCAGGGGCAAGGGCAATCCTCGTGATGCCGGATTGGGAGAGTCAACCCTGGAAGGCAAAAGCCCACAAGTATGCGGTGGACTACGTACGGTTCCGCAAGAGAAAGAACAACCTACTACCTCATGGGGCCCCTACAAGCCTACAGTTCATAGGAAGTCTACCAATCATAGCTTTCCTTTTCTGAGACGACACCTCCAAAAGGAAGGGTATGACAAGGCTTCCATTGACCTTATGATAAAAGCTTGGAGACCATCTACAAGGAAACTTTATACGACTTACATAAACAAATGGATAGTTTTCTGTGTTGAACGGGGTTATAACTGGATGAAGGGCACTATGTCACAAGTGTGTAAATTTATGAGAACTTTGTATGACTCGCGAGTAGGTCACGGAGTTATGAATGTGGCACGATGTGCTTTGGGAACCCTGTTACCACAGGTAGATGGGGCGCCTATTGGGCAACATCCAAACATTTGCCATATGGTGAAGGGTACATACGAAGATAGACCTAGTGGACCAAGGTATGACACGTTTTGGGACGTTACAAAGGTATTCAAGTTGTTCAAAAGTTGGGGGGATAACAGTTCTTTGTCACTTAAGAAGTTATCATTGAAACTAGCTGTCTTAATTTTGCTTGTCACATCTCAAAGAGGGCAGACAATCTTAGCGTTAAGGACAGATGAACTGTCTTGGGAAGACAGGAATGCTGTCTTCAGACTCAGTACTCTGTTAAAGTCTAAGAGAGTGGGTGACCCTTTAAACACTGTGGTCTTGAGACCCTACATACTAAATGAAAAGCTCTGTGTGGTCAGCACCCTCAAGGCGTATCTCACTAGGAGGCAAAAAGTCCGTGAAAAGTCTGAACGACTTAGGAGGAAGCTGTACCTTCCACCTCTTAAAAATCCACTGCAGCTCCTTATGAGTTACATTTCGCCTCATGATGGAATCAGTAGGGATACCCTGGCCAGGTGGACCATTGCCACTCTAGACATGGCTGAGATTGACACTTCACGTTGGAAGGCCCACTCTACTCGGGGGGCTTCAGCTTCAGCTTCCACCAAGGTAGGATCCTGCTTGAATGCCGTAATGCGCCTGGCAGGGTGGAAGTCAGCTGACTCATATCGGAAATTCTACAACAAGCCCATCGAGGTTGATACAGAGCATGTAGCTACAAACTTGCTGAGACTAGCAGATTAGTTTTCTTGAACGTTCAAATGTATGGGTTATCTGGTGTACAAATTGCATTGGTTGGTTATTTGACTACTCCAGATTACTAGTGTATTGTGCTTTAACCAAGTTGGTTATGATAAAGGTCAGAAAATTAAAGGTGTTGAATTGATTCTGTTTTGGTCTTGGTCAATTATTAAATTGATAATAATTGAGAATTATTGATAATAGCCAAAAATCTTTATGACTAGAAAAACACATTGGCTTTCAACATCTCATCGGTTACGGAAATACCCGAAGTATTCCCGAGGTAAAATTTTGGAATTTTGGGAAACTTACCGTAGGGTACCGGAGGGAAGTTGAAGTAAAACTTCTTATTTTTTCCGAGGGAATACGGGGTATTGGAGGAACAGATGCCCTTCCCACCCTACCCGTATTCTTTCGAGGTTATTATTATTATATGACAAATTGAAAAGTCTACTCTGGTTTGTTTCCAGAAAATTGTGTGTGTTTTTCTACTCATAGGTTTTAGGTTTTTAAGTCTGTCGTCACCGCTTCGCGCCGCATCTCATCTGTTCCTCCAATACCCCGTATTCCCTCGGTAAAATAAGAAGTTTTACTTCAACTTCCCTCCGGTACCCTATGGTAAGTTTCCCAAAATTCCAAAATTATAACAAGTAGAAAGTAGATAGTTAATATAGGAAACAATGGCAAAGGTTTCCCTAAGATTGAAATCCAGCTTCTTTTGGAGAGATAACTAGTGTTGCTTTATTTGGTATACCTCTATCCCCCATGTGCTCCACCCTCCAGGCCTTATGTGTATTGAGGGAGGTAACTGGGGGACATATCGCTGCCAAACCCTGATTGTGACCATTGTACCTGGCTTTCCATTGTTATAACAGTTTCCCTGCATATGGACACCTTTTATTTCCTGTTGCTTTTTGTGTGTGCGCGTTTTTTTCTCCTGCCTCTCCTGTTTAATTCTAACTGAATGTGAGCCTGAGGTTTCATTTCTGCTGCTGAGACCACAGGAAGTAATGTAAAGATGAAAAGAAAATAGGAGATTATGGAAGTAACTAAGGAAAAAGAGGAAGAACAGGATATTTGTGATAGGGAAGGATGTGTTTGAAAGCAGCACCCACTGGCCTACTGGTAAAGAAAAAGCCATGGCTTCCAGTATAACTAAATGGAGGAAAATATATTATAGGGTAGAGGCACCTATTTCAGACGCTCCTGACCACACAGGAGGTGGCCATATTTGGTGCTAAAATCTTGTACCTTTAAAAGTGTTGAATTTTACTTTCCATTTCACCAGTTGATACATGATACCTTACCCTCAAAATCCTTGAAGAGGTTTTGATGAAACCCTCCAATACTTATGCATAAATGAGCTGTACATTTTAGTCTCCAAAACATCAAATTGCACCTCAAGTCAGACAGCTCATGCCAGAGGTGACCCTAGAGTCAGACACTATGTTATCTAATTGATACAGACACAATGGGTCATTGTATCTGAAATATTCCATAAAGGCACATAGCATATAACACTAAGGAATCCAAGCTAATACAATACTCCTCTCCAGCATACTATTAGATGTTTAATTTTGCATACTTATAACAGATCAGTCTACAGGCCCAGATGAGCATGACTTCTATGGTCAGACTGAGTAGTGATTAAGTTTAGGTGTTAGATAGTTAGTATACCAAAGACAGATTAAATATTCAGATCTAGGAGTACAGGTTCATCATGACGGATTCTGTTTGCAATGAAATGTCCATTATATAAGTATTGAAATCATGATATAATTGTGTCCCAGGTGGGGTGTAATTGGTGTACAACTGTAGGTGTAATCTGAATGTCATAGAAGAATAATTCCCATACTGTAACATGAGAGATGTATTCAGGTTTGCCAAGTCAAATTATTAGCAAAAATATGTTTATTGCCTTTGACATGTATAGAAACCCTATAAAATTGGAGGTTAAGACATGACAAATTGACAAATCAAACCAGGATCTCCATTCACTCACCATTCTTCATCCTCAGAATATAACAAAAACACCTGGGTTTGTACAGTTGTAAAACCATGTATGACAGGGGTTTTACATGTTATTCTTTAATTGTTATAGAGTATGATACCTGAGATTTCATGTCCCATTCAAATGATAGCTGAATTTTTCATTTCTATTATGTAATTCAATGCAAAAGGTGTCCGACTTTAAGTGTCTGTCCGACTCAGGGTGCCTCTACCCTAAGGTGGATGATCTGGGAAAAGGTATTGTTTGGACCCACCAGCAGCTACCAGTGATATATATAGTCTTTTGCATTATAAAACAATTGATAATGAAATGTTAAGATGAATTGATATCATTATGGGTTATCATTTGAGTAATTAATTCATCATTCAGCTCGGACGATTTCTACCAACAGAACATGTCCAAATATGCAGGTAACTAATAGCTTGCCCACACCCACGAGTATTTTTTATTAACTACAAAAATGTAGATTTTCTTGGTTTGTAATTACAAATACCAGGCTCAAACAATTGAACAGAAACAATGTAATTGGTGGCAGCTAAAACGTTTTTGAAATTGACCATTTTCTGCCCCTCAAATAACAAATTGGCTGAGTCAAATTGCTGCTGAAAGAAAAGTATTAGTGAATTCTCACCCTTGATTTGAAGAACAAACAACTGCATCCATTGTCATGACTGCTGATGAAGGTGTTTGCACTCATTTACTTTTTGGAGTTACTTGCCTGACAAACAGTCAGGCAAGTAACTTGCCTGGGCTGCATTCATGTATCATGAGAGTTAAATGGCTTTCTGTGTATAACCTTTCTGAAGCCCTTAGAAGTAGGACCATATTTGTCAATGCCTGAGTTTTATGTTTTATGCCTGAAATTCTGCAATATGAATGAATTTCCCTTACAATAGCCATGTTAGGGAAACCACAATTCCACTGCCGCTGCATCTGTTATATTTAGCATTGATTTTCATTACATTAATCTAACTTTCCTTCTCTCTGGTAAAACTACTAGTCTTGATCACCATTATATTTTTATTCTATCGCATTATTGTGATTGGGTTGCCAAACCAGAGAGGGGACCCCGCAGACCTCAAATTGAAATGAGATGATGGAGATGATTGTGATTAGATTCGGATACTTTTTGACTAAAGACAGAGCGACTAGTCATGTTGTAACTGAATGTCTGAACTTCATGTAACTGCATTTATCTGCTCATGGATGTGTGCCAAAGGTGTGAGAATGCAATAACTCTGAAAAATGTTCTACAGGACGCATCGTTTTGTCATGATAAAACTTGTAATTGCCAAAAGTGTGCCTTAATGAGTGCCTTAAAATCAACTGATACCTTCCCTAATGCAATGCTGCCTAAAACATACATAGACCAACATTAATTAGACAAAATGTCTTTATCCAATATCTCCCCAATCATTTGTAATTGATATTGAAGACATTATCTTCAAATTGTGCTATTAATAGGACTAAGTGATATCTGTAACTGTTAATTCATACCAACCACGATTGATCTCTTGTACCCAATCAGGAAATAGCACTCAGCGATGTGATAATCCCCAAAACTAATGCACTTTCATCATATAACTCTCCCCAACCATGGAGCTTTAGTGATATATAGATGGCTTTGATTCTTCTCCATCATGATTTTTTTAAGGTCTACTAAAGTCTATAGATGGCAAGGGACTTTAAAAAAACATAGAATGGTATGTGTAAGAAGACAATATAGAATGTGGCATTGTACTATCACCATGGCAACTGGAACCATGTGACAAATGATAAACCAATTAACATATAATATGGTGCAAGATTATCTAATCTATCTATATGACCATACTATGTCAAGAAAGAACCATGTTTATTTCTAAATGCAAAAGGATTTATACAGTGCAGTAGCCCTGAAGATTGGAAATTCAGATTGTCTATTGGGATAGCTTTTTTCAGTCTTCATAAAATTGATAATTGGTGAGTGTTTCTCAATATCCTGAAGGTTTAGATACATATTTGTCTATAATTACTCCAGAATAATTCTCTTGCCAAATATGAGCCCTACAACAAGCATACTGGCAGCAAAGATCTAGCCAGTTTATCCTCCATCATGTGTTAAAAATCCAGCTTACTGTGGCTGGCTGGCATGACAGAAACATTCACTGCGCATCTTTTCTGCGCAGCTAGGCCCCCATAGAATGTATGATAGGTAGACGACCATGGTAGTAAAAACCTGAAAGCGTGGCATGGATGGGATTCCAACCTGAGACCTGCATGGCAGTCAAATGTGCTACCAATGTACTACAGATTCTGTTCGTGTTCCCAGTCTTAGAGGTCATACCCATCAAATTAATGGTCTTCTTAATTTCTGATTTTTTTTTTATTTCAGTTATCCAAAACATTAGAAATATGGCTTGGACAATATGTCAGTATTGCATTTACTGCAGAGATATGCTTATAATCTAAATGCTGATTGAGTCATGTAAAAATCTATTCACTTTTTTATATGAATCTGGGGATTTATGTGACATATTGCTATATAATCCTATGTGAGGTTAAGGTTATCGCATCCACAAAGCACCTTTGGGAATCTGGTGAGAATATGGTGAAACTCTAATTACTTTTAGTCTATGCCCGCCACCCACCTTAATGGTTTCATTTCTATAAAGTGATTGTGGCGTGAGTCAGATTTCTTTGCCCTTCCATTTTAAAAAGGAAAAGATACCTGTGCATGTAAATATTGACATTGGGATTGGTGTGACATGTGGCAGGCACACACACCAACTTTCCTTTTGAAATTGATTTGTGTAGGTGGCAACCCCCCACCCCCAATTGACAAAATAACTTTATCTACCAAGCCAGGAATTAGGGACGGAATGGAAGAAGATCATGAACAAATAATGCTTAGATGGTGCCATTTTAAATGTGTCTTTAAAACTTTAAGCACTGCATGGTACATTGATACTCTGCCATCTATGCACAATGGTTGCAACTAATGAATGCCAGGGCTATATTAGTCTCTTCATTCACCTTCTGATGTAGTCCATGTTAGCGATGATATTCTGCCTTCATCTTCCTGATATCCTACATGTGAGATAATTGATGAGTTTGCAAATATTGCAAGAACCAGTACTTAAAGTAACAAAGTAACTATATGACCCTCTATCAGAATCATAAAGTATGGCACACATAATTCCAATGCCATGGTCCTGATTTCTGATATTCTTCTCTGTGTAGTATAAGTTGTGTAAAATTAAATGATAAACTTGTTTGGATCTGCAGTTACATTTTAACATGACTTTACTGTAATGCTCTAATTGCAGTTAATGGACTATGTATGGTGGAAATTAATAAAATAATTGCCAAGACAAAGAACAGTAAAAACATATGACAGACTAGAATGTCAATTAAGACAGACTTTTACATTAACCATCAGACAGTGTGGTGTGCAATTCCCCATGGCTTCTGCAGTGGCTTCCGCATCCCCTTGCCACTGGTGCCCCATCTTCCTAGCTCCTGACTCTGCATACTATACACTGACAGACTAGAGGACATAGGCCCTGACTCTGTGGTCATCTGAGAGTCCCTGTTATTAATGACAATTTAGATATGCTTTTCAAACCTTACTATATACCATACAGGAGTTAAGATTAGAGTAATATCAGTGAAATAGGAAGGTCTTAGATATATAATGTTCATCTTTAACTTTTAATGCTTCAACCTGAATTACAATTTTTTTTTTCAATATCCAGTCATTGGCAAGGGCATGCTGTGATAAAGGGTCACAATGGATTTTGTGTATCTGCTGTATCAATTGTTATCATGCAAGATACAGGGCAGGGTATATATTATGTAGGACTAGAAACTTACTTTATACAAATATTTCTATCTCAAACATTTTCTTACTTTGCTCAGTCATTTGCCTGGGAACCTTAAGAAACCTAATCCTTGTCAGCGATATGACAGGTCTACAGCTTTCAGGATAAACTTCAGAGACTTCTTTAGTCCCAGTACACAAATAAACTAATTTATCGCATCTGCAGGAAGACACAGGTGTGTGATTTTTCTGTGTGGGAGGGGGTTAGTATTGTGAGGGGTAGGGCCCACACTGAATAAATATGACGGAATAGTATTAGAGGGTAATGAGAATGGGGGGAAGGTAGTCAATCCAGACAAAATATAGTATCTATACTGTCTAATATATCAAACTATTGATATTTTCTGGAAAGGAATTTGAATAGGAACCAAAGGGACAAATGGCTTATGTTGTGAGTAAAGGCTATAATGAGTATAATAATAGGTTCCCTATAGTCCTTCTAGTTTGGCTATATGGTATATCATCTGATGAGTACCATAGGTCCTATATTTGCTCTTTCCTGTATTGTATCCTTTTATATTTTGAAAGTAAACCTTGCATCCATGTAATGAGCTCTTACTACATCTCTGCAGCCTCGATCTTGCAACATTGCACACCATATTCATAGATGCTATCCCAGACTGTACTTACTATCTGGACCAGTCCAAGACTGTGAGCTATGCGGACATCAGAAACCTGTGTTCACCACTAAGGTTAATTAGAGGTCATGATACTAAGGCCCCAGCAGGGCTTAGGGCTATAATATAACATAACAAGAGAAGGGTAGCAGAGAGACAGGTCCTTAAATACTTCCTTGTCTCTGTTGCAGAACCAGAACTTAGGAGGAGTCAAGATTTTCATGCCTGTTCATTAAGCCCTTTGGATCGTTGCATAATTCTGTAATTGGCACCAATGTTTGTTTGTATATGACACAGATCTCCAAGTAACACAGACAGTCTGTACTTATTATTATTAATCGGATATTCCTGCCTGTAGCACTGTTCTCTCATTGGTACAGGGTGTGTGGTCCATGAGACACTTCAGACATGGACAGCAATGTTAATCTGACATAAAATATATTGTAAATATGTGAATATAACAATCTTGGCACAGAAAATAAGTTGCGTCTTTGTTGTAAGAGTAAATGACAGAAGTAGTTTGCACCAAGAAGTAGAGAACACCCCTGTGCCCTGTCACTATGCAGACGTCTCAAAGGCTGCACTCAGGGGACCACTGTAACAATGCCAGCAGCGATTAGTTTGATTTGTCTCCTGAGAGCAGCACATGTAGCCAACCCTTTAAGCAATGTATAAAACCTAAGGCTTTATACTCGTCAGTTTTCATGATGCACTAAAGTAATACTGAGTTGTTCACAGATGGTGCATTGGGGCATCATACCAAACCTTCACAGATCAACCCTGTTGGGTAAGCACCATTTATCACCGGGTAAGTAGCTTCCATCCCAGGTCTACATTTATTCATCCTAATGACCAAAGGACACTTTGCAAAGGAAGCTCTATGCATCCTTGAGTGGGTTAGTCTTAAAATAGGTAAGCCCCAGAGTAGTCAGCCACCAGAAGTCAGTATGTGATTAGCATGTCAGAAAAGGGAAGGGGGAATGATAGGGGACAGGAAAGGCAGGAGGATTGTTACCAGTGACTGTTGAAGGGAGTAGGTGCTCAGTAGATCTACACTGAATATGGTGCTTGCTGATGCAGCTAACAAAGGTTCCAGACATTAGGAGTTAAAACTAAGGATTTCCCTGACTAATTGTCAAAGGTCTGCATGAGTAGATGACACTTGTCTTAATTTCCCTAGAAATGTGATTAGATTTGGATAAATTTTGATCAAAGGCAGATAGAGGAGAAATGTTGTTCAACTGCATGTCAATCAGCTTGAGGAAAATGTTTAATTAATTATTATTTGTTTGCATGGTTTTTAGGTTCTACACAGGTACATTTCAGTTCTGTAGCCATGTAATGTGCACTTGTGTGTACACCTAAAGTCATTGATGCCCTTTATCCTATATATAGTAGAATTTTTGGCAACTTTAGCCCAAAAGGATGACCTTCGCAATTTCCCCAGGTCCATTGAGAAATGTTTAAAACCCGGGTGATACTGACTCTTTGTTGGTCACCCTCATCTGCTGCCCTACTGCCCTATTTCTTAGTGACTGTAGGGGAATGTGATTTTCCTGCACGGGATGCGCAGTCTCTCGGGGACCGGTCGTCGGGTAATCACATGTCCCCTTTCTGTGTCACCCCAGTCCAGGCGTGGGTGGGAGGTAGAAAACGTTGTACGGGGAAGTAGCTCAGTAGGGTTGCTGGTCAGCGATGGTCAAAGCTGGTTGGGGGCTGTGTAGGGGAATGTGATTTCCCCGCACGGGATGCGCTGACTCTCAGGGGCCAGTCGTAGTGTAATCACATGTCCCCTCTCTGTGTCACCCCAGTCGAAGCGTGGTTGGAAGGTAGAAAACGTACGGGGAAGTAGCTCAGTAGGGTTGCTGGTTAGTGGTGGTCGAAGCTTGTTGGGGGCTATGTAGGGGAATGTGATTTCCCCACATGGGATGCACTGACTCTCAGGGGCCGGTCGTCGTGTAATCACATGTCCCCTCTCTGTGTCACCCCAGTCGAGGCATGGTTGGAAGATAGAAAACGTACGGGGAAGTAGCTCAGTAGGGTTGCTGGTCAGCGGTGGTCGAAGCTGGTTGGGGGCTGTGTAGGGGAATGTGATTTCCCCACACGGGGTGCGCTGACTCTCAGGGGCCGGTCGTCATGTAATCACATGTCCCCTCTCTGTGTCACCCCAGTCCAGGCGTGGGTGGAAGGTAGAAAACGTTGTACGGGGAAGTAGCTCAGTAGGGTTGCTGGTCAGCGGTGGTCGAAGCTGGTTGGGGGCTGTGTAGGGGAATGTGATTTCCCCGCACGGGATGCGCTGACTCTCAGGGGCCGGTCGTCGTGTAATCACATGTCCCCTCTCTGTGTCATCCCAGTCCAGGCGTGGGTGGAAGGTAGAAAACATTGTAGGGAAAGTAGCTCAGCGGTAGAGCAATCATCTGAAGGCTGAGAGGTCCCGGGTTCAACTCCCGGTTTCCCTAAACGTTTCCGCCGACCCCTACAGTGACCTTGAAGTCTGACCACCCTAAGGTGGACATTGACCCCCCCCCCATTAACCTGTGTATTGCCCTCATGCATCTGTATCAGAATTATGCATTGACCAGCAATGTGTTTTTGAGGGCATTTTATGCCCTTATATGTATGGTGTATAAACAGTACACTCTGCTGTTAATCCACTGCCCTGCTATTAAGGATCTGATGGGAACCCACCACCACCTTTTTTGGGATCTAGAGAAAATCCACCACCACCGCTCCCGAGAGTCGGGCTGCAGTCGGTATCCAACTCATGGGCATGCCCCCCCCTGGATTTAAAGCCTTCTTGGTTGTCTGTAAGTTTTGAGGCTAACCAAGTACCAAATGAACCAGAACCATGAGCCATTGTAACCTAGACTGATCTAGTTTCCTACTCGTCTTCCAAAATAAGATCACACCCCTGAAATGTATGAAGATGAAGTAACAGATAATTCCGAAATTAATTTTAGTGGTGTATTCATTCTTCAAAGCGAGCGTTTTCTATTGTGATTGATATTGGTGAACATCTTGACCCTAATCTTGGAATTGATGTTTGTGGTATGAGTCTTGCTTATCTGCTATATGCAGATGACTTGGTTATAATGTCCACCTCAGCTAGGGGTCTGCAGAATCAGCTAAACAATTTGTTTCAGTATTGTAGAAAATGGCATCTACTAGTAAATATAAATAAGTCAAACATCATGATATTTAATCACAAAAAGAAGGATATTACTAACACCTTCAAGTATGGTGACACGCAGCTAGTAAGAGTAGAAAATTATAAGTACTTAGGGTTTATACTAACAACTAATCATAAAGACATCTTCTTTGATGCATACAATCAGCTTTATGACAAGGGTAGAAAAGCTGCCTATCAATCATATTCATGTTGCTATCAACATATTGGAAAACCAGATCCCAGGATGGCGCTCAAGTTATTTGATAGCCAGATAAGACCCTGCCTTGACTATGGCTGCGAGGTATGGGGCCTGACTAAGGGAAATAAGGTGGAGAAACTAGAGTCCATACACCTAAGGTATTTAAAATCAATGTTGAGTGTTAGAAAGCAGACAACAACAGCTGCAGTATATGCAGATACAGGGAGGGTACCTCTAAAAGCGCAATGGGAAATTCAAGCACTCAGGTACTGGGAAAGAATTGTAAACCTCCCAGAGTCACACATACTACGTAAGTGTTACAAGAAGCTAACTTTGCTTGAAGTTTCTGGTCAGATAAATTGGTGCAGTAATGTTAAATGCTTGTTGAACTCACTAGGTGAGCGTTATATTCAACTCTGGATTAACCAGACAACTTCCGACGACCCTAAAGCTATCACTGCTGTAACTGGACCGATAAATAGGAGATATATAAAACAAACAATGAATGAAATAACATCAGCTGGTGAAGGAAAAAAACTAAGAACGTACAAAATATTCAAAACTGAGTTTAGGCTTGAAAGTTACCTATTCTGTATCCCTAACCAAGCCCACCGTAAAGCCTTAGCTCGTTTTAGACTCAGCTCTCATAACCTGGGTATAGAAACAGGAAGGCATTGCCGGCCCCCAAAACCTGTGTGTGATCGGATTTGTCTATATTGTTCTAGTGGCCTTGTAGATGATGAAATACATTTTCTCATCCGATGTGACTCTCATAGTGTATCAAGACAGTTGTTTGACAATGTTATGAATGAAAAAAATCAAAACTATCATGAATTGAAAAAAATCAAAACTATCATGAATTGAATGATGTGGAGAAATTCATTTCTGCTATGAACAATACTGATACTGATGTCATCAAAGCTCTCGCCAAGTTTATATACAATGCATTTAGAGAGAGACAGGAACTCTAATTGCTAGCCTATGTAGCAGATGTGTATACTATGATATTTATGTAATCATCACTGTAACAAAGAGTGGGTATGTGTGCTAGGAGAGAGAGGGTTGGAGAAAGAGAGAGAATTAGTGTGAGTATGTGTGCGTGAGAGAGAGAGAGTGAAAGAGAGTGATAGTAAGATTTAGACTTAGTCGTAGAGTAGAGTAGTGGACATATTATATATATATACATGCTATATGTAAAGAACCATTTATGTATGACACATAGGTCAGTAATGACCCCTTTTTTGCTGTCAATAAAATTATTATTATTATTATTATTATTATTATTATTATTATTATTATTATTATTATTATTATTATTATTACTATTACTATTACTATTACTATTACTATTACTATTACTATTACTATTATTATTATTATTATTATTATTATTATTATTATTATTATTATTATTATTATTATTATTATTATTATTGTAGGTACCTCATACCACAAGTCTTTCTTTATGTAGGGTAGGTTGACCTAAAGACGTCCACCCTAGAAAATAGCCATGGCATTGGATTTGCTGCTAGATCAATGTCACCTACAGGTTTATTTGATGCTCATCAATGATTTGGCAACACTGATGTAGCAGATAATCGCACTACATATAAAACTTAGATGTAACACAGACCATATATTTTTTATTGAGTATCCATCGTCTCCATAACTACTGGCCGTGCATACTTTAGATAAAACTTTATTGTACTATTAAATTCCTACTCTGATATCAGTATTAACTGATCCATAGCAATGTCATTAGGTCATATTATCTAGTAAGCAATAGCCCCCCCCCCTGTCTGATAACCAGTCGTAGAGGCTGATGCATCAAATAGCTGTTTTCACCCATGGGACTAATTGATAGAGATGGATATAGCTCTCCCTCCTCCCATTAACATCATTATCATTTCTTTCTTTTTATCTGTTAACTAGCGATCGATACCAGGATGACGAGACATGTTTTTTTTTCAGGTCCTTTACGCCATCACCATGCAAATTGATAAAATGACATATCGTAATACTCGCATTTGTTCGACATGTTACATTTCCACTTTTATGGAGACGATCTGTTATCAATACCCTTCGTTATTATCATTCTATTATTAGATTACATTAGAAATTGGATAAATAATCTCTATTTTTAGATATGAACTCTCTAGAGACGGATCCATCAAAATGATCCACGTAACTTTAATATACTAAGCAGACCCTTATGCCTTTAAGTAAACCCTAACCCTACACACCACTACACAGTAACCATGCAGTTTCATTATTAGATCACAATCATGTTGAAAAACAATCTTACTAGTTTAAACCCCCTCAGCTCACCTACACACCCAACAGTAAAATGATAATGATGAGGTGAGCCAGAGTTCCTTCTCCCATACCCTTGAATAGGAAAAGATACCCACACATTATGTGACATGCGGGATCAGCACTACAGATGCCATTACAGCCGATATCTACTTTAAGTCTCCCACCCCCTAGATGGAACAGAAGGTGATATCTCACTTGTCAGAGTCTAGAGACAAGATGGAGGGATATCATCAAGAATGAAAACAATCATGTACAAAAACTATGCCTTTTTGATTGTGCTTTACATAAATGCTCTTCCACTTTCATTTACTACTCTACTTGCATTTGACATCATGTAATATGACATCATATAATATTCTGTCAGGGTTAGTGCTCAGAGTGACAAAGCCGTAATTGTGTAACACATTTCTATGATCTTAGTGTACTTATCAGGGTTTAATTACCGGTAGCACTGATATGGCAAAGAAATACCATGTCATTTTTTAGGTGGGAGGCTGGTGGGTTGGGGGCGTGGGCGAAATCTCTTCGACCACTTGACCTGTTTCACCTGTTTTCAGTGAAAAAAAAAAAACCTTCGGGTTACTATAGGTTAAAAGGGCACGTTTGCGCGCGTTTTTGGTGTCTCTGTATGCAACCCCCTTCCGACCTTGTTGTTGAAAATTAATCAATCCAGGAATGCACAGTTGCCTAATGCTATTCTACGTCACCCCCTCCCCCACCTTCTCTGCACTTATGCTAAATGCAGTATACTTTTGCAAACAAACAATAGTAAAGTATCATTGCTCCATAACACAATTTCCACTTACCCTCAATGCTCCTCAATGCTAACGCCATAGGCTACTATTCTTGCTGCTATCCCTACTTAATGCCATCTCCTATCTGTGATCCCCCACCTCCCTCCGTGAGACTCCCCACCCCAGGCGCCTTGATTAGTTTTTCCAGGAGTTAATGATATAATTGGATTGCTGCCTACAGTTATCGTTATCTGGGAGACAGATTGTGCTGTCTGGCCAAACACTTCAGTCCTATCAGCTTTATCCGGATTTGCTTCTCGCCCCTTGATGCTACCCCTCATGTTTCAGGCTAGTTGAGCAGATAGTGTAGGGTGAAAAAGGAGGAGGGGAACAGATAGAGCAGAAAGAGACACTAAGCTCTCAGCTATAGTTACGATAATATTACAAGCCGAGAAATCGTGCAAAATGGTTATTCTTCTCCATGGAGAAATTAGTTATTTCATAACTTACTGCCTATGTGTTGGTTCACTTCATTCGACCCTGAAGTTATGAACAAATGAATGATCAATGTTAGTCTAACGCTAATTCATATGACAGGGAATACACTATCCCCAAAGCATTAAGTCACTCTGATTTGATTTTAGATAATAGTTACTTATGTAGTGAGCAGTGGAAGTGACGGTGGTGAACATTAGGAATGATGTCAGGCATTGATATCACTCTAAATAATATTGTCCTATATTCAGGTCTAATACACATTAGCTGCCTAGTAAACTGTATAAAATCAGACACTGATATTTACGGTGTGGCATTACTAAGTGCAAATGCTCATTCTGTTGTGGAGAATGAATGATGCCCCAAAGACATGAATAAGTGCATATGTAACTTAACGCTGTTTCTGATTGTAAAGATCACAGAGCTTGTCTTCAACAAACAGCAAACGGAATGTAGAATTATTTACATATTTGATATGTATAATAAGAGAAGAAGAGACATCTAACGACTATTCATCACTTCGTAAAGCAACATTGTAAATAAATATGTTCAGACATTTAATTTCCTTAATTAAACCTATGTCGAAGAAATATTTACTTTCTCTTCTCAGTCATATTAGTATGTTCCACATACAGTCCCATTTGGAGGAGCTTTTTCACAAGATATGACCCTCAAAAGTCAGTGATAATTGATCTGTATTCGCCAGGGCTACTGTCTAGCCTGGTGGGTGCCCCTAAACACTCTCCAGAGCCACCCAGTGCCAGTGGTCATCCTTCCTGCTCCTTGTCTGTCTGCCCAACACCCCAGTGGTCATATATCTTGGGCTGACTAAGGTAAATAACAGTAAAAGGTAGGTTTTAGGCTATCTAACATACTTTAGCATATCAGCAGAAGCAACCTCATCTTGCAATAATTCTATCCAAGTGGAGACACTTTTAAGCGAAACTCTGTATTTATTTCATGGTAGCTCATTAAAACAGCCTTCCAAAATCACTTTTTGAGAATGGGTTTGAGGCTATTTTTCGATGTCACAGTGGCAAATGGAGCCATGAAGAATGGGATCTAGTTTCCTCACACGCTGCTGGGGAATGGCTGTGCCTATACTTTAGGAATGACGTCCTTATCATGAAATGATATTTTCTCAACAAAACCAAACCCTATATCACAAACCCAACTACCCTTCACTGTAGTCAGCCAACTCCATCCCCTGTCGTAGATTAAAAACCAGCAGAGTGTGTTAATTTCCTCTCAAAGTGATAGCAGTGTGGGCGCTATTTTCTCACCCATTCTTTTGTAACAACAGAAAACTAAAACCTGCATGTGTAAATATTTACAATGGAGTTGATTTGACAGGCGGGACACACACACCTACTTTCCATTTAAGGTATTGATTTGTGGAGGTGCCAAGCCCAGACAGCTTTATAAAACAAGATTTATCTCATTTGCTACAGATCTTGTGCAAGGGACTCGGCATTTTCAATTGGTTTTACCTTTTACTCCAACCCTAGTCTCCTATCATATAGGGGGACATAATAGGAAAAGCTGATTTTAATACATATCCCACTCAGGGGGGCATTTTTGAGGCCTTTTCACACTTTTTTAACAATAAGTGTTGGTTTTTTGTGCTGGACACCTCTTGTATATGGGATTTGTGTCGAAAAATGATAGAATTTCAAGGAGTTTTGGCTTAAAAATGTCTAATTTTCACAAAAATTAGACCTTGAAACTAACTCCCTTTTTTCTAGTCCTTACAGGCATTTTATAGGAAAATTTCACTTCCTAACTAAATCTGATGAAATGGGTAATTCTTTTTAACTTACCTATCATTTTAAGGAGCGAATATCATGACACTATATAATGGAACATTCCAGGGGTGAAATATCCCAGAATTCCATTGATTGTTATGGTTACCATGGCAACATAACAACATGTTTCCTCTCTAAGGGGCCTATTTTGGGTCAAATTTGGCTATTTTGGCCCCAAAAATGCCTGTTTTAGGGCCTTTTCACCAATTCTTCTGACTTCCCTAATTCTCACAGTGCTTAGTGGCATATTACTGGAGAAAATGGATGTTCTGGGCTGTCTTCTAATGCATCTTTGCCATAACAAAGTCAGGCTAGATTTTTCTCTATGTCAGATTAAAAACTTGTAGCTAGAAAAACAACCTTTTTAGGGCAGTTTTGGTCTACGCACATCCCACCACTGTCCCAAATGGCCCAAAATACCAATAAAATATGGTTTTTAGGTACAATCTGGGGACAAATTATGATTGAGGGTCCTCAAAATGTTTCGTTTGTGAAGGAATCTTTTGGTAACCATGGCAACAACAAAACCAGCTTTTCTGTTAAGGTGTCACCACCCTAAATCGGACCACTTCCGGGTTTACTGGCCAAATAGTCCCTTCTGAACTTAGTTATTTTGAGGAATTTGGCCCCAAGGGAAGGGAAAGAGGGGCCAAACCCATTGTTATTTGGTATAAGAATGATGAGGAGGAGTGTTTCAATAGGCCCAGAATATTTTTTGTTCAAAACAAATTCAGTGGAAGTTTATGGGGTGAAGGGGTCCTGATGTGTATTCATGCGCTAATCAGGCCTCACCATGCAAAAATCACTACCTGGTTACCATGGCAATTTGCGCAAAATCTAGCCTGACTTTGTTTATGTGGACCTATCTTATTTTTTTCTCCATTTCATAAGCTAAAATATGGTGTAGGTTGCTAAGCACTGTGAGAATTTTAAGTATATTTAATATCAGGTCAACGGTGGAAGACCTGTGATTTTTCGGATGGTCACAAGGCATTTGGGGTGGTGACACCATAACAAATAAATATCATTAAAACATGAGACTGTGCAATTCTGATTTTCTTATCTCTAGGTGATAGGTCAGTGTACAGACCAATGTCTTGCTTTGGAGAAAAATTGTTAATGTAGCCCTCAGGATGAATGATAATGATGGGAAGTGTAACACAAATACCCCAGGGACTAGAAGTCAATACCAGCGTTTTTGAAAATGATTAACCATCATATGATACAGGACACAGGGTATGTGCTAGTGAGTGGTGCTTCAATGTCAATCAATTCAATGCTATACATTACCCATGATATAGTGTATCTCCATGTGATATTCAAAGCAATGCTCTTCTGTACCCATCAGATAGTGTGCCTCCAACCCTCCATGTGGCAATTAAATCAAATACTCTACCTTACCCATCAGCTAGTGTAACTCCAAACCCCCATAAGGCCTCAAGAAACCCATCTCCCTTGTCCTTGCAACTAAAGCACGACTACCCTGGTCCCAATTCTTTGCATTTGTTGTACAATAGGATGTTTTAGACAAGTACACCTAAATTCTGTCGGTCGATGTAGGGAAACGGAAAGAGGGAAGAAGTTACAAGGGATATTTAGCAAACTTTGCTAATTGATATAAAGAGCAGAACAGATGTTAGAATACCAAAATAGGCATATTTATAGGATTTGGAGAATATCAAACAAGAGACTGAGTGGGGAAGGCATGGTTGTGTAACACCATCTGAAGACATAGGATGCATAATCAAATGACATAGGATTTGTCTTGCATGTGAGAGATGAGTAGGGATATATACTGGGTACCTGAAGCCCAGCTCAGGGAGCCATAGATACCTCCAGTGGTGCACAGACCAGATTGGACATACAGGAGCAGCTACAGCAACTGAAAGGTGCTGTGACAGTTCCCCCTGTCAACTGTGGGAGGAGGAAATTAATTCAACATGCTATTCTACTGTATAGCTCATAGGGCAGGGTTGTACAGGGAAAGACACTCCAACCTAGGAGTAAAATCTAAAAAGGTTATATAAATGAATTACAACAACAAAAATTAAGACACATTGACCATAATTGTTCTTTCATTTTTAACAGACTATTTCATTTGTAATCTCTTCATAATCTGCTATGTAATGTCGAGCATATTATTCTACTGAATTGGCTTGTATAAGATGTGCCTTATGAATAAGCTAAAAGGGTCTCCCATGGTCCTAAAAGATGTGTATCTGAGACCACAGTCAATTCTTACAATGACATCTGTTATCAAGTACAAAGTGAGCCTCTCTGAAATGAATCTTATATCCATTACGGGCTGATTTTAATCTCAAAATAGTTTCAGGCTTGCGTTGAGGGCAAGATTGGCACATTTGTCAAATTCTATGCTGCAAACAAGCCAATAGGGGAATCCACACTATTGATTTGTGACTTTCCCATTTTGAACTGCAAGGGTGAATTATCTGTACCACAAGGGACAGTCTTATTGCCTATTCCATGTTGGATATGAAGATTGCTTGTGATGTCTCGCACTTGCAGCATTAATGCCGTGGAAGCAGCTGCAAGTCTAGAATAGAATATATTGATACTTTAGACAAGAACGGCATGACAATGGTTAACTTGGTTAGCCTAAATACTACATTTGTTTTGTCTTAGCTTTGTGTAAGTTTATTTATCTGTAGAGCCTTGGAAACATATGGAACCAGACTGACATTTGTAGAATGTCTGCTTAAAGGTTATTATTATTGTAAGATATTCTGTCATTTTGATTTAGATGAATGCGGTAAGCTTTGACTTTGGACCAGGCGATTTAGTATGACACTATGATACTTCACCAATGACGGATCTAAAACCTTTGAAATCCTCAAAATAAAGACTATGCTATGTCACAATGGTAATAATATTCTCCTATAACACTGTACATATGTGTACATGCTATTTTGACTATAATAAAATTATAAGAGGTCGTCTTGCAATTAGCAAACATTATAAATCCTATTCCCACAAATCTAGCATATAGATGATCATCTTCCATTGCTAGTCAGATAAGGGAATTGCCAGATCTCTAATGCAATCTCTGAAACTAGTGTGTAATGGGCTCTCCCTCTGACAGAAAGGGTTTTTGGCAGTGCAAAAGGCTAGTTTGTGATTATCAGATTCTGTCCTGAATGATTTGCTCCAGACGAAGTGTCTTTTATAATGAGATTACAAAAGGTTTCTGTGTCCCTAAGGCTTAAAAATTAAATTTTTGCTACTTTTACACCTATCTTCCGTTTTCCTCCCAGATTTCACTACCAGATTAGGTTCTTTTCCTCCTAGAGATTTAGCAGAACCATGAGATTTCCTACAGAGAATGCATTTCTGAAAGTAGTTTCTGAAAATCCCTATGAACAACACATGGTTATTTTGATTTTGATAATCTTGATTCACACTTCACTACAGTGGTCTCCCAGTTTATGTGAATTTGTTTGACTAGACCCTCAACAAAAGTAATGATCGCGTAAACAGTTAATAAACATATGTATACAATACCGGTACACACATAGTGTTTGTCAGTGGCATGATGTATCAGTACAAAGGTTCTCAGTATTTCATGAAAATAATAGATTAAGCAACATGCCCTCTGAATTTGTCAACATATCACAATGTCTTTGTTCAGTGATAAGTCTACACAGACATTGTTCAGTCTTAATTGTCGATCATTTCATGGTCATGTCATTTACCATTCGTCCAATCACATACTCACTGTAGAAGAAATGTCGTTGAAATAATGGCGCATTCCTTGCCTCAAAGTTGCCAGAGAGCCGTCGTTATTTTCACAGATATTCCTTTCACATTTATGTACCACCACACTACCACCTGGGGCTTCCTGTAAAAAACTGGCTCAATGCTTTTCAATTATGGTGGTCTACTGCTCAGTTTTAGGAGGATCCTTGGTAGATTAAACAATTGCAGTGTAGCGGGCTTCCCTAGCCCACTTAAATGGGTCTATATCTCCTCTTTCCTATCCCCTCGGATGTGTGTGGTGCACATGTGCGGGCACCAACACATTCCTCTGTGAAATTGCGTAATATAGTTCTCGCCATGAATATGACCATAGCTGTCGAAATGGCGTTAAACATCTATTACTCACTCACTCACTCACTGCAGTGTAGAATAAGTTCGCAATGTCACCCATTCACCTGGGTACTGAGAGCAACCAATAAAGCTGAATAATAAATATAGGAAATAAGATTTATGACACATACCTACTTCAGAGGATCCCCCTATGTGTCTATCCCTGATTTTCTCCTAATAAGTAGATGTGTGTGTCAGAGAATTATTCTGGGATTAGTAATATACTTTTTGCAGAAGACAAAACTTTGTTACTGCTTTCCTTAACCTTGTGTACGCGCATTCTAGACTACTCTAAATATGCCTTGTTTCTGCCTCCTCTGCCTTTTTTTTTTATAGAATTGAAGCTATAGTCATGACCTGGGAAAAGCTTAGACTTTGACACCAGAAGTCTGTGATAATCAATTTGTATTTGTGTAGGTTACTGTCTGGTCTGGTGGGCACCCCTTAACACCCTCCTGGGCCACCCAGTGGTTGCACATCATGCTCCCCGAATGCCCACCCTACATCCCTCTGGTCATATATCACTGGCCAACCAAGGTTTACCAAAGTAAAAGTAATCGTTGCCAGCATTGGACCTTCCACAGCTAAACAGGACAGACTTTACAAATGAGGTTTAAAAGGACCTGGAAAATACATTAGATTATTTTGAAATATCCCTTTATGAAAGCTTGCCTATCATGAATCTGGAATGGCCTGCTCTCATGCAATTTGCAGATAGGTGTCTGGGCATCAGTGTCCTTTTCGGTTCAAGTTTACACTATACCTACTTGTTTATACCTTATGTGACTGCTGTCCATTATGCATTTAGGCATTTGTCATACTATGTCTATAGCATATATGTATAGGTCTATTTTGAATGCTTCAAACAAAAAGATCAATTCGCAAGTGCTTTAATCAATGCACCCAGCATCCAAGATGCTGGTAATACTATCTATTCAGTGTGTTATGGAAGCTTTTCCCTTCATTTACATGCCAGACCATCTACAAGATCATTCATTAGTATAGGATCGCATGATATACGATGTGTCTGTATTAATTTAGTTCAACAGTCTTGTCTGCCAGAGCCCTGCTGCCATGCTATAATATCTAAATAGGAGGGTGTACAATTCATTATGTAGATATATGAGAGCCTTTCCATATGGTTCATCCACCATAAAACACCCCTGGGTCTGCTTTTTAACCATCTCTATCAGGTTCTTAATGTAATGAGATATTCAGTAAGACCTCTGTAGACAATTACCTCCCACTTTCCCTCCCCTTTATACTTTAAAGGGGGCACAAAATTAGCTAGCATAATGCATGAATGCAGCCCTGGCAAGTAGACTAACCAGGGATGTATTTACGAAAGCATCATACAGACCATACATACACAGGGTAGATACAGGTAGAAAGGTTCTATATGATGCATCAAGGAACATGAGCATGGAGTGGGTCTTGAGTGGGTTAGCTTATCACACCTGAACTGTGTCTGTAGTTCTGTACATCTAGTGTGGTTTACCTGGCTTTATTTAATCTAATTAGGAGCTACTCAGTTCATTATCAGCAGGTTTTGCAAGTCTTAACAGCAATCAATTTAGCTTGGCATGTGTTCACCAAAAGAGCTCTTACACATATAAAGGCAATATGCTAAAAGTAAATGTTTACTTAACCAAACAGGGGTAATCAGAAATCAGGTCATTTCTTGTTACCTACCCTGCCATCAAGAAGCTTTAGTATCCTTGCTGGCATTGTGACTCAGGATGCACTATATCCATTAACCCATTTCTTGCCACACCTTGCAGAATCAATATGGCGGCTCCTACTATAGATCATGGAAACCTAGTATTCTCTGTGAAGACTCCTTTAAGCTTTGGAGTAGAAGATTCTATAGGGAATATGAGTCACTGCAGAGTGACATTTGGTATGTTGGGGATTATTCCTATCATTGTTTAGTGAGGGTGACATTCTGTTGATCCATGATACTTTTGCTAGATAAACTATACATCTTTTTGATCATGAATCTCTGGAACAAAGTGATGATCTTAACTCTGGTGTACTGAATCAATTTCTGCAGCATAAAAGAGGCATACAGGTAGAGATGTGTAATGGATGGGGAGCTACTGCCCTGGGAGAGATATGGGTGATATCAACATCTAAGGTGGGTCAATCCCACTGAATAAAACTGTCCTTAGAAATCCTCAACCTTTTATTTGTTAAACCCCCTACAGGGTTGGGATGATGCACCAATACGCTGATGGTGTGTAGACTACCCAGCACTGCATAGATGCATCATGATGGCCAAGCAACACAAACCTAGAGGCATCAAATTGCCATTAAAGGGTTGAGCTGGAGGAAGGTGCACAGAGATCAAAGTTGGGGTAAGCCTACACCAGTAAGGTCTGAATGGGTGACTGATGGTGCAGGTATAGAGGCTTTGTGTGACAGGGGAAGGTTACAGTAGTAGGACAGGGTATTGACAGTCTACACAGTAGCCTATAGAACCCCCTTTAAGGACTGCATAATACTTTAATGTATACTGTCATTTTGTTGCCATGACACAAGGATGTGGCCCTGACTGACACCCTCAAAAGGTTGATATGATACACTCAGTGCAAACAGTAAACTGACATGAGTTACTCATAATGCTGTGCACCATAATTACAAATTAACATGGAGTTTGAAACATGCTGTCCTTGACTCTCAAAGAGCTGCACTAAGGTTCATGGCCCTCGGCTATTTTAATGCACCCATGCAGTACCAGCAGGTATACCCCCCCTGCACAACATCATGTTGATCCTTGGAGGAGAGTCTGTCAACTCTGTATCACTAGGATGATGCATGAAAGTACCCTTAGCAAGAAGACCCTTCAGGGATTTATTCATGCTTCATGTGGCCAAAAGGCTGAATGTATCGTTTTACCATCAGTGAAATGGATGATGTGTGCTTCTGTTTCTCATTTAAAAACATATTAAGGATTTAGCTGCCTCTCCTTTATTCAGCATTTCACTAGATCTCTCTAAACTTGGTTTCTAGTCCTTCTACTGTAATATCGCTTAGTCACACCTTTTGACATGCTTTTCAATTGGGCAAGAGCAACTCTCAAGGACAGAAATGGAACTCAGATTGAGAGGTAATTAGATTTGGATAACATTTAGTCAGATACAATTACAAAAGAACAATTCAGTGGTAGATGTTCTTGGCTGAATTTTATTCCACCTTAGTAAACTTCTAAAACTATTCTGTTGGCTGGTACAAGGGCCGGGACGCTCATCATTTTCAACCAAGTTCTCCTCCTGGCCCTTATTCAAGGCCAATATGGTAAGGGTTAGGAGTTTCTTTTAGCCTATCAATATATAAGCATATTGAAGTGTACACAAGTACACATGGCAATAGGAAGACACATTACATTTATCATGTTCGTATTGTTTGGAGACCTAGGACCAAACTTTTATTGGGAGCACCATTAATTTGTGTAGGCTTAGTTTAAAAGAAGAAGAAAAATAGAGAGCCCTTCATTAGTTAGAGATGAAGAAATTCATAATCCATACTCATAGACCTATACTCTCAGTAATCTTGGTTTGTCCTCTACATCGTAATTGGCCCAGGGTATCCCCTGGGCTATTGGAGCTGGGTTTTCAGCCAGATCCACAAATTTGTAATCACCAACTTTAGGGTGTAATCAATCAGTGATATACTGTTAGTTTACACATTTTTCAAAAGCCAAAGGAAAGTTTCAAATCTCATCTATCAGACAACATTTTGTCCTTTATGGTGAGTGATGTCTTTCTCTATGAAAAAAGCTGCTGTACTTACGTCATGTTTTTGGGAGCTATACTGACTACAAGTCCTTTAACCATTGGGTCTATGGGTCAGATAGATTTTGGCGATGAAATTAGCACATGGAGTCCTATAGGTAATCACCAAGTGAGACACTTTTTTTCAGCAGGCAATGTTTACAGTGTCCAAGCTTTACACATAACACATTGGGGACTGAGCGATAAACTAAGCATGCTAAGGATAAAGTTTTCTGTACAACGCCTAACTCCCGGTGAATTGAAATTTGACTTGCTCAAGTGAATAGATTTATGAGGGAGGGATTTGGGAGCGAGGGGGCTAGGTGTCCAGGGACTAGGTGTCCAGGGGGCCAGGTGTTCGGGGGCCAAGTGTCCGAGGGCCAAGGGGCCAGGTGTCTGGGGGCCAGCACACCAGGGGGCCAGCGGTCCAACAGGTTTAGTAAGAGAAGATTATGCCAGACTGGTGTCAGTACATGTATAGATAATAGTCTCTATTTGTAAGTAATTAGTCAATATTTCGCAAGTGCTGATTCCTGTGACCCTGCAGGGTTGATAGAGGGTTTTATGGTACTGTAGAGGTACACTTTACTACCATAGGAGTTGGGTACCGTCTGACGTGGCGGGTGAGTCGAGTCGTCGGACGTTCCTCAGGTTCCGGATAGGTGGCAGCACCGATCCGGGTCTGTGGGGACATCTGACGACGAACACCTGGGTCCGTATATAAAGCCCAGGGCTCAGCCGCTACGTCAGAGGCCCTTCTGGCCTCCACACTATGTAAACCACTGTCTTTTAATATTAGCTGCCTCTTTGATACCATTCGGCAGCCGTGAGTGTGCATTAAGTAATAAACCTAACCGTTGGCATACACTTGGAATACTGTCTTACTCTTTCTTTCCGAATCGTAAGACCCGAACCCCCCAGGTCCGTAAGGCCACAAACCCTTACACTGGTGCCGTGACCAGTTAATTCTGGTGTATAGCCCGGACGTTATAACGTCCGAACGGCTAGTACATGGGTTAGACACCCTTAGGGAAGCTAACCCAGCAGGGCAATCACTTGCCCAAGAGAATGGAAATGGATCGCTAATGCTCCAAGCCCATTCGGACCCACAAGATGCAGAATCAGCATCCTGGAGAGATCCCGGACCCCACTATAATGATAGTGAGGAGAATCTGCCAGACTCTGTACGACGCGAACAGTCCATACAGAGACATAGTAACTTAATAGGCCAGCATTCAATTGTTGACGAATTATGTGACTCGATGTTCGAAGTCGGTGGTAGTACTAACCCAGAACATCCGGCACCAATGCGAAAAAGGGTAACATTCGGAGAACTACCTTATAGGTTACCCAGGCCCGAATTACCAATATTAGATTATAGCGCTATAGATGGCGACTTAACCTATGCGGTACCGGAAGGTGAAGAATTAAAACGACCGGATGTCCTGTTGTTGAATGAAACTTATGTAACTTTGAACGAGAATTTAAATACCTTGGTCAAAGCTAAGGATGAAGTACTGCATGAAAAACTTCAAATGGAAGAGGACCTAACTGGCATGCGAAAGGAATTCGAAGCCAGAAGGAGCGAGTACATGAAAGAACTCGAGAGTGAAGAACTAAAACTTCAATCTATGAGAGATTCATTCAATAAAGAATATGACAATAGACACATTCGTATCCAAACATACATAGATACGAACGACCAACTAAACCTTGATAAGACAAAATTCGAATCCGAAATTCGCCATTATCAGGAGGAGTTGGATAAATTGAAACTTCAGTGCAGTAAACAAGCTGAAGATAATGAGACCATCCGGGTAGGCATCATAGCTTACAACAAACAACTGGAGGAGGATAGACAGAAACTCACGAATGAGCTTCAGGAATTGCAGGCTACTGCAATAACTCTAGATAAATATGTAGAAGCAGCCCAGTTAACTATAGGTAATATAGACCCAGCTGTGGTATCTACAATGTTGGGAAAGACATCTAAAGATGCAACCCCAATTAGATACAGCCCATTCGTTGATGATGGGGCTGACAAGAATGTGGTATCCGGAATCTATAAGAAACCGGATAACGCTGCAGTAAATGGAACCGCATCTAAACCAGTAGTTCCAATGCTGGATACGATAGGACCAGCACCACCCATACCAGATTTGAGTCACAAAATCAAAGCGACTCACGATGGTGCTACAGGGAATAATAATAATTCACCCGTGGCACAACCAAGAGCACCCGGACCAATGAGACATATGTTGACACCACCTTCATATTTCCCCCAACCCGGCCACAGTACACCAGCAGTACCAAGATTACCGAATCCACCCCCAGGTTCTGGTAATGGTCCTACTGATGGACGTTTTCCGAGACCAAATCCGCCACAAAACAATATCAACGGCGGTACGCACCAACCGAGAACATCTTCCTATGGATATAGAAATAATTATAATCCATCGGGAAGTGGCAATTATCAGAATGGTAATAGCTATAACCAGGGATGGAATCAAAATGATTCTTACCCTAGATATGCTTCTTCTGGAAACACCTGTCACAATAGTGGATACCCTGGTGGTTCATCTGGAGGCTATAATAATAATGGTCCACCAGGAGGAAACCCTCCAGGCGGCCCAGGAGGATCCGGATTCGGAGGATCAGGATCAGGAGGAGATGGCAGGAAACCTAACAGGAGAACTTCTATGCCTGCAGGGATGCAAACCATCTTTGATAGAAGCCAATGTATACAAAACCTTGGCATTGACTGCTACCGAAAGGGAGCAGACGGCATGGAAGTCATGAACTGGAGCATGCGAGAAGCAGATAGACTACGCGGATGTAATAATCCGGCACGTAGGCAGGCACGGATACCCCCTCCATATGATTCTAATGATCCATGGAAGGACAGGTATCAAGCTTTTGTTGACGAAGTCAATTGTAGTGGCTGGACAAAAGAAGAAGCTCTGCCATATTTGATCTGTTGGTTAAATAAAGGCGGAAAAGTAGCCCTCAACCAATGGAGAGCAGCTTACGGAATATACGGTACTTATGATCAACTGGTCGAATGTGCCGCATACCTGTTTGGATCAATCGTTAGAGAAGATCCGTGGGTAAGCTTCAAGAAGAGGACACAAAAACCTAAAGAATCACACAAAGTCTTTGGTTTGGAGCTACAGGACTTGCTTTCGAAAGCACGTCCGAATTGGGCTCACGATGATGATTGTTATCTACAAGAATTGTTTATACAATTCTACAGTGGATTGCGTGATCCGGATCACAAGCAAGTGGTCTGGGACTCTTGGAAAGATGACACTTCCTTCAGTGATCTGTTCATAGCAATCGATGGACATGACATGAAGAAATGTTTGGTAGGTCTCGGACCTAATCCAATAAGAGCAGCTCCATTCCAATATGGAGGTACACCTGCTCCGGTATACGATACTTCCCAATTAGCTCCGGTTGAATCGAATGAAGTTGATGAGAAAGATGAATATGTCTCCGATGAAAACGGAGATTATATTGGTTCAGTCCACGTAGCTGGAAAGTATTACCGACAAAAGCGGTATAGGAAAGTACATTCGAGAGGGAGAGGAGGATCTGTTGCTGGTAAAACAGCTTCCGGATCAACTCAACCTGGCAGTGTAGCCTCTACGGCGAACCCAACTGTAGCAGCCCCTGTTGCTCCGACTAACATGATGGAAACATTATTAGCCGGATTAACAGAAGCTCTAAAGAGACCGAGAGTTGACAAATCTCAGAGGAGATGTTTCAGATGCCAGAAACTGGGGCATTATGCTCCAGAATGTATGGCTGAAAAACCTGTCCCTCGTAGACAGGAGAGTGTCTCTGGAGTAAGTACAGAGGAAAACTAAGGAGGGGTCTCCCGAGGGGCAAAGAAGGGGATCCCAGTGACAAATCTTGCCATGATATCACCATCCGTGATGATAGTTCACATGAAGTAACAAGATCGCCTAACACCGAGGTGGTTGTAGACACCCGGAAGGTTAGGGAAGCTGATATAACAGGTGCTATGGGAGCACAGGGGAAACCCAATATCAGTAACGAGGCAGGCGGCTATTCGTTAGCCAAGGTCTGTGGTGCCCACCTGCCCCCGGGTCATCCTTGTCTGGAATTCTTAAAAGGATGTGGATTGACTCCTGGTGTGAAAAATGACGTTCCGATTGTCACGGACATGCCCTCTGTTCTAAACGGAAGGCGGTGGTATGTTTGCCTTACTGTTAACGGAAGGTCTGCCGAATTCCTTGTGGATACTGGAGCTAGCCACTCTTGTATCTCCAGGGGGTTCTACGACCTTATACCGGATGAACATGATACTCTCAAATCGGGAGGAAGTGCTCAGACGGCCGACGGCAGTACCTTGCAAACGTATGGTAGAACTTGTGTGAGACTACAGTTAGATGGTATACATGACTATGTCATGAGCGCCACCGTTGCGGATATAGCAGATGAGGGGATACTCGGGTTGGATTTCGCATCCCTGTATGGTGCTGTATTGGAACCCCAAACAGGAGTGTTGAGTGTGAGATACCCGTACCCCGTGAAGGTTAGATGTGCACTGAGACAAGTGAGCAGTATGGCTAGTGTGGCACACACTGTGCGAATCCCTCCGGGAGTAGCCTGTGATGTGCTTGTAAGAAGTGATCCTGCAATGCGTAACAAACCTGCAGTGATAGAACCGGATGTAGTTACTTTGTCAGGTATTGGATTAAATTCTGTAGACACTATAGTAGCGAATGCATCCTGGTCGGTAGTACCTGTCTCCAATACTGGAAACACTACTATCTACTTGAAAAAGGGACAAGTTTTTGGAAACGTGACCCTTTCGGAAACTGTAACGGATAGTAAGCTAAGCTTACAGAAGGTAACAGGAGATGATGAAATTTCGGAAGACTTACTTAAGTTGTATGAAGAAACTTCATTAGAAGATCCGGAACACCGGAAAGAGTTCTATGATATGCTCTGTCAGTATCATACTGCCTTTGCCAAACCTGGTGAAAAACTAGGTACGACAAATAAGGTATTACATAAAATAGATACTGGAGATGCCGAACCCTTTAAGATACCGTATAGACGGTTACCCTTAGCAAAAAAGAGAGTAGCTGAGGATGAAATAAATAAGATGTTGGAACAGGATGTAATAGTCCCTTCCAATAGCCCATGGAGTAGTCCTGTGTGTATGGTAACAAAAAAGGACGGTACTATCCGTTTCTGCATAGACTACAGGAAGTTAAATGGAATAACGAAAAAGAATTCGTATCCATTACCGAGAATAGATGAAACCATTGACTCCTTAGGAGGAAACAGTTGGTTTTGTACCCTAGACTTGCAATCAGGCTATTGGCAAGTGGGAATGAACCCTTCAGATATGGAGAAAACTGCATTTTCAAGTCATATTGGATTATTCCAATATAATGTAATGCCGTTTGGATTGTGCAATGCACCTGCAACATTTGAAGCAATGATGGAAACAATTCTAAGTGATTTATTGTGGAAAAGATGTCTTGTATATCTAGACGATGTCATTGTCTTCGGAAAAACATTCGAAGAATGTTCTAATAACCTAAAAATGGTACTAGAACGTATTATTTCAAATGGTCTCAAATTGAAACCTAAGAAATGCCACATGTTTAGAAAGTCCATAAATTATTTGGGCCGCATCATCAGTGATGAAGGAATAAAGGCTGATCCGGAAAAAATCGAATCAGTCACGAATTGGAATAGACCTAAAACACCCAAGGAAGTGAGGTCCTTTTTAGGATTCTGTTCCTATTACAGGGAATTTATTCCGAATTATTCTAGAGTCAGTTACCCATTACAAGCAATAGCTAACTGGACTCCAGGAAGTACCAAGGAAAAATTTCCTTGGACACATGAGCAGGAAAACGCTTTTCGAAAGCTAAAAGACCTGTTCACGAGTACTCCCGTATTGCAATATCCGAATGAGACGGATCATTTCATACTGGATACTGATGCTAGTAATGATAGCATTGGTGCAGCTCTCTCGCAAGTCCAAAATGGGAGAGAAGTACCAATTGCCTTTGCCAGCAACACACTGAGCAAGACTCAGCGCAATTACTGCACAACCAAAAGAGAGTTGTTGGCAGTAGTCGTATATACCAAGAAGTTTAAACATTTTTTATGGGGAACGAACTTTACTCTGCGTACGGATCATTCCTCTTTAAGGTGGCTACTGAACTTCCGAGATGCTGAAGGCATGTTAGGCCGATGGCTAGCCCATTTATCCGAATATGGGCTTGAACATCAACAGATTCAGCATAGACCCGGAGTTAAGCATTTAAATGCTGATGCTTTGTCTCGAATACCAATCCGGAAATGTGATAATCCGGATTGTACTGATTGTGGAGCTCATAAGGCAGTGTTAGCAGGGATTCGAAGACCATTCGTACCCCTAGTTGCCAGTATACTGGATTGGTCTATGGATCACATACGACATTTCCAGGAAGCTGACTCGATAACTGCACAGCTACTGCAATTAGTACCAAAGGGTATACGTCCAGTTAGACCAGAGGTCTCTCTGGAAAATCGAGAAATGAGAAGGTTTCTTGCTCAATGGACCGAGCTTGAAGTCCGGAAAGGCGTGTTATACCGTTGGAAGCCATGTAATAATGGTGATAGAATCATGCAAGTGGTGATACCACATGCCATGAGACATGACATTATGTACTTCTGTCATGGACATCGGACCAGTGGTCATTTCGGAAGGAAACGCTCGCTAGCACGACTTTCCAAGAAATACTATTGGCCTGGCATGACACGGGACTTGCAAAGATGGATAACCACCTGTCCGGATTGTTGTAAAAACAAACCCGGACCCGGGATGGGCAAACTTCCCCTATCCCAAGAACTTTTCGGAGTTAGATTCGCAAGAATCGGGGTAGATATTATTAGTGGATTTAATACAACCGCTAATGATAATACCTGTATGATGGTAGTGTGTGATTATTATACGAAATACACTAAAGTATTTCCACTACCGGACCACAAAGCAATTACTTGTGCCGAAGCTTTTGTAAAAGGTTGGGTACTAAGCTTCGGTGTACCATTAATGTTACACAGTGACCAAGGCAGAGAGTTCGAATCAAATCTCTGGCAGGGTATGTGCGAATACTTGGCTATTTGCAAGACTAGAACCAATCCGTATAGACCACAAAGCGACGGATTGGTGGAAAGGTTCAATAGAACCCTCATCCAAGTCCTAAAGTCACTCGTTAATGAACATATGGATGACTGGGATGAGCAATGTCATTTTGTGACACATGCTTATAATAGTACGGTACATTCAAGTACAAATTGTTCTCCGAACCTTTTAGTATTCGGAGAGGATTTGATAATGCCTGCTGACCTAGTTTTTGGAGTCGTAGGAATGGACCCTGAACTACCTTGCCATGTAGTTTTTGTGGAATGTTTAAGAGACAGATTTAGAAAAGCATATGAGTCTGTCCGAATTGACTTGGAGAAAAGTGCCAAATGGCAGAAAGTAGGATACGATACCGATCTAAAACATCGGAAATTCCAATCCGGAGACAGAGTCCTCAGATTACATGAACCACTTAGACACATAAAATTAGCGTCTAATTGGGACGGTCCCTTTACTATAACACAAATTATCAGTGATTGTACCGTAATTATTAAATCTGACCTTGGTCGACTCTATAAGTCAAATGTGGCTAGATTAAGGAGATGGTCTGGGAGGGAGACCTCCACAGAAATGTATGGTGAAGGTTCCGAAAGGATCCTGAATCAGAATCGCATAATAGACCAGGTAAAGAACACTACAGTGAAGCGTGGTCAAGGTAGACCCAAAAAGTGTTCCGAATCAGTGACACCCACGCCAACACCGATCAAGCGTGGGGGAGTTAAAAAAGTCTCGGCAGGTGAAGACAGAAAGAAGAGGAAAGGTGTTTCTAAGGCTAAGAAGCACCTAGAGAAAGCTCTTCAGACTGTCAGGTCCGATAAAGAACTATCCGAGAAGGGGAGATACGTTCGCCGCAGCCCCCGAATTGCCCAGAGGACTGCAGTGACCTAACCTGTATACACAACGGGTGTAATGTTTACATTTAGAGGAACGGATGACAACTGACCCTAAAGGCTTATTTGTCGCCCCCGCATGATGTACCAATGGGTAGTGGACGGATAATCCGGTGGATTTGCTTAAGCTTTCCATAATCTCCACTTAAATCCCCAGTCGAGTCATCGGGGTGAGCGATAATTACCTAAAAACAATCAGTTTGTTGATGTACCGCCTGTAGCACGTGCGTTTCCGCATGACGTCACCGTGTCCAGTCTCGGCTGACCTCTCGTGACCTCGCGGACCGCGGGGAAATGACGTCACGAAAGCTGGCCTGTCGCCATATTTGTTTTCGGTAACGTTCAAGACGGTCGAGCTCGCTCCCTTCTTGGATTTTACCGGCTAAGCAAACCCCCCGCTGCTCCTCCAGAGTCTGTCTCCTGGTAGACAGACTCCGTTTGTGCCGGCCCCGGCGCCGTAAAAGCCGGAAAAAGGAGTAGTTTACTCCCGTGATCGATTCCCCAGTCATGGCTGAGGAATCCGTAGCTGCAGCCAAGCTATCCGGTGACCCGGATAAGCTGACTCCGTCCGCAGAAGCTTTTCCGGAAGCTTTGTCGCCTGTTACACAGGAAGAGAGCGAGATGATGGACGTGGAGGAACCCACGGATCGCTCGTTCGAGGAGAAGCTGGCTTCATTCTCACTCAATGAGCCAGAGAAACTGCTATCTCCACTCCCAGCAGAGGGATCCGGAGCGACTGCGAGTGCTGAACCCGCAGCGACAGAGTCCGAAACTACCCAAGTTGACGGACAGAAGGATGAGTGGAAGCCAGCAGTGGCGGAGCCTTTTCCAGCTAGCTATGATGGTCGCTACCTGTATGTCCACCCGGAACTGCAGGCACAAGTGACCTACGCGGACGGGACACCAGTCAGGATGGACCCGAAAGTCAGGATAGCTATCGAGGGCGTCATGGCTCCCGAACAGCTGACCAGGATGCCTCCCGAGTGGCTTCGAGACTGGCCGTGGTTCCAACGGGGACTTATGGTGGACGCCGGTTTCCGTGAAACCGTGTACGCAGCTAACCGAGCCTTCGAGCTCGGAGCGTATCCGAAGCCTGACAAGTCCCTGTGGAACGTCAAGGCTACGAACATTAACTGGGTAGGCTGTGTCTGGGATACCGATGGCCAGACCTACCCACGCCCTAGTGCTATCCGGACGCCGTGCCGGACCACTAAGGAATTCCGGGAGGCCGCTGCTAACTTCGAGCAGTGGGACGACGGTTACTACATAACCGAACAGGAATTGGTGGATGTCCAGAACAATTCACTAATCGGATTGGACCGAGCTGCAGCCCTTCGGACGGTTATTGTCCGCCGCATGACTGCCGAACAGGAGGCACAGGAAGAGGCTAAGAGGGCCGCGGAAGCACCCGCACCTCCTATCCCCGACCTGAAGCTTGCCACCAGAAGCTCCGCCAGTGCTACATCAGCTACCGGCAGCACTACTACTCCAGTAGAAGCCACGACCTCCAGCACATCCGGAACCCAGGAACCGGAGGAAGACTGGAAGGTCAGTAAGAACCGACGATCCGCTGCTCGGAAGCTCAAGAATCTCCCGGATTCTGCGAGAGCCGAGCCGAAACCCAGCACCTCAACCACTGGTAGTACTGCCATGGAGGTTGAGTCGTCTGACGAGGAGTCGGTGCACGAATCCTCGGTTGAGTATGATGAGAAGGCCACTCCATCAACTCAAACCGAGGCCGAACGTTGGGCTAACGCCAAATCCGGATTCAAAACCCGGATCCCGACGTGTTTCTCCGACTGTGCGTACGGAGTTAAGAAGGACGGCTCTACCCTCTATGCCTGTCCAGACTCAATCAATAAGAACGATGAGTCGGATGATGAAGATTGGATGCGCCTTTCGGACGAGGACCCCAATCCGAGCAAAGCCTATCGAAAGATGTGGCTTATGCTAAACCACACCGAAGGGTATTACACTTATACCCAGAGGAGGAAGCTGCGTTGGGCTTTAGAGAAGTGGTACGGTGACGATCAAAAGTCCTGTCCCTTCTCTATCTGCCAGGATGCGAGTGATGTCTCGATCCGGACCTGGAGTACTCCAGCCCGGTTCCAAAGGCATCTGGTAGAGGCCCACTTCCACCATCACCCGGTTTACATTTGTGATCCGAGTTATGGTAAGAAGGGCAAGAAGTGTACTACGAAGGTGCAATACAACCGACGTAGTGATCTGGCTAGACACCAGAAGAAATGCCACGCAGAAGGTTTGGACGGGGCCCGGAAGCGCATCATGGAGCTTCATCAGGAACTCATGAAGGAGTTCGATAGCCTGAGCGAGGATGCTTGGTCTAAGATCCGACCAGGGGACCAAGTCCTCTGCGAAGTTCCGAAGACCAAGGATTCGAAACTCCGAGCAAAGATAGTCCTGACTCCTGGAAAGGGTAAACTGGACATGCACGAGTCTCTCTGGCAGAAATGCGAGGAATCCGGAAAGGATGCAAAGAGAGCTCGTGAAAGGAGCAGGAGAGACCAGAACCGTGGCGGCAATGGTAATGGTCAGAGCACAACAAAACCGAAGGTCAGAGCAGAGGACCGTTCCAGGTCCCCTCTGACAAGGCACCCCGCAGAACAGGCTCAGGGCACTCCGGTGTTCAAGAAGCCTGAACCTGCCGGATACGCTGGAGCCGTATCTAAACCTGGGAAAGTGAGTTCTCGAAACTTTCCGTCCTTAAACCAGGGACCTGGACCTGAGAGCCAGACCTTGGTGGTAGGAAAGGATGGTCGCCTTATGCCAAAGAAGACCACCGCATCTGCTGCCGCCGGATCTGCATCCGCTCCAGCCGCCCCACCAGTTACCTTTACCCAGGAGCAGTTAAACATGTACCTGCAAATGGGACTGAAACAGAACGTACCACCTGCCTTCTGTGTACCAACGACAGGTGTGTCCGGGAGTCCTAAACCCGGAAGTGGTCCACAGGCCGCCTCGACTCCTCCCAAGGCTGTCGCGGCACCTGAGAAACCGAAGGACGCCATTACCATTAAAACTGGTAATGCGGAAGTTTGGTTTGAGAAGTCTCGCCAAGGGGAGGCAGATGTCCAGAAGGCCATCTACACCCATTGGGAGAAGACCGTTCGTGAGAAAGCGATCGAGTTTCATCAGGGTCTCCTAAACGAAACCCTGTTGTGTATGAAACAGGTGGGCGACGCTGAAAAGCAACGTCTCGAGACTCTCATCCGGGACGATGTAAAGGCCCAGGAGGAGGCTGCCTCAGCTGCTCAAGAAAAAGCAGCTATGGATGTACACGTGTTGGAAAAGCGTGTAAAGGAGGAGATCACTCGGAACACCAACCTGAACACTAAGTTCATGAGGGTGTTCGGAGTCGACTTGGACGAGTGGGACGGCACTCCCGAGTCGGCTTTAGCTCTTCTGAAGAAGAAGCATGCTAAGAAATCCGTTTAAAGCATGCTAGGGTTATTTCTTCCATAATTTTTTTTCCAACACCAAATGACCAGATATAGTCTTTGCGGAACCCTAAAGGTCTGCGAATGCTTTTACTAGTGCATGAACACCTATGCTATGTGTTCCGGGTTCCTTTGACCAGTCTATTATTCAGGTTGTATAACATTTATTACACCCTGAATAGCCTATTCGGATTTATAATTTCATCCATGAACAATCCGATAGTAGACTTGCTGCTGTGAGACGTATCCGGATGCCAGTTCCAGACTCCTGCTGTTACCCGTGCTAACCAATTACTAGGATGGACTTTACGATTTACCTCTACAACTCATCTGTACTCCCGAATGGACTTATATCTCTACTACTATTACTTCCGGATCAACCTATATCGGACTATTATTTTACTTATGTCAACTAAAACTTAAAAAGGATTACGTTCTCTACACAGTTGACACATCCGGACTAATATTCTACAAATCTACACCATTCGGATATACTATAAACTTTAGCACTACTAGAGGATTGTGGGTAGCTGCCCCAAATCAACTACCGTGTTCACTCAATATAAGGAAACTATAAACTTTAGCACGTCCATCCCGTGGTTAGCTGACCACACCTACCTACTAGTACCCGGAGGATACAGCAGAAGACTCCAGCAGCATTTATAATTCCTGTATATTGTATATAATGTCATATTTCTATTTTTCTATAATATTATATGTATGTACATATCCACTAGATACATATTATAATACGGGTACATATACATTTCCTGATACGGATCTCTAATCACTATTAGTATTTATATTATAAGATCCGTTAAACTTCTCCAGATAACACATATTATTGTCCTGCGAGACAAAATATATAATAAGTATAATGATCTGGTGCTATAAAGGTTATTAGGTACACGGTGATAATATATTATTATATTCATTACCACACCGTGATGTTTTTTTCTTTTTTTTCAAGTGTATGTTATAAATAATCATATTCGTACTACTCACGGAATCCTTAACGGATTCGTATAATATTAATATACGACATGTCATTAGATAGTGATGTTACTATAACAGTCTTCTTTAAGACTACATATTCAAATGTGTTGTCAATGACTACAAACACACATACGGATGTTATTTTGTGATATGTTTTATTATCGACAGTTCCGTTACATATAGCTGTCATCATCACATGTATACGATTCATATTACTTGTCTTATTAATTATACCTGAAATATAATACAATATTATGTGGTATAATAATTAAATAGACAGTTCCGTTTCACATAACTGTCTCTTCTTCAAGTAATTCGTATAATATTTCAACATCCTAATCGTTATATGTAACTAAAATTCACTATCGAATATATATATATGACATCTGGTTCACAATTTATTTAGTGCTAATGTTATACCTATGGTTGTACCTCTATTACTAAAGGTTTAGACATGTAGAAATGTTATCCTAGTAATATTATACGTATAACACCCTCCTAAATGTCTGGGGGAGTGGTGTAGAGGTACACTTTACTACCATAGGAGTTGGGTACCGTCTGACGTGGCGGGTGAGTCGAGTCGTCGGACGTTCCTCAGGTTCCGGATAGGTGGCAGCACCGATCCGGGTCTGTGGGGACATCTGACGACGAACACCTGGGTCCGTATATAAAGCCCAGGGCTCAGCCGCTACGTCAGAGGCCCTTCTGGCCTCCACACTATGTAAACCACTGTCTTTTAATATTAGCTGCCTCTTTGATACCATTCGGCAGCCGTGAGTGTGCATTAAGTAATAAACCTAACCGTTGGCATACACTTGGAATACTGTCTTACTCTTTCTTTCCGAATCGTAAGACCCGAACCCCCCAGGTCCGTAAGGCCACAAACCCTTACAGTACCTACCCTGAGCCTTCTATGCTTCAATGCACAACGTCCAATTTTTATATTGGAGGGGGGGGTAGTAGACCCTGGGCCATATGTGATATATATCACACGTTAATTCTTTTCTTTTTGCCCTCTTATGTCAACAGTGAAGCTTATGTTATCTCTCAATATACTGTGATACTGGTTTGTGACTATAAACTGTGTCTCTTTGTAGAATTACTGTAACAGATTCTATTGATGTTTGTTAATCCCACTATGTTGTTTACGAATGATATTCTCTCACCAAACCTGAACCTCTCATCACATACCCAGAACCCTGCAATGTATTCAGTCAATTCCATTCCCCATCATAGAGTAAAAATCCTTCGAGGGCATTGATTTCCTCTCACAATGTGATAGCAGTGATACAGGTCTCTCCTGTTCTTTTGTAACCACTGAAAACTAAAACCGGCATGTGTAAATATTTACAATGGAGTTGATTTAACAGGCGGAGACACACACACCTACTTTCCCTTTAAGGTATTGATTTATGGAAGTACCAAGCCCAGACAGCTATTACTAGATAGAACAAGACCTATCTCATTAGTTAGAGATCTGGTGCAAGGGAATAGGCACATCTCAATGGGTTGTACTTTTATCTTTACTCCAACCCTAGTCTCCTATCTCTAGCTTAAACCCAAGTTTATATCACTTGTCAAGGAATGGGGACATGATAGATGACTATCATTAAAAAAGTTCTGATTTTCTTATCACCCAGCAATAGATCAGTGCATAGGCCAATGTCTTGCTATGGAGAAAAATTATTAATGGAGCCCGTAGGATAAATGTTAGGGAGGGATAAGAATGGGGTGTGTAACACTAATATTATAAGTCAATACCATCGTTTCTGTGTTGCAAAAAATGTAAACCATCATATGATACAGGGCAGAGGGTATGTGTAATATGTAACTCTTGGTCTAAACTATAATAGGGGATAGATACCGGTGAAGAAGAGTAACCCGAAGCCCTGTACAGGGAGCCATAGATACCTCCAGTGGTGCACAGACCAGATTGGAGATACAGGAGCAGCTACAGCAACTGGAGGGTACTGTGATAGCTTCCCCCTATTGACTGTCAGGAGGAAATTAATCCAACATGCTATTCTACAATATAGCTCATAGGACAGGGTTGTACAATGAAAGACACTCCAGCCTAGGAGTAAAGTCTAACAGGGAACTAAATTACAAGAATATGTAGCCTTATCAGGAAGTTGTTTCAGCAAGGCATGGTAATAGAAATGTATTTATGATCATTTCCAGAAAAGGAAACCAGCCAATAGGGGGAATTCACATTCTTGATTCGTGACTTTGAACTGCATGGGTGAATTACCTGTCCCAATGTCATATAGATGATAACATGCAAGGAACAGTCTGACTACCTACTCCATGTTATTTATGAAAATTGCCTGCGACTTCTGGCACTTGTGGCATTAATGCTGCTGTGACTTCTGGCACTTGTGGCATTAATGCTGCGGGAGCAGCTGCAAGACTAAAATATATTGATACTCTTAACCACAGAAGAATGGTTGACTAGGTTAGTTTAAATCATGCAGTTATTTTGCATTTGCATTGTGTAAGTTTATTTATCTCAAGCGCCATGGCAATATATGGAACCAGGCTCACATCTCTATAATATTTTAAAGGCCATCTTTTGTCATTTTGATTTAGATCAATGCTGTAAGCTTTGAATTGTGACAAGGTGATTCAGTACATGTCTGACACTATGATACTTCTATATCTGCTATATCACCATATTATGTATTCCCCTATAACATCAGTTCCCATATGTGGACATGCTATTTTGACTAAATAGGCCTACCCTTGCAATTGGCAAACGTCTTAAATCTTGTTCCAACAAATCTAGCATATAGAGGATCATCATCCATTGGTAGTCAGATAAGGGAATTGCCAGATCTCCAATGCAATCTCTGAGTTACCATTCCCCATCCATGCAGCTTAGATGGTATCACCAACATGAATTACAGGTTTCTCCTATTGATCAGATTCTCTGTGTAGTGCGCTCTCCTCCTGACAGAAAGGGGTTCTGGCAGTGCAGAATGCTAGTTTGTGATTATCAGATTCTGTCCTGAATGATTTGCTCTGGAAGGAATGGTCCTAAAGTGTCTTTTGTAATGGGCTTACAAAAGGTGTCTGTGTCTCTAATGCTTAGAAATGCCATTTGTGCAACTCTGACACGCATTAGGTGTGTTTTCTGAAATTTCTCTATACTTCATATCCTCCCAGAGGTTTAGCAGGATCGTCATAACTCCTACAGGGTATACTATGCTTTATTATGTTTCTGGGGGAGTTTGCAAAGCTCCCTATGGGCAACACATGAATAACTATGTAATATATAAAGACATGTACATTATACGGATAAATGTGACTTCATTCTCCCACCTCCATACTGAGAGTAAACAACAAATCTGAATCTGTTTAGTGTGAAAGTCTTTGCTTAGTTAAACTTAGATAAATAATATCTATGATACATACATACATATGTATCCCACCATGTGTCTTTCCCTAACCTTCTCTTATTTGATTGCCACACATTCCAACAACATTATATATTTTCATCTCACTTTGCTGCCCTTTTTCCATAGTCCTATCTCCACTACCAGTGCCATCCTCCTGTAGGATCCCCACCCCACGCCCCTTGATTTGATTTCCCAGCAGGTAATGGTACAATTGCATTCATACCCACAGTTATTGTTATTAGGACAGCTTTGCCGTCTTTCATGACATTTCTCGCTCACACTAGATCTACCTCATATATTGGACACTGAAGTTGGATGCACTTCCTTTCCTTTTTACCTTCAAATGATACTTATTAACTATACTACATAAACATACTTTATAGTAAATGACATACCAATTAGCTAATGTTATGATCAGCTTGGGCCTTGAAATTGATACCAGTACATTAAGATATCCATCACCTAGAGGCAATTACTACAGAGGCAGTATTGAGTATGATGACCTTGTAATTGACTAGACTGCTGAGCAGTGATAGCTATCCCTATCAGGAGTAATGAGATGTATTAATCTCATGATTACACATTTTAATCTATCGTATCTGCCTGTTGCCCTATATTCAGGTCCATTAGTCTCTCATGTAACATGATTGAAATCAGCCAGGCCGCTGTAGAGCCTGTAGTAAGGGTGTGTGTTACTGAGTGCACCCATTGGTAGACTGGACTACTCTAGCTTTGCCTGAAAAATGTTGCAGTTTCTCTTTATATCTGCCTACTGCACAAACCTGTTCTCAAACTTTTACACCTTCTAATTCAGACCTTTCTCTAGGAAGTCCACCACCTGTATACTTTAAGATTCTTATTATAGGCCAACAGATAGATGTAATAACTTCTTCCTATGTGACACCTATGTGACATCAGTAATGCAGTAGATGACACAACTTTGTCATCTGGCCTTCCTTAACCTTGTGTCAGTACATTTAGTCTACCCTTAATTTGCCTTAAACTGTTATATCTTCTCCCTATTTCTGCCCCTTCTTTCTCGAATTATGGCTTAAGGCCAAGTGCTACAGGTGGCTAAAAAAATATTTAACGACAAATTTTCTATATACCTTTAGTAATACAAATATGAAAAACAGTTGGTCACAGTGCTAGTTTTCCCAGGGCTGGCCAATGTATGAAGACTACTTCACTATAGGCTTCAATGGTACCTGAAAATCTGTGATTTCTGGTGAGTTTTCCTCAATAAATCCTAAACTAGGCGAGGAGTTTTTTCTAAAAAAAAAAAACAACAACAAAAAAACTTAAGATTAGTGTAAAAATATATATGGGTTAAAATGGTCACATAGAATTATATGGTTCCAGAGCTACTTTCTGCTCCAGATGGACATGAATGCAGATGGGATGGGACCTTAAGCATTGAGTCTATGGGCCACATCTGGAGGGGGTAGAGGGGGTGGATTTGCTTTTTGTTAAAAAAAAAGGCTTGAATACTTCAGGAAAATAGGAAATTATCTATTTGAGGCTACCTTTTGAATAAATAATGATTAAAATTAGCTTAAAACTGCCACATTCCTCTAAACAAGGTTTTAGCTGTAGTCCACAAAATGGCCACCAGGTGCCTGTAGCACTTGGCCTTAAGTCGGGACCTGTGAAAAGCTTTAGACTTTGGCACCAGAAGTCTGATAATTGATCTGTATTTGTGAAGGTTACTGTCTGGTCTGGTGGCCATCCCTTAACTCCCTCCTGGGCCACCCAGTGGTTGCACATCATGCTCCCCGAATGCCCACCCTACATCCCTCTGGTCATATATCTCTAGCAATCCAAGTTCTACCAAAGTAAACTTAATGGTTGCCAGCATCAAACCTACCACAGTAGAACAGGACATACCTTCCAAATTCTAAGGATGTTTACAAGAGCTTGAAAAATGCACTAGTTTATTTTCTTGCAACATGAAATATCCATTTCATGGATGATTTTGCCCATCTCATCTTGTGCTTTGCTTGTCTATCATCTGTGGAATGGCCCTTGTGCATAAAGGTGAGTGACAGCAATGTCATGTGTATGATAAGTATCTACTATACCTACTTGTCTATACCTTACATGACTGATGTCCATTATGCACAGGCAGTTGCCATACTATTATTCCATGCATACCAGGTCTATTTTGAATGCTTACACAAAATTTCCTTCAACAAGATCGTTTCGCAACTGCTTGAAGTAATGCACCCTGCAGCCAAAATGCTGTTTATAAGTATTTACTCATGGAAGAGTTTTCCCTTCATTTACATGACAGATCAAGTACAAGATCATTCATAAGTATAGGATCACATATTAACATGGTTGGTTAAAAGTTGCCAAAACACTCTCTGCTGCCATGCTATCTAAATAGGATGGTGTACACTTTACAGGCATGTAGATATTATGAGAGCATTTCCACATGATTTATAGATCATAAAACACCCCTGGCCTAGGCCTGCTTTTTAACCATTTATATCTGGTTCTTAATGTAATGAGATATTCAGTAAGGCTGCTTTAGGAATTTCTCTTGCTGCCCCCCTCCCCCTTTATACTTTAAGGGCAGCATACAAAAGGTTAGCAAAATGCATGAATGCAGCTCTGACAAGTTGACTAACCAGGGCTGCATTCATGCATCATGCTGACCTTACATTTACATAGTAGATGCAGGTCCATATGGTCTGTATGGTGATGCATTAAGGACGAGGACTGTGCAGGTGGTCTTGAGTGGGTTAACTACTCACACCTGCACTATGTCTGTAGAGATCAACATGGATCTAGTGAGCATTACCAGGCTTTGTTTGATCTAATTAAGAGCTGCTCGGTTCATTCTAAACAGGTGCTGCAAGTCTTAACAACAGCAACATCAATGTAGCTTGGCATGTGTCTGCCAAAAGAGCTCTTACAGATAACAAAGACAATATGTTAAAAGTAAATGTCTACTTCACTAAACAGATGTGATAAAAAATCAGTTCCTAAAAGAGAAAGCAGGTCATTCCCTGTTACCCACACAGGAGTTGTGACTCGGGATTTACTGTACCTATAAACCACATCTTGCCACACCCAGCAGAATCCATATGGCCGCTCCTAGTGTGGAACATGAAAAGCTAGTATTCTCTGTTAGGAAACCTTTAAGCATTAGAGTAAAATATTATACAGAGGGAGTGAGTCACTTGGCATTTGGTATATTGAGGATTATTCATGTAAGCCTATCATTGTTTACTGGGTGGGCTACACGCTGTTGATCATTGATACCTTTGCTAGATGAACTATATGTGTTTCTATCATGAATGTCGGAAGAAAGTAATTATCTGAACTCTGGTGTACTACATCAATTTCAGCAGCACTAAAAAATTGTACAGGTAGAGATGTGTATTGTGTTGGGACAACTGCCCTTGGTAGAGATATGTATTCTCAATTTTTGTTTGATAAACCCCTACAGGGTTGGCACAATTGCAATTTGCAGTGCTGGTGAATAGATTACCCAGCACTGAATTGCTGCATGATGACGTCCAAGGAACACGCCCCTGGAGGCATAAAATTGTCCTCAAATGGTTGAGCTGGAGGAAGGTGCACAGAGATCAAAGTTGGGGTAAGCCTACACCATTGAGGACTGAATGGTTGACTGGTGGTGCAGGTATAGAGGCTTGGTGTGACAGGGGTTGGTTACAGTATTAGGTAAAGGTATTGACAGTCAACACAGTAGCCTCTACAATCACCCCCCAGTAGATACTGCTATTGGAAGGTTAATCTCGCAGATAACCGCAAACTCATATATTATCTAAGATGAGGTAACCTTCATAAACCCTCCTCCACCAGCAGAAACCTTCCAGGGGAGTCAATATAGATAAGGACAGTATATATAGGGAGGGACTGTAGATAGGAGTCTAGCAACAGCTAGAGATATATTACTGGTGTGGCAATAGGTGATAGGAGAAAATGACTGGTGATTTCAGAGGCGTAGGAGGCAATTTTATCTTGATTGGGAGTATAGAGCAGGGACAGACCACCTGACCTGCATTGAAGTATTGGCTTGAACATGCTGCCATCTAGAAATGCGATTTGTAAAGAAAGGTCTTTGGTGACATTTAGAGCTACTTTGAGCCTTACACCTCCATTTGGTCAGATTTTAGGGGTAAATTTTCGAAATCGTGTGCGTCTGATTATTTTGCAAATATATAGGCAAATGTCAACTCACAGTGAATAATTTTGCATCGTATTCCCCAAGCTGTAGCTGTCCCTATAAGACCTCGTTGAATACGGGACAGCAACACCTTGGGGAATATGATGCAAAATTATTCACTGTGAGTTGACATTTACATTTATTATATGGCTTTAAGGATGAATTGGCTTTTAAATAAAGAAACCCAACGATATTTACTGGGTTTTCAATGAATTGAATCGTCTCGGTTTGTTTTGATCCGCCATGACAGCTTGCTCGACAAAGTAGGTCACGTGATACGGAGCCAGTCGCTGCTTTTAATTTCGAATTAAATGTTCCTTGCGCAGGGCAATATTTTCTTTTTTAACATGGCACTAATACTCAGATATACCTTAAACAATTCATAACATAATATTATTTAACTATTTCAATCATTCTTTTTTTTGTAAAACTTCTAATAACCATACTTAAATACAAAACTAATTAGCTCTGTATAAATTTCAAAATGGCGCCGCTGAATATGTGAGGATCGTATTCCATCCCCCCCCCCCCATTGAATATGGCGTAAGTAGTATTAATCTATAGTGTCGTCGATATTAGCCATATAATAAATAAATAGATTGTGAACAAGTTGAAAGTGACACATAATGGTGTCTCATTAATCGTTTTGTTTAGTAGGGCAGGAATGTCACAGGAATGTCTCTACATAATATGAAGGAGAGACCAAAGCTCAGTGTTGGGAATTAAAGACCAAAGCTCAATGCTGAGTAGAGGCATGGGAGTGATTGGGGGAAGAGACAAGCTAAAACAGAAAAGAAGATTATACTGGGTACAACAAGGTACAACCAGCTCTGGTAACAGCTATCACAATATGCGCCGAATTATGGAGTAAATACTAGGGAATTATCTCACCAATCGTAGCGTACCTTCCTACCAGACTATGTAATGAGATATAGCTGACATTAGTGCCACGGGATGTGTGGGATTGGAATCTGTCATTTTGTATATATGGGAGTAGTAACATAGCATAGAGATGGATATCTACACATTATTACCGATAGATATTACACCGTTAATTGCCACGCCTCCTATTATGGTTTGATTCTTTGACCTTTTCACTGGAATATATGTGCTGGACTGTACTCATTTTAGAACTATCGTTACTAATAATTACTTTTAATTCAAGAAAGATACTATAGTAGGCATCTCTTATACTAATACTGAATAGAAAGACTTTTTACCATCTATAGACGACTTGTTCAATATGTGATCAACAAATGTACAGGCGTGCAGTGTTATTTTGCCTCGTTTTCGTATAAACAGAAATTCAACCTCTTAAGGATTTCAGCCAAGTGAAGTCCCTTTCACACTGTGTAGATTTTAAGTTGCAAACACTCTTGGGCTAAAGCAGCAACTGACTTCTCTTGTTACTGTTGGCAGGTATGAAATATTAGCCGTCTGCATTTAGTATGAAATCATCCCCATCTTGACAGTTTCTGCCGATAGTAGACTGGCCACAGTCTTAAGCTCTGCCCCCTCTCTTTCAGGACCTCTCCAGTTCACTCAGGATAGATCTGCTTATTGATTCACTAGAGGTCTCATACTTGATGGTCTTTTATGCTATTCTGTTACTCTTTAATTAAAACCCATCAACTTGAGCAAGTCTAGGTCGAGATGTAAGAGGATATTCTATTGTCACTTTACAGATTAAATGGACAGTCATTATCATGGCCTGAAAAGGACTTGATACTACTTGTTAATAGCACCTTAGTGGTAACAGGGTGCTTAAATGCACTGCTTTCATCGTTGATGGATGCAGCAGAGGTCGTCAGTACTGCAGCCGTGCATCATGCTTACCATACAAGTGCCAGTCAGTGACCAGGTGCATGTCTTTGGTTATACCACGATTTCGGCACTTCCGGTGGGTTTATATGCAGTTTAGCTGTGCATTATTCTGCATATACCACCCATGTGCATTTTTGAAATTTTTGGTATATACTTTTTCGGGGTCAAGTTGGACTTAGAATATTTTAGGAGACGTTGGCGGACATAGAAATTTAGTCTCGCCATTGTTTCAATGTGAAAAATCGTCCCAACTCGTATGAGGATTGAACCCCGGCCGCAGTGGTGGTAGGCGAAGGCCTTAGCCATTGCGCTACACTGAACGGTGATGAAATCCAATGCGAAAGTAAATAAATTCTAACCTGAGGTCCTAGAGGTATGTTTCCATTCAGTTTTCGTCTTGATTCCAAGCTTGTCATGTTATAATATTAAAATCCCAAGAAGTATTCGATCCATAGACGAGGAATGCGTGCTAATTTTCTCCATTTTCTTCGATATAAATAAGAATCCAATGATTTTTCTATCGTAAGCGAGTCGCGGCCCGGTTAGCTCTGTGCGAAGCCATTGTTTTCATTCCTTGCCGGGAGAGGTACCGCTGTGTATACAGTCACTTTTCGTATGGAATCCAACCATGACACATCTTCAAATTAAAACATACACATCCTTAGATAGTCTAGATGATCCCTCCATACGTATTATGTCCAATATATTCAAAATAAAGGAGAATCCATTGATTTTCCCAACGTATGCGAGTCGCGGTCTGGCCATTCCCACCCGCCTCCTTGTCCGGCGAAAGTGTGTCAGTGGCCCGGATGTAGATATAGGTCATCCGCTCGCTGTACGAGGAAGACGCCGAAAATTTCGGACCGTTTTGGAAAATCAATGGATTCTTATTTATTTTGAATGTATCGGACATATCAAGCATGGAGTACTCATCTAGGATGTCTAAGGATATGTATGTTTTAATTTGAAAACTTGTCATGGTTGGATTCGATACGAAATGTGGGTGTAAACACGGCGGTACCTCTCCCGGCAAGGAACAAAAACAATGGCTTCGCGCAGAGCGCTGACCCGGGCCGGATCGCTTGCACTTACAAAATGTCTTCGCCTGGCTATATTCTTTGGATTTCAGGTAAGAAATTGATACAAAATGGAGGAAATGGTGGTATAAACCTATTAGGTGATGCATATCGGGGCCCCACGGGCTGTATATGCTGTATATACCCTCGCCGCTCCGCGGCTCAGGTATATACAGCATATACAGCCCTAGGGCCCCGATATGCATCATCTATTAGCTTAATAGCTGTGAGGGCTGCATGCATGTATCAACTCTTTATAAGATATAGCTTGAGGCTTGGTGACATTCCTAAGGAGTTAACTATCATCATAAGATAAACGCTGGAGACATCAGACACTGCAGGCACTTTGCAGATAACCAAGCCTTCAACCATCAGGGATGTAAGTCTTCAGGTTTTATCAGGATTTCCTGATTTCTGAAAATATTGAATGACATGTATTTTCCTTATACGAGTGGTAAGGAGGGCTGTTTGGGAAAACAGAAGACTTTTATATCAAGTAAACATATGGCTTCCTGATTTTTGCCCATGTCTGACTTACATCCCTGAACCATTATTCATAATGTACATTGCATTAATGCATTACGTGAAATTGTCTCCAAGATGCATCACTGTATGCATCATTATTGGCTCTATATTAACATTTATACATCAGACCAAAAAGCCAAGATATTTTCATTGCCTTTCTTGTGCAATGATCATTAATTTTATCATCGCCATACTGATATGTTTTTTTTTATCGTAACTTGCCACTGAGTATCAGTTCATCAGATACAATAAATGAGCACAAAGAATTTGGCAAAAAGATTTTACTACCACTTTTGTTCGAATTAATCCACTGTTGTGTGGGTTGAATGCTCTTAGAATGTATTCAAGACAATAGGCTACTTTGAATAATTTCTGATGAGTTTGGCAAAGAACTTATCTGAAATGTATGGAGTGAGACTATGTCCTTCTGCTTTTAACTGTGTAAAGGGTGCACTACATAGGTGCGCGAAAAATGTACTGCGCGAAAATTAATATGTCTAGTATATGATGAAATAATGTTCTGATGCATAAAGTTTGGCCAAACGCATGAGAATTGGCCTCCAGACAGTACAATAAACCCGCAGAGATTGATGGTTGGAGATGTGGGAGTGATTTGGAAAATTGAAAGTCTTCCGTTTTTGTATGCAGTGTGGCTGTTTACGAATAGTACCACTGGATTTAAAGACTAATGGGAATGTCAGAATTTGAGATTAACTACCCGAGGAGGATTATTGTGCTTTTTACCTATTTTTGTTTGTTATTGAACACAATGATGGAAATCGTGGAGGCCCTAGAAAGATCGAGAATAAATGCCGGTACACTGCAATCAATCATTTTAAGAATGCTTAACAGAATTTCTAATATCCCTTAATTAAACACTATTCCAAAATCCTGTATATTATATCTGCCCTATTTCAATGGATTTTCATGCAAAATATGGGGAATTATTTGACTGAAAATAAGATAGTATATTGACAGTAGAGACCTTCGCTTACAAGTCAAATTTTATGTCGTCCCAATGCTCTCCTTACAAAGCAATTTCTGTGTATTCTCCCTTGAGATGATACTGTGGTTGTTCCCAGTGACAGTGAGAAACAGTTCATCTGTGAGAGCTGTCAGAGTTAATAGCCAGTACTTGTCATGTTTGCCTCCATCCTCCCTCCTCACACGCCATCTACAAAAATTAGCCTTGTACACACTAACTCTATCACTAAAACACAATGCTGAACAGGCTATTTGGGGGAACAGGACGCTCCCTCTCCCATTGTTTCTCTCATTTATTGGCCTGCTCATGCAGCCAAAATAATTCTCTCAATTTCAGATAATCTTTCTTATTATGCCAGGGAAAACAATGTTTTGAGATCATTTTCATTGTGAACAATGAAGATAAAAATGAGCAATTTACTTGTTTTTAGTAAATTTCACTTTGGACTATTTTGCCTTAAAATTAGGCTCTTTGCCCTCCACAGCAGGTTTTATATGACAAAGAAATACATGTTTTCTGAAATAAAGAAATTACTTTTGGCTATGCTGATGTGTCTGTCTTTGCTGGTGGTCGACCAAACGTAATTAAGCAGACAGTCCTGCCGCCTAGTGCCTACTGTGATGGGGAGGAGGGAGTCTGGTGTTTTTTTATGCTCGGCTGGAGACACTTTGTCAGGAGGAATAATATATTTATTGGAGTGTGCTTTCCTTCCAGCCTACCATTCACTCATTCTGTCCAGACCTTTTTGTCACCACCGTAATGATCCCTCCAGTCCTTCAGGATTTCACTTCACTGGATTCCCAAGCTGTCCCTCTGAATTACAATCACTGTCGTCTAGACTGTCTCACAGCCAAACCTCCCTCTTGCTCTCTCACCTCGCCTGTCTCTCTACTCGTATTTCTCTCTATTTATACTTGCCTTACTCTCTGTACTCCTGCTGATTTTTTCCTATACCTGGCTATCTCCTTGCTTCCATGTCTGTGCCTATTGTTGACTATATATTGCTGTCTACCAAACTTCCCCTCTGCCTGTCTTCCTTCCTCTGTTACTTTCCTTGCTGTCCGCCCTCTGCCTCCCTCACTGCCTGTGTGCCAGCCTTGCATCCCCACCCTCCTCCCAATCTGACTACAACCTGCCTCTCCCCCTTTTCCTTCCTATCTCCCTCCTCCGTCCCTGTCTGTCTGCCTCTTCTCCCACTCTTTTCCTTTATACTTCTTGTTCCTCTGCCTCTTCCTCTATTTCCTTCCTTCTATAGAATTCATGAATCTCCTTTCTTGCCTTTGGTCTATCTCTTTTCCTAATCACACTACCAACTCTCCTCCCTCTCCTATGGACACCCACAGTTACTGATTGTCAAGGCTGCAGACAAATTACATGTATATTCGTGTTTCCATTTTCTGCCGTGCCGCCCTGAGCCAAGTGGTATATCCCGAGCTTATGCTGTATGGTTGGCGTGTAAACTAGGAGGAGATAACTCCAAGACCAAGTGTAGTATAGCTCTGATTTGTTTCTCTACAGTTCACAGGTATATACCTGGTACATACATTCATTAACCAATCAGGGGTCACCACATGTAACCCCAAGCCATGTCTATATATGGGCATGTCCACTGTACACCCCTCATGCCCAATCTTCCCATCTACCACCCCACTATACAACCCCTCCCCATACTCCACTCTCTACCAGCATGCATTATGCCCCCTCCTTCCAGACTTTAGCATGTAATCTAAAACACATACCCTGATCCCCATGGTAACCTCTACTATCGCCCCTATCCAACACTCTCCCTCCCATCCCTCAAATAGGACCTCCGTTACATACCTCCCCCTCCAAGTCTTCATGAATATGAAGAATATTATAGTCCCTCACAATATACCAAATCTTTCAACTCCCAATTCCCACACAGTTCCACACAGATCAGCCGTATACATAATTATCAACCGTATGAACCTTACCCCTCCAAATGGGGCTTGGAGGGTCAACAAATTCCGCCCCGGCTTATGTACTGATCAGCCTGGTCCAAAGAGTACCAAAAGCAGGACAATCCTTCAACAGGACTTAGGAGGTCCATCTTATTCATTACTTTCCCCTCTCTGTGTTATAGATCATCAACATTTATTTTGTAAAAGGCTTAGACTCTTACAAAGAACGTCTTCCAGATGAAGCATCTATCTACTCGGCAGAGTTACATGCCCTCTACCTTGCACAAGACCATGTAGAAACCTCAGAGGCAAAAGACCATCTGATCCTCTCAGACTCCCAGTCATCACTTAAAGCCATGCAAACAGGTGCATGGAACCACTCTCTAGTAAACAAAGTACTGGAAAGACACTACCAGTTAATAGAGGAGGGAAAGAACATCAAATATGGTTGGGTCCCTGGCCATGTAGGGATTCAAGGAAATGAACAAGCAGAGTCAGCTGCCAAGGATGCCCTGGGCCAGGCAGTAGTACAAATGCCACTTCCATCAAACGACCTGAAGCGCAAGATCAACAAGTGAGAGTGAGTGAGTGAGTAATAGAGGTTTAACGCCATTTCGACAGCTAAGGTCATATTCATGGCGAGAACTACATTACACAATTTCACAGAGGAATGTGTCAGTGCCCACGCATATGTGCACCACACACATCCTGAGGGGATAGGAAAGAGGAGAAATAGACCCTTTTAAGTGGGCTAGGGAGGCCCGGAGATCAACAAGTACATAGGGTAGAGTGGCCTTGAGTCGTCCAGGTACCTTGAGTCGGCCATTTTGCATGTTTAGTGGTGCCAAATTGGAATTATTAATGATCCCGTAGAGGATTTTATGCTATTTATATTGGAAAAAGGTTGGGAGATGCAGCCATCTGCTATCTTACCATCACTTTGGATCTTCCACCTTCCACAGGCTATAAAAGAAAGCATGTTTGGGATGATATCCATGCAAATGGAGATGGGTTTCTGACAATGTGTGAACCAATTATATTGCAGTGTAACTAGTAAATGAGAATAAACTTGCAATATGACCCAAGGAGTCACAGAACAGAGTTAGCCTTAACTCAATATTGTACATTGATTACATTCACACCCTGTCAGTTATCAGTAAACCTGAAATCTGCCCTTTTCTTGCATTAAGTACACAAAAGACACTCTCCTGCACAGTAAGTGATTTATGAAATGATGTGGCTGACTCAAGGTACTGGTGGCCGACTCAAGGTACTGATGAAGGAAATTACACATTGATTGGATAGTGAAGGCCTATAGAGACTGATGTGCATACGTATAGGAGTTGTAACCCTATTTGCTGAAAAGACAAATACTTCAGGTTCATTTTCATAACCATTTTCTGATGCCCCACACAGGTTAGCTTACTATAGCACAGACCTTAGAAAAAGTCAGAGGTTGCACAGAGGTCCAAGTGGACGACTCATGGTCACTTTACCCTATATAACAAATGGCAAACATCATGGGACGCAGAGGTGGGAAACCAACTCCAAAAGATCCAAACAAAGGTCAACATGACCAAACCCTACAAGTGCAAGTCTAGAAATGAAGAGAAGACTATGAGCCGCCTCAGAATAGGTCACACAAGACATTTCCGCTGATAGTGCCTATCAACCTGTGAAGCACAGGATAGCCACTTAGTGCCGCTAAAGTGCTGTAAAACACAAATCAATCAATCAATGTACGAACCTCGTATATAACTATCAACCCTATCAACCTTATATATAATTATCAACCATATCAACCTCCACACAGTACCGCCACACAGACCACATAGTACTGCCAGACAGACCACACAGTACAACCACACAGACCACACAGTACTGCCACACAGACCACACAGTACTGGTCACCACACAGACCACATAGTACCGCCACACAGTACTGTCACACAGACCACACAGTACCGCCACACAGACCACTTAGCACTGCTAGACAGACCACACAGTACCACCACACAGACCACACAGTACTGCCAAACAGTACCACACAGTACTGCCACACAGACCACATAGTACCGCCACACAGTACCGCCACACAGACCACATAGTACTGCCAAACAGTACCACATAGTACCGCCACACAGTACCACCACACAGACCACACAGTACTGCCAAACAGTACCACACAGTACCGCCACACAGACCACATAGTACCGCCACACAGTACCGCCACACAGACCACATAGTACTGCCAAACAGTACCACATAGTACCGCCACACAGTACCACCACACAGACCACACAGTACTGCCAAACAGTACCACACAGTACCGCCACACAGACCACATAGTACTGCCACACAGTACCGCCACACAGACCACATAGTACCACGACACAGTACTGCCACAAATACCACAGAGTACCACCACACAGACCACACAGTAATGCCACACAGACCACACAGTACCCTGGTACTGCCACACAGACCACACAGTACCACCATACAGACCACACAGTACCACCACACAGACCACATAGTACCACCACACAGACCACATATTACCGCCACACAAACCACACAGTGCCACCACACAGACCACACAGTACCACCACACAGACCACACAGTACCACCACACAGTAATTCCACACAGTACCGCCACACAGTACCACCATACAGACCACAAAGATTCAAGGCCACATGGTCCTCCCTCGGATTACCCGTCTTAGCCCGTAGCACTTTTCTGTAACATCCTCACTATCTTGTCTATTTCCAAAGTCATGTCACAATGATGACCTTGGTGGACACCGTTTAATGAATAAATAAATCAAATCAAATAAAAATTTTATTTTTAATTTTTTTTTGATTTTGGTTGATTTTTATTCAGTGACCTGAGTCACTGAAAAGTTGATAGTACGTAAGAACAAAGAATTTCTACGCCGTGCTTCTGAGTCTTAGAATTTTTTTTGTGGCCCATAGGCTTAACCATTACAGCAATGCCATAAATTTAAGCTTATTATCAAGCACGTCGTTGACAAACTCTGAACAGGCCGGCACCACCGGGCCGTGTCTACTAGCTAGTCACACCTCAGCACTCTCACATAGTTATCAGGGCCTAATCCTGTTTTAGGTCGCTATGGAAAATAAGGAATGTGTTTTGCACAACTGGAAAAATGCTAGACCTATGTAGACCCCTTGTGTATATAGCGACTTAAAAGTTCTACCCATGGCAAATGTAGAGGTTCAAATACACAAAGCGACCTATTTAATAGCGACCTAAAACAGGAGTAATATATAGGAAAGAAAGAAAGAAACTTAAACAGAAGAATAGATTAGCATAGAAGCTTGCCCCACAGGGCTACTAATATGGAATAGAAAAGAAGCTTGCCCCGCAGGGCTACTTTAATGGAATAGAATAGAATTTTGCCCCGCAGGGCTAGTCATTCAAATTCAATAGCCCTCGGGGCAAGCTTCTTTTCTATTCCATATTAGTAGCCCTGCGGGGCAACCTTCTATTCTATACCATATTGATAGCCCTGCGGGGCAAGCTTCTATTCTATACCATATTGCCCCCGCAGGGCTACTATTATGGAATAGAAAAGAAGCTTGCCCCGCAGGGCTACTTTAATGGAATAGAATAGAATTTTGCCCCGCAGGGCTAGTCATTCAAATGCAATAGCCCTGCGGGGCAAGCTTCTTTTCTATTCCATAGTAGTAGCCCTGCGGGGCAAGCTTCTTTTCTATTCCATATTAGTAGCCCTGCGGGGCAAGCTTCTATTCTATACCATATTGATAGCCCTGCGGGGCAAGCTTCTATTCTATACCATTTTGATAGCCCTGCGAGGCAAGCTTCCATTCTATCTTATATGTGCAACTCAATAAGGATGATAAAAAATGTTTCAAATAGAACTAGATCATGGGTTTTTAGTTACTGAATAAGGGTCATCTTCATGATTACAAACATTTACTGAATAAGGGTAATGACCCTTATTCAGTAACTATTTACAATAGTCAAGATGACCCTTATTCAGTTAAGAATGCCCTTCTACCACTATCACATTCACATTAAAGAGGAATACACAGAACAAGCCATTCCATTTCCTTCATTTAGATTCCTTCTTTTCCATTCACCCTCTAATTTTCTTTAGTTTTCAAGAGTTATCATGACTTAATCTATTCTTTAGCGACTTAAAGTGGGAGAATGCCGTTATCGGATTGAACTGCATAATGCCTCTATGTTTATGTTCTATTGTCGTCATGATGCACCAATGCAGTGTGATAGTCTACTCACCAGGGCCCCCTTCCTACACTGTAAAAAATTTACTTACACTGGTGCTTCTCTCCACCACCATGACACAACTTCCCTCCCTACACTGTAAAAAATATGTGTTGAACTTACCCAGGTGCTTCTCTCCACCCCCATGACCATGACCCCCCTACCTACACTGTAAAAAATGTGTGTTGAACTTAGAATGGTGCTTCTCTCCAACACCATGACCACAACCCCCCTCCCTACACTGTAAAAAATGTGTGTTGAACTTACACTGGTGCTTCCCTCCACCACCATAACCATGACTCCCCTTCCCTACACTGTAAAGAATGTGTGTTGAACTTACAGTTACACTCGATCTTCTCTCGACCACCAATAGCACCCCTCCCTACACTGTAAAAAAATGTGCTGAACTTACACTGTCTAGCTTCTCTCAACTATTTGTTAGCAATTAGTCAAAATATGTCAGTAATTACTCACTATTTGTCAGCAATTAGTCAAAATATGTCAGTAAGAATGCACTATTTGTCAGTGATTAGTCAACATTGTCAGTATATATGTTAGCATAGTACATTGTATATAGCACATTGAACATAGATGTCACTGAAAGCCTCAGGCTTAGCCTGTGACCTTAACCATTTTAGAAGATTTGCAGCAAGTAGAATCGATGTAAATGTGGATCATCCACAATGATCATCTACGATGATCATCTATGATGACCCCCTTCCCCTCCAAATACCTCCCATTACCAAAACAGAAAAATAGCCTAATTAATTCCATCTTGTCAACTACAACTTTCTATTGCCTAATGGCAACAATAAAGGTATCCCCTCGAATGTAACACCTTGTCCAGGATGTGTGATGGGTGGGTGGGTACTTGGTGAAGTAATGGAACAGGTGTCTGTGTAGTAATACATGTCATACAGTCCATCTACTCTAGGGAATGATAACGTATACAATTTATTAATAGCGCTTCGAGGTACAATGTACTTTTATGCATTATGCTTCATCCATGCATAATACAGAGTAAGGGAAAACTTAAAGTATTGAAAATGTCAACCTCTTCGTGTGAGTAGTATGTATAGATGCGACATTACAGGAGGCAATTGAGTAGTACATGACAAAGAGGATGAAGCTCAGGCAACATTGGTGGTTTAGGAACCGAGAAGCAGCATTTACAATAATAATAATTTCTTTTACACTTGATTCAGAGATATCCATAATGAAATTTCCCCACCAGAAGAGTGCGTCCGTATAACTAATCACAATAGGCGAAACATCCTTTAAGTTCCACATTTTGAAGTCAGTCTTTTCTGTATTTTCAGGATTATGGGGAGTAGGTGCAGAAACGTGCTACCACAAACATGCCCTTGGTGCTTATCTATTGTAAGTATGGTTATATTCCTACGCCTTTTCATTTTCTATTAATATTTTCAGTGTCATAGGGGGTCAGGGAGTTCAATGAAAGTTCTTACAAGGACTGAATTTGCGTAATTCCGAGGCCATCCCCCTAAGGTTGCATTGTATAGGAGAGGCTGAGTGAGTCATCAACGCTTTTGGGCCTATAGCGGTCGCAAATAGATAAACAACCAGAAGTGTAGTGGCTGATTGGCAAAGGCGCTCAAGAAAGTCAGTAGATCCTTCTAAAACAACACCAGTGAGCAGACGACATTTCAATTTGATCTCTTCACGCTGGAACAAGCGCAAGAGCTGTGTATTGTGTGCTGGCTGCACACTGGTCATCAGCGTCCTCCCACAGTAGCACCCCCTGGCGAGGAGAACCAGAATTACTCCATTTGCCGCCTATCTTATTCGATTGCACTGGCGCGCCCTGAAGTCTTGTCGGCTAGCAGATGGAGAGAATGAAGAATCGACCCAGGGGACGACAGCAGAGGGAGCCCGGGGGACGCTGACCCGGTCACGTGGGGTGTTATGTGGTTTACCGTCACGCCCTCTGGCGTGAAGGGACAGGGTTGATGGGTTTGGGAGCAGGGTGGTTTCTGGGATAGACAGGCTAGCTGGGAAGACTGTAGGGTGAGGGCACACACTCAAAGGAGTTGACAAACCAGACATTGCATTGTACGATTCAATTTCCTTTTCTCTTTTTTCGCCCACCTCCCTTGTCTCCCCACAGTAAAGCTTGTATAGAAAATGGAGGGCCCCGCAAGGTCGATCCTATTGAGTCCTGTGCCAAACTCGACATGAAATGAATTGTTGCGCTTTCCCCTGGTCCCTGCAGTTTTCTCTATTTGCCTATTTTCCCTCGCTCTGACCCTCCAAAAGTGAAAATATTGATATTCTAGAAATATCCCTATAAACACACCACCGTAATCTCCCGCGTATAAGGCGCATCTTATACGGGGGGTTTTAGTTCTCATTGGATCCACAAGAGGGGCACCAAGACCTTTCTTCTGATATCTTACATGCCCCCTTGGTCATACTAGAATATAAGGGGGCCCAGGAGGGCCCGGGGTGGCCCAAGCTACACATAGGTTTTTAAATTTTGAAAATTCATTCAGTAGAACCAAAGTTATGAATTTTTCATTTTTTTTGAGAATTTTCCAAAACTCTAAGTGCGCCTTATACGCGGGGTGCGCCTTATACGCGGGAGATTACGGTATGTCATATAGCAACACGAAAACGCTGTCATGCCACAACCAAGACAGATTCTTCCCATTCCACCATGGGTCGCATGCCTAAGTGGAATGCCTCAGTCTATGCATGTCCATGCATGGCAATGACCATATCCATCTACCTTTGTGTAATTAGGAATTCACCCTGTTGGCCCCTACATTCATCACTCACCCCTGCTCCAGTACCCCATTTATCACCTCGTGGCACACCAAGAAACTGACTATCTATATAGAGCACTTGCAGGAAGAAGCCATAGCGGTGAATTTGGGATGGGTTTAGGGAGTGGTCATTTGGTTAGTTCAGGGGATTGGGGATGATGGTATGCACCAATTCAATGTAAAAGGTAAAATGTGCTCTCCATTGCAGTGAAAAACAGCCTTTTGTTACTTATGGACAAAGGGGTCTTGGGAATAATTTAGACCCTCTCTGAGGGGTGGGCATGACTTCTGCCTACACAGGCGAAGGTCAAATTCCACCCCACCCCCACCCCCAACATTTGTTGTTAAATAATGACCAGTGCAGAGGATGTGTGAGGATAGTGCTGTCACTGGCTGTGTGTGCCTTGAATCTGGTGATTTAGTTGAAAACTGCATTATACATAGAGCATCGCGGTATGTATAGGACAGCTGAAGACATGTGTGTTACTTTTAGACCACATATTCTTTCAGTGCACTGTAAGAAAATTCAAGATAACCGTGAAATTCTTGTCTCAAATTTGCCAGAGATCCATCGCTATTTTCATGGAGATTCCTTGTACCACAGTGTGTACTGTACTGATTTGTTGTAGAAACTACACTGCTTCACTGCAATGTAAAAACGATGGTTAATTGTTCAGGTTTATGAGGATCCCTGATAGACTTAAAAGTTATTTCTTGGACTAGAGTGGCCTTATGTGGGTAGCCTCTGTGGCATGGATAGCAGACTTTTACTAATTATAGACCTTACCAAAGAAAAAGGGACACTGAAGTACCATTCTTATTGTATTTCTTCTTGTGTTTTATCTGCTTGTCTGTTGACCCCTCTTCTTGGTATAGGTCACTTCACTCAGATAGATGAAGTTGTCATGTATATTGATTCCTGACCTTATCATTCTAGACCGACTTCAAAAGGGATTCAGTGATAAAGACAACCGCTCTATTCCATGTCAAGATACCCGCATCATCCTTTCCAGCCAGTGGAAACTCTTTTAATGATTTGCTCTCTTGTTCCCAAACAGACCCATCTTTAGGAAGTGCTTTCATCTCCTATTTCCCGCGAGCTGGGCAAAATCTGACTCTGATGAGTTTGGTAGAAATCTGAAGAAAGGGAAATTAGTTTGTGATAAGCCATCATGCTCCGGACTGTCTGTAACATGCGCATCATTGACAACTACTGCTAAAATATTGGAGAAGTTGGTCCTGGCATGATTGTTTACGCCATGCAGTTGTCTTAGATTTGTAAAACAATTAAAAAAAAAAAAAAGTAGAAGCTTTGCCAAAATTGTGAGAATTAACCATATTTGAGATATTATTATGGGGTGCATGGAGGAGCATCCTTTTTGTATGGCCGTTACCAAACCATGATACCTCAAAATAGTTTCCAGAAAAAGTCCTGACCAAATACGATATGACTAAGTAACATTATATCTCAACTCGGTACATCACTGTGTCCAGGATATCATTACAAAGTACTAAAATCCCACAGTAAACAGAGCTAAAGCTCCGCTTGTGTACAAACCAAGACCTATCCACTGAATGCTGGCTTTGAAAAGATCCTATCTGCCTCTGAATAAAGGCTCGAGTGGTCCCAAGGGAAATTTCTTCGATCGCAAACCCTATGGTACATTCTGGCTGATTTTTCCTGACTCAGAACCAAATTCCATAATGTTCCTCATCATCCCAGACCACCTTATTTTCCTAGATTTCCCTGACTCATGGGATTCCTGTACGAGGCAATTTTTTCTAAAGCCAAACAGACCATTGTATTCTGTTCCTGATTGTACAGACACTGACATTCTAAAGGTATGGACGAATTGCATATCTGAGATTTCCATTGGAATAGTTCCTGAAATCTAAAGTGTAAATCTACAGGGAATGTAAATTACTTAGTTCAGTAATTCTAATTATATCTGACCTATGTACAAATGGTGTGTATTTTGTGTGATGGTTAATACGTTGAATTCCTCAACGTCAAAAACGTCATGTGATGCATTAACCCATTAGACATGTGCTATTATGGACAGGCATCCTCTCAACATTCACACAGTGAATAGTAAGTGTTTTATGTATAACCATGATAGGGTTGCATGAGCACCTGTATTGAATCTGCTCATCAATTCTGCACTATCGACATTAGTATAGTGTCATGCAAATCCCATTGTGGGAAACCAAACACTTGCAGACAAGGTTATACAGTTACACACTTGTGGCAAGTGTAATGGCCCTGAATGCCCCTCTTTATTTTGTTTGGCAAAATCTATGGTATTATAAAGGTAAGGGGGTTCCCTATTATCTTGCAAACGTGTACAAATTGTTAGTTAACCAAACTAACCACCTCTCTGTGTAAATATGAAATACACCCACTAAATTGCATTACCTAATTAGGACAATATCACTCACTTGGGAATCAAGATCTTCCTCTGTGTAACTTTGAATTTAATGAATAAATGCTCCTCTCCTTTGACTATTGATCCATTTGTTTCTAGTTATTCAACTATTCTTTGCCCAAGGTAACAAAGCAGCAGCCTGGTTTCTAAAACTCCACCAAATGGGTATACAACATTTATTTGCCAAACAATTAAATAACAAGGAGGCCTAACACCTACCCAAATGGTATCACGAATGCCATTCAGCTCATGTTCACTCTAAATTCACTCAGTTTCAATTCATGTACTCAAAGCATGCAAAGTTCCTCGGGGCCCCACCCAAAGGCTTTCCTGGGTTTGTCTTGTGTATTTGTAGTCTATAGGTGGCCCTATAGCTAACCACATTAAGCCCCCTGGTGCCCAGAGATCCTTTTAGGGGCCGCTACTCCCTTAAGGCCAGCAGAATGCATGCAGGCTTATGACCTTCGACATTAATGCAATTAATGCATCATACAAACTCTATGAGAGTGCATGAATGCTAAAGAATAGGCATGATACATGTTTCATGTGCCAAAATGGCCAAGCGGCGTTTTACACTTTGTATGTATGTGACCTTTGAATGGTTAAAGATGTACAGTGTCTTCACACAGGAGAGTTAAGTGTAGTTTTATGCCCATTCGCACTGTCTCCAGTCGTCCCTACACAATGCACACTGTAAAGAGAGGGGGATCTTCAGGTGATTCAAGACCAAGTCTCTGTGGAGATTCTTTATATTAGTGCAGTCAATATGCTAAATGGTTTGGCACATTCGGCAGAAATCATGAAATTTTGGCTACAGAGGTTTTTGAGTATGCTGAATCCAAATCTAAGTGGATACATTAATTCTGATGAAGGTTTCTACATGTAATATGACATTGAAAATAAAGAGTATAAAATCCCTATTTAATCTCCCCATAAATACATAAAAATCATATTGCAATGATTTCTATGTGGATAATTGATGTAGACCAAAGATATCATGTACTTTGATTTGTGAAACTTCTAGATCAGTAGTCCATCACTTTTTTTTGCATAAAATATAACTAATTTCCATATCATAATCAGGTAAGAACAAGTCAATAATTCTAGTGGTCTTAAGTATCATGCAAATGATTTAATGCTGACTAAACTTATATTTCTTTTATCAGAGGTTTTAATAGTATTTTTTTATCATTTGGACTGTCCTTAATTACTATAATTTATGCAACATTCCCATTAAAGAAGCCACTGAAGGACGTGTTTTGTATGGTCCATATCATATGAAAAAGTCACATAAATAGGAGTTGGAGAATAGGCCACATCAGCCGGTAATGGGTTGGATAGGCCAGGAATATGCTACATAGGCTGGGAGTGAGACAGGATATGAACTAGATAGGCATGGAATGAACTAGATGGGTAGGGAATGAGCTGCACAGGCCAGGGATGAGCTTGAGGTCACCTCAACATCAATGCTGCTGTCATACATACTACTATAGGAAAGCTTTATCAGTATCAGCTTATGTTCTCCTCCTGCTATGGTAGTGGTTACCCAGCACTACTGATTTGATACTGCCCTAGTCCCCTCCTATATGAATTACACTTACTACTATGATGTAAATGCAGATACATATAATTGATGGGTAGATAGCCCATTGATAGCTCAGTTGGCTAATGTGCCATACAGTAATCAGAAAGACCCAAGTGCGACTCCCCACATCGACAGAAAAACTTTTTCAGTGGCACATCAGGTAGTAGGAGCAATGCACATAAGAAGGACAGTATTGATACAGTGGACACTCTTTTAGTACTTCTTCCTATGCTAAGCAGTAGCTCTGCAGTGATCTACTGCACAGCACATGGGGCTGTAGCAGAACTAAATAAGTATACCACTGTCGGATCAACTACTGCACCTCATTTACATATTTCAGACATACTGATTTGCCACTAATTCTGTACTGTTATGCCACTGCTCTACTACTGGACCACTACTGCTCTAGTCTGTGGTGTTTGACAGAGGAATAGCAGTGGATACTGAAACACCACTGCTCCACATACTGATTTGGTACTGGAACACTACTGCTAGACTACACTGTTTATGTACTGCTTTTGTACTGTTTTCCCACTGCATTCTGGCATTGGAGTCTACCATCAGGAGGTAAACTCTTAGTTATTCAAGGTGGAACTGCATACCAATACCTCATTTACATATGCAAATTAGGCTATCATCATTCCTGTTTTGATTTAAACATCACATAATATACTTTCTATGGTTAATTGTACATGTAATAAATGGTTTCCCATGTTCAGTTTTGCAAATTAACCTTTAAGATAGAAGACAATGGATTTTTATAGAATCATTCATCATTTTCACACAATCTATTTTCACACATCAATTTTAGAGGGGAAACATTCATGAAAATGAATGTATCCACTTGGATCTCATTTCAGCATTATCTAAAGACCCTGTATGCAGATGTTCATGATTTCCGCTAGATGTGCCAAATACCCCTGGAAGTTGTTACATAATGACTGCACTATATGCTCTACCAACAAAGATAATTCTGAGGGTGGGATTTTGAGGCATTGCTATAATATCATTATATACTTTATCGTGTTTAGTGCTTCTTCACCTAGTCAACTCTTGAACTAGATCCTGAAATACATTTGTTCTATTGGTGGAACCCACATTTGGACACACTGGTGTCAAATGGAGAAACCACAGAAAAGAATCATAGAGAAGCCACATTAAATGCCACACCCAAAAGCCAGGTCAGAAGGTATAACAGTTCAAAGGCTTTAGTATAGTGCATCAAAGTCCAACTGATGCTGACTGACTTTGAAGAGAACCAAAGCATACACCCATGGGGCTTAGTGGCAATGTCATCGGGATGGATCAGTGTAGGGCACATCATACATCTAAGCTGCTGAGTAAACTATTTACTGTAAAGTCAGAGAAAGGATGTGAATGTTTGAGTTGTAATCTGAATTTCAGCAAAATGCTTACTGCCAGACTCCTACTGAGTTAAAGGGCAACAATAGCAATCTACAATAATATTTTTGATGAAGCCTAATTACACTTTGTAATGAGGTTCATTGAAAACACTCATTCTGAATCTGACTAAAGTAGTTTCATGTCGAATTATAGATACACAGAAAATCAGACAAATGAATTACAAAATCTTATTAGGAATTTTGACATCAAGAATTTGGGGGTCGTTTATGATGAACTATTCGACAACTTGTAGTTGTCTTCTTCAAGTATGCAAAAAATACGATCCCAACTGACTCCAAAGAGGTTCTCTTTACACCATTTCCCAACCCTCTAAGTTCATGTAATATGTACCTTTTGGAGAAAAAGTCTGTTGGAGAGGGTAAAAGCTCATGAGTGCTATCCAGCTCATTTAAAGCAAGGTTTCAGATCTCGTGAGAAGCCACATTTCATGCTCATCAGCAAAGAGTCTACTGTAGTAAATTTGGAGGCCCTATCCACACTACATACATGTTTAAAGACAGAAAGGCTCCCATGGAACAGTTTTCCTATGAGCTATTGGCAAACCTCTGGGTCAGTCTTTGGGATCAATACAAACCCAATGAGATGCAATTTAGACATTCATCCCAGGGGGCCGTCCTCTGTCGCTCCCAGACGTAGGATTCTCCTGCCCCTTACCTACCACTGTGCAGCCCTTTCTTTGCCTAGGTCTACTTAGGTGCACACCATTACTTGCCCAACCTATTCCCTAGTCAATAAGCTCAGCGGCCTGTGCACAGGGTAAGCTCAATTGGGCCACCAGCTCTTTTGCGGAGATAGTTGTCAGATTATCGTCTCTCACGGGTTGGCAAAGTGCACAGTGGCTGTCATCATGGGAGGGGCTTGAGATCCGTTAGTCCTGCATAGGGCCTAGGCTATTACATCCACATTGGTGCACTACCATGCCTTACTTTGGGGCACTAGCCAACTAGGCATCTACTGCATTGTCACATTTTATGTATATATTTCGACCCCTCCAACCCCGGCGCCAATTCATGGGAGGCGCTTATTCAAGGCTCGCCGCTTATTAATTTAGACATACCATACAGGAATATATGAAAAAGTACAAGTGATAGCAAACTGTGGTAGAAGTGTTTGGTAAGTTTGGCCAATTCCCCATGTATGCCATAGGTGTTAAAGCTAACCCCATCCCCCCTGCCATCCAGCCTATCGCAAATTAATGAGCTAATTGGCTGGTTCACGGTCACACCTTTATATGCTAATCCCCTATACCCCTGTTCAAAGACAAACACTGTTGATAGTTGAATTATTGTTTAATATGTATACATGAATACTACAGTGTATGTTTAGCGTTGGAGACGTACCGACTCTGTCTATAGAAAGTATAGCCTGTTCTTAATCCCTAATCTTGTCATCAAAATGATATGGTATCCTCAGAAATGCTTCCATCCCGGCCCCTATTCAAGGCCCGGCGCCTATTGATTTATAAGCTCCTCCACAGGGCACACGGAAGCCTGTGGTCTGAGAGGGAGGGTGTAGGTGTTCTAACTATAGAGAAGGGGTGACACACTTGTGGCACGGTCATCTCTGCACCCAGGGGTGTTCAATAGGCAGACATCCAGGTGCCCTCCTGTAGTAGTGAATGTATGTGAATTGGTGTGCCCCTGGCTGAGCTACTGAACACCCATGCTAGTCTCCCTTCATCTCTGTGTCAACATTGTGCAGTCCTGAAAGCACATGGCTCATTTGCATAGGGTGACTGATCAGTGGTGTTGATGGTAGTTGTTAAGGGAGCGATCATTTTTTAAAAACAGGGGGGGGGGCTGGTGGGTTTTCATGTGGATGCGTGAAAAAAATTCCACCCCCCCTCTCGAGGGGTCAAAATTTACTTGACCCCCTAAAGGTCCAAAGATCATGTGCAAATGCGCGCTTTTAACCTATAGTAACGTACAGGCTTTTTCTCTGAAAACAGGTGAAATTATTTTGACCCCCTGGTGAAGGGGTCGAAAAAATTCTGACCCCCTAGTTAATGGATTGAAAAAATTCTGACCCCCCCCCCTCAAACCCACCAGCCCCCCCTCCCTAATTTCAAGTGGGCCTACTCATGCCCCATGAGTGTGACAGTACTCTGATAGGCCCTACACCAAGAAGTAATCTAGGGCTATTCTGACTTGCAGGCACCTGTGAAGTGATCTCATACTATGTTCTTATTAAGTGGGAGAAATAATACAAGAGTGAATGAATAAATTAACTTAATGCATTGAAGATGTATGAGAACATAAAAGATACATATTACTAAGGATAGATATTATTCAGTGTGAATGCAGTAAATATGGTCCCCTACAACATAGACAAACCCCCAAACAACATCAATAAATGGCTAACCACCGTGTGTCAGACCTTTAAGAACTACCTCACACTGTCTCCACCCACACGTTTAGTCCATCGAGCCTGTGAGCTCCTCTACCCCTCGGCCACTATTCAAGGGAGGTGCCTATTCAAGGCCCGATGCCAAAACACGACAATACGGTAATATACGACTACTATAACCATAACTCAACATCGGCTCTGTCATTGAGGAATTAAAGCCAGAACCATACATGCTGACTGTAAGATGTACAGGTCTGGTGCCAACCTTAACCAATTTAGACAACTTGCTAGTTTTTACATTATGTATGATTGTGCTTGGATTCCATGTTTATTTTAGCAATGTGCATCTACAGCAGGTTCACTCACTTACTAACTCACTCACTCTCTCCCCTTATTCTCCCTCCCTTCCTCAATTCAGCTATAGCCAGTACAATATTCAGCTTCCAACATCCGTCCATGATTTGCCTATCTCCTCAACTGCAGATTCATTTAAACCTTCAGCATGAGTCGTGTATCAACTAGTGGTTAGCCACCCTCCACATGTGAATGCAGATTTCCGTCATTTTATCCCTGCTTATCCACACTATGGCATGAATACTAATCTCCTGGGAAGGAGTAGACACTAGTACACCCTCCCACCCCCTATTCACACCCCTCAGGCCCATCACCGATCCTTTACTAATATATCTCTTTAACCATATAGTGCATAAGGTACTGCACTACTCCCTTTCACTTTCATGATGTTCAGTCAAGGTGAGCAAGTGCTCAATTCTTGCATCATGGTGAGCCTACAGGATTGATATATTTGTAGAGGTTGGTGAAAACGTGCTGGAGAAACCGGGACTCGAACCCGGGGCTCTCCAACTTCGAATCACTGCTCTACCTCTGAACTACTTCCCCTGGCCTGACATTCTCACCTTCCAACCACACCTGGATCGGTATGATACACACCAGTTATTACCCGGAGACCTGCCCCTGGGGGTCTGCCACTGGTTATGGGGAATTACTGCCCCTACATATTTATGAAGAACTGCCATGATACACTGAGACTGCTGATGATTCATTCCCTGCTACATGACAAGTAAAGTCAAACATAAGGCATAGGGCTACCTTAAATGGGTTAACCCACCCCAAGCCCACAATATCCTTTATCCATGCAATTGTCCCTCAGGGTGGATACCTACAAGCCATACCGGTTATTAACCCTTTATGGACAGCATGGTGCATGAAGGCCTTATTTACATAGATTTGTAGTGTACCATGCTGCTCCCCCAGATTTTAACTCTTCTGTAGTGTTGGACAAGTTAATGTACACCCTGCATCTGCACTCCACGATAAGATATCTTGGATTAACGGCCCTTATGAAATTAGTCACTCAAAATGTCTGTGGATTTTATAGAGCTTTTTGTAAGTGTAGTTGCTCACCAGGGTGGCAATCAAACACCCTGGGTGCTAAAGGAACTGATTAACTTTAATCATATGTAACAAAAAGCCCTTGAAGGAGTATCAGCCACCAACCTCCTCTATTGGCTGGATTTGGTCCTGATGCTAACATTCTGCAGGCCATCTAGTAATTAGCCCCAACTGGAGGGATGTGGCAGTATTCTGATTTCTTGTGTCCTCCAGGACTGTCCTGTATAATGTTAGCTCTGACCAGAGCCAGGAAGGATCTCTCTATGTTGGTGGTAATGTATACAAGGGCTAAGGACAATCTGTTCTGGCCGTAATTACCTTAGAACCTTGATATAGGATATAGTTTGTACATAAGGATGGATAAAGTTGCGCCTTATAGAACCTCTGAAATAAGCACCTGTCATAGATAACTGTTGGGGCTAAGGGGATGGTGAAATACCACCAAAGTATGGAAGATATTTCAGGGGCAAGGGGGGATTATGTCTCCAAATCTATTCAACACTGGGGAATTTATCACAGTATAAAGACTTGATTATAAGTTATTCAGGTTTATGAAATGGTGGGTGATCCAGCATGATGTTTTTTTTTTGTTTTTGTTTTTTTTCATTCCGAATACAGGCTTTGCATCATGAATAGACTTATCACATAATTCTACAACTAATATTTCTTTATGGCCGAAATATGGAAGCATTGCTGGCACATCCTGCCATCATGATAAAACATAAAATTCTGTGTACAGCTAATCCATATGACATATTCCATGGGAATGACAGTCTGTATTCCATATAAATGCTAAGTATTATTTCTAGTCTATTACCTAGGACAAATGTGTACTGGCCACTCCATCCATCCTCATTCTGTGATCTTTTCGGGCGTCCCTAACCCACTTAAAAGGGTTCAGGAGATGATAGGAGGGTTCTTCCAATGCAGGATGGGCCTCCCTAGTCCACTTAAAAGGGTCTGTTTCTCCTCTTTTCTATCCCCTCAGGATGTGTGTGGTGCACATATGCAAGGGCACTGACACATTCCTCTGTGAAATAGTAATGTAGTTCTCACCATGAATATGACCTTAGCTGTCGAAATGGCGTTAAACATCTATTACTCACTCACTCTCTGTGATCATTCAACATGCTGACCCTGTGTGTAATACTGCCTGAACGGTTGACATGAATGCAATCCTCTTGAGTAGTCCTGTCAACATCTTGGCTACCCAAAGCACTATACGGGGTCAAAGATGTTGCATTAGGGGTTCAGGCAAAATACATAAAAAAGATAAATATCATGGAGGACAATTAAGTGATAATAAAGAAAGAGGATGGATGGAGTGGGAGAGCATGTAATGGGAGTGATACTTAAGTATGGAAAGGGGCATGGAAACCATGGTATTCACATGGTATTAGAGGAGAGATAGGTACTGCAGTAGCAGTATGGGAAGATGCTGGATGGCTAGAGGCTATTGACATCAAAATGGCAATAATACATGGAAAGGTATACAGAGTACATGGCATTCAAATAGTTTCAATGGAAAGAGTGGGAAGATGAGGACTTATGGAAAGGGGCTTGCAGTGCATGACATCTAAGCAGCACTGGACAAGTCCCAGTTGGCTAGATCAACGTCATCACAAAGGTGAACAAGAACACAAAGTGCCACTGTCATTTTCACTCATTTCATTCATCAGTATGTGCCTGCTTTGGTACTGCTCCTTTCCATAGCTTTTTTGGGGGATTCAAATGTTGATGTAATATAAAGTGCCAGTGTAGGTCTGTTTCCGATCGTATCAGTCTGGAGTGACTTCAAAGGGATTCAATGATATAGAAAGCACCTCTGTTTCTGTATCAAGATACTGGAATCTTTGTTCCCAGCCATTTTAATTGCTCTCAATCTTTTGTTTTCTAGTTTACAAACAGAGCCATCTTCAGGTAATGCTTTCATCTCGCATTCCCTGACAGCCTTGGCAAATTGTTGATTCTCAAGGGTTTGATCTAAGTAGACAAAAGAAATGTACATCATGATTAGCCTCTATAGGCAAAGTACATGCAGACTGATGCCATTATTTCCTATCTCCATGCAAAGTGATCCTGCTGTAGTTGCTACATCCTAGTCTTACATGATTTTTCCTCATCTCAGGGAAAAAGAAATCTCAGGAGTGTGAATCTTGGACTCTGAGAATGCTCTAAATTCTGAGATTTTTGTTTTCACTGGGACAGTTCCTGAGGACTGTAGATCTACAAGGAAAAAAAATACCTGACTCTGTATTTTTCATCATTAATGACCTCTTTAGGAATGACTGTTCAACCCAATAGGTGGTCAATAAAGTGAATAGTGGGTCTTATGTTTGGGCATTATAGATCTCAGATATGTTGTAAACAGGGAACTGCAGTTCACTGACACCTATATAGTACATTGGGCCATTAGACATGACCCTTATCGGCAGGTCATTTGCTAAGTATCCACACAGTGAGCAGAGGGATGCAGGGTGTATATGTCCAAGGTAGGCTTGCATTAGCATTTGTCTATTGAACCTTCCAATCAATTCTGTGCTATCAATGTATTGTGCTATGCCAAACTGCACTGTGGGAAGCCCAACACCTGCCTACAACAGTACAAGGCTTATTCTAAGCATGTGGCAATTATGAGATCCTCAAAAAGAAAAAGAAGAAGAAATAGCCCATTATTCAGGTTCACTTACTTATAAATAAATTAAATCACTTTAAAGGCCATTGGCTTACTACCAGATTCGTTGTGTCAGTTATATATTACAGACATTTACAGATGCTAGTTACCCATACACCATATTCCTGTGCAGCAAGAAAGCTGCGCCTGCAATAATAACATTGGCACATAATTGTGTGGGATCTAGATTTTGGCCTCGTATAGGACCTATTGTTATGTCAAATGCTCCTTCAATTGATTATGGACCCGAAATCTAGAGATGATCTTAGGGTCTTTTTTTAATAAATACTCCCCCCTTTGTCTCAAAATGCATCTGTTTCTATTTGCCTTAGCCAGATTATGCAAAGGGAACTGCCACCCATCTTCCTCAATCCCTATTTAATGCATTTACAACATTATTCTATTTATCACATAACTAAATAACAGAGGCGCCAACCGTTATGCTTCCCCAGGGTTTTATTTAGTCTCACCTCATATATCCTAAGACCTCAAGACCTGCATTGTGCATACTTCTTTGTCATCATGATTCAGTTAACTCTTTACTGAAAGGGCCGCTAAGGCATTACTACAGTGGTGTTTAAGTAGTGATGATACAATTATAACAGAATCTGTAAGTGTTTGCATGCTTAAATGGACCGGCATCATATGGTACTGTTTGGGCTTCTATTACAAGGAAGTTGAAGATGGTTATGTGGCTATTATGAAGTAAAATAAGGAAGATGAGATACTCTCATTCCTATATCGAAAGCACTTTAAACCATTACATTTTGACATCTCACCAGCAAGGCCTTTAGATTTATATCGCTCCTTGTTTTTATATTCAGTATGTGAAAGGATCGCATAGTAATTCCATGGCTAATGAATCCCATTATAAAGCATCTCATGGAATTACAGAATGGATAAGTCAGTGTCAGTCCTGGATAAAACCAAAAAAAAAGTATTTTATCTGATCTAATAATTTTTCCATTCGTCTGATACACATAATAGGCATGCTGCTTGGTGCTCTGGGTTAAGCCACAATAAAATCACATTTAAATTAATTTGCATGGATTTCCATTTTAGAGTTAATTTATTTCCCTTTGAAGACCATGTAATGTGATCCATACTGCATTCATTTTTACCCCCTTGGAGTACATCGACCCAGTAGGGTTCTCATGGTGATGGCATGAAGCCTGTAACACCAACAGTTCATTGACAATGCTGCATCCATGATTCATGAAGAGAACTTTGTACCTTTTATGAAATATATGTAAAAGAGCTTTGTGGTATTGATTTAACCACAGAAAGATTAAATGTTTTCCAAGGGGCAAGCCACAGACAAAAGTACAGAGAAGCCACTACAAGAGACACATCCAATACCCAGGCCCCAGGGCACACCATCAAGGTTTTACTGATCTTGACTCTTCTGAAGGGAGAGCCAAAATTCAATACATTAACAGGGCTTAGTGCATATGCCATCTCAAGGGGGTTTCCGTTAAAAGTATTCATCGACAGTTTATACATAAAAGGTAAATTTCAACCGATCTTTTGCTGCCAAAGGGACGTCCCTGGGTTAAAGAATGTCAATGTGGAATAAAAGTCTTAAAGAATAATAATGGTTCTTTATAGTGGTATGACACCAGTCTGCAGATGTGGAAACCGGGTTCGATTCCGAGAAATTCCATGACATTGTCCACTGATCCTCACAGTAATACTGCACCCTCATTTATGAGAATTTAAGTGAACCCAGAAGCTTTATTAGCGCGGCGACTCTAAAATCTACTCGTAAGACTTGTATGGTCCCGAGTTGCCACGGTGTAATAAATAGGGAGGTCCTGCAATCTAATTTTGTTTGTGGCTCCTCTGCTATGGACTGTTCCTGCACAATATTATCATATGATAACAACAGTGTGTGTACTTTACTATCAGTGAAGGAATTTTCAGAATACATATCACACTTTTGATTTTATTCACAGATTAGACATTATTTTCACCATTTGTAGCTCTATGGCAGGTTAGCATTGTATGAAATTAAGATTCAGGATAACATCTCTGCAGGCTTTGTTTTAGCATTGTTTGTTCTGAAACTGCTATATACATGTACTACAGGTATATCTCAGGGGGTTATGGTACATTTGAGTCATATTTTCTGTGTTTGAAGAGGATATTCACTGTTTAAAATCAAATCTCTACAAATCACTATAGAGAAATCAATGCTAAACTTTGTGCATGCAGTCTACAGAAGGAAGGGGTGACTGGTCAGGGGGGAGAGGGTTGTGATCAACTGGGCACTGTTAGGGTTGGTATAATTGCAATAGAAGAAATTTAGGTACTGAAGATGCTATCTTTGAGCTAGTAACTGACCTTTATACGAACAAGGAAAATGGTCTCTCAATAGCTTTGTGCTACGTGGACCTGAAAAAGGCCTTTGACTCAGTAAACCACTCCTATTTGTTACATAAACTAAAGGGTCTTACTAGTCCGTAGCTATCTGACCAATAGGTACCAAAAGACTAGGATTGGAGAGTATGAATCCAAACTATCTCCAGTTATTTACGGGGTGCCTGAGGGGTCGGTATTGGGCCCCCTTCTGTTTATTTACTATATAAATGGTATGGTTGAAGGTTTAGACCACTGTAAGTCGATTATGTATGCTGATGATCTTGTAGTATATTGTGCAGCCATTAACCGATCTTCAAGACATAGACAAAGTGGAATCTAAATGTAAAAAGTTGCGTCTAACTGTGAACAACGGCAAAACAAAATTCATGTTGATTGGTACGAGAGAAAAAATGAAAAGAGTTTTGGCAAACCCTCCAAAAATAAATGGTATTCCACTTGATAGTGTAGAAACATATCACTATTTATGTGTTAAACTTGACGAGTGTATGACCTTAGAACCTGCAGTCAAGGAGGGGATACAAAAAGTGAACCACCAGGTGTTCAAGTTCGCAAAAATACAATTTGATTTGACAAAGAATGCTGCTGTTATGGTGTATAAGTCAACAATCATGTCCTTGTTTGACTATGCAAGCTTCTTACTTTCAGGAACAAATTTTAACTTGACTGCGAAATTGCAACGTCTGCAAAATAGAGGATTGAGAATATGCATGAGAACCTTTTACCGTCTTGATCCACATATGTACAAATATGCCAAACAAGGCAAATTTGTGAAAAACACCACTGGAGCTAGGCCCACAAGGTCACTAGGCAAGGTGAAATGTAATCTGAAAAGGCCAAAATGAGAGTTTTTCAAAAGATCTCCCTTTTACAGAGAATCTCAGATGTAGAATAAACTATCACACTGGCATCAAGACGCTGAGCAAAAACCACAGTTCAAGGCCCGAATACGTCAAATACAAGATCTACATAAACAAACCAAAAAACCAAGGATTGAAGTGATAGACGATAGTGTCCTGATTGTTGATATTTCTGACGAAAGCGATGATGAACCATAAATTACCTTGTATTATTTCAGTCTGTAGCAAGCTGCAATTGGCAATTGGCTTGGCTCAGTTTCATGTCTCTCATGGTCAAATATCTGTTTGTCCTATAATATCACTGATGGATTATAGACTACCAGTGTTGTATATAAGACTTGTATTTACTGAATAATATGCTTTAGAAGTACACCATGAGTTGCGGTTCTCGCGCTGGTTCGCGCCAAGATGAAAACGAATCTCGATCGTCGTCCGGACGAATGACGACATCACTTTTACGACATTCTACATCTCCCTTTCTTTAGTCTTTGAGTATGATATATACTGTGAGTATTGAGTCTAATAAAATGAGGGAGTTTGATGTATCTCATACAAGTCTTTGAGTTTTGATATGATGATATGATATATGTCTCATTTGAGTCTTTGAACTTTATGATAATACAGATACTTGGGTTTTAACGATAACCAACAAAACTAAACTTGTGGAGAGAGGTTTCTAGCACGTCTTCCACGCATGAACCCTCAGCGTTCATGTCCCTAAACTAGTCTTTAAACCTGTCTGGTTTACGGATCTCTCGACCCAATCTGGTACGAGTGATCTTAGGTGACTGTGATTGGCTAGGAGTCACTGATTTGGCTGGACTAGCTGGTACTGCCTTTGGTGTAGTAGGTGTTGGCGGTACTGGTGGAGTTTCCACCCGCTGAGATGCCTGTTGAACTGGCTGTGGAGCTGGCTGTGGAGCTGACTGTGGAGCTGGCAGTTCCTTCATCTGGACTCTGTTTCGCACAAGAGTCTTCCTAGGCATTTGAACTATATACGACCTATCATGATGATGAGATTCCTTTACTGTTGCCTTCTCTTTCCTATCTGGCAACCACACCTCGTCTCCTGGTTTGAGTGGAGTGAGATCATGTGCTCTGTGATGGTTATCAAAGTTTTTCTTTAGCTTGCCCTTATATTCCTCCTCGCGTTGTCGGATGGTGTCCATATCTGGAGGGTTTATTCCCAATTTAGATGGAAGGATTAGGATTTTAGTGTTAAGGCGACGTCCCATGAGCAATTGCGCTGGGCTAAACCCATTTCTGATTGGTGAGTTTCGCAGATTAAGGAGTGTAATATAAGGATCAGGTGCTTTGATGATGTCCTTTAGAGTGCGGCCTGCCCTTTCGGCTTCACCATTCCCGGAGGGATGCCCTGGTGAGCTAGTAATATGGAGGAAATCCATACTCTTTAGCGAATTTCTGAAAGTCTTGGCTTGAATATTGAGGCCCATTGTCTGAACACACTATTTGAGGGATGCCTTGATCTGCGAAGATCGACTTCATAGTCTCAACAATGGTATTCGAAGTTGTAGATTCTAGTTTCTTGTAGAAAGCAAACCTGGAGTAGAAATCTACGACAACGATGTAGTCTGTATGGTCTGGTAGAGTAGATGGAATCAGTGGTTCCATGTAGTTCGGATTCTTAATCCGGCAGTGATGACATCTTGAGATTAACTCTTCTACATCTGTGCTACATCCGGGCCACCAAACACTGTCTCGTGTCAGCTGACGACACTTGGTGATACCTTGATGCCCTTTGTGTAACTTACTGAGGATGTCTGGGCGAAGAGATGATGGGATGACGATGCGAGTACCCATGAGTAACAGATCGTCCACGATGTTAAGATCTGCTTGGAAGGGTAGATACTTCTTCGCAATACCCTTGACCTGTGATCGGTCTGGCCATCCATCCCGCACGTACATAGCTACTTCTCGACAAATATCATCTTCCCATTGGTGCTGACGAATCTGTTCTAAGCGTTGGTCGGATGCAGGAAGAGATCTGCGAACGAAGTTCACATATACCGTAGTGTCTTCCTGGAACTGGATGTCGGCCTCTGATGGCCCTGTGCCTGGGGCTCGGGATAGGGTGTCAGCTGTATAGAGTTCCTTGCCCGGCACATGGATGATACTGTAGTCGTACCACATAAGACGCATTCTAAACCTCTGGATTCTTGGAGTGAGCAGGTCCAAGTCTTTAGAACCAAGAAGAGGTATTAGCGGCTTATGGTCTGTCTCTAGAGTGAAGTGTTTACCGATAAGGTAATCACGGAACTTTACGCATGCCCAAGTGCTTGCTAGAGCTTCCTTTTCTATCTGAGCGTAGCGGCGTTCAGTCTCGGAGAGAGATCTGGAAGCATAGGCAACAAGACGCCAAATGGAGTTGTTTTTCTGCATCAGCACTGCCCCTAGTCCGTACGAGGACGAGTCGGCGGATACCTTGGTCTCAAGGTCGGCTTTGTACAGTGCCAGTACAGGAGTATTGCTTAGTATGTCCTTGATGTTGTCAAACACCTCCTGTTGAGATGGTCCCCAGAACCATTCACTCTTGGTGCTTAGGAGTTCACGTAGTGGCTGAATTACCGTAGAGAGGTCTGGTGTGAACTTCCCCAGATGATTCACCATGCCGATAAAACGGCGGAGTTCCGATACGTCGGACAGAATACTTATCTCCTTGATCACTGCTACCTTCTCTGGGTCGGCCTTGATGCCTTCAGCTGATATGATCTGACCCAGGAAGCTGATAGATGACTGTTTGAAGACACATTTCTCTTTGTTGAGTGTGATTCCTGCAGCTGCGAGTCTGCTGAGTGTTGCATGTAGACGCTGATCGTGCTCAGCTTCATCTTTACCAGATATCATGATGTCATCCATGAGACATACAACTCCCGGGAGTCCGGCAATGATGTTGGAGACTTGTTTCTGGTAAAACTCTGGTGCTGAGGTGATACCAAATGGCAGTCGGTTGTAAGCAAACCTACCATGGGTAGTGATGAATGTAGTGAGCAGACGCAACTCCTCGTCCAATTCAACCTGATGATAACCACTATTGGCATCGAGTTTGGAGAATACTTTGGCATCACCGATTTGTCCAAGAACATAGTCAACTGATGGCAACACATGCCTAGGTCTCTTAACAGCCTTATTGAGTCTGGTGAGGTCCACGCACAAGCGAACGTCTCCGTTCGACTTCGGAACTACCACGACTGGTGCACACCAGTCCGTCGGTTGGCTGACCGGAGTGATGACTCCAAGATTCTGTAGGCGTTCTTGCTCCTTGCCTACCTTGTCATGCATTGCGATGGACACGCGTCAAGGAGTCATAACCTCATATGGCTCTGCGTCATCCCTGAGTTCTTCTCGAGTCTTCTCGAGTTTACCCAGGCCATTGAACAATGTTGGGTACTGCTCCTTATACTGTGAGACAGAGCATGTGAATACTACCAGTCCGAGTGCTGTCGATGATCTGCAGCTGAGAAGGTTAGATGTGTTTTCTATGACATAGATCCGCTCTTTGACCTTTTTCTGTCCATGCTGAATGACTCCATTAAAGAAGCCTAGTGCTGAAAACTGGCCTTGTTTTGCACCCCGGAACACACAGTCGGAGGCCAGCAGTTCCTCCAAGCTGAACTTTTCGGTATAGAGTTGGCTATCTATGAGTGTAGCCTCTGCTCCGGTGTCGATGTGCATAGGAGTAGGGATACCATTGATGACGACCTCTGTGACCTTCTTAGACACCGCCCCCTGGGGAGTGTCGACTGAACCGAGGAAGGTCTCTTGCGTCTGCAGTATCTCCGAGTAGTTATCGTTCTCGACGACCTCATTAACGGACTTCGGTTTCTTGCAAACCTTGATGAAGTGTCCTTTAATTTTACAATTATGGCAGACTAAGTTCTTTGCAGGACAACGATGACGGTCATGCGGCCACCACCGCAGAATGGACATTTGCCTGACTGAGCTGGTGCGGATGTCTTCTTCTTCTGGGACGATCCCGAAGACTGTGTGTCTTGACCCGATTTCTTCTTATGGTGATGCTTGTTCACTGCGAGAGCAGCCGCCGCGTCTTTAGCTGTACCACTAATTTCGGACGACTCTTTGAGTGCGGACTCATCACTTCGAGCCCGATCGAGGAATTCCGTCAGATTTATTGCCCCACGAGTCCGCAAAGTTTTACGCCGGATGCCATCATTGTGAGTGCAGTTTACGAGTTGTGCAATAATTAGAAGTTCCTCAATTTCTTCCACCTTCTTCTTTGTCATGTCTAGCGAGTCCATGACATCCCGGACACGATGGTAGAAACTATCCATAGTCTCCCCTTTTCCTGTCTAGTGTGATAGAGTTTATGCAGGAGGGCAAATGAGGTTTTTCCAGGGGAAAAATGCTTGGTGAGTGCCTCCTTAGCTAACTTATAGCTTCTAGTTGCAACCCCATTATTGTCCAATTTCTTGAGAATTTTCCTAGTAGTTCTGAGATAATAAAACAGTTTGTCATATTTCTCCTCATTTTCATGGTCTTTTGTAAAAGATTGCAGTGCAAACATAGCTTCCAACCCCTCTAGCCAGTCTTCCCATTCCTGAGACAGATCTGCTGATTTTTCATCAAAGGTTGGATAAAAGGGAATTTCCCCAGAAGCCTTTTGATCACCCATGTTGAACTACTATTCTGAGTTTTAGCCAAAATTTTGAGTGGCACTTTCACTTATGGACACTGTTGCACTTCTGAGTAAAGCATAGGCCTATGTAGAGTCAATGAGTCCTACACAATAGTTCATATGACAACAATTCTGAGTAGTTGTCAGTAGTAAACACACACAGACACTGGTATTGCTGAGTTCACAACTTGACCTAGTTGAGTGACTGACAGTGACAGTTTCAAAACATCATTTTGAGTTGAGTTTCACTTAGCTGCACTTGTCATTGATGTCCACTTGTCTAGTTGCCCACTTGCTGTCACCATGAAGGATTATAGACTACCAGTGTTGTATATAAGACTTGTATTTACTGAATAATATGCTTTAGAAGTACACCATGAGTTGCGGTTCTCGTGCTGGTTCGCGCCAAGATGAAAACGAATCTCGATCGTCGTCCGGACGAATGACGACATCACTTTTACGAGGGCTAATATTGCTAACTCTAGCTTCAACCTTCATTTATCCTTTCTCGAATGTTCCCCATAGCTTTTCTGAATGAGGTCATGTTGAAATTTTGTAAATAATCTTGTAAATAATAATGTGTTTTAAACTATATTTTTATTATTGATGCAGAATTTTCTCTAAAATTACATTATTTTGCAAATTTTCACATTGATTACCAAATACTATCAGGGTACAAGCTATACTTTGATAATTTTTTTGTGTTTTGTATTTTTGTGTTATTAATTTCCAAGTACGGCATATATTATATGTGTTAATTAGGACTGTTATATAGCAGCCTACCTGCCTTGTTCGTGTCTATAAACAGTCAGTGTAATTGAGACCAAAACACTCACCACATAGAGTGAGCTGTATACTTGGTTATACATTGAACAACAACTCAAAATTTAATCTTTTCTCTCATCTTGATATGCATCATTTCATCTTTATGTAATAAGTCCTATCAATCAGGATGGGACTGTCATATCTTTATATACACAAAATAACAAGTGAAACTGAGCCTAAATCTTTTTGGTCCTTTGCATAGTGGATCACCTCCTTTGCATAGTGGATCGATCAATAAACATGTTTGAAAAAAAAGTGAGTTACAGTTAGGCCCCTGTAACGTCACAGAGCTCTTACCTGCGGGCAAACATTGACTTCATGTGGATAGGTAGTTGTACCATCAGTAGAGCCTCTTGGAGATATTAGAATGTAGTAGATAGGACATTGTTAAATAACTACATTAAATGTCCTAAACATTCTATATTTCTAATTGGTAAGAGAATTACATGACCTAACATGTGGAGTAGGATCTAGAGATAGAATTCCAATGCATGTATAGTTTTCAAGTAGGTGAGCCATAGTCACATTACCCAGAGGTCAAATCAGTGCATTGGTTTGTTTGGCCGCAGAGGCCTATATATAGGTGAAATCTACATTTGAAACTCACGCTATTGCAAGGTGATTGAGAGTGGCGGGTGGGGGGGGGGTAAGGCAGGTTCCTGGTGATCTCTGGTCTACAGTGAAGACTTACACTGACACACCTGTTGACTATGGCATTTAGTAAAGACAGGTCCCCCACACTGCTCAGTGGGTGCATGGGGACTGGACACTCTACAGTGAACAAGTAATCAATGGATAATTCATGACGAGTGTGTGTTAGTGAAGGATATAATGACACCAGGCCGTAGGCCGAGTGTCATTAGCCTTTGCTAACACACACAAGTCATGAATTATCCATTGACTACTTATTTTATACCACAAAACCAATAAATAATCAATAGAATACCAATAAATTCAAGTTGAAAACAAAAATTATTCCCCCTCCCTGGATAGGCTTGGCAGCGGCACACGGCGAAAAATAGTGCACATACACCTCGTCGCCCAGCAGCGGACAGCTAAAGCTTTGAATGTGTCTCGCGTTTATGTTTGTGTATAATACACCTCGTCGCCCAGCAGCGGACAGCGACAGTGCACACGGCGAAAAAAAGATGCTTCTCACGGTTATGTTTGTGTATAATACACCTCGTCGCCCGGCAGCGGACAGCGACAGCGCACACGGCGAAAAAAACATGCGCCCGGACCGGGGCTCGATCCGCGGACCTCTGACGGCTGAGCGCAATGCGCTAACCGCTAGACCACTGCGTCTCCTCCTTCAGTGGCTGTGTCGGCTTGGCTATGTTTGAATGCGTCCCGCGGTTATGGTAGCGGTCAGCCCGCAGTCGTCACCTGCCCGGCCTTTGTATCATATCCAGACGTGGTTCGAATCGAGCATTTCTCGTCAGTCCTTGTGGCGCAGTGCATAGGGAGTTGGATTTGGGATGTGAGACTGCAGGTTCGATCCCTACCCTGGCCTGGAATATTTCGTGGGTTTTAACATGTAACATGACATGGAGGGACATGAGAGGCGTGCAGTTATCCATGGATAACCCGCACCGGGCACAGGTTATCCATGGATAACCGCACGCCTTACAAAATTGATGTTACAGCCTACAGGGTGTGCAATATCGACAGATATGTGTATGGGAATAGCCACCAAAAAGCACTGAGTAACCAAGAAATCGTGGTATAAGATATAATAACTTAGCTACTATCATAATGTTTTGCAAACATTACTTCTGTAGTGTAGGGATCCTTATAACGTTATCATTTGTGGCCTTTGGGAATAGCCTTCATCCATTATTCTATTACCAACTAAAACTAGATACACGATTACAAGTTGCTGCGCCATGTCTAACAGGACTATTCTCTACTATTCTATTGAAATCTACAACACTGCTATCTACAATGTTATTTTGCTATAATACTTACAGATGCAGTGTCCGGGACTTATTTCAGGGCTTCATCCAGAATTCAATAAGGTTGACATGTAATAATGACAAGTCTCAGTATTGTGAGGGAGGTTAACTACCTGGTGACTGTAAATAGTCTGTTTAGTAGTGTCATATAGGTCTACATTTACAATGGAACACTTTCAGCACTGACCCCCACACATTGCAAGGAGTGTAAAAATATCTAAAACTGTGATCCCTTTTGTAATTTACCTTTTGTTGGTATAGGGAGCAAGGCAAGGCGTTGATGCTCATCAGCGCAAAATTTTTTTATTTATTTTTTTTTATGAAGGCCCCATCAGCACCACATACATGTCTAATTACAGAAAGCCTTCATTGGAAGTTCTGCTTTCCTATGAGTTATTGGCAAACCCCTGGGTAGTCCTTGTGATCAATACAAAGCCAATAAGATGTAATTTAGACATTCATCCCAGGGGGTCTGGCCTCTGTAGGTCCCAGACTCAGGATCCTCCTGTTTCTCACCTACCACTCTGTGGCCATTTCTCTTTCTAGGTCTACTTAGGTGCACACAATTACTTGCTGAATCTCTTCCCTAGTCAATAACCTCAGAGGCCTGTGCGCAGGGTAAGCTCGATATGTCCACCAGCTCTGCCTTTTAAGTTTTATGAAGATGGTTGTCAGATTATCGCCTCTCACGGGTGGGTAAAGTGCACAGTGGTTGTCAAGATGGACAGGGCCTGAGATCCATTAGGCTGGCTTAGAGCCTATGCCATTAGATCCACATTTGCAGGCTGCCATGCAATGCTATTGGGCACTTTCCAGCTACCCACCTAATCTACCACTGCTATAAGGATGATGGATAACTATTTATTGGCTTCGATTCCAAGACGTTTAGGCTGAAATATTGTTGTCTCCATGTTATTTGCAGGCGTGAAGCCAATATAATAGCTACTACCAATTAATGGCTTTATCTGTATATATCCAAGTAGTCTTCCCAACTTGTAACACCAAATTTTCTTAACTGTCTGATGTTATCCCGCTTTCCCACATACCCCCCCCCCCCAAATACCAGCCTTAATCCATTACTAAATAATTATATGATCCTCTGGAACTGAAAATGAGCTTGAGAGAGAACTGGAAATAGTCTGTCTTAATGAGTCTTTTCTGTTGATGAATTCTTTTTTAATTACCCGAGTTGTCACCTCTTTTTGTCTCCAATTCATCTTCCCTCCCCTCAATCTTCATAAGGAAATACTTACACAACAATTACTCCAAACTAAGCAAACTAAATGTTTCTTCACCAGATAGCCTCCAAGCAGGATTCCACTAAGCTATCGAGTGAAGAAACATTTTCTTTGGAGTAAAATCGAGTGGATTTCTTTATCAATTGCCTGTTTTGTACGTAAAAGAGCCCTTAAAAAGGCTATTTTGGTTACGTCACAGTAGAGAACGAGGCAGTGGAGAATGAGGTTCAGTTTGTCCATGCCCCTGTGGGGAACGATTATTTGTCCTTTCAGAACTGAAGAAACAACCTGAAATGACAAACCTGAGTTGAACTCTGTATTCATTCCATGGTTTTACTGTCAATTAGACACCAACTCACTTTAACTTATCTATTTATAGACTACTCTTTGAAGGGCAGAATGGGCCATAGTAGAGAATGAGAGGGGTTTCTCCACGCCCACCTCTGGAATGGCATTCCAGTATTAATCTATAGTAGACCATGTTCCTTCCATGGAATGAATAAGTTTAATACCTATCCTTCGGCAATATTATCCAACACGGTCCCAATTTCCCTATCGGCATACCAACTGGTGCAGTCAGCATGAATGGAACATCAACTAGTGGTTGGCCACCATCCATGGATAAATGCAGATTTCCGTCATTTAATCCCAGCCTTTCCACATTAGGGTAGGGATTACTGCTCTCCTGGGCATGATTAGACTATCAACCCCCTTCCCCACTTCCCACCCACACCCCTCAGACCTATTGCCAACCCTGTAAGAGCTGTATGATGCTTTCTGTTGTCCTGATGCAGCAATGCAGTGCTGGCAAGTTTACTTGCATGTCAGGGATGTAAGACTTCAGGTTTTATCAGGATTTCCTGATTTCTGAAATTTTTGAATGACATTTATTTTTCTCATACAAGTGGTATGGAGGGTTGTTTGGAAAAATATAAGGCTTTTATTTCAGGTAGATGTATGGCTTCCTGATTTTTGCCCATTTCTGACTTACATCCTTGCATGCTTGGGCCTACATGCCAGATTTGCATTGGAAAGTCTTATTGGCACTCTGGGTATGTATTACTATAGCTGGTACAAGGGGGTACCAGTGATTCATTCATGCATCTCAAAGAACAAGGAACATGATGTCTTAATGCTTAAGCCCTACATAATGCATCACTGCCTGTTTTCCTAAAAGTGAAAACATTGTCATAATGAGTAATGCAGCAGTGCTGCATTTATGCATCATGCCAGTCCAACAGGAGTGATGTACTCCCAAATGGCCATGGTAAGCTGAGGCATCATGTTGCCCTTAAAGGTTTAAATAACCCACTCCAACCCCACTGCATCCTATATTCATGCAAATAGTGGCTTGGGTAGATGCCCACAGGTTATCAAGCCTTCAAAGACTGCATGATACCGAAAGGACTTGTACATTTGATATATTCAGCCAGGTGAGTAACGCACATGAATCACCTTGATGCATCATCCTGACTATATGTGTCTGTATCAACCCAAAGTGTCAAAATGGCTTTTCTGGATCATGGAGACGAGCATGTGTATTAGATTTGAACTAAATGAAAAAAAAGAGTTACTGAAAGGGGTAACCTTTTCAGGACTACAAGGTGAATTAATGCGTAAATAAAGCTGACCCTCCAGGGTTTATACACTCAAAGGTTCATCATCAATTCACCATGTAACCCTTAAAGGGTTAACCACCTCCCACCCCAGTACATCCCATATTGGTCCTGATGCTAGATTCCTGGAGGCTGGTTGGTAATTAGCCCCCACTGGAGGGACGAGGCAGGGAACAAGCATTGATTGAGGTGATCGGTGCCCTCCAGGCATGTGCTGCATAATGTGGGCATTGTCAATAGGTTTTATATTCCTCCATTGACAGGATCATGTAGAATAATACTCATGCCTCTGAATGCATTAGAGTGAATATAATTGTGTGAATTAGTGGGTATTTAAAGGGATTCCATTATGGGAAATTGACATTATTATAATGCTGGTTTAGGAAGTGTTGGATGATTGGTGGGTTGATTCTTTATTTTTCTTTTCAATATCAATAGATTAATAATAATGAGTAATATAGATGGATTAGCAACCCGCTGATTAACATAGTTCTCCTAATCTAATACAATATATGAAATATAAATTATACTGTACTATCATGATTTAGGTAATGACACATAGATATTCTATGTGTCTTATGTCAAGCTTGGCATCATCAGTAGTTTTGTCACATACTTCCACACTTAGTGTTTGTTTATGGCCTAAGTATGGAAGCGCTGACATATCCTGCCAACATATATACAGTCTATATCATCAATATGCCTAGTCTGGTCTAGAAAAAGGGGGCTGCTCATTAAACTCTAAAAACATGTGGAAGCTAATCATCTCTGCATACAATGCAAATGATATATTCTCTTTTTTTAGTCTGTAGCCTAAGGCAAATTGGATTTTATGGATTACCAGTACTGAGATCAGTTAGTCATCAAGTCAAAGGAAAAAAAGATCATCATAGGATGACATGTATTCAAAGAAATGAAAAATTAGAACTTTTCATCCTTAATAATGCATACCATTTGCCTATTGTTATCAATTTATTGTCATGTACCAGAAGGCAAATAAGGAATCCTGAGCTAAAATAAGACTGCTTTACAGGAGAATGAAAGGTTAGTATAAACATTACATATGTATGGACCCAAATGTGCCATCTGTAGTTAGATACAAGCCAACACATGTGCACTGTTAAATTTGTAAGGACAACATTTGCATGGCCTGTCATGATGATTTTGCTGACCTCGTGTGGTAATAGTGATCCAAAGGTGGCCATAGTGTTACTAGTACCTACCTTAAGGGTTAGGAACAAAATACATAAACAAAATAAATGCCTTGTAGGACTATTGAAATGTACTAAACCACCACTTAGTGTGACCCGCTGGAAACAGATAATGGCAAACAGGGAAGTACTCTCGGCTGGTGCCTAGGGGCCATATAGCTAACATGTTCTCAATGACCTCTTTGTAAAGGTGAGGTGAGCTGCATGAAAGGTGGCTAAGGGCATGATATCTAAATGGTACCAGAACACAGAGTGTAATGGAGGTTGGGTAGAGTGTAGCATCTTAATGGTACTGCATTATGGAAGAGGGATGGAGGGTAGATAGAGTTGGAGGGGCATGGCATCAAAATGGTGCTGCACTAGCAAAAAGGGGGCAGGACTAGAGAATGTAAAGGTATATTGGGAGTATAGGTTTGGGAGATGGCATCAGAATTATGCTGGGTTATGGAAAATAGAAGGTCCTACAGCATGGGAAAGGCGACTGATAGTAGTATAGGAGGATAGGGCAAGGCATCTTTGTGAAAAGGGAGATATATAAAGTTTTTTGTTTTAAAATTTAGGGGTTTCAGAAGTGAAGGTAGCTGAACCCAAAAACCAGTAATGGTGATTAATTACTCACTTGTGGAATCTCTGCCATACTCTTCATGGACATCTCTAACCTATTGTTAAACAATCAATCAATCATTCTAATGATTTCAATTGAATCTTAGCTTCCTTAATTCAGAGAGGTACCAAGTTGGACGATCGATGACTCAATGAGAGTTTCATTGCCTGCCTCTTTCCGAGACTCATGAGATTATAATTGGGGCAGGGGACTGCGAGTTCAGTCTGATGGGAAGGATTTGCTGGCAGGTATGGCCTTCCTCCAGAGAGCTTAGGTCTCTGGCCTTGCTGACTGTTAGAGACCTGCACAGCCCAGTGTCATTTGAAAGCTGATCTTGTACAATATAACTTATGAATAACAGTTCAAGTTCCTGCGATTGACCATTATGGTATTTTTTTCTTCACTGGGACAGTTGTGCATCAACATGCCCAACACCATTCAGTAAAACTATTATAATTTTAATAATGCCAATAATAGTCTACTGATAATGGATACCCATACTAACCATTAGCCCTCTAGGTGCCAGATAATGCTTTTACATTGTCATGATGGTTCACTTTGGGTGCATTACAAGTCGTACACTTGTACTGGCCTTGTGGTGGCCCTATGGTTTCATTCTAGGAAAACCAGACTTCACAAAGTAAAGCTTTCGCTGTATAGGATAGAGATTGAGATGTTGCACATCCGATTCAGCAGTAATCAGTATGGGTCAATCGTATATTCACTGATTGTATTGGGGACTTGCTGGCTGAAAAAAGAAAGGCCTATGGCTCCATCAGTAATTGCCATGCAACTCTGACACGTTAGGCCCTTACGCTCCATGCCCTCACTTCTCTGCATGCCTAACGCCCTTAGGTCCATTAGTGTGTGACAGCTCAATTTGTTGGCCATCAGGACTGATTTAATAGATTAAAACCTAAGGTTTAGGTGTTAAAGTATGGTGATCCTTTTGTGTTGGGTGATAGGAGTCTGGGAGTCCTTCCATGGTTTATTGTTGTGCCCTGGCCGGTGTATTAACTGGCAGTCTGCTTATACTTAAGATTCAAAATTGCTGTCTTTTTTTTTCACAGAAAGGGATCCATATTGAAATGAATGCAAATGATATTAAAGTGCTGGCAGTGGTACTGGCCATAAATTCGGAACTCCATAACTGACACTGCACCACAGCAGTTCCACCAACAAGTGTGGTTTTGCCATAATCATTTTCTGGAACTTGTCTGTCCAGTAAGGACAGTTTTTAGGGCTCACTTCAAATGATCAGGATGAATTACTAATCTTCTCATAAAAGTGCAGCAGGTTGTACAGCACTGTGTATAGATACAGCTTTCCCACGAGTCAGGAGAGCCAGAAGGGGAGGTATGCTTGTAAAAGGGAGGTATGGTTGTAGCCAATGAGTAAAGCAGGTATTACACTGCCGTTGGTTGGGCAAACGTTTGCTAATCCAACTAATTTCTTCTATACTTTTGCATTATTAAAAATGACAGGATTAGTGAAAATTCTGTCGACCAATTTCAGTGGAATGCCCACTTAAGCCTATGTGCATTTTATGCTTTCAAGGTGAGTGAATAATTATTTTATCCGTATATTTTTATTCTGATATTTTCTGAAACCCCATTGGTTAAAATATCTTCCCCATCGGTAGTATAGGATAGACACCAGCCTAGACTCCTATACTACTATTGGGTCCAGAAGGGATGGTCAATCACAAAGTGGGTCCTGAAGGTTAAAGGGACAGTAAGGTTTTACCACTCACATTTCACAGTAAGACGGGCGAGATGATAAGGAGCATAACGACTGCTCTGTGCCTCCTCCCCCACTGCTTTATGAGCTTCTCACTGCTAGGACTGTGTGGCTGTAGGCCCTGGAGCAGGTCACTGAGCTTGCTATGATGGAGCAGGAGGTGAATGTGGTAGCAGCCAGACACATTAAAAGCTATGGTCAGCCTGTTAACCCCAGAGTACAGTTTGTTGCTTTAATGCACTCATCGAGCTCCTTTTGGGCATCATGATAGGTGACTGTACATAGAGAATTCACAGTTGCTTTTTTGAGAAGCATTGGAGAGGCTTGGTATGGTGCATTACTTCCCACTGGTTATCATGATTCACCAATAGATTCCTTGTACTTGAGTAGTTAGGGCTACATCCTGCATTGTACCAACCTATGGGGTTGATACAATTTCAAAGGATCGTCATGATGCACTGCTGGTGACAAGACTCGTCAGTAATACATTGGAACATCATGACAATCTAGGAAAATGAAACCCTATCTAAGCTGCAGCATTTAAAGGGTTATAACAGCAATGGGTTGGTTTGCAGGGCCAAGATGAAGTGGTATAAAAGTGGACAGATACATCACAGCATGTAAAAATGGTAATTTTGGCTCTTGGTCTTCTGTCTTTTATCACGAAAGCTAGGAAACGTCTTGATGCAACAAGGAATACTGATGTGATTCCGTGTAGTTGGATATATTCAACGCTACTATGCAAATGGAGATACATAGGGAATTGTAGAATGTAATGTCAGTACTACAACAAGCTAGACATTTATTCCCTAAACTATTTAGTTATTTTGCTATATCAATCATGAACATTCAGAAATATCTGTTCTCCAAATTGTTTAGACCATAAATTGATGTAGTGCTTCTAATAGCCTTCCTACTATCTGCTATTTGCTGTAGACCTGACCATGTAGACAGCAAATAGTAGAGATATCTAAATTCAGTGCTGTGCTCCTGTAGGAAATTGTCATTCAACCGGATTTATATAAGGAATGGCAGAAGCATCACTGTGCCACTCAGCTCTGAAATAAGCATTATATATAATCATTTCCAACCCCTTAATAGAAATAAAAATGGTTTCAAATACTATCAAATTCATAATCTACAGATTGCTTAGATCACAGGGGTGTCAATTTCAATTAAAGAATTCAACAGATATATCAGTGAAAACAACAATTCAACATTTTCTGATTTTATCGTATACGTCATGCCTACATTTTTTACCACAATTTCGATTCAATATCAAGTAAATGATTTTTATAGAAGCTTAATTTTCCCTCTTTCCATAAACTAGTGAGTAACCTCTACAGTGAAATGAAAATGTGCAGTTCTATGCACTTACTATGAAATGGTTGCCAAAGGAACATCTGAGATGGGCACTTATCCATCCTATAGATACATCCTCCCTGCATCACTCCTTGGCTCTACACCTAGATCCTATGTTTGAACCCTTTAGGCCCTTATCATAATTGATCTGGCCCTTCTCTGTCCCCTGATCTGATGCCCTTGCTGATATGTAGGTCCCCCCCCCCTCCCTAAAGCTACATCCATTTCTTTTAGACAGCTCACACATTCTGAGTCATCTCCTCAAAAGACCTGTTTTTACAGAAGCTCATGCTACCTTTTTGTTTGATGCCTCATCTAGATATGGCACTTTTGAGGATGTATCATGGAAATTGGAAATTTCCAGGTGAAAAGTATTACACTTCTGGTGTACAGGGATCCATTCGGGATATATGTTATTGAAGAAGTGGATTTAAACTCTGGAAGGGAGTGATTCAATTTGTATCAAATACCATGCACAGGCCTTATTCAGATGCTGCTGTAGAAGTTTCCTAAAAACCTGGCCCCTTGGCTGAATATCTTGCAAACATGCTGAAGCCTTTACCATTAAGATATTCTTAGAAATTGTCCAAACCCTGACTCGAATCTCATGCACTTTTATGAGGCAGCTCTGGGAGAGGTCACAATGGACGATATCTTGTCAATATTGTATTTTAAATAGGAATAAGATGATTGAATGATCTGTTGTGACAGAACGAAAGACGATGAGGGTACTATAATGTTTCAAGCCTCCCAGCTGATTTTTGTCATGTCATGATGGCCTGCCTAGTGTAATATTGGCATGATTTGTAATTTTAGCAATTGTAACTTGCTTTCTAACTAAGAGTCACTAAAGCAGTGAGCATATTAAATTTTTATCTTATTGCATTGAAATGATTATGTTATGTAAATATAGATTCTTAGAGAAGATATCATTCACTCAAACCTCATACTGTGTTGGAAAAACCCTCATCATCTCCGGAACCCTCCCCCCTCTGCCAATACCCCCCTCCACCACACACACACTTCACACTCCTGTAGGTACTTCTAGATGCTTCCCACACACCATTTTGCATGTGACAATCACATTGGGAATGGACTGGACCTACTTCCGGTTCCTCCTCCAGGTGCTAGATGGCAGTAAGTATCAGCAGGTAATCTAGTGGGCTATGTTTGAAGGGCAGGCCTCAAGGGAATGGGGTTTTGTTGTACAGTATACTGTGGGTGTCGACCCTGTGGTGTAATGCATAGAGGCAATCGGTGCCCTCTCACCCTGTGCCTTCCTGTATGCCTGTATCCGTGTGACCATTACCACCAGTCTATGGCCACCTTTATTTATTACTTGTCTGATTCAGCAGTTTTTTTTTATACTAAAGTATATGTTGCCTCATATTTTAGTAAATCACATGCACAATACCTTTCAGAATATGTCCTGAAAATTCAATTCAGATATAGCTCTTGATTCATCTGCTCACCTACCATTCTGTGGCCTTTTTCTTGCCCAGGTCTACGTAGGTGCACACCATTACTTGCCCAACCCCTTCCCTAGTCAATAACCTCAGCAGACTGCACAGGGTAAGCTCAATTTGGCCACCAGCTCTTTCTTTTGCGGAGATGGTTGTCAGATTATCGCCTCCCACTGGCGGGTAAAATGCACAGTGGTTGTCATCATGGGAGAGGCTTGAGATCTGTTAGTCTGGCTTAAGGCCTAGACTATTACATCCACATTTGCAGACTACCATGGATTGCTTTGAGGCACCAGACAGCGAGATACCGAATGTATGACTGCTATAAGGATAACAAAACTTTGCTTCTAACATTGAAGAATTAAAGCTGGGACCATACATTCTGACAGTAAGGTATTCAGCTCTGGTGCCTGCCTCAACCAAATTAGAGAACCTGCTAGTTTTTACACTACACTGGTATGTATAAGTGTGCTTAATTCTAAAGTTTAGTTCAGCTCTTAATGCTTCCCTGTCTGCTCTTCTCAAGCTTTTTACTTCTCATCCTATGTATTCCTATAATATCAACACAGTTGTAGACCTCAGGAGGTCTATTGCTAAGAAAGTGGCACCTAGAGCAGAAAATGATAACAAATGAGTCCAGTTAAGGCACATTTCATTAGACAAATATATAGTATATGGATTATTGAAAGAGGGAATGTTCAGCTGTATACTTTACTCACGATCTAATCTAATCAAGAATACTTTATCTCAGGATCATTTCAGGGCCGCCTGTTTCTTTCCTCCCAGGGAAATGGTGTAAAAACAACCATTACCCACTCCCTTTCTCCATAGAATTCTCCCTCCTTTTCCTCCTCCCCTTCCTTAATTGCATTTCATCAGATACAAATTCGCCTCACATCCTCCACCTATGGTTTGCCTATTTCCTCATCTGCTGATTCATTGAAACCTTCAGCTGATGAGTTTTGTAACAACTATAGTGCCTAGCCACCCCCCGCCAACTGTGAATGCAGATTTCTAATCCCTGCTTATCCACATTATAGCATGGATGCTGCTCTCCTTTGAAGGATTAGACAATAGCACCCCCTCCCATGCCTCAGGGCCATCACCGTCACTATATAGCCCTTCAACCATATAGTGCATAAGATACTGCACTATTCCCTTCAGCTGTCATGATGCATTCATGAGTGCTGACAAGGTGAGCAAGTGCTCAATTCTTGCATCATGGTGAGCCTACTGGGTTGATACATTTACAAAGGACCAGGGATATGCCCTGAGACAGTTCTGATATTTTGGGCCCAGTTAATCGGCTTGTACTTATGACAAGTGAGGTTCAAACATAAGGTATCAGTCTTTGATGGGATAACCCACTCCGAACCCACAGCATCCTTTATTCATGCAATTTTGCCTCAGGGTGAATACCTGCAAGCCCAACTGATTATCCCCTTTATCACTGTCTGGGAACCTGTTACAGTAATTCGAATTACCGTAACAAAATGCATTGGACCTTGACCATGACACCAAATTGAAATAACCCTATTTGGATGGATGGACCAGGTGAGAGAGCATGTAATAGGAGTGGTACTTGAGTATGGAAGGAGCATGGAAACCAAATACACTCAAAACCTACGGGATTCAAAACTCGTCAATACTGACGACTTTAGGTCCTCAGGTTGACAATATCTACAGCTTTAGGTCGTCATGGGGTGGTCATAGATGACGATTTTAGGTCATCAGTGACGACCTAAAGTCGTCACTTTGGCTGTTCTGTAAAGCCATATCATCCTGTGTAGAGATTAGATTTGTAGTATTATATTTTATAATTGCACAATATATTTCCTTTTCAAAATTATATCTCATCCCCTCATCCATCAATCAGGATATCCCGAGCCCACTATCAATGGCTTAGTGAAACATAAGTAGTACTTTAATCACGAATACCCTCAACTACATGTACTATACACTAGGAGTGTTAGTAGTAGTATTTTGACCCACAGTCCAAGTTAACGGGTCCACAACACTGGTACACTCAATAAAGGACTTATACTCTAGGAATATCCATAAGAGAGGGGTTATTGCTGGAATGATTTATCTTCTTTTCTACCTCTTCTACTCCGAGGTCCCAAGATTTTACTGCTACATTTGTGTCCAATATACTCACATTCTCATATTCATAGTAGAGTATATAACACGGACAATGTAAAGATAAAGTATATATATTCACCCCAGTATACATCGGTAAGCCCAAGGTGGCCAGTTTGAGTACTTAGGGTAGTCATAAAGGGGTGACCACCCTCTGATGACTGTAAACTGGTTATATATAACGAGTTTCCAATAGCGGTGGGTTTTCAGTGTAGTATTAGAGGAAAGATAGGGAAGTGGAGGACCTCTTAGTATGTAAGATGGTACTGCAGTAGCAGTATGGGAAGACAGTGGATGGCTAGAGGCGACATCAAAATGGCATATGGAAAGGCACATAGAGTACTTGGCATTCAACTGTTTTCAGAAGGAAAAGGGAAAGAGTGGGTAGATTACTCATGGAAAGGGGTAGGTAGTACATCACATCTATACATGTAGTACTGGACATGTCCCAGTTGGCTAGATAATAGTCCTCCCTAAGGCAACAAGAACACAAAGTGCCACAATTATTATCATTCCTTTCATGCATCAATCTATGCCTGGTTCATTCTTCTTGTGTGTTGTCTGCCTGGTTGTTGACCCCTCTTCTGTGTATAGGTCAGTCCACTCCACAGGCAGAAACAAGACAGCATTTTAGGCTGCTAGTACATGGTTATGCATATCATATATAAAGGCAAGACACTCTGGTCTGGGTCAATTTATATCACAGTAGGTGGCCCTACTGTCTATGATTTTCCCCATAGAGAGTGGGGCCACCTAGTACTGCAAAGATGATAGTGGATGTCCACTGTCCTGTCATCTTTGCAGTACTAGGTGGCACCACTGCCTATCGGTTCATGCATAGACAGTAGGGCCACTAGCATGGTACAGATTGACCCAGACCAGTGTGTCGTGCCTTTACCATTACACCCAACATATTCAATAAGCAGTTAGTGTTCTATGTTGTTTCGACCTGTGTTGTCATGTATATTGATTCCTGACCTTATCATTCTAGACCAACTTCAAAAGGGATTCACTGATAAAGACAACCCCTCTATTTTATGTCAAGATACCCGCATCATCCTTTCCAGCCAGTGGAAACTCTTTTAATTATTTGCTCTCTTGTTCCCAAACAGACCCATCTTTAGGAAGTGCTTTCATCTCCTGAGTGCTCTGACACAATCTGACACTGATGAGTTTGGTTGAAACCTGAAGAAAGGAAATTAGTTTGTAATAAGCCATAATGCTCTGGACTAACTTGTCCACCATTGACAACGTCTGCTTAAATATGGGAAAGGTTGGTCCTGGCATGATTGCTTACACCATGGAGTTGTCTTAGATTTGTAAAATGATGTCATAAAACAAAGCAGAAGCTTTGCCAAAATCGTGAGAATTAACCAGATATAAGATATTACATTGTAGTATGGGGTGCATGAAGGAGCAGCCCTTTGTATGACCGTTCCCCAACCATGATACCTCAAAATGGTTTCAAGAAAAAGTTGATATTGAAACCCCCCTGACTAGCCATGAGGGTCTGACGTGTACACATTTTGAGTTAACCAAACTAACCACCTCTCTCTGTGAATATGAAATACATGTCCACTAAATTGTATTATCTAATTAAGACAATGTCGCTCACTTGGGAATCTTGATTTTCCCCTGTGTACTGTGGCACAGAATCTCCTTCTAAAAATCATGATTCCAAAGTCCAGCAATAACTTTGAACTTGATAAATGAATGCACCTCCCTTTGACTATTGATCCATTTGTTTCTAGTTGTTCAACCAGTCTTTACCCAAGGGAACAAAGCAGCCTGTTTTCTAAAACTTCACCAAATGGGTGTACGACATTTATTTGCCACACAATTAAAAAACAGGGAGGCCTAACACCTACCCAAATGGTATTCAACTTGTGTTCACTCTAAATTCACTCACTTTCAGTTCATCAGTGCCCCAACCAAGGGCCTTCCTTGGTTAGTTTATGTATTTGTAGTCTATAGGTGGCCCTATGGCTAACCACATTAAGCCTCCTTGAATCCCCTTGAGGGCACCCTACTCCCTTAAGGGCAACAGGATGCATTAATGCATCATGCAAACGCTATGGGAGTGCATAAACACTGTAGAATAGGCATGATAATGTTTCATGCGCCATGATTGCCAAGCAGCATTTTCCACTTTGTATGTGTGTGACCTTTAAATGTTTAAAGATGAGAGGGAGAGTTCAGTGTAGTTTTATGTCCATTCGCACTGTCTCAAGTCGTCCCCATATGAAGCACACTGTAAAGAGAGGGGGATCTTAAGGTGACTCAAGAACAAGTCCCTGTGGAGATTCTTTATATGCTGTACCAACAAAGATAATTCTGTGGATGACATTTTGAGGCATTGCTATAATATGATTATATACTTTATCGTGTTTAGTGCTTCTTCACCAAGTTGAGTCCTGAACTAAATCCTGAAATACATTTGTTGTATTGACGGAACCCAAATGTGAACAAACTAGTGTCAAACAGAGAAACCACAGAAAGAAAATTATAGCGAAGCCACATTAGAAACCACACCCAATAGCCAGGTCAGAAGGTATAACAGTACAAAGGCTTTAGTATAGTGCATTTAAACCCTATAAAAGAGTGATTCAAATTGTATCAAATACCATGCACAGAAGTTACTTAATGGTAAAGACTTTGCCATGTTTGTAAAATATTCAGCCAAGATGTCAGGTCTTGAGGAAACATATATAGCAGCATCTGAATGAGATGTTCATAGAAATTGTCCAGACCCTGACTTGAATATCATAAGGCAGCTCTGAAAGAGGTCACAATAGCCTATAGCTTGTCTATATTGCTTTTCAAATATGAATAAGATGATTGAATGATCTGTTGTGACAGCCTGAAAGACAAAGAGGGCACTATAATGCTTCAAGCCTCCCAGCTGATTTTTGTCATGTCATGGTGGTGTGCCAAGTATAATATTGGCATGATTTGTGCTTTCTGCAATTGTGGATAAACTTGCTTTTCAAGTAACAGTCACCAAAGCAGTGAGCATATTATTTTATTTTATTGCATTGAAATGATTATAATGTAAATATAGATTCTCAGAGAAAATTAATAAGATATCATTCCCCTCAAGCCCCTTTATCCTGCATTGGAGTGAGTGAGTAATAGATGTTTAACGCCATTTCGACAGCTAAGGTCATATTCATGGTGAGAACTACATTACACAATTTCACAGAGGAATGTGTCAGTGCCCACGCATATGTGCATCACACACATCCTGAGGGGATAGGAAAGAGGAGAAATAGACCCTTTTAAGTGGACTAGGGAGGCCTGTCCTGCATTGGAAGAACCCTCCTATCATATCCTGAACCCTCCCCGTCAGCCCATACCCCTCCAGCACACACACACTTCACACTCCTGTATTATACTTCTAGATGCTTCCCACACACCATATCGCATGTGACATGCACATCTGGACTGGACCTACCTCTGGTTCCTGCTCCAGGGTGCTAGATGGCAGTGTGTATCAGCAGGTAATCTAATGGGGTATGCACATTTATTTATTACTTGTCTGATTTAGCAGTTTCTACATTAAATACCTCATATTATAGTAAATCACATGCATGATACTTTTTGGAACATGTCCTCAAAATTGAGTCTAGATATAGCACTTAACTTCATATTTTCTTTGATTCATCAACAAAGCACTAGCTTCTGGGTTGTGGTGAAGGAAAACGTGTGGGGAAGGAGGGGGGTGGGATCTTAGATTCAGGAGGCAGGGGAGTAGGAAGCAGTTTCAGAGTGGGTGGGACCAGGTTTTTTCTTTTTGCAATTTTTGACCTCCCTTTGCTTGACCTTTTAGTTTTGACCTTTTGAGGAGTTGGCCAAAAGTGGGGGGGGGGTGTCCCCCCTGTCCCCCAGGGTTCAACAAATCCCTGTGCCAAATGCCCGTGGCTCAAAAAAAAATCACTGGGCACAAAAAAAAAATTCAGGTTGTGCCCAATGGGCACAGCAGTCCAAAAGCTACTAAAGCCATCTTAAAATTATGTGTGTTCCCTTTATCTAAATATGTAATTTTGAGTATATAAAGCAAAGGTGTTGGGCACCGACCTTGCCTATTGGGCACAACCTGTTTTGCCCTTGTGCCCAGTGGGCACACAGTCTCCAAACTGATTTGTCGAGCGCCTGCTTTCCACGCCCATGGGAGGAGACTCACCTTTTTGCCATACAGCTTGGCTAATCTCTAATGGGGCACATGAATGGGGAAAGGGTTTATGTACCAGATTTCAACCTGCGCAGACTAATTAGAATGGGATTGTACCCTATAATCATACTCATAGGTGTTAGGATCAATCACACATGTAAAATTTCCTTCCATCCCTCACCAGAAACTCAATGAGCAACTTGATCAATAATCCACCACAAGAGGTTATCATAATCCTGATGGTGCTTCTTGTCCAGGTCTGGAGTGTGCTGGAGATCCTTATCATATAATCAGATTCGATGCGAGTCCATCGATCTGCAGATATTGCAAACAGTACATATTATGACCTGGTGCCATTGGGTATGGATCTACTCCTGTATTGACCCTCACATGGGTACTTGCTTATTGTGGATCATGCAGTACCTCTAAGGGAGATGTCTGTGGTCTTTTTTATGATTAATGATTATGAACAAAAGCTGTTATGTAAATGTTTATATATACAAAAGTATGTTTACCCCATCACTGTAGATCATGGATAGTTGAGGAGAATACTTTTTTTTATCTTGAAATCAAATCTATTAGATATTGGAAGAGGACCTTGGGATTTGAAAGGGTTGTTGACCTTGAGTGGAAGTATATTTTCATTCAATATTATCTCGAATAAAATTTATTTACATTTTGAAATACTATCAGTGGATATTGGTAGTACCTTTGTCAGAACGTTGTACATAAATAGTGCTTTGTAAATTATATATCAGGATAAATTCTCTCAATCTGTAAAGAGAAATGTCTTGGTATCCGTTATTGAGATTCACAGTGCAACCCAAAAGGTGACAAACTGTGGCTTTCTGTCAAAAAATAAACTGGCAGTAACCGTTGGTGGAAGTCACTACAGCCTTCCCAGAACATAGCTGTGCCCTGTCTACATGTACCTGGTATTGTATTGCCACAGACACAAGTAAATTATTGCTGTTGAAAACCATTTTACAATTATGCTTCAAAAATGAAAATTTAATCTGAGGACAAGCAATTTTCATCATTTAATATGTGTAGGTCTTGCAAATTACCATATAAAACTAACCCAAGGCACATGAAACATATCTCTGAAACCTCAGGATTTCATAAAAAAAAAACATTTGTACCATGCTATATACAGTATATCTGAAGATATGAACTAAATTCATCTAATGACTTTGAAAGATGGCCTTAAGCTGGAATGAGCCATATGACCCCAACCTTTACCCATAATACTCCCAAATAATAATGGACAGCACTGAGATGTGCTGATGTATGGTAGCTAGGGACAACTGGGGATGCCCTTAGCCCAATTCAACTGCGCATGGCTCTTTCCTTTGGTCTCTCCACAAGTCATGTCACAATGAGAATGATCAATGTAGAGTGGCACCACTGTGCTTCTGCATGGAGACATCCCTCTGGAATGTTGCCATTCTATAAAGTCTTTTTGCAATATCTTGTCAACAAATTTCCCCTTAATTTAAAGCCCCTTATTTAGGTGTGGTTTTGATTTCAATTGTATAAGTCCTAAACTGATAGCTGCTAGACAAAATTAAAATGCCAATTAGAATGTGATATGGTGCAGAAAACAGCAGAGCAGCCTGCATGTGGCCCTCCACAGCTGGCTATATTGTCCTTTATAGCCATGTGCTATAGACATTGCACAAAGCCCAATGTCCAAAGGTAAGATGGATATAGGTTTCTCCCCTTCACCAACCTAAGACTATATACCTTTTTAACACCCTTGGTTTAGACAGCATCACGAGAACCTCATGAACTAAATGTCATCAAATCAAGCATTCAACTCACCATTTCAATTACTTGTCTCTAATTACTGTTTTGTATTTGAAAGCATTTAGTAGAGTTTTACTAATAGCTGAATCATTTTATGGATATTCCAATTAATTATAGTAGTCACACATTGTGTTTGTCATCCCATTCTCACACATGCAATTTGGTCCACTTGGTGTGACAGAAGATGGAAAAGGCCTCAGTATTCAGACATTCCCTATCCATATTAGCAGATGGGACTCGCATCCCAGCAGCTCCCTGGAGTTCCTCCTGTTGCAGTCCGGAGGCAGGTAGGTTGGAGGCTGATGGGAAGGCCTGGCCAAGATTCTAAGAGAGATAAGTGTTGCTTCATCACCTCCTCACATGCCTTAACACACCCAGGATATCCTCCTGGGTCCCCAGCATCTCCTCCCTGAAGACATCAGCCTAGAGCAACTTCCAGGAGGAAGGAAAATGAGACTTCACTATTGTGGGCCTGTAATATTATTTACTTTATTGACTTGACTGTCCTGTGTTTGGTGACAGAAATTCAGACAGACTCACAGGTTTCATTGAGGCACAGTGGATTCTCATACAGATGTGTGTTATCCAGGTTAAGACTCTCATGGTCAGTGAAAGGATATTTTATCAGGGATATTTTAATCTGATATCTATTACAAGCCTGCATCAAAGGCAGGAATGGGTCGGTTTAATTTTGTTCCCAGTTTGTAGAATGGAGATAATCATTGGCCAAGACTACTCCACCACGAGTGAGTACTGGAGGGATGGTCGATGGCACTGTGGGTCCTGGAGGGACAGTTGATGGCACAGTAAGGTTTTACCACTCACGTTTCACAGTTAGATGGGGCGAGGTGATAAGGAGCACAACAGTCGCTGTATGCCTCCTACCCTACTGCTTTATGAGCAGCTCATTACTAGGACTGGGAGGCTATAGGGGCTGGAGCAGCTGACTGAGCTTGGAGTGTTGGAGCAGGGGATGACTGTGGTATCAACCAGACACATTAAAAGGTTTTGCTAGACGGTAATGCTATAGTACAGCCAGTTGCTGTGCCCTGCCTTTTTGGTAACCTGTAGAACCAGGAAAATTCTCAATTACTTCATTTTGTGAATGTCCTATATAGGGAGTGAGTGAGTGAGTAATAGACGCCATTTCGACAGCTAAGGTCATATTCATGGAAAGAACTACATTACACAATTTCACAGAGGAATGTGTCAGTGCCCGTGCATATGGGCACCACACACATCCTGAGGGGATAGTAAAGAGGAGATATAGACCCTTTTAAGTGGACTAGGGAAGCCCTCCTATATAGGGACATGGTATGATGCACCAATGGATTGTGAAAGAGGTACTATAACGAACTCTACTATTGTACATCATGGTAGTGACATCATACTGTTCTTAAAGGGCTAAAGGTTTGGACAAATATCTAAGACTTTATGGGCCACATAACAATAATGCAATACACCTAATATTCTGCATGATGGTGAATACAGTCCTTGAATGTAGCTCAGTACATGCATGCATCATGTCGATGTGGATAGCTCAGTCCTAAAGCCACTTGGTACATCATAAAGACATGAAGCTTTTGACATACTTTGGTATTTAAGGGTTAACACAGAAGTTGTTTAGTTTGCAGGCCCAAGATGTGTGATATGGAAGTGGAAAGATGCATCAAGACATTACATCAAGGTGACATGAGGTCTGGGTGTTATGTCTTTATTAAGAGAACTAGGCAACATTTTGCATGCTTGTTGGAGGTCTATTTTCAATGCTTAAGAGTTATTTCAATACCCATTTGTTACGACTTGTGCTCATTCAAAAACAATGCATAAATACAATGAAACAATAGGTGTGAAAGCAAACTGCATCAGTTTGGACTTACAATCCACCTATTTCTTTGCATTCTTTGGACCAGAAAGCCCAAATTGATAGAGACGGGACATTCAATAGAGAGTTCCCAAAATATGTAACAAATACACTTGTATTATTATCCCAGGGTGCTCTTATCATGTACAGATGGGCAAATCAAAATAAAGCTAGATATACAGTGTGTTGCTAAGCAAATACAATAATGTCACATGTACTGGGAGAAGGGGTCTTAGGACCTCCTGCACTAAGCCCACTTTTCGCAGATCGTGTGACAATTATGATAAACATTGTGCATAAACTAGTAAGCTAGATATGAATAAAATGAGAAACAGTAAGCAAATGACATAACTAAGACCCACCCTCCAGGTTACATTTTGGGTGCCAGGTATGTTTGAAATTGAACTCAGTACAAGTTTCTATGTGATTATACAATTGGTAGGAGTGTTGCTATGCAACTAGAGATCTTAAAATCACAGCAATAACACATATAGATTCATTGGAATTGGTTCAGTGCAGTTATGTGTTGTCAATACACCATACATGGTATTCTTGCAGCTGTAGGTATTAGGTTATATGGACAGGTTGGTATGCAAAACTGCTGTTGCTAGGTAACTACTTGTGATAGCAACAAACCAAGGACATAAGTGGATTCCTCAGACCTGATAAGGTTAAAAACATCTTTGGGGCAATATTGCTGCTATGAGAGATGATGTTCTGATTTTTTTGAGGCCATATTGGATTTTGCTCGATTTTCAAAGGAAGCACACACCGGAGCACTCAGGACTTTTCAGAGGTCAAACCTGATATAAAGACGAGTCATTACAATCCATTAAAGTAATGACATTCTAGATAATTTATTTAAGTCCACAAACTCTGGGTGTGCCTTGTACAAAATTGTTTTACAGAATACCTTGTATATAATGTATGAAGCAGTGCACAATACCGGATTGTCATATGTTATTGAATGTGGTATGAAATTTGCTCCTCACTGGGACAATACCCTATCAAAGGCCTGTCCAACAATATTCAGTAGATCTGTCTTGATGGATATCAAAAAAGGGCCTGTTTATTCTATGATTAGCTAACCCTCTAAGGTTCAGATAATTCTTTAAAATTGTCATTATGTTTCAATGTAGACTGGTAAGTCTTCAACTATGGCTTAATGCATTTTAGAATGATACAATAACCCAGCTTCAGCGAGTTACTCACTGTGCTGCATTGGTGCTTTATAACTGAAAATAGATATTAACCTTATTGACACACTGTTCTACATGCCTAATGGCATTTTGGTCCATCAGGGGTGAGGCCGAGCTTGCCTTGCCAACTATTAGGGCTGGTGTAATAGATTAAAGCCCAAGGTTTAGGTTATGTATAACACAGGCTCATTTTGTGTGGGATGAGAGGAGTGCGGGATTCTAGTCCATGCATCAGGTTGTAACTGTAAGTCCTAGGTTATGCTCTGACTGATCACAATTTACCAAGTGGTGCCACCAAAGTGTTTATGGACTTAGAGTAGAGTAGAGTTTTACCAATAGCTGAATGATTTTATGGATATTCCAGTTAATTAATAGTAGTTACACATTTTGTTTGTCATCCCATTCTCACACACGCAATTCGGTCCACTTGGTGTGACAGAACTCAATTTGTTTGCTATCAGGGCTGGTTTGATAGATTAAAGCACAGGACTTAGGAGTTAAAAGTATGGCTGTGTTTTTATGCCGGGTGTGAGGAGTCTTGGAACCCTTCCATGGTTTATGTACCTTGATTGACAATAATTATGTTAACAAGCAGTACGCCTAGACTTCAGATCCAACATTTCTTTTCAGAGAGAATTGACTTATTATTATTCACATTACTGCAAATGGTGTGCAAGATGTGCATGCTACTGGCCATGGACCTGAAACTTCTGAACTGAATTTGCACTATAGTAGCTTGTCAAAACAGAAGCCGTCATTTTTCACTTTTATTTTAATTTAAGTTTACTTCTCAAAATGAGCATATTTTCTCAAATAAAGACATATATTAGTAGTATATAATGTATCGGACGGGACTATAGCTAACTACATGATATTACTCACTCCAGATGCAGCCAATCAGAGGCCTCCATTTGGTCACTTGACCTGGACCCCCGTGGTGCATGCCCATATATGGTCATTTGACCTTGACCTCATTTGTATAATAGGCCACGCCCCCTTGACCTAATTATGGGATGAGTGACCACCTCTCAGCCAATCAGAGGACGGCATTCTGGTTACCATGGTAACATGACCTAATTAGGAGTTTAGTGCGATCACGTGACCCCTTGTTTGTAAACAACACGTGGCCTAGCCAGGTGGCCTAGCCAAGTGGTCCCTTATTTGTAAACAATGGGGCGGGGCTAATTATGCAAATGAGATATATATAATACATAAAAAAGATTTATAAAAAAATTATATAGCAAATAAAACACAACACCATTATGCAAATGAGGGTCAGCCATCCAACCAATCAGAAGCCTTGCTACCACCAGCATGTAGTCACATGAAGATAATTATCACAGTTTCTAACACCTGTGATTTTACCGAGATCAAGAGCACTTTGATGGTATTTAGAAATGAGCTTTTCACACCCTCCACAAATACATAGGGTGAGACTGCCTGTAGTAATTCTTTTTTTATCCCCGACACCCCTTACACCTGTAAGCCGCATTAGTACTTTGATGGACATCCAAGGGTGAAAATTATAAATGAAAATTATATTTTATTTTATTTGCATGTGTGTGTGTTTGTGTCTGTGTGTGTGAAAAAAAGGCAAGCTGAAAGCTTAAGAAAAAAAAAAACTGGGAAATATTTGGGTGACCCTTGGGGTGGGGGGGCCCAAAGTATTAAGTTATTTTAATATTATTGAACCCACCCCTTGGGCAGGTTCACGTATAAGCCATGTATTTTACGATAGAGCACTGCTGTGTTTTTGCAAGCCACCAAAGTGAGGGGTGTGTCTTATACATGAGGATTTTGTACTATAGAGTAGTACTAAACTGCTAAAAAACATGCCTGTACGTGGCACTAGACCATACAACTAATATTAAAGACAAATGCTGGTGGATGAGTGGTAAAGAAGTTGTGTTGATTTTTGCCTATACCTCTGGATATCAGAAGTTGTGTTGATTTTTGCCTATACCTTTGGATATCATTAGTGAACAAGTAACCAATGGATAACTCATGACGAGTGGGGGTTATCGACGGATAATAACACAAGGCCGTAGGCCGAGTGTTATTATCGTCGATAACCCCCACGAGTCATGAGTTATCCATTGACTACTTATTTTATACCACGAAACCAATAAATAATCAATATTATACCAATAAATTCAAGTTGAAAACAAAAATTATTCCCCCTCCCCGGGACTCGATCAAAGCCAGCCATAGTGTGTGTACACAGGTACATACACCTCCTTCCTTGGCAGCGGACAGCGAGAGCGGCCGTCTCGGCTCGGACAGGCAGCGGCACACGGCTAAAGATTTCAATGCGTCTCGCTGTTATGTTTGTGTATAAAATACACCTCCTCGCCCGGCAGCGGACGGCGACAGCGCACACGGCGAAAAAAGAAGCTTCTCGCTGTTATGTTTGTCTATAATACACCTCGTCGCCCTGCAGCGGACAGCGACAGCGCACACGGCGAAAAAAGACGCGCCTGGACCGGGGTTCGATCCATGTACCTCTGACGGTTTGGCGCAACGCGCTAACCGCTAGACCACTGCGTCTCCTCCTTCAGCGGCCGTGTCGGCTTGGATTGATTTGAATGCGTCCCTTGGTTATTCCTTGTCGCCCGGCAGCGGACAGCGACAGCGCACACGGCTTTGTATCATATCCAGACCTGGTTCGAACCGAGCATTTCTCGTCAGTCCCTGTGGCGCAGTGCATAGGGAGTTGAATTTGGGATGTGAGACTGCAGGTTCGATCCCTACCCTGGCCTGGAAAATTTCGTGGGTTTTCTAACATGTAACATATGACATGGGAGGACATGAGAGGCGTGCGGTTATCCTGGATAACCACACGCCTTACATGGATAACCGCACGCCTAACATGGATAACCGCACGCTTTACATTGATAACCGCACGCCTTCCAAAATTGATGTTACAGCCTACAGGGTGTGCAATATCGACAGATATGTGCATGGGAATAGCCACCAAAAAGCACTGTGTAAGCCAGAAATCGTGGTATAAGTTTATATAAAGGGATGAAGGAAATGTAAAAATAGTGACATGTCACCAAGCTTAATTCTCAAGGGAAAATCTATGGCCTCATTTTTTCTGCCAAAATATCATTCATGTTCTGTTGCTATTTTCAAATACTTTTTGATTATGATAGTTGGATATGTATAGAAGTGGAAAATGCAAAAAGATTGTGTTGATTTTTGCCTATACCTCTGGATATCATTAGGTTTATATATAGGGATGAAGGAAATGTAAACATAGTGACATGTCACCGAGCTTAATTCTCTGAGAAAGGGCTGTAATGAAGAAAGGCCTATAGGAGTCAATGGGAAAATTTATGACCTCATTTCCTGCCAAAATATCATTCATGTTCTGATGCTATTTTCAAATACTTTTAGATTATGATAGTTGGATATGTATAGAAGTGGAAAATGCAAAAAGATGCATATATGGCCGACCTCACTTTTGTGTATTGGACCATTAAGTACAGCATGCTTCCAAAATGATGTTCACATTAAGGTTAAAAATATTCACCTTTTCCTTATCTCAACTGTGATATATGGAAAGTATGAATGTCCTGGATTTTAAAACTAGCTTTATATATTTTCTAAGTTGAGGCAAAGTCTATCAAAAGTGTGATACAGAAAGTGTCAGGTGTAGCCCTCAGTGCAGTGCCCTTCAGTGTGGATACTATTAGGACCATGAGACCTGATGAGTAATTAGGGTGTAGGCCTACCTATGTATATATCCCCAGGTGTCACCAGTAGGGTAGCCTTGTGGATTAGTTCTCCAACTTAACTCTATATTGGGGGTGCAGCTGTTCATATGTATAGACATGGACACATGTCCTCATTTTTGACAGTGATGTCTAATCAGAATTTTCTCGCAACATACTACTTATATTAATTCAGTACGTTGGTGAACTTAATGTACAGTGACTTTGTGCCACTGCCCTCATGCATGTTGTGCTGATCAGTAACTCGCCAGAGGTTCATTTATGTCCATCTTAAAGGCTATATAGGATTTATGTGTGAGATGGAAAAGGCCCGGCCCCTGCACTTCCTGTATCAACTGACACCATCCTCGTTACCAGAATTGAAAATCATCCCCTATCCCCTGATTTTTGAGCAAAATAGGTACCCTATTTTCAGTCAAATCACTGACTTTTAAGGCCTTAAAATGAACCCTATTTTTGAGAAAACACTGATATCTCTAGAAATTCCACCCTTTTTATTGTGAACCACTGACAAGTAATCTCGTTCATATCACTCCCCAAGTAGACCTCTGAATGTGGGTCTTTAATTATCAAATGTAACCAATGCTTCATCTTTAAGATGAAGCATTGGTTAGATTTACTTGTTTTATACTTGGCTGTATGTTACCATGATTTGTACCCTAATCATCACTTTTTACCCCCCCCCCCTTGTTTCCTTATTCACAGATTCCTCTTGGAAATACGACCCCTATCTTTTGAAAAATGCAGACATGCAGAACTTGATAAATTAGACCTGATATCAGTGCTTTTGGTAACGCGGATGGTGTCCAGCTGATGTGGAAGTGCGGGGGCCGGGGGAAAAGGCCTCAATATTCAGACATTCCCTATCCATGTTAGCAGAAGGGATATGCATCCCAGCAGATCCTTGGAGTTATTCCTGTTGCAGTCTGGAGGCGGGTAGGGTAGTGGCTGATGGGAGGGCCTGGCTCAGATTCTAAGAGAGATAAGTGTTGGTTCATCACCTCCTCACATGCCTTAACACACCCAGCATCTCCTCCTGGGTCCCCAGCCTCTCCACCCTGGAGACCTCCGTCTGGAGCAGCTTCCAGGAGGAGGGGAAATGAGACTTGACTAGTGTGGTCCTGTAATATTCTTGACTTTATGGACTTGACTGTCCTATTTTTGGTGACAGAAGTTCAGACAGACCCACAGGTCTCATGGAGGCACAGCGGATTCTCGTACAGACGTGTATTATCCAGGTGTCCCACTAATAAGACTTTCATGGTCAGTGAAAGGATATTTTATCAGGGATATTTTAATCTGATATCTATTAAAAACCTGTATCAAAGGCAGGAATTGGTCGGTTTAATTTTGTTCCCAGTTTGTAGAATGGAGATAATCATTGGCCAAAACTATTCCATCATGAATGAGGACTGGAGGGATAGTAGATGGCACTGTGGGTCCTGGAGGGACATTTGATGCACAGTAAGATTTTACCACTCACGTTTCACAGTTAGATGGGCCGAGATGATAAGGAGCACAACAGTCGCTGTGTGCCTCCCACCGTACTGCTTTATGAGCTGCTCACTACTAGGGTTGGGAGGCTATAGGGGCTGGAGCAGCTCACTGAGCTTAGAGTGTTGGAGCAGGGGGTGACTGTGGTATCAATGCAGGCACATTAAAAGGTTTTGCTAGACTGAGAATTTTCCTGGTTCTACAGGTTAACAAAAAGGCAGGGCACAGCAACAGACTGTACTATAGCATTAACAATTACTTCATTTTGTGAATGTCCAATAAGGGACATGGTATGATGCACCAATGGATTGTGAGAGAGGTACTATAACGAACTCCACTATTGTACATCATGGCAGTGACGTCATACTGTTCTTAAAGGGCTAAAGGTTTGGACAAATATCTAAGACTTTATGGGCCACATAACAATGCAATACACCTAATATTCTGCATGATGGTGAATACACTCCTTGAATGTAGCTCAGTACATCATGTCGATGTGGATAGCGCAGTCCTAAAGCCACTTTATTGGTACATCATAAAGACATGAAGCTTTTGACATACTTTGGTATTTAAGGGTTAACACAGAAGTTGTTTAGTTTGCAGGCCCAAGATGTGTGATTTTGGAAGTGGAAAGATGCATCAAGACATTACATCAAGGTGACATGAGGTCTGGGTGTTATGTCTTTATTAAGAGAACTAGGCAACATTTTGGCACAACAAGGAATAGTGACATGACTTCATGTGATGTGATATGTTCACGAGCAGATTTTGAACTTTGTAAATATATATATATATATATATATATATATATATATATATATATATATATATATATATATATATATATATAGATATAGGCATAAAGGAAATTATAGAATGTAGTGGCATTAAAGCAAACTGATGGAACAAGGTAAGCCGCCTGAACTCTTAACTGATTTGTTATAATGATCATGATTTGGAAGTTCTTTGTCATTTCTCCTGATTTGTATTGGCAACCAGTGTAATATAACACCCGGGAATGTGTGTTCCCTGAATTATTTACAGTTAAATCCGTTATGGTGTAGTATTTGTAATAAGCCTCTTTCAAGTTAAGGTTTTTACTTTCTGCATGGCCGTACAGACAACAAATATGGTGGATACATGATAGTGTTGATTGATAGTAATTCTCTTCTCTTAACTCCTTCTGTTTTAATATTTGTAATGTTTCGAAGATAAGTCTCAGGAATAACTACTGCAGAACGTGATTTATCAATGTATATATGCATTGATGTATTCCTGTCGGAATTTTGGTACAATGTCTTTTTGTACGTATTCATCAAGAATGGCAGAACCATATTAGCACAACCTTCTTATCTCTGAACTCTTCATTACAATATATGGAGTCTGTTATCATTTTCAAGCCCTGTATAGCTTCAGGTAGGCACAGGGCTTCTTAAACCTGACATGTTGAAAAATCGTAAACAGAGATAGCTGAGCATCGAAAGCCACACTCTCCTCTTTTCTATCCTTTCTGTGTGTCTGGTGCACATATATGTGGTAACAGACACAAATACATCCAATCAATGTCTAATGTAGTTTTCCTGTCTTGTATATGACCTTAGTTGTTAAAATGGCATTAAAGAACCATTACTCACTCACTCTTACAGCAATATCTATTCTATCTTCGGTAATACTTCAATATAATATTACACCCTTTCCTCTTCAATTGTTTATCAGTGAGTAACCTTGATGGTAAGGAGAAAACATTGAATTTATGTGTAAAAAGAATGGCTGAGATGGGAGGTGGGGGTAGGTTTCCCCTACATCAATCCTTGGCTATACACCTAGATACTATGTTAAAAAAAAACATGGGTCCCTCTTGTAATTGATCTGGCTCTTCTCTGCTTCCTTATCAGACAGTCCTTACTGATATGTGGGTACCCCCTCCCTAAAGCTACATCCATTTCCTTTCCACAGCCTGCAAACTCTGAGTCATCCCCTCGAAAGACATGGCTTTTTATATTATAGTTTCTGTATCTCTCATGCTAACTTTTGGTTTGATGCCTCAACTAGACATGAGGGGTTTCAGAATATATCATGGAAATTGGACATTTGCAGGAGGAAATTGTCAGCCATGCATTTTACTGTTTGGGATATTATATATCTATAGAAGGAGATTTTAAATCTGGAAGGGACCGTTTAATAAATATGCAATTTATATATCACATACCTTTACCACACACGGAAGGGATTCAGATAGTTCCTCAAAAACTGATCACATGGCTGAAGATTTTTCTAACTTGTTGAAGTCCTTTTGTGGTACCATTTAAGATTTTCTAAAAAACTGTCCAGACCTCAACTTGAATCACATGCACTTTTATGAGGCAGCCCTGGTAGAGGTTGCCATGGGGTCACAAGAGTACTGTATCATGTGACACGATCTGCGAAAATGGGGCTTAGTGCAGGGGGTTATAAGACCCCTTCTCCCAGTGCTTGTCCTTAGACGGTCCTTAGACGGTCAATATTACTGGTGGAATATGAATAAGATGTTTGCATGATCTTTTGAGGCAGCCTGAAATTTTTAGGACAGTATAATGCTTCAAGCCCTTCAGCTGATTGTTAAGTCATGACGATGCACCAGTACAATGATACATGTTTTCAACTATTGCGAATAAATTGCCAAATGCCAAATAGGAATGAGTCTATTTGAACTCATTATACTGAAATCATTACTATTATTATCTTCGCAGCCTTTTTGGGTGGCATGTCGAAAAAAAAAATTCAGATAACTCTAACAACAGTCCCCCCACCCTGGAGCAGCGCACACCTTGTTGATTTGTCGACTGAAACCGTTGAGGCTTAAAGTCCCTATTTATAGTAGCTTGTCAACATAAGGAATATACTATGGTTACCATGACGTCATCGATGGCGCCATCTGGAGGGGGCGGCAGACACCAAGGGGAGAGTGGCGCGCCCTCTCGTGGACTGCTGGCGCACCAGCAACTCGCGCTGTCGTATCCTGAAAGTCGAGCATCCCAGAAGTTGGCCGTAATTTTCAAAATAACTTTACCCATTTCATATTTCTACGGCATAGGGACAGTATCATTAGGGTTGTTGTCCTTTCAAATTCTATAAGAACAGAGGGATGTTATCATGGTTTTTATGTTTCAAAATATTATTTATTGTCATTGATGTTTGTGGTCCATGAGCGATAATAGACTTAAAATATGGATTGCGCATGCGCAGCCAACTTCTGGGATGCGCCAACTTCTGGGATACAACAGCGCCACACCCACACTCTATATTCGCATACATGTACCCTGCATGTAAATATAGATTGTGGGAAAGATTTATGGATTAAATTTCATTTCTGACCACTCCCCCGCAATCACCCCATGTACACACACCTTCACACTCCTGTATGTAGATCCAAATGCGTCCCACACACCATATTCCATGTGACATGTGCATTGGGACTGGTCTAGACCCACTTCTGGTTCCTCCTCCAGGGTGCTAGATTGTGGTGTGTATCAGCAGGTAATCTTGTGGGATATGGGTGAGGGGCAGGCCCCAAGGGGATGGATTTTTGTTGTATGCTGTGGGCCCTGTGGTGTAATGCATAGAGGTAATCTGTGCCCTCTCACCTCAGTATTGCCTCCCTGTATACCCATATCTGTGTGACCACTACCAGTACCCTATGGTCACATTGATATACTACATGTCAGATTCAGCAGTTTCGATAGTGAAGCATATTGTACCTTATATCATAGCTAGTCAAACTGGATGAAGTCTTCAGAATGTGTCCTGAAAATTCAATTTAGATATGGTTCTCAAATCTTTTTATTTGCTCTGATTCATTAAGAAAGCAGTCACTTCTAGGTTATGGTGGTGAAGGAAAAGAAAGGGGGATCTTAGACTCTCTAGGAGTCTCACCCTTTGCAATATACATCTCGGATAATCTTTCATGGGAAAGGGATTTATGGACTTGGATTTCAACCTGTGTAGTCTACTGTGATTAAAATGGGTGCATATACAGTGGTCTGATCAATCACCCAAGTCTATGTAATATATTACAACCTGTGAAGCCTAATTAAAATGGACGAATATATGTGAGGAGGCAAGTTAAAAGGACCGTCGAGGGGGCATTAGTACCAATTCTGGCCACCAGGGGGACACCACTATGGCATAAGAAGGATTACAATAGTCTGAACAGGAAATTCCCATTTTTGAGGAAAACTTTCCAAAGTCGGAATGTAAATAGAACATTTTTGGGCATTTGGGGGCAAAAATCAGTGCTTTTGTTGATATTGGTTGCCATGGAAACATTATTTTCAACAAAAATTGAGGAATCAAAAAAGACTATTTGTTGCCATACCCACAAGGATCGATGTGCTGAAAAAATGTTAAAAATCTGATTAGCATATCAAATTTATGAGAAAAAGAATGTGAAGAATATGACAATTTTCCTAATTTGCATAATTATGCTTAAATATACATATCATCTGAGATATCTTGTGATATATACAAGTTAGACCTTATTTAGGATTTGGATAGGTCAGCAACCATCTAAGTTCATAGAGCCGTAACTCAAAAACTAGCAGAGATATGTTCTCATGTAATACATCATTAGAAAGTTCATGGCCTGAATTTAAATATGGACTTTTCCCCTGGGGGGGCCTTTTTCGCTTGGCTATACAAAATTATTACAGTGGTCTGATCAATCACCCGTGTCAGCTTACCTTTCCTGCTGCATCAGAAAGCCAGTGAGCAACTAGATCAATAAACTACCACAAGTGGTTATCACATCTTGTTGGTAATTCTTGTCCAGGTCTGGGGTGTGCTGGGGATCGTTATCATATTATAATCAGATTTGCTATGAGTCTATCGATCTGCAGATATTGCAAACAGTACATTATATAAGCTGGTGCCATTCCTAATAGATATACCCTTTTACAGACCCTCACATGGGTACTTGCCTATGGCTATTCCATTGATGTGTCATATAGTACCTCTTACATTTTACATTTTTCGGCCTTTTCTGTGATTCAGTATGCATTCAGGAGTAATCCAACAGGTAGTTCTATATGTAGCATAAGGCTTAGTGCGGACCAAAACAAGAAGGTGACCCAGAGTGTTCATAGATAGGAAGTAGGGATAAGAATTTAGGATTTTCTCAGGTAGAAATCGTCCTGGATAGTATAGCCTCTAGGAGTACAAAAAGTAAGGTTACCACACTGCCCATCACCATCGAATTCCTTCCTCTCAAAAAGAAGGTACTCCTGACAGATGAGTGATTGAGACCTCTTCAGATGAGAAGGGTTAGGAAAAAGGCGTGGATCTCAGATGACCTTCTGGGAAATGGTTTTAACAGCTACAGTGGCTTGCAAATGCTGGTGACTCACAGACAAATCAACTTAAATCACACTAAAACATACGACTATTTATGGAAATTGCAGAATTAGTGGGCTTGTACGAAAGTTAGGGTAAACTTATAGCCTTTTTTCTCATATGCCAGATTTAGAGAAACATATGCTGAAGGGTGAAATAAGGTCATCAGGAGGACAACATTGCGATGAGTAGGACAAACTGTATTACAGCATTTCTATAACATGCGATTGGCTCTTGTTCATTGGTAACTGTTGGAATGGCAATACCTGACAACTCTCATCTCCACAACACTCACCTCTGTCCTTGATTACCACAACAGCGTTCCCAGAACATAGACGACCCATGATGCCCTATGCCCCCTTCAACTAGCCATAGCTCCTTTCTTTTGTCTCTCCACAAGTATTGTCTAAAGTTTGGAATTGGGGTCACTGCTTTAAAGGATCAGAGATGTAAGTTGTCAGGGATTTCCCTGAAAGTAGGGAATTCAAAAATATTGAAATGTAGTCTGAATAGGGATATCCAGGGTCTTCAGGGACAGAATTTATTCACAGCCTTCTTTCCCTAGTCATTTTCTTCACACAGACCCAGTCCTCAGTTGTATTTCCAACTAGGGACTCCACTAAGCCCCTCCCAGGGAGAAATGAAGGGAATGCTGCTCTCTGATTGGTCTAAAATCATCAGTCGGCAACATAGTACAATTCTTTAACACCAGGGGGTGCCATGATGCTGTGCTGGGCAGAGTCTGCCCTGAACACTCTGCTTATATACCAGGGGTGCTGCCAACTCTCCCAGTGTCGCGATAACAGCTTTTCAGGGATTTTCCCAGTACCTGACTTACATCTCTGAAGGATAGAGAAGATGCCCTTTAAGTTAATAATGAGTTCTCCCTTCATTGTCTGCCTCACTGTAAAGAATAACCATTGAATTTACCAGGACCCTTGTAAACTGATCGGTGAATGACCATAGTTGGATGGCGGTGATTCAGTGTACCTTCTACAAGAAACCCTCTGGCAACTTTGGGACAAGGATTCCGCCATTATTTCAATGATATAATTTTTACACTGCTGGCTTTGCAAATTGTAAGCTGCACTAGTTTTGCATACTACTGACAGATTCAAGGGAATGACCATTGTTGTTTTTACCCTGTTTTATATATCCACTTTCTATATGCCAGCGTTTCTAATTTCATACCCACTGTAGATTTATATAATCAAGTAGAAGTGCCCTTTCTCATCACAGCTACTAATAGGGCCTGTCACTCCAGAGACAAGTCCCCATATCAAATCCTAAGAGGACCTTAATTCACATTTAGAGAAGGATTGATTCAATTTAGCCTTCATCATCAAGATGCGCTGAGGTTTGAAATTCCTTTAAGTAGCTTTAAGCTTGAGTAATCTGTGATAAAATAGTATGGGCATATTCATTGATTGGCACATACCATCCCTTTAAAGTAGAACTACATAAAGTTTGTCCAGAACTAGCATGCTGGGGATATGAAACCTTCATTCAAATTTTATGTTTCTGCATCATGTAAAAGGATACTTAGATCAATTTTGTGGTGTATGATAAACTGTAAGACATAGCAGTATTTAGTTAGTGGCCAAAATAGATTGATAATGCCCTTCTACATATGAAAAGCCTAGGCCCATATAAATACTGTTTATTTAGGCACTCTGTATTTGGCTCAAGCATAAAACTTTAAACTTAGTAAATGTAGGTTTTGTTTATCTCGAAAACAAATTTGAAATAAAGAATTGCTATGCTGAATGTGCCAATTTTTGTTGGCCTCTGATCATCTGCAGATATTCCGCTGCTAAATCTAAACATTAGATGTCTTCCTTTAGAATTGATAACATTTATCTTATCAACCTTATACAGAGCCTTAGTTCTGCGATACACTCTGGATACTCTGCTGAATAATCTCTATGTTGACACAAGAGGCAAGTATCAGTATTCCTCTTACACGAAAAACTGACGGCATCCAATAAAAAAATCATTCTGACCAAGTGACAGGGTAAGAAAAAGATTATTTTGTGTGGTGATGAGAGATCATCCTCCAGGAAGTCCTTTTATCCACAGCAGGTGGCTTTTGCACATCTCAAGGGACTTCAGTGGGGCAAAGACAAATGTCCTTGACCTTGATGGTGACGTTAGCCTTGCTGAAGGTCACATAAAAGTCATACTAGAGAGACACCCATTTCCAGCATTCAGATGGCCGTCTGAGATAGCACCCATCATAAACATTCAGGAAACAAGGAAACAATCACAAAGTCTGACACATGACACAATCGGTGTGACAGTGGATAGAAACTGAGGAGTGGGTTATATAATCTTCTCTATGCAGAGGTTGGAGAGCAAATATAAAGGAAAAGAAGTGTTGTATTGATAGAAGGAATAAGATATTTGTTCTGTCAGAGTTGTTTCAGGTTCATGTTGAAAACGGAAACAAGTTAGAAAAAGACGGTCAAAGGAAAATTAGTAGTGATCAGCACTGTTAACAAGGGATATCTGAGACAATAAAAAGGTAAGGTTGTGAATAAATGAAAAACCCATACAGTCATTTTGAGTCATAAAAGGTTCTAAATGTAGCTGTGGGAAAAAAATTTAATCATAAAGAGATAGAAATAGAAAGGGAAAACTTCCATTGTAAACACTAATGAGATTAAATTACCTCGCTTAGAAAGGGCGTTTCCGCTTTCCCAGTTAGAATCCCTTCCTGTTAATTATATATTAAAATGGTATAGCCACTACATTGCATAAGCAGATTCATTCTATTTCTATCGATAGTATAGCAATATGACAAAGTAAATGGTGGTAGATAATTTTCACAATGGATCAACATACTAGCAAAATTATTCATGTAGCACCAGGGGATGACACATGGGGGCAAGGTGGCTATAATGCTACTAGCCCTCCTCCCACCATATCCAGATAAGATTGATAAACCTCATAACATGCCATTTATGTGTGTAGGCCTATGAGTCACAGCAGTAAAAATATTCATGTTGCACCAGGTTTGTTAGGTGGCTATAATGCCACTAGCCCTCCTCCCACCCATATCCAGAGTATGAAGGTCAGAACAATGTGTTACATCTACTGAACTTTTTTACATAGGTTAATGGTAGCAGGGCATAAATAGGATAGGTGCTACATATGATTTAGAACCACAACCTAGATTGTAGCCATGTTTTATATTATGTGTATTAAGGCACACATGGCGGTAGAGCAGATCTATTACGTCTACAGGCACCAGAACTAGGTTGGAGTTTTAGGTTTGGGGTGTATGGGGAAGTAGGGGGAATAGCGGATCACAGGAATGGTATAGATCAGTGCTGGGCTTATGTTGGGGGATCAACAAGGGCAGTGCATCATTGGCCACCCACCCGTACCCTGATCCCCTCCCTCCCTCACACATTAGACCATCAGGGGACATTCAGGGCCAAGATTACACAATGAAAATGTATTCCCATGGAGAATAATTTTTCTAGTTTCAGATTGGTATATATGGCAAGATGTTAACTTTAAACCTTATCTTTTCGCTACAATCAAAATGATAAGTGCTGAATGGGAAAATGTTATGAATTATTAGAAAAAAAGAGGCTTAGCAAATAGATGTTTCATGCCTATTTCTCTGGAGTATGCAAAGCAGTTTATTGCATAAGTTTGGTTCCTAATGATCTTTTTCTCTCTAGTTCTTGAAGGGTTCTATAAGGTGCCACCCTAATTTTTTCATCTCTGACACTACCCCACTAAAGGCCTGCTACGCTGTTTAGATTTTCCTTGGCCTTCCTTTTGCGTTCCCTTACCCTCACCCTGGCCACAGCAAGGAAATATTTATCCAGACTGTTAGGTTGTCACGGCAAATATTTCCATAACGACCGTCACATTCTGTCCTACTATACAGATGGTTTCCATGGTAGGAAAATCTAATCATTCTCCATACAACTATACTACACAATAGGCATATATATGCAGAGTTGACCTGCCTCAAGCCCCAGAACAAGGCCTCATTTCAGCCCATGCTCTGCATAGTGTGCATTTCTCCAATACCACCCTCGTGTTCATCCTAGAAGTAAAGATAGGAAGTAAAAACAATGGTCTGACAGAGAGAAAGGGTAGAAAAGAGTAACAACAGCGGATAGTTCACGAAGATCAGTTTAAATGAATAGGACATGGACAGGACAGGAGTCATGTAGAATGTAGAATGTTGTTCAGTAAATCCTATGTATTGACTCGTGGCTGGTCCCTCCACCCTCACTTGTCCCCACTGCTCAACCAGTCATCCTCCCCTGTCCCCTTATAGCAACCTCTGCTGCTTCCAACCTGCTTCAACCTTATTAGGGCCCATCATTATGTATGGATCTACCCTGTACAGACAACCCACAACCCCATCATCCCATTCCATGGTCCAATAGCAGCCAATATTTGAAAGTTGTGCTTGTTCAGGATAAGGAGTAGTGGTAATGCCCTGTGTCCTCTTAGACTGGGGATGTCTCCTCCTTTTGTCTGCAGAAGTGACATCATGATGGAAAAGATCTATGTAGAATGGCACCACTGTAGTTTCTGTTTGGTGGAGATATCTGTTTGGAAGACTGCCTTGATCTAAAGTGTGTTTCAAATCTACTGGGTGCCTTCAAATGGAATCCTAATGTGGTGATTTGCAGGGAACATTCCACTGGCTTGGCACTTACTGTTCAGTGTCTACACTCACAAGCTAAACTACAATACACATAACCAAGTCATATTTCAGATGAAATGGCCAAGCCTTCAGGAAATTAGTGATCTGCTTCCGAGCTAGTAATCATTATACCAATTCAACCCCTCCCCCCAAAAAAGAAAAAGAAAAAACAAAGAAAGAAAAGGAAATGTATTATACCTTGGGGGAGTAAACTGGTAGGGTTGAGAGCAAGTAATGGAGATTGATCTGACAGTGTTAAAAGTCTTAAAGAAGTAAGATTAGTCTAAATAATCTGGTCTCATGCAACTATCTCCTAATTCCTCGAGCTCTTCTTTGTTCCACAAAAGCAAAAAGGGAAGCATCAGGATTGTTTTCGTCCATGATCAATAAACATCTTATTTAATCACCCAAAGAAATAACAGAGGAATAAATTATTTTATGTGGCCATTGTGGGGACCTTTTAAGTCCCAGGGCATTAAATATTGTTGAGGTGTTTCCCCTTGACCTTGATTGGTTACCTTGGACTTGCAGAAGGTCAAATAAAGGTCTTGATTGAAGGACACCAGAAGCAGATGCGTGTCAGATATAGCAGACATCTAGAACAAAGAGGTTAAACAAAAAGAAGCAGAAAGTCTGACATACAGTGTAATCAGTCTGACAGTAGAAAGAAAGGTGGATAGGGGAATGTATATGTTTGTATCCTTGTAAAAAAAAAGAAAAAAAAGGATGAGCAAAGACAGCCTAAGTTCTTTACTTGAAGTAAATATTGTGGAAGAATATAGAAAGGTCAGGTTATGATAGGATAAGAAAATGTGTGGTTTATATAATGAAGGATCACCACTGACTCATTTTTCAGTGTATGTATGCCTAATTATATGGATGGAATTCTTTGAGGGTTTTCCTGATTTCAGGGATTTTGTAAGATTTATATTATGGTTATAATAACCAATATTTATGGGGTTCTTACTTAGCATTTCAGGGATTTTAGTATACTTGTCCAGGCATTGGCTAGGAATAGTTTGATTTATGAAAATGTTTTAAACACTGCCTGTCTTTCCATGCAACTAGAGAATAGTCTCAGCATATTGTAATCTATTCCATTAATTCTAAATATAATGGTGGGAAATAATTACAAGTAATCATAGAGAGGTAGAAATAGAATATGAGAAGTTCTCCTACTTTAATTACATCTCTAAGGATTGTGTACCTGCTGCCACCATTGAGAATTCCTCACTGATAAGTATCCTTTATTAATGATACTTTGGCAGGCACCATACTGTGAGAGGCATTGGTAGTGCAATACTGGTAATGATTGAAATCTTGATTAATGAAAATAACTTTTTATCTTAGTTTATGAAGGGACATTTTGCAGTCAACATGTCTTGGTATTCTTGGTCAATTTAAAGGGATTCCAACACCTTGATTTTACCTTGCCAGATGCAAGATTTAATTGCAACAGACACCCTGAATTCTTTCTTAACAATCCGTCTCCATTCAAGTATTATACACCCAAAGAAGGTACACCAGTGCTAATAGGTTACACCCTTTCCCTAAACACAAGCAGTGCACTATAGCGCTATTTCATCCAACTACTGTAAATGAATTCACACCAGCAGCAAATCTCAATCATTATCTGCTAATAGATTATGTATATATATCCACCATAGATTTACACGGGCTTCCCTAGCCCACTTAAAAGGGTCTATATCTCCTCTTTCCTCTCCCCTCAGGATGTGTGTGGTGCACATATGCGTGGGCACTGACACATTCCTCTGTTAGATTATCTACTTGTGAAGCATGGGATAGCCACTTAGAGTCTGTCACTCTGGATATACATGTAAGTCCCCACATCAAATCTTACGGCAGGTTGCAAGATTTTGATGGAGGACCTTAATTCATGTTTAGAGAAGGATTGATTCAATTTTAGCCTTCATCATCAAGATGCACTGAGGTTTGAAATACCATTAGGGTAGAGCGACCTTGAGTCGTCCATGTACCTTGAGTCGGCCATTTTCCTTGTTCTTGACTCCAAATTATGATAATAAATAGTCATTCTATTGGGTTTCAACCTATTTACCTTGATAGGAGAGGGGTAGATGTAGATGCTGCTACTTGAATATTTTTGGGAATCCAGTCCCATCCCTCTCTACGGACTATCTATAATATGGGCCCAGGGGCAATATTTTCAGACTGGGAGGTGGATCTCCGACATCCTGCCAACCACCTTGGAAGAGGAAATTAGCAGTAAATGATGAAAAATTGAAATTGATGATCTCTTGGTCAAGTAAGACAGTTAACTTTCAGTAAAAACTATTATTGCATTACATTCATGCACTGTCAAGTATCAGTTACCTATGAATAAGCCCTTCCTTTGTATTTGATACAAAAGTAGACACCCTCCTATTAGCATTTAATTCACAGTGTGATGTGGCCAACTCAAGGTACTTATGGTTGACTCATGGTACTGATGATGAAAAGTCACATTCACCAGGGAATGAAGGCCCATATAGCCTTTAGACTTGCATTATTGCAGTTTAACTATATTAGCTTGTCAGCCTAAGACTTCAAGATAATTTTCATATCTATAGTCAAGTGTCCCCTCCAAGTTTGCTTACTGAAGCAGAGACCCAACAATAAGTTATAGCTTTCAGAGGGGTCCAGGTGGACTACTCATGGTCACTCTACCCTAAATAGCTTTAAGCTTGAGTAATCTGTCATAGGATAGTATGAGCATATTCATTGATTGGTACATACAGTGCCTATAAAGTAAGACTAATTTTGTCCACAACTAGCATACTGGGGATATGAAACCTTCATTCAAACTTCATGTTTCCTTATGATATAAAAGGACAAAATAGATGAATTTTGGAGAAGAAAATAGAATTAAACTTTTAAAGTCTTATTAATCTTGAGAGCAAATCAAAGTATAGCTATGTTGGAATAAGTGAAATATGCCACTTTTTCTTGGCTTCTGATCATCTGTAGACATTCCACAGCTAAAGGTTTTTAGATATACAATACAATTGAGATGTCTTCCTCATAATTGACAACATTTCTATTTTAAACCTTATACAGAGCCTTAGTTCTGTGATACACTCTGGCTACTTTGCTAAATAATCCCTACATTGACATAAGAGGCAAATGTCAGTATTCATCTTACAAGAAAACTGATGGCACCCAATAAAAAATCATTCTGATGAAGTGACAGAGGAAAAAAAAAGAAAAATTATTTTGTGATGTGATGAGGGATAGGAGAGGAGCATTTTCCAGGAAGTCTTTTTATCCACAGAAGGTGGCTTTTGCACATCCCACCGGGCATCAGTGGGGCAGAGACAAATATCCTTGACCTTGGTGGTGACCTTGGCCTTGCTGAAGGTCACATAAAGGTCACACTAGAAAGACGCCCATTTTCCAGTAGTCAGATGGACATCTAAGATAGCACACATCATGAAGAAGCTGAAAACAACAAAACAATCGCAAAGTCTGACACATAACACAGTAACGGGTTATATACATTTCTATGGAGAGGTTGGAGCAAATGGGAAGGAAAGCAGGGATGTAGTCATAGAAGGGATAGAAGAATATGTGTTGGTCAGAATTGTATCAGGTTAATGCTGGGAATGGAAATAGTTAGAAATGACCAATGTTTTTTTATCAACCAGAAATTAATAGTTATTAGCAATGTTAATGTGCGATAGGGTAAAGTGACCATGAGTCGTCCACCTGGGCCATCTTACTACCTACTAGTTAGTGTAGGATCTTTGTAATAGTAGGAAAACTTGCAGGGGTCATCTGAAAATGGATATAAATATTACCCAGAAGTCTTACTCTTTCCATCCAGCAATGTTACAACTTTCATACGCATAGTCATGGAGCTCTTTGAGCACACATTATTCAATAGATGTGAACTTTCTTTCATCAGTACCATGAGTCGGCCACTGCCGTACCTTGAGTCAGCCACATCATAAAATGACTCAACTAATTCATAGTAAAGAGTGTGCTTTTGAAGCAAAACAAGGAAAACATTTATTCCTGGCTGAGTGATCTTGGTCAGAGTGTTTCTGGAATGATTTTACTAATTATAATGCTGATTAATACCATTCCTTGGGTAAACATAAATTATAGCAAACTTATCCCCATTTATCAGCTGTCCGTCATTTCAAAGTGGCTGTCAATCTATCAGAAGACCTCTCTACCTAATTGGTAGAATATAGTTGATTTTCTTGAAAAATAATGGATAGTGCTAGATTCACTTTCCCAAAGATGGAAAGATAGCAGGTGCTACAGCTCAACATATTCTATCAGTTTAAAAAACTTAGAACCCAATGAAATGGTCACTAGTTCATTTTGGACCAAAAAGCAATAGTGGCCAACTCAAGGTTCTTGTATAGTGGCCGACTCAAGGTACATGTATTGCTCAAAGACACCTTTTGTCAGTCTTATCATACCACGAGTCAACATCTATACAGCAGATTGTTGACTTTTGTACTGAACACTATAAAAGGAATAATTTCAAGTTAAATGATGCTTGACGGAGTATAAATGTAATGCTATTTCCAATTTTAGTTAGGCTTAACTCTGTTACTTGGTCAATATCACATTATCACGCATCTATCATTTTGTTGCTGGAAAATCATCGGAAATCTATATCTGACTTCAAGAATAATTCACAAACTCTGGTGTCATCTAGAGCTCCTGGAAGTTCCTAGACTTATATTCCAAAAGATGCTAAGATAGCTTATATCATATCTTGCCATATAGCACCAGTGCAAATAGCTTAGAATCCACTAATATATTCATTAACACATTCATTTTGGGCCCAAAACCAAGCAAAATGGCTGACTCAAGGTACCTGGACGACTCAAGGTCACTCTACCCTATCTGAAATAGTTAAAAAAAAGTATTGGCGTTAATGAGTGGAAAACCCACACAGTTATTTTAAGTCATCAAGATATTCTAGTCTAACTAGCAAAGATAAATGTACCAAATAATAGATGTAGAATGACATCCACTTAAATGTTCATAGTTATAACTTGGATGTAGTCAAAGAATGGGGACTATTGTAATCTGACTAGCTGATTCCAAAAGGTTCTACATGTCGCTGTAGTAAAAAATTTTAATTATAAAGTGCTAGAAATAGGAAAGGAGAACTTCCATTACTCTAATGGCATTAAATTACCTCACTTAGAGTGTTTCCACTTTCTCAATTAAAATCCCTTCCTATTAAATATCTATAGAAATGGTATAGCCAATATACTGTGTAAGCAGATTCATTCTCTTTCTATAGTATAACAATTACACAAGGTGAATGGTGGTAGATAACCTTCACTTACAATCCAGATAAGATTGATAAATCCTTGTAATATGCAATTTAGGTGCTTAGGCCTATGAGTCACAGCAGTAAAAATATTCATGCTGCAACGGGGGATTACACAAGGGGCCAAGTTTGTGACTAACCCCTCCTCCTACTCATATCCAGGTTATGAAGGTCAGAACAATATATGATACATCTGCTGAACCCATACACATGCTAATGCTAGCTGGACATGGGTAGGATAGGATATACATATAGAACCACAACTTAGATTGTAACCATGTGTTAAATGTGTCACATTGTACCCATATTTCAAGGCACACATGTGGGTATAACAGATCCATTATGTCTTCAGTCGCCAGAACTAGGTTTGAGTTATAGGTCATTGGACATATGGGGAAGTAGGAGGAACAGGGGATCACAGGAAAGGTATGGATCAGTGCTGGGCTTATGTTAGCGTAGTACATCATTGGCCACCTACCCGTATCCTAATCCCCTCCCTCCCTCACACACTAGACCATCAGGAGACATTCAGGGCCAAGATTACCCAATGAAAATCTATCCCTCTTGAGGATAGAGGCCCACATTGCCATTTTAGAATTTTAGCAAAAAGGCTTTATGTTATATTTTTCTAGTTTCAGACAGGTATACATGGAAAGATTTTAACTTTACACCTTACCTTGTCTGTTTAATCAAAATGATAAGTGCTGAATGGGAAAAAAGTTATTAGTAAATAATATTTTCATGTCTATTCACATTTGAGTAAGCAAAACAGTTTATTGTATAACTATAGTTCTGAATGGTTTTGTTTCTCTAGTTTTTTAAGTTAGATTTCTAAAAGGTGTTGTACAATATACAAAATTGAACCATTGTTGTATTGTGTGATAATAGTCCACCAAAAGCCTGTTACAATCAATAGATTTCCATTGCATTATCTTACCCCAACCCTGACCAGAACAGGGGATAGAGCGGAGGGCACAGATAAAGAGACAGAACGCAATAGGAGTAGAGGCTTCAGTACTTTCTGAGAGCAATAGGGTTAGTAGATGAAGATCAGGTATAAATGTGGATGTATGGGATAGAATACATGTAGCTGTTTCTGAGATATTCCCCAATAAAGTATAGGTGCATTATGGTAAGATTACATAGGTTTATTTCAGAAAGATTCATGAAATCACCCTGAGAAGATTTCCCTGTAACTGTTTCACAATATTCTACATGAAGTTTCTTATCAAGGAAACATGGTATGAAAATATGGTCTCAGGCATATTTCTCAAGTCTTCAACTACATTCAATATATGAACAGAAATCTGTGCAATGAACTTCTTTGACATACCTGTCATCCACTGTAAATAGGACATGGAAAGGAACAGGAGTTAGGTCTATGAAGGAGGGGGCAGGCTGGGTTGGGTGAATTGTATACAATATTTCGGTAGCCTGCAAACGCCTGCTGTTGTTCACTAAATCCTATGTATTGACTCTTGGCTGGTCCATCCACCCTCACTTGTTTCCAATACTCAGCCAGTCGTCTTCCCCTGTCCCCCTGCTGCTGCCAAACTGTTCAAACCTTATCAGGGCCCAGTTCCTCTGTATGGCCCTGTACCCTCGACAGACAACCCACAACCCCCATCATCTCAAAATGAGTAGCAGCCTATCTGAAGGCCAAGAGGCACCCAGGCTATACCCATTCTATTGTACAATAGCAGCCAATATCAGGGAGTAATGCTGGTTGAGGATAAGGAATAGCCATGATGCCCTGTGCCTTCTCAGACTGGGGATGTCTCCTTCTTTTGTCTGTAGAAGTGACATCATGATGGAAATGATCATGTGGAATGGCACCACTGTAGTTTCTGATTGGTGGAGATGACTGTTTAGAAGACTGCCCTGGCCTAAAGTGCATTTCCAATCTACTGTCAAACAGCACACTTAGAGACAAGTTTCTGTGTGGTGCCTTCAAATCGAATCCTAATATGGTCATTTGCAGGGAACATTGCCACTGACTTATCACTAACTTCTCAGTGCCGACACTCATAAGCTACACTATAAGGTCTATACCACCAGGCACATTTTTAAGAAGGTATACCCAAGCTTTCAGAATATTAATCCTTAACGTAAGTGATCTGTTCCCGTACTAGTTCTGTAGTTATAATACCAATTCCACCCCCCCCCAAAAAAAAAAAGGAAGGAAAGGAAATGTAGAAAAATAAAACAAGAACAAAGAAGTTAGCTTTTCTATATACCACCTCTGAGGACATGAACATTCTTTATGCTGAATGTTTTGTTTTCATATGGGAAATGATAAAGATTTTGACTATGATTGATTCAGTCACTGAGATCCCTCAACTTCAGGAACTATGTATTGTCGGTTGGGAGTGTAGGTGAGGATGAGAGCAAGTAATGGAGATGGGCCATATCTGGTCTGACGTTTACAACCGTCTCCCAATTCCTTGTGTTCATCTTTGCTCCACAAGAACAAAAAGGGAAGCATCAGGAATGTTTCCATCCATGAGCAATGAACATCTAATTAAACCATCCAAAGAAATGAGAGAAGAAGGAATTTTTTTATGTGGCCAGGAGAGGGACATCCTTTGTGGGGACCTTTTAGCCACAGCAGGTGCCTTCTGCAAGTCCCAGGGCATTAAACAATAACCTTGGCCTTGTTGAAGGTCACATGAAGGTTATGCTTGAAGGACACCCATTTTCAAGCAGTTAGATGGAGGTCTGGTATAGCACATATCTGCAACAAGCAAGACAAAGGGAAAGAATCAAAATGTCTGACATACATTGTAATCGGTCTGACAGTAGGAAGAAAGGGGAATGTGATATAAGTTTGTAAGGTTGTAAAAGAAAGAGAGGAGCAAATACAAGCTAGGTTCCTTTGTTGAATTAAATATTGTGGGAAGGATATGGAAAGATTAGATTATAATAGAAGAGGCATGTGTGTATAGGGGAGGGTCACCACCCACTCATTTTCTTTTGTGTATGTATGCCTTATTACAGGGATGGAAGTCTTTCCCTGATTTCAGGGATTTTGCAAGTTCTAAAGGTCAGTATATTGCAATACAAAACCTATATTATATAGGGGGCATTTCAGTTTATTTCATCCCTGCAAATATGACATTGTGCTGTACAACATTGTGCAATTCTTCTCAAAGTATATCTCTCCAGGCAATGGGCTGGAATAGATTTATTTATGAAAACGTTTTGAACACTGTCTTACCATGCAACTAGAGAATAGTCTAAGCATATTGTAATATATTTTGTTAGTTCTAAATATATAACGTTGGGTATGGTTGTAAGAGCTCTTCACTTGTGAATATCCTTTATTGATAATAAGGTGCCAGGCACCGTACTCTGAGAGGCTTTGCTAGAGCATGCTATTCTGACTCAAACTTAGTACTTGAGGTACATAAAGTCACATGGATTTTGAGATCAATGCTCATAAGATGGTAAGGATTGGGATCATATTCATGGGGTTAAAGGCCCTCTAGATTAACTTGACTGTTGTTTGTGTTATTGATTTTGTTCTTTGGTCAGCCACTTTGATGTCTTATTCAGGCTGTTTTATAAGTAAAGACTCTTTGTAAATCGTATAATATATTTGCATGATCGCCACTTCTGCTGGTACATGCTTTTTAGAGCATATATGAAGGTAGGACCTCTATTCAGCCATTACCCTTATAGATAGATTCCCAGGGGAGGTCTAGGGCTGGTGTCATGTGAGGGGTTAGTGGGTATATATGGAAGTAGGAGGAGCAGGGGATCCCAGTAAAGTTATGGATCAGTGCTGGGCTTACGTTAGCAGATCAACAAGGGCAGTGCATCATTGGCCACCTGCCTGTACCCTAATCCCCTCTCCCCCCTCACACTCTAGACCATCAGGGGACATTCAGGGCCGGGATTATCCACTGAAAATGTATTCTCAGTTGGGTAGCTAGAATAAAGCATGTGCTACCAATGCTGACAACCTGCAATAAGATGCAACTTCTAAGACTATGTTCATAAAAGGCAATTTTGTTAAGATTTTACTGCTATCATGAGCTATAGTGGCAGTGAAGCTAATCAATGAATTAAGTCAGGTAAGGTCTGAAGAAACAAAGGAAGAGGATTCGGGGGGGGGGCACTGACAAGACATGTCATGCAGTAATTATTTTTAAGACCCGAGATTTACTATTGAAGTAGAGACTGCTTTAGTACTTTCTTAGTTTTTGGAATGAACGGCCTCAGTAAGGTAGGGTAATTCATCCTTTCTCAATATCATAAGGTACATAAGTCATAGAACAGGCATGTTTATGTGTCACATGGATGTAGGCTGAAGCTTCAGATATAAGCAACAAGATCCCCCAGTGTACCTAATTACATCTCCTATAAGGAAAGTGAATGGAGTTATCCTTTAGGGATGCATATTGTAGCAATCCAATCAGTGTATGTATTCCCTCTATTGTGCCGTCATACTATTTTTAAATAAAGGAGCTCTACTTCGTCTTATATTGTATTAGATTGCTTTGATTGTCATCTCAGGAACCTATCTTCTGTATAAATCTTTAAGTAAAACCGCCGTTTATACTAAACGCACTGAGCTCTCTACCATTTTCCTATAATGAGGAATTAAATACAGTAAAAACACAGCTTTGCTTTTAAAATTGAGTACAACAAGTGTAGATCATTTCATTGGCTGTATTTGGGGGCTAGAATGCTTTGATTTAGATCTGGACGAAGGTAGTGTTTGATAATGTCACAGGATATTGAGCAATGATAATATGTTATATCAAGTTTCATATCACCTGTTGTAACTCTTAATATAATCCCATTATACACATGTAATACTTGGTAATGCATAGGGATGATATATGGCGCTGTGCTGATATGTATACAGTCACTAAGTCTCTCGCTCTCTTAGTGATAAAAACAGCTTCCAGTATTCAGTCTACAAAATAGAAAATCTGTTTTGAGTAGCCATGAACAACATGACACCGGCCACAAATCATTTAAAGGAAATGTCGTATTTTGGATAAGATAAGTTCCTGCCTTGCTCACCACCCAACAGTGGCAATGCCTAGTCATGGCCATTGCTTAGATGTTACGGACCCTCTGATTGGCTAGTAATGTAACGAGCGTGTTTATTGGCTGTAAGGCGGGCACATGATCAGTTGTAAGGTCGGTAGCGGTTGGCTGTGATGGGTTGCCATGGTCAGGAGGACCAGTGTGTTGTGAGCGGTGGTCTAAGTAGTGTGTCATAAAGCCGACTGTGGGCGCTGACGCATGAAGGTCTTGTATTCGCTTGGAAGAAGGCACATATTTTATCCAGCCTAGTCTGGTAGAGGATGTTTTTGCGTCAAATTCCACAGAGTCGTATACATAGCTAAATGACACTCCGTATACAGCTGTGTTAGTAGTATATGGAGATTATACAAGATAAAAGGCAGGGAATTTTATGGTTGCAGCTAAGTAGACTTGCATGTACATCACACGGTGCAGAAGTGAATCTCTGGGCCATGGCTTTCAAAATAGACAAAGTTAAAAAGAAACGAGTGAATGCCAAACGAAAGTAAGCAAGCTTAGATCTAATTAAGGATAAAACGGAATGTAATTCCTTATCGGGACTAATTTAGAGAGTGGTGAGATAAAGAAAGCGCACGGGTGGAGGTCAGGGAGAAGGAGGGACCTGATTTTATACCAAATTAAATTGTGACTGTAATGGAGTCACCATAATGTTTTAGTGACGAGAAGCCACCTTTCCTCCCTTTTCAGTAATTCCGATTCTTTGGTTATACATTCCATTTGTATTTCCCATTGGGAATTGAGAAAAGAATTTTCAATAATCAGTGTCAGTGGAAACCATATTTGGAGGAGTAACATATATAATCAGAGAATGGGGGTAATAAGGCCATTAGTTATAAGTGCTTAACTAGACATCAGCTACAATAATACATCTTGAGAAATAATGCAATATCAGAAGTCAGAGTCCTATACCCCCTCTAACCATAACTCGCCTCCCCTGGGTGGTCCCAGCTGATTTATCGCAATCCGATAACGGCGCAAATGGTAGAGGATTTGTTCTGCCGGGGCCCAGATTCTAACTCTTCTTGGTGGAGGCGTGAAGAGACTTGACAAGTAGCAGAGGTCATCCTCAAGGTCAGCTGAATGTCATGGCAAGGTCAAGGTCTGGCATGTTGTGCCCCACAAGGGTAATGCTTTATATTGGAGATTTATGTTGGCATTTCATCCCTGATCAATTGTCCAGTATTTCTTTTCATCGTACAAGGTATTCTACGTATGAAAATAATTATGGCAAAGCCCCAATTTGTATTTTACCATTTATATTGGTTACCAATCACCCATAGGCGCATGAATGTCTGTTCTTATTACATGAATAGGAATGATTTACTCATCAATGTAATATCACTGCCTGTAGACCGTTTCATAGGTGACCCGATGGGTTTCAATCGATTTCTTCCCAGTTATCTAAGATCTATTCATCCCGCGAGAATAATTGCTTCATGAATTTTGAAATTTTACATGATGTCTGGGTTACATGATACACAGCAGACTGGATAACGAATATTTGTGTTTTTACAACAGGGAATCGTTGGATTTCATATATATGGAGGGGAGGTTGAAATATGTACGACATTTCATGTATATTAATGTCCTGGCCATTTCATTTTTATTTTCCGTGAAATCAAAATCAAAATCCCCACTGCCCAGTTGGCTTGAAAATCCCCTCATCCACCCCCCTCCGCTCGCTTATACCGGGGTCAAGCCCACCACCCCTTATTGTTCAGAATGATCAGTCCCTAAGTGGGAGTATCTATGTGTCGTTAAAAAGGTCACAAAAGGAGTCGGATTATCATTTTAATGGAATATGATGTTTTATAGGACGTATTGCATGTTTCAGGAGCTATTTGTGCAGATGTAATGGATTTAAAAGGCTTTATTATTCTTTGAACTGTGCATAGTAGACGCCATTGGAATTCGTCAACACATGCCACATTCCCCAAATCACTACAGGCTTGTATTGTCCTGAAATTGATATTGATTTTAAGCTGTCGGGAAATAATTCATTGATCATGTAATTCAAATGCATAATGTTTTTATTGCAGATCTATAAATCTGAACTATTTATGCTCTACCCAATAAGTATGACCCAATAATGCTGGCTTTCTGTCTGCATGTCACACTTCTAGAGCCATTTAAGTGTAGACCATCAGTTTAGACATGGAAAGGTATAATCATACTAAAATCGGTAAGCATCATAAACTACTATAAGGAGTACCGTAATCTCCCGCGTAGAAGACGCGGTGCGCATAGAAGACGCTCCCCAAACTCAGGGTATGCTGGTTTGCGTAGAAGACGCATCCAACCCCTCTGAATCGATTTGTAAAAAAAAACCCGTACAAGACGCCCCCCCCCCCAACTCAGCAGGGGGGGTTCGCGTATAAGACGCACCCCCCCACCCTCCACCCCCAAAAAATTGTCAACCTGTTGAGTCTAAGCGCGTCGACACCTCCCGGTCTGCCGCGGTGCAGGCTATATGAGTTCAAGCTGTCACCGGCAAACTGTCGGCGTCAAACCCGCCGAGCGCCCGTCGACACCTCCCGGTCTGCCGCGGTGCAGGCTCTATGAGTTCAAGCTGTCATCGGCGCATTTTCCCAAATAAATGTTGGAAAACCCCGCGTATAAGACGCACCCCCAACTTATAGAAATCCTATAAGACGCACAAGGCATTTGTTTGGCGTAGAGGACGCGTCTTATACGCGGGAGATTACGGTATATTGGATACATTTAATTTAGATTGGCGTAGGGCGATGAATACTTGTTTTAGATGTACCGCCTCAGGACGTTGGACATGATTAAATAACTGTGTTCTCACGCTGTCGGGAAATAATTAATAATTTTAAGCTTATATGCAGCCCGATTCATTAAGGTATAGTCTTTTATTTCAAACTTTTATTTTCTGTTTGATTTTGGCTTCATTCGTTGAGAATCGACCATACTGTTCATTCCACAGTCAACACACCTACATAGCTGTCAGTTTCCTTAACCCTCTATGGGCCGCATATACAGGAGAGTATCATGCTCATTGGTCGGCATTATCCACCAATGAAGTGCTGGCGAGACTGCTTGCCAGCACTTCATTGGCGTATCATGCCGACTCCTGTAGGAGTGTATCAAGCTGTTTGGTACTAATGATGCTTGAATGCAGTCCTGATGGGCACTGTTATCCATACATCATCACGACTAAGTGACTATTTTATCAAAACCCTACGCAGCCCTTAAAGGCTCCTTAATGGAGCTCCGTATAAATCCGCTTACAAGAGTAGCTCTTCATCAATACACACCTGCTAAAAGTAGCAATGAGTTGCTCCCTCCAGCTCATCCCAGCCCACAGAAGCTGACATCAAAGATGAAAAAGAGGTATATCGGTGATGGGCATCATCTAGGTTTACCTCCCAAAATAGCTGCTCCCCTGTGCTAATAATTAAGGACCTACTACTGCTACTTGGGGAGCATGGTTTGACTTCGGTGAAGGTGAACCACCTCTTGGGAGTTTTGAGATGCCCTCAGGTTGCCTTGACAACTAGTGTGACGGTGTGATAAGGTGGTGTCCCAAGGGTAGTAAAAGGGTGTGTGGATTTTTGCTGATAAAGCAAGGCTTAACAGAGTCAAGGAAGTGTAGTTGGCCCAGGTCCTCCTGGGTCATTGGCGGCGCCTTTTCAGCATTTTACAGTCAATCAAGATGGTTGACTTTCGGTGGGAATTTCTTCTACAAAATATGGGTCTAAATATTAATGGAAAGTTGATACATGATCCTTAGGTTCTTGTCTTTCTTTACAGGGTAACAATTCCCATAGAAAACAATTATTTACCTGTGAAAAAGGGGGAGAGACAAACCTTACATTTTTTAAAACTTTTTCTGAGGAAAACCTGTCTCCATTGAATTGCATTGTGCGATAGATTTTTGCGATGGACATAACACATGGCCTCCTAAGGGAATTGTCCAAGTAAGACGTTTTTTTCAGCAGGTAAGTTGAAGACTGTTCATACAATGCGATGGTTTCAAGAAAAGATGAGTTAATTTTCCTATAGGACCAGTTAAGACCATTCATGTGTTCATAAGACCTCCATGTTTTTGTTATGGTTATCGCACTTCTGGCAAGGCGCATTCGCGCATGCGCAGAGAGAAAATCGTGTGAGGCATACGCAGTGAGACGCAAAATCCAAAATGGTGGACAGGGAGACGATCGGCTAACGGTGCTAGCGAAAATGCTCAGTTATAACAAAATGGAGGATAATTACAATCTCTCATGCCTTTGTATGGAATATATGGATACTTGTTCAAGACCTGCTGATATTGAGCAATGCTTAACTCGCCAGCAGAGAGTTATTTGCCAATGAAAAATGCGAGCGATAATGTGTGCATTCTCCATAGCCTTAACCATTGACGACTCTGACACACTGTCACTGTATTGACAGTCCCCTACGGTAGGTTGTGGAAGACCTGGGCCAGTCGTGCATTGCACATGTTTAATCTTTCTTTATTAGCATGATACATGAAAGTTGAACAAATAAATATTCAGCAGTCTTGCATCCATGTATCGTGCCATCCTCCAGGCTTATTCCACTCCCCAAATTCTATCTTAAGCATTAACATTTGACCCTTAATTCACATGGATGTCTTAAGGCATCCTGATGCCATTAAATGGTTAGGGAGGATTAAGGTAATACCTGATAGGCAATGTGTACGGCAGCTACTAGAGGTAAAATCAAGAAGGACATGTGGGCAATGAATAAGGCATATGTGTTTCCAGTATACCCTTGGGAAATGGCAGACCAAATATGATTCGGATTCAAGTACATCTACAGTTCGGACAGAGAAATAATGTACAGAGCATTGTGTTAACGCATTGTATGAATGCATTCGTTGCGGGTTACGCCATAGAAGGTAAATTGACAAAAGAAGCAGGTGCTTATGTCACAGTTCTGCTAGGGAGCCCCGGAAATATTTCAAGATGGATGTTTGGCTGGCAGCATCTCTGAGGATTGTGTTAACGCATTGTATGAATGCATTCGTTGCGGGTTACGCCATAGAAGGTAAATTGACAAAAGAAGCAGGTGCTTATGTCACAGTTCTGCTAGGGAGCCCCGGAAATATTTCAAGATGGATGTTTGGCTGGCAGCATCTCTGAGGAAGGAGGAATTGACTCCAGGGGCTTACACGGTGTTGCCTGTCCCCTGTACCTCAGTACACAGTACAGATATGTGCAGAAATGTATAGATATACCATATTGTACACTTATTATCAACACTTGGTGGCACACATGGGAGAGGGGTATGGAGGCAGAGTGATGTTTGCAGGGGCGTAGGAAAAGGGGGGCCTGGGCCCCCCGAATCATTAAGGAGGAGGGGCCTGAGTATATCTGCCCCCCCCCCCTAAACTTTGCCAAGAATTCAATTGAACAAGATGCTATAACACTTTGCGTCTCAAATTAGATTTATATAGTTATGGGATAGGGAAAATGTGGGCATGGGCCTCAAATCAGATATAAAATTCATAGAAAAATTGCTTTTCTATACAAATTTTATATAGGTATGTATAGGCGCTATTCAGCCTGAGCCGACAATTCAATGTGATTGAGGTGGGGCCCCCTCTAGGCCCCCCCAATGAAGATTTTCTTCCTACGTCTATGGTTTGGAAGATCAAAGGGATCCTCCATGCCCCTACTGCCGCCCACTGATCCTCCTCCAGGGTCTATAGCGACATGAGACGCCGCTCCAGCTGTCGAGTGGTACCACCCCAACACCCCCGCGGCCACTGGAGGAACTAGAGGGAACAACGGAAGTCAGGGGGCGGGGGGGGGTACACGAGTGCTTTTGGGGGATTTCTCAGATAAAGAAATAAAAGAGCAAAAGAAAAAAAGAATATCATAGTGATTTTTATACCGACAGATGAAGAAGGAGCCAACCTTTTTCACATGGCAGGGGCTGCGACCAACTACTGTTCTACTGGATTGGATATTAACGAAAAGTGTTCCTTTTAGGTGCCAGCTATGGTGTTACATAATTCGGTAGTGCATTGTACTGTTGTGCAGGTTGGATTTTGTTAAGGGAGTGATCATTTTTTTACAACGGGGATGGGGAGTAATTTTACCTGTTTTCAGCAAAGGTCAAAAGCCGGCGTGTTACTCTGGAAGGGCACAATCGCCTGTGATTTTCAGCTCCTGGGGCGGGGGAGGGGGCAATTTTTTTCTACAGCGCTAAGCCATTGCCGAGTGGTCGTTATGATGTATACCAACACACGCTAGCCAGCGACTGCCTATATGCTCCATTCATACATCATGTCATCTGAAGGGCATTTTGGTTATTGCTTAATCACTTTTGCCCTTAGCCCTTCAAGTGCCCAACACGCACTTTGCCATGTCGATACATATGCAATCTGGGCGGGTGATTTACCCGGGGTGCACGCATACACCATGCTTATCCTCCAGGGTTGATACACTCCCAAACGGTCCCCATGATGCCCTAATACAATGGTTGTAAGAGGGCTTACCAGTGCTGCTTTGGTGCATCATGACGCCCAAGGGATATAAGGCAAGCCGTAACGCACCTACAGTCCTTAAAGGCCTCTCTGAGTGGCTAGGGTGAGTAGCACATGAGTATTCCGTGTGAGCTGCTCGGCTAGTTAGTAAGACATCCATCTGGGGAGAAGGGGCCGCCCTCAGTGGGCTCCTAAAACACTGTCCTTAGACATGCCATACACGCTCACACCAAATCATGTTGTCCTGTCTTGCTGTTTTGTTGTTGATTGCGTCCTTTATTCCCAGTGTTCGTGGGGACCTTACTCTATTACTGTATTGCTTTTAGACTTAGTTGCTACACACACGACTGATTTGCCGTCCTATACACCACTCCCAACTTTTGTTTCCCTCCTGTAGGCAGAATATGGGTCAGGTTGGCGTCTTTTTGTTGTATTCCTGTTTCTTAGGGACATTAGATTTTCAGAATTACAATTCGGAGATGCTAAACCATTACAAAAGAGTAGCTTATATGTATTTAACATGAGATCTACTTGGGATATTTTGCATAATGTCTCATTCACTTTTACAGCAGTCGTAAATATTAGATTTTCCCTCTTTTTTCTTATTGTGAAATGCCCTCGGTGATTTAGGTTAAGCCATGCTGTAAGTACTAAGTTAGGTCGTGTAAATTAAACCCCGTCATTTTGCCCTGCGCTCTTCTGCCGCCCTGTATACCTTATACGCCGACATATATTTCATTTCCCGTCAATATATACAGTCCCAAACAAATAAAGCTGTCATTCCCATCACGGACACTGTATACATATCCATATAAATTTGTGTCTGAGTGGGGTAAGAGGCGCATTGTCTGTGCAGGGGCGGGTTCAACAATATGTCATGTTCATCAAATTACAGTCACAAACGCCAGTGCAATAGACTTTATCAATTATATATATTCCTCGACATATTCCTGAAATGCATGTAGGAGTACTGGAGAAAGAAGTGTATATAGATGGATGATGATTAGAGAAGTGTGAAAGGCACAAACAACCCTCTATAGTGAGAAGGGATGGGCGTAAGATCTTTTTATTCAAGTCTGTTTCTCGCAGTAAACATCTGACAGAAGATATATTTTAAAGCGTACGCCTTATTGCATTAGGCTGTCGGCGTTTTTGATCTACCAGAGCAAACTAAGCATTGCTGTCTATCCTATTTCCACACAAAGATATGTATTTATGTACAGCATGATTAATGCAGGAAATCACTCTCTCCGAATACCTACTGTATAGTGTATTAATTTGGTGTTCCCAGCTTTGTCCCGAGGGTTGGAACAAAAAAGGAGGATATGAAAAGGTAACATAGGCCAGGGCATCGTTCATGACTGTGTTAACTGGTGAAACGTGCCCTCAAGTGGGAATTTCTTACATTAGTAGTCCTCCAGAGTCTTCTCGTGAGATCTCGTACCGTGCGAAACGTGGTCTAGCGTCTAGACGTGGTTTCACGCCTGCGCACATAGACAGGTCGCGCCCCTAGTGGACCTCCCCAGAACCAGGCCAAGCAGTGAACATGGATCCCAATTGGAAGCCGGTGTTTCTCACGTGACCTGGCCGCAGTGGCTTATGGGAGTAGGTAGTCCAGTGTCAATGGCAATACAGTTTCTCTCGTCCTAGAGAAGGAAAGGTGTGTTTTTAGTTTGACAAAGAATTGGGTAGGGATCTTTGAATCAGATTTTGGAAAACAAACCATTCTGACCTTAGGGGTCGCTCTTTGAAAAAAATCCAGAAGTATTAGATTTTTTTAATTCCACTTTCCTATGCTGTGACACTTTTGTACTCAAGGGGATGGGTTTCAATGAATGATTGCTTCTTATGCATCGGCGGTGGCCATGGCCTGCTTTTTGTTCACAGATTTTGATCACAAATTTTGTTCACAAATACAATCAGTCTAAAGAACTTGTCTTTTATGCATGCATTATCCTAATCCTTCTAATTGACTGACGTTCACAAGCCTACCTGTCCTCGCTTACTTCTCGAAGGGGATGACACAGAAACACAGGCCTCAAACCTGTAATAGAAGTTTTTAGTATCTTGCAGTTGAGTGTTTTCTTTCCTAACGTGTACGTCTCAGAATAATATGCAAATGCAGTACAACCATGATAGACTATTTGGATGTAATTTTTTATTAATTAGATAAGGCCATGCATACAGCTGAGCTCACTGCCTTGCTTCTTATTAATCCATATACATACCGGTAGTCTTCGATACAAGATAACGCAATCTGGGATTCTACACTGGGCCCTTACTGTGTAATTACTACACTGGTTCCCTGCCCACTATACCTCTTGGGACCGGCACGGCGGTACCTTACACTAGGGACTGTGGTTGATTTGAACAGACACTTATTAAATCATTGAATGACAGCAGAGACACCGGCCGTCTATGGGCCTGTCTCGCTTGTATAGGGCGTGTCGATAGCTTAGAAAGGGCAGCTTAGAAAACTGTGGAGTGCCAGTCTGGTAGAAAGCCATAGTCATAGGAAGTTAATCTAACTGGTCACTTTTTCGTCTCAGGGGACGACTGGCAGCACTGTATCGAAGAATTCCAGAGCAAATTTAACCTGTCTTTCACCCATTCATTTGCAATTATTAGAGGAATGTTAAGAATGTGGCCCCTGGCAAGAATTGCCCTGTCGGTCAAATGTTCCTTGTATTTCATGAGAGTATTCTCATTGAGGTCTGATTTCAATAAGAATAGGAAGGACATAACCTGAATAGTCTTACGACATGTATCCTATATTGTTTTTATGGTATTCGTGACCGGGCTACCTCTATATATGTAAGTAGCAGAGGTACCACAACATGGGGCTTAGTGCCAGGCTGTTTATATACTGTGTGCTATGTAAGTAGCAGAGGTACCACAACATGGGGCTTAGTGCCAGGCTGTTTGTATACTGTGTGCTATGTAAGTAGCAGAGGTACCACAACATTGGGCTGAGTGCCAGGCTGTTTGTATACTGTGTGCTATGTAAGTAGCAGAGGTACCACAACATGGGGCTTGGTGCCAGGCTGTTTATATACTGTGTGCTATGTAAGTAGCAGAGGTACCACAACATGGGGCTTAGTGGCAGGCTGTTTGTATACTGTGTGCTATGTAAGTAGCAGAGGTACCACAACATGGGGCTTAGTGCCAGGCTGTTTGTATACTGTGTGCTATGTAAGTAGCTGTGGTACCACAACATGGGGCTTAGTGTCAGGCTGTTTGTATACTGTGTGCTATGTAAGTAGCTGTGGTACCACGACATGGGGCTTAGTGTCAGGCTGTTTGTATACTGTGTGCTATGTAAGTAGCTGTGGTACCACAACATGGGGCTTAGTGCCAGGCTGTTTGTATACTGTGTGCTATGTAAGTAGCAGAGGTACCACAACATGGGGCTTAGTGCCAGGCTGTTTGTATACTGTGTGCTATGTAAGTAGCTGTGGTACCACAACATGGGGCTGAGTGCCAGGCTGTTTGTATGCTGTGTGCTATGTAAGTAGCAGTGGTACCACAACAGGGGGCTTAATGTCAGGCTTTTTGTACACTGACTGCTCTCAATCATGGTGTTCACACATTAATTTCAAATTGTTATGTACCTGATCTTTTATCTAAGTGTCTGATTCCCTTTACTCTTTTTGCATCATTAACTTCAACTTGATTCATGTTCATAACTGTTCAGTATGAATCTTATGTATTAGCTCTCATGACATGTGAAGAACATTTCTACCATTATTAGTTTTTGTTCTTCCTTTACCTGTCTTTTATTAGGAAGTGAGAAAAGTCATCGAGCCCTTCTCCGCAGAAGCTTTGTACATAAGTTAGACTTGTTGTCGAGTTATGTGAAGTACCTTTTTTTTGTCTTTTTTTCTACTTCAAACTGTTCATCTATAATTGAAAAATGGTGTGGTTTATAGCATTATTTAAATGAACATAAGAGTTCATTAATGTAATAAAGGCCTCACAAAAAAGGGATATGTAAGTAGCAGTGGAACCATGACATGGGGCTTAGTGTCAGGCTATTATACTGTGATATGTAAGTAGTAGTGGTACCACAACATGGGGCTTAGTGGCAGGCTGTTTGTATACTGTGTGCTATGTAAGTAGCAGAGGTACCACAACATGGGGCTGAGTGCCAGGGTGTTTGTATACTGTGTGCTATATAAGTAGCAGAGGTACCACAACATGGGGCTTAGTGTCAGGCTGTTTGTATACTGTGTGCTATATAAGTAGCAGAGGTACCACAACATGGGGCTTAGTGTCAGGCTGTTTGTATACTGTGTGCTATATAAGTAGCAGAGGTACCACAACATGGGGCTTAGTGTCAGGCTGTTTGTATACTGTGTGCTATGTAAGTAGCTGTGGTACCACAACATGGGGCTTAGTGCCAGGCTGGTTGTATACTGTGTGCTATGTAAGTAGCTGTGGTACTACAACATGGGGCTTAGTGTCAGGCTGTTTGTATACTGTGTGCTTTATAAGTAGCAGAGGTACCAACCACAACATGGGGCTTAGTGTCAGGCTGTTTTATATACTGTGTGCTATGTAAGTAGCTGTGGTACCACGACATGGGGCTTAGTGTCAGGCTGTTTGTATACTGTGTGCTATGTAAGTAGCTGTGGTACCACAACATGGGGCTTAGTGCCAGGCTGTTTGTATACTGTGTGCTATGTAAGTAGCAGAGGTACCACAACATGGGGCTTAGTGCCAGGCTGTTTGTATACTGTGTGCTATGTAAGTAGCTGTGGTACCACAACATGGGGCTGAGTGCCAGGCTGTTTGTATGCTGTGTGCTATGTAAGTAGCAGTGGTACCACAACAGGGGGCTTAATGTCAGGCTTTTTGTACACTGACTGCTCTCAATCATGGTGTTCACACATTAATTTCAAATTGTTATGTACCTGATCTTTTATCTAAGTGTCTGATTCCCTTTACTCTTTTTGCAACAATAACTTCAACTTGATTCATGTTCATAACTGTTCAGTATGAATCTTATGTATTAGCTCTCATGACATGTGAAGAACATTTCTACCATTATTAGTTTTTGTTCTTCCTTTACCTGTCTTTTATTAGGAAGTGAGAAAAGTCATCAAGCCCTTCTCCGCAGAAGCTTTGTACATAAGTTAGACTTGTTGTCGAGTTATGTGAAGTACCTTTTTTTTGTCTTTTTTTCTACTTCAAACTGTTCATCTATAATTGAAAAATGGTGTGGTTTATAGCATTATTTAAATGAACATAAGAGTTCATTAATGTAATAAAGGCCTCACAAAAAAGGGATATGTAAGTAGCAGTGGAACCATGACATGGGGCTTAGTGTCAGGCTGTTATACTGTGATATGTAAGTAGTAGTGGTACCATGACATGGGGCTTAGTGTCAGGCTGTTATACTATGTGATATGTAAGTAGTAGTGGTCCCATGACATGGGGCTTAGTGTCAGGCTGTTATACTATGTGATATGTAAGTAGTAGTGGTACCATGACATGGGGCTTAGTGTCAGGCTGTTTGTACAGTTTGTGATATGTAAGTAGAAGTGGTCCCATGACATGGGGCTTAGTGTCAGGCTGTTATACTATGTGATATGTAAGTAGTAGTGGTATCATGACATGGGGCTTAGTGTCAGGATGTTTGTACAGTGTGTGATATGTAAGTAGTAGTGGTACCATGACATGGGGCTTAGTGTCATGCTGTTTGTACAGTGTGTGATATGTAAGTAGTAATTGTACTGTGACATGGGGCTTAGTGTCAGGCTGTTTGTACAGTGTGTGATATGTAAGTAGCAGTGGTATCATGACATGGGGCTTAGTGTCAGGCTGTTTGTGACATGTAAGGCATAAGGGTACATCTTTTTTTATCCTAAACCGTGAAAACTTTGGGTTTTTATTTCCTTATAAAAACTGGTTATAACATTTATTGGGATGCTATCTCAGTACAGCTATTTATACCTACATGTGCCTGCTATTGGCCGCACCTATATGGCAAAACCCGAGGGTGGCTTAAACAAGCAGACCCTCCATGTAATACCCATATCCCTTCTGACCAATCAACCAATACCTCACATTGCTCTGACACTTCCGGTCCCTCGAGGTTGAAGTCACATCCGGTGGGGTAACCTACACTGCAAAAATGGTGTTTAGATTTTAAACATGTTTAGGTCTAAACACGTTTAAAACCTAAACATATAGGTCAGTTCGGTGTCTCATCGACTACACATTTAGGAAATGAACACTTTTATTCTAACTACATAAACGTTTACGCTAAACATGTTTAGATGTTTAGAGTTGAAACAGTTGAAAAATAGGTGTTTAGATTTAAACATCAATATGTTTAGATACTTGGATGCTGAATCCACACCAGGTAGCAGCACTACCTTTGAATGGACTATCTGCACATAGTTACAATCGATTGTTGTAACAAATGTCCCCAAATCCCATGTTTATCATGGTTCCATTTCATAGAATGTCATGTGAATAGAAAGGGCAATAGAAAATTGACTAGATTCACCTTATGCCACCATCATTAGCATAAAATAATCAATAAGCTCCATGCCTGACACCTATTTGATGTTATTCTGGAATAGATAAGGCAATGTCCTTCCTGCCAAGCTGTTGTACTTTCTCAAGTCTCTCATTCTGATGCAGTGTGTAATACATGCATGTACACGTATACAGCTGTGGCTGACATCTTTGGAGACTTTGACAAGTAAATACCTGCTGATGTCCCCCCCAGTAAATGAGAAAACAAACAAAATATATCTCTTTTTTTAATGCATACATGTCTGCAAACCTTAACGCTACATCAAATCATTTAAACATCTAAACACAAAAATTCATAAACACCTAAACACAAAAATTCATAGATATCTAAACACAAAGTTTTAACCTAAACACCTACATTTCTAAACACTTGAGCTAAGCACATTGTTTGGCTAAACATGTTTAGGACATTAATGTGATTACAAAAACGTTGCAAGAATATGTTTAGAATTGTGTTTAGGATCTAAACACCATTTTTGCAGTGTACATTACAACGTTGTGGCAGTGTCCAAGCAAGCTACCATGACGCCTTTTACCATAGCAATGTGAAGCCGCAATACTGGGGCAGTACTCCCTCAGTGATGCCACTTTTCCTGGTTTACCAGGAATTCCTGGTTTTCATTCCAAGATACCTGCATTAGATTATGTTAAATTCCTGGAAAAATGTGTCCAAAAGTCCAGTTTTCCTTTTTTTTGTCGGCCAGTGAGTGGCATCTCTGCGTGGCATCTCGGCCCCTGCAACAGGGCCCTAAGGCCTATGCCAGCCGTTCAGCTGTTATAAGTGGATTTCACATCCGTCGCCCCCTATCGATAAAAAGAGACACTACGACCATGCCCCACAACAGCTTCCGGTTGCCACCCATGACGGCCGTTCCCGCCTTTCGCCTCTGGAAAGATTCTTTGTCCCTTATAGTGCGTCCTGTCGTCTATACTTATCACGTGGTGCGGAAGTGAGGAGTTTAGTGTCTATTTATAGTGCCTCAGAGGTGGCGTCACCTTTAGGTGATCATTAGAACTGTCTGGGTGTTTACTGGTTGATTTAGGACATTGCGCCTGCGTGAACAGCAGACTGGAAATCAGGAGCGACAGAAAAAACAGGGCGGCGGAAGTGAATGACTAGGTTTGAAATTGCCTGTGAAATGGGGTGTACAATGCTCAGAATGAAAATTCATTGATAAGAAAAAAGAATAGAATTCCTTCTCATATATCAGGAAGCTAACTTCAGGCAGAGAGGAAACCTACACTCTAAGAAATAACTGTTGAATCTACGAGGCATCCCCGTAAAACTGAACAGTGAACCACCATAATTGTAATGCAGTGAAGCAGTGTAGTTTCTGCAATGAACTGCTAGATGGCAGTACAGTAAAGCACTGTGGTAAAAGGAGTCTCCATGAACATAACGGTGAAATTCTTCTCCCAATGTTTATAGAGATCCGTCATCATTTCGAGGACATTCCTTTTTACAGTGCATGACAAAAAGAAAATATGCTGAGCTGGCAGAGCTGACCCAGCATCCTTACTTGTAGAACAGGTCCTACATCATTTTCCTTCACTGAGACCTTAGACGTCAGATTTGGGACCCACCTCCTGTCTCTAATCCTTAGATCCCCAAGGATTCCACTTTGTTTGGTTCCTTGTATCCCTCACCCTCTTTACCCCACAATGAGCCCCACACCAAGTCCTCAGCCTGTATCCCAAGCAAGGTGAATTTGATAGATCTTCTCTGTCTCTTCCCCTCACTGATGTTGGTGGGGCGGAGTACCCACAGGGCCACTTAATCATTTAAGGACTGCATGAGGCCTTAGTGCATTATGCTAATTAGTCAGCATGAATGCAGCTCTGCTAGGTGTCCCACCAGGGCTGCATTAATGCATCAGGCCAGTGCTAGGGGTAATATTCATTCAGGTATGGTCCAATAGGCACAGATAGACTACAGTGCTCGTAGACCTTTAAGCACTGCATTGGTACATCATGCCAAGGAAATGCATTAACCCCAAAGAGACATCATGCGGCCCGTTAAGGGTTAAGTCCTTTATTTACCGCAGCTGGACGTTAAATGGCCGTTTGGGGCGGGGCAGGGGATCAGTTCAGTCTGTGTGGGCCGTTTTAGTGGTGGGGACCTTTCAAAAACACCAATGGCATCTCAATGTTTTATGTTATAGTGGGGCGGCCACTATTTCTAACATCATAAAAAATAAAAATTGATAAGAGCAGTTTTATATCTGAGTGAGGGATGGGGAAGTGAAGAAGCATTGTGTTGTAAACCTTATCGGTTGGTGTTAATCACAAAGAATTTAATGGGTCTGGTTAATTTATCTTTCTGTAATGTACGCCAAGTCACGTGCATACCGATCCGCTGATGTGGACATTCTTCCTGTGACGAGACTAAGGGTGGCAGCACGGTTGCTAGTAGTCTCTGTTAGCTTGCCACCATATTTGTTTAAAGACCAGCTCCTGTAATTGTATGTCTAAACATATACGAGAACAGAGTAAAGTCCATGTTGTTTGGTGGGAAAAGCTGCCTTTAGTAATCAGCCTCTTCTGTAGGCTCTACAGCATATTCCATACACCAGTCTTCTACCTCAGAATTCTGTAAATCTGCATATATGCCATCATAAAAAAAAGAGCGAATTAGGGATATTTTCCCGCATGTAGCCAATAGTTAAAAATCTATATATATTGTTATATAACCGTGTTGTATAAGAGACGTTGTTCCATTAAAACAGGCCTCTTCATATATCATCAGTAATTATTCATGGTGTTGTGAATTCGGGAAATGGATGGAGACAAGCACGATAAATCACATGACAGAGCGCTGTCGAACGTGATACATAGTAATGCGGGATGTTATCTCAGAAACCAGAAATTAGATCAGCATGTTTAGAAAGCATCTACCATAGGTTGAATAATCTCTGTCACCCACCTTCTTCTCCTTTCTATATTCTACCTCTAATTCTATCATCCTGCCCTTCCTATCTACTTTCACTGTCTCTTCTCCCTCATCACAATTTATCCCTTGCCCCATCTTTGTTATTTATTCCTTAATTTTTCCCTCTCTCTATATTGAGTATAATACATCTCTTCCTCCCTTATCCTCCTTCTGCATGTTGCTGTTTCCCCTCGCCTTTCCGCTATCTCCCTTATTCCACAGCCCTTTCTCTTCTTTGATCCTTCTTTATCTCTGGTATCCGTGATCCTGGTCAATGACTCCCCTATTGTTTTGTCTTCTCTACCTCTCCCTCATCTCTCACCGATACACTATTGTAGCTATAGGACTGTTGTGAGCTGTCTCCGTCCTTCTCTACACAACTGGATCAAAACTATGAAGAATGACAGGGAGAATCAGTGACACAGACAGATAGTTAACCCTGTAAGGGCCCAGAGCGCATTAGTGGATCATGTGTCCTCGTGATGTATGAATGCAGCCCTGGTAGCCTCCCTATGGCTTCACCCGTGCATCATGATGACCCTGTACAGTGTCTATACACTAACCAGCACCTTGTAAATGCCTCATGGTGACAAAAGGACATGGCTCTCTAGGGATGAGGCCACCTTAAAGGGTTGATATTGTCATGGCATGGGCAGAACAGGATCGGGGCACAGTCATCCTGGGCAAAGATCTGGGGATTTCCTTACCATTGTGGGTAGATCCCCCTGCACAATGTCCCTCATAGCAAAAATGAACGTCCATTGTGAAGGTCTTAAGAGCTACTCAATTTGTTAGGATATCCTGATTCATTTTCCACAGATATTTTCTGGATCTGATAGACTAACGTATCAATATGAAAGAAAAAGATACATTAACTTCTAGAAAGTTTATTCCCTCTTTCCCTTCTGTTATTGAAATATAGCTCTAGGCATTCTCAACAACGCTTACATGCCACTTACCCTTTTCTAAGGTGTGGCTGTTAGGCCTCTACTTCTATTTGCTAAGCTAAGATAGTGAGATCGACTGAACCACAGTGACAACAGTAGGACCTAGACTGATGTCTACACTGCTTCCCTACCCTATAGTCCGTATAGCTCACTCTGCCCAAAGATTCTACAGACCCTACCTACCCCACCACTTTGACCCAGTTCACATCCTTCACAGATCGATGGTTCCAATGCCCTCCACCCTCACAGCTATGGCAAGCCATATGACATTTTCATCCCTAAATATATGATTTGTCATGTGGACCTGTATATATGTAAGAGAGAGCTTCTCGAGGAAGCACTTGCCTTTAAGAAGCGCCTGACAAATCTGAAGACCCAGTAGCAATAGTAGCATCACTATCCTTACTGTAACATTTTAAAGCTACACCGCTGAGAGCCGATTTAGCAGGGACGTCAGGCCACCTCTCTGCCTGGTCCAGGATCACCACCCTTCAACACACCAGCGTTAAATACCCATCAGGGACATGCCCCAACTGTGCAAAGCCCCTGGAGGGGACCCTTGGGGTGGGTAGAACACTTTAAGGACTGAATAGTGTTTTGTTTAACTGCTGTGAATGCACTATGCTCTTTTTGTCCAATGGTCCCCTTGGGTCATTTCCAAGCTATGGTTGGCGTAGACCTGGGCGTAATGTCATGTATATCATATGTTATATCTTGGTTGAAATGTGGCATGAATGAAGCCCTGAAAGGTCACTCACCAGTGCATCATAGTGACCCTTTTGAGGTAATACACTCCTGCAGGTCGATCATTGCAACACCAGAGTGTTACTTTGGTGTGGCTGTATATTTGTGGAAATAAATTTGAATTTTAGGGTACAACGTTCCCTATTGACAATTTGTAACGTGCCTCAAGCACGCATCACTGTTTTAGCCACAGGCAGCTGAAAGAATCTCTGTATACAAAACAAAACCGCCAATTCACGGCAGACTGACGGCCGTCAAGTCACTGACGGACGGCGTAGGGACAGTATCCTTAGCCCTCCCAGGTTTTCTAGTTCTATTAGAGCTTGAAGTATGATTATTTGGTTCACAATCCATCCCAAATCTTTTTAATTCCACTATCACTGAACGGTGGCTGCCAACAGCTGGCCCCCATTGCTCCATATGACCTCATGACCTAATTGGACCTGAAAACGAGGCTCGCTGCCATCAGCTGCCCATAGCTGTGCCCTGATTGCCATCAGCTGCTTGTGGCTAAAACAGTGATGAAAAGTCCCATAGCGTTCAAATTTCAGCAGTGTTGCGGGCTTGAGGCACATGTCTGTCCATAGGGCTGGTACAATGCAGCTCTTATCCCCTTAAGGACCGCATGATGCACCCTGTTTCTTGGTGGAATGCTCGTGACTCTTCTTGCCAGCACTGCATTCGAGCGTTGTGCTGACTCCTGGGAAGTGTATAAATCCAGTAAAGCTGGCATTGAATGCAGCCATGGCGAGTAGACTATGCATCCATGCATTGTGCCAAATAATGTGAATATTACTTGTCTGAAGTAGCTTAACACCCATGCAGCTAAAGTAGGCCAGTCTTGAGCAGACTACCCTACTAAGTGTGCTAGCGTTGGGTACTGGGTTTATTACTACACACATTAATTTTACATTCCCCTTTTGGAAAGGTAGTAGAGGGACGTGAAGCGAACGGCAAGGCGGAACTGATACCATAGCGTAATAATAATAACCCTTTAAGAGTTGCATCTCAGACGGTTCTTTAGTTATATTCAGGGCCTGGCTCCATGTGTCACAAAGAAAAAGGAAATCTTATGCTAGAAACGTGTGGCATTATAAGGGTTCATTACGTGTGTTAAGACGTTTCACAAAGTGCTAGCCTAACCTGTTACTGCTCTACAATGATGTGACAATGATCAATATTGTATATTTGGATTTTTTCCATCTGAGGTAAATCTTTTTTCTCTATCTTTTCAGGGTCGTAGCTGTAGTGATGTCCTTTCTAGAAACAGTATTTTTCATCAATTTTTGTGTCGTCATTTGTGTAAGGTGAGTGGCACACTTAATTTTTCACAATAATTCCCTGAACACTTTACCATTGTTTGAATGCTTATGACAGAACAAACCAGTGTGTATTGCATTGTATATACCTAGAATTGAGCATACCTCACTGGACTGTAAGTCTGAAAATAGCTTTATTGCCATGACACAAACAGATTTGATTCTGACAGTGAATAAATAATGTATGACTACCTATTTGTCTCAGTACAAAATTAATTGCTTCCACATCAAATATGAAAAATGAATATACATAGGACGTTTGAGGTGGAAGCGGTGGGGTTAAAGGGGGATATGACATGCATTTACTTCTTACGTAGAAGTGACACCAATGCCTCTCTAAAGACTAACATTTATGCATTACGAGTACTCCAATATGTCCCTGTTTTTAACATTGATAAATCTGAACCACGGCCTTCGTGAAGTTTCCAGATATAGGGAGAATAATTACTTGTATTTAGTGGAAGAAGCATATTTGGCATCATGGAGAGATTAAGACCCACATGATGGACATCAAGTAGGTGCCTGCTCCACAGCTAAATGAGAGCACACTATAAGCCCATAATGCAGAGTGCCCCCCAGAGGAGCCGTATAAAACCCAATCCTGCCTGCAGTGCTTGTTAAAGTCTAGTTAGGCTAATTAATCAGTTAATTGATGGGATTCATTTATAGATAATTGACAGATAATTGAATTGTCAGTAGTGCCGGCAGCTTTACAGTTGAGCTGCATGCAGTAAGGTATTTTGGGAAACAAGCTGAAGACAACTCAGAATAGGACACTACACATGATTGTAGTCAATATTGTTATCTCGCGGCTTCATGTCATTTGTCGGAATGCGGTATGAATACAGCCCAGGCGAGTTATTTGTACAGCATGCATAGCCTACACAATTCGGTATGATGCACAATGCCAGCCAGCACTACAATAAATATTGTAACAAGGATTGATTTACAAGTATAAGCGGCTTTTAAGGATTGCGTACAGGACTTTTCATACTTATGGTGGAATTATTAGTGATATTATGTTAAATTCTCAAAACCGTGAGTATTAACAACTAGCTGCATTGCTGAAACCAGAATTATTAGTTTGATAACTGACATCTCCACCCTATCCCGATCAGAAAAAAATAATATATTAAAAAGTCAACTCAGAATGTCAGTGTTTTTCTTTGGCACGGTGGCAATAAAGGTTTTTCCAGCATCTGGACAACCTTGGGTTGAATATCTCCTCAATCATCCATCAGTAATTCCTCCTCCCCATAGAGGGATGTTGTGAAGTGGTACAATATTATCGCAAACTGTATGAATTTCGACCAAACTCGTGAGAATGAAGTGCACTGACCCAGACACTGAGTGGTCACCCATTGTGTTAGGGACCATGCCAACATCTACATAGTCCCTGGGTATGTCACTTCTCTTGGCCTCTATACCCCAACAACCACTGGGAAAGGAAGGGAGAGCCCGAGGGAATTGGGGCATGGGAGGGTGGGGGATTTTTGTGGTCATTATGGGTTTCAGGTCATCATGGCTAAGAGAGGATGGGACACACGTAGCACGGCCTAGAAAATTGAATTGCGTTTTTACAGGTAGCACCCTCAAAACATGCAGATCTGGCACACTTTTTCTTACACACTTTATGGGGCCAGAATTAATTTTACCTTTTTGGCCTATATTCCATTATTTGGATCATCAATATTTTCATCATTAAATTAAGGTAACCCCTTTTTGGATCTCGTTGACAATTTGACATCTATATATTGATAGGTATACCCATATTCAGAGATGTATACACCTGGCAGTAGATGGTACCACTCTGCTATTAGAACAATCTTTCTTCTTTACATTGAACGAGTCTGAGTCAAGGTACTACAATGGAATTCTTGCAATAAGTGACCTTCCGGGGGTCATTTTCACCAATGGCCGATAAATGGGACTTTCGTTCCATAATGCGCCAGTGGCCGCAAGTGCTTCCGGTTCAGATTTAGAGGTCAAGTGATTTCCTGCAGTAACAGCAGTGGCTCCCTCTTAGTGTTTAGTTAAGTGATATCTATGGTGCACCATGTGCAGCAGGTTGTGGACATTGGGTGTCAAAGATACACTTTCCTATCATCAGCAGTATGAGCCAACACCTGTAAAATGTAGCCACAGAAACATCCTGTATTATATGTACTACAGTGTTCTAGTTTCAATTTGTGCTTGGGTATTCTTTTATTCTTATGATTTTTCAGTAATTACCACCACTAGTAGGCTTCCAGGTAGGCTTTGGTAGCAGGAAATGTATGAGCAGTTTTCCGCAGCCTCCAGTCAACTGTCAATCTTATTTGTATTACTTAAATCATACTGAATTGTTTGTCCCAGCTGCTATTTTTAGCAGCACAATTATTTCCATTTCACTTGTTAGACTCGCCTAACTTTTGGCCTATCCCCTTCCTCCATAATTGCCACCAGATGGAGGATATACACGCTTTCCTACTTGTCATCTTATTGAGCTGACTTGTTGGTTGGTCATAATACGTACATATAGATCTGTTATCATCATAGACATGGCCTGTATCCTAAAATACTTAGATTGTGTTTTGGGTCAATATACTTAGTAATGTATGGGACACTAAGCAGCTATCCAGATGTGGCATTTGTATCTGTATTATCTATAACAGCAGTGAAGGTCTATGATTTATACCTTTTGTCTCTGTATTATTTACACACTGTATACGTGCACTTTTATGTAAACATTCCTCCCATTTGGCTGCTCTTGGCTATGTGTGCTGCTCTTTAATCTCTGGATGGGTGCCTCTCTAGGGTAGGCTTGCGCATTATGGTGGACAGCTGAGGCTACCCATGAATATACATTGGAAATGTAGAGGGGTGAGTTATACCTCACCTTGACTGAGCACCTCCACTACGGCTCCCGAGTAGCTCCCTGAGGTACCCTGCCTCAGGCCAGACTCACAACCATTCAGTGTATCCCCAAAGGTGGTTTTTGTTGCAGCCTATCTGTTACTGACACCATTTAGCAATGTTTGTTTACACTATTACTGCCACTATAGTGAATGCTGTTCTTTTTGCTCCACGTCATGTATCACAATGTTGAAATTTCCCCCAATGATTTTAGCAAACATGTTTTCTGAATCATTGGATGGTTTAAAGTATGAGTATGTGTTGCAATGTGAGAAAAGCCAGAATGTAGAGATAACCTTAAATTTAACATACTGAAAAGGGTACACTGCAAGATATGACATGAACCTCCATGATAACATAAAAATGAAATCAGGCTTGGGATTTATTACATAGTTTATCATCATAGTTAATCTAATTCAATCAAAATGGAATTACCAAGAGAAGCCCAAACTACCTTATTTAAGTGCAATTGACCATGTAATCTTTTCATTCTGCTGCTGGATAAGGTAGAGTGGATCATCATGGGGTGACTGTACATAGAGGCATTCATCAGACGTACTACACATTGTTGTTGAGAAAACTATAAGTATCATGTCACAAAGCACTGTAGGTATATATTGCCCATGTTGGGAGAGAGGTTGTTTGCTGAACGCACTGATTTAACTTTCCGGTTTGTATTTCAGTCAACCATAGAGTATTTTATTTTACACATTTGTAAAATTGTTTTGCTGTCATCCGTGTTAGGTTGGCCTCATATACAAAGCTTTTTATACTCCCCCTGGGATCTATGAGTGCATTGGATGTGACAATGGTTTCACACACTACAACACCAATGGTGGCAATGACAGTAACAGCAATGCTGGCACTCACAATCGCTGCTTTCACCCTTGGACATTTATTGTGTGTTTATTGCCTGGTTGACCATTCCCAGGGTGCAATTACATTGCCTGGTGATCATCTCATGGCCTCCATGAATGCCTCTCTGGCTTTACATTGGCTGCCCTGCAACGAGGTAATGTTGATTAGGAAAATGAATTCGAGTCATTCTGGCTATGAGAAGGATGGCTGTTGTTGTAGTAAGGGGAAATGTTATTTGATGCTTGATGTTAATTGCCCCTCTAAGGGCTGCTGAATACCTGCAGGGTTATAGGAAACTGTTGTCATGAGGCAACAAAACAATCAGGAAAAGTCTGGCAAAATGTATCCCTTGTATTTACAAGTATCTCCAAAGGTATTAAATAATTATTTCCAAAAGGGCAATTTCTTTTATTTGGGGTTACAATCGATAACTTACAGTAGCATTTGTAATTGCTTATCTAATAGAGACCTTTGGTATATATTATAGTTTTAAAGTATAACTTTGTAAGTCATATTCCACTACATAATTCTGTCAGAGAAAATAATCAGTCATGGTATTTTGATCTGAGATTCTTGTGAGAACCATGAATACAATGCTGGTGGCTTGAAGTATATCTGTTTCAGATTTAGAAGTTGAGTGATTCATAGTATTGGAAGTGGTAGCACTTTCTATCACATATGCTAGGCGAAATTTGAGACTTAAAAATGAACTAAGGCAATGGACAACAAAATGATTCTGGCCGTATGCCTGCCATAAGCAATTAATTTACTAAATTGGCTGTTGTAGTGCTTTGTAGCATTGTGGAATTTAGCATTTTAGCATTCGATTGCTCTGAGAATAGTGCCGCTTCAATTTACTGCCGCTGCATTAGCTCGATGTGTACTTTCCTAAACAGGCTGGTGTACCACAGTGGCCAACAGTTTTATATACATAGTACACAGCTAAATTATTCCAAACCCTCATGAAAGCCCCACGGTTGTAGAGTGCAAAACCATAACCTAACCCTCCAGCCCCCAAACTCTGTCATGCAATCTGCCTGTAAAATGATAGATCAAAATACTCTGATCAGGAGAGCAAAGCTGCCTCCCAATTATCAGATCCACACAGCTACCATGTTCCACCACTTTATGAGTATGTTAAAAAGGCTGTGCTCAAGGTGGAGCCAAGAATTGCTTTTTGTCAGGGTGCATGTGATAGACAAGGGGACCAGGCCCATCCCATTTTTTTGTCTGTGGCGATCCTTGGTCTATCACTATCCACCCATGAGGAGTCATGTTGCAATCAGAAGGGACTGTAGGTTTAGCTCCACCCACCATAGGCCATGAGTGTACTGGGGTGGAGGGGGGCAAGCCTTAATCTGACGGAATGATAGGTCCACTGGTACACTGAAGATATAGGCTTCTACTAAGGTGATCACTATTGATGAGTTAAGGTCCTCTTTCCTATTGATGACCTAAGGTATTCATTATGATCACCCAACAGCTGTCCAAGGTCATCACTTTGATTACATTTTTCTACCACCAGGGGGCCCTAGTATACAACAAAAGGATATGTGCAATGTTTACTATGTGAGCTATCTTGAATGTGTATCTATAATACTCTTGATCATCAGTGTCTATAGGATGAATAATGTGAAAAATGTCATCACAAGGGAATGTCAATTGATCAAAAAAGTCATTTGGTCAAAATTTCTAAAGACAAAAGCATGTTTAATAGTTGACACCTCATTTGTCACTCAAACCATAATCATAACCATGGGGATGAGCTAATATTCCTTATACAAACAACTACATGTATGCCTCACCAATGCATCATAAGTCAGCTGTAAGTGCCCTCAATGGATGCTTGGATTTGGCAAGGGAAGGGGATAATTATGCAAATTATCTTAATTAATGATAACGTAATCATTCACAAACTCCCCTCTGATCATTTCAGACAGGTACTCTGTAGTGATCACCCAGGGTGATCACATGTGATCACCTAAAAGATCATGGGGTACTCCCCCTCGGGACCATCAATAAGATGACAAAAAGTGATCACTAGAGAGTACCTTTTTAAGCCTTATCCTTTCAGTGTATATGGTTGCATTCCTGACACAGCTTCAACCAGTGTTACAAGCATGTATACATAGAAAATGGGCAGCAGTCAGCTTCACTAATGATATCATGATATCAGGCAGGCTATCAAATAGCTAATTGGGTAAAATGAAAGGTTGCCCTTTTTGATTTGGGTGAGTACAAACTAGCTCTAGAGGGACTTGTTGACAAATACACACACGATGACGCAGTAAGCCCTTAAACAGCCCATTATGTTTTATTCTTCACACAATATGAGGACCAAAGTGTAGAATGAGAAATGGCTAATATAAAACACTTGATAAGAAGTCTGTGTCTAGTATGAGATGACATTTGCGGAACAAAATAATGTAGGGTTGTGGAGGTGGGGGGGGGGGGTTGTGGATCAGGGGATGAGGAGGTTCAGGTGTGACTGGGCACAGACCATGGAAGGTGTCTCATCAGGTTTACAGCATGTCTGACTAAGGTACACAAAGGGCAGGATGAAAAGACTATGCCAGGAAAGGGTCACAGCAAATTACCTCTGAAAGGAAGACTTTGGGAATAAATCACTACATCATTTAACCCGACCCTCTAGGCCTATTGGTCTGTAATAGAGAGCCTACATAGGGTACCGGTAGTAGGTGTGTGATGAAGATTTCTCTTTATATCGTTTATTTAACTTTTTTCTGTTCCCTTGATAAAGGCTTAGGATTTGAAATGAACATAATTAGTGGAATCCCACAGAATTCCAACAAAAGAATTTGATAGTTTTATTGGATATACCATGTTGTTTTCATTTGCAAATTTAGCATGTACACTGGCAGCAAGCTTTAAGAAGTGTGAATATCCTACATGCACTGACATAGCTGTAATCATTACTCATTGTTCCCGTTTTGTAACAGAATGTAGAATTAGGCAACATAAGTCTAATAAAACTCCGGTGATGCAGGGGCAAATTAATAAAATGATTTATTGGGGGAGAATAATAAACACTCATCTTATAGGAAAAATATAGATCTGATAGACATACTCTATTTCAACTACACTCTGAGCCTGAACTGAAGCAGCTACAGTAGAGTCAGTGAGTAATAGATGTTTAACGCCATTTCGACAGCTAAGGTCATATTCATGGCGAGAACTACATTTCACAATTTCACAGAGGAATGTGTCAGTGCCCGTCCATATGTGCACCACACACATCCTGAGGGGATAGTAAAGAGGAGATATAGACACTTTTAAGTGGACTAGGGAGGCCCAGGTACAGTAGAACCCCAATCAAGTTTGTACTTACATCAATTCCCCCTGTAGGTCACAATAACAAGCCTTTCCGGTGTAAAACCGGGTCCCTGTGCTCACAGTGTAAAGTACTATCAGATATTGTAATGGTCTACAGTCACTGTCAGATCGCTACAAAACTTGGAAATGGCCCCCGGGGAACACAATGGAAGTGAGTGGGACTTTTGCTGCACCATGGGACATTTCTCATAATAATTATGTTCATTACCAATTCCCAATCTGCAATGACAATAGTCATTATGAAGTGGATGTCTTTTGCCCTTCCTGGATCATCTGTCTGACATATCATTAATTTCACATTTGCCAGACAACGTTTCAATGGAACTTTTACATCCACACGGATGGAAGGGTGTGGTTATAGGGGATTAAAAGGTTCGCGATGCAGTATTTATCTAGTTCATTTTTATGTGGCTTTACCTGTTCATAACAAATATAAGGAATTTGAAAGTAAGCAATGAAAATGTTGATTAGTATTCGATGTACAGTAAAGTATAGTATAGTAAAGGAAAACAATCATCTATGTTCAGAGGTATAACCATTTAATAGAGATACACCTGGCATTAAGTAGTACCACTCTGATATTAGAGCTATTTTTCTTCTATACATTGAAGTTGAATGAGTGTGTGGGTCATAGTAGGGCCTACTATAACAGATTGCTGGGAACAAGGGAACTTCCCAGTGTCATTTTCCCCAATGGGTGATAAATGGGGGGGGGACTCGTTCCATAATGTGCCAGTGGCCACAAGTGCCTCCGGTTCAGATTTAGAGGTCAAGTGATTTCCTGCAGTAACAGCAGTGGCTCCCTCTTTAGTGTTTAGTAGGGCTTCCCTAGCCCACTTAAAAGGGTCTATACCTCCTCTTTCCTATCCCCTTGGATGTGTGTGGTGCACTGACACATTCTAATGTAAAATTGTGTAATGTAGTTGTCGCCATTAATATGACCTTAGCTGTCGAAATGGCGTTAAACCTCTATTACTCACTCTCACTCACTTTAGTGTTTAGTTAAGTGATATCTATGGTGCACTCTGTGCGATATAAGCATTGAAGCAGGTTGTGATTTCCATTATGGCTTTAGGAAATTGGGTGTTAAAGATACACTTAAATTGCTATTCTCAACCGTATGAAACAACACTTGTAAACTGCAGTCACAGAAAAGTCCTGTATGTACTGCATTGTTCCAGTTTCAATTAGAGCAGGGATTCTTATTTAATTCTGGCGATTTTTCCATAATTACTGCCAACAATAGGCTTCCAATATGTTAGTAGCAGGAAATGAATGGGCTGTTTTCCTAAGCCATTAATGGAATTGTTAATCTGATTTTTATTGTCATGTATCATGATATTGAGATTTCAACCAATGATTTTAGCAAACATGTTTTCTGAATTATTGTAGGGTTTAAAGTATGAGGGTCATTGCATTGTGAGAAAAGCCAGTATGTAGACATAGCCTTTAATTTGACATATTGAAAAGGGTACACTGCAAGATATGACTTCATGCGTTCATTCATCACACCTACTACACATTGGCGTTAAGAAACCTTTAAGTATTACATCGCCAGCATTGTGGGATTATATTACCTATGTTCAAAGAGAGGTCGCCTTTGCTAGACCACTGATTTAGCATTCCTGTTTGGAAAAATAAATGTTTCATACATTTGCTCATAGTGTATTGTATTTTACATTTGATGGGTTTGCTGTCATCTATGTTAAGTTGGCTTCATATAGTTGGCCATTCCCAGGGTGCAATTACATTGCCTGGTGATCATCTTATTGCCTCTGTGGTGGTCGCGAGTCATCCCCGAGGAACATTTGATGTCTATTGATGCTCTTCGTTGGCGATGTCGAGAGCACATCTATTACCCGACGCCTGGGGGTGCTGGAGTACAGTGTCACGTCACCCATTGGTCATGTGGCTCTCAACTTTATTGTATATAAGGCTGTTATACGGCCTTCCTCGGGGTCAGTCCAGTCTTGACAGAGCATCCTGAGTGATGGTTAGCGGCTGCCTGACTACCATGTTTTAGATACTTCTCTGTGCTGCTGCACAGAGAGGGGTATATGTTATTGACTTTTTACTAGACACTAGGAGACTGTGCTAGTCGACTAGTGTCAAGGTTATTCCGTGGTTAAACACTACTACTTGTGAACTGTCAACGGCTGGTGCCTATGCGTTGTTGACAATAAAGTTTTAACTGGAACCTGATTTAGTTTTTCATTGTCTATCGAAAGGTTCAAGTAGCATCGAGGGGTAGAACACTACACTAGTGCCATGACCAGTTGTTAACTCTAGTCCGTATAAGTATTGCTAGCTTAAGTTCAACATGCAGGGCCACTTGGATGAGGGTGATGACCCCGATCACCAACAACAAGGGGCTGCAGGTCCATTAGTGGATATGAATGATCCACTAATTGGTGGTGGTTTGACCACTTTGCTGATAACAGGCCCAAGGACTGATCCGTTGGGACTTTATCAGCACCATCGACAACTCAATTGGAGAGTATCGACACAACTCTCTACGGCTGCTGAGGCATACCTCAGGACACAGTCTGTCCTACGTGGAAAGAACAGCGTCGCCTGTGGGAACTCCAATAGGCATTGGTAACTGGTCTTTTGAGGGTCCTAATTTTTCAGTGCTAGGAAGTACTGGCAGTGGAAGGGGACTCACCGAGGAGCTTTTGCATGAGCAAGAGCATCAGTTATGACAAGGTCTTTATCATTTGGATACTCTCACGAGCAATACGGCGAAAGCCTAGGAGCAGAGTAAGGAGGTAGAGCTGAAATTAGAACAGCTCTGGCAGCAAGCGTTAGAGGCTTCAAATAAAAGCCTTATCACTAATCAAGAACTTGCTACCCTTCAGGAGAAAGTAAAGCAACTCTCAAGTGAGAAGGATTCTATTCTTGCATTGAAGTCCGAGGTCGAGCAGAGTGGATTGACAGCTGCTAAATGTCAATCACTCAAAGCAAAGATTGAGCGCATTGCACAAAGCCGCCGAGAACATGTCGAGAAAGCTCGAAATGATTTTTGTGATGCCCAACACGAACAGACATCTCTTAAACATAAGTTGAAAATACAGGAAGTAGAAAAAACTATGTTAGAAGGACAACTGCAAGAGTTGAAGCAGGAGCTGAGCCAAAAATCAGTTGAGCATTCTGAACAAGTAGCTGGCCACTTAACACTATCTGCCCGGGTGCTGGGTTTTCCCAACACCAGTGAAATCCAGGACATTGGGTTTTCCCAACACCAGTAAAATCCGGGAAAACCCAACATTTTGTGGTACCCACTTATTGTACCATAACTTAGGTAATATTGGGGTTAGAGGCATAATTTTTTCAGAGCCCATTCTCTGACATCTACTTTCCCAGCACACAAGTTTTTATGACCTCTGGTTACGTATCTTGTGAACTGGTGGTGGATGTATTATAGATATTATTTATCATATTTCTGGGTCTTTTTCACGAGTTTCAAGGGCAGAAAACATCAAAACGAAAAGAAAGTGACATTTGTGATAAGAAAAATGCCGCATGCCGATGGTTTTGAGTGATGCGATCGATCAGTTCTCGACTCCCATCCCTCTACAACAACATGTTGACCCACCTAAGTATAGAGACATCAGATTTGAGGCCTCACAAGTAAGTGAGGCTGGATCTGGTAATACTATGGGGGTGAATCATAGCCGTGCAGAAACAACTATGAGAAACATGGGAATTGACCATCAGATACCTAGAATAGGTACAACATTTTGCACTCGATCTTGCAAGATGTTCAAGTGGAATGTTTGACAATACCTCGATCAGGCATAAACCAGCTCGAACAGTGGAGTGCCGGGCATTTACGTAGAAAGATGATTGGCTCAGGTGGTACCATGGATTCAATCATGTCCGACGAGTAAATGTCTGGACCTCTAGCATGGCATTAGCTCAACTCCTCATGTTACTCCAGAATGGCCCAGCAGCAGATACTGTGTGGTTATGGGAGGAACATGGTGACTGGACCCTTAAAGGGCTTGTAGATATGGTAACGGAGCCATGACTTCAAGCCTTCCAGACCCTATAGTCAGTTTGGAGAAGAGATGCCAAGGCAAGAACGAAAGCATCAGAGCCTATGGCTTTGCTTTAAGACGACTTGCCGGTAATGCCTACCCAGGTGTGGACTTCTCTGTTGAATGGCTAATAAGCAAAGTCAACCAGTTGTTCATAGGGTTGTATGACACTGAATTGCAACAAGATGTGTTGCGAGAGTGGCACACATACATGTCTCTAAAGGACACCATGGACTTGGCAGATGAGTTGTTAAGAAAACGACAACTCTCTCTTCATTAGTTCAGGACCAGTAATTCAAAACATATAAATTTATGTGGCCTATTAGAGGGTTAGCTTACAAAACAACAAGGATTTGACATTCTATTTTATCCATTGATTAAAATCTTTCATGTCCATAAAAATCATTGTATGGTTTGTTACCATACCAATCTATTTCCTAAGTAGTAGGAACAAAACATTGACCAGCTTAGTATAGTTATTCAAGCTTAAGTTAATACTTGATAGGAATATGGAGATTATGCATACTGTGGCCTAAATACTTTCAATTGATAACAAATAGAATGTTTAGTTGCTATGGCAACTAAACTGGACCTGATATCTCATGTCTGAGATGAAAGTCTAAATCAAGGGCATTCAGTAAATGTGATAAGAGGCCCATATCAAAACAGAAGATTTGAATAGCATATGGTATTCAACAACAGAGTGATATACCTGTGAAATTAATAGAAAATTGTCAAATAGTCCTGGGCATCAAAGGGTTAAAGGTCTACCAGCTGAAGCAACGAAAACTGAGGCGGGCAGCTCGACGTGGCAAGCAAGCTGCCCGACCATCGAAAAGCCAAGGTATCAGCACCTCTGGTATTTCTGATCAGATATCAGTAGATTCTGCGGCACTAGGTAAGGTCCCGGTAGGGCCGTCCAAGCCTTCTACCACAGTGGCATCGGCTGATCACCGGTCGGGTTCCGAGCATGTTGGTGTAGAAAAAGCCTCAATGACCAAAGAACAGGGCGCTGGCAGCCCAAACTCTGAAGTTGAGGGTTCAAGTGAATCGAAAGTGAAAGTCGATGCCGGGAGAGAGGCCCTGATGCAGCAGCTGGCCAGAGTCTGTGCAACAGAGCTTCCCTCACAGGATCCCTGTCTCTCTTACCTGAGGGAGAAGAGTACTGATGTAGGAATGAAAAAGCTGGCAGGAACCACCCCTTTGTCGGGGAATTGATGGTACCTGTCTGCTGGGATTCGAGGGCTTTCTTTAGACTTCCTCGTAGATACTGGTGCCAGCCACACCATTATCTCTCAGGAACTCACGTGGGCATTAGTAGTACCGTCGGATAATCTCTATGAGGGAATAATGGTGTGCTCTGCGACTGGATCTGAGATGCAGACTTATGGTCAAGTGGTTTTAACTCTTAAGGTTGGAGTGAGTTACTATGTGTTTAGCCCTATGGTAGCCGATGGGGCCGACAATAGTATCCTAGGGCTGGACTTTGCGACTATGTATGGCATGATCCTTAACCCGAGGTCGGGTTAATTGGTCATGACAGAGCCGAAAGAACAGCATTTTCAGTGTGTACTGAAAAGGATATCATCTGTTGCCTCAGTAGCTCAGACCTAGTATAGACAGGTTGACCCTTTTACTGATTTTAACACTTAGGAACAGTCTATATGTAGAAGCATGCTTTTAGCCATACTTACTAAGTGGTTGATAACTTTCTGTTACTAATCACTTACTATTTACTCAGTGCATTATGGGTAGACACCTGAAAGTAGTGCATTGAATGTGAATAGTCAATTGTACATGAGCATTGGCAGGGGGTATGGAACACGCACTATCAAATAAAGCAATCAGAAGTTAATTACAGAGGCGATCCTAAACCAACTGAGAGGCTAGGCACCCAATTGATAGCCTTTGCTTTTGTACAGTGTATTGTGATTATGTACAGAACTGGGTGTAGACATCAGGGAATTGGGTGTGGCGTGAACATGATTGGAGTGGCTGTTCACATGACAGTGAAGGGTTGGGTGGCTGGTGGCTGGGTGTGAGTGGTAGGTTGTTATGGTATTGTGACTGGGGGGACTACCTTCTTAGCCTAACCACACACCTGTATTATCTGGGCCAGTTCTGTGTTGTGAGCCAAGCATCTAATTAACCGCTACAGGTTAGCTACCCATGATGCACTGAGTAAATTGTAAGTGATTAGTAACAGAAAGTTATCAAGCACTTACTAAGTATGGCCTGTAGCCTCAGAGACCTTCATGTTAGTCAGCTCGTAGTCAGCTCATATGCCCTCAACCTAGAATAATGGAGGCAGTCAATTAGCTAAATGCTGAATTGGTAGAACTATTCCTGCTGAAAGGTGTTTGTACGATGATTAAAAAATAAACCTAACATGCCCACTTGTCATCATATTTCCAGTAAAGAGGAGCCAGGCTGTCATTACACACACAGGTTATTATACTAATACTTAACAACGAGAAATGTAGACCAGGGAGGTGGAGCCATGGGATATGTGGAAATTAAGCTCAACCCCAGCACATATTTAGCTGCCCTGCTATCTTCTCTGGTTTTTGTTTACCTGTAGCTGGCAGCACTGTCCCACTGACCTGTGAAGGTCTGGATTCGTGTCTAGAAGCAGCCAGTATAGGAAAGAGCATGCTCATGCACTCTATTAGGTGTTATACCACTATTCTGGCACCTCCCTTACTGTTATGCCCTCTCCTACCAGTGCATTATGAGAGCATATACGCACATTTTCATTTTAGGGATTTTTGGATATACTTTTTCGAGGTCAAGTTGGACTTAGAATATTTTGGGAAATTTTGGGAGACATACAAATTCAGTCTCGCGATTGTTTCAATGTGAAAAATCGTCCAAACTCGTAGGAGAATTGAACCCCGGCCGCAGTGGAGGTAGGCGAAGACCTTAGCCATAGCGCCACACTGAACGGTGATGAAACCCAATACGATAGTAAATAACTTCTAACCTGGGGTCCTTGTCCTATGTTTACACTCACTTTTCGTATGGAATCCAACCATGACATGTTATAATATCAAAGTTCCAAGAAGTATTCGATCCATAGACGAGGAATGCGTGCTAATTTTCTCCATTTTCTTCGATATAAATAAGAATCCATTGATTTTCCCAACGTACGCGAGTTGCGGTCCGGCCATTCCCGGGTGGTTTATTGAAGATATTGCACTCGGCCTAACGGCCTCGTGCAGTATTCGTCAATATACCACCCTTGTGCTGCCATATTTATGCTATATTCCATTACTAGAGGGAGAGCATGTTCCAATAGATATCTATTGGACAAAGGTTCAGCAAAGGCTGTGATTATGAAAAGAATTTAAATCAAGAAGGTGACTATATATAAACATTTCATTACAGCTGACGTCATATGCATCGTGAAAACCAGTGCTCCCTCAAGCCCTAAATGCTACAATTGACAACATTGATTTTGCTTTTGATCTTGGCAATTCCATTGCAAGAGATTACAGTAGCACTAGTCTCAGAGCAGTTACATGGCAAATAAAACCCTACCTTGCTTTAATCTGAGTACAAAATATGGCAAATTGAACTAATCCGAATGCTGAACCACTAAACATGCAAGTGGCTTCATTCTAAAAGAGTAAGCTGCTTTAGCGAGCTTCTGCAATGTGCTAATAGGAAGGTGTAGAGTGTCTATTCAATCTTTGGCACCCAATTTCCCAGAGCCATTCTGAAAGTCACAACTTGCATCAATATATCCCGAGGGTGCACTATAAATATCACTTAACACAGCACTAAAGAGGGGCCACTGCTGCTTCTGCTGGAAATCACTTGACCTCCAAATCTGAAGCGGAAGCATTTGGAGCCATTGGTGTATCATTGGACAAAAGTCACACCATTTATTGCCAATTGGTGAAAGTGGTCACTGGAAGTTGTTACCGGTAATTGCCTGAATACCATATGTTTCAAACTGACTCAACAACGAAATGACTCTGAGAGAAGAGCCTACATGTCAGTTTTATTTGCAAATAGGCAATTTTACACAATGGTTACTAATTGTGTATGAACTAACTTTCCCCAACCTTGCTCCTTATCACACTAATGATTATATCATTATTCTCTCATAATAGGACAAACAATAATAGCCATAGAGGCATTTGGAGAGGCCAGAGGAAGATCACCCAACAATGTAATCTTACGTTGGGAAGGGTAAACTAGGCAAGAAACACAACAGATAGTACCTATCGATGACAATTGTGTTGTAAAGGTTGTGTTGTGGAGTATAGTGGCTGTGAATCAGGGGATGAAGAGGTTCAGGTGTGACTAGGCACAGACCATAGGTGTTTCATTGGATTTACAGTATGTCTGAGTAAGGTACACAAAAGACAGGATGAAAAGACTATGCCAGGAAAAGGCCATAGCAAACTACCCTGAAAAAATGACTTTGGGATTTCATTACAACATCTATTGACCTAGCACTCAGCTGGCCTTGATCACCCTACATTCTCTTCTTGTAGGATCTGAAAAATGATTTTTTTTTTCAGGAAAGTTGCTTGCATTATGTGTTTTTGCAATTCCCCTCTACGAAAGTGCTTTAAATACACAAAGAGGATGAATCCCAGTCAATTCAAACAAAGAAGTTTAAACATTAGATTATTGGATGCACCATATTGTTTTCATAACAAAGTAGCCATAATTATTCACTTGCACCTATCTGAAGGAATATGAAAATGCTTTTGGCTACCTGCACAGATATGTTACAGTAGTTGTATTCATTGCACAATGTGTCTTTCTATAGCAGAATTTAGAATCAGGTAACGGAGGTCCTTTATGGTACAGTTTACATAACATTTGCTGAAATGATAAATCCAGGCAGATACATGAATTCTAGACCTAGCTGTGCATATCATACTGAGACCAGCATTCACCACAGGGACAGTAACAGCGTAGACATACATTGCTAACAAATAGGCTACAACAAAAAACACCTCTGGGGATGCACTGAGTGTTTGTGAGTCTGGCCTGAGGCAGGGTACCTTAGGGAGCTGCTCGGGAGCCATAGTGGAGGTCCTCCGCCACGTCAGCATATTTCTTCGACCCAGACTAATCAGTGCCACACATCACGTGCTATAATGTCTTTGTATAGGGAGGTCCACTAATAGAGGCATGATAAGGATTCTTCTCAGGATTCAATATCGCACGTTATAAAACAATTGACTATTACCTAGAGGATGGAGCTAGCGTTTAATAAATCTTTGCATATTAACTTCTACAATCCCATTTGTGTGTCCGGAATTTTTCCTGTGGGTCTATAAATGACAGGTACTGCTTTCAGCTGACCCCGTTGCTATAAAGGAAGAAGTTGGAAAGGTCTTTTAAAAGGCCCCCTCAATACGGCATTTCTCAAAAGTCAACCTCCACTCAGGCCTAATTTGAATATTACCTTTTACCGTGGTCACTTATGCTGCAATATATCTAATGCCCATCGTACTGCTTTGATACACACTCTCGTCATCAAATCACTGCCTCTCAATCTCGTTTGTCCCTCTGCCCCTCCCTCCTTACCCTTCTGTCCCTCGCTTCCCCAAAGTTTCCACCCCAGCCTCCCCCCTCCACATTGAGGAAATGTTTGTTCACAACCATCAAAACGAGGTTGCCTTGGAAGGGAACTTTGAGCGAGAGGGTGGTGGAATGAATTGTCAGCCCTGATGGCATCATGATGGCAATACACCATGAATCAAGAGACAACATGTAGTCTTTAAATGGTAAACTGTACGTTATATTTGTCTGAGTAGAGTGATGGGATTGGGGTGGAAGTCTGGGACATGTCTTAACTACCTACAGTGTACTGATCATATCAATATGCTAAGCATGGCCATCTCCTTTTTGCTGGAAATCCGCTGACGGCTTGGTCCAGGAAACTGAAGAGTAAATTCTTCATTTCCTTTGCATGACCTACCCAGAGGATCAGGTTGGGGGAGAGAAGCCAAGATGTATGTGGTGTTGTGTTAGTGTCATTTTACATTTCTGAGGCCCCACAATTTATCCCTTTAATGGCGGTATGGTGACTAAAAGTTCAGGTTGAGCTGTCATCGCGGTGTCAAAGCAGAGGCGACTTATCACATACCAGCACTGCATCAGGCCAGCACTGCATCAGGCCAGCCCTTCTGTTTGCTGGAGCAGTTAAATGAAATGTAATTAGAGCATGTTTCGTTGCTATAGCATGTATAAAGACACTATAGCAAAAACATGCTCTATTGTAGTGGGGTGTGGATTGGTTTTTGGAAGGGGTTGGGTTCTTTAGGCTGAAATTCCTCTCTAGCAATCAATAAAATTGCAATGACATATTATACACTGTGTACTATGATAATACAGCTTTCTTGCCATGTATAGTAGTTGTTAGTGTTTGCATGTTTTACCTTCAGGAAATGGGCTCAAAAATCAAAATTGTCACTGACAAGCTACTTCTAATAGACCTCAGTGTTAAATCTTGAATATGTAACAGCAGACTTTGGCCATTGTGGGCAGGATGCATTTGTGACATGGCTTTGGCACTTCGCCTGGTGAGGTAGAACAAAAAACCAAATCCTGTCCTGTTTTTATTTCTTTGTCAACCTGATATAAACTATAGAACAGAGGGGGTGAAATAAATCATTTAGGCATAGGCCCAAATGCCATATTTTGCAAGTCATGCACCACATGTCAGACGGCATGATCAGATGGGCACTGAACCGAGACATGCCAGAGCCGTCAGGCTGTAACAGGTATTTGTCTGCCTTCCAATGATGTCAACTGCACACAGACTGTCACCAATTATAATTGGACTTGTTGATTTCATTTCTAAAGGGCTGGACTATCAGGGTATTAGTTTAGGGTATTATAAGGTTAGTGTGTACATAGAAACATGAGTATAGGAGACTTACAGGTAATAGTATAGGGGGCATAGGGGTATAGCTTTCTTATTAATGTGTGTGCGTGGCCATGATAGTTTTGATATTGGAACTTCTTGCGAAATTCTTATTGGTGCCATAATTCAAAACTCCCGTGGTACTTACATAAGTACTTACATGGCACTTACATAGGTACTTACATAGGTACTTACATAGACACTTAGGTACTTCCTTGATATTTACACAAGTGCTTACATAGGCAGCAGGGATGCAGCAATGATGGGACATGGATGCAGCAATGGTGCAGCAATGATGGGACATGGGGGCAGCAATGATGGGACATAGATGCAGCAATGGTGCAGCAATGATGGGACATGGGTGCAGCAGTGATGGGACATGGATGCAACAATGGTGCAGCAATGATGGGACATGGATGCAGCAATGATGGGACATGGATGCAGCATAGATATAGCAATGGTGCAACATGAATGCAGCAATGGCACAGCATGGATGTAGCAATGATGGGACATGGGTGCAGCAATGGCACCACATGGGTGCAGCAATGATGGGACATGGATGCAGCAATGGATGAGAAATGGCACAGCATGGATGTATTAATGTACCCATTTAAGTACTCATATAAGTAATTAAATAGGTACCTATATAGTACCTATGACATTGCCTATGTAAGGCGACCCCACCTATAAGTCAACCTCCCCCTCTTTGACAATCAAATTTGACCTATATAAAAATGCTTGAGAAATATTAACACTATAACCTATTATATAAAACCCAGCCTATAAGTCGAACCCACTCTTTGGGGAAAAATCAAGTTATATGAAAAATAGATATGAATAAAAAATTGATGTATAGCCAGGGTTTTACGGCATATAGGTAATGTTGTTAGCAAAGTTGTAAATACTCATGTACCTAATTAAGTATATTGGCAGACAGATGGACACCTGGGTTAACACTGATACATAGCCTAGGTAGACACATGGACAAATGGAGTGGCAGAACATTAAAGCGACAAAACATGCTCTATTAGTATACAAGATGTTACTAAATCTATGCTATAGATATAAATTGCTCTCTTTTTGTAAAACCTTTTTTGGGGTGTCTAATATTTTGAGGTTAATCAAGTATTCAATGACCCTATTCGTTGAGTGCGTCCGAACTATCGATATGGCCAAAATGAAATCTCATTCATAATAATACATTGTCGCATTTTAAACATGTACAGTAACCTAAAACAGGCTTTTCTTCATTTTCTTTCTTTTTTTCCCCTAAACCAATATTCATGGAAATAGAATTGAAGGATGTGTGTTTGGTATCATTATTTTATTTTTATTTTATGTATTTTATTCATTTTTATTTATTTTTTTTATCTTGAACCCGCAACTTATCCAATGGCACACCTGCATTTGAATAAGCACAGAGATAATACATTAAATACATCTTAAGGGTGCAGCTTATACACAGGAGTAGCCTATACACAAGGTTTTACTTTATGGAAAGTACTAAAGACAGCATGGACAGGAGCATTCCTTCTCCTAAATGGCCTGCAGCCACCTGGTGTATTCCGAGGTAGCATATTGTGGCATGGGCACAGCCATTGCTGAAGCTTGTTACCAGTGAGTTCTACTGATAAGAGCTATCAGATGGGTACTAGTTGGCCCCGAGAGGGCCGCAGTGAATAGTTGGGATCATCTCATTGGCTAATAATTATTAATCCTGCTAGTCCATATAGCTGAAGAAACCTCGGGGTAGGGCGAAGTATGCGTCCATGATCTAACCCCAAAGGCTGATATACCTCGAATAAGACTTCTTTTTTTTTGTATAAGTGCCGGGGGTAATGTCGCTTCCAAATCTCTAATAGACGCTGGGGCAGTTATTCACGACGGTATGGAAAATCCCTCTTACTCAGAAATAAGTATCCGGGACTTGATTACACATCCTCATCAGTACCTGACCGCATGTTCCTAGGATTGTCACACATGGGGTTTTAATATTAAGTTGCTCAATCGCCTACCTGCTGCAATGTGGGATAGTGGGATCAGTATTCTTTCAAGACTGAGGAGCCATAACGGCAGGCTCCCCTTCGAAAATTCAGATTAGTATGGCTCGACGCTGAGTCGAGCTCGCGATTTGAGCGATTGGCCATCAATCAGTGGTCTCACCATAATCGGTAATAGCCACATGGATGTGGTGTTACACTTAACAGTATACTTTCATGCCCTGTCCTCGTGTATTTAAACCACACAATCTATCTACTATTACTTCAGTATATAGATTCCTTTTTGGTAATATGGTGTTTATTTGGTGTATTATAGTATCAAAAACAAAAAACAGAGCGCCAGAACACTATGTCTTGGAGAATTCACCACTCCGCACAGTGCCGCCACCTGGTGGTTTGTTGTCGAACTAACTTTACCCTGTGCTGCACAGGAGGAATTTCCTCGTTGAGGGGGGAGTACGCATCAGTAGGCCTATCACGCCGACTGGTGTAAGGCCAGCAATGATACAATGATACTCTATTCGTGCTGCTAATTTGCAGACAGCTAAATCAACTAGAAAATAAGAGGGAAGCTTTTTTCAAAATCAAAGAAAATTTGATGGGCCTGTGTTGCCAGCTAGGGTTATCTGAAACACAACTTTGGCTTAAACTAACTTACGCCATTTCGACAGCTAGGCTCATAGTCATGGCAAGAAAACTACATCAGGCATCCGTTTGAAAGAGGAGAGGCCTACATATGGCTCATAATTGTGAAACGTTTTGATATCAATTTTGGCCTTCCTACATGCTCCCCTTCTATGACAACTGTATTAAATCACTTTCCAGTCATTATTTTGAGTTGGTACAACAGAGCTATGCTTGCATATATAGCTTTACCAATACCTAATCCATAATTTGTGTGCCAGAGATCAGAAAAGACCTAAAATAACACGTTTTCAAAATATTTTCTCAGATGATTAATGATATACAATGGGAAATAAGATATCTTCATGACATAGATGGGATTTCTCATTGTTTTCAGATATAATGAGTATAAAATGTTCAATGTAGGTGATTAAAGTTCCCATTCTATGCTTAAGGGCATCTAGCTGGCCACATTATCAAATTGTGTAATTGGCCCAGGTCCTCCTGGGTTATTTGCGGCGCCTTTCGGTCAAAACTGATGGTCATGAATTGGAACTTGCACATACACAATTCCTGGGAAAAGAATTTATTTAGCTATGAAAAATGCTGAAGAAAAAGCTTGACATGTTTGACTTACTTTCTCATGAAAATGAGGCTCCATAGGATAGAATTGTGCAGTAGATTTTTGCGATAGACATAACACATGGGCTCCTATGGGAATTGTCCAATTAAGATGCTTTTTTTCAGCAGGTAAGGGCGGAAGACCGTTTATATAATGCGATAGATTGAGGAAAAGTTGGTAAATTTTTGTATAGGACGGGTTAAGACCGTTCATGTATCAAATATGTTAACACCACCAACATATTCTTGTTATGGCTATCGCACTTCCGGCATGGCGCATTTGCGCAGAGATACATTCGTCGTAAGAATATTTTTATTTTTCATTTGACAGTATATTGAGGGGATTATTCGACTCAATTTGATTGATATTGCCAAAGATGCATAGATTATATTCAAAAAGCCATTAATTTCAAGTTAAATCACAGAACATCAAAATCCAAAATGGCGGACAGCGAGACGAATGACTCACGGTGCCATCGAATCTGCTGGATTATAACAAAATGGAGGAGAGATACAGTGTCTCATGCCTTTTTATGGTTAATATGGCGGGCCTCCCTAGCCCACTTAAAAGGGTCTACTTCTCATCTTTCCTATCCCCTCAGGATGTGTATGGTGCACATATGCGTGGGCACTGACACATTCTTCTGTGAAATTGTGTAATGTCGTTCTCGCCATGAATATGACCTTAGCTGTCGAAATGGCGTTAAACATCTATTACTCACTCACTATGGTTAATATGGATCCTTATTCAAGACCTGCTGGTATTGTGCAATGCTAAACTCGCCAGGAGAGGAGTTATTCGCCAATGAAACATGCAAGCGATAATGGGTGTATTCTCCAAAGGCTTAACCATTGACAACTGACAGACTGTCACTATAGTGCCAGTCACCTACGATGCCCTTGGGTATCTCCATTTAGGACCTGACAGGCTTTGCGTTTCATGAAAAATTGACCAGTGAAATTGCCTGAGTCGACCTGTGCATTTGTAAAATTACCTTATTTGATAGTCTACGTAATATTTATGGGTAAGGGCTGCAGAATGGGTAAGGGCTGCAACTAAGTTGTCATGATGCATGTAGCACTGGCATCATGCACTGGCATCAATAGGCCTCTCTACACTGTAAAAAATGTGGATAGCATGATGCATTGATGCACAGTTATCCCTTTATAGATGGCATGATGCATTGATGCACAGTTAAACCTTTATGGAAGTTAACCCTTTATGGATGGCATAATGCATTGATGCACACTTGGACCTTTATGGATGGCATGATGCATTGATGCACACTTAACCCCTTATGGATGGCATGATGCATTGATGCACACTTAACACTCTATTGATGACATTATGCATTGATGCACACTTAACTATTTACAGCAACTCAATTAGCTCTTTAAGGGTGTCATGATGCATTTGCCCCTGTCCATTCAAGCATCATGTACCATTAGCCTTTTATTGATGGCATGGTGCATTGACCCACAGTTAACACTTTATGGATGGCATGATGCATTGATCAACACTTAACCTTTTATGGATGGCATGATGCATTGACGCACACTTAAACCTTTATGCATGGCATGATGCATTGATGCACACCTAAACCTTTATGGATGGCATGATGCATTGATGCACACTTAAACCTTTATGGATGGCATGATGCATTGACACATGCTTAACGCTTTATGGATGGCATGATGCATTTATGCACAATAAACCCTTTATGGATAGTATGATGCTTTGGTGCACCATTAAACCTTTATGTATGGCATGATGCACTGATGCACATTTAACTCTTTATGGATGGCATGATGCATTGATGCACACTTAACCCTTTATGGATATGATGCATTGATGCACACTTAACCCTTTATGGATGGCATGATGCATTGATGCACAATTAACCCTTTATGGATGGCATGATGCATTGATGCACAATTAAACCTTTATGGATGGCACAGTGCATTGATGCACACTTTACCCTTTATGGATGTCATGATTCATTGATGCGCACTTAACTATTTATGGATGCCACTGTGCATTGATTGTTTTTTTATTGTTATTGAAAACATCAGGAGCTTTTGACAGTTCATCATGATTTAATTTCAATAGCTTTGTCCCATAATAGTACAAAGGACATGCTGAATAATTTCATATCCATGGGCATCTCCTTAGGACTGAGTCCTTCACCTGTGACATTTTATATAACATGGGTTGTATGTACACCAGAAGTGAGGGATGAAATGTGTCATATGACCCTCACGTGACTGACCCTCCTGTCACATTGAGGCTCAGCCATACACACAACCCCTTCCAAGAATCCCTTGTATAAGTCACATGACAAAGTTGACGTTATCCCAATCGTCATCTGACATGATTTTTGTGTGAAACCCACAAACTTGTTGGGTAATTAAATATGTAGGCTCATGTCTTGTGGTGCTTGCACGATGGCAATGGTTTATTATCATGCTACAAACTAAGTAGTCGGCGGAAAGGATACTCCACATGAACCGCCACAACAGCTTGGATGCTTATAGGCCTACAAAAAACAATTTATGATTTAGAGAGTCATCTTTCACATTTGGTAAATGATTGTCCATAAGCTTCCTACTTTCTCTCCATGGTACCGGGACCCATGGCCCTAGGGACAGTTGGCCCGGGACTGATGGCCCCAGAAAATAAGACTGATGGCCCCACTTTTCGGACTGATGGCCCCACTTTCAAATTTGATGCCCCTGTGTATAATATGATCAAATTATCAGAGGCGTAGGAAGGAGATTCTGATTGGGGGGGCCCATCTGTATCAAGTGTGGGAGTTGGTGGGGGAATAAACAGATCCAGTGCAAGATAAGATAGTGTAGGGGTTCGTTCCCCCCTCAGGTGCGCAGATGCCTCGCTTCCGCTTCGAAGTTGGAGGGTCCTGGGTTTGAGTCCCAGTTTCTCCACTACAATACTATTAAAGACAAAAATGTCTATTGTTTAAACTGGATGCAGACAAATGTTTTATTCTGTGGTGGATTCCAATTGTACCAAAAGAAAATGACAGATTATCAGAAATTTTGTCTCCACTGTTGCTAAGCAAACACTCTTCATCCTTCCCTGATCATCATAGAAATAGGTGGGATATTCCTTTCATAAATGGGAAACATCATCCTCAGGCTAGCCATAGTTAAACTAGATCAATCATAAAACATTCAAATGCACTACACATTGACTATAGCAAACCATACAGCTATACTCTATAAATATGAAAGAGTCTCACAAGCTACCTTCAATTGAGCTCAAAATTAAGCCACAAGACGTACAAGTTATGCAAATATCATACTATAGGATGTAGTCTTTTGATATGTAGTTGTTTATGTACTTAATTATCTAGAGCTCTAGAGCTGGATAATCAGTGAATATTTAATTTATGCAAATTTCCCAAAGAAGCTCATCCTCTGTTCATTGGCCTGAATGAACTCTCGCGCAATGTCTTTCAGTACAACTCTATCTGTGTACTCCTGGAGTGCATGGCACATGAGCATGTTGTTGAACCGTCTAGCTGTCATAGTACTTCTTAGGTAGGTCTTAATTCTCCTGAGAACACTGTGGGCTCTCTCAGAGGTAGCCGATGTTACAGGGATTGTCAGGTACAACCTCACTAGCTTGTCCACCTCTGACACTAGCTTCCTTGCAGTCTGTGAAGTTTCTGTAAGGCATGCAGCTATTGTCATCACCTTTGTGGTCTTCTTAACTTTCATCTCATTTAAGAGAATGGGCAGTGAGCGCAGTTGGTGCTGCAATTTCTCGAAATCAAGATCATCTTTGTATTTTTCCTTCATTAGGTCACTGGCTTGTACCTCTTCCCCATTTGCAGCAGCTACTAACAACTTTTCCACAGATTCAGCAAATTCCATTCCTGGTTGATTGAATCTCCTGTTGAGTTCTGCAGATATGTTGTCCAAGATCTCGTAGTACTGCTGTCTGTACATGTCCTTTGGACTGCTGAACACATGAGGGGCAGCACCTGGATCAACTGTCTTTGGAGCTTGGCATTTTCTTTTCAACACTGGTTCCTCCAATTCTTCAATTAGCTCAGAGGCATTGAGAACCTTTGCATAGAAAGCATTGAAGCTCTCCTCCTTCCTCATTTCAGTGTATTGTGCGATTGTCAATTTCACTGCACCTCTTGCATCTTCCACAGATGTGCTTACCCCCTGTAGGGCAATCGATAATTGCTCTGAATAAGAGAACACCATGTGTGCAAAGTGGAATCCCCAAAACGTAGAAAATGTCTGCATTGACTTGTGAAGTCCAGAGGCCATACGTCCGTAGTCATCATAGGAGGTGGTACTGATTTCCTCCATTGCATCCAGTAATTGCTCATAATTGCGGATGATGCTATTCAGTGAGGCTGCTCTGCATGTCCACCTAGTTGGACACAGGGCCCTGAGGTTTGTTGTCTTATCGCTAAGTTCTAGTTTATTGTATTCTTCCTGTATTCTTTGAAGTATACGGGTGCGTTTTGGAGAGAACTTTATCAGCTTCAGAATCTCGTATGCTGCCCCTAGACAATCCCGGATAGGAATAGACTTTTTTGAGATGTCTTGAAGGGCCAGATTCACACAGTGAGCAATGCAATGCACCCTGACAGCTGCTGGCTGCTCTTCTGTTAACTGTGTGGCAACACCAATATTCTTTCCTTGCATATTACTGGCCCCATCATAGGCCTGTCCTCGACATTTCTGTAAGGAGAAGCCACATCTCAGTAACATGTCTTTGATAGCCTCAACAATGGCATTTGATGTGATGCTTTCTAGCTCAAAGAATCCCAGTGGATACTCATGAATGAGCAGGTCATCATCATTGACCCATCGGATGCAAACATTTAGTTGTTCTTTATTACTTACATCTGTAGTCTCATCCGCAATTATTGCAAACCATGTAGAATTTTCATGGATTCCCTTTAATAAGTCCCTCAATACAGTGTTTCCCAGCATTTGTATTATCTCATTTACAATGGGTGGTGATAGATATCTATTTTCTTTAACCCACTTTACAAGTTCCGGGACCTCATGGCTTCTCTCCTTCAAAAGCTCGACCAGGTTGCCCTGGTCTTGGTGATGCCCTCGTACTGGAAGACCTTGTCTGAGAAGATACTTGAGTGAGGATATTTCCATGAGCAAACACCACCTTCGCCTCTCCTGATCATTGGTGAGCTGTTTATTCAGTTGTTGCTGGACTGAGGACTGTTTTGAAAACACAATCTTTGTCTGTGCCTCAAGGTGTCCTGCTGATTTCGCATGTGTTTTGAATTTGTCAACAGCTTTTTTCCAGTTGTCTACACCATGAGAAATGAATGTTGGATCTTGTTTTGTTGAAAAACAAATATTGAGCCCTGTCATGGCTGCCTTAGAGCATGTGAAACAAAACACCTTTTTTTTCATGACACAGTATGTGAGCCAATCATAGTCCTTAAACCAACTAGATTGGATGGTTCGCGTTTTCATTTTGGTGCCCTCCTTGTACAGTTTACTAGCTTGCCTTAACAATGCATCATCCTCAGGCTGATATGGCTCCATAGTTGATGTGCCACAGCATATCTGCTGACAACCATCTTTGTCTGGTTCATAAGGTCTTGTTTCTTCTGATAATTGGGTTGTAGTGTCACTGGAGGTTGAAGTGCCTGGTTCACCAGGGGGCCCAGACTCATGAGTGGTTATGCCCTAAAAGCAAAAGAGAAGTCTGAATATAGAAAAGAAGCATTATTAACAAAAAATCAAAATCTAAGCATGATCTGAAGTATCTACATTTTTAATACTCAATTTGCATGATTCAGTGACCTATAAGGTGTGATCTGAATAATTGAGCAAGTCTGAGTAGTTTCTACATGAGATAATTTGAAAATTTACATTTCTGCCTGTAAAGTAAAGTGTACTTTATTTTCGAGATTTTCATTTAAATATATAGGTTGCTTACAACTTAAATCTACAAGGGGAACATTTGCTTAGAAATGTTCTACAAGGATTCAAATATATATTCCAGGGGTGAGGTAAGATAGAAATGAGAAACCACTTGATTTCTAATGATCAAACAATAAATTTAGGATATGCTTTAAACTATTGACAAAATATAGCTTAATGCCCTAGGACACACTTTTGTAAGTAAACATGATACAAATGTATATAAATCTTATTCAAAGTTGATATTGAGTGAAGGATTGCTACTTACCACTGCTCATCTGTTGTAGCAGATATTGTTTCCTCTATATACAGCTGCTTCCTGAGCATGCTTTTTATCAGCAGTGTGAACAGGTATGTATCATGGAAACACTTAATCATAGGAATTGTTTGAAATGGATGGAACTTAGGGTTACAAATCAAAACCACACACAAAAGACCTTACCGTTTGATTTCATCAATACTTATCACAGTTAACTACAGTATTTGAATAAACAGAAGTCAATCTTAGAGCTTTAATCCTGTTCGTAATAAATCACCAATTAAGTCTTTGTTTATATCTAACCTGAGGTTCAGAGGTATTACCACTTGTTTTGTCCACCTCTTTGGCCCTGTTAACAATAAGAACGTAGCATGACTGGTAAGAGAAATCATGGACACAACAATTTGAACTTTCAACCTGAATTAAAAAAATTGGATTTCAAGCCTCTATGTATTTCATAAAAAAATCAGAGCTATAATAAGTAAAGATAATGCAAGCCCAGGTTTACTTCCACGTGTGGCATTGACAATGATAGGCTTTTTCTAGCACTACATAATATACCTATGCAGTTGTAGAATGAAATTGATGCTAGGTTTTAATATATTTGAAAAGTGTATAAGCGTAAAAAATAAATACAAAAATTTATAATGCTTACGGGAGGAAGGTGTTAATCATCTATGGATCAACTGGGTCAGTTAAAGCAGTTGAAGCTTATGGCATGGAAAGTCCTTTGATACTCTCTGACTCATTCAATTATTTCACAAACATTTTAACTTCGTCCTTGTCAGTTTTGATTGACAAGAGTGGTCAGTCAAGTGTGATGGTCACTGGTAGCCCTCTGCCACAGGTGTGGTCCATGTATAGATTCCCAAGACATTACATATCATCATGACATTGAAAATTATTGTGAACGCTGCCTAAAGCTATTACATTGCAGGGAATGCACTAGGACAGTATAGAGTGACGGACCTGCCCCCCACCGCCTCCCTCCCTCCCCTCCCCTCCCAGTGTTGGCAACTCAGGATATCCGTTAAAACGTGGGTTGTGCATCATATGTTATTGTGGCAAGCTTCTAGCCCCACCCCACCCCCAACATTGAGAGAAAGCTGTGAACACAGTAAGGATCCACTGCCTCCAGCCAATGCGTGAGGGGTGTGTGAATCAATAGCTTAAATTCTCAGGTGTTCATGTATGGACAAGCTTGAAACTATGTAATATCCTAGAAAAGACTTTTATCTTGATGATAGAAATAGTTATGACATGCGCAGATTCATTTTTAGATGCACAAATTACAAGAAAGTTTTAATTAGTGTGTGGTGTTATCACTGGTAAATAAGGCCGCACTGGTTGATAAGCAAGGGCAGCCACCAGCATAGATGCCGGAGGTGGCGTCCTATCCAGTGCCGTGTTCTTGCCAGCTTTTTCTAAACCTGCCACCACCACCACCCATTGTCCCCTTCACTCAGCTGATCTGTCCATGTAGGTCCAGGTCAGGGTCCCTCAGTATCCACAGGCATTTATTTTCAATGCTAAGATTCTTTTATTGATGAAACTATACCATGTCTGGCTATTTGACTGGTCTACACTGGTACTGCTATCCAGGTTAGCTGAAACCTTGTCATAGCATACATCACCCAGACACGGCAGAGCAGCGTGGGAAAACTGACTGTCACCCGGCATCCGTGGCTGGCCTCTCCAGCATCGCCATCTTCGGCGACTCGGTAAATTTTCAAACTGCCGTATTTTGATGTGACATGCGATTTTCTGTGTTTCATTCTCTTCTAGATCACTTACCTTTTGCTCCTGGCTTCCCAACAGTCCTCCAAAGTATGCTTCTTAGACATGTTTTTCCCGTTAGTGTTGATGAATGACTTTGGAAGTAAGGCGAATATCTCATAACTTAAAAACTGCTCAAAGTTGTATTACAGACTGGGTTTAAACCTGTTGCAACGCCTCCTCTAACTCTGTAACATCTCACCAGGTGGTGCAAATGTGATAGGCCTGAATTACCACTCTTAAGATGCTCATTTGAGTCAAATAACCAGGGTTCTTGGTTAGGTGTATAATGATTTATAGGGAATTTCATAATTTCCTTAGTTTGCCAAGGGAGGGGTTTTTGCTTTTTGAATTCTATCAAATATATCACCAGCCCCATGACCATTATTGGGGGGGCCCTAGTATATTCAGGCCCCCCCTCCACTCTGATTGGGGGGGCCCAGGCCCCCCTGGCCCCCCCTTTTCCTACGCCCCTGATTATTCACATACATTTCAGCTTGCAGCACTGACTGGGCACACTGTAGTGACTACATAGACTACATAGGATTAAGATTCACATTCTTCACAACTAGAAAGCTACTACTTTCACACCTGCTTTGAATACACAAGAAATTGAAAAAAAAAATAAAAAATAAAGGAAATTAAATAGAAATTGAAAAAAAAAACACACATTCACACCTGCTTTCATGTGAGTACCTGTGGGTGTGGCACTTAGACTTCTAAGAGACACCTACTTTCTTTGATGTGAGTACAGCTTGGGAGCAGCTGACTGACTCTAAACACAGAAATGTGATATGACATTGTTCTCTATGTCAATGTAATTATGGTGATCTGAATTGATTGATTGATTTGTGTTTTACAGCACTTTAGTGGCACTAAGTGGCTATCCTGTGCTTCACAGGTTGATAGGCACTATCAGTGGAAATGTTATTGTATGAGATTACTATGTCATTAATAAAGAAAGCCGAGTGTACGGCGCTCAGCAATACTGAATTCTTCTATTTTTTTAAAATGGCAAATAAATCATAGAATATATGGTTAAAACATATGTAAGACATGTGATTTCATTGTGTTTATGTATGGATTCAATATAGAAAGTACATCTGAATTCTTTCTTTTTTTTTCAACATTTTTTCTTAATAATTATCTTTTTTTCATATAATTTTCAAGTGTAACATGGAAAGTGTCATAGATATGCATGACTAATGAAGATAGGTGATAGATGTGGGATGGACCCTGGTTTAAAAGTTGGGGCCATCAGTCTCATTTTCTAGGGCCATCGGTCCCACTTGGGGCCATCGGTCTCTAGGGCCATCGGTCCCACCTTCCTCTCCATTACCAGGGAGAGTGGCATCCCACTTCAAAAACAGTTCTGTTTTGAATTAGGAAGTGGTCAATGCATTGTTTGAAGCACCTTTCTTTGTGACTGCTTTATAGATGTACAACTATTTATCAATAATATCATATTCAATAATATTGATTTTCACCTATTTTACAGAGAGGATCAGAGGACATGTATCGCCATCTGGAGGGCAGTGTTATGGGTGGACAACTGGAGGAAAGGTCTCCTGTATGCAGCACTAGGCGGGGCCTGCTTTATTCGGCCTCACCAACTGTGGATGGCTGTTATTTCAGGTTAGTATTGTCTACATAACTCTTTAATAGCCGTAAGGTGTTTTAATGCATCATATGCCTGTCATGATGCATAAATGCCACACTCTTCGGTCCTTAAAGGGTTAAATCGGTGAAGTCTCATGTTGAAAGATATCATCTGACTTGGGGCCTTCTTAGGGAGTGGTCATTATTTATCAACAGGGGGGGCTGGTGGGTTTGAGGGGGGCCTAAAAATTTCAGACCCCTTTTGATGGGGGGGCTAAAAAGATTTTGACCCCTCTTGAGAGGGGCTAAAAAAATTTACCCTCTTTTTAGCAAAAAAGCACGTGCAATACTGTAGCTCAAAGAGGGGTGTGAAAATTGGGCACAAAAAATGTTGACTTGTCGAGGGGGGAGGCGTAAAAAAAATTGTCGCGCATCTGTGCAAAAAACCCACCACCCCCCCCCCCTGTTGATAAATAATGACCACTCCTTTATAGCTAACGTATTCGCTCGATAATTTGCATTTTCTCTGAAACTTTATTCAATACAATATCCAAAAGTAAATAGGTCTGATCTTGAGATTTTTCTACTCTATAAGAAAAGTGCAGTGAAATCGACTTTGATATGGAAATTCAGAAATGGGATTTACATGTTCTGAGGCTTTTCCCTCTTTTAAATTGACTTATATTTCTTCAAGCTGATCCCAAAAAAAGCTTTGCAAGACACGCAAAAAATATATCTTAAGATTCCAATCTGCTGATACTCAGTTTATGCTGATATTGCAGGTGTTATGATGATGATTAGTGCGTTCTTCTACTTCATTAAAACATACAAAGTACGACGAGACCAACGACTCGCAGAGCGCGAAAAGGCACAAACATACGACAGGTAAGAGACAGTGATACTCATTTTTCTCTTGGGAATAATAAAAGTTAATAATTCTATTGATTATATATTTTGAGAATTCAGTTCATTGTCTTTCAATATAGATTATGTTACATATTTTTTTATATGGATCATAACCTGTTTAATTATGTTATTCTTCTTTCAACTTCCTTCAAATTCCCTATGTTTACTGTAATTTGGTGATTTCTTTTTTTCATATATTTTAATTGGACTTTGTACAATCCGACATGAAACAAAAGACCGAAGCTTTCCCAAAAGATTTAGACAAGTAACACAAACAAATGGAACCTATGTGAATCTAATCAAATAATTTCACAAGCACATAAATGAAATGGGCATAAGTTTACCATGAGAGAGCGTTGTTGCAGTGAATGGCCTCTAAAATCCCTCTGAAGGAGTGAACATCCCCTAGAAGACGCTGTCATTAACCTTATAAGAAAATAGTTATGACATTAAACTGGGGCATCATTTCAAACCATATAAAGAGAGCAAATAATAATTATGATAAAAAAAAAACATGATTAACAATTAGTCAGGTTACACAATTCTGCCTCAACTGTTTGCAGTTTAAATAGTGAAGAAGATGATGAAGATGAAATAGTAGAAAGCAGGTAAAGGCAAACAAACTATACATGTATCACACATTGTGAAGTCACTGTACATATCATAGGCAGCCTGTCACTGTTAGTTTTAGTACTTCAGTATCACCATGTTACATGCCTACAGACGCAGTGGATGTGTACTGGTTTACACAATAGAATATGCTTTATTTGTAGAATAGTTTGGTTGAATTGTGATGATATCAAAAAATGATTCAAGGCAAAAATGGTTTTATAGTAGTATTGATTTCATTTTGTTTCATTATTGTTTTAAAATTATTATTTCTAGAATATCTAGAGTTTTTATTTCATCTCGTTTGCACAGGCTTAGTGAGAGCATCTTTGAGATATAAATCCAAAGCCCAAAATGTAGACTATTTCTTGTGTGTATAGATGTTTTGAAATTCCTATGTGAATGCTGAATTCTCCCTTCTTTGCAACCATGCCTTAGACATGAAATTGAATATCATGAAAAATCCTAGATTTTACTCTGACTAACGTTTTGCATGGTTATCCAAAATAAGAGTAACATATAAAACTGCACTTCGTAATTTGAAAATAGATATATAGGTACTTGTATACAAAATTCTCCCGAGAAATTTTCCAGAAGTAAAAACTATTATTTTGGGTTCAGGTGCTATAATTAGGTGGGTTTTCCACTGCTTCGGTTGTGCGCAGTACAACCGAACGACGTCATACTTTTACTCTCGGTATATTAGTCGATACTTGATGGGATACCCTTTGTTATACTACCAACAGGATCAACAAAAGTAATACTACCGACAAGATCACTATAGTGGGCCAGATGATCTCAAAACTTTTAATATAATGTCAGTATTATGGTAGTTCTCGTATGATTATGTAATTCTGCAAGTTACCAGTTACATACTGAATGAGTATGTAATATACCTGGTAGTAAGTTTCAGTTGGTCCTGTTATTTAGATATTTTTAGCATTTTGTATGTTGTTTAGTTACGCCCTCCGTTTTACCCATTCAGTTTAAAGCTTTGTTCCTGTAGTGCATCTTCCATTTCTTTTGTTTATTCTTAGTGATATTGCATAGAAACTTTGGACATGTATTCTCATTTGTTTCAGGTCATTATTTTCTGGATTTTTTTAATGTGAGATATTCTTAAACCGTTATTCATTTTCGCTTACTGTTCATTCGGTGCTAGAAAGGAAAAAAATAGAGTATATAAGCAACTCCTTAATTCCAAGATGCTCACCTTTATTATCTATATATATATATATATATATATATATATATATATATATATATATATATATATATATATATCTCATGGGATAATCTTAGAACTTGTGATATCAAAAGGCTATCATTGACACATACCGAATGCATCACGTTGCTTCAATATTTTCAAAGTTGACCTAGGGGAGCACGCCCCCAACCACCCAACCTTTGTCCTTGAAAAAGTTGAATTGGCATCTTTATTGTTGTTGTTTTCTTTAAATTTCTGGTGTATAGGCAGGCATGAAAAGAAGTTTTATGGTTACAGAGACATATCCTGCCCCCTGCTCCCTACCCATTTATTACACGCCTTTTACTTTGTAAACTCACATTTTTTTTGTATATCTTCTTGGTATTTAGAAGGTATATTACAGCAACGTTTTTTAGTTTAACATTTGAGCCAAATTAAAGCTTAAACCATTAGCCAGAGTAACTGTATTAAAGAGTATTACGTATTGAATAGGGCATAACTTTGCTCTTTTAAACCCTATAATTGAAAGGGAAATTGAGGTAAATAGGCATTTGCTTTCAATGTGCTATTTAGTTGCTCTTGGAAATGGTTGGTCAAAGCTTGAGGTTAAGAATGTTATATAGACAGTGAGACCTGTGGTGGTCACTTATGTTTGGACACTCTGTTATAATGTATCCATGTTAGTTGTCCACAGGTGAACATGAAACATCTAACTGAACAAATGCACTATTGCTCAGCATTTCTCAGGGGTTTTCTGTGAAATCATCATATGAAAAAACCTTTTCATTATTTCAATTCATAGAAAAGTCTGGTACGTTTTCAGGATTTATGTTTCAGTTTTGGTTTATTCCACGATAAACTGACTTAAAGGGTAACACTGTTAATTTTCTCCCAAAGTGCATATCTAGTTAATGAGTGCCAATATCTTAGATAATTAATTAAATCCTGAATGCCTAAAACCTCTCTATTAGTTAAAGAAATGAATTCCATAACGTAAGTATAGTTAGAAGAATCTGTACCATATAATGTAAAATCAACTCACCATTTTATTCACCTTTGACATCTGTAGGTTTGAGGTACCAGATGACCTTGATGACCCTATTGTAGAGAATGGCGGTCCGTCCATGTACAGTGAGGACACATTGGCAGAGCAGGAGGAGATCCTGGAGGTATAGCACCAGTGGTACCTGGTTCAACACACATACTACCCAGTATAGGGCCACCATGGCCAACTACTGACTATAGGAGCACTTTGGTTGTTGCCAAATCTCTGTATTATAAGCTTATGACATGATCCCTCAAGGCTCATCTTTATTTTGTTGGCATGATACATCAATGCAGTGCTGGCGACTAGTGATGCATCAAGCCGACCCTGTTGATGTGCATCAATCCCTAAAAGCCGGCATGATGCATGGCCAGATGCTGGCAAGAAACGTCTGAGCACTACGTTGGTACAACATTATGCCGACTTGTGTTAATGTATCATAACCTGTACTCTTTGGTAGTTTATTGACCCTGTAGGGTTGCCATGATGCATAAATGTAGCATTGGCGAGTTACTTGCCATTCCTTATTTGTGTATCATACCAATGAAATGGCATAGTGCATTTAAGCACTCTGCTGCCCTTTGAGCGCTATTGCCATCCATGTTATAATATATAAATTTGCACAGCCACAAGGGAAATACTACTGGGCATGGAAACTACTTCAAACATGAAAAAGTAGTTTCATTTAACACCACAACAAATGTTTCTAAAGTAATGGACAGTTTCTTTTAGAGACATCGTGTCCAAGGTTTGTATCATTATGGATTATTGTAAAATATCAACTTTATGTAAAGATATTGGCATTGTCCGACTTAATGTATAACAATGTTTTGTCTTACTGTCTTCCTGAGCATGTATCACATCGGAAAAAGGCATTAAGCTAAATCCTGTATTTCTTATACCATTTGCAGACGTGGTTATTCTTCCCATTTTTGTTTGAAAAAAAAAAGGAATCGTGTACATATTTCTAAGCTAGTATGTCATGTCAGGTTTCAGAGAAGCTCTGCTGAACTATTTTTCTGGTTTTCCATTGTTGTAAACGACCACAATGAAAGGATAGTTCATAGGATGGTATCTGAATTATCCTGTTTGCTTGGCCTATTATATTGTTCTCACATGGATCATTCTGATTTCCATTGTAAGGAGCCAATCATAGTAGAATATTTGTATTTGCCGTGAGAACATCCCCCCCCCATTCCCCAAAAAAACTACACGTATACAATTTATACAGCGAACTATACTTCAAAAAAGCCTCAACCCCTCGTTTTGACAAAGCGTTTTGATTTAGAAAGGTGGTGTTTAATGTTGATATCACGGTAATTGACCGTTCTGGATTAAATGCATGTAAATAGTAGGTTACACTCCCTATATCTATCTAGAGATATTCTGGCAAGCCCTCCTTCTAAACTTCTAAAGTCATTCGCAGCTCACATACTTCTCACCTATTGTAGTCTCTGCAAGGCTATAAGTAAAAAGAAAGACCCCCAAAAGAAAAGAGAAAAAAAAAGAAAGAAAAAAAAAAATTTAAAAAAATTCTCCCCCATCGGGCCTATATCGAGTTACTGCTAGTTGAGTTCCATAAAACACCCTTTCTTGGCCAAAGTAAAATACTGACTTCAATTACTGTATGATATGCTGTCCAGTAGTCCATTGTAAATACGTAGGGTGTTTTTTTTACAATGACAATGCTGGAAGTTCAAACTTAAGTTAGAAATGTCATATTTTTATATATAGACAGTTGATTATATTGCTGCCTCAGTGCAACAAGGTTGTATCTACATTTTTCAAGTTTTGCAGGAGAGGCAAAACAAGTGGTCTAAATATTATAGAACAATATTGCATTGGGGTCAATAGGCATATATTCAATAGATAGAGCTTCACAGTCACCCCAGAGAAGGGAAAGGGTCAGTAGATGATAAAACAGAAGAAAACTCAATTTTGCCAAAATGTCAGTTACAACCTTGTTGCACTGAGGTTACGGTATGTAGCTAATTCTTTTCCTGATAGGGCTGGTCTGATGCAGAAATGTAACCCTAGCTACTTAGACGACTACATTCATGCATATTGACAAGCAATGGGAACGATACTTTGTACTATTGGTTAATGCGTGCAATGTGTATTTATGCTAGCATTCCTCTGTTCTGCTTATTCTGGCTGGAGTATTGATGCCTATTGCAGACCGTTATTTTTCATAAACTCAGACGGTTTTATAAAATATAAAAGAGAAAGATAAATTGGCAATTAAGTAAACCCAAGGGAAGATGATATTAATTCGCAATATTTCAGTTACTCTGCGTTCATCATTTTAAACAACATTTTCATGTATCTCTTGTCAAACCAAAAACCTATACTACTCTGGTGCTTATGGAGACATTTTGACGGAATATAAACTATGTCATAAATGTATCACCCAAAGGTGGATCCTGACCCCCAAACTGTCTTTTGTACTTAGCCACATGGCTAAACGCCAAATGTTTCATTTGATGTGTTCATCGCTTAGCATAATGTGGGAAAATAATACAATTATATTGAATGTACTTAATACACGAAAACACAAATATTGAGGTGTCCATTATGTTATAGATACCAATGAATTGTGCTTCAGTCCATTATATGATTTATGAGGAGGCAGGTGAAAAGGGTAATCCGTGCACCCTACGTGGATCTACCTATCCGTACACACCAGCACGGAGGTCCCCTTTTGCTTGACTGCTCATACTAATTTATTCCTGACATGATTTCTCAAATGACAATCAGAGTATCTCCAGTGCAGCAGGATATAGGTACTCTTCTCCATCACCAGATGTTCCCACTGTCTGTGGCAGCAGTAGCTACAGCTTTTATTGGACACTTTCAGGGTCCCCATCTCAAAGGAAAAATAGAAAATGGCAATAAAATGAGGGAAAACACAGTAAAATCTCTGAGGGGAGGGGGTATTGACACACAATGAAAACTTTATTTTGGGCCTAATGTTAAAACAGAAAGTAACATGTTGAAAACGTCAATGCCACAAATCCATAAAACCTACAAATAGGACTGGTGGGGACCCTGAGTTACTTTGTCTTCGTCAGAAGCGTATCTTGTGTAGATGTGAAGACCTTTGTGAACTCCATATACATACGCCATTACATTCAAGCATTTCTGGTGGATTCTCTCAAAGAGCGATTATTTTTGCTTTTGGAGTGATTGTTATTTTTTGTTTTGGATCTCAATATGATTGTGGGGAGATTTTGTATGACTTTTGTTTGTAATACGTGGGGTACATGTGGAAAACCCATCATATAATATAGATGTAAGCGTTGATTACTGCATAATCTGTATAAATGTTATGAATGGTGTGAGGTGCATACGCTTTGGGAATTAGTGTTTGATTCTCACAAAGAGGTTATTTTTCATTTGCGACAATGTTCATTATTTTTTTGCCAATTTATTTGTGACGAGTTTTCATTTTCTATTGTCTTTATTTGTAAACTATTTATGGTCCAAAATGGAGGACCGTCATTTATGCTATGAAAGGATATGAGTTGTCATTGAAATACAATTATTTGATATTTCATATGAATGTAATGTTTCATATGAATTTATGATGGTCTGTCTCTTCCAATAAAAGAAATGATATATAGGCAGATGCCCTACTGCTACCCCTTTTGGGAGTCCATTTGCACTATTAACCCTTTAAAGGTGACATGATACATGTAGGTCTTTGTTTCTAGGTCGTCATGATGCACCAATGCAGTGCTGGTGCATCTACCTCCCAGCACTGCAATGATGCACGGCGTGAAAATAAAGAAATATGAATCATTTTGTCTGAAACAAGAATGAAGCACTGGAGAGTTAGAAGTAGACCAGGACTGCATTGGTGGATCACACCAACAAGTGAATGAGAATCTCGAGGTGCTAACTCTTCAGGGGCTGCATTATGCATCAAAGTTCAAGTTCATTATTACTCTGCAGAAGTGCACCATACCTGTATGAGTGGCATAATGCCGCCCATAAAGTGTTACGGCTAAACACATGTTTTGTCTCAAACAATGATCTAATCTTGACATGAATCATATGTGTAGAATTCCGTTCAAGGCAATCAATAAAAGAAATAAACTTGCTGACTTTTGCATTTTGTTCTTTGTGTAAATTGATTTAACCTTGATCAGAGTGTGGTCCCCTAGGGACAATCTGCCTTGGCTGACTGAGATTTTGGTACCACTAGAAACCATGTTGAAACCATGATAGTATCCTTCAAGATCCAATAGGAACAACATCTCTAACGATCAATAGAGCTAGCAGGCATGGGATTCTTCAGGATATATCCAAAATCTCGGATATTTGAAGGCTAAATTGGTCATCTTTGTGATTGGCACAGGTCCAATGAGAAAACAATTTAACATTAATAAAGTAGGTTGGTCTTAAACATTTCAGGCTTCTATCCTATAAGATCCATCTCAAATACTACCCCAGAGAAGGGAAAGGGGCACCATCTCGAATTTTTCCCAAAAACGCAATCCCATGCCTGAGCTAGAACTCCTCTAAATATATTTGTAACAAACAAAAAACAGATTGGGTCGCCATAGGTTTTTTATTATTATTATTATGATTAATTCATCGAAAGTTTCCTAAAATCCGGGCATGACAATTATATGGTCCTTTGACTCGCACATTTAAAAGTTCTCAACATTCCCATATGGTCTGGTCACCAGCTTCCCCTGTACATCCTCAAATAAAAAGGAGTCATTCTCAGCCTTTTCACTGCATTGGCCACCTGCTTTGTTAGGAATATCTCCATTTCAGTCCCATTTCTTTCCTCCTTATCGCGACCCATGTACTCCCAATCAGGTGCAGACTTAGTCAGGGATTTGATTTCCCTAAGAAAAGAACACAATGTTATATCAGCTGAGTAATCTAATCCTTTAGGGCACGGCTATAATCACACATGATTAAGCCCTGAAATTTACTAGCGAGCAGTAAAAACTGAAACTACACTTCCTCTGGGTTGGCAAGAAGCAATAATGTAGTGCTGGTGAGCTGAATCACCAGTACTGCATTGATGCATCATGATGACACTGGGAGCATTATGCAACACCTATAGGATTGGCTGATCAATGGTATAGTACTCTATAATAAATATTCCATTCCCGATCATTTAGGATATATTCGATGTAATTTTTGCATATGATATACCTTATTTTAAGTTTTTGAATACAAATTTAGGCAATCATAAAAGTCACCTATGGCTTTCAAGACCCCTACCCTCTTGAAGGTTTAGAAATTGCAAAAGCACCATTTTCATGAATAGTAAGTCCACCAGATATCATTTGGCCACTACCCTTTGATAGCTATGCTATTTTACAAAGTAAATAAAAGGGAATGGGCATCATTATATTTTCTTTGGTAAAAATGTCTACTTACAGCAACAATTAGGAGTTTGTCTGGGAATGTGACCACCTTATAGATAGCCACTGCAGGTATAACCAGCAGTGTTAGAAAGGCGAGAGTCCAGCCAAGAGCCTCAGCCCAGGCTGGGTAGATGTAGTCATTGTATGTCATAGGCTTATACTGGGTGAAGCTGAATATAAGGACAGACTGCAATATAAGAATAAGTGCATCTTGAAACTATATATTTCCACCAAAAGTCCAGAGCCACACTCTCTGCAGCAAAAGAATGTTATTTGTCCTGGGTATCATGCATTTCACCTCTATTACATATGCATTGTTAGTATTCAGTGTGTCTGCTAGAACAAAGGAGGTTAGGCCAGTTCTGTATCAGTGCTTAACTGGTGCTGCATGGCTCCCTCATGCTTAACATTTGATTTGACATTATACAAGAATTTTGAACTAATGCTATTTCTTGCAAGTATTGCACTGCTGCATCATTTTAACAAAGTAATATTGAAATTCTACCCTGCATTCTAAGACATCTAAAAATGATTCCAGAAAATGTAGTCGAAGCATTGCATGCACTCAAGTATTGCAGGTGTTATGAACTTGTGTGTCCAGGCCAGCAGCTGCCAGGGTGGGTAACCACTCATTGTCTTGATGTCATCATACATGCGGTTAACACCTAATGGAATATGACATATTTCATATTGCTTTTAGGATTTCAACAGAAAACAAGGAACCAAGATGAAGATATACATATGATCTTTCAAGGGTAATCTTTTTAAAAGTGTATTTATTTTAACAGAAGAAAGTTTGCTACCATAAAACCTTGTAAATAGGCCTCACTTGGGTATAAGCTGCACCCTGAGATTTTGGAATAAGATTATAAGCTACAGCTCGGGTCTGAAAAGGTTGCCATTACTTAGTTATTATGTATGCATAATACCCCTCGTAAAAGAAGCGCCCTTAGTTCAGGCTGATCAAAGAAACCAGATCAAGCCTATAAAAATGGTCTAAATTCTATAAGCCGCAGCTTATGCCTGGGGTTTTATGATATGATCAGAAATCCTCATTGTTTCCATCGACATTGAAAGTAAATTCAATACACCTGGAGTATCCCTAAAATTGATAGCATCTTGATCGGACTCACTTACCATAGATCCATGCCACAGTGATAGCCTTCATCAGACCAACAAGAAGAAGGACATATTAGGTAACGTTCATATCCATCATCTGCACTACATACATCCCACCCTGGAACAATGGTTGGTAGGGACTTAAGGTTAGGAAACAAATTTCAGCCATACAAATATCTCTACTGCATTGTGCAACAACTTTGACTTACATGACATGATAATTGATCTTCAACATCCTAGCAGAAAACATTGATTATACTTACATTTGTAGTATAGAACCCAGAACCAGAATCACAACAATAAGACCAATTATATTATAAACCTTCCTTGTATGGTATTTGTTGGGCATCTCTTCCATTGCTACTTTGTGGACGGTACCTATAATTGATACCTAAATTAAGATTTCAGTGAAATTAGAAAATTTGTAAATTATGGACCTTAATTTGTAGAGGAAGCTTTAAACCAAGGAAAATGCATTCACTGGGTGTCTTCATGTGCAGAAGGCAGATTCAAATAGAATGGCAAATGGGACCAATGCAAAAACATATGCCAACTGAAAATTGTCAGTAATGAACTATGGTCAGATGGTTACAGCAATGTTTAATATGAAATATCACTGAACTTTCAGAAACACTATGTATTTCATGTGTTGGATGGGGGGGCTGTGTTTCAACCTGCCCCCCCCCCACACAACATTCCCATTACAAGTTTAGATGCCATCCGGCCCATGTATCATGGTGCTATATTAGATTACTAATTGAGTCTTCTAGTTTGTACGACATCACTCAGTGATACATGGGTAGCATTCATGCATTATGACAACAAACAGAACGTATGCATGAATAAAAAATTACCACTGAAGTGTTACAGATGGAGGAGAATGTTAAAATGTTGCTTACCCCATGTTTTGGCACCCAGCATGAGGGTAACAAAAACAACAGATATTGTCAACACAATACACAAGACAATTGCCCACACTGAAAACCTGAGAGGCCCAAAACTAGTCAGTGCAGACGACTTTAGGTCCTCAGGTTGACAATACCTAAATCTACAGCTTTAGGTCGTCAAAATGACGGTTTTAGTTGGTCATCCTGACCACCTAAGTCGTCAGTATGACGACTTTGTATTGTCAGTATGATGAGTTTAGGTCGTCATTTGGCATTGACTACCCTAAACTCGTCTTTATTGACGAGTTTTAGGCGGCGGCATGTTTTCTGTGCACCTAGGTATCCCAATACCTGATATGCCAGAGGATATTTGAAGTACATAGTTACTGAAAATGGAGCATCAAAACGTATGCGCTACTATTTATCGCCAATAGGTTACAAAAGATATAGGTTACAAAAGATATACCTTGATAAACTACTGTAGTCATTGTGCACCTAACCAAAACGGATGAATAGTTGGCATGAGCTTTCTTCTCTTTTGACATCTATTGACCCTTATCTACCTACTGTGAAAGTCACTGAAAGTATTGAAGCTCTGTTTATGATATATGTGCATACTAGACCCTGCGCAATATTGCTGTATCCATTTGGTATTGAAGTAAGTGGAACACTTCATTTGTCTCTCCTGCAAAACTTAAAAATGTAGTCACAACCTTCTTGTACTAAGGCGATGACATGTGGTTTGGCATAAGCCGGATGGTTTTTTTTCCATGTTTTACCTGGCATGGAGATGTATACCCTAATGGATATTAAAGCCCGTTACACGCGTTCTTCACATAATGTATGACACATTTTCTCTGGACATTGTGATAAGTCAGAGCAGTCCTACTCATTTTGCATGTCTCACTTACTCTATTCGGAAGGACCTATCAAAAAAAGCTGTCACTCAGCCGAAGCTAGTCACTACATCTGTAGGATAATTCTCATCATCGTGTTGATACCTTAACGAACTTGAACACATTTACAAGCATAAAAAGGGTCACTTTTCGTCTTTTTGGCTCTCTGTGACCACCTGGGAAGGACTGCTTAGACCAATAGTGGGCTAAGAACAAATGTCCACTGGGCCTAATAGGTCGACTTTTGTCAATTCAAATGTTCAAAGTCAGCCAAAGGGGCCCATTGGACTATTGGGTTAACACATAGGTTTGGCATCGGTCTTATCCTTAAATTTATCAGTGACAATTAAATGTGGTCGACGTGACCCCCCCCCCCAATGAAGATTTGCTTCCTACGCCTCTGTAAATACAAAGACCCCCTAGGTAAAATACATTTATTGTACTTTTTGAAATAGGCACTGGGCTACTCTGGTCGTTTTACATTTGTATGAGAATAGTAGATAATTATGCACGGCCAGTAGTCGACTCTCACTGGAAATATGTTAGTACCAGTTATTTATTTAATGTTGGAAACAGTGGAATATGAATGCCCCATGGGTTTAACCAAGGGGTTCCATACCTCACACCCCTGTCAGATAACCCCCCCCCCCCGCTACGTAGGCCCTATCTCACGGCCAGTAACAGCACCCCCAACAGCACTATCTCCAGCCCTCGCACCTGGACCACGAACACGCCAATCTAAAACCAAGCACAAAAAGACGTTGAGAAGGTAAATCATATTCTGAGTTGTCTCTGCATCCTAAACCTACCTCCGCCATTCCTGTAGCACTGATAAGGGAACCTCCACAGATTGCCCAGTCCTATAGCAGAACTTACAGCTGCCATAATAAAATCTGCCTTATTGCTCCATGTCTTGCCATCATCTTTGCCTTTGGTGTATATTTCCATATTCTTCTCCTCCATGTTGCTCATGGCATGATGTATATTCAATAAAGGTGTGATTGCTGATATTTAGCGAGTGAACTGTATATCAAATTAGCCATGAAACCCATTTAATGCCTGTATCTATACTTACCACAGTCTTTTGAAAGTGTGACTGCCAACGTGAATAAGTATGGAAGATTGAAGCTTTAGATTGATGTTACGGTACAGATGTCCCTGGCCCCGAGACATAGAAACTAGATGAATAATCTAACTTAAATGGTAAGGGCACACACCACTAGGGGCGGAATATGATTTATCAAGTCCGAGCGGTTGCAGTGCCACCGAAACCAAAACGTGAGGAATGTGTTAATTGTATATTGATTATTAGCCATGGAAGCCAGAATCAAGATCTAATAAAAGTTTATCCCTTCACATTTGTCGGTTACATCTCATGTAATTTGATTGTAAAAATGTGATGTGTATAGTTAAGCCCCTAGTGTTCGACTTCAGATATAATTGATACAAAGCTGAGGCTGACGAAAGCATTGTCTGTAACATTTATTTCAAACTTGATAATTAAATGATAGACACAACTGAATTATTTCAAACATTATGGAATATACCTCAGCCAGTACGCCCATAATTATCACTATTCACTAAGTATTTGTCAAACCCATATATATGCTTATATAGGCCTACTATTACATATTCCAATAAATTTACCATACTCTACAATAGGTTCAAATCATATCACATAAACATACATCATAGTGTGACATCTATGCATGCTATTGTCATTGCTATTACAAATACATCTATATCTAAATTCTGTTGTTTCCTTCCATCAGGGATCTACAGGATTTCTGAAGTTTCGGTGACGTTCATCCCCCGTGATTCATGGGGCACACAGCGACATAAAATTGCATCAAGCTTATAAATGATACATCCCTCATAAAGTTCTCAAATATAGCTCAGATCTATAGCAAGTTAACCATATCAACGACATAATAATCTTAACCCATAGGCCTATGGTTCTTACTTGTGTGTGCCATTATTTCATGCTGTGGAATCTCTAATACACCATTTTGAGGCAATGACCCCCCCCCCTTTTTTTCTTTAGACACATCTGAATGATATGTCTATCAGCTAAATGAAAGGCGTCTCAGCTTCAGCCTCTGTAACTGGTTAGGAGATGAATGTCCCCTTTTCAGGTCCATTTCTTGTGTCCTCATTGTCACCATTGTATTCCCAATCTGGTGCAGGCCTGGACAAGGCCTTGATTCTCTGAGGAAGTATAACAAAAAATATAATGATACAGTTATCAACCATACGGTATCCAACAATGCACAATGTACAACAAACCTATATATGTTTTACTGTATACCTATTTACATCACTGACTGTGGTCTATAATATATATATATATATATATATATATATATATATATATATATATATATATATATATAATTTTATATAAATATATATATATATATATAAACAGGACTGCACTTTAGTGTACTTTTGATCACTCGAATAAGGTGTAATTGTTTCGATTATATCAGTACAGCCTATTTACATCTATAATGAATAGAAAGCAACAATTATGATTTTGGTGAAAATATCATGGCCAGTAGGTGGGTGTTAAGATTGAATCTTTTGGCAGCTCGGCTGTTGAGAGGAAGTGAGACATAGAAAATTCATTTTTGAGTAGTTTAGAGAGGATCTGTCAGGTGGGGTATGGTTCAAGGAGTATTTGTAGTAACTACATAGATCTGGGTACATCTTACAGTGGATGAGAAATAAATACTAACAGCAATAATTGGGATTTTGCCTGGGAATGTCACGACCTTGTAAATAGCTATTACAGGCAGCACGAGCAGTGTAAGGAAGGTGAGAGTCCAGCCAAGAGCCTCAGCCCAGGCTGGGTAGATGTAGTCATTGTACGTCATAGGCTTATACTGGGTGAAGCTAAATATAAGGACAAACTGCAAAAGAGAAAAAAAAAACAGATTTATAAACTGATTAAGTTTTACCAATCAGGACTTCAGATTTAGCTGTTTGTTAAACAATAAATACCTACTTAGGGTGGCCAAGACAGAACCTGGTTATGCTCATTCTCTTGATCATTCTTCCCTTTCTCTACCTACCAGAAACAACAGCAGATAATATTATGTTTAGATTTTGTGCATTGAATGCAAGATAATTTTTGAGGAATTTCTGTAGGCTTTTTCATCATACTATTTTGTAAATTCAAAGACTCCCTGTAAGTATTGAATGCGATTCAATGAACTCTTTGGGAGGCACATAATGAAAAAATTCACAACAATATCCCATTAATTTCTTTTAATGCATGCGTGCATGTACCATAAGTATTGCAGGTGTTATGAACTTGTATGTCCAGGCCAGCAGCTGCCAGGGTCGGTATCCACTCATTGTCTTGATGTCATCATATAGGCGATTAATACCTATGATGAAATAGTAAACAGTTTTGTATTGATAGTAGATCAAAACGTCCAGTTTAGAAACATTAGCTCTAGATGATAATAGCATATATATATATATATATATATATATATATATATATATATATATATATATATATATATATGTGTGTGTGTGTGTGTGTGTGATGCAATTCCCATAGGAAGCACATTCGATTAACCTAAGTGTCTTTCACCAGAAATGGCATACTCCCAAACCCAGAGGGTACTTCATTACAACCAGACTCTCTTACCATAGACCCATCCAACTGTGATAGCCTTTATCACTCCAACGAGTAGGAGGAGATATGTAATGTTCATATCCATCATCTGGAGCACATACATTCCGCCCTGGAAATAAACAGATGTATATCAATATGTGTCTTTAAAAATCTTGTTTCTCTCTATTTTCACGGTACACTGCAAAAATGGTGTTTAGATCCTAAACACAATTCTAAACATATTCTTGCAACGTTTTTGTAATCACATTAATTTCCTACACATGTTTAGCCAAACAATGTGCTTAGCTCAAGTGCTTAGAAATCTAGGTGTTTAGGTTTAAACTTTGTGTTTAGATATCTATGAATTTTTGTGTTTAGATGTTTATGAATTTTTGTGTTTAGATGTCTAAATGCTTTGACGGAGAGTTAGGGTGTGCAGACATGTATACATAAAAAAAAAGATGTCTTTTGTTTGTTTTCTCATTTACTGGTGTGTGTGGGGGGGTATTTAAATCTCAAAGTCTCCAAGGATGTCAGCCACACATATTTACAAGTACATGTATGTACACACTGCATCAGAATGAGAGACTTGAGGAAGTACAACAGCTTGGCAGGAAGGAAATTGCTTTGTCTATTCCAGATTAACATGAAATAGGTGTCAGTCATTGAGCTTATTGATTATTTCATGTTAATGATGGTGGTGTAAGGTGAATCTAGTCAACTTTTTATTGCCCGTTATATTCTCATGACATTTAATGAATAGAAACTATAATAAACATGGGGTTTGGGTACCTTTGTCACAAACATTGATTATAATTGTGTAAAGATAGTCCATTCAAAGGTAGTGCTGCTACCTGGTGTGGATTCAACATCCAAGTATCTAAACATATTGATGTTTAAATCTAAACACCTGTTATTCAACTGTTTAAACTCTAAACATCTAAACATGCTTAGCGAAAATGTTTATGTAGTTAGAATAAAAGTGTTTATTTCCTAAATGTGTAGTCGATGAGACACCTAACTGGCCTATATGTTTAGGTTTTAAATGTGTTTAGACCTAAATATGTTTAAAATCTAAACACCGTTTTTGCAGTGTATAGATCATGTTTCTACTACTTTTAAAAATAAAACACAGTATGCCTAGTTATTAAAGACTGTCTTATCAACGTTCAAATATTGCCCATCGCATACAGATCTATAATAATGAGGCCCGACGTGCCTCAAGAGGTTAGGCCTTCTGAAGTAAATTTATCAGATTAGCCATCCCAATCCCCTTTTTATTTGGACAAATGAAAAAGGTAGCCTCATATGAAAGTAAGATCTCATAAAACCATAGGTCACTAGGATCTTTTCAATGGTGATAACTATGCATTCTTGATATGTAGATGAAGTTATGATTCATCAATTTATTTCCTTTCCCTACTACTCAGATTCAGATTAAGAAGAACAGATTGAACATACATTTGTTGTGTAGACTAGTCCAAGGAGGAACCAGACCAACAGTACACCAATAAGACATAGTATACTGTAAGATTGCCTTTTCTGGAACTTGGAAGGCAATTCATCCATGACCACTTTGTGGACCGTAGCAATAGCCGACACCTGAAAAAACAAAAACGGTACATGTACTTGAAAAATATGTGACGGGATCTGCAAAAAGGGTACCTAATACAGGGTGCATTAAGGTCCCTATTGCCAACACAAGTTACATTTTCTTAATATCTGTGAATGTGTTTAGAATTAGAGGCATGATAGAGAGAGCGGATGAAGAATTAGGGAAAACCCCTACCTCTAATTCGGAAACAAGAATTTTCTGACATTTATCATAGGTTGCATCAGTCATTTTTGGCCTATATCAATTAACATTTCACTCATAGAACCAAGGATAATCCTCTTAGACCAAGATGTCAGAAAAATGTCAGAAATAGCAGACTAATAGCAGAAATATCAGAAATCTCTCCAAGGTGTCTACCTACCACTGTACCCACACCTAAGTTGAACATCATGAACATGAAGATAGCCGACCACACAGGAGCACTCGGTAACTTGGCCAAAGCAGTAGAATAAGCTACAAATGTCATCCCTGCACCTGCGGAAGTAGAATTGTTGATTGACATTTAAAACGTAGGTCAAGACTCCCAGCAAATTGTTGTGACTCCTCGTCAACCTGTGTGAAGTGGCTCACACATGTCGCTAGATGGAACACGACGTCGCTATAGCACAAGATCACCAGGAATAGCAATGGTGGTGATCACATGGCCTCACCTCAGATGGCGAGGATGGTGATCACTCAGACTCACCAGGGATGGCGACGCGGGTGATCACTCACCTCGCTAGATGAAACACGCACCTCGTCATAGCACATGTTCACCAGGGATGGCGAGGATCGTGATCACTCATCCTCAGCAGGGATGGCGACATGAGTGATCACTCATCCTCACCAGGGATGGCGACATGAGTGATCACTCACTTCGCTAGATGAGACGCACACCACGTCATAATGCACATTCACCACGGATGGCAAGGATTGTGATCAGTCACCTCGCTAGATAAAACGCGTACCTCGTGATAGCACAGGTTCACCACAGATGGTGAGGATCTTGATCACCCACACTCACCAGGGATGGCGACACGAGTGATCACTCACCTCGCTAGATGAAACGCACACCATGCCATAGCGAATGTTCATCACGGTTGGCCAGGATCGTGATGACTCACACTCACCAGGGATGGCAAGGCGGTTGATCACTCACCTCGCTAGATGAAACACGCACCACGTCATAGCGCAGGTTCACCATGGATGGCGAGAGTGGTGATCACTCAGACTCACCAGTGATGGCGACGCTGGTGATCACTCACCTTGTTAGATGAAAAGCTCATGATCATCGACATTGGTAATCATGCAGCCTCACATCTGCCAGATCAAAGTATGTTTTGCCAGAGAAGGTATTGCCATATGTATCTTCCCTCTAACCACAGACAAGGTGTTTATGTTGATATTTCCCTATGTATTTTTCCTGTAACCAGAGAAAAGGTGTTTATGGATAGTTGCTTTCATTTTAGAGATACCTCTATCTAAATTCAATTGATATTCTCTCTATATAATCTTGTTTTATTCAACTCTGAAGTATTACATGGAAATCAGTGTGAAACAAAGCACATTTGATACGTATGGGACTTATACTTCATGCCCACACTTCCTAGATAGGCTACATGTGGAACAGTGGTGCTGTCTCAACACCTTTGGCAATGGTGGTGATAAGTTGCCACTGTGAGTGAGAGTGAGTGACAGATGATGCAATCCTTAGAGAGCATTGACATGGAGTGACACAAGTTCACGCATTGAGTGAGACCAATGTTGGCAATGGTAGTGATAAGTCGCCATTATGTGTGAGAGTTGATGCCAGTGGCCCAGGAGTGGTACATAATCACACAGTGGGTCAGATCCATGTTGGCGATGCTTGTGATAAGCCGCCATTCTGAGTGAGAGTTGACAGGCAGTGGCACATACTCACGCAGTGAGTTAGATCCATGTTGGCGATGGTGGTGATAAGTCACCATGCTTTGTGAGGGATGACAAGGGGTGGCACATACTCACGCAGTGAGTGAGATCATGTTGGTGACTGTTGTGATAAATTGCCATGCCATGTGAGACTGACACACAGTGGCGAAAGATGACGCAGTGAGTTATCACTCAGAAAGGAGTCACCATTGATGACCAATCATGGCGACAGATAACGACAATTTGCTGGGCTGTTTTTCAAGTTAGTTTTCTTAATTGAATTCCATTAAAAGGTTTAATCAGATGATTCTTTCAATATTTCCCGACGGTAGTATTCATATGATTACTCTTTAGCATCTAGATAATACTAGATTGGAGAGCATGAGGGATTTACTTACCTTTTCCAACTACCTCATCTATAGAGATATCCAATTCATGTGCCATGAAACCAAGAATGGAGAAGACTACTATACCACATAGTATACTAGTCAGTGTATCACACACTGTGACAATCACAGCATCCCTACAATACCAGGTCATATCAAAACAATTTAAAACATGAGGTATTTTCTGATACAAAATTGAATGGAAATAGATATATGAACACATGTGTATATATATATATATATATATATATATATATATATATATATATATATATATATATCAAACCATTCTTGCTCACTATCCATTCTAGGACATTTAGTTAAAGGATGCATTGATTCCTATAAAATCATCAAAATAAACAATACATACATCTAATTTTTGTGATCTTATTTATAACTGAAACATTGTGAAAAATCCCCATATTTCTTAATATACATACCTATAGCAATTGTTCTTGAATTTGTTTAGTGAACCACAAGTGATCAGTGAGGCACCACAACAGCCAAGAGAAAAGAAAGCTTGACCTACTGCATCAACCCAAACCTTAAAAAGAATTATATAAGATATAAGATCTATTGATTCATACATATTGTGGATGTCTATGATTGAAGTGAGGTACAGCAAAGAGATATCTTTGTCAGATTTATCCTTTTCCCATACTTTGGTGTGCGCGACATTTGTGACATTTCCCTAAACCTTTGTTATAGTTGTCCATTTATTTCTGATGTTGGGCCTTGCCTTATCAATGGATAGGAATTCAACCTCATATTATTAGTATGAAGAGGGGTCTGCTTACTTGAGTTTGGTTCGGATTGAGGCCGTTAGAGGAGCTGCTACTGCGCCAATAAATGCCAAAACAGTAGGTACCATACCAAAAAATTATCAACTTTAATTTAGAAAAAAAAGATAAGAAGAGTTTTACCTGGGGTTTGGCTAATGCACTCCAACGTGGCTTGAGAAAATAGATGATTCCAGTGAATGCTCCATCACGAAGTAGGCATTGGATCAAGATTGCTAATAAAATGGCGAATGGGAGCAATGCAAACACATATGCCAACTGAAAAAGTGTCAATAATAATCTTATTAAATCAGTCGTAAGACATGATATTTATAATAAAAGATGTTATGGGGACCATTTCATCAAACTCTCAATGGTCCATTACAGTAGGTTGAATGATGTCATATTTTTTACTGGCAAACTGATGCATTTGATAAATTGTGAATTCCAGCACAGGGAAACCCAATATTGTTTCTTGCTGCATAGATTGATTTTAGTGCAGTGGGGGAAGAGTCATATATCAAATGAAAGGTCCTGAAGCTCCCTTAATCCCTAGATATTAGCTCTGTATGCTAGATTTTACAAAAATGTTAATATAATACAGGATCAACATTACCTTGCCCCATGTTTTGGCACCAAGAATGAGGGTGATGAAAGTAACAGAAAGTGTGAACAAAACACACAAGACAATTGGCCAGCGAGGCATGCCAATGTCTGATATACCAGTTGATATCTGAAGTACATAGTTACTGAAAAAGAGTGTAAATGACTTAATCACTGTTTAACAACTGTATTTTATAATGCCACTAACGCAGTAAATGTATATATTATAACACAGTTCCTGACATCTTTTGTATGCACGTTTATGAGGTTTTATTGGCAATGGTATAAAAGGGATTTTATTTGCATTCTAGTTTCGTAGATGTCCTGATGAAAGGTGTTTAGAGGTGTCTAGAATCTGGAGACAATATTTTCAAGCCTAATGCAAACACAGCCTTTTCATGATAAGTCACCTTTTCCTGCTGTTTGGATCTATAGCAACACATATCCTGCTAAAGATATGTCCCAGACTGTAACAAACTTACTTGAAGTATTCCTCACTGACATCGACAGTCTTGGTCACAGTTTGGATGCTGCTGTTTTGAATATCTTGATTCAGTACGTGTTTTGTCAGGTTTCCGCCAAAATGGCATATGTTAAGAACCCATGAGCCATTATTAGCTGTGCAGTTTGTCTTTTGTGTAGACAGCCACACATCTGTGCAGTCTGACATAAAGAATCAGATTCATAAGACGATGAGCACATCGGCAAATTTTATGGATTGAAGGAAGAATCATATCAGAGCTGATTAGTTAGATTTGAAACTCTGACATTGATAAACAGGAAAAAGATTTGTGGTAACTAGGGAGATCCGAGGTAAACAGGAAGTTGTATATACAGTAGCTTGGGGAAAATATGGGAAGTAGGTTTATGCAGAAGACCACTGTAAAGTACTTGTAGGTATGAAAATGATATTTTCACTAAAGACTTGTGTTCATATAGCTACCAGTGTCTATCAATTTCCGAGATTGATGGATTCATACTCAAACTCTATAATAAGGCTTACATTTTGTGTTCCACCAGTGACCACAGGAGGCCCATGGAAGTTGTGTGGTGAAGGAGGCAAATGTGTAGAAGACAGTGTAGGACACAATAACGGCATAGTACACATCAACATGGAGACTCACTAAGATAAGAAGCCATCCAACCCCTTCATAAAAAGAACATTACATGTTTAAAGTTCATTCAATGCTTGCACAGTCTCAAAAATTGGGTTTTAAGATAGACTCACTGAGAATTCCCAAGTTACTGTAATATCCTACTGATGACATTTAAAGATTTCGCAGTCCATCTCCATTCAATTATATCAACATACAGACCCTCCATCAAGAAGGGCTCAAAAACATATCTCCTGCTAAATCAACCAGTTGATGAATGAAAAGTCAATGTGTTTATAGCTATCACCTATAATGGGTGTTGCTCTGTAGGCCTTGACAGCACCTTTCCGACCATACTGGCCAAGGGCAAGGTCACCAAGGACTTGCGGGAAGCCAGCCAGGAGGACCATGATAAGGAATGGCAACAAGAATGCGCCTGGAACAAAACCAGATTTGAATCTATTCTTTTTTGTGGATAACGGAATGCGTTAAGTACAGGGCAGTAAATAGTCTTCACTTACACCTGTTGGAATATGCAGATATTACCCCATAGCTTCTTGTTGTGATTTTTATTTTTTTCATTTTTTTTTTTATTTCTTTTTACCTTTTTTCTACTAATTTCAAGAACATGCCTATGTTAGATAAATCACTTGAAGTAATTTGATCCATGTTGATTGCACACCACAGTTGCTCTCCCTTGGCAATAATATAACCAAGACTGGTAGGAAGGCCTACGATTTGGCATGGAAACACCTTCACTGGATTCCTTGCAACAATCCTGCCACCGTTGATAACATTGATGAGTATACACAATAGTTGAGCATTCACAGGGATACATGAGTTACTATACAGCATTACTGGACTATATAATAATGGCAGAATAAAAACCACAGACAGATGGAAGTCATGCAGAAACGATTATATTCTATACTTACCTCCCCCATTCTTGTAGCACTGATAAGGGAACCTCCACAGATTGCCCAGTCCTATAGCAGCACTCACAGCTGCCATGATAAAATCCATCTTGTTGCTCCATGTCTTGGTGACATTTTCAGCTTTTTCTTTGTATGTCCCCATGATGCTGTTTTTTGCTACTACTGCACAGAAAAGAAAAGTCAATGTTAGTCGGGCTAACATAAGGCCTTTGACATATTTTAGTCAAAAGGGCATAAAAACTAATGGGCAACTAGAGGTATTTAACTTATTTTGGCCACATTGACTACCTAAATCAGTTTCTGGAAGCGCAATCCTGAGCAGGGAATCTGCTCGGAGTTTTAGGCAAGCTAACTGAAGTTAATAGGCACCTACACCAAGGGATAATTACATGGTGTTACCTATATACACAAGGTGACAGCCTGGCTTGCAACAGAACCTTTCTGCTGGTTGTCTACCGCAAAAAGTAGCAAAGATGTCAAAATGGGTGCAGATTTTCAGTCACTATAAATATGTGACTCGTACATGGACTGGTTACCAGGTTGAGTCTGTGAGGAGGTACTTTGGCCCTCACCTCCGTATCTAGGGTAAGGGTTAGGGTTAGGGTTTCAGTCACTATAAATATGTGACTCGGGCATGGACTGGTTACCAGGTTGAGTCTGTGAGGAGGTATTTTGGCCCTCACCTCCGTATCTAGGTCTATACATAGCAAATAGAGCTTGTAGAGGGCAGCACTGTTCTCTTTACCTTCTCACTCTTACTATAGCATATGGATAACACCTACACAGACTCAACACGGTAACCAGTCCACGCCCATGATATGTGAGGTTTTCAAAATTTAATCCCACATTATATTTGACAAAATATACCAAATAGAATGATAGATTATTAAAGAAGCCAAGTAGTTCGATTCTTTGGTAATCTAGATATACATTACGGCCACGCAATCCACTTATCTCTTTTGTGCTCACCCAGAGAATCTTGGCTCAAGGATTATTAATGAAAATCATGTGAGGCATTCGTTATACTTCCTTCGTAATGAGACTCCAATTCATGGCTATATATATATATATATATAAATATATATATATATATATATATGGAACTATACACACTCGTGTATATTTACATAATTAGCCGCGGACAGTTAGGGACTACTTGCAGCTTGTAAGAATATCTATGATGTCATAGTATGACATCATGGTAAATAACTCCTCCAGTATATAAGGAGCGGGTTCAAAGTAACCGTCAATTGGCGAGTCTCACCTGGACAGGTAACACCACGCTGGGTGTTCCCTTGATTTTTAAAATCAAGGAAATCGAATGGCAAATTAAGACCCATAACTGACTGTAGTATGCCCGAGAAGATATCTATTAATAACTTTATGGAAACTACCAGCTCGACTTTTTCTTATAATAATATTAGCACTGTGACTGCTCAATTGAATAAGAACGATTTTATGAGTGTGGTGGATTTAAAGTCAGCTTATAGGTCTGTAAATGTATATGGTCCCTACACAACCATGCAAGGTTTCAGATGGGATTTTGGACATGGTGAGGATTACTATGTGAGCAACAGGTTAACTTTTGGTCTGAAATGCGCTCCTTATATATTAAACAGAGTCTGTGACTTTATTGTAGAGGTAGCAAAATTCTATGGTGTAAAAAAGATTGTTAATTATTTAGACGATTTTATAGTCATCGCAGACTCAATTGAGGAGTGCCTCAGTCAAAGAAATTTACTAATAGAATGTATGGAATACATGCGCTTTGTCATCTCTAGGGAGAAGGTAACCGAGCCAGCACAAGAGTGCAAATTTCTAGGTATTTTGATTAACTCTGTTGAGCTAGAATTATCCCTACCTAAGGATAAAATAAACAAGATGAAGGGCATCTTATTAGACAATGTTAATAGGAAGTTCATTTCCAAGAAGAATCTTGAGAGGATTGGAGGTCTCATGTCCTTTTGCTCACAGGTAGCAAAAGGTGGTAGAACATTTAGTAGGAGAGTCTTTGATTTGTGTGCACGAGCTAGGCCTAGGGGTTACATAAAGGTTTCAGAATGTACCAGGCGAGACATGCAGTGGTGGTTGGATTTTTGTGACACTTTTAACTGTAAAAGTTTAATCCTTAATGACCTGGTGAATACTCCGATGTACTCTGACTCCTCTATTAAGGGCTTTGGAGCATGGATGGGTAAGGATTTCCTGTACAGAAACTGGACATCTTTTGATAAATTTGATCTTGGTGTAGGCCACTTTACTGTTCCTCCATTTTTGGATAATCTAAAAAACCATCATCGAAATATCAATGTATATGAATTGTACCCTGTTATGATGGGTTTGAAGCGCTGGATCTCTAGTTATAAAAACAAAAGAATCCATTGTATAACAGATAATATGCAAGTTCTAGCTATGATTATTACAGGCAGATCTAGGAACAAGCTTTGTATGGAATGGCTAAGAGAATTTTTTTGGCTGTGTTTCATTAACAATGTAGAAATATATGCTACTTATATTAAGTCAGAGGACAATATCCTGGCTGACCAGTTGTCGAGACTTGCATATAAAGGTATGCCTGGTAAATGTATAACCTCTCTCCATGATAATAATATGTGTTGCTTCAATTCCAGAGTGGGAGAGATTACAAAACAGAAAAAAAAAGTTACTTTTAGCCCATGGTCTGTCAGACAATACTAAGTGAACAAGGAAACATCAACTCAAAAGGTATAAGAAATTTTGTAATATATTTAAATTACAACCTTTTCCTTGTTCTCCATCCTAAGGTTCAATTTTTTCGGTGTATTTGTCTGAATTTATGAAGCCTTCATCTGTAAAAAATTACATGTCTGCAGTTTGGTATCAACAAAAACTTAATGGTTTTGTGGATTACAGTAGTAATTTCATGGTAAAGAAAACTCTGGATGGGGTCGAAAGGTGTAATGCTAATCCTTCTAAACTAGTCCATCCTTTTAACCCCCAAGAAATGTTAAGGTTAAGGTCGAATCTAGACCTATCTAACAGAGCAGATATGAAATTTTGTTTGGCTATATTAACTTGTTTTAGAGGTGTACTTAGGATAGGCCATGTGGTTAAATCCCCTCACTCTCTGAGGGTAGGTGATGTTAAATTTGAAATTGATTATGTTAGCTTACATGTTAGGACATCTAAAACTGACAAATTCGGTAAGGATTCTTTCCATGTATTTTTGGTTAGAAATGACAGCTCCCTGCTGTGCTCTTATAGAGGTTTACAGCGTTTGTGTAGGGGAAGAGGTAAAAAAGATCTCCTATTTAAGTCTGGTAGTGATGGTATGGATTATCAGTATGTCAACTCTAGGTTGAAACTTCTAGCCTTACAGTCTAATATAGTAGGTTGTGTTTCTACCCATTCACTTAGGCACGGTGGTGCCACCTTATTAAAGGATTCTGGCCTCAGTATAGAGGATATTAAGAGAAAGGTTAATTGGAAATCCAGTGCTGTGTATGGTTATATTCATAATCATAAAGATGAATTACTACATCTTGATAGGTTGTGCCAATCTCATTTGCAATGCTGATTGGTATGTGTTTTACATGTGTTTGGTGTGTTTTTGTGTGTTTTTGGCATGTATGGTGCTGATAGCCCCAAGGTCAGTAACCCACCAGTAACTACACTCGTGTATATTTATATAATTAGCCGCAGACGGTTAGGGACTACTTGCAGCTCGTAAGAATATCTATGATGTCATAGTATGATGTCATGGTAAGGGGCGGGTTCAAAGTAACCGTCAATTGGCGAGTCTCACCTGGACAGAAAACACCACGCTGGGTGTTTCCTTGATTTTTAATTTTTACTATTGTTAGTACTATTGTTATTACTATACTATTGTTATTATATTATGCATTTTACGGGCTATGCTTATTGTCAACTAATTATTATGGTTGTCTATTAATAAAGGCATGTATGGTGCTGATAGCCCCAAGGTCAGTAACCCACCAAACTCATGTGTTCTGTGATAGATCATTTATTATATATTATTATATTGATATCCCTTTATTACCAGTACCATCTGGTATCTTGTATTATATTATCATCCGTATATTACCGGTATATTATTCCCTGGTAGCGAGATAACTTAATCAAATTAAGGATTTTAATTGATGATAATCTGTATAATTCCCTAAAGGGAGACCCTAGGCGTTGTAGTAATAATTGTCCTGGGAACTGTTTACCCACTTTTGGATCTATGTGTTGAAGTGACCCATATAGTACCTGCTAGCACAACCCATCTCATGTAGGGTGTCATAGCCTTTAAATTTAAAGTGATGACTTGTCTCGAAGAAGAATTATGTAAATTGGATGGGTTGTGTTAGTGGAGTAAGTGCTATGTGAATGTGTATCATATTCCCAAGCCTAATCTAAATCTGGAGTGTTCATAAATAACTGGCAAACTCAGCTGTGATTGGTGAACAGGGCTACTGGGTTAAGGGGCCCAGGTTGTGACTTCTAACCTCGTATTGCACCAATTTTGGCAATCAGAGATGAGGATGATGTATCCAGAGCAAAAACCAAATAAAACACAAAAACGATGACAGAGCATGTATACTAAACGTCTATAGATATATATTTTCAACATTTCTAGATTATATAATGTTAACCTTTACTGGACAATTCCCAGTAATGGTCCTTCCTGTGTGAAATAATGAACTCAGCTAATTTCAGCTTATATGACTACCGCATACTAGACTAGAAGACGAAGTCAAACTAAATCTCTTTGTTCTAATCAATGTCACGAATGTAACAGCCGCCTCAACAAGATTTCTTGATTTAGTGCAATGATGTACAATATAGTAAAAGCCTCGATCCTCCAGGTCCCAATTTTATGCAGCAAGGGCTACAATGAACTTGAACCATTGCAAATGAAAGCTATGCAACCTTAATTTTTCCATACGATCCAAACATATTCATCATTTAATGTCTAGGCCCATTCTTGTAGCCCGAAAGGATCAGAGTGAGACTTAAATAATCCTCTTTAAATCACTGTAACTTATATTTTGAAAATAATCCATGGTCGTAGAAGTTCTTTTTTTCTGAATGGGGAACTCTGAAACTCGAAAAATTGGGCTACTACTAGACTGGCTAGCATTACATTGATGCCCCACGACGAACTTAATCGTGGAAACAGCAGGAACAATCGGTTTTACAAGTAACTGTATATGTAAAATTTCCTACCTTTTTCCAGGGAAGACGAAAATCTTAGCTTAACTACCCCCAAAACAGTCACCCAATTTAGCCATTAAAGGAACAAGTAAGAAAAGGTGCAAAAAGGCCGCACAATCCCATAAGGGGTATGAGGGACGTTAATCGATTACTTTCTATGCCCCTGAAAATAGCCCACATACCCTAATACATCAGCTTTGAGGTCAACACCCGTAATTTCCACAATAGAAATAGGCCGTCGTCATCACTGAGGTGTGACGAATGCTCTAACCCACTTGGCAAGAAAAAAGAAGTTTTTAAAACGTTTACAATGTTTGCAAACATTTTTATCTTTATTTGGGTAAAAAAAAAGGTTTTTTTAAAACGTTATTTTGACATTGAAAAATGTTTTTTAACGTTTTTTAACCAAATAAAAACGTTTGCTTTTTCAACCAAATACAAACGTTTTTTATTTACTTTTCTTTTACGTTAAAAAAACGTTTTGCAAACTTAGCAAAAAAACACGTTTTTTTTTAAACTTAAAAAATATGTTTTTTTCTACCAAGTGGGAAGGCTTACCATAATTATGGACTGCCTCTAAAATACACAGGTCCCTTTTTTGCAGATAGACTATTTTAGTTAAAAGCACAAAACAGGAATACATTCACTCCGTCGACACTGTAGGGGATACAGACGCTATGTGGGGGATGTTAATTGTAGTAAGAGAAGGTGTCTATGGTTAGGATAATAATGGGTATACATGTTACCCAAATGAACCACAAGGGGTGAGAAGTTTAGCCGGTCAGTAAGAAGTAAGCTGGCTTAGATCCTATCCAGCATCCGCGTGTCCCGCTACTACCTGTGTGAAATGCTGCTCTGCAGTTGGAGTCCAAACGCTATCTGTGTAAAATATAACACTACCTGTATGGAACTAAGTGTAATATCAAAAAGCCATAAACTGTATACAAATACACATGGGAATCCCAATATACTTAACAGCACTCATCATTTTACTTAACATGTTAATGGAGAAGTTGATCAATTTTTTAAAAGGTTTTTTCCCCAGAGTGCAGGCGCTTAGTAGTTACATAAAGGTGTGACAGTAGGGATTTCGGCCATTTTGTTTTTATTGTTGTGCTATAGGGGTTGGTCTGTGTTGTGTTCTAATTTTGATTGTAAAGGGGGTTGTATCAATATTCGGTAATTGTTTCCATAAGAATAGAATTTTCTCTTGTATTCACTAAAGATATGATATATAAAATACCAGACTTCCAGCTGGTAAGGACCTTGACTGTAACTGAAGTGTTTTGCAATAAGGGTCCTGCGGAGTTCTACTTGGGGCTGAGTGGTAATAACTACCCTACCTGATTGGGGATCAAACACTGTCTGGGGTGGTGCATGCAGGTAGAAGGGTAGATTCGGGTAAACTGCAACACTATCTGCACTGTGCATTGGTCATAATACTTTTTTTTTTAACAACTTGGAACTTTATTGGTCATAGACATATGAGTCAACGAGCAGACTATACAGTAATTGATTACACACAAAAATTCATATATGAAGACCAATAGGTTCATGGGTCGAGGCGTATCAAGAGATATTATTATGCCTCTCCCCATAATATGTAACGTTACATATATAGATTCCTGAAAAAGTTTGACATAGAGTTTTAGTACATGGCGGTATATATAATTGTATTTAAACAATAAATGGGTGTATTTAAAAAAGAAATTGTTATTTCTAATCACAGTCACAATGTTGCATCTGATATAATTGATCATTATCAATGAGAATTGATTACATTTTATTATTTATGGGATAGTATCCATTAAATCCTCTTTCATCAGGTTTTTGAAAGTACCTATTTCTTTTATATTTCGAGTGTTTGCAGGTAGGGTATTCCACAATTGTGCGCATTTTACTTCTGGACCTTTTTCATAGGCTTTACAATTAATATTACTATAGAAAAGTACAGGTGCATCATGTAGGCGAGTCTGTCTATTAGCAACTCTAACATTAATACCTAGTCTAACCATTTTGTGTGCAAACATCTTGCCATGGTATTGTCTTCTATAAATAAGTTTAGGAAGATTTGCTACATGATGAACTCTATCTGTTGATGTTAAGATATTCAGACCAAGGCATGTTTTAATACATTTGTTTTGCAGTCGTTGGAGTTCTTCAAGTAGAGTTCCATTGGCACCATCATAGAAGATATCAGCATAATCAATAATTGGTAATACATAGGTTTTATACACACGTAGGAGCACTGTATGTGATAGCATATGTCGTATTTTATACAATAGAAATGATTTGTGGCGAACATTTTTCATTAGTGTCTTCACATGTAGATTAAAATTTATTTCCTGGTCTATCAGTACTCCCAAATATTTATATGAGTTGACATTTAGTAGTTTTTTTCCATTTATTTCTATGTTAGGTTTACGTAGATTTTTAAGAGTTTGAGCTGAAGAAAAGGTCATAATTTTTGTTTTGCTCTCGTTAATAGTCAATTTGTTTTTGTTCGACCAGGTTATGAATTTGTTTAAAGCATGCTGTAGAGTTGTCTCTAGTATATCAATACTAGGTCCAGACACATATAATACACTAACATCAGCATATAACATAGTTTTGTGTATATCATCCCTATGTATGCAGTCATTAATATATAGTAAGAAAAATAAAGGACCTAAGATTGATCCTTGGGGTACTCCACAGGTCAAGGGTAATTCTGCTGACTTGATATTATTAGCCATGGTACATTGTTTTCTATTAGTTAAATAGTTTCTAATTAATTCCAAGTTTTTTCTCCTTATACCATAACATTCAAGTTTTTCTAATAATATCAAATAATTAACCGAGTCAAAAGCCTTTTTGCTATCAATAAATGCAGCTAGAGTAATATATCCTATATTTCGATTTCTTAGTAAGTCATTTACAAAGAAGCTTATAGAGTCCGTAGTAGATTTGTCTTTCTGATACCCACCTTGGCGTTCAGTTAATATCAAGTTAGCAGTTAGGTGCTGGGAAATAGCATTGTGTATTAACCTTTCAAAAATTTTACCTGGTACAGGAAGCACACTGATTGGACGATAGTTAGATACATTTGTATTGTCTCCTCCTTTTGGTAGGGGGGTGACTACAGCAATTTTCTAACTATTAGGAATTTTACTAGTTTCTATACATAGTTTGATTATTTTTTCAAATTTTTTCAATCATACACAGAGCAGCTTCTTTAAATATATTTGTAGGTATATAATTAAGGCAAGAAGATTTTGATGTATCAATATCTTTTAAACACTTTATAATTTCATCCCTAGATACTTCAAGGTCAGGCATATCGGTTATACATGTTGTGCCATCAAATGACCATGGGTCTGTGTGTTTACTAGCTAGATTCGGTCCTATATTGACAAAAGATTCATTTATAAATGAGGCAGTATCAGGTATTTCCACTGTATCCTTATTTTCATTTATCAAATTTATTATACTATTGTTTGACTGCTTTGATGGAATGACTTTCTTTATACTTCGCCAAAATGCTTTAGTTTCTTTGATATTATCATCGCATTCTTTTTTAAAGAAATTTTGCATTGCTGTCTCTTTTTCCATGTTGACCTGGTTTCTAATGGTTCTAGCCCTGTGCCAGTCAAGTACAGACCCAGATTTTCTAGCTGTTGTTAGCATTTCATTTTTATCATTAATTCGTTCTAATAAATAATTTGTCATCCAAGGCGAGCTTTTGTCTTAAATTTTAAATTCTCTGATAGGGCACATGTTATCTAAAGTATCATAAAGATTTTTTTCAAAAATATTCCAGCAGGCTTCAGAGGTTTGTGAATTTTCAAAGTCAGTCCAGTCTAAGTTCTTAATTTTATCTAGAAAAGCAATACTGTTATAATTTTTGTAGGACCTTCCAGTGAAGTATCTATGACCAGCTTTAATTGTGGGATTTTTTCGTATAATATAGATAGGGAGATGGTCACTTAAATGAATATTTAGTGGACCATAAGATAAGACATTGTTACAGTTTGTGAAAATTAAATCAATGCACGTATTAAAGCCTGCAGTAGTAGTAACACAATTTATAAGTTGGGTAAGGTTGAAATTTTCCATCATTTCATATAGCATGGTCTTGTCGTTATCTTCTGTAAGTACATCGACATTGAAATCACCTATACAAATAATATCGAAGTCATTAAAATTTTCAATCTGTAACAAGGTTGCAAGCATTGTATCACAAAAGGCAGTTAGATTTCCATTTGGTGGTCTGTATACATTACAAACTAGAGTTTTCTTTGCCATGCCCTTTTGTATAAGAAGCCATTGAGTTTCGATATTAAGGTTTCCTCTATTAAGGTGCTGGTATGCAGTGGCAGAACATGTTACAGTATCAAGTATATGTGCAATCAGGCCTCCTCCTCTAAATTCACTTATTCTATCATGTCTATACATGTTATACCTGGATAGTCTATACAATCCGTCTTCATCGGTATCATTAAGAAATGTTTCAGAGAATAATAATACATCAATATTTTTATTATCTAACTCGTCTTTCAGACCAGCAGGTTTGTTTCTTATGGATCTAGCATTGAGGTGGACTACAGAAAAACCTGATCTGAAGTTGGGAGTGTTATACAGGTTTATGTTAGGTATTGTAGTTCGACACATTTGTAATAAATTTTTCCTGTATCAGTTGATACCATAAATACATGTTTAAATGCGACATATATGATGAGACGTAGAAAATAAAAATAATAATAAAGAAAAAAGAAAAAACCCAACGGGGCATACAGCTCTAGTGGCCGCCCTGGGGTGGAAATATAATTACTAGATTAAGGTTGGAGCACTCCAGCTAAAGTGACGTTATTCTGTTTACATGATATTGTACGGATGAATGCTATAAGGCAGTTCTTTTGTTACAAAATATACAGTTTAACATACAGTTTAGATACACATATGTATGTACGATTTCTATGGTGCAGTTTCTATCAGTCCTTATGTGTGGAGGAGTTTATAGCTATGGTTGAACAGGTAGTGGGTCGATGTTAGGATGCTGGTCAGCGACATGTCCTATGTTTCGTGTGGGAGTTGCCGGTTGAGCATTGGTCAAGGAGTGTCTGATCCTCATCAGCAGCTTTCCCTGTACATTTTCACCTCTCAGGTTGTTAATGCGGCATAAGTCTGCTTGACCTAGGTGATATCCTGTACCATATACTGGATGAAAATTTCCTTCATATAGGTTGAGATTGCCAGTTGAGATCAGGTATTCCCTAAGTTCAGGTGTAGCGAATTTAATGGTATTAAGTCTGTACATGGTTTTTTCAGCTTTCTTGCCCCATTGGGGGGCTTGCTTTAAGGATTTAGTCTCTGACATCATGTCGTATGGACTGGATAGTTCCATGATACGAGCAGCTTTCTCTGGGCTGTCACATAGAATGGCTTTGTGATATTGAAACCCTTGCTCCACGCTGGAGAAAACATTCTCCCCGTCATTAATTTCTACTGGGTAGAGGTTTGACAGTTTATGATAGCTGGAACGATACATAAGTCCATCAGGTGTTCTAGCTTCATTAGCTTTTTCCAATGTCATTTGGTGCGGTAGATTATCTAGGTTCTTATGACCATAGGTCTTCCCCTCGATTATCACTGAGCGTTGTCGTAGTTTGACATCAATTTTGTTTGCGCGACAAAGGAAGAACACTGACCTCAGGTCTATGAAGTTTCTAGTTTCCTTCTCGTTTAGCTCGTCGCCTACTGAAACATAGTCCCACGTTCTGTTATGTTTTAGGTGTTTGAGACCTTTCATGAGCTCGGATTTACATTGGAAATTTAGAAAAGTTAGTCTAATCGGTCGATGTTTACCTTCTTCGACGCCATGTTGGTTTTGTCTCCGTAGTTTCGGACCATCGCGTCTAACAGAGGCTATCATTTCTTGATTCCATTCCAGTTTCGTATCATTGAAAAGTTGTCCCATCTTCTCATATAGGTTTTCTCCTTCTGTTTCCTCAACTCCTTGGATAATGACTACTTTCTGGGATTCTAGTTTGTCCATTCTCTCGAGCTTGTTTTGATGTGTTTGAATGATGCGAGTTGAGGCCGTCGCGGTTGCTGTCAAGTTTGACAGCGTGTCTTTGACTCCATTGACTACCGCTGAATTTTCTGCCAATTTGATGTTTACTTCAGCAAGAGTGTCATTTACCTTTGTGTTTGAGGTAGTACATTCTTTTATGGTGGTCTGGATGTTCATCAGGGTTTGGAGGGTAGTTGTGGCTAAGATTTCCTGTGCAGTCATTCGCTTTCCTAATGAATTGACAGCGTGTATAACTTCTCCTAGGGTGGCTTCTTGACTCAACAATGGCGGATCCCCAGTCAGTGGGTCCGGTGGAGCGGGTGTTGGTTCTTTTTTTCGCCTACCTTTACCTCTAGTGATGTCCGTTTGGGTTGCCATGGCTTGAACCAAAGAGGCATAATCTAGTATAAGAGATCCCACTCCGCCGTATTGGGTGACGAGAGATTGAGCTCCTGAACCGCGTTAATCATAGGAGATGGGCCAGCTTGCACCAGGGTGTAAACGCGAGGGCTCCCATAGAGCGCAATGTTAAACATCGCAAGTTTATCGGCAATTTTAAAATGGAAATCTTTGGAATCAAAAAATAATTCTGGTATGTGTAGATAGCTATTGGCATGAACTAAATCAGTATCAAGATCATTTAAAAGAAAAATGAGATGTGCAGCAATCAGCATTCCCGAAATGAAGGACACTTTGGACAATTTGACCCCTCTTTGCTAGGCCTTTCCTCTCATGAAGCACAGAGTGCTCAGATTTGTGACTTCACTTTCCACTGTCAGTGTGGTTAAATTGAGCCAATAAATAAAAATCTAAGTACATATGATTTATATTTAGGTCATTTTCTGTCATATACTATGATATGGAAGTTGTGGAAGGAATACAAATAATTATTTTGATAGGGTGAACATGGGTTGTTTTCATGTGTTTCAGTACAAAATGCCCAAAATTGATAAGTTGCGTGGGCTATCCAAGGTTCCCCCGACAAGAGAGTTCACATAAATAATATCTAAACCTAAGAATAAACATCTTTGAGTCCTGGCCTTTCACCCAGTGGTCGAATTATTTTATTATTCCAAGGATTAATATTTTTAAATAGCTCTTGAAAATGTGTTGTTTAACACTGCGCTCTATGGGAGCCTACGATTCTACACCCTCACGGCACACTGGAACCCTGGGCGCGCCGAGACCCCCGTCACAATGCTAAACCTATGGGAGACAGCGGGAGAGCTCTGTCTTACTAACCCCAATATTCATCCATCGGTCTTTGCTTGAACATGTAGATTATATATTTAGACGACTGTAAAACATACACCAAGCAATGTACTTAGGTCGACAGTGGTGATAAACTCGCAAAGTAGTGGAGCGCTCCAAATCTAGCGTCTTAGCCCGTTGCCGCCATGACTTTAGGTCTATCTTTGTACAAACATGTGGACCTCCCAGTCTCACACTGCTCCAGCATCATGGAGTTCCATTCAAAGGTCAGGAACCCTCTAAAATGTCTGTCCGAATAACTGAAAATCTTTTTGTGTTCGAATTTATGGCCAAAATATAGGGGGATCATTTACCTGCAGTATGCCCCAACAAAAATCACCAACAAAACACCTCTTCACAAAGGGGAGTGATGATTCTTTAACAACAATGGGGGGGGGGTGAGTTTTGGGGCCATAGTGCAAAAAATAAAAGATAAATTGGCCCCTCCTCACATGGGCCATTTTTTTTTTGGAGGGCACTGGCCCTTTTGAACTATAGTTCATACCCCCCCCCCTTCAGAGGGGCTGAAAAAATGTTGACCCCAACCTTCTGAAACCCACCAGTCCCCCTCCTTGTTATAAATAAATTGTCACTCTCTAAAGTATGATTTGTTAAGTGTTTGATTTATACTGAATCTACCCTACTAGAAACAAAGTGTATAGACACAATTAGCCAAAGTCACAATCCAACTCACCTTAGAGCAAATATGATTTAGATTCATGTTATGCTATATAGGTGGCTGTTTGATCCCTACCATGCATTGAGCCTGCAGTCTCAGTTGTATCATGTTAAAAGACTGAAACTCGGACACTATCCATTTCTACACTCTCTTGTGCCTACTACTAGTAATGGAGCACATGCCTAATTATGGCCTATATTATGTGTAATTGATACAAGCATCCACCTATACCATTTTGAGATATAGCACTGACTTCTTAAATGAGGTAAAATGTTTAATGGCTTAAATAAATATTGTACAAATTGCTCTTATCATATCTAGAAAGAACCTGGAGCTACTGTTGTGATTCTGTCACCATCACTATAATCTGCAGTCCCTCTCTCCATGGATGCTATGAATGGAGATCATCTTCCTGCCTTTGACAATTGATAGCCATCTTTTAAAATAACCCAGGGTTTGGACAGTGAGATGCTCACCACAGTGCCAAGTCATCTATTGCATCTTTTAAACAGCAATCACAGACTTGACCACTAACTCTGTAATTCATTTTGCAGGAAGGTTTAATTAATATGGGAGAGAAAGAAAGCATTGTATATTGAATGACTGTGATGGATACATAACTGCAAATGGAAAGAATACTTAATGGGGGGTTTATTGCATGTGTGACCACTATCAATGACATCTGACATATAGGCACAAAGTGACAAGTAGCTATTAAGATCAAGCTGGCCATCCTAGACAATTAGCTCGCAACCTGCCTGTATATTGGAGACATGATACAAGAAGTTACCAGTCAATCATCCCCTGTTTTCGCCCTAACACACAAGGGACACCCTATCACCCCAATGCTTCACTGTCTCTCTTATACAAATATTTAAAATATAAAGTGTGATTGGAGATCTTAAACTCCCATCTAGTGGAGTTCAAGTGAACTATTCAGGATCTGGGGGAAAATACCCCCCTATCTGGGATAAATAAATTAATAACAACAACAACAACCTTGTTCTATTGTGTTATTGTGGCCAACAATTTCACACAACTAGACTGATTTTCTGGGATGGATCTGATCTCTTAACTAAGCCAGACTCTTACTGATCACTTCAGAATCATAATACTGTAGGTTTACTTTAAAAAATTATCTGTCATTTGAGGTCTGTTCAATGATTCTAGCACTCATTATCCCCAGTAAGGGTAAGTAAGCCTGAAGTTCCTATCCAGATCTTTGTTCTATTTGAACAATGCTCTAGCATAATCATGACTATGCCCTTTACCATCAAGGTTTCCTTTCCCAACCTACGCTAGTATTAAGAACCATATGTTGCAATACATCCCTGAGGCGAGACCATACACTTATCTGTGACTATCTGAATAGATTTGGACATGGGGTTCTATGTAAAGCTGCAGTTGCTAGGCAACCACATGACATAGCAATCATTTCTACCTATGTCCATACTATGTGATGTGCACAAGGGAGCTATATGCAATTTGAAATCAGTGAACTATGTCCTTGAGGGTAGACTATGCACTAGAGCTATGAATCTAGACATTGTTGCTATGCAAAACTGCTGTTGCTAGGCCACCACACAACCTAGCAACATTTTATCACCTATAAGTTTACATCAGGGGAGTATGTTGCTGAAAGGAAACCATGCAGATATGAGCATTTAAGTATATTTTCAGGCTTGGGTGCTATGCAAAGCTGCTGTTGCTAGGCAACCACACCACTTAGCAACAAAACAAAAGCAGCACTGTATTCTAGTAAGCTGATTTATAGGGGGTAGGACCCACCAGATACTTTCTAGACTGCACATTTATATAATTCAAAGTGACATCTGAATCTATTGTCGGCCATTTTGAATTTCAGCCATATACAGCCTCGCCATTAAATTTTATAAAGTAGAAACATGAATATTCTTAATCAGCACTCTTTTAAGCACAGGAATCAGGAGAATTGATAAAGATTTAGCATGGAAAAACATCCATTTACATAAAGAGGGAGATTATTGAAATGGAACAGCATCGTATTGGCTCAAGGTAGTGTCTTTGCGTCCAAGGCAATAACGTGTGTCATAGTCATCAAGGAATTTTGTTAAATGTCTCATATTACTCAGAAAGGTTTGTCCTACATAAATCATATTAGATATTGTGCTTAGATGGGGATAAGGGCAAGTTTTATACATGTATCTGGAGTGCATTTAAGATTTTCAGTAAAAAAACAGGAACTTTGTAATTTCAATCTTCCCGACTGTCTGGTACACTCAAATCTGAGCTTAAAAACATGTATGAGGGCTTAATGAAAAGCTGATTATGTCTTCTTTCCGACAAGACCAATAGCTTCAGGATCCAGACAAGGTAAGATAGTCTTAGAGCTTGGGAATTGAGCATACCCCTTGAATAACATGGTACAAAAACTGACCCAAAAGTGGTCTGAACCCGCACATGGATAATGAGCCAAAACCGGTAGTGCATCCCAAGATAATCAATGTTAACATCTTGAATCTTGTTCAGGGGACCCTAAGGATTGAAAAAATACCTGTCGTGTTGGGATGTGGGGGGGGGGTGCATGGTGGGCCCTATCAGCCCCCGGCCTATATCATTGTAAATTTCATATCATAGTCCATTCCAGAGAATGAACGAACACTGAACTACCCTAATCTCCCGCATACAAGACGCATCTTACATGAGCTCTTGCACCTTATAGAATCAGCCCAAATCCAGGGTGCATCTCTTACCAGGGTGTACTTTTAATCAAGAAAAGTACTAAAACATCAAAATTTAGCCCATGTCCCCTCTCGCTGCACATTATATATATATAGCTTTTCTTTAAACTCAGGGTGTTATTTATATGCAGGATGCGCCTTATACACAGGGCATTACATTATATTCTATTTGTTGACAATATTTGCAAAAAGGGCTAGTGTTTCCTTTGGAGGGTATCTATATCTATTACATACCTTTACCAACTACAGCATCTATGGAAACACCGAACTCATGTGCCATCAGGCCAATAATGGAGAATACGACTATACCACATAGTATGCTTGTCATTAAAGCTTGTATTAAAGATTGTTACAATGACCGTGTTCCTGTAAAAATATGATATTGTTTGTTATTTTGGATATTCTGCATAGTGCTTAGAATCATAATGAATGCATTCAGGCCTTGTGGGAAGTGCTGCATTCATGCATCGAGTTGATGGTTGGTATACTTTTAGATATGATACGATCATAAATTCTAGGGACCCACTCACCGATAATAATTGTTCTTGAATTTGTTAAAAGAACCAATATTGATGAGATGACCTCCAGAACATCCAAGAGAGAAGAAAGCCTGACATACGACATCAACCCAGACCTAAATGAAGCTGGTATTACTTTAGATTACAAGCATATTCTACTAGAAATAACTGGAATGGAATTGGAAGGGTCCTGTTTTATTACCAACAGAATATACTTTTAGAAACTCTGAGAACTTAGAGTGAGGTCTATATGAAAAAAAATGCATAATTATCTGTTAACTAATCATGAATAAGATAATTTTGGTTTTCCAAAAGATTCATTTTAAATTTTTTTCAATAGCCATTTCTTAAGATAACAGAAATAAGAATATGATTATCTTATGTAGTGCATGGGGTTTGATGAGTTCACTCCAGCGTGGTTTTATGAAGTAGATGATACCCATAACTGCACCATCACAAAGAAGGATACCCCATCAATACTGATCAATACTGATTGAACCAGTATTGCCAATAAAACAACATACGGGAATAATGTAAATACATAGGCGAGCTGAAGTAAATGAGAGTCAGCTTTAATATGTGGAGCTGCCTTATGGACATATACATTTTGCAGGATTAACATATCAATAGATCTGCATGCTAAATGCAATAGGCCTCCCCTACACTTTGTTAAGGCCTTACCAATACTGACAGTCTCTCTATGACAGTTTATGTCAGTTGTCCTGTTTCTCAGAATAAGTCCTGTTTCCCAGATTCCCGTTTCCCAGAAAACCTCATCCGAATAAGCTTCTTATTCGAAAGAGGATCTCGTCCGAATAGCCCATGCTGACAACTACAGACCAAATAAACGACAGACCAAATCAAAATAAAATGCCGTCTGACAGTCATCAGTCACTGACGGACGTCGTAGCCCTGTATCCTTACGGTTGTTGTTTTTTCTAGTTCTATTAGTGCTTGGAGTATGTAATTTTGGTTCCTACCTTACCCCAAATTTATTAAAATTCATTACCACTGCATAGGCAGGGCCCGGGAGGTGGAGCAATGTGCTAACCTAATCGTCCTTGTAATTATTGACCTATCTTCTGGGCATTCTGTTCATAAGGAGCTTAATAGACACAGAGGTATGCATCCTCCCTACCTTTCCCCATGTTTTCACACTCATGACTAGGGAAATGAAAATGATAACCAGTGTTAATAGAACACAGAGGACAATTTGCCACCGGGGCCATCCAATGTCTGATATACCAGAGGATAACTGAAGAACATAGTTACTGAAAGAAAAGTGAGGAAAATATGGTATGAAAGTAAATTCTGTACAATGTTTCATTATGAGACAAAGTTAAATCATGCTAGAAATATTATATTGAGTTCAATGATTGTAGGCCTACTGTATTAATGTAATACACCTCACTAAACATTACAGGATTCATCAGCTTCTCTTGATTGGATGTGCATGAAAAAAATTCAAATTGATATTTCTTTGTAGAAATATATCAATCATATCAAAAACAGTCATTACAATCAACAAAGCGGGCATGTAGTGCCACCACTGAGGACTCACTTGAAGTATTCTTCACTGGCATCAACAGTTCTAATCGAAGTCTGGGCACTGAAATTTTGAGTTGTGTTTTCCCCAAGGTGACAGGCATTCATAAACCAGGTGCGATTGTTGGTTGTGCAGTTCTTCTTCAGTAAAAGAATCCCTGAGTCAACGCACCCTTTTAAAAATACAGACAGGCCTTTACCAATGTCTGATCGGTTGTGGTCCAATTAATCACTGAGTCTATTTCATGTTCTATCACATTACCCATTCCATGCACAGCCACTCAATTTTTTTTTCTATTATGGCAGATTATAATATTTACTCAATATATAGTAATATCAACAGAGAAGAAGTTTATTGTTAAATAGATATTCTGCAATTTTGAAGTCCACTTTCTGGTTTTGTGGGGAATATGCTGGGCACTGGTGCAAAGACGCTAATCGGTCTTTTCTTTTAGAGAATATACTCACGATCACATGTTCCACCAGTTTCCACAGGAGACCCATGGTAGTTTGGTGGTGAAGGAGGCAAAGGTATAGAAGACCGTGTAGGACACAATGACGATATAGTATGTGTCCATGTGAAGGCTTACTAGGACAAGAAGCCACCCAACACCTAAAATTGTAATGTTAAGTGCATTAATCATAAAACTATTTGGAAATTTCACCATTCCTTACAATTTCATGAACAAAAATAGAAAAGAATGGTCCAATCATATATGCCTCGCCATTTTAAGAAGGGGACATTCGGTAGTGGCTTCAAGTTAGTTGTAGCTTTTGATTGTTAAGGCAGATACTAAATCATCATGGCAGCTGAGATGCCCCTTTCAGTTGAAGCAATTTCAGGAATAATTCAGAAAAGGTACAATATATTCAGCCAAGTTGCTGGTCTAAATACCAAGTTAATATGTAGTTAGCATCTTGGAAAGATCCTTCCAGCCCATGATACATGTGTTACCTGAGAGAATCGGTGTAGCTCTGTAGGCCTTGACAGCACCTCTCTGACCATATTGACCAAGGGCAATATCAGCGAGCGTTTGAGGGAAGCCAGCCAGAATGATCATGATGAGGAATGGTATCAGGAATGCACCTATCAGAGAACATGAGAAGGACTAGTTTGGTTCCAAAACACAAGAAACACCATTTTGGAAAAAGAAGCAATTATTTCAAAGGCCTACACGTTAAAGATGGTTATTTTCTTTGAAACCATTACCTTTGAAAAATATATTTATCGGCTGTTCAAAATTTATTTCCTAAAGATTTAATCATGATAGCACCAAAATTCACTTCAAGGGAGCACTACAAACATTGGTTTATGCTGAAAATCTCGAATTCATTTGTTGCGTTTTGGAACCAAACTCTTCATATACAAAGACAATTTTTAATGTTCATAAAATGCAAGATATTTTGACTATTGTAACTCTTGGGTGACAAGACTGACACAAAAAGTACCCAAAACGTACAAAAATGAAAAATTCGAATATTTGAAAAAAGCCTCTAGGGGGTTCAAATGGGTAAACTCAATTGGCTTTTTTTTTTGGCCTTGACACCAGGAACATTTTCATCTAGATACCATCCATTTAGTCATACTAACCTCCACCATTCCTGTAGCACTGATAAGGGATCCTCCACAGATTACCCAGTCCTATAGCAGCACTCACAGCTGCCATGATAAAATCCATCTTGTTGCTCCATTTTGGACTTCCATTACCATTTCCATCATTTGAAGCCTTACTTGCATTGCTATTTTCACCATTGGAAATCATATCTGCGTCCTTTACCTTCTTCATGGTTCTGTCTTGTTCACTCCTTGCATGTAACAATTGGATCAGATTATAAATTACAGACTATTATGTGACATTATTAGGGAAGGGTCATCTTTTATGTCAGGATGATGGTGAGAGAGCGTCAATTAGGTGTTTAATTAAAAAGACCAAGACTCATTAAGGGGTTTGGGGGGTGGTGTTGGGACAATTGCAACAACCTGAAGTCGGAAAAAGATAGCCCCCTTTCCGGCATTTAGCCGCTACTTGGCATAAGAAGGTGATTGGAAGTGGTTGTGTACCAGATCTGGGTCTTTTCTACCAAATCTATAGGGATCTTGTCAGACAGGGACTTCAGGTTGCATAGAGACTTTTCATGGCCATGTAGATAGCTGGCAAATGACCCCTATCTTAAGTCTTATCTTATATATGGTCCATTTAAGTCCTTTTCCTCTTCCTTTTCTGTAGATCAAGTTGGGAAGTAATTAAGGAGATGTCAAGTAATGTCCCCCCTGGAGTGTTTCACCATCGATCCTTTGATAAATGATCGCTCCCTTAATTAGATCAGTGTAACTGGGATGTATGTCTGGGACCAGCCAGTACCAGTCTAATGAACGGCAAGACTGCCATGATATTAGAAGAAAAAAACTACGATCATGAATTTAGAAATAATTGATTCCTTTTTGTTTTAATTATTTTTTCTTCTCTGTTTTCTGCATAAACCATTGGACTTCATAGGAACAAACATTGCTGGCTTCAGCCACTATCTTTGTATATATTGTTATGATAGGTTACATGAATTGGTGATTATGACTGTGGCAATGGCGGAGGGTGCTGGGTCACACGCAGAACTGGCGGAGGGTACTGGGGTCATACACTGGACTGGCGGAGGGTGCCGGGTCACATGCGGGGCTGGTGGAGGGTGCCGGGGTCACATGTTGGGCTGGTGGACGGTGCTGGGGTCACACGCAGGGCTAGTGGAGGGTGCCAGGGCCACACACGGGGCTGGTGGAGGGAGCCTGGGCCACACACAGGGCTGGCAGAGGGTACCAAGGTAACCCTTGGGGCTGGCAGAGGGTACCGGGGTCACATGCGGTACTGGCGGTGGGTCCTGGGGTCACACACTGGGCTTATGGTGGGTGCCAGGGTCACACGCAGGGCTGGCGGAGGGTGGCGGGGTCGCATGCAGGGATGGCGGAGGGTCCCAGGGTCACACACTGGGCTGACGGTGGGTGCCAGGGTCACATGCAGGGCTGGAGGAGGGTGGCGGGTCACATGGGACTGTTGGGGGGGAGGTGGGGTCACACGCATGGCTAGCTGAGGGTGCCAGGGCCACATGCAGGGCTGGCAGAGGGTACCAAGTTCACCCGTAGGGCTGGCAGAGGGTGCTGGGGTCACACGCGGGAGTGGGGGTGGGTCCTGGGCTCACACACTGGGCTTATGGTGGGTGCCAGGGTCACATGCAGGGCTGGAGGAGGGTGGCGGGGTCACACGCGGGACTGGTGGAGGGTGACAGGGTTGCATGCAGGGCTAGAGGAGGGTCCCAGGGTCACACACAGGGTCCCCTCAATCCACCCCCCCCTTGATAAATAATGACCACTCGCTAACCCACAACTTTCCCCATAGCTCCTATTTGTTGAAAGGTTTCACTTATGTACACTTATGTTCCATTCACAATCCCAGCGCTGAAGGCGCTGGTGGGCATAATATACCTCGGTACTGAGGGGCCACTCATCGCTGAGAACACAACACAGGGTAACAGGGTACCAGATCAAGGAATGGCATCTCCACTGGATTACCTGAAGCCTTGGTATAGGAAATAGTTCAATGGGTATTTATTAAGTAATCAATTCAAACTTTATTTAGCCTTATGAACACAGCATTCATGAAGATAAAAAGTACATCACCGGTCCTTCAGAATGTACACCACACAGGTATACTACCATAAACTCCCGCGTATAAGACGCGTCCTCTACGCCAAACAAATTGCTGGGGGTCTTATAGGATGTACTGTAATTGGGGGTGCGTCTTATACGAGGGGTAATTTTACTATAGAAATGTACTGGATTGACAAAAATCACCCTTAAAATGTGCGTCTTATACGCGAAAATGCATGTGCTAAGTTTGGGGTGCGTCTTATACGCGCAATGCGTCTTCTACGCGGGAGATTACGGTAAGTGACATGACAAAACCATGAGATCTAAAGCAAATAAATTGGGCTGATAAGTTAATGATAGTGTCATCAGTAGACTGTTGTTATGACAATACCATGTTAAATGAACACACATCATGAAACTATTCCATCATGATATACACATACAACAAGAAGGCAGGTTCATTCATAAGTTAACCAACTTAAATTATCAAAAGACATTTAACCCTTTCACCCCTGGATTTCCTGTTACTCTATGGGATTTGCATGCAAATCCTGCTTTATGGGGTGGAAGGGGTTAATGGGGAAATTTCTTACAAACCCTAGATATTATAAATCCATGTTAATCAATAAGTCTGCAATTCTACATATGTTCTCAGGCCACCGTCATAAGGGTCTCGACTTTAATTTCATCTTTGAACTTTTCTATTTCTTTTCTATTTCTTATATGTGGTGGAAGGGAGTTCACCACATGACCACAAAAGACTTCTGGACTAAGCCAATATGAAGCCAGCTTCGCTCTATCGTTTTGTCAGTTAGAAAATTTGGATTTTTAGTCCTTATGAATTTTTGCATGGTACAACCTTTAGAAAAGGAAAACAATTCTGAGTATGTATTTCATCAGTGGGGGTTAAGATATGTACGCCCAGACATGTTTTTATACACTTGTTCTGCAATATCTGAAGTTCACCCAGCAAGTTATCCTTTGCTCCATGATAAAGAATATTGAAGTATAATAAGCGTTTTGTATATTATTAACCTAGCCTCTACAGACAAGAGAGGGGTGACCATTGCAATTTTCCAAGCATCAGGTACAATACCGGTATTTATACAAGGTTTTATCATGAAGATGAACTAACTTCATATACATAAGCATTTTCTAAACATCCAATCAAGAAACTTTTGCATTATCATGTTTTGAACAGAAAAGATTGCTCAAAAGCTACTGGTGAGGATTTTTCTGGCTGTGAGGTCTGGTTGGGAGCCACTTCCTGTATAGGCGGCATTCTCATAGGACTTCCTGTCAGCTGACTCGGACACTGTGTTAATATAGGATGGGGGTGGGACGTTGGAGGGTGCAACTTCCTTCCGTTTCCGCAGTGAGGAGTGTTTGGGTGGTGGAAGGGCGTTGTTGGCATTGGCATTGTCATCCCTGTTGTTTTTGCGCATGTTGGCATACCATGCTGGTGTGGGCTTGCACAGCTTTACTATACGCTGAAAAGGTGGAGAAAAAAGATAACTTCTAATTATGAGAGCCATTGCAGTGGGATAGGGAAAGGATGGAACAAAGGATGGGTACAGAGACCCCCCCTCCCTCCCATCCCATCTGAAAAAAAAAGATTGTCATACCTCATCTCTCTCCCGAAATAGTTTCACCCAATTTGTTCTATTCCATAAATTGATTTAATCATATGGTTGAGGGAGGCAATATGTTGCTATTGCTTTTATTGGGCAAGAAACCAAGGGCACTAGATATACTATAGAGAGGGAAAATTGTATTTGATCTATAAAGTTCTTTCTGCAACAAATGAATAGCACTACTAATAAGCATACCTGACCCAGGTGCATGCCATCAAAGTCAGGGTTTCTGTAGGTTTTTACAATGTGGTAGATCATGACTATGGGAATCATGATGACTCCATTTACAGCCATCAGCCATCCCAGGGCCTGGGCCCAGTCAGGTAACACATAGTCACCATAGGACAATGGTGTAAACTTAGCCACATTGAACAAGAAGATCACCTGGAAAGAAAAACATTATTTAGAAATGGAGAATTTTTTGGTTTTAGAAACCAGGGTCTGCAGCATTGACAAGATTGTAAAGGAAGTGTGGACAATGTTAAAATAATTTGATTTTCGGCAGTTCATGCAAATTTTGTTCAGGCCAATAGGGATACAGAACTCATGTGTGTCCAGGTCAATAGATATATTCTGAATTACCAGTCATATGCTAATTAAAAATTTGAGATTTCCTTAAGCATTCCTTTTGAAATAATGCCAATAAACCTTAGACATACCCATGTCAGCTGAACCAAATACCCCAATGTAGCAACATCCCCGTCGGTAGGATATTGATGTCAATAATGAATCAACATTGATCTCTAATCAACCAACATTGATCAACTGGTTGTCATGTTTATTCAAAGATTATCTGCCTATTATGAGTCCACCTTTTCCAATCTAACATACACTGTCTGGTGAACATGACAAATAGGAGGAATAACAATGTATAAAAAAATTATTCAAAACTTACTATGAGACTTATAGGTGTGAGAGTTAGCCAGGTGATGACCCAGTGTATCCCTATCCTGAATCCAACCATGGTCTCTATGTCATCCCTGAGTTGGCGGGCCCCATACACCCAGGCAAACACCATGCCCTCAGCCATGCCCATCAAGAGTACTGCCCAGCCGGCATTATAATAAGCACACAACTCCGTCCAGTAAATCCCAGACTGGCAAAAGATTAAGACAGTTATAGCTCAATGAACTTGCCATGAAATAACCCAAAAATCTTAACATTCATTGGGCAAAGTACAGAAAATGCCATGATATATAGGGTGGGCTACATGGATGTACAATAATAAACAATACATCATGTGTAAAAACATGGCCCAAAATGGGAAACATTTCAATAGCCAATGAAGAGAGTGAAATATAACGAATTGAAATATCTCAATAGTTTAACAATTGTGACATGTACTGGGAGAAGTGGTCTTAGAACCCCCTGCACTAAGCCCCATTTTCACAGATTGTGTCACAATTAAGAAAAATAGTCCAAGTCGGACATAGTTTGAATTGCTCAAAGGCTATAAGTTATTTCAAGATATACTTACATTAGTACACTGAGTAAGACCCAGAAAGAAACAGAAGAGGCAAATGCCCAGAGCAACCAGTGGTTTGTATCTCCGTAAACGAGGGAAGGTATCCACAATGGCAGTTTGCGTGTTTTCAAGTCCTGCGAACTGTAATAATGGACAAAAGTTCATCTTAGTAAGTGTATGATTATGCTTTTACATAGTTTCAACTCTAGCGAATTCTGGTGTGGAAAAGTTATTGACTCTTTGTGATTATGTGTTTGGCAGGCTAGAAAACAGTTGTTGATTTTTCCCACCGAGAAGTCACACTTAAGTAAACAGTTCCACTGATGAAATCTACCAAGGGACACAGAAGCCATATTATGTAATCTCTGATCCTTTAGTTTTCATGATCAATTTGATATGGACGTGAACTATGATGAATGAATACATATTTATATCAATAATTCACAAAAAAAATGAAATTTCCTGTTATTATAGTTTTGTTCCTCAGTCTCTAAGTATACATGTACTCACCATACTGTCCAAGCCTAAGGTGAGCAGCATAAAGAAGAACAGGGAGGACCAGAGCTGGGGCACCCACAGTCGTGTCACAATCTCAGGGTATGCAATGAATGCCAGACCTGATCCTAAACATTAAAGGGAAATTGTTTGTTATAAAAAGGAAAGTGATAATCTTGGAGACAACAGCTATGGCTAAAAGCAAATCTACTAAACTTTTAATCACCAATATACTGGTATTATTATGCATCATGTATATTCCATGATATATGCCTGCACATTGCACTGTAAACTGTTATCAAAATAACAATGAATCTGTGGCAATTTTGGGACAGGGTGTTCTCTATTATTTTCTTGTACCACAGTCATTTATTGTGTTATTATTGTAGAAACTATACTGTGTCACTGAATTACAATAGTTATGGTGGTTCAGTGTTCAGTTTTATGAAGATGCTTGCTAGATTCATCAGTTATTTCTTAGAGTGTGCTCATGAGTAGACTTGCCAGTGCTATATTGGTAAAGGAAGGTAACCCTGAAGACAGAATTCAGTGTTTAAAAGGTACAGAGTTACGTGTACCTGACTTGGCAACATCCTTGACGTCCACATTGAGTTCTGTAGCCATAAATCCAAGTATAGAGAAGATGACAAACCCAGCAAAGAAACTAGTCAGGCAGTTACCTATGGACACAATTAATGTGTCTCTGTAGAGAAGAGAGAGAAACCACATATTTGAAATAACTACCAGGTCAAAAAATAGGTCCACTTTAGACAGAGTATACTTTTTCTCCTTTAGGTTTATGTATTGATTAGGAAATATCTGAGAAGCCTCAAGTCAGATTAAGTAGGGGAGGTACCTACCTATAAATATTGTTATGAAACTTGTTGTAAGATGCAAACGTCATGAGGCCTCCACCTCCAACACTGAGAGAGAAGAAGATTTGTCCAGCTGCATCAGCCCACACCTAAAGATGGAGAATTTAGGTACTGTTTTATTTTCATTAACACTGGGACAATCGGTTTACAGAGTTATGGTTCATCATTTTGATGCACACCTTAGAAAGATATTTCTCATTACTTAGTCACACCTTAGGCATTGCTTAGATGTTTGACAGTTATTTTGTGATTTGCTAAAGCTGCCGTTCAAGCTACCAAAAGGTATGGAATCCACTCCAAATGAGAGTCAAAGGCCTCGTAGAACATCGAAATACTCCCAAGTGCTGATGAGTTACTTACAAGTAGTATATTGTTGCATCAAACTTACAAGAGTGCAAGAATAGACATTAGGTTTACCTTTGGTGTAAGAAGTATGCTGAAGTCAGGTTTGAGGTAGAAGATGACTCCTTTACCTGCCCCAGGTAAAGTGACAGCCCTGAAGAACAATATGATGAGCAGTAGGTAGGGGAATGTGGCTGTAAAATACACTACCTGCAAAAAATAAAATAAAAAGCATAAAGGAAATGACATTTAGCATAATATGATACATGTGCAATAAAATAGAATGTGTGATTCTTTCTCCAGTCCATCAGTCAATACTGAAATAATGAAATCTGCCCTTGAAATAGTCTCATTGGAAAAAAAAGTATAAAACATATCTTTCTATGGCCTGTGAAGAACTGAAAGGCATTTTTATCAAGGTTCTGTGGACTATAAACATGTTTAGGTCTGTAGTATTGGTTTATTAATAAGCAATATCGAATATTCTCTCAGAGCTTATGACTTGATGTATCCAAAGCTAATCCAAAAGAATCAAACTTTTCTGATTCAGCAGTGGTGGGGCAGTAAAAAAAGAAAAGGTATAGGGGATGCGCTATGTGGATCCTAGTAGACCTTGACTCTGATCTATCCTTTCATTCCCAAATCCTCACTTCAGACTTGATACCAACCTTGCCAGCTGACTTTATACCTTTGATGACACATAGGTAACAGAGGATCCAGGCCAGCAGATAGGTCAGACAGATGTCCCACTTAATATTCCCAGTGTCCTCAAGATTAGCACTCCGAGCCAGCATACCAAAACTGTAGGAAAATAATATTAAAGACTCGAATCTCTCAAACAAAGCAAACTGATGTGAAAGGGTGATTAGTGCTTAAAGGATTATGTGGGGCATTACTACACTATGGCCTTTTGTATCAAAATATATTAATGCTGCCTGTGTAAGTAATCATTTTCCAGTCTTTCCTTTATGCTGGCCCTATTGTTTTCACTTTAAACGGTTAATATGATCAAAAGGTACAGAAGGAAACAGTCAAAACACCTCTCAAAATGTTATCATAAGAGGACACAGAAACTAGTGACAACCTACTTGAAGTATTCCTCTGGGGCACTCACTCTCCTGCCTGACATGTTTGCCTTGAAGTAATCCAAGAAGGGGTTGATTGTCACATTTTCACAAAACTCTGTTACAGAGCCTATAGTTGTAGTTACACCATCTAACATGGTAGAGTTACACACTGTCTTGTTCTGACTGAATGACTCAATGAAGGTCTGGTTGTAACATGTCTGGTTGTACCATAGACCATTGGCACCCTCACAGTCCTTAGCCTCTGTCTTGGAATAACAGTCTGAATGGCAATAAAAGAAATATAATATAAATATGAATATATATATATATATATATATATATATATATATATGTTTTTAATGACACACTTATAGGATTGATCTAATGATTATTCCATATGTAATATGACGATACAAATTAAAAGATATTCATGGATTTCATCTGCACAGTTTTCTAGTAAATAAGAGTCTCTTAATGTGAGTATTTCTTGTACATATGGAAGGAGCACTTTTCGTTGCATTGGGAGAAGGCTGAGATTTTTGGTTACCACATACATCATATCACAAACCCATTACACCATAGATGTTCCACACTTTGCTTCCTGTGATTACAGATATGTATGTGGCACCCTCTGTTGAGCCCAGTATCAACTAGTGTATTTCACACAATCCTACACCCTGTTACTCATAGTACATAAACATTTCATAGTTGCCTATTTTATCAAAGTGTATGTATAATATTAAAATAGATGGTGCTCTAAAGAAAGCAGTCTTCTCAATAGGCCATGAGAAAAAGAATTCTTACAGAAAGAGAATACTCACTGGCTGTGTTATATGGGTTTTTGCAGTTGGACCAGGGCAGCACCTTCTGCCAGGAGGCAAACAGGTAGTAGAGGGACCAGGTAATGATCATCTGGTAGTAAATACCACCCCATATGGTGATAACCATACCAACACCAATACCTGCAAGATAATACATTTTTAAAGTTAATAGCAAAATCCATCATTTGTAAAAGATACTAGACACAAGCTGTTTTACATGAGTCAACAGGTTGACAGCACCCATTTTCAAATTAAGAAGCATGATTGATTCATCATTTTTCATTTCGATGCAGCACTGTTGATTACACTACCAGGTCACATCAATGGATTGCACCAACATTGCATTATGCACCTATGCACCAAAGTCACACACTACCTATCTCTTTTAATTATATATATATATATATATATATATATATATATATATATATATATATATATATATATATATCATATATAAGACAGACCTTGAAATAGTGGTGCAGCAGCAAACACGTGCACGGGACCTTTAGCTGAATACTGTCCCACAGTAAGCTCAATCAGGAAGACCGGGATCCCAATAATGGTCAGCATTATTGTGTAGGGGATAAGGAAGGCACCTGATATCAGGATTAGGAAAAGAGACAGAAAATACACTGTAAAAGCTGCTGTAAAATTACAGAACCTTTGCTGACAAATCCATAGGAGTATATGCTGTAAATCTTAAATATAGCAAGTGTTAAATCTATAGTTAACTGTTAACGATTTTCTTTCCCTAAAAAGATGTATACAGCACATTGTCCTGCATAAAATCATATGTAAGCAGCTTTAGATGCATGATTTATTTTGCACCTCCCCCCCCCAAATATATCACCTACACTCACCTCCACCATTGGCGAATACCATATAAGGGAACCTCCACACATTACCCAGTCCTACAGCATAGCCCAGACAGGAGAGGATAAACTCTGCCGGACTGTCCCATGTCCCCCTCTCTGGCTCCTTCTCCTCATCATCTATACTCTTATCTAACTCAGACTGTATCAAAGGAAACAGATTAAGTGTTATTGACTTCTATAATCTATCCTTGAGAAATTAAGTGTATGGGATCTTGACATGACTGTGATGCCATGGGGATTGCATTGCAGCAATACCATTAGAAACCATTATTGTCTTAGATATCAATATTGTTGAATTTCCTGATTATGAGACTTATCAAAGGTCTTATGACAATATCCATTAGACAGGAACTGGTGGACAAGAACCATGAGAGCCAAGAGCTGTGCTATGGTAATGTGTTAGAAATAAACAGCTTCTTTAGCTTTTCAAGTACTATTTAAGCATATTCACCTTTCAGGCCTCTATCATACCAAAGGCCAAAAAAGGTTAAGGTAATACATAGATAGCTGATGGGGTTATCTGAACACAACTCAATGTTATATATAACTATGCATCATCAAGTAATCATGTAATGAATGTGCATTACATCACAAAAAGCTGTTTCTGTGATTTATTAAAACAAGAATTATGTTAATGCATAGCTTGTTTGTGACGCTGGTTCCCTGGTGCTTTATTAATGTTTATATTATATACCTTACCAAGGTAACAGTAGTTATATACATCAATGGCCTGTGTATACCCAGTCGCTAGTGGTTTATTAACATCCATGCTAAAATGTTAATTCGGTGAGCAGTGATTTATCTATATTGTCCATGATGAAAGCTCAGTGACAAGTTGCTTTTTGTGTTAATACCATTAATATCCAGTAAAGTGCTTTCTTAAAGTCCATAATAATGTATACCCAGTCCAAGTCCCCTGATAGTGTGTTAGCCAAACTCAGACTCCCAGTACTCGTCCAACGTCCCAAGATGGGGCTCTCTAGAGACGCCCGGAAACTCTCCCGCACTCCACTTCCGCTGTAATTGCTACCAAGGAGGTCCCGACTCTCCTGTGTGGTGTAACCGGAAGTAAAGTCGCTGTCCGGATTTGGAGGGCATGTGGTTTTCATGAGGAAGAGGAGGTCACTCGATTCTGCTGCTGTGACATAGCTGGATCGTCGGACGCTGCTTGAGATGCCGCTGATGTCTGACTTCCGGTCCAGCTCACAGGCTGAATAGGAGTAACCGGAAATGGGACGTGATGGCGGCACTTCTATTGTGTCGTCATCTCGATGCCGGAGTATGATAGAGCTCATGTTGGTGGAGGTGTCGGTTGTAGTTTGAGGTCGAAGGGTACTTTAAATGGATGGAGGAAGAATTACATTTTGGAGAGATAGAGTACAAAGAGTAGACCTGTGTGGCTCAAGTGATCCTTTTTTGGCAAAACGGCATAGATCTAGACAGTAGGGGATTTTTATTGAGTTTAGAACAAATTGTGTATTCTAGTTTTGGAAAAAATTGAGGTCTTATTAAGAAAAATGAAAAAAATTGAACCTGAAACAATCTCTTTTTTCACAGTTGCTCCCGTGAGAGTTACTAGTAAAGGTTTGATGCGGGGGAGAAAGAAGTATCAATAAGATAAAGCAATAAAATTGTTACTGACATCTCGGTCATATTTGCTAGCTGTTGTCGCGAGATTTAGGATGAATTGAGACTTTATGGGCATACCATTCCTTAGTCCCATGGATGACTATAGCTTATTGACATATCCTTGAAGTATGAGTTGCTGTGTATATAATTTGGACCCCCTAAGAACGTTTTCCTGTCCAGTGATTATTTCTATGAATTTGAATGTAAAATTTATACACTCTGTGAGGGTACCTTATAGCTTTCTGGTGATAGCATAAAAATCTAGGAATTTGAATTTTCTCTAGTCAGGGTGTGCAATTAAAAATCAAAGCCTAATGGTCCAATTTAGGCACCTAGTTGCCTAATTTGGATCAGTTGGTATCCTAAATTGGACCAATGTGCATTATTGTTCTCTATTTCCATATACTTTCATTATATGGAAAAATTTATAAAACTAAGGAACTTTTAATATATGATATAACATTTCTTCTTGTTATTTCCATCAATATCATGTGAATATGCTCCGTACTGGAGTAAGAAAAAGGTTACATTTTGGTTCAATTTAGAAAGTTAGGCCGAGGCCCCACTGGGTGGTCCAATTTAGGCAACTATATTTGACCTAATACTACAACTATGGTCAAATTTAGGCAACTTTTTATCTTCCTCATTGATGGTTTGTTTTATAAAACATGACAATGGTTTTTATTAAATTTCATTTTAGTCTAAAAGTCTAATATGACTTCTAAAAATCTGAAAGGATTGGAAACAAAAAGGTGTTGCCTAGCAACCAGGAGGGCTTAAGTAAGCAGTGACGCCAATAAGATCAAAAGGTCCAAAAACAATTTTTCACAGAAAAGGTGCATAGAATTACAGAAAAATTACGTTTTTGAAAGTTAGTAGGAACTTTAGTGATATTGACTAAAAAATGGCAGCATTGGAACCTAGTTCCTACTACTGCCACTAGGGGAAACAAGGGTGGTCCAATTTAGGAGCTGGTCCAAATTAGGCAACCTTCCCCTACATTATTTTTGTCAAGCCTGCGTTCTGCCCTTTCATCCACTCAACACTCTAGCCTTCCATACTCTCTAAAAAAGCTCTTTGAAACGTCTGAACCTGATTTCCTGCTTGCCAGGTTAAGGGGGCCGGCGAGGACTTTGGACTTCTAAATGTAAAAAGACAGTGGACAAAAGATTCATCGGAGGATTTCACCAAAGTACTGGAATTCTTGAACCGGAGTAGATTTTCCCTCTTCCCATAATTATGAATTCTATCCACCTCACTCACTTTCCAAGGGTATAAACAACCTTATGTCTATATGGGAGAGGATTCTCTGTACCTTTCCCAGGATTCACTTTCCACAACCCAAGGATTTGGAGGCTAAGAGCTGATTATACTATGCATGCAATCCCCGGGATGCAATCATAATAAACAGCTGACGGCACATGTTATAAGGCCTTTAAGTAATCCACTTGGCAGGCTAACTCTGCTTTTTTTTTGGTTGAAAAAAAAAGTTTTAACGTCAAAAACGTTTGTCACATATGTTTTTGATGTCAAAACATTTCTTAACTTTAAAAAAAACACGTTTTTCCCCAAAGGGGTTATGCACAGCTGGTGACTTCAGATGCTACGACTGTTCACCTTCAAATCGTAGTAGGCACCCTTGACTTAGTGACATTACAGCCCTATATTAATGGCCATGCTACCTTTGCTGTACTAAGACTGTCATAGCAAACTCTATGTGAAAACTGCAGAGTGCCTATCGTACAGATCAGATCTAGGGGACTACCTATACGATTATCTTTGGAGTTTCAAATCCTATCGGCTGTGTGCAATCGTAGTTCCTTAAGAAATATCCTCCATGACTGTACCAACCCCATAGGGATGGGCCTGACACACTAATGCCATATGTTGTTCAAAAAGGGGTTAGAATAGACGGGTTATTTCTTAACAATTGTGACTGCGTGTGCACCCTCCTAGTCGTACCAACATTCCCATAGGGATAACATAGACATGTTGCAGTCGTAGTGCTGTGTGCGATCGTAGTGCATTAAGAAATGGCCTCCTTTGCATATTGACTTTGACTGTTTGCACACTCTGCAACAAGAGCCGAGGGATAGGGTAGCCCTTTCGTGCCCAGAATTATTTTGAGAAACCTGATTTATTCAACAAACTTGACATAGTAGAGGCTATTACCTATATCATGTCCATATTTAAGTACTGATTCAGATGATAACAAAGAGGGCAGTATGATAGCTTCCAGAAAATGAAATATGAAGCATAAGGTTAGAGTATTATATCAGACAGTAGGGAAGGATAATGGCATAAGATGTTAAAAATCTTTTTGTAGATATTGGTGGGGAATAGGCTATTTTCAATTCATAAAGCTTTATTTCGACATTTCAAAGAAAGCTATATTGAGAATGATATGTATCAAAATTGGATTCCTTAGAGAAAATCACTGGAAAAATATTTAATTAATATTTAGTTTGTTTTAATCAATATTTTTGTGATTTTAGTGAATTTTCTCTATTTTCCCATTATTCCTGTGGGCTGGTGATAAATACCTAGACCCTTTGCAATATGCACAAAACCGTTGTATCAATTTTGTTTAAAGGTCCCGGGTTCGAAACCCGGTGTTTCCAAGTACGTTTTCGCCGACCTCTACATTGGTTAAGTTTCTATTCATCTCATACAAACTTTAATGTAGCCAAGATACAATTACAACATGAACTTGAAAATTATGAAATCATGGTGTGTACAAAACAAGCTTTCCATAAATATTGCTAAAACTAAGGTAATGATTTTTTCCTCTAGTTCAAAAAAACTTAATACTCTGTCTGCTGATATAAAAATGAATAACCAATTACTACAGGTAGCCCCAAGTTACAAATATCTTGGTGTGACACTCGATCCTTTATTAAAATATAATTTACATCTCTCGAATCAGGTTAAAACCATTGCCTATAAGACTTACAAACTTTGTTTACTATGTAAAGTTCTCGATGTTAGATTATCCCTACAAATATATAAATCCACCATACTACCATACATGGACTACGCCGATATCTATTTTTGTACCACCTTTGATAAATACCTAGACCCTATGCAATATGCACAAAACCGTTGTATCAAGATTTGTTTAAAGGTTCCTCATTTGACCAATACTGAATACATCCACAATATTACAAAAATTATTTTATAACTGGATAGAAGATATATACATCTTGTTAATTACATGTATAAAAGGTCAAGATGTACTGATTATAATGATATGCGAAATATAAGAACAAGGCTACATGATGAACCAACTGTTAAGGTTATAACTCCCAATGGAGGAGCATATGCAAGAAGTGTAGAATATTATGGTGCCATCTGCTGGAATGCCCTACCTGGTGTGAGGAGCAGTGCCCCTAGCCTAGAGCAGTTTAAAATTGACTCCAGGACCTACATGGCATCTCTCATTCCCTATGGTGGGCCATAGCGCTATACAATTATCTAGTCATCATTTCCTCATCATGTTTGTTTGTTTATATTTGTCATTGGTACTTATCACATCATAAAGAATTTTCTCATTGTGATTGTTTTATATACCTCCCATGAACTCCATATCCCTCTTCTATATATTTCGAATTGACCTCCTGTCTAATGTTTCAATAATCTCTTTGAAGAAAGGTAGAACCAGAAGTATCAACCCTTACACTAGTAATAGTGGAGATGAGGTTCTCTTCCTTCTCTGGCTCTTTGTTAAAATTGTGGTACATTGTTTCTATGAATTCTAATTAATCAATGTGTACTCTTGAGAACCTTAACTAACACCTTTATTACATATGCTAAGTACTTCATATACTGTAAACCTTTGATTACTTACATTTGTGGTATAGAATAATATGGTCATACCTCTATAAATTGTATACCGTTACATCATTGTAGAATATATGATTTCATGAACGATGTACTAACATTGGATTTTTTGTTATTGCTGAGTAAATTGATGTTTGAGCCAATAAAGTAAATTCAAACCAAAAAAATTCCCATGGCCAGAGAGCGCACTTTTCATGTATTTAAAGCCTATTTTCAATTCAATATTTTCTGCAATAGTATCTATTAATAATTATTTACCTCATGCACCATGACAAATTTGATATCGTTGGAAAGCCCTTAATTTTCCGAGTCTTCTGGTATTAAAATAATATTAATCTGATAAATATTATACCCATGGTGGTCTGATGAACATATATACATGCTTAAGAGCGCACATTTGCTATTCTGGGCACGTAAGGGGTAGGATTACTATGCTCTGTGTCATTTTTATGCTAATTTTATGTCAATATTTGTGTGAATCGTCCAGGAGGAAGTATACTCTCAACCTGTAAAAGCAGCTATAAAACGGGCACAAATGTGATATTAGAATTCCTCCCCTAGAAGTTTATCTATACTAGTCTATAAAAGTGTCATACATTTGATTTAGATTTACTCTAGAGCAACTTTTATGGTAGGCCTACATCTGTATAATATCAATTCGACCTAACCTCTTGGGGACTTAGGACTACTGTCCTTTGAAATTTGTGTTCTTTTGGTTGCCATGGAAACCACAATTCCTGTAAGAGATTGCCAGAAACTGACAAATAGGCTTATATCTTGCCATTTATGCCATAAAAAAACTTCAAAGCTCTAGCTTTAGTGGATCCGGAGATTAGCACTGTCCTACATGTAGGACAGTAGGACTTTGGGCATCTGTCTCCTCTGAAAAGGTCCAACTCATTACCGGAAGAATACCCGTATGGAACATTTTTGGAAGCCTTGGGCCTAGAACTATAGGATGTAACATTTTACTTCCATATCTGTTAAGTTTACTTGTGGATATAGACCTCTTCCCATGATGTCACTTAGGCGTCCTACATGTAGGACAGTAGGGCTATCTGGGTTAAAACAAAACAAATGTGACATGTACTGGTACTAGGGTTTTAAGCATCACCTGCACTGAGGCGCCTTTTCACAGATCATTAATATAACCCATCTCTTGACCTCGGGCTCTTGACCCTTATTGCCTTCAGATTAACTCTCCTTTCTCGTCAGTATGTGCTTGCAGACTCTTCGGGAGTAAATCAACCCTGGGTTGCCGATACCATGCCATTTGGTCCCATACAAAAGGACATGGCGAATTAATGGGCTATGCAGCCCTTGACATGCTCCTTTTCTAGATACATGCATCTCATTTACAAAAGATGCAGATGGTGCTTTAATTTGTGAACATATCATAGCATATATATGGGCAATGTCCCTAGAAACTAGTATTACATTAGTATGATCAGGCTTATGACATGAGTAGCAGATAATTGCCATTTTCCAGACAATGGCCACCCCACTATTTCTGAAAAATATCTTTCTAAAGTTTTCACTCTCTTTGAAAACGCAAAATAATGTGGAGAGTGATAATCAAGTTCTATATTGGGGCAATTTTAGGCACCGCAGTTTATATGTAGGGCCTATGGGACCACTCATATTGGGCACACCTCTGGTAGGTGTCATGTCCCTGGGCAATTCCACATCAAAGGCAAGTGAATCTATAAAAGGTGACAAACGCAAATCCGGTCTTAGAAATGTTGGTGTGAAGTGGAGGTCTAATGTTCTACTCTCGGCATATATCCAGGAAAGTGCAGGCATCAGGTGTAAATACATGAATAGATAAGGAATTTTGAATCTAATCCAGAGAGGAAATGACCTCAATGGAAAACTGGTTTATAGGTAGTACAGCTCCTGGGGAGAGAGAGAGAGAGAGAGAGAGAGAGAGAGAGAGACAGACAGACAGACAGCCCGACAGACGAGAGTTACGTTGTGGGGAAAATTTTGGTCTGGGCACTGTGGGGTTGGGTAATGGGTACAATCGATCATTGTGGGGTGCACATTTCATACATGTACATATGTACATTATGGGGTTAAAATGTCTGAATATAGTGGGGTAATATTGTTATTCAGAAATATATTTCATTAAATGGCAAAACAAGAAAGTAGCTTTCATGGGCTTCGAAACGCACCTAAGATCAAGTCAATCGGACCAGCGGTTGCTGAGATATTTAGTTTTGAAAGTTTTAGCGGAAGTATTGTAAAAGAGTCCCTATTCAAAATATGAGTTTCTGGCTGTGCTATTGGGGGTGGAGACTGGATCATGGCTCAGTGGGCATTAAATCTTGCACCTACATGATGCAGGCTTCATCTGCTCACTGTAGGACTATTTGGGGAAAAGTGCCTCCGCTGCGTGATGGGGCCCGTCAAAGAACTGTTTGTTTTTGCTCTAACCCGTGAACCGTTGAACTTAGAGACACGGGACCTTGTGCAAATCGAAGCTTGTCGCAAGGGCTATCAGGCAATCTTGGAATTAACTGTCTTAGCTACTGAATACATGGGGTGCAATCATCTGTTGTTATGGGGTTACTGTGTCTGAAGATGTGGGGTGCAATGTCTGTCGCTATGGGGTTATTATGTCTGTGCATGTGGGGTGTTATGTCTGTCGTTATGGGGTCATTGCGTCTGAACATGTGGGGTGCAATGTGTATTACTCACTAGGGGGCGGTAGGTGGTGATACTGTCTGTAATATGCACAGACTAATGGGGTCCGTCTGACAGACACGATCATTGTGGGGTTGTACCACGATCTCTTCATGTGCACCCACAAGGTCATTTTGAACCATTTTAAGGACATTGCTTGTGGGGTCATTTCTTGCCTGTAGCGTTGTACTTATGAAAGCCCCACAGTGTAGCTCTAGTAAACACAGACAGACAGATACAGAGACGGAGACAGACAGAGAGAGGCAGACAGACAGACAGCCAGGCAGAGAGAGAGAGAGAGAGAGAGAGAGAGAGAGAGAGGGAGAGAGACAGGGAGAGACAGACAGACAGACAGAGAAAGAGAGATTAGGGGCAGACTGGGGACAGAAGTATGATAGGAAATTCTACATAGCACCAAGATGAGGTTCAATAGGATGATTATAGTCTGTAAATACTTAGCAAGAATATCTCTGTGCTTGCCCACAATTCTACGCTGTTACGGTTTTCCAAGCTGAAAAGCATCGATACAAAGTAAATGTAATATAGTTCTAATGATATACCTGGTTGCTTAGTGTCTGGTCAGTGTTGGGGTAACTAACCTCCCCCTGGGTTGCCTCCTGTGGGGTGGACATCGTGATGTAGAAGAACCTGTCTTACTCCAGGGACTACCAGTGATGGTCAAGTGGCACCTGTGTAGAGTGGATCCTCCAGTTATACTAAGGGATCCACATGGGCCGCTGGTATATCTCAGATCTCTCTATTGGGACGAGTGTTGACAGGATGGCCACAGATGTCAGGGGGGGGGGTAGTGGCCCTTAACCCTTAAAGAGCTACATGTGACTTTAATGCATGATGGTTTAGTTGTTGTGATGGTGTGGCACGTGAAGTCCTAGTCCTAATGTATGAAAGTTGATTCCTGGACATGACCAAGAATAAAAAAGATGAAAAAAACGACATACCTGGCAATTATCTATTTCTTTTAGGCCATGTAACATGAAACATACTACACCTTTTTCCGTTAATCCCATCAGCAGTATATTGGTGCATCATACCAACAAATTAGGTGTGTATCGACATTAGAGCTCCAGCATTATAGGATCTGATAGAGATCTGGAAATCCCTGAGTAGAATTAGTACTTAAGAATTAGGCCCCCGGACCCAGTACTCATATAATGCACATATTACACTTTCAAAAGAAATTTTAGTTTACCCTACATTACCTTTCCCTTATACAGAAGGAAAGTAGAGGTCGATTTTAATTGCCTGAGGAGAATATACAGCAGGAATAGCGTTAGTAAACATTTGATAACCATGAGATACGCCATGGTGCCTTAAATCCTTAACCCCTTAAGGGCCGCCAATGCAGGAGTGCACCATGCCCACTGACTGACATGATGCCTCAATAAAGTGCTAATGAGTGTGCTCGGCAGCACCTCGTTGGTACACCCATGGGCACAGACCCTCCGGAGAGTACCAACCCTGCAGGGTTGGCATGATACATCAGCGTACTGCCGATTTTTAAAGAGCTAACTAGTACAAAGGGACTAAGGAAACCACTATAAGGATGAATTCACTGAATAGCCATGGGGTGATTTATTCATCAATTATTTTTGCCGAGGAATTTTCAAGAACTCGTATTTCCTTTGTACTGGCGCCTTTTATGTGAAATCAGTTGGGGTTTAGCATGATCATGTTTAAAATGAAATGGTTTATCGATTGGAAATCTAAGAAGATATTTATTACCAGTAGGATATTTAGAAATTGGTTGATTTATGTTTGTAGTTTTTATCACCTATCTATGTGCAACCTTGTAATCAGGAGGAGGTAAATACGAAGGCTATAATATGCCCTGGTGCCAAAGAATAATCCCCACATATGATAAGCCGTAGCCAGAGTGCAAATTTAGGAGATGCAGTCAATAATGAAAGATTCCTCGGGTCTTTTAAATAGCAGCATGAATAAGTTTTGAGACAATAAAGTAATTGGCAATTGATGCACAGCCTTACCCCCCCCCTCAGATTTGGGCTTGCGAAAAAGGACATTCTGTTATCTTTATGTATACTACTAGGGGTATATATTATAAGAAGTAGGCCCTGGTCCTCCATGGTCCACATGGAGCATTAATGCTTTACCAGGATGCAGAAGTTAGGATCCATGAACTTGATACACCTGCACGAGGAAATGCCTGTGCAAATCCTTCACAATAGAACATACCAGAAAATGTTCATGCATTGTCTCACTCATTGTCAATGTATTGACAAATAGACTGTACATTTAGATACGACACAATTTTAGATGCAACGTTCCCTTTTCCATGTGGGAACGACTGTGCATCTGTTTCATCTGGAGGGTCTTGCTAAAATGGAAACGAGATCCAAAGAATAAAATGTGCACATTTGTGTATTGCCAAATGATTTTTCACAAACTCGGTTAGAGGAAGCGTGCACGTTTTTTTACAACTTAAAAAGTGTGTTTTCCATGTATTCTGCTGTAAATTTGTTGTCAATACTATGAAAATGAGTTAGATCTGAAATAAAAAGATACTTCAGGTTCTTCCTGGTCATATTTTGGCAAGACCCTGCTGCATCTGTTACCGTTTTTGGCAAGATCTTCCAGTGTGACACCTAATACGTGTACACCTGTCCCGACCGGGTGAGCGGCAGGTGAGGAGGGTAGGATGCCAGGTGACCCCCTAACCCAGCTTCTGACCATTCACAAGACACCACCAGGCAGCACATCTATAGTATACTGGCAATGGTACTAAGGGGGAACTCTCTACATTATCTACCCCCCCCCCCAACCCTGTCTGGGATTCTATCCTTCCCGATGCTAAGGATAAAAACCATGTTCCAGTGAGGGAATCATTTTTATCCTATTTAAAAATTACAGACTGTACAACCACATGTAAATGATGTAAAATACTGTCTGGCACTGTAAGTTGAATAATTCAAGCATTAAGCTGAGTGAGAACTATACCACTATCTCGCTCCCTCGGTCCTAGCCGAAGTGTACATGTAGACTATCAATTTGTTTAATCCTTTAAACATAGAGCAGTGCACTGGTACATTCATACATCTGTCACAGTTGTGGATGAATGCAGCCCTGGTGGGTAATTGACCAGTGCTGCATTCTTTCATCATGCTTGTCTTACGATGCATTCGCTAAGTCTTGCAGTAAATCACTCGCCGATTCTAGATTTGTGCACCATGAGGGAAAAAAGGTACCTAGGCTATACCAAGAACTAAAAATCTGGTAAATGATGGGAGTCCCAATGATAAAAGATCGGGTATACTGGTTCATTTATAACCTAAGATTGCTGAAATGAGATTGATTTGTATGAAGTATTACAATCTTTATAGTATGCTGCTTATAAATATACAGGTGTGTGGTTAACACACAAGGTTTTAAGGGCATCTAAGTTGGATGTCAAATTTCTCAGACACCATTGAAAATGGACTGATATGGACATAAATACCATAGATAATTATTGTAATTATAAATACTACAACCACAATATGATAATGATTTATGTCATCCCTATAACGCCATATCTATTGTAAAATAGCTGGTCTACATATCTACCTATAAGCTATCCTTATGCGATATAAAGAAGATTACTTAATACAAATGGCGAAAAATGATATGGCCTAGGGCCTGTTACAATAATTATTGTTCTTTTGGTGTGTATTTTCACGGATCAGCATAATGCAGTGTTCATATTAAGTGAAGTAAGAATGATCAAATTCATTTCTCCATTGATAACATAACACCAATATACAAAGATTTAACTGGTGACTGACAATATCAATATAATACATAAGAAAATTTCCATGACCAGGGAATAAATTTGCATCGTATTCACCGAGGTGAGGCTGTCCGTATTCAACGATGCCTTATAGGCGGAGTTGAATGCGGACAGGCCTTACTGAGGTGAATACAATGCAAATTTATTCCCTGGAATGGACATTTGCATTTATGTCATGGCCTACAGGGTTAAATTGCTTTTGAATAAAGAAAAACAGCTCAGCTCTGTTAAAAATCCAAGATGGCGGATACCCATTGACTATGGCCACATTGTATTCCATGCCCCCCATTGAATAGAACATGTCCAGTACTGTTCTATAGTAACGGTCGTATCTGCCATGACATAAAACGCAGAAGCACCTACCTTTCCTGCCGTAGAGGTTTTTAACACAGTCCTGTGTTATCTAAAATGAACCACTCCTTATTCAGGGCAGATGCTATGACGATCCACCTTCATCCATACTATCTTTAGATCCTGGATCCTGGTAGGTATGACCTCACCCTGTCGTAGACTACCACTATACTACCTACACCGAATAACCTGCCCACTGCCCCCCTCCTACCCCTTGTATCTGGGCAATGGGCAGCAGTATTTGGCAGTGTCCAGCCCTGCGGTTGTCTTGGAGACGATCCCATGGCCTTTTCGGGGTGGGGGGGGGGGTGTACTATTAGTACCATGTGTAGTCTAAACACCACTCTAGGATTGTAGAGCAGCATGGTTGGGTGAACCTGGAAGCTGTCATGGTTGAGCTGATATAGAGGTTACAATAAGGAGGACAAAATGGAAATGTTTCTTGGAGACTCAAGATGGGGAATGGCTATTGATCGATGGGTGTTCTTTAAATGAGTTTGATAGCAATAATCTCAGTCCCAAATAATACCTTGAATTAAGATAACTTTGTACCGAACATTTCCACATTGGTATTGACCACAGTATTTTGAAATCAAATAGTAAGCACCTTCCCCTAAGGAATAGTGATTTTAGCAACAAAGGGGTGGTGAATATAGAGAGGGAAACAAAAGAAATATTCAGTCCCCTCTTGGGCGATAGAAAAATAAAATCAACCAGACAATTTATGTACATTTCATATGAAATCACCCCACTCCATCTGTTATTAAAACAATGACCACTCACATCGTGACTGTTGGATCTGCACTGAGCTTCTGATGGTTGTGGAGGGTCTTGCCAAAAGATACAGAGGAAGAGGCGAGTTCAACAAGAACAAACCCTAGTTACTTAATACTAAAACTGGAAAAACTGGACCTTTCCTCCCTCCCTCCCTCCCTCCCTCCCTCCCATGCTGACACTCAGAAAATTATTAACTCTAATTTCATTCACTCTCTTTACGTACTTTGTATTCTAATTGGCCAAAGGGCCATTTTATTCACATTTTCCAAACTCCTGTATGGTGTTGTAGCAACATACACCATTATTAGGCCTTTTTTTTTTTTAAAATATAACATAGTTTTAGGTTAGCTCTATGAAATGTCATAAACCATGTATTAAATATGTATGTCTGCCGACAATTGAGCTGGACGCATAATCAAAACATGCCATCCCAGTCAGCAAAAAACGTTGCAAAACGTTTCGGTACATTTCCCTATGGCTCCTTATCATGGCTAAACGTTTCAAAATGTTAAAAATGGTTTTTGACATTATATAACGTGTTTTTTTTGTTGAGTGGGATGGGCTAATTATGTGTTCAGGATAAATAAACGAATTTTCAAGTCCAACTTTCAACTTCAAGAACCTCTATAATTTTCTTTTCAGAAAGCGGAGGGAAATTTGCATGGACTAACTCCTTTTCAAAATTTTAATAATTCTACATCCTCATACGTATACCCATTAATGAGAATATTTGAAGAGCATTTCCCCTCAACTTCAAGACAAAGTATGTTTCCTAACAATCCCAAATTGGTCTGTGCTATTTTTGCCCCTTTTTCATACAACTGCCGCTGAAGAATAATTGTGACTGTTCCAGCATGGTTTAGTCAGTGACTGCTAAATCCTAAAAATGCATTAATGCATCATGCTGATCACCAGTCCATTAATGCATCATGCTGATAGCACCATTTTGATGCACTCCCATGGAGCTAGTCACTTACTGGTTCTACAAATTATGATGATATATGGAACAAGTAATCAATGGATAATTCATGACGTGTGTGTGTTAGCAAAGGATAATTACATGAGGGTGTAGCCGAAGTGTAATTATCACAAGTCATGAATTATCCATTGACTACTTATTTTATTACACGATAATCAATAGATAATCAATAAAATATCAATAAATTCAAGTTGAAAACAAAGATTGTTCCCTCTCCCCGGAACTCGAAGCCTGACAAAGTGTGTGTGCATGATCGGTAGACACACCTCCGCGCCCGGCTTGGCGAGGTGTAGCTGCATCGAAACCAAACCAACGGCTTCCGGGCACCGAGCAATAGACCATTGGTACACACACCTTGGCGCCCGGCAGCTGTTGGTTTGGTCTGAACGCGTTCCGCAGTCCTCTATAATTATAATGATATTCTAACCTAATTATAACCAATAGACCATCGATACACACACCTCGGCGCCCGGCAGCTGTTGCTTTGGTTTGGACGCGATAAAAAAAAGATTTGCCCAGACCGGGACTTGTCCCGCCTACCTCTAGCAGCTGAGAGCAATGCGCTAACCACTAGACCACCGGGCGACACACCTCGACGCCCGGCTTGGCTTGCTTTGAACGTGTCCAGCAGTCGTCTATAATTATAATGCTATTCTAACCTTGTGCATGTGAGTGTTGTTATGGGGGGACACAGCCATATCAATGACTTATACAGACCTGTTCTAACCAAACTTCTCTAGTCAGTCCCTGTGGCGCACTGCAATGGGAGTTGGATTTGGGATCTGAGACTGCAGGTTCGACCCCTACCCTGGCAATGAAAATTTCGTGGGTTTGAGCATGTAATGTATGACATGTAAAGAGGCATGTAAGGAGGCATGTTATCCATGTAAGGAGGCATGTTATCCATGGATAACATGCCTCCTTACATGGATAACCACAACCCTTACAAAAGTGATGCTCCATGCATCATGCCATGCAATATCGACAGGTATGTGCATGGGAATATCCAGGAAGAGCACTCAGAATCACAGAAATCGTGTAATAAGCTTAGCTACAGTATTAGTAGTAGCCAGGGTTATTTTACAGCGAATCGTGCTGGTAACTTTGGTTCCAGTACCTTTTGTGGTAAATCTACAGGAGGTGAGTCACTGTAATTTTACAGCACAATCCAGAGTAATCATACAGTAACAACCACCATGATCATGCAGCAAGATCAATCAGTTCTACAGAAACATACGCTGTAAGTTAATAGCAAAATGTGTTGTAAAATTACAGAAAGATGTCTTGTTAATAGACAGCAATATTTTCTGTGAATGGCCAGTAAGTTTGACTATAAATGAACAATAAAATATACTGTAAATCCGCTGGAACTTTTGCTGGCAACTGAGGTTCCAGCAACTATTGCTGTAAATTTACAGAAACTAGAAGTGGAGAGGTTCTGTTAATCTAAAACAAATGTATTGTATACATAGCCATAGGTATGCTACAAAAAAAACCCTGCTATATATATATATATATATATATATATATATATATGGAACTATATACACTCGTGTATATTTATATAATTAGCCGCGGACGGTTAGGGACTACTTCCAGCTCATAAGGATACCAATGATGTCATAGTGTGACGTCATGGTCAACAACCCCACTGGTATAAAAGGGGGCGGGTTCAAGCTAACCGTCAATTGGCTCGTATTCACCTGTACAGGTAACACCACGCTGGGTGTTCCCTGGAATTTTAAATTTTAAACGGTTTTTTTCCGGTTTTATTGCTTGAATATCGGCTCAAGCATGGGGAGAAAAACTGCTGCAGGTGCGAAGAAGAAGGGTTTGTCGAAAAAATCGGCTAAATCGGCTAAAACGGACCGAGAATCGGCCAATTTGGGATCTTCGAGCAGTTTAACTTCTCTATGTGGGGGTCTGGAGCCCTTACAGCCTAATACGCCACAGGCTAGAGAGAGTGAGACTGTTGACCAGACGAGGCTGGACCTGATGGAGGAAGACCTTTTGGATATAAAGAAGATGCTGCGAGACGTTATTGCTAGCCAAGGGGCCCGTAAGGACGAGATGAATCCTTTGAGCGGACCGGACAGCGGGGCGGCGGGAGCACATGCATCTGTATACAGACAAGATTCGAGAGACGCGAATCCAAGGCGACGGGGGCGTGGTCTACAGCGGGACGTTGACAATGACAGCGTCCATAGCAACCAAGATGGCGGCGAGTGGACCAGAGCGGGACGTAGAGGTCGTCAAACGAGATCGAAATCTTCTTATACCGCTCGTCACAGGAGTCCCAGCTCATCAAGAGGGTCGTCAATGGACTCGTCAATTCATCGCCATCACGCCAAGCAAAAAATTGGTGAGTTTGACCACGAACAATTCATAAAAAAACGTGACAAGGTCGACAGCATTTAGAAACTTGTATTGGTCAATATCAAATTCATTATAGATTATTACAAGGATGGGGACGATGTGGAGGGCATGCTCAGGCACCTCCAGATGTTGGTTGAGAAGTCAGACACTAAAATTTTCACTGTAAAAGCCTTAGTAGCATATGACAAGTCCGTTAGGGACAGAGCCAATACTGTTGGTTTAGAGGCCTTTGCTATGATTGAAAATTCGGATATCCTCTGTCATTTGTCCTATGACGGAACAGTACAAGCCCAGAAGGCTTATTCAACCAAGTCAAAAAATTCTGGGAAAGTTAAAGTATCTACAAATTCATGTTATGCCTTTAACAGGGCAGAAGGGTGCTCTAGGGACCCATGCAAATATAGATTTGGTACATGAACTACAAATATGTTTGTAGTTCATGTACCAAACCAGGCCACAGTAGAGTGGACTGCCAAGTGAACAGGTCTGACTAGGATTTTACAGGTGAGCAGGGTCCTATGTGTGACAGTGTGTCGATGTCAAAGTCATGTATAGTAGGTTTGGTAGACCCTAGTTCGCCTCCACCCGCTGCTCCAGCTCGGGGTGTTGGTTTAGTTAATGCTGGAGGGGTAGATTTGGTCTCTCTGAATGATATCAGCATACCAAGTTTACAAAGTGATGTTGAAAATGATATTAATATTAAATCCGACGCTGTTGGTTTGGATATATCATATAGTAGCCCAGTACAGGGCAAGGTTGAACCATTTTTTAATGTTGCTATTGGAAATCTACCTAACATCGAAGTGTATGATAGCTGTATAAATGGTGTGTGCGATTGTTTACATTATATTCAGGGTAAAAGGTCCCAGATTTTACCTTGCAGAGTAGCCCCTTTTTTGGCCCAAAAAGGTGTCATTAATATAGACAGTAAAGAGGCTTCATTCTTGTGGCAGGGTTTTGTTGAAGGGTTTAAGATAGTTGACCCTGCGTGCAATACGTCTTACGATTGTAAAAATTACAAGTCCATTCTTGAAGGCAGTTTTTACGAGGAATTTTGTAGCATATTACGAGAGGAGTTAGAGGCTGGTCTCGTGTCTAAGGTTGAAAGCAAACCACGGTGCATCCACTCTCTGGGTGGTGTTGAAAAATCAAATGGTAGATTAAGGCCTATAACGGATTGCAGCATGCCTGAAAAAATTTCTATTAATAACTATATGAATGAGACTAGTTCTACTTTCTCTTACAATAATATTGGTACGGTCACAGCTCAGTTGGATAAAAATGATTTTATGAGCGTGGTAGATTTAAAATCTGCCTATAGAACCATCAATGTCTTTGGTCCTCACACTGGTATGCAGGGCTTTAGGTGGGATTTTGGTCAAGGTGAAGGCTTCTATGTAAGCAACAGGTTGACTTTTGGTCTCAAGTGTGCCCCCTACATATTTAACAGAATTTCTAATTTTATTGTAGAGGTGGCTAAAAGCTATGGTGTAAAAAGATTGGTCAATTATTTAGATGATTTTATCATAATTGCGGATACTTATGGTGAATGTCTACGTCAAAGGAATATCCTCATTGAATGCATGCAGCATATGGGGTTTGTGGTATCGATGGAAAAGGTAACGGAGCCTTCTCAAAAATGTAAATTTCTTGGTATTAATATAGACTCTGTTAATTTGGAGTTATCCTTACCTGAAGATAAGGTGGTTAAAATGAGAGGCCTTTTAATGGAGAATGTTAATAAGAAATTTATTTCTAGAAAAAATCTGGAAAAGATAGGTGGTCTAATGTCCTTCTGCTCTCAGGTGGTTAAGGGTGGTAGGACGTTTAGCAGACGAATTTTTGACCTCTGTGCTCGGGCTAGACCCGGAGGTTATATTAAGGTATCAACTTGCACTCGCCAGGATATGCAGTGGTGGCTTGACTTTTGTAAAGTTTTCAACTGTAAGAGATTAATTCTAAACGATATGATTGATACACCTATGTACTCCGATTCATCTGTTAAGGGCTTTGGAGCTTGGATGGGTAGAGATTATTTATATGGTGACTGGACATCTCATGATAGGTTCAACTTGGGTTCAGGCCATTTTTCTCTCCCTCCTATATTGGATAACTTGAAAAGTCACCATAGAAATATAAATGTGTATGAGCTGTATCCTGTCATGGTTGGTCTGAAACGTTGGATTTCAGGTTGTAAAAATAAAAGAATACATTGTATAACAGATAATATGCAAGTGCTGGCTATGATTAATACGGGCAGGTCCAGAAACAAACTTTGTATGGAATGGCTAAGAGAAATTTTTTGGCTTTGTTTCATCAATAACGTTGAGGTGTATGCAACTTATATTAAGTCAGAAGATAATATCCTGGCCGACCAACTATCCAGACTTGCTTATAGAGGAGTTCCAAGCAAATGTATGAAGTCTCTCTATGAAAATGATATGTGTTGCTTTGGTTCCAGAATGGAAAAGGTTACAAAAGAGAAAAAGGTGTCTTTTGACGAAGGGTGTATCGGAAAATACAAGGAGAACAAGGGAGCTACAATTTAACAGGTATAAAAAACTTTGTAAAAAATTTAATCTATCAATTTTTCCTTGTTCTCCCTCACAGGCTGCTACATATGCAGTATATTTATCTGATTTTATGAAACCTTCTTCTGTAAGGAATTATTTATCGTCTATTTGGTATCATCAGAAGCTTAGGGGTGGCTTAGACCATAGCGGTAATTTCATGCTAAAAAAGGTGTTGGATGGTATTGGTAGAAACTATGCTGTTCCTACTAGGGTTATTCATCCTTTGAGTCCAAAAGAAATGTTATGTATTAGATCGTACTTGGATCTCTCCAGCAGGGCCGACTTAAAGTTTTGGTTAGCTATTCTTGTATGTTATAGAGGTGTCCTCAGGATAGGACATGTTGTATCGTCTCCCCATACACTAAGGGTAGGTGATGTTAAGATATTTAAAAGTTATGCTAGTCTGCATATTAAGACTTCAAAAACTGACCAGCTTGGTGCCCACTCTTTTAACATATATTTATGTAGGGATGATACCTCACCGTTATGTCCTTGTAAAGGCCTAGAAAAGTTGTGCACAGGTAGGGGTGTGAGTGATTTGTTATTTAAAATTAATGGTATTCCTCTACAGTACCAATATATTAATTCGAGGTTGAAATCTCTGTCTCTATGTGCTGGTATCAAGGGTTCAGTCTCCACTCACTCACTTAGGCATGGTGGTGCTACTATGTTGAAGGATGCTGGACTCAGTATAGACTCCATTAAGAAGAAGGTAAATTGGAAATCAAATTCTGTTTTTACATATTTACATAATCATAAAAATGAACATTTGGAATTAGATAGACTTTGCCAATCTCAATTGCATTGCTGATTGGTATGTGTGTGTTCACATGTGTTTGGCGTGTTTAGGTGTTTGGCATGTATGGTGCTGATAGCCCCAAGGTCAGTAACCCACCAAACTCATGTGTCTGTGATATGATCATTTATACTACTGTAGCATGTATTATTATTACCTTATATATCATCATTATTATTATCGTTATTACCGGTATTTTTATTCCCTGGTAGCGAGATAACTTATATATATATATATATATATATATATATATATATATATATATATATACACATAAACTTTATTATTGAGGTCAGTCCATGGTGACCATCCCAATTGTATTATTTATGTGTGCACTCCATGCATGCATGCATTGACACTATAACCCATACATGCCTAATGAAGACAATACTCCAATCCCAATGAAATGCCATTATTTAGCCACTATTGAGGGTAAGAGAAGTAGAGAACCATCTCACCCAAACCATTTCATGGTCATTTAGTTTAAGCTGAAACAACCTAAAGGCAGGTAGGCCTATGTTAGCTTCAACCTCTGGGTCCAGACACTTGTATTTCAGATTAAGACACCGTTATGGTGTCAGCTATGCATACTATTGGTTGTTCCTATAGTTTCTTATTGGATTGAGGTGTGCACTATAAGACTATACATACTGAACAGATAGTAAACTGCTGCTCTCCAGTGTATATCACTAGAAACCATGCCTATGCCACTTTCATATGTAGCAGTAAATGATATCAGCTGGTATCAGCACACTATCTCATGAGTTAATTACAATGCACGTCTTTATAGACATGGACACTGTATACCCATACAATAAATGGTATCTCAAATCTGTAAATATCCTTGCTACAATGTTCTTGAATGGGCTCCATGGGGCATAGGTAGAACCACCTAGGAGATATTAATAGCTTTGTTCTCTGTCTGCCCAACATAAGAAACTGATTATTCAATAGATGATATTCGTAATCGAATTTCCGATTTTGTGGGGAATACATTTGTAGTAACTCATGTTTTAATTATTCTACCCGTCGTAGCTACCGGTAAACCCAGGAGTGAAGTCTGGAGATGAGAGGAAACTAGATGTCATGGACAACAGCTTTATTCTTCAGGTATCACAATCATGGCAACAAATGGACAGCAGGATGACAATAGCTTTTCCACCCAGTGGAATGCATGCCACTTTGTGTGCACATAGATCACGGTACTCCTGGAGTATGGTGAAAAGTATTGGGATACAAAAAAAGAACTTTCTCCTGGAGCATAGGTCCCTATTAGAGATTCCAACATCCTCAACAAGGAGGAGGGTGAGGGAGGTGGCTATCTGGCTTCAAGCACTCTCAGAGTGACCAGAGGGACACCAGCAGCTGACTGTCCTGTCCACAGATCAGAGCATTCTGTATTTATCCTGGAGGGAAACGTGAAAAAAATAAAACGTGCACGTCTTCTTAAAGTAAAGGTATTCTCGTCAGTTCATGAAGTTCAAACATGCCTGGATGGTTAAAACTACATTTGTGCTTGAGGCATCTAAATAATCTGTATTTACAATTAAGGTGGGTCGCTACCATTGAATCAAAGTCCCTGGAAATTTTTTGTCAGATACATGTACATCATCTAGAATACGATTTTGAAAAGAAAATTAGGGGTCCCATGCTCCTTTTTTATATTGAACTTTAAAAAAAACAGTTTTTTTTTTTGGTTTCCATTTACGAAATAGAAAAAAAAATGTCTCAAATTTGAGAAGTCTTTTTATGATAATCATCAAACATAGAGATGTTAAACCTCACAGGATAAATGAATTAATATTTGTATTGCATTGCATTCTGGGTAAATTTCTCATATTTTGGTAAAGAGAGGGTTAGATATTTACCCCCCTTATCTATGAAACCTCCCCCGCCTCCGACGGCAGTGGACCTAGAGTCTGTCTGTTTGTCTGCTGTTTTCACGCACTGACATGAACTTTTCCACCAAATTTTGCCCCCAATTTATGTCACCTTTTCACTTTTCAATATTTTATCTTCGTTTTCTGTGCATCTTACTCACAATTTGAACAATAATCTAACTTGACTCTAAAGGATAATAATAATTTAGATAGTTTTTCGGGTAAATCTTTGGTTCAGATCCCAACCCACAGATCTCTCTTTACGCTCATTGAGGCAGTCCCGTCATGCACCATTGTTGTGAATATAGCGCAACAGAGGGTTCAGCCAAAAGCGAACTTTTCCCATTATAATCACAGCGCCGTAGGCGCTGGTTTTATTATTATTAGATCTACCCCATATTAAAAACGGCGTTGTTTCATTGCTGGTAGGTCTACTGCAGTCATTATGATAGAGTTAGTCCTAGTACATGCCAGAACCAGATTAGTCAAAGGAGGCTATTGTATTTTTTCCAAAGTTAACTCGATTTTCTTTCAAATTTTCATGGCTAATAATATTTTGACAGGGCTATATATTGTGTAGCATCTCCTCATCAAGGTAATTATAAAATTAAATCATATAGTTAAAATAGATAGGCCAAAACTTCTAGCCTCAAAATCGTCAGCCTATTTTTTCTGCATTTTCGGCCATCTTATATCCCAATTCAAACATAATCTTGCCCCCATTAATTTTATTCCTACTGGAATGTGCTAAATCTGAATAGATATGAATTGTACACATCAATACCTTCAATTTGATAGGTCATACATTAAAATCTGATGAGTAGTTCATGAGATCTCTCTCAAATTCCAATATCCGAAAGGATCTGCTGGGAGAGTGTAAAATTGTTTGCTGTTGCTTTGTAACGCACTGTTGCTATGTAACGCGTCGTTGCTAGGTAACGCTCCGCTAAGTTACGCGGTTCTAATACAAGACACCAGGGGGCTGCACAAGGTTGCAAATATCTTCATAAGGCCTATGAAAAATCCTAATAATATAATGCTCATACAAACTATTAAATGGAAAGGACCAATATCATGGATGCTACCCCCTCCAGTGCCGAAGGCACTAGTTTCACAACAAAAACGACCAGAATTCCTATTTACAACCATTTGATTTTAAACTTTCAAAAATATTGTTGAGATAATTTGCCTTTGAATAAAAGGAATTTTGGTATGGGGCCCCATGCATAATTTGGGAGTTTTGGCCATTTGAAATAAAAAGTTTTGGAAAAACTGAGAAAAATCCATATTCAAAGCACTGCTTGATGGTTAAATGTATGAATTGTTGGCATAAGATTGCTTCTTTATAATATTATTCCCTTGGTCACTCTGAACAGTGTACCACTTTCAGAGCATTGTCTTTGTAATGTGAGGGCTATAATTATAAGGTGCAAAAGAATGTTAGAGAAAGATGAAATCTAGATGTGAATATGCTGATATTTGAAAGTGTTATAAAATGCACAATTTTGAGCAAAAAGCATATATAGGTATGTGCATAAATAAAAATAATAAAAATAAAAATTGAATGCTTTGCCTGTGAATTGATCATGTATAGGGTAAATATGGGATGTATCGCGCACCAAGCCACGATATAACCCAAATGTATGCCCCTACATGGAACACAGAGGGCTGCCAGGTTGTCTCCTGGTGTCTAATGATAGAGTGCCGTTCCAGGGTCCATCTACAGCTACAGCAATATAACATTACTGCCTGCTGGTGAGAGTTGGTGGTACTAAAGACTACAAGAATGTTTGGGTTATATCGTGCCCCTATTGGTTGTATCGCGCATTTCACGATACAAGCAAAATGTAATGTGTACTCCCATATAGCCTGTATCGCGCACATTCATTCACACCTTTAGCTGTAATTTAGGTGTAAAATAACAAGGGTGAGGGTGAGTGCTGTCACACATGCCAGGTGATGACTAGCCTCCTGATTTTCACACCAGTAGTGCATCATGTCAATGGCTATGATATGAATTATAATTCATCAAATTGATCAGCTTTTAAGTTTCTATTTCACAACTTTTATTATGTGTGCGATACAACAACGATATATGCGCGATATAACACTTATTTTTTTTACTATTGTTCTCTATGGAAATTGAATATCAAAATAGACAGTGGGGTGACGAGTGTGAAAGCATTTTAGTACAAACCAAGTCTGGGAATTAGATTTATATGTCAAGGAGTCAAACTGCATTGGAGTACAAGCAGATGTGACAGGCACAGCCTTTACAAAAAGATTTTTTTTTAAATCTTCAATACTTTTGCAGATAGGCCTCTGTGAATGTAGGTGCGTGATACAAGGAGATGCGCGATACTACCCAATTTTACCCTATATGTCTATATTCAGAAGAAATTATCAATGTAAAGAATTGCTGCAATAGCTTCATTGAGAAAAAAATCAAGAAGTTGGGGGAATTGATTGCAAGTTGCCTCATTTTTTTGTCAGGTTTAGTGTACATAGATTTTGTACAAAAAGGATAAGTGTACTTGCATGGCAAATACATTTCCTGCAATATATTAATAGCACCAACAATAAACTTACCTGACACAGGTGCATTTCATCAAAGTCAGGGTTTCTGTAGGTGGTTATGATGTGGTAGATCATGATTATTGGGATCATCATGACTTCATTTACAGCCATCAGCCACCCAAGGGCCTGGGCCCAGTCAGGTAATACATAGTCACCATAGGACAATGGTGTAAACTTAGCCACATTGAAAAAGAATATCACCTGAAAATAAGCACAGTTGCTTAGGCCACACAAAAAAAAACTTTAATGCTTTAATTTCGTACAAAAATTGACTATATCTTGACTAATTCTTAGTATATTTCTATAAAAAAAAGTCTCAAAACTTGTTTGTTGTTGTGCCCTTTAGACAATGGAGTATGATGTAGGCAGACAGATTGTAAAGGCAGTGTGGAAAATATTGAAATGAATAGATTTTGGTCAGTTCAAGCCAATAGGTATGCAGACCTCAACAGGTGGGTCCAGGTCAATAGATATATACAGATATACTCAATGGCCATAATGCTAATCCTGTTGAGATTTATTAAAAAGCATTCATATTTAAAAATGTCAGCAAACCTTAGACAAACTCATAGCAGAAAATATTGAATTTAACAATGAATCAGCTATGATCACCAGTCCATAAATATTGATCAACTGGTTGTTACTGTTCATTAGAAGATTCTATGCCCATCATGAGGCACCCATTTAAGATCAAACATACCAGCTGTCAATATGGGACTATATACTCCCAGGTACCGGGGTATATATATATAATTCATGAGTGATACGTTGGTACTATTTTCACCAGGGTGCATGATTTTCTATGATGTCACACATAACATTTCCTCCAGTATATAAGCTCCAGCATTTGAACTAACGGTCAATTGGCTTTATATGCTCGGACAGCATACACCACGCTGGGTGGTGCTGGATTGATTGATTGATTGATTCGTGTTTTACAGCACTTTAGCGGCACTAAGTGGCTATCCCGTGCTTCACAGGTTGATAATTTAACAGAGGAATGTGTCAGTGCCTGCGCATATGTGCACCACACACATCCTGAGGGGATAGGAAAGAGGAGATATAGACCCTTTTAAGTGGGCTAGGGAAGCCCGGGGTGGTGCTGGAAATTTTAAACTGTTTTTCAGTTTAGTTGAGTTAATACGGTACATACCCTGACATTATGGGTAGAAAAGGAGCTTCTGGGGGTGGACCGAGGTCTAAAGCCAAGAAATCTCTTAAAAAAAAAAAAAAGATAGAAATATAGCCAATTCTAGGACTTCGAGCGGTGTGAGGGCTAATAAGGTTGGCCAGGAGACACCTACCCCGAATGCTACTGGGGTTATATTGGACTCAACCGTTGACCAGACAATTGGGGATTTGGAAGATCGTACTAACCATATTGTAGCGTTTTTATCGGAGTCCACTATTGTAATGCGGAAGTATCACACAACTCGGCTTCTTGTAATTAATGACACTTTATTGCCTGGCATTCTCTGCCACACCAGCTAAGTATCCTTGTGTAAATCCTAGCCTATGGAGGGGAAGCCTGACGATGTAGACACCAGCACCCGTGGATCCAGACTGACTCAAGGTGTCGATCCCCTCCTATTTATACGCTTCCCGTTCCTCCAACGCTGGCGTCTCTGACAGAGATCCAGTGTCGGAGGAACCCTCCTCCGAACGCAGGTAAATAGAACGTTTTGGTGTGACTACGAGGTCGGCGGCTCCTCCGCCCCCGCACCAGGACGGTTTCGGCATCGCCCCCGACCCCTCGATCTACACCAACATACATATATGGTAATACGAGAACGTCTGACGTGACTCCGGGGCCGGTGGTTCCCCTGCCTCCGCAACAGGACAGCTCCGCCACCACCCCCGACCCCTCGGTCTATGCCACACTCTCCCCAACTAATTAATAGCGTACTGGGTGAAAGTGATATATGACCCTCCTGCAGATGGGTATCCAATTTTGAATAAAATATATACACCATGGCCCCTGGGTGTTTACGTGTTATCATTATTCATATATACATACAAGTTATCATTGTTCATAAATACATACAATCATTTAGTAAACTTGAATCGTATGAACCTCCACCGTAGTGGCTTAGTATGGCCTATAGTAACGTGGTCCGTAGCGACCCTTCTTATAACAATGTCATTCTGGTCATCCTGTAGGATCGGTGGCCCCCTGGCGGTGGCGCCCCGGTCCTCCGACACCTCCGACACCTCCGTCTGTCGCCCTCAATCCACGTACTGTAAACTCCACCTCCGTTTCCCGTAATCCTCTCCCCGGCCGTCGCCGGTACGTCTATATACATACTCTTATCGTAATCCCAAGTTCACAAGGCGTGCATATACACTTCGTACTCCGTAGTGACGTCCTCCTCTGGCAGCCACCAGTCCCCATCCGGACCCCTCCACCGACCGCCTCCGTCGTCAGCCCTCCGAGTTGATCCCTCCGGTGCTCCTCCTTCGGCACCCTCCGTCTGGACTCCCCGATCCGTTACTGCAACAACAAGGTAAGTAGCCTTTCATTACTACCGTTCCCCTGCTCGTGCTTTCGTCTGAGCTGCTTCCCCTCATTCTTCTCAGTTTCTGGGCCTGTACTGGCCAGCGACCCGTGGACTCGGCCGTCGCTACCTTCACGCCCCCCCCCTTAACCTTACGAGACAGCTCCCTCCAACCCGGCAGCACCTCCGTTGTCTTCCGTTCCCCCCGCTTCCATGGGAACACCGCGCCCCTGTACAGGAGCCTTCCCGTCAGCCCTGCCCCCAGAGCTTGCCACGTAGTGTCACTTACCCTACTCACAAGAGGTAGACACCTCAGCTCTCGCCGTCTGCATGTCGGCATCCTCCTCCGCCTCCTCAGTCGGGACCTCGGTAATGTCTGCCTCCGCCCCCCCTCCGTCGGCTCCATCCCCGTCTCGTCTGTCGCCTCTTCTGCTTTCGCTCCTTTAGGCCACCTCTGACCACACCGACTGCATAATCCTTTGCCCGTGCTATCCCCATAACGCGTCCTCGTTACCTGCACCAGCTCGAACTCTCCGTTAGCGAGACTCTGTATGGAGGCAGAGGCCATTCCTCCTGGAATCACTCGCAGGTCCGGTCCCATGTAGGTTGGCTGCCGCAGCTGCTTCGCATAAGCCCGGAGGGCCTCCGGTCCCGTATAGTCCCTATGCCACTGCATCAGTCTGTCCTTAACTGATTCCCCCTCCTCCTCCGTATCCTTCCTTTTTACTGGCTCTGCTTCCTTGATAACCTCCTGTATGGAGACTACTCCCTCCGTCGAGGCCACACTCCCCCCCGCCGCCTCATGTAGCTGGGCCCCCGTCACCAGGACTAACCTATCTGTCTTGGGTACGGGTAGAATCCTGTCGCTGTTGATGTCCTCCTGAATCGTCTCCGTCCCCTCGGGGACGAGGACCATAGTATCTGTCTTACCTCCTTCCTCCCCCCCTTCTATCTGGAGGAGAAAATCGCCCCTAGGGGACTTCACTATTAGTCCGTCCAGTCCAATCGTTATGCACCTGGGGTTCCGGGTTATCTGATACGGTGTAACTCCTTCTCCAGTCCTCCCTGATCCCGTGCCTGTCTTTGGTGGAGGGGGCTTCCTCCTCCCCCTTGACCCCTTTTTACCTTTGGTCGGGGTAGTCCTCTCCGCTCCTGACGTGCTTGCCCTCGCCTCCGGATGACTTCCCCCCATATAGTCGGACTTGTTCTCCGGTGTAGATCTTGACCGTAAGAGGTCCTCCGTGCTTCGTCTAGGCGTCCGGGGAACTCTTTCCACCTCTGTTCGGGGTGGGGTCCGGGAGAGACCGACGCCCTCCAACATTTCCTCCAGTCCCGTAGTCCTGGCACTTTTCTTCCCCCGGGGGCTCTTCTGCTGTTTAGGGGGGTTCTTCTCTTCTTTCGCGGCCTCTCTCTTTAGCTTATCCTTTTTCTCCTTCTCTCTCCTGGCTTCCTTGTCTGCTAATGCCCGGAGTCGCTCTGCCTCTACTCTGTCTTCCTCCTCCTTCTTCCTGAGATTTTCTACTCTCTCCGCCTCTTTCCTATCCTCTTCCGCTTGCCTTTCCTTCTCTATTCTCTCCTTCTCGGCCTTCTCCTTCGCCTTCCTCTTTTCTTTCTCCGCCGCTAACTGTCTCTGCCTCTCCTTCCCGTGTCTGATAATTTTCAGGTACTCTCTGGCCAACTCCGGGCACGCTGCCACCTCGGGTGGTAGCACCACCTCCTCCTCCTCTTTGTCGGGCTGGCCAGTCACCTGGCCCTGACCAGTCTCCTCCGCCTCCGGCTGCCGCGCGGTGTCCCCTTCTCCCGCCTGGACTGCCCCGGTCTCCTCCGTCCCTGTGTCTGCCTCGTCCTCCTTCCCCTCTGAGAGGATGGAAGCATCTCTGGTGGTGGAGGTGTCCTTCTCCTCCGACTGGAGGGAGGTACTCTGTATGGATTGTTCCTCCTCCTCCGATGACTCCGATCCGTCGGCGTCTCGACGCCCTGGTGATTTAGGGTCCTGCCTGTCTGGCCCCCTGTCTGTTGTCCTCTGAGGAGACTCAGGCGAGTCTATCCTTACTTGCTTCTTGGCCACGCCCATGCCGGTGAAGAGGATGGGCTTAGGCTTCTCCCCGACTATGGCGTATTGGCTTACCTTCTCCGGGCTGAAGTCCAATCCCCCTGAGATGGTGTGTTTCCCCCCTCCCTTCTCCGGGCTTGACTCCTCCTCCTCACTCTCCCCCGACCCTGACACATCGTTAAAAGTTCCGCTCTTTAACAGAGTTCTCGTTAGGGGCTGCCCTGCTTTGGTAGCCTCATAGTCCTGCTCGATTTTCCTCATATCCAGGGAGCCCGGGGGTAACTCCGTCTTCAGACGGACCAGCATGTGAGTAGGGGATTCTTTCTCCTTCCCGTATACTCCCGTGAGAACGTCCAACACATACCCGACCCGCTTCTGCTCCACCTCCGACAAGAGCCGCGGGCTACCCTTTCCCTCTTCTCCACTGTCCTCCACTCCCCCTTCCTTTTTCTCCGGGGCCACCGCCGGTTCCTCTGCCGGCTTCCGGGGGGACCGCCGTGCTTTCTTCCCCGGGAGGGCCTCCGCCTCCTCCAGCTCCTTCCTTTTCAGGCCCTTTCCCCCGGAGCCACTCCGGGTGACTACTCCCTCCGGGACTGCCTGGGGTGGGGTCCACAGACCTGCCAGTTCCTCCAAGAACTTGGAGGCCTCCAGGAGTCCTTCTTCAACCTCCTCCTCCCCTATCCCGATGCCCGCAGACACCAGGGACGACGTGGTGGAAGCCGGGGTGGTCGCCCCCCCTGCCGTCCACATGCTGGGCTGCCGACAAGACGAGGTGCTGGGTTGCTGGTCAGGCCCGGCCGTTGAGGTGCTGGGCTGTGGCTGCTCCACCTTCCTCCTCTTCGGCCCGGAGGGCGATGTCCCCGCCGCCTCCGCTGCTTTCTCTGTTTTTTTTCTATCCTCCTCTGCCAAGATCTTCTCCGCTTTGGCTTTCGGAAGCCCCAGGGGTAGGGACATGGTTTCCTCGGGCTGTACCCATGGACCCCTCTCAGGGTGGCGGCGCCCCGCGTGGCGCTGCATGTCGTCGCCCCGGACCTGTGCCACCATGTGCATGCACCCGGCCTCCAGGCACCTGTAGCCGTCCTGATAATTTTCATGCCTTTTCAGATGTCTCGTCATCCCATCTTTCCTCACAAAGTACCAGACTCTTCCGTCCGCCTTCGCCCTGCACTGGTCACACCGGAACTTCGGGATCCATTCCCTGTCAACTAGCTCTGTCTTTATGGGCTTGCCCTCGATGGTGTGCTGTCTTCTCATGATGATCGTCTTCGGCCACTCAGCGGTGGGTTTTGTGAGATCAATTGAGTTCGCTCCATCCTTATATTCCAGGCCTCCGCCCGCCTCCGCCATCCTGGCCCCTCCCCTTCTCTCCTCCTGACCAATCAGCGGCCGCGGTCCTCCTCCCTCCGCTTTGGTGGGATTCCCCCATCTTCCCCACACTTTCCCCAGTGTTTCCTGCCCCCGTCAGCGCGGCCGAGGGACTTGGAATGTTCTGGCCTCCCGTTCCCACGGTCTCCGCCGTCCCACTGGCTCTCCTGGGGTGACCTCCCCCTCCTGCTCCCCTCCGTCTGTGCGCTCCCCCGGGGGGCTTGGGAGCCACTCAACGACCTGCTAGAGGAAGAGTGGGGTGGGGAGCGCCTCCCTCTCTCTTTTCGCCGGCCCTCTCTACTCCGTCGTCTCCCCTGGCCGTTTTCTTGCCTCCTCACCTCCACCACCGTGGAGCTCAGTCTTCCTCCTCCTCTGGAGTCCTCCTTTTCACCGTCAGAGAGAACCACCCGTCGTCTGTCATCGCCCAGCGCGCCGGACATGACCGTTATTGTCCTTGCTCTCTTCCTGCCTTCGTCCTCCGCATCCACTTCTTGCCTAGCAACGCTGCTTTAGGCGGGACTTTATCGCCGCTCGGGGGCGCCACCTCCCTCGGTGTTTCTGTTTTCGGCGGGGTTTTCCTCCCTTGCCCACTCGGCGGCGCCACCGTCGCGTCCCATGATGCTCTCTGATCCGCCATATTTGCTGCCTCCGGAGCCCTTGGGCCCCTGAGGTCACGGCGTACTCTCCTCCGTGCCTCCCTTTTCTCATTGGTGGCATTCTCGTGCTCCGCTTCCTCCAGCATCTCGTATACCCGCCATCTCTCCGCATGCCGTCCCAGTATGGCCTTCCTCTCCGGATCTTCGCGTCTTCTCCTCCATTCTGCCCTTTTTACGTCGTTCCGGGCCCGGAGAGCAACTCTCTCTGCTTCGCACGTCCCTTCATCGGCCTCCTCCAGGGGAGAGATGTATTCCTCGTCAAGTGGGGGCTCGTCCTCGGGGCATTCGCCCCTCCAGTGAGCCATAGCTCCCCATCTGGCTGTCTTCCTCTCTCCCTCCAACCACTCCTCATACCATGAACTAGTATCCGTCGCCATCTTGCATGCTTTGGGAGTAGACGCCGCCTCCGCCTCCGCCCGGCTGTCCCCGGGAGCACCTCTCTTCAAGTCCCGGATGACCGCTCTTACCGCCCCCGCTGACTCCTCCTCCTCCGACTGGGCTGAATCCATCTCCTCGTCTGGCCCCTGGCTCTCCTTCCCCGGCTCCTCCTCCTCTGATGAGTCCTGGCCCCCATGGAGGGGCCCTGGGGGAACCTTCTTGAGGGCGTCATAGTGCACCAACTTGGTGACCTTCCCTTTTTTATTTTATATACCGCTTCACCGATTCTGGCCATTATCTCCCACGGTCCTGTCCAGTAGCTCTGCAGCTTAGGAGTCAACCCTTTCTTCCTCCGCGGGTGGTAGTAGAATACTCTTCCCCCGATGTCAAAAGTGCCCTCCTCGGCCCTCGCGTCATAGTTTCTCTGTTGCCTCTCCACCGCCCGCCCCAGATTGGCTCGCGCTGTCTTGTAGGCCCGGCTCATGCCTTCCTGTAGTTCGGCCACATATCCCACGCGGGCCCTTGCACTGTTCTCCAATGGGTAGATCAGGTCCAGGGGTACGGCTGTCTCCCTCCCCAACATCATTGCATTGGGGGACACCCCCGTTGACGAGTGGACTGATGATCTATAGGCCGCCATTACGAACGGCAGCTGCCGATCCCAGTCCCTCTGCGTCTCTGCCACCACCGTCGCCAGGAGCATCTCAATCGTGCGGTTCGCCCTCTCCACCATCCCGTCACTTTGCGGTCGGAAAGCACATGTTCTGGTTTGTTTTACTCCCAGCAGGGCCACCACTTCCCGGAACAATCCCGATTGGAAGTTTTTCCCTTGGTCGGTGTGTATCTCCACCGGTGCCCCGATGCGACAGACTAACTCCTCCACAAACTTCCTGGCGATGGTGGGCGCCTCTTGGTTGGGGAGGGCATAGGCCTCCGTCCACTTGGTGAAGTAGTCAGCCACCACCAGGATAAACTGATTCCCTGCTGATGTCATGGGGAGTGGTCCCATCACATCCATGGCCATCCTTTGCAGTGGGAGTCTTGCCCCTACATGTCCCATCCGTGCTCTGTGCGGGGGAGGGCCTGCCTTTCTCCTGATACAAGGTTCACACCTTTCGCACCATAGTGTCACGTCCCTCCGGAAGTCCGGCCAGTAGTACCCGCCCTGTAGACGCCTGATGGTTTTATTACGTCCCAGGTGGCCGGCCAGTGGTTCTCCGTGCACCTCTCGTAACACCGTCCTCCGCTCCTCCGTTGGTACGGCGATTTGGAAGTGTTTCTTTCCTGCCTCCGCCATCCACCACCGACCCAAGACCCCCTTCTCCACGGACATCCTGGTTGCCTGAGCGTGCCATGCCTTCCTTTCGTAGTCCCAGTCCCTCCTCTCTTCTTCCCCCGGGGTCTCCGTCCCTTCCACCCAGCGCTTTACCCTTCGGAGGAGCGGGTCCTCCGCCTGGAGTACCGCCCACTCTCGCCCTGGGGGTCTCACGGGTAGTGTGGTTGGGTTTTCATTTCTCCCTGCGAGGCTTTGGCTCTGTGCCCGTGTGAAAACACGACAGTGGAGTGTCTGCTCCGCCTCATCCTCCCTCCCACATTGTCTACACGGAGTTCTGGAGAGTCCATCTGCATTCCCATGCAGCCGTCCTGGTCTGTGCTGGATCTGGATGTCGTAGGTCCCTATTATCTGTAGCCACCGAGCCAGTTGGCCCTCCGGCTCCTTGAAATCCAGTAACCAATGGAGAGAGGCATGGTCTGTCCTCACTCTGACTGGACGGCCCACCAAGTAGTGCCTGAATTTCCTAAGCCCGAACACTATTGCAAGGAGCTCCCTTCGGGTTACGCAATAGTTCCTCTCTGCCTTTCGCAGGGTTCGGCTCCTGTAGGCCAGAACCCTCTCCACTCCATCTTGGTCCTGGGCCAGTACCGCCCCCAGTCCTGTATCGCTGGCGTCGGTGTCCATTACCAGAAGCTCCTCACCTCCGTAACGCTCTCCGGCGTAGGCCAGGACTGCACGGCCTCAATTTTGGACGGGTCCGTTTCCACCCCCTCCTGACTCACCTGGTGGCCCAGGAACAAGACTCTCCGCCTCGCTAACTGGCACTTTGACGGCTTCACCTTCAACCCCGCTGTCCTTAATCGGTCCAATACTTCCCCCAAGCGCACCAGGTGCTCCTCGAAGGTGGCGGAGAAAACCACAATATCGTCGAGATATACCAGACACGTTCTCCACTGTAGTCCTCTCATTGCCACCTCCATGACCCTCTCGAACGTCCCCGGTGCGTTACACAGTCCAAAGGGCATTCGGATAAATTGATACAGGCCCTTATGCGTGGTAAACGCCGTCTTTTCCTTATCCTCCTCCGCTATATCGAGCTGCCAGTAGCCGCTCGCCAGATCCAACGACGAAAACCAGGCGGCCCCCGCCATGGTGTCTAAACAGTCCTCCACCCGGGGAAGGGGGTAGGCATCCTTAACGGTTGCCTTGTTGAGCCGGCAATAATCTACGCAGAAACGTGTGGTTCCATCTTTTTTTTTACTAGGACCACCGGCGATGCCCACAGGCTCACTGATGCCTCGATGACCACCGCTTCCAGCATCTTATCTACTTCCTCCTCCACCGTCTCTCTTCTGTGGGGAGCTAGCCGCCGCGGTGGCTGTTTGATGGGGGGGTGGTTTCCCATATCGATTCGGTGTTGCGCGAGGCTTGTGTGCCCTTTGTCTTCCTTATGGCATTGGAAGGCATCGATGTATTCTTCCAACAGTTGGCCTAACTCCTTCCGTCGGTGCGCTTCCGTGCCTGCCACCAGCTCCGTGATGAGTGATTTATGGTCCACGCCCTCCGTTCTCCGACACCAGCTGCCTCCGCCTGCCTCTGCCTCCGAGGACCCCGTTCCAGCCTCCACCGGTTGTATCGCCCCCAGTGTCATATCCCGGTATATGATGACTGGTTCCCTCCCGGGGTTGAGAACCCTGACCCAGGCTTCCCTGCCTTCCGGTCGTATCAGTCCTCTCCCCACCAAGAAGTCTGGTTCCCCTTTGTGCCCTGCCAGGCCCTCTATAATACCGTCCCCTCCGGTCTCCCAGGGGCCTGTGATTGCTCCTTCCACGAATGTCTCTTCCCCCGACCCCAGGACCACCGAGCGCACACTGACTATTCTGCAGACTTCCTCCACCTCCGTCCATACCAACCGGTTGTTTTCCCTCAAGAACGCTGCCCCTAGGATCCCTTCCGTGCTTGTGTCGCTTACTAGAAAGGTGGCTTCCACCGTCCGTCGACCCAAGTGCAGCTCTGCTCTCATTTCTCCCATCAAAGTCATCGGCCGGCCCTCCACGGAGAAAACCTTCTCCGTTGTTGCTGCCAAGGTCCTTCTACCCCCGTGCTGTTCCCACCACCGCTGTGAGAGTAAGTTAAGAGAGGCCCCTGTGTCGACTAATAGTTGCACTGGTGCCCCCGCCAGGGTCCCTGTCACTATTACTCCGCCTCCCCCACGTTCTCTCCTTCCTTGTATCACGTTTCTAGGCCCATTCCCCCCGACCTGTACTTGGCCTCGCGTATAGGTCGGTTCTAGTTTCCCGCCGGCCGCGTTTCCTCTCCCGTAACTGCTCTCTCTCCAGGTTTTGTTCCTTTCGCCACCGGGCAGTCCCTCCTAAAGTGGCCCTCCTGGCCGCACCCGTAGCAGGCCGTGCTCCTCTTTTTTTTGTCTCCCCCTCCAGCGGCCGATCCCTCCGACCTCTTCATGAGGGTCGTTAGCATCTCCGCCACTTGGTTCATCTTATCGTTGTTAGCCTGAAGATGTTCATTTACGGAGGCGTCAGCAGACCGCACCCATTGTCGCGTCTCCTGTTCCACCTTTAGGTATGCCTCCGCCCCACCGCCGTCATTACCGCTGCCTGCAGATCCTTGGGTTGGGACTGATACACCCACTGCCATAGCGGGTTCTCCAGACACAATAAAAACCTATCTAGAGCCAGAGTGTCCGTCGTCCGGGCATCCGCCTCGGGGTACGCCAGGCGGGTGTATTTCATGAGGTCCTCCTGCAGCTCCTGGAGCCCTTCTCCTGTCTTCCGCACTCTCGTCCTCAGGAACGCCTTATACGTCTCCTCCTGGTTTGTAGGTTCGAACCGCTCCACTAGAGCCTTCCTCAGGTCCCTGTACCCGTCGGCGGTGGCCGGTTTCCGCCCCGTGAGGCCCAAAAACATTCCTGCATCTGCCTCCGACCACCTATTTACCTTGACGCACAGATCGAAATGGTTCAAGTAGTCCTCCAGGTCCGTTGTTCCATCGTACCTTGTATGTTTAACCATGGGCTTTCTTTTGGAGCTACCCTCTCCGTCGGCCCCTCCCCGCCTTTCCAGCTCAGCCTCCAGGACGCCGTCCTCCGTCTTAACCCTCCTGTACTCTCCTCCTGCTGCCTCCGGCATTTTCTCCTGTTTCACCGCCTCCTCCATCACTCCCTCGCAGGATAGCCTCCGCCACCTCGTTTTTTTCCGGGGACGCCTGGCGCCTCCGTCTCTGGTCTTTGGGTCGATCCCCTACCGTCAGGCCCCAATCTCCGCCCGACCACCTCCGGAACGCGGGGTCTGTCTCTCCCTCCCTCTGCGTTCCCTGCCGCCCTCCCCGTCCTACCGGGGTCCTGCACGTCTGTTTCTGGCGTCTGTCCTCGTCCCCTGGGCCTGTACCTTCTTTCTCCCATGGCCACAGGAGATCTGCAGGATCGGGCCGCTCCTCCCTTCTCTTCCCGCTATCTCCTTCCACTCCTGGGCCTTCCTCCAACTGCTCCCGCTCCAACGGCTCTGCCTGCCGTTCGGGGGCCTCCTCCGTTGGTCTCTCCAGTCCCGGTCTCCGGATCGTGATATCCTCGTCCACCACTTCTAGCAGTGTTCCTCGCGGCCATCTCCTGTCTCCACCTCCCAGTCTGGAATCGGTGCTGCTTCTGCCATCTTATCCTTCCTCTTATCAGTGTGGGTCCGTAGAAAAACACCGCTGTCACCAATGTAGCGTTTTTATCGGAGTCCACTATTGTAATGCGGAAGTATCACACAACTCGGCTTCTTGTAATTAATGACACTTTATTGCCTGGCATTCTCTGCCACACCAGCTAAGTATCCTTGTGTAAATCCTAGCCTATGGAGGGGAAGCCTGACGATGTAGACACCAGCACCCGTGGATCCAGACTGACTCAAGGTGTCGATCCCCTCCTATTTATACGCTTCCCGTTCCTCCAACGCTGGCGTCTCCGACAGAGATCCAGCGTCGGAGGAACCCTCCTCCGAACGCAGGTAAATAGAACGTTTTGGTGTGACTCCGAGGTCGGCGGCTCCTCCGCCCCCGCACCAGGACGGTTTCGGCATCGCCCCCAACCCCTCGGTCTACACCGACATACATATATGGTAATACGAGAACGTCTGACGTGACTCCGGGGCCGGTGGTTCCCCTGCCTCCGCAACAGGACAGCTCCGCCACCACCCCCGATCCCTCGGTCTATGCCACAATATTGAACAGCAGTTGGCAGATATCAGGAACCTATTGGAAGGACAGGCCCTTAGCCAAGCAACTACTACAGCAGCGGAAGATGAAGATGGATCATGCACGTGGCAATGTTTGTCAACATTCTTCTATTGATGCCGTAACCAAGCGACGGGGGCGTGGCCGACAACGGTCACCTGACTACCGCGGGCTCCATAGCAACCAGAAGACGCGGCACCATGTTGGATCCAGTCAGACGAGCCGGTCTTTGTCTTACCGTAGTGTTTCGTATAATTCCTCAACATCTATTGACTCAACCACCTCTAGAACTGGTTGTCGTCATGCATATAAGGACAGAGGTATGTTCGACCAAAAGAATTTTCTTAAGAGGGGTGAGGAACTTGATAGTATTGAGAAATTATTGCTTTTTAACATAAGGATGATGAAGCAGCTTATTGAGGAGGGTGAAGATGTCTTCGCTGTGGTAAAGCACATAGAAGTGTTGGTGGAAAAATCATCAACAAAAATTCATACCCTCAAGGCCTTAGTGGCATATGACTCCTCTGTTAAAAGTAGGGCAAATTCTGATGGTGTAGAGGCATTCAGTGATGTAAGAAGTGAAGATATTTTGAGGCATTTGTCCTATGATGGGACAGTACAGGCCCAGAAATCAGGTGTGACTAAAGCAAAAAATTTCAAGTCGAAACAGTCAACTTGTACTTGCTATGCTTTTAATAGAGCCGAGGGTTGCAAGGAGGACCCATGTAGATATCGTCACATTTGTAATGTTGTGGCATGTCTAACCATGGCAAGGATAGGTGCCAGAAGAATAAGAAGGACTAGGATTTTGTACTTAGGCAGGGTCCTATGTTAAAGTCTGATGAATTGGTGCCTGATTTTAATAAAGTATATATGGTAGATCCTCCTGAGCCCCCCCAGTTTCTATCATTTCGGGTGATAATAAAAATGGTATTCATGAGTCTTGTGTGGATAACAAGAATCTTTTTATAACTCATAGTGGCCCAGTACAGGGGGAGGCTGAGCCATTTTTTACAGTGGAGTGCGTTAATAGACCCAGCATCAGGGTTCATGATAGTTGTGTGAATGGTATTTGCAAGTGTGAGCATTTTATCTATGGTCGAAAAGCTCAAATTTTACCTTGCAGACTGGCTAGTTTTCTAAGGCAGTCAGATATTATTAGTATTAACCAAATAGATTCTGATTTTCTATGGTGTGGTTTTACTGAGGGGTTCAAAATAGTTGACCCGGGTTGTGATACAGGTTATGACTGTAAAAATTATAAATCGATTGTAGAAGGAAGATTCTATAGTGAAATGTGTGATATTATCAAGGATGAGTTGTCCCAGGGCTTGGTCACGAAGACAGCCTATAAACCCAAGTGTATTCACTCCTTAGGTTGTGAAGAAAAATCAAATGGTAAATTGAGACCTATCACGGATTGTAGCATGCCAGCAGATATTTCTATTAAAAATTATATGAATACTACTTCAAAAAGCTTCTCTTACAACTCTATTAACACGGTAACATGTCAGTTGGATAAGAATGACTATATGAGCGTTGTAGATTTAAAATCTGCGTATAGAAGTATCAATGTGTATGGTCCAAATATAGGTTACCAGGGTTTCAGATGGGATTTTGGTGATGGTGAAGAATTTTTTGAGAGCGACCGCTTAACCTTTGGTCTGAAGTGTGCCTTGTATATATTTAATAGAATATCTGATTTTTTAACTGTTGTAGCTCGACTTTATGGTGTTGATAGGATAGTAACTATTTAAATGATTTTATTATCATTGCTAAAGCTGAAGAGGAGTGTTTGCATAAGAGGAATATTCTTATTGAATGTATGGAGTATATGGGTTTCATTGTGTCGAAGGAGAAAGTGACTAAACCAAGTCAAATATGTGTCTTCTTAGGAATAACCATTGACACCACAAAAATGGAACTGTCCTTACCCCAGAAGAAATTAGATAAAATGAATCTGGCACTGAATAGTTGTTTAGGGAAGAAGTTTGTATCAAAGAAAATCCTCCAAAAAATCGGTGGGTTAATGTCTTTCTGTTCACAAGTGGTACGAGGTGGTAGGACCTTCAGCAGTCCTGAGATTGTTTGATCTCTGTGCCAGAGCTAGAAATAGAGGTGTTATTAGGCTGGACGAGGAAACCCATAAAGACTTGATGTGGTGGAAGGATTTTTGTGGAGTTTTCAATTATAAAAATATCATTTTGAATGATAATGAATGTACTCCTATGTATTTAGATTCTTAGATACAAGGTTTTGGGGCTTGGTTCGGTAAGGACTACTTGTATGGTACATGGAATGATACGGATCCAATGTTAGATTATTGTGGTCATTTTACCCCTGCGCCTGAGTTAGATAATCTCAAGATTCACCACAGGAATATTAATGTATATGAACTCTATCCTGTCATGGTGAGTTTGAAGCACTGGTTAAAGAAGTTAGTAACACTAGAGTTCACTGTATCATGGATAACATGCAAGTCTTGGCTATGTTAAATACCGGTAGATCCAAGAATAAATTATGCATGGAATGGTTACGTGATATTTTCTGGTTATGTTTTATCCATAATATCGAATTATATTCTACATATATTAGGTCAGAGGATAATATCTTAGCTGACCATTTGTCTAGGTTGAATTATAAAGGTGTCCCAAAGAAATGCAAGAGTGTTTTGGGTGAATATAACATGTGTTGTTATGATTGCAGACCTCAAGAAGTTGGAGAGGAGAAGGAAAAAATTCTTGGATAGGGGTGTAGCTGAGGCTACTCGTAAGACTCGAAGGCAGCAGTTTAAAAGGTACAAATAATTTTGTAAAAAATTTTAATTTACCCCTTTTTCTTGTTCTCCTTCTCAAGCTTTGTTATATTGTGTGTACCTGTCTGACTTTATGAAATCTATTTCGGTCAGGAATTATTTGTCTGCTGTGTGGTATTACCAAAAATTAGAAGGTTATATGGATTATAGTGGTAATTTTGTGATAAAGAAAACCCTTGATGGTATAGAGAGGTTGTGTAAAGGGTCTGGTAGTTCAACCTACCCTCTTAGCCCTAGTGATATGGTTCGAATTAAATCTAAACTAAATTTGGAATCTATGGAAGATGTGGTATTTTGGTCTGCCATTTTGTTATGTTACCGAGGTGTGCTCAGGATAGGGCACATGGTCCATTCACCTAATAACTTTTTGAAGAAGAACGTTAAGGTTTCTTCTGACTGTATAGAGATTAATGTTACTTCGTCTAAAACTGACCAATTTGGCAGGGGCTCTCATGTTATATATCTTAAAAGAGATGATAGGTCTGACTTATGTCCAGCTAGATACATTAAAAAAGTTTTCTCTTCTCCATCCATTCAAGACCTTTGCAATATAGCTATGTAAATACTAGGTTAAAATCTATAGCTTTTTAATGTGGTCTGTCCAATGGAGTCTCAACTCACTCACTTAGGCATGGTGGTGCAACAGGTCTAAGTGTTCAGGATATTATGAGGCGAGCCAATTGGAAATCTAATGTTATTTATAAATACTTACATGAGTCTAAGGACAGCTTGCTGGCTTTAGATGTAATGATTTAATGTGGAATGTCTTACATTGTGTTTGGTGGTTGTTGGCATGTATAGGATTGATATTGACAAAGTCAATTCTCACCAAACCCAATGTCTTCTTATTATTCCAATTATTGTTATATTATTATTAATGTCTCATTATTATTACCGGTACACTTGATCAACACATTAACTTCTGGGACTATATACTCCCAGGTATATATATATAATTAATAAGTGATACGTTGGTACTGTTTCCACCAGGGCGCATGATTTTCTATGACGTCACACATAACATTTCCTCCAGTATATAAGCTCCAGCAGTTGAACTAACAGTCAATTGGCTTCATATGCTCAAACAGCATACACCACGCTGGGTGGTGCTGGAAATTTTAAACTTAATTGTTATTGTATTATATTGTGATTATATGTATTTTATATTGTTATTTATATTTGTATATTGAATTATTGTCTCAATTATTAAAGGAGGACTGAGCTGGCCGTTTTCAGATCGCCACAGACCCGCCGATCTGTAAGCAGACACTGCGCCACTCCCAGGTCACTCAGTCCACTGTGAAGCTTAACCATTGAGAACCTCACTGTGACCACTGCAGCCCACCCCACCCAGCCAACCCAGCTGATGGATGTTACATTGGACTGGGCTTGGGTGCATTTCCATCTAGGTTTCAAACTTTTGTAGAGCACAACTGAGAAATACTATAGGGTGTGTCTGTGGGTGGAGGGGGGCAGAAGATTTTTTGGGGGTTGGGGCCATTTACCCCAGACCCCCCCACCAGAAAATTTGCAATTTTTCACCAAAAGCTTTAGAACTATAGTTGCAAGCCATACTGGAGCAAAAATAAGAACTACAGATTTAAGATGTGGGGGCAGAAGATGTTTTCCCCATAATTTTGGGCTTGGGGCCATTCACCCCAGAGCCCCCCCCCCCGAAAATTTGCAATTTTTACCCAAGGCTTTAGAGAACTAGGTTGCAAACCTTACAGGAGCACAAATAAGAACTACAGATTTAAAATGTGGGGGCAGAAGATGTTCTCCCCATAATTCTGGGCTTGGGGCCATTCACCCCAGAGCCCCCCCCCGAAAATTTGCAATTTTTACCCAAGGCTTTAGAGAACTAGGTTGCAAACCTTACTGGAGCACAAATGAGAACTACATATCTATGGTGTTGGTGGTAGGAGATTTTCTGGTATATTTCTAGGACTTGGGGCCATTCACCTGAGAGCCCCCCCCCTGAAAATTTGCAATTTTTACCCAAGGCTTTAGAGAACTAGGTTGCAAACCTTACTGGAGCATAAATAAGAACTACAGAATTAAGGTGTGGGGGCAGAAGATGTTTTCCCCATAATTCTTGGCTTGGGGCCATTCACCCCAGAGCCCCCCCTGAAAATTTGCAATTTTTACCCAAGGCTTTATAGATCTAGGTTGCAAACCTTACTGGAGCACAAATAAGTACTACAGATTTAAGGTGTGGGGGCAGAAGATGTTCTCCCCATAATTCTGGGCTTGGGGCCATTCATCCCAGAGCCCCCCCCCGAAAATTTGCAAATTTTACCCAAGGCTTTAGAGAACTAGGTTGCAAACCTTACTGGAGCACAAATAAGAACTACAGATTTAAGGTGTGGGGGCAGAAGATGTTTTCCCCATAATTCTGGGCTTGGGGCCATTCACCCCAGAGCCCCCCCCCCGAAAATTTGCAATTTTTACCCAAGGCTTTAGAGAACTAGGTTGCAAACCTTACTGGAGCACAAATGAGAACTACATATCTATGGTGTTGGTGGTAGGAGATTTTCTGGTATATTTCTAGGACTTGGGGCCATTCACCCGAGAGCCCCCCCCTGAAAATTTGCAATTTTTAACCAAGGCTTTAGAGAACTAGGTTGCAAACCTTACTGGAGCATAAATAAGAACTACAGATTTAAGGTGTGGGGGCAGAAGATGTTTTCCCCATAATTCTTGGCTTGGGGCCATTCACCCCAGAGCCCCCCTCCAAGAAAATTTTTACCAAAGGGTTTATAGATCTAAGTTGCAAACCTTTCTAGAGCACACATGAGAACTACATATTCAAGGTGTGGTTGGCAGGAGATTTCTTTTATATAATTCTAGGGATCAGGGCCATTCACCCCAGAGCCCCCGTCCAGAAATCTTCACACGGAGTCCTTCTATAGACAACTTAATGTAAGCTGCTATCTTTCTTAGAGCACAAGTAAAAAAACTACAGATTTAGGGAGTGGGGGTAGGAGATTTTATCCATAATTTTGAAGTTGGGGCCATTTTCCCCAGAACCCGCCCCCCAGAAAATTTGCATTTTTTTTCATCAGAGGCTATACAGATCTAGTTGTAAAACCTTTCTAAGTGCAAAAAAGAACTACAGATTTAGGGTGTTGGGGCAGGAGAAGTTGTATCCATTATTCTGGGTTTGAGGTCATTTACCCCCAGAACCCCCCCCCCCCTGAAATTTTGCATTTTCTACCAGAGGGAACAGGATATTTTTCCATAATTTTGGGATTAAAATCCTTCTGCTGCATAATCAAACTAGTCTGTAAGGGTGGTCCATAGTCAGACTTCAGAGTCTCGGATGTACCCCATCTTGCATTGATACAATATGGTATGACTGGCTGCAATCAGGCAATCAGATTTTAAGGGGGCTGGGGAGGCTGGCCCCTAACCCCAAATTATGAAAAAAATCTCTAATTCCCTCGTCCTAAATCTGGTGTTATTTCTGGGAAACTTATCCAAAAGTATCCAAGTTGTCTACACATAGTATCTGAGAGAACTTTCATATTTTCTAGGTGGGGGGTGGCCCCATACCCCCGAATTATGGACAAATCTCCCGCTCCCTTGTCCTTAATCCAGTGTTGCTATATATTTCTGCTAGACTTATCCAAAAGTGTGCACCCAAGTTGTCTACAGATAGTATCAGAGAGAATTTTAAGATTTTCGGGGGGAGGGGGAGGCTGGCCCCTAACCCCAAATTATGGAAAAAAAATCCAATTACCTCATTCTAAATCAGGTGTAGTTATCACTATCAGCCTGGGTGTTGGGTTTTCCCAACACCAGTGAAATCCGGGATGTTTGGTTTCCCCAACACCAGCAAAATCCGGGTGTTGGGAAAAACCAATTTTTACTGGCATACACTCATTTTAGCATAACTATGGTAATATTAGGGTTAGAACCATAATGTTTTCAGGTTTGCTCTCTGACATCTACCCTCCACATGTTTACTTTGGTTTTACTTTTAGATGGATCTTTTTTGGTAAATGGTAGTAGATATGAAATAATCATTATTTTACAAATTTCCAGTCTTTTCTCATGTATTTCAGGGGCAAAAACCAACAAAAATAAAATAAATTAGTATTTATGAGATGAAAAATGACTTTTGATAGTTTTTCAAGCTGAATCTGATGGAGGTAAAAGAAAGACCGAATTATCATTCATTTGGAATGAAAAATGTGGTTTCCGTGGATACAGAATATCAACAAAAGGTTGAAAAAACATGATTTTGTTGATTTGTGTTGCCATGGTAACGTGAAACAATTATTCCATTTGATTTTTTATCATTAATTTTCAAAAGATGATGATGTACCCTTTTTGATAAACTTTAGTTCATTTAAATTGACCCAGTCAATCCAGAAATATTCGATCTTGAACTTTGATAGATTTAGTAATTACCAAATGCCCAAGCACGGCTTTGATACACTGTAACATCACAAATATTCTATATATCCTTAGAAGTGATATTAACATTTTCATTGTATATACTGAATCAAAATGGTTGTAGATCCATTAATAATGGGAGTATTTGAAAAATTCTTTCGGTTTTAGAAAGATAATACCAACAGGTAATTGTCAAATTTAAACAAAAGTGCCTCCCGACCTATGGGAAATAACATGGTAACACCCTACAGGACTACAAAACTTAATCTGATAAGTAAGCCCGGGCTGAAAGTGTTATTTCTGCTAGACTTATCCAAAAGTGTGCACCCAAGTTGTCTACACAAAGTATCTGAGAGAATTTTCATATTTTCCTGGGGGGGCTGGCCCCTAAGCCCCGAATTATGGAAAAATCTCCCACTCCCTTGTCCCTTAACCCAGTGTTGTTATATATTTCTACTATACTTATCCAAAGTGTGCACCCAAGTTGTTTAGAGAAAGTATCTTAGAGAATTTTCAGATTTTCTAGGGGGGTCTGGTCCCTAACCCCCAAATTATGGGAAAATCTCCTTCTTCCCCTAAAACTGTAGCTGTTATTTCTGCTGTAAATTTAACCCAAGGTTTTCCCCCTAGACCGAGTTGTCTGCACAAAGTGATATAAAATATGATTTTTTTGGGGGGGGGGGCTTGGGAGGCTGGTCCCAACCCCAAATTATTGAAAAACCTCCCATTCCGTCGTCCTAAATCCGGTGTTGTTATTACTGCTAGGCTTATCCAAAAGTGTGCACCCAAGTTGTCTACAGAATGTAATCTGAGAGAATTTTCAGATTTTCTGGGGGGGTGGGGTGGGGAGGCTGGCCCCTAAGCCGAAATTATGGAAAATAAATCTCCAATTCCCTTATCCTAAATCTGGTGTTGTTATTTCTGCTAGACATATCCAAAAGTGTGCACCCAAGTTATCTACAGAAAGTATCTGAGAGAATTTTCATATTTTCCTGGGGGGAGGTTGGCCCCTTACCCTCGAATTATGGAAAAAATTTCCCATTCCCTTGTCCTTAATCCAGTGTTGATAGATATTTCTGCTAGACTTATCCAAAAGTGTGTACCCAACTTGTCTACAGAAAGTATCTGAGAGAATTTTCATATTTTCGGGGGGGGGGGGGGTTGGGGAGTCTGTCTCCTAACCACAAATTATGAAAAAAGTCTTCAATTCCCTCGCCCTATAAAATCTGGTGTTATTTCTGCTAGACTTATCCAAAAGCGTGCACCCAAGTTGTCTACACAAAGTATCTGAGAGAATTTTTATATTTTCCTGGGGGGGCTGGCCCCTAAGCCCCAAATTATGGAAAAAATCTCCCCCTCCCTTGTCCTTAATCCAGTGTTGTTATATGTTTTTGCTATACTTATCCAAAAGTGTGCACCCAAGTTGTCTAGAGAAAGTATCATAGAGAATTTTCAGATTTTCTGGGGGGGGGCTTGGGAGGCTGGCCCCTAACCCCAAATTATCGAAAAACCTCCCATTCCGTCGTCCTAAATCCAGTGTTGTTATTACTGCTAGGCTTATCCAAAAGTGTGCACCAAAGTTGTCTACAGAATGTAATCTGAGAGAATTTTCAGATTTTCTGGGGGGGGTGGGGTGGGGAGGCTGGCCCCTAACCCGAAATTATGGAAAATAAATCTCCAATTCCCTTATCCTAAATCTGGTGTTGTTATTTCTGCTAGACATATCCAAAAGTGTGCACCCAAGTTATCTACAGAAAGTATCTGAGAGAATTTTCATATTTTCTGGGGGGGGGGTTGGCCCCTTACCCTCGAATTATGGAAAAAATTTACCATTCCCTTGTCCTTAATCCAGCGTTGATAGATATTTCTGCTAGACTTATCCAAAAGTGTGTACCCAACTTGTCTACAGAAAGTATCTGAGAGAATTTTCATATTTTCGGGGGGGGGGGGTTGGGGAGTCTGTCTCCTAACCACAAATTATGAAAAAAGTCTTCAATTCCCTCGCCCTATAAAATCTGGTGTTATTTCTGCTAGACTTATCCAAAAGCGTGCACCCAAGTTGTCTACACAAAGTATCTGAGAGAATTTTTATATTTTCCTGGGGGGGGCTGGCCCCTAAGCCCCAAATTATGGAAAAAATCTCCCGCTCCCTTGTCCTTAATCCAGTGTTGTTATATGTTTTTGCTATACTTATCCAAAAGTGTGCACCCAAGTTGTCTAGAGAAAGTATCATAGAGAATTTTCAGATTTTCTGGGGGGGGGGGCTGGGGAGGCCGGCCCCTAGCCCCAAATAATGGGAAAATCACCCGTTTCTCTTTAGGCTTCTTTAATAAGTTTCTTCTCTAAACTCTCAGATTTGCTAGTCATGATTTTTGTATGGATAAGAATAGGTCATATAACCTGGTACAAGTCACATGAATGCTAGTTGCCTTTTGCCACTGTAGAGGTCACTGTGGTGGTGCTCTCCAAGTAGCCTCCTAGTGTTAGGTTGTGGAACTTACTTTTCAGTCAGCTCAGAGCCCCTTTAAAGGCATGTATAGGATTGATATTGACAAAGTCAATTCTCACCAAACCCAATGTCTTCTTATTATTTTAATTATTGTTATATTATTATTAATGTCTCATTATTATTATTACCGGTACACTCTATCAACACATTAACTTATATAAAACATATGAATGAAGATGAATGTGAGAGTTAGCCAGGTGATGACCCAGTGTATCCCTATCCTGAAACCAACAATAGTCTCTATGTCATCCCTGAGTTGGCAGGCTCCATGTACCCATGCAAACACGTTGGCCTCCGCCATACCCATCAAGAGCACTGCCCAGCCAGCATTATAATAGGCACACAACTCAGTACAGTAAATCCCAGGGGTCTGTTACACAAATGGTGCTCATTAATTTATGCTCTTAGCTGATAAAATGTTTAAAATAAAAATAATGAAGCAGAGTAAGAAATAATTCTGTTTCATAATGTGTATTCGTCTGGAAGAGTACCAAATACATTCATGTTGGTTAATTTTCGTGTTCTTTAATTATTTCCTGTTAGTTAATATTGGTGCTTGTCCATAAAATATGGGGTACATGGTAAACTACACATTTTTGTGTACTACATCATCACAGGGCCCCATAACACCTGCAAAATAAATGCAACCCCCATATGATGTTAAAGATAATTTAATTAACGTATACAGATTTAAGCTTAATATAGAATTAAAGGTCCTCTATAACAACTAAAATCATGTTAAATGGCCTCTAAATGCAATTAAAAATATGCCCATAATATTAAAGAGCATGATATTAAACAAAAATCAAAGAGCACGAAATAGTGAGCAAGATCAAGGTGTTTTTATAGGGCCAAAACTATTGGAATAATATCCTAATCAAACAAGTTGTTATCTTTATGTGTGTATTTTGGGACTTCCTGTTATATAACTATAACAAAATAATCTATATAATTTTTATTTATGTAACACTGGATAAACCCCTTTGACTATAGACTATAGTCGACACCATGGTAGGCCTAGCATCGACTATAGTCGATAGCATGGGAGGCCTAGCATCGACTATAGTCGATGCCAGTTTTATAGGATTAGTATAGGAATTGAAAATAAGCTCGTCCTCTAGGAACTATACTTTTTTCAGAGGCCGTCCCCATGGCCAGGGCAACAATTTTTGCTCTGCCCTTAAAGGATTAAATAAGGGAAAGCATCTACAATGGCTGTTTGGGTGTTTTCAATTCCTGCAAACTGTAACATGGATGAAGGTTCATCTTAGCAGGTATATTGATTATGATTTTAGAATATTTTTACTCTAGCAAATTCTGGCATGGAAAACTGATACAATATTTGTGATCATGTGTATAGCAGGAGGCCATTTCACTGCATTTATTCAATAAAAATGGACATTGGTCTTTGCAACACGGACGTCCATTTTTGCAAAGATGGACGCCCATATTTGGTTATTAGGATCTGTATTTTAAATACGGAGGGGTTATGGGGCAGGTGGTGTTCAAATATGGACACAAAACTCAAATATGGAGATCCATCTTTGCAAAGATGGACATCCGTGTTGCGAAGACAGATGTCCGTATTTATGCATTAAATGTGGTGAAACGGCCTCAAGTCTAGAAAACAGGTGTTGTGCAGTAGAGAGAATAATCTAACCATCTAATCTCTACTATCCTTGTTTTCATGATCAATTTGAAATGGGTCTGGATTATGATGAATAAATAAACATGAATCCAGATAATTCAGAAAAATAAATTAGAAATTATTTTTTTCCAATTTTTATAGTCTTGTTCCTTAGTCTCTATAAATGCATATACGCACCAAACTGTCCAGGCCTAGAGTGAGAGGCATTAAGAAGAACAAGGAGGACCAGAGTTGTGGCACCCACAGTCGTGTCAAAATCTCATGGTATGCAATAAATGCCAGGCCTGATCCTAAACATTATAGAGAAATGTGTTAGAAAAGGAAAATGATACTTTTGGTTATAACAAGTATGGATAAAAGTAATTCAACTTAACCTTTAATCGCCAATATACTAGTACAACTATTATGTAACAAAATGGGTGGTGATTCTTCTGGCTGTGAGGTTATGTAACAAAATGTTATCAATGTAACAACGGATCTTTGGCAACTTTGGGACAAGGATTTCACTGTTATTTTCACAGAGATTCCTTGTGCCAGAGTGCTTTACTGTACTGCTATCTGGGGCTTCATTGTAGAAAGTACCCACTTGGCAAAATAATGTATTTCAATTGTTTGTAAACTTTTTTGGGGTGAAAAACATTTGTAAAACATGTTTTCTTACACTAAAAAATGTTTTGTTTGTTCAAAAAACCTTTTGAACGTAGAAAATCGTTTTTTTAAACAATTTTTTTTGCTTTTCAATGTCCAATTGATTCTGGACAAGTAATGAGTCTGACCTAACCAAGTTCCAAATGACTCTGGCCCTTATTTACTAGGGAGTAACAACAATAAATGAATGAAGAGAATAAAGAAAAATACATTAAAAAAAACCAAAAAAAAAACACAACAGTATGACTACTATATATGCAAAGGAACTGTGGATATATAGGGGTATATTTCCCTACCAAATGGACCCTTCACCCACCTGAGTCAGGTGGTTCCTTCCAGCCACACCAGGTGGCACAGCACCAGATTTGAACAAAGGGACAAGACATGGACTTTTGGTCATATATATTGGTCCTCTAATTGTTCCTAAATTACCTGAGCTATGGCTGTCAAGTGTAAATCATGCGGCCATGAATATCATGGCAACCATAGGTCCTGCCCGGAATGCTTTCACCCGAACCCTCGATGGATTACTGAAGTCATTCCTCCAGACAAGCCAGATTCATCCATCTGTGACTCCCACAAGGAAGGAGACAAGGCCGGGCAGGATGACCAAGCTACCGGGGGGACGGCCCTCTGGCCAGTCATACCCAGCCTCCCGGGCCTGTTCAAGTCCACGATACTCAGGTACCTGCAGAGGACGATATTTCGAAATTAGAACGCCAAATTCAAATTCTTTCATAAGGGCAGAAAATAGGTGTACGCTATGGGAATTAGATCATGGAGTTCGGGCTTGGGAAGGAGCCATTACAGCCTTAGATGGGCCATTGCATCCATTTGGGACAATTGGTCCCAATGGTGGTCTTATGGGAACTGGTGCCAACCGTCCAATGGGAGGACTTAATGACACAGACTACTCGCCCAACCAGCCCAGACCCTTGGACCTGGGGCGTAATGTCCAAGATCAGAACATTGACTGTGGAGTCCAAAATGGTCGCCCTGGCCTTCCGGTAGGCCGGAAAACCGCTTCTAACGATGTTTCAAAGCCAAATCAATCGGGCCTTCAATCCAACCCAGGCAGGTTTGATTTGTCTAATTTGGGTGATAATCTCCCCCTGGGGCCCGTAATACCCAATTTCAAAAGTCGCTCACCCGCTCTGACAACCCCACTTCCTGGTACAATCACCCGGTCCCCCAGGGAAATCAACCGCACAACTCAGTGAATGTCTCCCAGGCCCAATCTGTCAACAAAATGTACTACAGAGACTCATCTGGTATGTTTCATGAAATTTGTGATTTCAGCTAGTATGGATCTTCTTAATAGTATGATGGAGCGAGGCCATCCATGTAAAAATTATGGGATGCATGTAAAATTCCTCACAGACAAGAGGGATATTTACAAGGAAGATGCTTTCATTGCCTTTGATTATGCCATGCAAGAATATGGCAATGCGTTTGGTGAATTCACCTTTTGCTATTTTGATCATAGTATGTTTGCACAACATGTGGGTCTGGAAATTCTGGATAAAGGGTATCTTGAGAAATTGTTAGGTATTCAATCATCCACTTCTCAGAATACAGGTAGTTCTTCCAGTGCCAGTAAGAAAAAGAAAAGGAAGAGGAAATTTCTTTCTTGTAATGCATACAATGGTGAAGGTTGTAAAGCTAAAGAATGTACCTACCCTCATGTTTGTCAATTGTGTCAGGGATCACATACAAAATCCAAATGTCCCAACAAAACAAATGATTGAAATACGGATGCTCCTGGTGAGAGTTTTCACTCACAGGAGCCTCACATTGACCCGGTAATTCATGAATTACCGGGTGAATGTGTTCTTGTGTCTGACATTACTCATGCCCCAGACATTCAAGCTACTTGTATTGACGACAGTGTTGTTATGGAGTCTGAATCCAATTGTGACAATAATGATTGTGTCAATTATGTCTGGAATTCTGCAGGTTCATGTAGTGAATTATTTGGTAATTTTGATAACCTATGTAGTTTAGGTATCACCCCTGTTACTGTCGACCCGTGCACTGACAGAGGTGCTCGGGTGGAGGTGACTCTGGGTTGTGATGACAAATGGAAAAGTTTATCAAATTCTGTCAGAATCAGCACAGATAGGGATACTGTAATCGAATTCTCAAGTAGATTTAATGTTGATGTTTCTATTTGCTGTGTAGATGTAGCCCCTGGCATTGTCGTACCTGTGTTTAAGGAGTGTAGTGAAAAAATCCGCCACATTTTACTATGAAGTCAGACACTTGGTTGAATATGAAGGAGACACAGTGCAACCCAAAGCACAAGGACATATCTTGGAAGAATTCCTTACCATTACCCACATCCCACGCAAAGCCTTGAAAGTCACAATGGGCAGGCAGGACATTTTGCAATGAAAACCTACTGTGTGTAGGGACATACACCATATTTGGCAGTACCTGCAATATCTAGGATACATGCCATATTTTGCAATGGAAACCTGCTGTATTTCAGGATATACGCCATATTTGGCAGTACCTGCTATACCTAGGGCACATGCCATATTCCACAGGTACTGCAAAATATCACAGAGCTTCAAAAATTCATGGATTGACCTAACCTGGTAATTTACATGCAAACACGCAAAGTTTAACTTGTGTAACGACAGATTCCAACACATAAATACAGTGACAGATTTTTTCACTACACTCCTTAAACACAGGTATGACAATGCCAGGGGCTACATCTACACAGCAAATAGAAACATCAACATTAAATCTACTTGAGAATTCGATTACAGTATCCCTATCTGTGCTGATTCTGACAGAATTTGATAAACTTTCCCATTTGTCATCACAACCCAGAGTCACCTCCACCCGAGCACCTGTCAGTGCACGGGTCGACAGTAACAGGGGTGATACCTAAACTACATAGGTTATCAAAATTACCAAATAATTCACTACATGAACCTGCAGAATTCCAGACATAATTGACACAATCATTATTGTCACAATGGGATTCAGACTCCATAACAACACTGTCGTCAATACAAGTAGCTTGAATGTCTGGGGCATGAGTAATGTCAGACACAAGAACACATTCACTCGGTAATTCATGAATTACCGGGTCAATGTGAGGCTCCTGTGAGTGAAAACTCTCACCAGGAGCATCCGTATTTCAATCATTTTTTTTGTTGGGACATTTGGATTTTGTATGTGATCCCTGACACAATTGACAAACATGAGGGTAGGTACATTCTTTAGCTTTACAACCTTCACCATTGTATGCATTACAAGAAAGAAATTTCCTCTTCCTTTTCTTTTTCTTACTGGCACTGGAAGAACTACCTGTATTCTGAGAAGTGGATGATTGAATACCTAACAATTTCTCAAGATACCCTTTATCCAGAATTTCCAGACCCACATGTTGTGCAAACATACTATGATCAAAATAGCAAAAGGTGAATTCACCAAACGCATTGCCACATTCTTGCATGGCATAATCAAAGGCAATGAAAGCATCTTCCTTGTAAATATCCCTCTTGTCTGTGAGGAATTTTACATGCATCCCATAATTTTTACATGGATGGCCTCGCTCCATCATACTATTAAGAAGATCCATACTAGCTGAAATCACAAATTTCATGAAACATACCAGATGAGTCTCTGTAGTACATTTTGTTGACAGATTGGGCCTGGGAGACATTCACTGAGTTGTGTGGTTGATTTCCCTGGGGGACCGGGTGATTGTACCAGGAAGTGGGGTAGTCAGAGCGGGTGAGCGACTTTTGAAATTGGGTATTACGGGCCCCAGGGGGAGATTATCACCCAAAGTAGACAAATCAAACCTGCCCGGGTTGGATTGAAGGCCCGATTGATTTGGCTTTGAAACATCATTAGAAGTGGTTTTCCGGCCTACCGGAAGGCCAGGGCGACCATTTTGGACTCCGCAGTCAATGTTCTGATCTTGGACATTACGCCCCAGGTCCAAGGGTCCGGGCTGGTTGGGCGAGTAGTCTGTGTCATTAAGTCCTCCCATTGGACGGTTGGCACCAGTTCCCATAAGACCACCATTGGGACCAATTGTCCTAAATGGATGGAATGGCCCATTTAAGGCTGTAATGGCTCCTTCCCAAGCCCGAACTCCATGATCTAATTCCCATAGCGTACACCTATTTTCTGCCCTTATGAAAGAATTTGAATTTGGCGTTCTAATTTCGAAATATCGTCCTCTGCAGGTACCTGAGTATCGTGGACTTGAACAGGCCCGGGAGGCTGGGTATGACTGGCCAGAGGGCCGTCCCCCCGGTAGCTTGGTCATCCTGCCCGGCCTTGTCTCCTTCCTTGTGGGAGTCACAGATGGATGAATCTGGCTTGTCTGGAGGAATGACTTCAGTAATCCATCGAGGGTTCGGGTGAGAGCATTCCAGGCAGGACCTATGGTTGCCATGATATTCATGGCCGCATGATTTACACTTGACAGCCATAGCTCAGGTAATTTAGGAACAATTAGAGGACCAATATATATGACCAAAAGTCCATGTCTTGTCCCTTTGTTCAAATCTGGTGCTGTGCCACCTGGTGTGGCTGGAAGGAACCACCTGACTCAGGTGGGTGAAGGGTCCATTTGGTAGGGAAATATACCCCTATATATCCACAGTTCCTTTGCATATATAGTAGTCATACTGTTGTGTTTTTTTTTGTTTTTTTTTAATGTATTTTTCTTTATTCTCTTCATTCATTTATTGTTGTTACTCCCTAGTAAATAAGGGCCAGAGTCATTTGGAACTTGGTTAGGTCAGACTCATTACTTGTCGAGGATGTCTACTTTGGAGAGGTGGCAAAACAGGCTGGGGTACCAGTCAGAAACAAAAAGTCCTTCTTGCTAAAAGTGCCAAGGTTTTATCATGACCGAAAGAATCCCTGTGGTCGCCTTCCCAAGGATTGGCGAGCGTTTCATCAAGTGTCAACGAAAAAGCATTTTGACATATGGACTTATTGTCATAAGAAGAAAAGAATACCTTAAAGTTGGCATATCTGCTAAAAATGATGGGTCTAATCACAACACAATACGCTTTATTTGCATGGTCCTTGACATTCCTAGTCACGAAAGTTCCACCTGTTGGCTAGTTTGAAGGCTTTGAGAAAGTAATATATAATGCATAGACTTGCACGAGTTGGCTTTAGGGGGTGATAGAAGCATGAGCCGTAGGCGAATGCTTCTATTAAACCCCATGAAGCCAACGAGTGCAAGTCTATGCATTATATATTGCCCTTCTAACACGGTTTCCACCATTAATTCTAAGTATTTACCTCAAAAAAATGATATAATCCATTCATTTCTTATGCCAGTCGACAAGACGGCCCTCCGCTATCTTGGTTTCATGTTGACGTATGGTTAAGCTGGCGACCTCCTGCAACTCCAACTCTCATAGACCTACTACTGCGAACACGTCGAGACAGAGCTGCGCCAGTCTAAAATATAATCCATTCTGTACACACCAGGCGGCGGCACCTGTAGTGTAAACAGAACGGGGAAGACGCACGGCAAGTCGCTTGATTCGAAATTTTAATAATTTTGTATGTTAAATTCAGCCAAAATATCAAGTAATCTACCCGACAGGGAGTTAGAATGAGGTTTCAACTATGTTATGTCCAAAGGATTTCGCTATATTTGGTCTATAAGCTTCAAAAATGGAGAATTTACTTTCGTGTCACGGTAGGTTTCAACATGTCCGCCCCGCTGTCCGCTCGCCATGAATTTTGGGTGCTCTATCGCCAGATATAGGAATAGATATTATCCATTTTCGGCACTGAAAACTCTCTAACCGTGTTATAAGTAGTGTTAAGTACATCTTGAGAATTAGAACTAGCTATTCATCCACAGCACACAGGCTCCCTCTGTAGCCTCTATAAACCTTAGACACACCTGATTTATTACTACGATAGGAATAAATACAGGACATGGGCACCAAAATTGTAATTTTGATTTGATTTTTGTGCAGTGACTGACATCGCCAATGCATAGCATTCTATTAATGTCCTGCCTGCCCATCGTGACTTTCAAGGCTTTGCCTGGGATGTGGGTAATGGTAAGGAATTCTTCCAAGATATGTCCTTGTGCTTTGGGTTGCACTGTGTCTCCTTCATATTCAACCAAGTGTCTGACTTCATAGTAAAATGTGGCGCTGGTGGCAAGTACCCACGTTCTACCAACTACTTGGATGTTTACCTCGTCATGGGTGATTCGGAATCTTCTTGCCAGGATGCTCAAAGCCAGTTATGTGTAATGTTGAATGGTCTGGGGTTCAAAGTGAAAATGAACAAGTTGGTTTCCCCGTCACAAGTGACTAAGTTCCTTGGGATTGTTATCGACTCAGTGAACTTAACCTTGTCAATTGATAACGATAAACTTGATCGAGTAAAATCTGAAGTTAATTACTTCAGGTGCCGGAAATCTGGCACTAGAAAATGCTTCGAGACATTCCGCCAGGCATCCACTGCTTTAATTCCTTCTGAGAATCTGTTATTGGATCTAGAGTGGTGGTATCAATTTGTTACTTGGTTCAACGGAAAGACTCGTATGATAAAGTGTGTATACAGATTCCTCAAAATACGGATTTGGTGGTTATATTGAAGATGACTTCTTCTACGGTTGGTACAAAAATGACAAGTGTTGCGGCCATCCAGAAAACCCTCCGCAGAATGAGTCATACTGTGATCATATTAACATTGAAGAAATATGGCCTGTTGTAGTATCGGTGCACCGCTGGGTTAGCGAGTGGAAGAATAGCTTTGTAGCTGTGTATACGGAAAACACACAGGCTCAAGGCATGATCAATTCTGGCAGGAGTACCAGCCACCATGCTATGCCTTGGATACGAGAATAGTTCTGGTGCTGTGCTCTCTACAACATTCATCTGAGAGCCTTCAGGATCACTTCTGAAGATAACATATTAGCTGACGCTCTCTCTTGTCTTAATAATGCTGATCATGTAATTATTTGTGGCTACACTATTGAAGTATTATCAATTGTTGTTACCGAGCTGGAGGCACTGCGACGGAATTTGGAGATTCTGAGATCAATTTGCTGGTCCGCCAACACATATAAGACAAGGAAATCACAGTGGAAGCAATATGAGGACTTCTGTGAAGAGTACAGTTTGTGTTACTTACCAGCCTCAATAGAAACCATCTGTTTGTATATAACCCATCTTTCTGTTCGTGTGGCATATCACACATTTGAGAATTACATTTTGGGGCTATGGGCCCTACATGACTTCATGGGTTACTGGCACCCCACAATGGCATGCTTCTTTATCAAATCGACCTTGGATGGTGCGAAACGGTTGCTAGGCTCAGTGTCTAAGCCAGCTGAGCCTAGCAGGCACTGTATCAAAGATGTCCTTGACTTATCGAAATCTAAAGACAGGAAATTCTAGGGTGCTCTATTCCTTTCCTTCCGCTGCTTGTTGTGTGTTGGGCATATCACCGATTCTCAACATTCCCTCCTAGTGAGTGATGTCAAATTCTGGGATGGTGGACTTGACTTATGTATTCACAGCTCAAAGACGGTCCAATTCTGTCAATATGAACAAATTATTCCTGTTATTGCATCACCTGGCAGTAGCCTCTGCCCTGTACAGCTGTTGAAAAATTATATTTCTGAGTCTGGACTCAAGCCAAATGAGCAGTTATTTTCATGGAGCTATAATATTTATTCTTACAAACTCAAGGAATCCTGTCGGATTGCCAAACTGGAAGGGGACTTCTCATCTCACAGTGTTTGTCGAGGTGCTGCTATGTTTCTGGCTAAATTTATGCACCTTCATGACGTTAGAAGTTATGGCAACTGGACATCTTGGCTGTTCTGATTTATCTGTCAGACTCTTACCACTCAAGATGTGTGAAAGACCTACGTGTTTCTCAGGAATTAAGCAGGTAATAATTGGGCAAAGTGTTTTTGTGTGCTGTGTGCTACCCTTTTGTCAGTGACTTTGGGCAAAGTGTATACATTGTAATGTTGTCCTTCCCACCAAAAACACAACAGTATGACTACTATATATGCGAAGGAACTGTGGATATATAGGGGTATATTTCCCCACCAGATGGACCCTTCACCCACCTAAGTCAGGTGGTTCCTTCCCGCCACTCCAGGTGGCACAGCACCAGATTTGAACAAAGGGACAAGACATGGACTTTTGGTCATGAGATTTTTTTTCTCTTTATTCTTACTGACATTGGTCTGTTTAATGTTGTTAATAAACCACCCTTTTGTCAGTGACTTTGGGCAAAGTGTATACATTGTAATGTTGTCCATCCCACCAGGGAAATATAGAGGAGTTTATGTATGTGCCCTTAGGCTGCTTGCAAAGTTCTACCTGTGTATCCAGGTGTGTGTAGAGACCAGGTGTGTGTGTGTATTGAGTGGCAGGTAGGTGTGTTAGGGCCAACTGCCCTGTATCAATACGTCCACCAATCAGAGATTCGTCACAACGGTAAAAAGGTTTTTTAAGTTATATCATTTTCATGTTAAAATTACAATTTTGGTGCCCATGTCCTGTATTTATTCCTATCGTAGTAATAAATCAGGTGTGTCTAAGGGTTATAGAGGCTACAGAGGGAGCCTGTGTGCTGTGGATGAATAGCCAGTTCTAATTCTCAAGGTGTACTTAACACTACTTATAACACGGTTAGAGAGTTTTCAGTGCCGAAAATGGATAATATCGATTCCAATATCTGGCCATAGAGCACCCAAAATTCACGGCGAGCGGACAGCGGGGCGGACATGTTGAAACCTACCGTGACACGAAAGTAAATTCTCCATTTTTGAAGCTTATAGACCAAATATAGCAAAATCCTTTGGACATAACATAGTTGAAACCTCATTCTAACTCCCTGTCGGGTAGATTACTTGATATTTTGGCTGAATTTAACATACAAAATTATTAAAATTTCGAATCGAGCGACTTGCCGTGCGTCTTCCCCGTTCTGTTTACACTACAGGTGCCGCCGCCTGGTGTGTACAGAATGGATTATATTTTAGACTGGCGCAGCTCTGTCTCGACGTGTTCGCAGTAGTAGGTCTATGAGAGTTGGAGTTGCAGGAGGTCGCCAGCTTAACCATACGTCAACATGAAACCAAGATGGCGGAGGGCCGTCTTGTCGACTGGCATAAGAAATGAATGGATTATATCATTTTTTTGAGGTAAATACTTAGAATTAATGGTGGAAACCGTGTTATAAGGGCAATATATAATGCATAGACTTGCACTCGTTGGCTTCATGGGGTTTAATAGAAGCATTCGCCTACGGCTCATGCTTCTATCACCCCCTGAAGCCAACTCGTGCAAGTCTATGCATTATATATTACTTTCTCAAAGCCTTCAAACTAGCCAACAGGTGGAACTTTCGTGACTAGGAATGTCAAGGACCATGCAAATAAAGCGTATTGTGTTGTGATTAGACCCATCATTTTTAGCAGATATGCCAACTTTAAGGTATTCTTTTCTTCTTATGACAATAAGTCCATATGTCAAAATGCTTTTTCGTTGACACTTGATGAAACGCTTGCCAATCCTTGGGAAGGCCACCACAGGGATTCTTTCGGTCATGATAAAACCTTGGCACTTTTAGCAAGAAGGACTTTTTGTTTCTGACTGGTACCCCAGCCTGTTTTGCCACCTCTCCAAAGTAGACATCCTCGATTATGAAATTTGGCACATCTTCTGCTTTTCTGAAGATTATTCCCATGATGTAGGTTGACATCATGAAGGTGGTCCATGCGCAGTATGGAGGGTACACATCTGCTCCCCACTCATTCCTTGTCACTGCCCATTTATTATTTTTATCCCTAATGGGCTCGGTTTCCCCCTTACAGGGCCCAAACATGCTCTTCTGAATGTCATCTGAATTGTACTGTGTTTTTAGTAGATTAAGGACATTGAATAGATTCACATAACCATCATCAGCAGTTCTCATGATAAATTCCGCTCTTTGACAGTGACTGTTTTGGATGAAATTAAAGGCACTCATAACCTTGATTGAAAGATTGTAATAGCTATCGATATAGTTATCTTGGAGAATATCACCAAATTGTGCATGTTCCTTTTTTATCTTTGCTTGTTCCCTTGCTGGCCAACCACCTCCTAACAACCACATGTACCTTACAAATTTTGTGTTGTTGTTAGTGACGCTGAGCCAGGTCTTACGTATGATATCACGTTCTTTGCGAGCTGTGGGTACAGTTGTCAATAATATCAGCAGCTTGATTTCTCCTCGCTTACAAGTTTCTTTGCGAGGAGTTTTGGGGAAATTTCTGGTTTAATTTCAGTAATGGGTGACCTCCTCTCAGAAGATATGGATCGAGGTCATCTTTTGCTACTTCATACTTTATGAATGGATTTTAATACTGATTGGACACGAGGTTTGCCGTCATTAGGAAATACAGTATCAAAAGACATAGCAGGCATCTTTCCCAAGTGATTCCATACTGCCCCATTGTCTGTGTTAATATCATATTGCCTTTGTACATTAGTAGAGCTTCTTCAGACTTTCTTTATCCACACTGCAGTATCTGAAATAAAGAACAATTAACATTATCTGTATGGTATAACTATTGTATAGCTTTTGTAGGTTTACACATTGAAAACTTTTTTTTCAGTATAATTTAAATTAATTAATTATTATTTTGCCCGTTATAATGCATCAAGGCAATGCTGGTGAGTATGCTCTTTAGCACTGCACTGGTGCATCATGTTGACCCGGGGGGTCGCATTATACCCTGGGTGTGATGATAATTTTCAGGGATTTTGGTACATGTACATGTATTGTGAGTGTATAATTATCTCTCAGGCTCCAGAAAAAGTGAATGAGATGGTCCTGTATGGATATGTTTCTGCAGGGTCACTCCAAATTGGCCGTCAACTTTGGATTTGTGGAAGGGGAGGGTACTTTATTTTCCATAAATATACATTCTTAACATAAAGCTCAACATTCAGGAATCTTTAGGGTTTAATGTATTAACTTGAATGAGGATAATGTGAGGGGGGGGGGAGGGTTCTATCCACTGCTTCATACCTGTTTCCTGTGTTTTGCTATAGATATTGTACCTTATAACCAAGATCTCCCAAGCCCAGAAATATCCAGTCAATATGAAAACTCGTGGGACCAAGGCTTTTGCCGGCTGATGCCTTATACGCCTGAGGAACGTACACGGGACTCACCCAAGGAATCCTATACACGGGACTCCACCCGAGGGAATCCAATACACCTACTCACTTCTATCCTATACGCAGGACATGTATCAAAACCTGCTATGTCTTCATGATGCACCAATTGATTATGCACTTGATGCATTTCATGATGCATCAAGGACTCTTCGATTTTTAACCCTTTAAGGGCTTCTGATGCATTGATGCATCATGCCAATTGGTCTTCATGATGCACCAATTGGTGAAAAACTTGATGCACTCGATGTACTTCATGATGCACTTCATTGGTGCATCATGATGACCCTCCAGGAGTTTGTATATGAACCCCATCGTGAGTTAACGAGCATGTGGAAAGGATACAAAGTAATGATTGAGACATCTAGGCCAATAAGTTCATGGGTAGAGGCGTATCAAAAGATATTATTATGCCCCTCCTCATGGAATATGTTTGTGGAAAATAAATGACAAATGGAAAACAGTTTGACAATGAAACATGAAACATAGCGGCATACAAGTAGTGTTTAAACATCAGGGAATAAAATTAAGAAAAATAATTGTTATTATTATTGCATAGCACAGAGGATTATTGATTATCAGACTTTTTTTTTCATGGATTGTTTTCATCAAATCAATTTTCATTTTGTCCTTAAAGGTGCCAATTTCTTTTATATTTCTAGTAATAGTTGGCAATCCATTCCATAATTGAGCACATCTGACTTCTGGACTATTTTCATAAACTGAACAGTTAATATTGCTATAAAAGAATACAGGAGCATCGTGCAAGCGAGTTTGCCTGTTTGCAACCCTGATATTTAGGCGATGTCTTACCATTTTGTGTGCATATATCTTACAATGAAAGTGTCTTCTGTTAACAAGTTTAGGAAGGTTTGCTGTATGGTGAATTCTATCAGTAGAAGTTAATATATTTAATCCTTAACAGGTTTTGATACATTTATTTTGGAGTCGTTGAAGTTCATCTAGTATGTCTTGTAAACACGTAAGAGCACCTCATGGGATAGCATGTGTCAAAGTTTATACAGTAAGAAAGATTTGAATCGTACATTTTTCACATTTCACAAGATTTCACATGTAAATTGAATGTCATTTCCTGGTCAATCAGGATACCTAAGTATGTATACGAATGAACACAAGATAGTACAGATCCATTAACTAATATATTGGGCTTACGCAATTTTTTTAGTGTTTGGGCTGAGGAGAAAGTCATGATCTTAGTTTTACCTTCATTTATAGTTAATTTGTTTTTATTTGCCCACAATATGAATTTATGTAGAGCCTGTTGTAATGACTGTTCCAGTATATCCATTGTTTTTCCAGATACATAAAGTACACTGTCATCAGCATATAACATGGTTTTGTGTTCATCATCTGTTCCTATACAGTCGTTTATGTACAACAGAAAAAGAGAGGACCTAATATAGAGCCTTGAGGTACCCCACAAGTTAGGGGTAATTCTGCTGATTTTATGTAATTTACCATAGTACATTGTTTCCTGTTTGTAAGATAATTTTTCTAATTAATTCCAAATTTTTTCTCCTGATACCATAGTGCTCTAGTTTTTCTAAACGAATCTGATAATTAACAGAATCAAATGCCTTTTTGATATCAATAAAGGCTGCTTTTGTAAAATATCCTATATTACGATTTTTTAAGACATCATTGACAAAGAAACTAATAGAGTCAGTAGTGGATTTGTCCTCTTAATATCCTCCTTGGCGTTTAGTTAATATGGAGTTCGTGGTCAAGTTTGATGTTTTAACACTGTTTATTGGCTAAAGAAAGCACTACATAGGTAGTTATTATAATCAGTCACCAAATACAATATATCATATAAATAGAGTACAGGGTGTAATTGTAATGTTATACAGGTAGTTTCCATGAACGTATCGTGTGCACAATTTTTCCTATCGCATACATATCTCATTATAATTCACAGTCTGCCCAATGTTGTTAATATTTCTCCTTTTAAGCTCGATTTAAAACCCTCTATATTGGGTTTTAATTGTATTTCTGCTGGTAATATATCCCATATTTGGTTTCCTCGATACAACGGACTATTTCTATAGATTTCCCTATTTGGTCTGCTCACTTTCAGTTTTTTCTTATTATAACCTCTAAGTACTCTGGAGGGAACCATAATATTATCTTCACATCGAGCATATTTGTACATATAGCATGCCAATGATTTTTTACGTCTAATATTAAGTGATTCCATCTTACTTCTCATCAAAAGGTCAACTATATGTACATCTTGGGCATACCTTATCTTCAGACATGCTCGCAGGCAATGGTTTTGTATTACTTCTATATGGTCTACAATAGTTTTTGGTCCAGACTCCTGCACAAAGCTACAGTACTCTAGTATTGGTACAATCATTTGTTTGTATATCTTTAAAGAGTTTTCAATATCGAGATATTTTACAATGTTTTGTAGTTGTTTCAACTTTGCTGTACCCATTCCATCTATTTTCTTACAATGTTGTTTAAAATTTAGGTCTTTATCTATTATTACACCCAGGTAATTGAATTTATCTACATTCACTAATACAGTACCTTGCATAGTAATATTACTTCTGTGTATAACTTGTCTTATAGAACTACACCACATAGTTTTTGTTTTCTTAACATTCACTGTAAGAACGTTCAATCTACACCATTTCTCTATTTCATTTACATCCCTCTGCATCAATGCTGTCATTATTACGGGGTCTTTTCCATTTATTACCAATGCTACATCATCAGCATATAGGAAACATTCACAGTTTACTATTCTACTAGTAATGTTATTAAGATATATATTGAACATCAATGGACCCAATACCGTACCTTGTGCTACTCCACAATCCATGACCTTCTTACTAGATGACATTCCATTCACCTTGGTGATCTGGTACCTATCTATTAAAAAGCTTTTTAGCCATTTTATACATTTTTCATCACAATTTATATTTTGTAGTTTTTTTACCAGTATGTCCAAATTTACAGTATTAAATGCTTTCTTTAGATCTAAGAATAGAATCAGCGAGTATTCTCCTCTATTACGAGCTTCTAGTAAATATTGTACCAACTTAAAAATAGCATCTGTAGTAGACCGACCTGGCATAAAACCAAATTGATGCTTATTAATAATATCGTTTTCCAACAGGTGTTTCATCATTTGTGTATGTACACATTTTTCAATAAGTTTAGAAAAAATATTAGTCATTGTAATCGGTCTCCAATTTGATACATCACTTAAAGACCCATCCTTCGGTAACGGTACAACATGGCCTATTTTTAATACATTTGGTATATTTCCACTTTCAAAAGACTTGTTTACAAAAGTTGGTAATAGTATATCATTACTTAATAGAAAATCTTTTACTGTACAACAGGGTACCTTATCAATACTTGTACTCTTGTTTACATCAATTGTTTTAAGGATTTTATTACAAATCTCCGCTGTACAATTTTCTAGCGTAAGTATGTTGTCACACATCATTCCATCATTGACATATGCTATAATATCGAACCTTTTTGCTAGATCCGAGCCTATATTTATGTAGTAATCATTTATATAATCTGGCAATAGTCTGGTATTTACCATTGTACCCGTATCATCCTTTAAGCTCACAGTGGGTGTTGTGTTATTACCCTTCCATACCATGTTTAACATCTTCCAAAAACGTTTCGGGTCCTTCTTATACTTATATAGTAAGTTCATTGTCACATTTTTCCTTTTACTTTTTAGCCTTTTGTTAATATCCTGTTTTAACATTTTTACTCTATCAAGTAGTTGGTTTGTATGTCCCGGTATACATTTTCTAGCTCGTCTGAACAGTCTTTTCTTTTTGGCAATTAATCTACCTACTCGTTCATCGTAGAACATATCATTTTCACTTACCTTATATTGTACTATAGGATGATATCTATCCAGGTATTCATTAATATGATATATAATTTTATTATATACATCACTTTCATTAGTATCAGGCGATATACAAATATCCCAGTTTATATCATTTACATAGGCTTGTAGCTCAACTTTGTTGAGATTACTCATATTTCTTGACTTGATTACCTTCAGATGATCAGAGATTGCATTATGAATAAACCTTTCTAGTATTTTACCTGGTACAGGAAGAACACTAATGGGTCGATTATTTGAAATATTGGTGTGGTCTCCTCCTTTGGGTATGGGGGTGACTACAGCAATCTTCCAGCAGTTAGGAATTTTACAGGTATCGATACATAATCTCATAATTTTCACAAATTTTTCAACCATGAACAGGGAAGCATCCTTAAATATATTGGCAGGTATGTAATTGAGACAAGATGATTTAGAAGTATCGATATCTTTTAGACACTGAACAATTTCTTTATTGGTAACCTCGAGGTCAGGCATGTCTGTCTCACATATAATACCATCAAAAGACCAAGGATCTGTATGCTTTTCTGCAAGTTTGGGTCCTATATTTACAAAGAATTCATTTATGAGAGAAGCAGTATTGGATATATCTATGTTTTCAGTCTTGTCATTGACCAGGTTAATTACCCTGTGTCCAGATTGCTTAGAAGGGATAACTTTTTTGATACTTCTCCAAAATGCTTTAGTCTCTTTAATATTGTCATCACACTCCTTCTTAAAGAAATTTTGCATGGTGACCTCTTTTTCGGGGTTAACTTGATTTCTTACTGTTCTAGCTCTATGCCAGTCTATGACTGACCCAGAAGTTCTAGCTTTTTTTAACATTTCATTTTTATCATTGATACATTCAAGTAAGTAATTTGTCATCCAGGGTGAGCTTTTGTCTTTAATTTTAAATTCTATGATGGGGCACATAGTGTCTAGAGTATCATATATATTTTTTTCAAAAGTATTCCAACAAGTTTCAGAGTTTTGTGAATTATCAAAGTTTGACCAGTCAAGATGTTTAAACTTGTCTCGAAAAACGGTATCATTATAATTTTTGTAAGATCTCCCTGTAAAGTATCTGTATCCAGATTTGACTGAGGCATTTTTTTGTATCATGTAGATCGGAAGATGGTCACTCAAGTGGATGTTAAGCGGTCCATAAGACAGGATATTATTACAATTAGTAAAAATTAAATCTAGACAAGTGTTAAAACCTGCAGTTGTGGTAACACAGTTTATAAGTTGAGTTAGGTTTAAATTATCCATTTTTTCATATAGCAAGGATTTTTCACTATCATCAGTGAGTGCATCGACATTATAGTCTCCTATACAAATTTTATCGAATTCATCCAAGGTTTCAATTTGTAGCAGAATAGCTAGCATCGAGTTGCAAAAATTAACCAGAATTCCACTAGGTGGTCTATATACATTGCAAATTAAAGTTTTTTTTTGCCATACCTTTCTGAATAAGAAGCCATTGAGTTTAAAAATATCTCTTATTTAGATGCTGGTATGCAGTAGCAGAGCATGTTACCATATCTAGTATATGAGTAACCAAACCACCACCTCTAAATATTTGCTTATCCTATCATGTCGATACATATTATAACGAGCAAATCTATATAGTGAGTCTTCATCGGTGTCATTTAGAAATGTTTCAGAAAATAACAATACATCGATATTCTTATTATCTAGCTCATCCTTGAGACCAGCTGGTTTGTTCCTGATAGACCTGGCATTTAGATGGACTACCGAGAAACCTGAATCAAATTTAGGATGATTATACATATCTATAGTAGTTATTGTAGTTTGACATGTACAATATAATTGTTACTGGTACAATTATGTACAATAGATACATACTAATATCCTCTTGCAACACATATGATGAAAAAAATAATAATAAAAGAAAGAAAAAAGAAAAGAAGAAAATACCCATGTTGGGCATACAGCTCTATTGGCTGCCCAAGGGTAGTGCTTGGCTATACAACCAGAGTTGGAGCACTCCAGGAAATATATATATATATATATATATATATATATATACATATATATATATAATTTCCAAGCATACAGTTAATCTAATAACAGACTTGTATGAATATTAATTATTATCTGTGCATTGTTATGTCAGAGAGTCTACTTAATCATAAATCGTTGTCGTGGCCCCTGTAAGATATTAGGCTTATTCATATGTATCACACATTGGTCTCTCTGTGTGGCGAAGCTGTTGGCTGGGGTGGACTTGGCCAAGGATCGAAATTTGGGTGTAGTTCCTCATTCGCTGTCGGCAGGTGCAGCAGCAGCCTCTTGTTCTTCTACTGTGGGTTGGGCATTGGTCAGAATGTGTCTTATATGCATAAGCAGTTTACCCTGTATGTTTTCACCTCATAGATTGTCTTTTCGACACAAGTTGGCTTGACCAAGGTGATATCCTATGCCATATACCGGATGAAAACTCCCTTCATATAGGATACAGTCCTGGGTTGAAATCAAGTAATCCCTGAACTCAGGTATTGCATATTTAATAGAGTTCAGTCTGAACATGATTTTTTCAGCTTCTTTTCCCCATTGTGGGGTTTGTTTAAGCGACTTAGTTTCAGCCATAATATCATAAGGACAAGAAAGTTCCAATATGTGAGTTGCTTTCTCAGGGCTACCTAATTGGATAGCTTTGTAGTACTGGAACCCCTGTTCTGCACTTGTAAAGATTTTGTCACCATCCTTAATTTCGACAGGGTAGAGGTTTGATAGTCTATGATGATTTGAGCGATACATCAAGCCATCAGGAGTATCTGCTTCGTTGGCCTTTTCCAATGACATCTGATATAGTAGATTCTTTAAGTTCCTGTGGCCATACGTTTTGCCTTCGATACTAACTGACCATTGTCTCAGTTTGACATCAATTCGATTTGCTCGACATAGGAAAAACACTGATCGTAGGTCTATAGAATTCCTGGTTTCCTTCTCATTGAGCTCATCTCCAATTGATACGTTATCCCATGTTCTGTTATGTTTGAGATGCTTGAGACCTTTCATTAATTCAGGTTTACACAGAAAATTCAGAAATGTTAATCTAATCGGTCGATGTTTTCCTTCCTCGACGCCATGTTGGTTAGGCTTCTGCAGTTTCTGACCATCTCGTCTGACTGACGCAGTCATTTCTTGGTTCCATGTTAGCTTCGTATGATGGAACAGTTGACTCATTTTCTCATAAAGATTTTCTCCATTAATTTCTTCAACACTTTGTATTATGACCAATTTTTGAGACTCCATTTTGTCAATTTTTTCAGGCTTGTTTTGGTGGGTCTGGATGATTCGAGTCGATGCCGCAGCAGTAGCTGTCAGACCTGACAGCGAGTCTTTGACACTATTGACAGCCACTGAATTTTCGCTTAATTTAATGTTGACTTCTGTGAGAGTACTGTTAACCTTGGTATTGGAGGAGGTACACTCATTTATGCTAGTCTGACTGTTCAACAGGGTTTGCAAGGTGGTAGAAGCCAGAGTTTCCTGTGCGGTCATTCGCTTACCTAGAGAGTTGACAGCATGTATAATGTCGTCGATAGATGCATCATGGTTTAGTAATGGCGGATCAGTCGATGGTCGACTAGGTGGGGAAGGTGCTGGGTCATTTTTTCCTCATCCTCTCCCTCTTGTTCCTTCAGCCGGGGTAGCCATCATGTGGAATATGTGTTTATAAATCTAAAAAACATACGTTGAGCAATGCACTTTGGTCAACAGTGATGATAAACTCGCAAATTTGTGGAGCGCTCTCGTCTAGCGTCTTAGCCCGTTGCCGCCATTCCCACGATCCCAAGCAAGTTATTCGCCAGGGCTGCATTCATGCATCATGACGACCAACGGGCATGATGCATTAATGGGTTAACCCTTTAAAAGGTGAATAGTAAGCTCATGCATCAGGCGACTCTCTGAGAATGTATCGTGCTGACCCTCAGGGAGTGTATCAACCAACCCTATAGGGTTATCATGATGCATGAATGTGGCGCTGGAGAGTAACTTGCCCGGGCTGCATTCAAGCAACATGCCGACCCTACACTCTGGGAGGGTTGGCATGATACACTCCCAGGGACACTAAACTGTCCTGTGTATAGGGTAGACTGTCCCATGTATAGGGTAAATGCAAATTGTCAAGTGTATAGGCCAAAACTTGTCCCATGTATAGGACAAAAACTGTCCCATGTATAGGCCTTAACCTTGTAGGAGAGGCGAACCCAGGACCCCTGGGTCTTGTGGCAGATGCTCTACCCCTTCAGCCACCTGGTCAGGTTACAGTGAGGCAGGAGAAATGAAGTATATAAGCCAAACTGCCCCGTGTATAGGGCAAAACTGTCCCATGTATGAGGTAGTTACATGTTGAGGATAGTCTTGTGTATGGTCCCTCTTGTGGTGTCCAGTGTATGGTGCTTGGGTGGTCCCGTGTATGGTCCTGGTGACATGTCCTGTGTATGCTCCTCGGGCGTATAGTGCTTGCCGCTTTTGCCAGCAAAATTGCTGCTGGGCCTGTGGGCAGTGCCAAACTGCAGAACCGAATGTGTCACTGTAGCCTTGGGACCTTGGGCTACAATTTGTCTTTATGACTTGCAAATTGAACCATTATAAAGGTTTATACAGCCTAAAATGAAAGGCATTACTTTTTGTTAACATTTAAAGAGTTGAGTGATTGTTTTCTTTCCTGACAATGATAATCCTGAGCTGTTCGGTCCTACCAAGATCAATCCGGGTCTGCAGTATAATAGACTCTATATGGGACAGAATGGCCTGTGAGGGGAAAAGGTTTTTGTATAGACTGATATCCTGCTCTTAGTTTCTGGATAAACTCTCATTTACTTGTACTTTATATCATCATGTTCTATGACTGATTGTCATGAAATACATTATATCTTTATCTTATGATTGCTATTATGTCCTTACTCATACGTGTTGTACAATGTAAAGACTTCATAAGATTTCATATTTGATTGTGATATAGCCTACTGGCCACAAAGTGGCACAAACTCCTGCCACCCGTGGCTCACTGGTTTTAAGTGTCATTGATATTAAAACATTAGGTACATACAAGTGTTTGTAGGAAAACAGTCTATCAATGGGCATTTTAAAAATAATGGGCTCACTAAAAATGATGTTGGGGTTGGAATAAACTGCACCACTAAGGGTATGCAACATGACAACCAATGGGCATAAAGGTTTAATTCACCACACAGACCTTTGTTATAGAAGAAATGAGTTAATATCGTCTACATGTATTATCTTTCTTCCATAGATATTTCACTATCCTCTCCTCTTAAAAACGACAACGACATCCGTCTGATAATTTCTCATGCACATTTTCTAATGTATTCTCTTACAAAGTTCTCTACGTCCCCGGTACACTTTTATACAAAATTAGGGTAGATTCACCATCTTAGGACGATAGTTTTCAACTTGAATGTACCACTTTTCATTGGATGATATTCTTATCTCTAACTATGAAATATGCCCTATCTGAAAGCACCATTGGACATGAGGAGATTGTATCCTCAAGTAACATTGACAATTCCCTTTGGTTAAATAGATAACTATGTGAAAAATATCATCAATGTTATGGAATTTGAAAGGCAAATTTACACCTGGAGTCGGACACCTATGAGCAGATATACACCTGAAGTAGGACACTTCATTTTTCCATCCTTTTCTAAAGGAAATGGCAGAAATGATTATTTTCTTACACTAGGGAGATTAATTTTGATAGCTGGGTTTAATTCAAATATTTTAGTTGGGGTTTGGCCACTTATGAAGCTTACAACTGAGACTTGCTTATTGAACAAGTGAGGGCCATAATTAATACGTTCCAAAAGGGTATTTTCATCATTGATTATCCAATAACCTTAGTAGGTATCCAGGTAGCAAGGATACATTGAGCCAATGTCGGCTTATATTGGGCCAAGCATGGTCAAGCAAGGCACAATGCTCCACTGCTGATTGGGTATGTAACAGATAAGTTAATGGGATCAATTCAAACATTGCAAAGTCACCCTTTATTAGAACTAACCTCATGTTGCCCTTATAATGACACAAATAAGGACTAGTCACTATAAACCTATATCACTTCAGTATTCTAGCTTGATATTGTATCTATACTTTTTCATCCAACATAAGATCCCCCTCAATGTAGCAGATACTATTTCTGTAAATTGGGGATAGTATGTAGCATATTTTCTTATCATTATAGTGTCCGACTCCTGGTGAAGTTGGTGTCCGACTCTAGGTGAAATTACATGGCCATATTAATTTAGCTATAAATAGCAAACTGCTTACACCAAAACATCCCTTTTTTATGAACCTTCTTTAGAAAATGTAGAATCTGATATCCACAAAGAATAAATATATGCAAGAACAGAGACACAATAAAGTAATTTGAAAAACTCTCTTTCTATTTGGTTCCACAATTCTGATAACAAAATCTTAAAATACACACCAAATATAATGAAATGAAAGTCACATAAAGGTCAATGCCAAGTGCGTGCAAGCTTTATAGTTATCAAGTTTAACATATGAATTTCCATTTAGAATTGAAAATTCAGCCACATTTTATAGGTTTTATCTTGAAACCATTGCTTAAAGGTGTCCGACTCAAGGTATGTGTCCGTCTTTAGGGTGAATCTACCCTAAGCTATGAGGACTAGAAAAGTCTATGTATACATTCGTTTCAGAGGATGTCTTAGCTAGGGTTATTTCAAGTAAGGATCTAAATCCCTTATTCTTACCTTATTTTAAAGTTTGTTTTGAAATACAATCCTCTGTTAGCTTACGAGTGTATTATGTTATCAAAGTTTACTCACTCTAGATGAATAATAAGGAACATTCAGCAAATCCCAGGCGAACAAAGTTTGCATACTCCCAGTGTGCTATATGTACAGTGATGTGTCCAGATACGTGTGGACTTCTGGTCAACCTGGCTTAGATGATGTAGGTCGAGGACAATAAATGCAATGGTGACTATTTTGGGTTCATCTACATGGTGTAGGTAGAGGACAATGAATGCAATGGTGACTATTTTAGGTTCTTCTACAGGGGACAAATATAAATACACATGCAGGCAAAAATAGTTTCTGTATTTTGACCATGTAAGAGCCGCTGATGCATTAATGTATCATGCGTGCATCATGCAGACTCTATGAGACTGATACTCCCCGGAGGGTCCTTGTGATGCTCCAATGAAGTACTGGCCAGCAGTCTCGCCAGCACTTAATTGGTGCATAATTACGACCAATGGACATGATGCTCTCCTACATTAGCGGTCCTTTAAGGGTTAACTTAAGGGCCGCAGATACAGGTGTTCATCATGCCCATTGCCAATAATTATTCACTTTCAATCCACTCTTTTCTCTCGACCTGCATGTATTTCTATCTGAATTTGTCATCTATTTAAGAGGAAAGAAATAATAAGTTTTCCCGATCGGTACGCTGACCGATTGGTGGAAAATTTTGCCGCTGGTTTCGGCGAGTCCTCCATTATAATCACAGCGCCGTAGGCGCTGGTAAAGATAATTATCCATAATTTTGATTATTCCTTTAGTTCTATGCATTTTTATTCTCTGCAAGAGGGTTTCAAAATTTGATGCTTCAAACAAGTATAGATAAGACCTTCTACAGAAAGAAAATCCCTCAGGGTTTTGTTAACTTTTCGTCCATTATCACATCGCCGTAGGTGCTGGTTTTAGTTAAATTAATGAATTATGTCTACATATGCAGCCATGTCCAGTCTGTTTGCGTGGGGTGCATCCATGCATGCATTTTTGCATCATGTCACTGGCTTCAGCAACCCTGCATTGGGGTACCATGGCAAGAAAGTAACATGAACCGTGAGATATTGTCGTCTGCTTATAAGAAAATTTAAAGAAATAGTAACTTGATGCACTTTCAATTTTTCTTCTTTTTTCTTATAATACTGTACATAAAGAATTATGACCACAAATGATCATGTTAGATGTTTGAATAACTACTTTTTCGGCTATCAGCCAAGGAAATAAACATTAATTAAAGTGAACATTTCCTGTAATTATGTATTTACATGTTTTTTGTGTTTCTCTAAAAAAAACAAATAAACAAAAAACATAACGTCAAATATAATAGAGTATTGACTATAAATGGGTCTCTCTCTCTCTCTCTCTCTCTCTCTCTCTCTCTCTCTCTCTTCCTCAAAGCTTTATCCATGGCTGATTGGCTGTGTAGTGGCCAAAGCCAATGAATTGAGTCAAAGTCCTTGTGACAAGTTAAACTTACTACTGTTTATTCCTTAATCCACACAACAGCAGGGTACAGGTGCATAAGTACTCTCACAGAGTTGATAAATGCCCTGCAGTCACACAGAAATTGTCCATAGGAGATCTAATCCCACTGGTAGATGCTTATTTCCTATAGATGTCTCAGTAGAACAATATAATCCACAGGTGATATAGTCTTCGCAATCTCAATCTTACACTACATTCCCGGCCCCTTAAATGTGAACCTTAGAAGTGAACATTTACAAACCTTTTACTTTATTTATACAATATCAAGAAACACAGTTCAAACATGAACAGAAACAAATGATAATAGTACAAACCTTATACAATATGAAATGACAATGTCTCATATACCTCTTATAATGTTGGTACAATATGCATCTTTGACTCAAATATTACATCAAATCTGACATCTTTATTTACAAACACAACTCAATCTGACATTTATGATGTGACAGACTCAAGCAAACAAACTTTATCAATTGGTCTGACAAGTACATTTGTAGCAGTTTTGACCTCAAAAGATCTAAGTAGACCATCTTTACCTGGGAAGGTTTTGACAACACGGGCAAGTGGCCAACTATTTCTAGGTAGATTTTCATCCATAACCAATACAACATCATCAGATTGGATATTTCTCTTTGTGTCTAACCATTTCTGTCTAAGCTGCAGTGTAGGGAGATACTCTTTTACCCACCGTTTCCAGAACTGGTCTGCCAGGTACTGTACATGCCTCCACCTATGACCATACATGTCTTCCTTTTGGAAGGTTCCTGGGGAAGCTCTGAGTCCTACACCTAGTTGAAGCAAGTCATTTGGGGTTAGAGGTTTCAAGTCCTTTGAGTCATCTGATACAGGGGTCAAAGGTCTACCATTGACAATGTATTCAACTTCACAGAATACTGTGCTTAACCTCTCATCATCAAGAACTTGATCTTTGAGTATGGAATTCAATACCTTGCGCACTGTCCTGATTTGTCTTTCCCATACTCCACCCATATGGGATGCAGCTGGTGGGTTGAACTCCCACTTGATTTCTCTGATCAGAAGATTCTCCTTTGTCTTGTGATCTTCATTCCACTTCTGTATTGACTCCTGCAGCTCCTTGTTGCCACCAACAAAGTTGGTTCCATTGTCTGATCTGATCTTTTCAGGAACTCCTCTGCGAGCGATAAACCTTATCAGGGAATTGATGAATGAGTCCCCATCCATTGAGCTCAGGATTTCAATGTGTATGGCTCTTGTGGTCAAACAGGTGAATAGACAACCATACCTCTTTTCCTGGCTCCGGCCCCTCTTGACATAAAATGGGCCAAAACAGTCCACTCCTGTATAGGTGAAGGGTGGCTTGTGTGACTCTGTCTGTAGGCAAGTCTGCCATTCTCTGAACACCTAATTTCCCTCTCAATTTCTTGCATATTACACAGTTCTGTAGCACTTTGTTTACCAAGGGACGTCCTTGTGGTATCCAGTATTTCTCTCTGACCTTGGACAGGACATACTCTCGTCCTGAGTGCCTGGAAGTCCACTCGTGTGTGTGTCTCACAATGAGCTCAGCAATATGATGGTCCTTTGGCAAAATGAGAGGATGTTTGGCAGAGTCAGTTATTGGTGCACTTTGGAGCCTGCCCTGCACTCGGAGCATGTTATCAGCATCTTTGAACGGCTCTAGTTTGTAGATGGAGCTCCTTTGTGAGACTTGTTTGCCTGATTTTAGCATCATCTGCATAAGATGTCCTTTGTACATATCTGATAATGTCTTTCTCAGCCCTTTGTAGCTCTTCCACACTGAGATCAGAATTGAGTTTAGGCTTTCCCTTTTTGAGCCATTGAACAAAGCAACTTAGCCAAGCAACAGCCTTTTTTAGACGGTACCAGCTTGAATACCTCTTGAACATTTGTTCCAAGTAATCTCCTGTTTCAGTGAGGGTGACACACACCTTGGCTTCCTTCTTGACTTCTTGGTCATCATCTAGTAGGTCAGGAGATCTTGGAGGTACATCTGGCCACTGGGACTCATCCTTCCACAAGAAGTCCGGCCCCTGTTTCCACCTTTTGCTACACAGGATTTCTTTGGCACTGAGACCACGAGAAGCATCGTCAGCTGGGTTGGACTTGGTGTCTACATACCTCCATTGACTTGGCAATGATCCATCATGGATAACTGCAACTCTGTTAGGAACAAAAGTCTGGAACCTCTTGGTAGTGTTCTTGATATACTGTAAGACGATCATGCTGTCAGTCCAAAAGATGGATTCACCGATTTCCAGGCGTAGCTCTCTACGGAGCAGGCTATCCATCTTGACAGCAACCACAGCTGCTGATAGCTCTAGTCTTGGAATAGTCATGTGCTTGATGGGAGCAAGTCTTGATGTGCTTAACAGAAATGAGCAGTGAAGCTCTCCTTGTTCATTTACCATGCGCAGATAGGAAGCTGTGCCATATGCTTCCTCTGAAGCATCAGAGAAGTGGTGAAGTTCGATTGTTACACATTTGCCAAAGTCTTGCGGCACAAGGCAACGTCTCACCTTGAACTCTTCCAATTGTTGCAAGTCTTCTAACCACTTTTTCCATTTCCTTGCATTGTCAGGCTCCAGTTTATCATCCCATCCTTTATCTCTTTTGCACTCATCTTGGAATATCTTCTTTGCTAGAAGTATGAATGGGCTTACAAATCCCAGTGGATCATACACAGAACTGACCACTCTGAGAAGACCTCTCCTGGTGAAGGTTGCTTCCTTCTGCTTGATCTTGATGCTGAATATGTCTTCTTGAGTATCCCATTGGACACCTAGTGCTCTCTCCACAGGAAGTGCTGCTGAGTCAAGGTCAAGGTCTTTTACTTCTTTAGCTCTCTCTTCAGTTGGAATGGATTCTATTACCTCCTTGCTGTTAGAGATCCATTTGATAAGCCTGAAACCTCCAAGGTTCAACAGCTGACAGAGATCACTCACCAGCTTCTTTGCTTGATCCACAGTCGATACTGATTTAAGGCAGTCATCAGCATAGAAGTTTTCTATTACAGTTTTCACTGTTTCTTCACTAAACTCTGTCTTGTGGTCTTCAGCTGTACGTTTAAGAGCGAAGCTTGCACAGCTGGGGCTCCATACCCCACCAAACAAATGTACTGCCATTCTGTAAGTCTCTAGGGGAAGATCAGGGTTACCATCTTTCCACCACAAGAACCTTAGTACATCTCTATGCGGAGATACTCGCACTTGATGGAACATGGCTTCTATATCTCCCATGATTGCTACTTGGTCTTCTCTAAATCTTAGTAGCACACCAATAAGTTTGTTGGTCATATCAGGGCCCTGCAGCACTTGTTTGTTCAGTGATGTTCCATCATATTCTGCTGCACAATCAAAGACAATTCGAAGCTTTCCTGGCTTGTTTGGGCTTGTGACAGAATGGTGAGGAATGTACCACTTGATTCCATTACCTTGATCATTCTCATCCTCCTGAACAGGTTCAGCATATCCTTTCTGGACTAAGTCTTCTATCCCTGCCTTATAAAGCCTATGAAGTTCAGGGTTCTTGGATAGTCTTCTTCCAAGGCTTTGTAGGCGTTTTTCTGCCATTTTCTTGTTGTCTTGTAGCTCTGGAGGTGTAACCTTAAAGGGTATGTCCATCTCATAATGTCTATCTTTAAGCCGGATAGACTCATTCCATACATCAAGAACTCTTTTGTCATCTTGTGACATTTGTGGAAGGCTACCAGCTAAAGTCTGACCCACGTCCAGCTTCTAAAACTGCTCCACTTGAGCTTCTAAGCTTACTTCTGGTCCTTGATTGGCCTGTATGAAATGACAGAGAGCAGGGTCTTTTGGATTCCCACTTTGTAGCGGTCCATTGAGTGTCCATCCTAGACTTGTTCTAGTGGCATAAGGTTCACCCTCTCTTCCCTGTCTAACTTCAAGTGGAATCAGAGCACTTGGGATATCTTGCCCAATGAGTAGAGTGACATCTGACTTCTCCTTCGGGAACAATGTCAAATCTTTAAGGTGATCCCATTTCTTAACGTCTGCTGCAGATGGTATGTTGTCCCTTAGGTTAGGGAACCTGGCCAGTGCATAGACCTTTTCCAGCTGAACCACTTTGCATTTCTTCTTGGGGCCTGTAGTGGCTGTCACTTCCAGGGAAACTTCTAGGGCATCTGTGCTTTTACCTTCACCAAGGGTTTCTAGGGACAGACAGGTTGTTTGTCCTTTAAGGTCAAGTTTCTGGACCAAGTCCTTTGAACAGAAGCACTTGTTACTTCCTGGATCAAGCAGAGCATATGTGCGTGTGTAATTAGTCTGACCTTTCCCTCTGACATACACAGAAAGTATAGGTAAGGCGACCTTTGTGCTTTCAACATTTGATTGCCCACATGCATAACTTTTGGCTTCTTCTACCTGCTTGTCTTGAGACTTCTGTTCTTTTTTTTTTTGTCTCCATCCTTTGTGGACTGAGTAGTGGTGACCTTTACTGGTTGATGCAGCAATGTTGAGTGTTTCCCTTTGCAATCCTTTTCTTGACAGGCTCTAGGCCTTTTACATTCCTTGGAGCTATGATTGCTGTAGTCAAGACAATTGAAACACAGTCTTTTTTCTTTTACAACTTCTTGTCTCTTTTCCAGGGTCATCTTCTTAAATTTGTCACATCCACTAACTCTGTGACCATCGGCATCACAAATCCGACACTTGTACTCCTTGGGTTTATTCTCCTTCTGGGGTGGATCAGGTGTAGTTTTGCCATCTTGGCTTAAAGTGCCAGTATCTGTCGCATTCACATTGTAGCTTGATCCCTTCTTCTTTGGCACAGAAGGCTTAACCTTTGGTTCTTTGGCTGCTGACACTACATGTCCAAATACTGGGTCATTGGCCTCTCCAGCAGCCATCTCAAGGAACTGCACAAATTTGTGGAAGTTTGGATATTCACCAAATCTCTCTCGGATCCTATAAGCTTCCTTACGCCATCTAGTTTGGAGGTACATTGGAAGTCTTGTCATGACTTTTACCATTCTATCCTGAGAGTCTACCTCTTTTAGCTTGTTCATAGCTCGTAGTGTTTCCATGCAGCCCCTAACATCATCAGCAAAGTCCTGCAGGGCTTCACCATCATTTGGCTTCAGAGCTGGGCCTTCAGTAATCTTTGAGATCCATGCCTTTGAGATCATGAAGTCATTACCAAATCTCTGCTTTAAGAGTTCTCTTGCCTTCTTATAGCCTTCTGATGGGATCATTAGTGCACACGGCTGTATCACCTTTAATGCCTTTCCTGTGCAATACTCAAACAGCCTAGTTAGTTTATCACTAGCCTCAATGTTGGCCTTATCCACACTGGTATCAAAGGCATTCATAAAGGTCCAGTACTTCATGGGGTCCCCATCAAACTTTATCAGGCTTGTCTTTGGGAGACGGATGACATCAATCATCTGGCGTTGTATCATCATTTGAGACTCATGGGCTGCTTAATCAGTCCCCTGGCTGTTTTGACCAAAATCCTTAGGAACAGACTCAGGTGACTGCTTTGCACTATCCTTGACTGATGCTTGTGGTGATTTAACTAGTTCAATGATCCTAGCTACTTGTTCAAAGCTGAACTGCCCATCTGACTTTCTATCAGTATTTCCTGGTATAGGTGATCCTGTCCACTCGGCTGCAAGGGGGTTGAGGATTGACTTTTCTACAACTCCTGAGTGATTCTTATTTGAGCTTGAGGTGGTAGGTTTTCTGACAGTACTAGTACATATAGGACCCCCCAGATGATGTGAGACTTCATTTTCAGTAGTAGAATCAAATATCTCCCCACACTGCAACTTTACATCACGATCAACTCCAGCTACATGTTTCTTAGACACAGAAGCAATGCTATTACCAAGATATTTATCAGTAACATTTTGACTGACCTTTGATCCCTTATATGTATAATCAGGGTACTCAGTGAACTTGGTCAGAACCTCTTCTTCTGCTGCCGCAGCATCCATTTCAGCCTTCATCTGTAGCTGCTGACGGCGTAGTTCAAGCTTCTTTCTTTCGCGCTCAAGAAGCCGCTCCCTCTGCCTGCTTTGATATTCAGCCTCTTTCTGCTGATGCTCAGCCTCTTCCTGCTGACGTACAGCCTCCTCTTCTCGGCGGCGTGTCTCTGCTCGCTGTAGTTCTCCTCGGCGGGGTGCCTCTGCTCGCTGCTGCTCATCTCGGCCATGTGCCTCAGCTTGCTGCTCTTCAGCTTCTTGTTCCATTTGTAGCTGCATAAGCTCAAGCTCCTGCATCTCCTGAAGAGCCTTAGCTTTGACTTCAAGGGCAGCCCGTTTAGCAGCTGCCTTCACTCGGGTACTTGATGCACGTGAAGCCCTTGATGTGGCACCAGTGCCAGCATGGGACACACTGTCATGAGGTGTAATACTGTCTTGTAGTTGATGTTGTTCAACAAAGGAGGTATACTGTCTCTTGGCCTCATTATACCTTTCCTCAAGTTTGGTATATATGGTGTCTTCATTGAGGGCACTATAAGGCTCAATGTCCATAACCAGACTCATGTAGTCCATATGCACTTTAGAGAATAGCACAAATGCAGATGTAGCTTTCTCAAGTGCCACTTAAACATCAGGTAAATCAACACCACAGTCCATCTTATGCATTAAGTCATTGACCTTCTTGGTGAATGCACCAGCATGGCCACCTCTTGAACGGCGTAATGTGACCATTTTCTCCAACCTAACACTATCTGGGTCCAGCATCTTGCTTGGTTTTCTATGCCTGGCTCCAGTCTGTGACATGTTGATGTGCTTGGGATCCTTGCTTAATATCCTGGTTCTTGAAGACTATTCTTTGTACCCAATGTAGTGGCCAAAGCCAATGAATTGAGTCAAAGTCCTTGTGACAAGTTAAACTTACTACTGTTTATTCCTTAATCCACACAACAGCAGGATACAGGTGCATAAGTACTCTCACAGAGTTGATAAATGCCCTGCAGTCACACAGAAATTGTCCATAGGAGATCTAATCCCACTGGTAGATGTTTATTTCCTATAGATGTCACAGTAGCACAATATAATCCACAGGTGATATAGTCTTTAACATGTAGTAGGTACAGTGTCCTTGAGGTAACCTGTGTACATGTATAACCTTGATGTAACCTGTGTACATGTATAACCTTGATGTAACCTATGTATATGTATAGCCTTGATGTAACCTGTACAAAGAATATTGCCTCCTATAGTCCTCAGGTATAAAGTCCAATGTCAGCAAGTAATCCAATAATGTCCATGTGTCAGGTCTGACTTAGTGTTGTTGAATGAATGGGGAACCAGAAGGAGGCCCTTATAAATCATAGCATTAGTAATTCTAGAAAGTTCTTGTATTATGGGGAAGACAAAGGATGGATCCTACACATACCATGGTGTTCTATATATTTCCAGAACATTCTACTAACATCACCATGAACCACACACAAGCAAGCTTATGCTACACTATTCTAGAATGTTCTAACATGATCCATACAATCCTATACCATTCTCAATCTTACACTACAGGCTGGTTGAATTACCTTGGGATCAAAAAGCCCCGGTCTGGGGCCACGTGAGAGGAGTAGGCCTAGATTCAGCGTAAGCTTAGCCACAGCCCAACCACTCATGCCTGGTACTGACCTCACCATACACTAAGGCTCGTTGCATGGATAAATTTTACCAAAAAATAAAATACAGTGAAGAGATCGGTTGTTGCTGATATTGCATGAAATTACCTTCGCTCCTCAGAGAGTGTCTGGGACCATAATAGGGCGTTTACCTCCAAAGTGAAATAACAGGTCTACAAGAATAGAAGACCTATGTATAGAAGCAGGAACATTTCTATAACACAATGCAATACAGGGCATGTTAATATTTGCTTTAGATCTCATGTCAAAGGGCAAAATGTAACCCCAGGTCATAGAGTTAGGAATCACACATGTATTCACAGACTTACCAAACAAACCCTAGTATCTAGCACAAACTCTCATACTGAATATGTAAAAGTGTATATAGACCTACCGGTATTCTGAAAGCCTATATATTGAGAAAACCTCCATGGTGATAAAAATTTGTTTACAATCCACAGTGGGCCCATGGTGGGCACTGATTCTGGCTTTGATGGGCCTCAGTCCAAAAGAAATGTACTTTTTTTCATACACCAGGGTCGTAGGAAAAAGAGGGGGGGATGGGGGGGGGGCCTGCCCCCCCAATCATGAAGGAAGTGGGGCCTGAGTAGAGGGCCTATGTCTGGGCCCCCCAAAATAAATTGCCAAGAACTCATAATCAAAATGGAAAAGAAACTAAAACTTGGGCATCTCAAATTAGATTGATATGGTAATGGGATAGAGAAAATGGGGGTCTGAGCCTAAAAATTACATTTCTATACAAATTCTATATGTGTATGTATAGATGTCATCGTGCATCAACCAACAGTTTTAGATGGTCGTGATGGGGTTCTTGTTGCCCCCCCCCCAATTAAGATTTGCTTCCTACGCCTCTGTACACATGTATATTTAAGCCGAATTTATCAGCATCTAGGCTAAATAAATTTGCACCAATAGGTGTGAGGCCATTTTTGGCCATTTTCAACATCCCATCCCCTTTCACACTTGGTCACACACCAGCCAGCTGACCTTCTGTAGTTCCTTTGCAGATAACATATTTAGCTTGTTTTATGATGTCTTTAATAATTATAGGTCTTAAAATTAATTTTTGAAAATGTGACATCACACAATCCTTGACACTCCCGACCCCTGTCACACTTTGTCAAAATCTGAAAGTACCCCCCCCCACCTCCTCCTGTTTGATGTAATTTATGGATGGCCCCTGTCTTACCTACCTATACTTATGTCAACATGCTTCAGAGTTCATAATCTGTGCCATGTGCTCTGCGGGCCGCCATCGCTAACTGACTTCCGGTCCCGCGATGTCACGTCTCTACCAACATCTCCCTTTTATCAATTTTTTTTTTTTTAAAGAGAGAACAAACACATCCCTGCAGACAAGTATAGTCCAACATCAAGTGTCAAAACAGTCTATGCTGAAAGAAAATACTAATTATATTGAGTCACAAAATAAATCATATGTTTGAACATGGTCTGAACACATGAGTCTCTATGCAAGCATATAGTCATCCTATCTTGAAGGTCGTGAGATCTCTCTTGTCCTTGTGCGACGAACCGGAGAGGCGCTCGGGGCAAGGGAGGTACCACCGCCCACAAGAGAGCCACTAGTGGCCCTGGACTGAGATGCAGCAGTGTTGCTGCTGGGTGGTGCAGGTGACTTTGGCACTTTCTGTGGGGAACAAGTCTCCTTCGGTTGCACCTCCTGCCGGTTGTCAGCTGGTTCTGGTGAAATGTCGGCTCTAGCTGATGGTGTAACTAGAGCCAAGGGTATTCTGAGCTGAGTTGTCTGCCCATGTCAAATGCCAACTGGGGGAGGAGCAGCTGGCCGCACATGAACCCGGTTGCGGCTAGCCAGTCCCCGATCAGTCTGAATGGTGTAAGATCTGGGTCTTCTGCAGTCAACTACCTGCCCGTAGGCCCATAGTTGACCACGCCTGTTAGGGGGGGGGGGCTTCAGGTAAGCATAGTCTCCAACTGAGAGAGGTGGATGGTTTACAGTATTCCTATCATATAGTGCCTTGGAGGCCACCCTGCGAGTATTGATTTCCTCCTGGACCACCTGACTGTCCGCCACCTGAGAGTCTAACAGCCTGTCTGAAGTTGGGAGAGGAGTGCGTGTCCGACGGGATAGCATACGCTGAGCAGGAGAGTATGAATATCCAGCCTGGGGGGTGTTACGGTGAAGTAACAGGGCGAGTTTGATGTTCATCAATTTCTTTAGCAACCCCTTAGCTACCTTCACTGCTGCCTCTGCTCGACCATTCCCTTTCGGGTAATAAGGTGATGATGTCGTGTGGGTGAACCTGAACCTGGTCACCATGTCTGCATAGTCTTTACTAATAAATTGAGGGCCATTATCTGTGTGTATTCTTGCTGGGGCCCCAAAAGTGGCTAGGTGAACCTCTGTCTTGTCTACTACTGTAGAGGCAAGGGTGTCTCCCAGCTCGTCTATCTCGATCCAATCTGAGTAATGACACACAGTGACTAGGTAGTCCTTCCCCTCAAATGCACACAAGTCTTGGCTAAGTAGTTCCCAAGGTCTTGTCGGTATAGGCAGTGACAGCATGGGCTCCTTTTGTGATGATGAACCATATACTGCACAGGTCTCGCAGGCATCACACATGTCCTTTATCGCGGCTCTCATTCCTGGCCAGAATAGTACCTCCTTAGCCATTCTGTAGTTTGATTCAGCTCCAAGGTGATTTGCATGGATCTTGGCTAACATTGCGGCCCTGAGCTGCTGAGGCACTAACACAGTCTCCCCCTTGTATACAGCCTCATTCAGTACAGACAGCTCATCTCTGTATCCCCAAAAAGGCCTGAGATCCTTGGGAACTACAGCACGGTCATCTGGCCAGCCGTCGATAATCATGTCTCGTAAAGCATTGAGTAACTCATCAGCATTAGTCATTTGCACTATCTCCCTCTCAGTCTCTCCAGTCAACCTGGGACTGCGGCTGACGGACTCACACTCCAGTCTGAACACCTCAAATCCTGTTGTGGGTGTATTGACGGGGGTGCATATAGCTGCTCTGGATAGGGTGTCTGCTATGAGAAGCATGGTGCCTTTCCTGTACTCCAATGTAAAACGGTACTGCTGCAAGGTCATCAACATCCTTTGCAGTCTGGCGGGTGTTTTGTGTAATGGTTTTGACATGATAGGTACCAAAAGTTTGTGATCAGTGTGCACCGTAACATCAGCTTTCCCATAAAGCCATTGGTCGAACTTGTGGAGACCATGGCAAATGGCAAGGCACTCTTTTTCCATTTGAGAATACCTCCTTTCTGTGTCACTGAGCCGGCATGAGCTGAAGGCTACTGGCTGTAGCTCTCCCTTTGTGTTTGGTTGCAGAAGTGCGGCTCCTAAACCTGACTCACTTGCATCAACCTGCAATGTCACTGGTTTATCCAGACTGTAGTAGAGGAGTGTAGGTGCTGATGCGATGAGCTTCTTGGCTCTCTGGAATGCTGATTCCTGCACCTTGGACCACATGAAACTGGCACCGTCTTTTGTCAGCATACGTAAGGGCTGTAGAGTTGAGCTCAGATTGTCACAAAACTGTGATAGGTATGTGGCCATGCCTATAAACCGCATCAAACCAGCCTTGTCTGTTGGGGTTGCCATTCCCGTGATTGCCGACACTTTCTCAGGGTCTGGCCGCAAGCCACTATCAGTGATAATGTTCCCCATGAACTTGAGCTCCCGAAGGGCAAACTTGAACTTATCCGGATTAAGTTTGATGTCTTTAGCCACACAACGTTCCATCAATGCCACCAATCTTCTGTCATGGCTGGTCTTTGCTGTTGTGTAGTCCTCACCCTCACCATAAACAAGGATATCATCAGCAATGCAAATTATTCCTTCAAGGTTCTCAAGGGCATCCAAGAGTCTCTTTTGGAACTCCTCTGGCGCACATGATATACCAAAAGGTAGTCGAAGCCAGCGATATCGACCATATGATGTGTGCATGGTGGTGTGCATAGACGACTCTTCATCAAGAGGAATGTGTAGGAATCCCTCCCGAACATCAAGGAGAGAGAAACACTTGGCATTACCCAGCTTGTGTAAATGTTCCTTCAATGTGGGGATTTGGAAGAGAGGTCTTATCAATGCCTTGTTGACGGTCTGACTTGGGTCAATATAGACGCGGAATTTTTTTGGGGTTTATCTGATGAGTGCGTTTGAACACCAGGGAGTGGGCTCATCCACCTTTGCCATGATCCCCAATGTCACATACCTGTCCAGTGCTTCCTTCTCTTTTCCCCGCTTGGCGATCGGCACCCGGTGATTGGGCATCTGGACTGGCACAATATCTGCCTTCAACTCAAAATGGACAGGTGGGCCCAGACACCCTAGTCCCTGAAAGCTGTCCTTGTATTCACGCAAGACTGCATCTTTAGTCAAGTTGCCTGCTGGAGGCAGGCATCTGGAGCGAGGGATCTGAATAGTCTTTGGTGAGGGTTTAGCTTGGTCCAGAGCTGATGCAGAAACCACATCCGGAGATAGACACAGGACCTCGTCCGCCATAATCTTGATAAGACCCAGATTCTCACTGTCTTCTCCTGAGAGAAGTGCAGGCTTCTCACCAATGTCACTGTCTGCTAGCACCTGGAATACCAAGTCATGATAACGATCCCCCCTGTCACATAAGAGGCTGATCTGACCAATGGGCTTTACTGGAGCAGTGTTTTTGTACGGGAAGAGCTGGTATGGTGAACGGGTCATCTTGATAGACGGAAACACACTCCTGGCCAGGCGTTCTGGCATTGTGTTGATTCCAGCTGCTGAGTCTATTTGTATCTTCATTCTGTTGAACCTGTCACCCTTATCTGACAGAAGAAGCTGTGCAAAGTACTTTCGCCCTTTCCTTGCACCAGCTTGAAAGACAGCTGTGTCTTCCAGGGAGTAACACTGCTCGTCATAGTCTACTTCTGAGTAAGGGTCTTGGGGTACATGAGCTAGGTCTTCATCAGTGTTGACCGCATGGATGCTATGTTGACTTCTTCTGTCGTCAGGCGGTAACTTATTCTGAGGCCCATGGTTGACCCCTCTACCCCGCTGATTTTTCCTGGAATGACCTGCACTACGGCTCTGGGTCTGTGGGCGGTGACTGTCTCCTTGAGGTTCAAGACAGACACGGGAGAAGTGATCATTGCCACCACACTTGCCACACTTCTTTCCATTGGCTGGACACTTCGACCAAGGGTGTGTTCCACGTCTGTCACCGCACCAGTGGCATGTACCGTTCTCACGTTTCAGCTTCATATCTTTGTGAGCCTTCCCTTTTGCCGTCCAATTCACAGCCTCGTCTGTGCCTCTGGTGGCTTCGCCAATAAGCTGATTAGCCCGCTTTGCAACTTCTAACACCTTGGCTTCCGCAACAACATCACTAAGTGTCTTTTTTGTGTTGTCAGCTTTGACATGATATTTTAGAAGCTCTGCCCGAATGTCACTGTTTCGTAAACCAAAAATAAACTTGTCACGGCTCATCTCATCAGTTAAAGTACCATAGTCACACAGGCTGCACTCACGCCGTACATGGGTCTCCCAGTCTTGCACCGACTCATGGGCGCCCTGTGTGGCCATCCAGAAGGTGAATCTGTCTGTCAGCAGCGAGAATATAGCCGAGCCCGTGTAGTGAGTTCTGAGTCTCTCCAACCACACCCACGGCTTGCTTTTGTCCCCGGCTGAAATTTGGGGCTCTATGCTGTACCGAATAACCCTGCAGTGCCTCATCGGGCATAGATGAACGTAACGCAGCAATTTCCATCAGTGGCTTAGCATAGTACTCAGCCCGATGAGTTTCGGGATTCTTGGACAGGTCTCTATATTCGGACTCGATGCAGTAGTCGTTGAATCTCATTTCAAAATTTTTGAAGTTTTCTGGGATGTTCCCTGTTAGATTTAGTTCTGGCTTCTTGGGCCTAGACATGTTTGAAATTCAAGTCACCACCACCACATTAAGAATGAGAATTGTGGGACGCGTGCGTCCGGGCGCGCGAGCCTATGACGTCATACGGGGGTTCCCCGGTCCCGGGAAACCCAGGCCCGATGCGCGGGCTCTTGACGCGAGGTTCCGGCACTTTAGAGCTGACTGCAGACCACAACACAGGTGCTGGAGTTGTCTCTCCCACATCTTCAAGGTAAGATACTCTGATATTAAGGGGTCATATGTGAAAGTCTCACATTTGGTGCCAGGAGTACTTGCCCTTGTTGATAAACTGTGTGTCTACAAAACCTGTGGGCACCAGAACTGTTTTTGTGAAAGTTGTGGAGGAAGCCAGGAGGAATCCCCTCAGTCTCCCCCATCACTTTTTGTGTACAGTGAGCATATATTTAATCCATCTGCTCACAAGGAGAACTCTATATTCTGAGAAAACCATTGGATTTATTTTGTTAACCACACTGGGGCCATCATTTCTGTGTGTTTTTCACCAACTTTGGCCAAGTTTTGTGAACTTTGCCCTGTCTTGGAGGAACTGGGTCAAGCTGCCACTAATAAGGATTACTGGAATCCTACAGAGTAGCCATCTTGGATCTGGCAGTTAGAGCCTCATGGTCCACTGATTTGAATTGACAATCCAAGCCATCCTTAATATTCTTGAACTATCTCACAGTAACAAAGTACTGGAAAGTGACTGATAAGTATTGACAATATCATTGGGATAATTATTTTTGTCAATTTTTGGAAAATTAATTAGTTTGGGGTTTGGTACTTTCTGCCCATGTGGGTTGCCTGCCATTTTAAATTCTCCTTGGGCATGGTGGCTCTCAATAGTGGAAAAATAATTTTGTGTCTTCTACTGGATTAGCCAATATCAACTTGTTTGATTTCTGGCTATAAAAAAAAAAAAAAAAAACAAAAAAAAAAGTGGCAATTCTACGGTGACCCCCCCCCTCACCTCTGATTGGAAGGCCGGCAGACTCTAGTTCCATTATTTCCTGGTATTTTGGATTTTCCTTGAAATATCCTTACTCCTGTGAATTTACCAATGCTATTGGCTAATGCTGCATATAATTGAACTTTAGGCCAATTTTTAAGAGAAACCTACAAGGCTTGCAATTGTGTGCATTACATATTCAATAAGGACATACCTTAGCCAATGCATGTCATCTGGCAAATTATCACTTTTAAGTACATACGGACTAACTGACTGACAACTCACCCCCCCCCCATCGAGAATCCAGAAAAGTAAGTGAAGAGGGGAAATACTAACATTGTATAAGATAAGCCAGTGATTGTAGTCCTGCTGTAGCATTCTATATCACCTGGCCCACTAATTACGCTCTCTCGGTTACTTGCACTGAGTCTTCCCTTCACCCACTTACATATATTGGATAAGCCTAACATACCCGAGGATGTCTCAGCTCGGTTTCGATGTGAACGAGGCGAGTACGGAGGACTTGAAAGCCCTGCCGGGCATTGGGTCAGCGAGAGCGCGGGAAATTGTTCAGTGCGTTCGCGACCAGGGGCCTTTCTCAGATGTGACTGGGATGCTCAGATTCGTCGGCCCAGAGACCGGGGGAGTACTTCAGGAGGCGGTCATTAAAGGCCTGGTGACATTTGGGAGGAAAGGGGATAGTGCAGCGGACGTGACGGTCGTGTCCCCAGAAGAAGTCGATGCCGCAAAGAACTTTGAGGATTTGAAGGTGCTACTGCAGAGATCCATGGCACGGATAGAAGAGCTGGAGGCAGAAAAGTGGCAAAGGGAGGCCCGGGAAGTAGGGCAATCACCGACGGACCAGAAGGAGGGTGTGGAGCCAGAGTCGCACCAAGCATCGCCCGGGGCTGGCACCACCTCGGCATCTAACGGGGCCACCGCAGGGCGCCCACATGGCGACACGCTCCCAACCGATGATGTAGCGGAGACTCTGCAAGCCATTCTATGGCAGAACCCAGCTCTCGCACAGAGGACATGGGCAGCGCTGAGTAGCCCGGCACCGAGTGAAAGTTCCTTGCCACTCCATTTGACGCCCTACCAGAAAGGGACGGTGCAGGGCAACGTGTATATCCCGAAAAGTCCACAGCCATACCCGCAGAGGGCACCCGCTGACTGGAATGGCAACGCAGGGACTGATGACCGACAGCACAAGGCACCTCGTTCACCTGTAAGCCAGGCCAGCGCCAAGGCGCTGAAGGAGTCGAGGAAGAGGAGGCAATCAAGGATCGAAGACACAGAATCCTCGGACTCCGATGACAGTTCATCGAGCTCAAGTGATGAGGACGAACCCCCAATGCACAGAGCAAGGGACGGCAGAGATAAACCTCATCAGGGAAAGATTCCCACCTACGATGGTCGCTTGAAATGGGGGATCTACAAGGAGCAGTTCGAAAGAATTGCTCGTAGATGCGGATGGGGCAGGGAGGAGAAGATCGACAGCCTCGTGCAACATCTGAGAGATGATGCCCTCGTCTTCTTCGGGTCGCTGCCCAGAAAGACCCGGCGTGACTACAAAAAAGTCTGCAAGGCGCTGAAGGGGCGATTCGGAGCCAGAAAACAACCGGCGACAGCACGCAGGGAGCTCCAAAACCTGCGCCAGGAACCTGATGAGGTGCTGGATGCGTTTGCACAGCGGTGCATGGATTTGGCGAGGGAAGGGTTCAGAGGGGACTCGGAACGGACCATTGAGAAAGCAGCAGTTGACTCCTTCTTGCAGGGCTGCTCTGAGCAGAAAGCTGCGCTTATTGCGGGGGAAAAGAACCTGAAATCGATGAGGGAGGCAATAAAGAGTGTCAGGCACTCCATCCACAATACCAGGTTTATTTTGGGGGACAAGAAGATCAGGAATGTCTCCTTCTCGGGCAATGACGAGATACATCCAGGCTTGTTACGCCTGGAGACGAGCCAGCTCACAGAACTGAAGGAGGATATACGTAAGATGGTTGTATCTGTTGTCAATGACCAACTACACCAACACCAACAGCGCTCCCCCAGAGCCCCTAGCCCCTACCCAAGCTACAGGCCGGGCAGGAGCCCTGCGAGAAGCCCTGGGCGCAGCCCCTCCCGCAGCACATCACCTGGGAGGCTGAGTGAATGTTACAACTGTGGGGAACAAGGGCACTTTGCCAGAGAGTGCACCAAGCCAAAGCAACAGCCACCAAAAAACTAGCCAGGAATGGACCGGACCCGATTCCATTCCGGGCTGACCAGGGTCGTCCACCAGATATAGATCAAGGATAAACACCAGACTTAGTTACTGGAGACTCTTGTGCCGACGCCAACTCCTGCACGGTGCGCGCTGTGAGGGATTGGGTTAGGCATGAGGAGTCTCGGTTTGAAGCTGTCAAAGGTCGCCCCCCCAGAGAACACCAAGGTAAGGCAGTGGCAAAGGCCAGACGTTCCCACTGAGGGCCCCCACTCTGTTGCTAAATCCTACACGGTGCGTACTGTAGAGGATGGTGCGAGACGTGAGGACCCTCGGATACGTAATGTCTACTTCCGTACAAAGAACTCTATAAAAGACGCCCCTGAGAGTCTTGTCCTACCAGTTGTAATCAATGGGACCTCAGTAAACGCTTTGATTGACCTAGGTGCACAAGTGTCGGTGCTCAGCTCGAACTTTGTAGAAAGCATGGAGCACCCTCCTACACGAAAGGAGACCATTAAGTTGAAAGGGGCTGGGCCAGACAGCTTCATGAAGGGCCACTTCACAGACCCAGTGACCCTCGAAACGGAGGGACTCACATTCAAATGGCACATGTATGTTGCACCAATAACGGATTCTGTCATACTGGGTCTGGACTTTTTTAAAGCTGTAGGGGCATCAATTGATCTCACAATGGCAACAGTCAAGATCAACGGTCACAGTATCAGAGCTAAATATCGCCAGAGCAGGTCAGGCGACACATATAGGGTCTCCCCAGTAGCCTGCCTCAAGAGAGTTGTATTACCACCGCATTCATCCCGACAGGTAGCGGTGTGTATCAATCAGGGACCGGATGTGCTTGAAGGAGATCGGGTTCTGAGCCCAAGACTCTTTCACCCGGATGTCTTGTGCCCACACAGTGTCCTAGATAAAAACTCAGACACCGCAGTACTCGAGTTATGTAATGTCAGTGATAACTACGTCAAGGTCAAGGCAGGCCAAGTTCTCGGGTCGGCACAGCCTGGAGGGGTCATGGACTCGGAACTCGACATGTCAACGGTGCCGGCTGGCCTTAGGAACTTGGAACATGTAGACGATGAACCCAAACAGCCAGTCTCGGCAGAGGATGTCGAAGACCTGGCGGGGCAGATACCACCGCATCTTCGCGATTTGTTCCACAGGTCAGCCTCAGTGCTCAATCTGGACCAGGCCCGAGAGCTGTGCACTATCCTTAAGGAGTACGAGTCAGTATTCTCAAAGGATGACACAGACCTGGGTTGTTTCTCAGCTATAAAACACACCATAGACACAGGGGATGCCAAACCCATCCGGCAGCGCATGCGCCGCACCCCATTGGGCTTCCAAGAGGAAGAGGAGAAGCATCTTAACAAGATGCTTGATGCTGGAGTAATCAGGCCCTCATCATTCCCATGGGCTGCAGTCCCTGTGTTGGTACGTAAAAAAGACGGGTCAGTCCGATGGTGCCTCGATTATCGGGGCCTGAACAGTGTGACCATAAAGGATGCTTTCCCCCTGCCAAAAATCGAGGAGTGCTTAGACTCACTGGCGGGAAGTCGGTTCTACAGCACCCTGGACATGAATTCAGGTTACTGGCAGATAGAGCTCGATGAAGCTGATCAGCACAAAACAGCTTTCATCACAAAGTATGGGCTCTATGAGTGGACACGTATGGGTTTCGGCCGATGTAATGCCCCTGCGACATTCCAGAGGGCAGTCCAGCTTGTTCTCCACGGTATGCAGTGGAAGAAGGTTCTGTCATACCTAGATGACGTGGTGGTCTTTGGAAACAGCTTCTCCCAAGCCAGGGATAACCTGGTTGAAGCCCTAGAGAGGTTTGGAGAATATGACCTCAAACTTAAACCTAAGAAGTGCAGTCTGTTCCAGAACAAGGTCACATTCCTTGGCAGGCAAGTAACACCAGAAGGGATCCAGATAAACCCAGAGAGCAGAGAAACTATAGAAAAGTGGCCAACACCGAGATGTGTCAAAGACCTTGAATCGTTCCTTGGGTATGCGAATTACCACCGTGAGTTCATCCCGCGGTTTGCTGAAATATCTGCTCCACTTTACGCCCTGACCAGCCCCAAGACAAAATTTGAGTGGTCAGGGGAGGCGGCCACAGCACAGTCCCTAATCAAGAGTGCGTTACTGGCAGCGCCAATACTACCATACCCAGACGTCAGATACAAATTCATCCTGGACTGTGATACCTCTGATGTAGCTGTAGTGGGGGAGTTAGGGCAGATAGTTGACGGGAAAGTGCAGATAATAGCCTACAACAGCTTTGTCCTAACCGCTGAACAACGTAAATACTGCACAACACGGAAGGAACTGCTGGCCGTGGTGATGCTGTCGCGGCAGTACCGCCACTACCTGCTTGGGAGGCCCTTTCTCGTCAGGACCGACCACAACAGCCTCACGTGGCTGATGGGCTTTAAAAGCATCCAAGGTCAACTATCAAGGTGGCTAGAGGAACTCTCCCAATATGACATGTCGATTGTGCACCGTCCAGGGAAGAAGCAAATCAATGCTGATGCCCTGTCCCGCATCCCAGACATGGTGGAATACTGTGACTGCTATAGGGCGGGATCCAAGCCTCAGCTCCTGCCATGCGGTGGATGCAGGTTTTGTGAGAGAGCGCATGACCAGTGGAGCCGCTTCGAGACAGATGTGGATGATGTAGTGCCGCTTGCATTACGGAGCCTGGAAGCATGCTTGGATACAGGCAAAGCCGAGTCGAGTATGACACAAGAGACAGTGATCAGAATGCTTGATGTTGATGATCTAAATGCGGAAGATGAGCAGACAATGCTGGATACATGCCTAGGCGGGTACTCTACGGAACACTTAAGGGAAAAACAACTGAAGGACCATGACCTTAGCCCCATCATAGGGTGGATGGAGGCAGGATGCGAGCCGTCGTAAGCTGCTCTTGCCATCAGCAGCCCAGCCACAAAGTACTTCTGGGTGCACAGGTCACAGCTGGTTATGAGAGAAGGGGTGCTACACTACAAGTGGGAAACGCTGAATAAGCCTAGATTCCTACTGATAGCACCGAAGGAGCACAGACAAGAAATACTGGAGTTCTGCCATGACCACGCCACAGCTGGTCATCTGGGGCAGGACAAAACATATGCACGTCTGCAACAAGGATTTATCTGGTTCCAGCTGCAGAGCGACTGCCGGGACTTTGTCCGGTCATGTGCCACCTGTACCCGAAATAAGAAACCCTGCCAGAAGGCACGTGGCCCCCTTGGGAAATACCATGCTGGTGCACCGCTAGAAAGGGTCCACCTAGACATACTGGGGCCGCTACCGGAATCAGAGAGTAAGAACACCTGTATCCTAGTTATTGTTGACCAATTCACCAAGTGGGTGGAATGCTATGCCATCCCGGATCAGAAGGCCGAGATCATCGCAGATAAGTTTGTAGATGACTTTGTAGCGCGCTGGGGATGCCCACAACAACTACATACCGATCAGGGTCGCAATGTTGACGGCAATGTCATACGCAGCGTGTGTGACTTGTTAAAGGTAAAGAAAACCAGAACAACACCATACAGGCCTGCATCCAATGGACAGGTGGAACGGTACAATAGAACAATCCTGCAGATGGTGCGCTGCTTTCTCGAGGGAAAGGCAAGGCATTGGGATAGACACCTGTCTGTCCTGGCTGGAGCCCTCCGAGTGGTTCCCCACAAGCAAACTGGGTATAGCCCCAACATGATGATGCTAGGCCGGGAAGTTACGCAACCAGAGGATGTGGTTTTCGGACTCACCGCCAGGAACGACAATATTCCCGTCTCTGCCTCGGAGTATGTCCAAAAGCTACGACGAACCATGGAGGAAGTCCACGAAATGGCGCGTGAAGGTCTCAAGGCAAAACAGGAGCTCCAGAAAAAGACTTATGACCAAAAATTGTCCCATGTGAAGTACGAACAAGGCGATCTAGTATACAAGAGGGACACAGCGAACAAAAAGGGCGAGAGCCCCAAGCTCAAACCGGTGTGGAAGGGCCCATACCTAGTTGAGGCAGTCCTGTCACCGGTGCTCCTGAAGATAGATCCGGGGGAGGAAAAGGGAGGAGGTTATCCACCATGACCGCCTTATTATGTGCAGGGACAGAGAAATCCCAATGTGGCTCCGCCGTATGAGACATCGGCTGTTGCATCTGGAGCAATCTAAAGATGAAGCAGAGCCGGAACCAACTCAGGAAAATGGTCCCCCCAACATGAGGGAGAATGGCCCTCCCGACATGAGGCAGACAGAGGATACACCCTCAGCTGCCTTCGACAATCAGCCTGCAGCAGGTGATGCCACAGCTGCTCCGGACGAGCCTGCAGGACCCTCGGCGGAAAATAAGCGACAGGCCGGAGCGGACCAGCCCAAGGGGCTTGGTGTGGAAAGAAAAAGAAAAAATACAAGAAAGGAAACTACACGTCATGATCAGAGTAGCTCGGTGGAGTCTAGCCGCGACTCGGTAGAACGAAGGTCAAGAAGAGGCAGGCCTATACGCCTTCCCGCAAGACTTTTGAACACGATTCGCCAACTATCTCAGCTTCCTCGCATACTCTACTAACAATAGCAACCTATAAGTAGTCGTAGTCACACAAGTAGTCCCACTAGATTTATTAAGATGGAATTATAGACCTCGTCTTCTTCTTCACCATTGCAGGCCAGATCAACAACTCTACTAGAGATGGATCAGAGCCAATCCACTCGGCCAACCCAGATGCCACTGAATGGGTTTGTCTTGGTCCCAATGCCACTTCCACCAGCAGCAACAGCAAACATGGGTCCAACACCTCTTCTGTTTGGCTCGCTCTGGTCACTTGCACAGTGGGGGTCACCCCTTCCATTAATGGCGGGCCCGTTGATGGCTGGTTCCCCGGCCCTATGGAATGGGACCGGGCCATTAGTACCTGCTAGAGACCACAAAGTTCCGTCACAGCAGGAACCGGGCCAGGAGGGCGCTGCCCCAACACCAGCAGTAGCACCTCCGGCAGCCAGCGAGGTTCGGCAGAGAGACCATAGCCATGAAGTGGCTCGTCCAATACCAACGGGAATCTGTGTCACTTTCGCGAGTGGTACGGGTGGAGCTGCGGTGGAGGAAGGCAGTCAGCGGTCTGTCACACTGGCCACAGGCCATAGGAAGAGAGAATATGCGGAAGAGGAAGAAGTGAGAACGGTTACCATAGAGAGACGTCCCAGCCCAAATGAGAACCAGCCCAAGAGGCGTGGTACCGGGCTGCAGCCAGCGGAAAAGAAGCGACGTAAGACCAGCGCATGCCCAGTCTCGGACATGTGCAGCCGGTCAAACCACATCCATCGCCATGTGGTACAGTCTCATGTGCCCTTCTTCATCCAGCCAGAAACAGCATGCTGGGGCTGTCAGGAGCAGTTCACAAGATCGGGCTGTTTGACGTTGCATATGAGCAGGTGCCACAGAGCAAGACCGTTTGACGATAGGATGTTGGACCGTTGGGCTGTGATGTGCACAGGGATGCTTGAAGACCTGTCGCATTCCCTAGGTGTAAAGCGAGCCAACCTACACCACCTGCTTAACAGGGACACACTGGGTGAGATCTCGGTGGCACCATGTCAAGAAGCACTCATGGCACATTATGATCAAGCACTGGGGCTCACTGCTCCGGCGAAGAGGATCATGAATCCGCCTTCAAGTGAAGGATGCTTGCTTCACTGGCGTGTCCTGGCACCGCTCTTGGCACTTTGTGACCAGAACACCCGACAAAGAGTCAAGACACCAAATGAGTCAGCTGGGTGCCTGGGGGTAACCCTTCCACCCGGCTTTGATGCCCACTGTCACCTCCGCCAGTTGGCTAGAAACTCCACCAGGTCCACTGTCTATAACAAAGGCTGGCGGAGGAACCTCTCTTCCCTTACGGTAGTTGATGTCCAATGCTACCCGGGTAACTGGGGACGCATGGCAGATCTCCCGGGGGTGGGAGTGCTACGAGCAGTGGGCCTACACCCAGCAATAGTTCCGGAATGGCTGGAGGAGTTAGAGGATCTGCTAAACCGGACCCGTGAGGCAGCGACCCAGGACGTCGTCGCGGTGGGGGAGATCGGCATCGACCTCTACCATAGCGAAGGCCATGGACGGGTCCTGGCCCAAGAGGTGGCACTGGCCAATCTAGCCTCCATGGCTGCAGAAAGGAGACTGCCAGTCGTAGTCCATACACGCGACAGGGGTGATGGACGGGCTGGTAGGATGTGCCGACAGGTCCTCACACAGGTACTACCCAAGAAACACCGTATCCAGCTCCAAAGCTTTGACGGGGGCCTTGCAGAGCAGAGGGCCTGGGAACAATCATTTCCTGAGGTGTCCTTCAGCATCTCTGCATTGCTGCTACGCTCCAACCACCATCCAGAGCTGGAGAAGGTAGTACAGAACATCCACTTGGACAAGCTGCTCCTGGAGACTGACAGTCCATACCTTTCCCCCCCTGGAATCCGTCCCAGTCAGCATTGCCCAGAGTCAATCCTGGAGGTTGCCAGACATATAGGGGAGCTGCGGGGTCTGCCCCGTAGCATCGTACTAAGGATTGCCGCACGGAACGCAGAGGTGTTCTTTGGGCCTCAGTCCTAAACCCCTGAGAGTACACGTAGTCAGTAGTCATCATTGTAAATCGTAGGCACATAGACAAGTAGGAAACTAGCACGAAGCTGGGACCAGCGATCAGTACCTTGTACATAGCAGCACCCTGCGCTGGACTGAAAGGTCCGGCGAACATGCACATAATCTGGACACTGTGAAATCAGTGTCCTGCCCTTTAAAAACTGAATGGAGAGGAGTGTGGGACGCGTGCGTCCGGGTGCGCGAGCCTATGACGTCATACGGGGGTTCCCCGGTCCCGGGAACCCCGGGCCCGATGCGCGGGCTCTTGACGCGAGGTTTAGAGCTGACTGCAGACCACAACACAGGTGCTGGAGTTGTCTCTCCCACATCTTCAAGGTAAGATACTCTGATATTAAGGGGTCATATGTGAAAGTCTCACAGAATGTTTGTTGTTGCACTACCTTGTGATTTTGCTTTTGGGTTCCTGACAGCTCCACTTCTGACACCAAGTTGAAGTGTGGATGCTTGATGAAGTATACCTTTATTAGGTGATGATACTTTGGTTACTGTGGTACAATACAACTATACTTATGTCAACATGCTTCAGAGTTCATAATCTGTGCCATGTGCTCTGCGGGCCGCCATCGCTAACTGACTTCCGGTCCCGCGATGTCACGTCTCTACCAACACATGTACCTGTTGGAATAAAAGGGAAGGTGAATAAAATGTATCTTTATGGCCTACTCTTGACTCCTTTACCTTATAGCACCTCAGCTAATAATTTTAACCCCTTTAACTTGCTATCCAACAAAGCATGCACATTTCAGGACCCTTTTATTTCTAATTATCTGAAATTGAACATGATGATCTTAACAGTAATGAAATATTGAATGTCTAATAAGTCAGCTATTTCTCATCCAATCATAATGAAAACATACAAAAGATATCTCCTTGGGGTAATCTTTACTTCCAAGTGTTAAATGGTTGTATACAACTAGTACCCTAGACATGAGAGCTAAGGGAGTGGTCATTATTTATCAACAGGGGGGGGAGGGTGGGTTTGAGGGGGGGGGGCGTAAAATTTTCAGACCCCTCCCGAGGGGGGGGCTAAAAAAATTTTGACCCCTCTTGAGGGGGGGGCTAAAAAAATTCACCCTCCTTTTAGCAAAAAAGCCCGCGCGATACTATAGATCAAAGAGGGGCGCGAAAACTCTCTGCGCCTCCGGCGCGGGGGGGGGCGCAAAAAATTTTGACTGCCGTCGAGGGGGGGGCGTAAAAAATTTCCGCGCGTCCGCGCGAAAACCCACCACCCCCCCCCTGTTGATAAATAATGACCACTCCCTAAAGGGCCTTTTACCCCAAAGTAGGCACTGACATAACTCCTGTGTGCGGGTCTGCCGTGCGCGGACACCCACAGTGTGATAAAGCAAAAGTGGGGGGTCTTCAGGGTGACCCATCTTAACTTATTGATTCTGAAGCTGTTTACTGGTGGATCTGGACAATTAGGGTATCATTTTAAAGGCCTTGAAGAGGGCTTTAATATGCATGTACTTGTTCAATAGCTTGGGAAGTAAAAAAATATGTTTCCCCCAGGTGAAGTTGAAACTTAACTTCAGAAGCTTTTTATTGTGTGAAATATGCATCTCACATATTTAAAAATGGTACTCACATATTCCCTGGTTAAATAAGGTTTAGAATATGTCTAGTTTTCTTTTTTCTAATAGGCAGCACTATGTTTTCTAAGCAACTACAAAATCATGACCTATTTGCTCTGTGAGGGGGAGTGAGAGATTAGCTCTAACACCTCCCCCACTGCACCACACCTGTAGGCCCACCACTGGAGGGACCACCTGGAGGTGGCCCCTACTGTAGGACTGACTACCAGGACTTCTCTCTGACTGACTAGGAGGGCTTTCCTTTGATGTTTGAACATCAGTGACAGAATGGGGGAGGGGTCCAGTCAGAGGATTCCTCTTTGGGACTGGGTGAGATCATTCTAGTCAGGTGGACATTTCCCTAGCCCGGGCCTAGGCCAAGACCTATCTGACTGAGAGGACATCAGTAGACTCCCTTAAATATGGAAGGAATGACACAAATGTCCCTTTGACCTTGACCTTTAATAGGTCAACTTGACCTTCTTGGTCAAATATTGAAAAAGGTCAACTAATCATTGATTAAATCATTTATCTCGCTAAATCTCAACAAATATTAACCCATTTACAAAAAATTAATAAATTTGACCTTTGACCTTAAATTGACCGTGACCTTGATCAAGGTCAGGCCATAGGTCATCAGAACCACCCCTTAAGGACCTTTCCTCTACTTTTTATTTCAAGTTCCTAGTGTCAATATCTTCTGAGAAACAGTGATTTAAGTGTTCCAGGCATTTCTGACCAAAGTCAGCATGATCACAAAATTTGAATCCTGATTAAACTCTTAAGTATGGGTTATTTTGGCAGAATATTAGGGTCATTTTGTGGTCTTTGGACGGTCATAATGTCACTTTAAATTAAGATAGAGACTTCATTCAAAAAGCAAATCCACTTGTTTTCTTGTGATCTATCCAATGGTATAGAAATAGAATATATAGTATATAGTTTTGAAAAACTAGGTAAGTGCCTACCCAAAGGGCATCTTACCCCTTCCTACCCTAAGAGCCTATCATGTCCCACGTCAAATTTAAGAAAGCACCTATGTCATATGTCACTGTTTTGCCTCATGTCACTAAGGCCCATGTCACATGTCGATTTTAAGAAATGGCCATGTCACCATGTCAAATTTAGTCCATACCCATTTATATCATTTGAGATCAGAAGCGCGAGAGTATCCAAAAGCAAGTTTTCTCGTGGCGCCACCTTGTGTGAACGCCGTAAACCTGACGTCAGAGGAATCCCTGCACATGCGTACCACGTCACACTCTACACTTCCGTCGTGAAAGATCCGACATTGAATCAAAGCAAACCACGTCAGAATCCTCCACGCCAACATATTGAGGGACAACAATGCCGACGTGACATTTATTTGGTGAGTATCAGTATTCATAACCACCGACATGTCCATATTTCACTCAATTCCGAGCTCTCTGGGACAGGAATCGCTCCCTTCTTTGGGTTGAGTTACTTGGTTGATCGTGCCAACTGGACAGAATACACACTCACTAAGTGACAACAAGCCAGCGAGACCGGCCCAACTAACTCAAGTCAAGATTGTCACCACATTTTGGAACGGATTGTATAAGTTTTGAGAGCACAGAGTGAACAGCAATTACCTACAATTATTACCCCAACATGCAGGTGAATATTGGAACGATATGTACCTGTTTCCGGGACGAAATTTACTTCGTATTGAATCATATATGATTATGAATGTAGCCTATTGTAGGGATAATTGATCCAACACTCCCGGGATCGAATATGTTTATTGACTTTCTTGTCACTTGGTTTGGCCAGTAGCCTGACATACCGACAGACGTTTGACATGTGGTGACTCGGGCTGTGACTTCATTAGTCACTAGTCTATAATATGTATTCAACTGTGAATAAGGTCTCTAGCTTTCCATGAGTGGACACCTCCCATGACTGAAAAAAAAAACACACCATCTGATTATCATTTGACCATATGATTTGTCAATTTACATTCGTAGACTGAAACATGCCATGATTATGAGCAGATTTTGAGAGGGTATTCAGGTGAAAGCTAGGAAGCATCTGGTTTTGGTATAGATAGAGTGAGAAGACAATGATCATCTATAATGGGTAGGGTAGGATAGTGAGCAAACAGAGATATACGACTAAACTCAGATCATTTTGTAAATACCGGTACGTACATAGGGCCATTGTTGACATTGTTAATATTGACGAAAAGTGCCACGCCCCTAAATCAGTCCACATTGGCTCACTCCGAGGATAAACTTAGCCTTAGGGGAAGTTAGGCGGTGTTTTCTTTGCAGTGGCTGACCATTCGATTTTAGGTGTCAAGTGATTCATTTCTGAACTGTGTCAGAAAATAATTAAATCAGCCGTGTCAACACTTTACATGACAGCATGATGATGCTCAGTGACTTTGTGTAGGTTTGATGCATCAACCTACTGTTGCTTCATTGATGCATCATGCCAACCCTTTGGTCGGCATGATGCATGCATGTAGTCCTATCCCAAACATTGTGACTTTGTGATCAGGGCCTGAATTTATCCTCTTTCAGTAGAAGAGCATCTCTCCTAACAATTTATTCTCATGTAACTCCAGCAGATCTGCTGGAGTTATAACACCATTGTAAAGGGACTACCGTAATGTTTATTGTGACCTGTACACTGTATATACCCACATGCTATAAGGAATCTAGTATTACCTATGTTATAGAGCCCACACAAACATGAAATATATATAATACAATTACCCCTGTGACTTGTTAGGACAGGTTAACACCTTGATGCGCCATACCCTTCTGCAGATGAATTCAGCCATGAACATTGCGGTTACTTATACATGTACTACACTTAGATAATAGAGCAAAAGAAAATCATGGTCTTTATATTCCGTACACTCATATAACCTCATCGGCACACTTAGTACCATGGTACCGTAAATTCTCTCGTACAAGCCGCAGCATTCATGCATCATGCTATCTGATTAAGTTTAAAGTAAACAGAGAGAATCAGCATGATCTACTGAGGCAGCTGTGACAACTAACTCACTCTTGATGCATTGGCACCATGATGATGAATTAGCACCCATCATTCAGGCAACATGGTTCCCCCAGATGTTAGGGAAACAAAGTGATATAAAAATGTCAACAAAGAAAGTGCATTTTGATGGTATAAACGTATCAAAGGCACATTTATATCCCCGCCACAGATATGAGCCTCGAATGTAAACATACAAACACACTTGTCTAGCTGATTACGAGGGCTCAGGCTGATGTATCATAACTCCAGGTTTTGAATGAAAACCGAGCTCTTACATAGGCGTCCAGTGGTGTAGGCTCCTAGAAAGTCAATGATGGGAAGGTGCCCTATAGAAAACCTATAACAAAGTATGGCGCCCCCTCCTACAGATACTTATGACCCCCCCCCCCCCAACTACGCCCCACCATTAAAAATTTGGATCCTATGCCTCTGGCGTCAGGTGAGAAAGTCTTTCAACTTTATAGCACAACATCTTGAATCTTGAAAAGCAGTGTACGATGGAGAAACGCCTCCTTTAATTCTATAATCCTAAGAACAATGTAAATACAACACTACTGTCAACATGGCGGGCCACTATATCAGTGCACGAGACACTAACAAGAGCAGCCTGGTCTATGTTTAGATATAAGGGCATATTATAACAGGGTAGCCTTGAGATGACTAACAGGGGAAGAAACCATTTAGACTTTTAAGAGGCCTCAAATATTTAGTGACAGGACTGTAAGCTGTCAATGGGGATTATGTTTAATATGAACTTAGATATGGAGAATATAAATATCGGTATTTGTTTGCTACACAGAAAGAACCAACAATTCTCCTTGGATCAGTGCTCTGCAAATGCTCGCGTATAAGACGCCCCTTCTGTATAGGATGCAGCATGAGTTAGGTTAAATACTATAGGGGGTACATGGGGTCAAGTTTTGGTCATTATACATGTAACCTAGTAGTGTTTTATAGTGTAAAATCCTCAGATACCGTAGAACTAAAACCCGTGTCTAAGCCACAACCGTGTATAAGCCGCACCCTGAGTTCAGGGCTTTGGTATAATCAGCACCAGGGGTATGAAAAGGTTCACATTCATTTCCATAGTCAGAGATGGCAGAGTTTCAGATTTTCTCTGATTTCAGAGTTTCAAAGGTGATATTTTACTACAGAAATAATAAGAAAAAAAAACTTAAAATGAATATTTTATAATTCTGATAATCCTTAAAGATACACCAAACCCTAAGTGATTAATTTTGAAGGTATTTGTCACTCTGATTAGGCTATAACCCCACTTTTGAAGTGCCCAAAAATAATTTTCAGAGTTTCGCCAAATATCGAACTGACATTTCTGCATAGTCTATATACCGGTAAATAAAACCCCGCATATAAGCCCCACCCTAAGTTCCTGGAGAAATGGTCTATAAGCTGTGGCTTATACAGGGGGTTTTACGGTATCATAAGACAAACCCTGAATTGGGCTAAATCCTATAGGACGCAGGTGACGTAATCCTCCCGTATACGCTTAGTCTAACTCTTATACTCTTACACAAAGATGTATGGTAATTACCCATAATGGGAGCATGATGCATGGGAGGTACCATTTGTTGTCATTTGAAAAATGTTGACACATTTGCATCTTATGATAGTGTAGTGGTTCGTCTCGTTAAGTTAGATTAAATCATAACGAAGAGAGAGAAAAGTTTCCGGGTAGGCAACCGAGCTTTTATTTCATAGCTTGCGTTACATACGATCACAGCCTCAGAGGACTACATGCTGCTAGTGCATTCGGTTACCCTTTCGGGTAACAACCTGGTTGAGCAGTGGGTAAACCACTACTGAGGAACCTAGGGCTAGGACCAGCCTTATATAGGGGAAAAGCCCGCGAAACTCAGACCGGCCACGTGACGTGTGGCGGACGAGTGGTAGGCCCCCTGGTGTAGTGGATACGAACCCAGAGGCAGGTGCTGCCACCTGCCATCCGGATTCCCCCACCACACCCGAAGGACCTAGGTCTGAGTCTCACGGGTGCATGAACGTTAAAGTGTAAAATACCATACCCCTACAATAGGAAAGATGAACTTTGTATGCAAGGTTTTACAATGTGTTTTTAGTGGAATCAATCTTAACATCACTCTAAACTCCCATATATGACTATTTATTTCATGTATATTTTTAGAGTAGAGCGCCACAAGGACTGACCATGCCACGTCCGGAGAATGGCATCTATATCATCCTGGGGGAGGCCAACCTGGTGGTGACGGCAATGCGCCGGAACTCCAGGTGGAACTCGCACTCCCGCCAGGATGACGATCAGGACCCACTCATAACCAGCTTCTCCCAACTCAAGGACATCCTCAATACTGTAGCAGGTAAGGCATATCATCTTATGATAACATGGTTAAGATTTGTATGGCCCCATACTAGGGTACTACTAGTGCATTAACTGTATACTTTACTATGGGTTGTAGTTGTGCTTGTGAATACACTGTATGAATTCAGCTCTCATGAGTTCACTCACCAAGGACACAATTTTATGTCACATCACAGGATTAATACTTTTATGAAAGGTCAATGTGATGCACCAGTACAGGGCTGGTGAGTTAGCTACCTGGCACTGCATTGATGTATCATGACCAGATGGATTCATTGTGAACTGATGTGGGAGCTGGACATTAGGATGACAGCCTTCCCCAACTTTAATGATAGAGGCATCAATTTACTTTGAGAGATAATCCCCCCAGCGATTCTGGATCTATTATCAGTTAGTTTTTGCCGTTCATTCTTAAGAATGAACGGCTATAGGAGGGGACCCATTCTTAAATACAAGCTCTCATAGTGGTGCTTCCTCGCTCTCCATGTATAATCCTGTCATAGGTACAGTATTGAGTATGCCTATACCTGGATTAAAATCTGCAAATCAGTCAAGCATAGAAGTGGTGGCAGTGGTGGTGTTGGTGGACCTGTTATTGTAGACCCTGGGGACAGTGGTGGTAGCCCTGGACACCAGGCAGAGCCATGGTATATAGTATATAGAGCCCCCCCCCCCACCCACCTCTGAATGGTGGTGGTGGCTGTGCTCCTGGGGTGGCCCCATACCTGCCTGCCACCACCTCCCCCAGCACCATGTGGTTCTCTTCTGCTGGTGGTGCGTTTCTCAGCACCACTGACTATTAACCCACTAAAGGCCACCTTTAGCATGATGTATTGATGCACACTTAACCCCTTAGGGATGTATTGATGCACACTTAACCCTTTATAGATGGCATGATGCATTGATGCACACTTAACCCTTTAGGGATAGCATGATACATTGATGCACACTTAACCCCTTAGGGATGTATTGATGCACACTTAAACCTTTATAGATGGCATGATGCATTGATGCACAATTAAACCTTTATGGATGGCATGATGCATTGGTGCACACTTAGACCTTTATGGATAGCATGATGCATTGATTCACACTTAACCCTTTATAGATGGCATGATGCATTGATGCACACTTAACCCTTTATGAATGGCATGATGCATTGATGCACACTTAACCCTTTATAGATGTATTGATGCACACTTAACCCTTTGTAGATTGCATGATGCATCGATGCACTCTTAACCCTTTATGGATGTATTGATGCACACTTAACCCTTTGTAGATTGCATGATGCATTGATGCACACTTAACCTTTAGGGATAGCATGATGCATTGATGCACAATTAAACCTTTATGGATGGCATGATGCATTGGTGCACACCTAGACCTTTATGGATAGCATGATGCATTGATTCACACTTAACCCTTTATAGATGGCATGATGCATTGATGCACACTTAACCCTTTATGAATGGCATGATGCATTGATGCACACTTAACCCTTTATAGATGTATTGATGCACACTTAACCCTTTGTAGATTGCATGATGCATCGATGCACTCTTAACCCTTTATGGATGTATTGATGCACACTTAACCCTTTGTAGATTGCATGATGCATTGATGCACACTTAACCCTTTATGGATATCATGATGCATTGGTGCACACTTAGACCTTTATGGATAGCATAATGTATTGATGCACACTTAACCCCGTTAGGGATAGCATGATGCATTGATGCACACTTAACCCTTTATAGATGGCATGATGCATTGATGCACACTTAACCCTTCATGGATAGCATGATGCATTGATGCACACTTAACCCTTTAGGGATGTATTGATGCACACTTAACCCTTTAAAGATGGCATGATGCATTGATGCACACTTAACCCTTGAGGGATGGCATGATGCATTGATGCACACTTAACCCTTGAGGGATGGCATGATGCATTGATGCACATTTAACCCTTCATGGGTGGCATGATGCATTGATGTACACTTAACGCTTTCGGGATGGCATGATGCATTGATGCACACTTAACCCTTTATAGATGGCATGATACATTGATTTACACTTAACCCTTTAGGGATGGCATGATGCATTGGTGCACACTTAACCCTTTATGGATGGCATGATGCATTGATGCACAATTAACCCTTTATGGGTGACCTGCTACATTGATGCACACTTTAAGCATTATAATTAACCATGACAAAATAAATCACCACGGCTATGCCATGCTTAGCTGATTTCCTTAATCCATCAAATACACGCCTCCTAGTTGTTTTCCATGTGTGTCGGCCATCTTTGTTTTAGGAAACACAGGGATCCAGCTCATATATTGTCAATTTTAATCTTCAAAAGTTATCAGATGGATGTTAGTGACCATTGGGACACCTCAACTAGCTAATTTTATTGTTCTCACTATATATCGGCCATCTTTGTTTTAGAAAACACAGGGATCCAGGCCATATATGGTCAACTTCAATCTTCAAAAGTTATCAGATGGATGTTAGTGACCATTGGGACACCTCAAGTACCTAATTTTATTGTTTTCCATGTGTATCGGCCATCTTGGTTTTCGGAAACACAGGGATCCAGGTCATATGTGGTCAATTTTGATCTTCAAAAGTTATCAGATGGATGTTAGTGACCATTGGGAGACCTCAACTACCCAATTTTGTTGTTTTCCATGTGTGTCGACTATCTTTGTTTTAGGAAACACAGGGATCCAGGTCATACATGGTCAATTTTGATCTTAAAAAAAAAGTTATAGATGGATGTTAGTGACCATTGGGACACCTCAACTACCCAATTTTATTGTTTTCCATGTGTGTCGGCCATCTTTGTTTTAGGTAACACAGGGATCCAGGTCATATGTGGTCAATTTTGATCTTCAAAAGTTATCAGATGGATGTTAGTGACCATTGGGAGACCTCAACTACCCAATTTTGTTGTTTTCCATGTGTGTCGGCCATCTTTGTTTTAGGAAACACAGGGATCCAGGTCATACATGGTCAATTTTGATCTTAAAAAAAAAGTTATAGATGGATGTTAGTGACCATTTGGACACCTCCACTACCCAATTTTATTGTTTTCCATGTGTGTCGGCCATCTTTGTTTTAGGAAACACAGGGATCCAGGTCATATGTGGTCAATTTTGATCTTCAAAAGTTATCAGATGGATGTTAGTGACCATTGAAAGACCTTAACTACCTAATTCTATTTTTTTTCAATATGTGTCAGTCATCTTTGTTTTAGAAAACACAGGGATCCAGGCCATATATGGTCAACTTTGATCTTCAAAAATTATCAGATGGATGTTAGTGACCATTGGGAGACCTCAACTACCCAATTTTATTGTTTTCCATGTGTGTCGGCCATCTTGGTTTTAGGAAACACAGGGATCTAGGTCATATGTGGTCAATTTTGATCTTCAAAAGATATCAGATGGATGTTAGTGGCCATTGGGACACCTCAACTACCTAATTCTATTGTTTTCCTTGTGTGTCTGCCATCTTGGTTTTAGGAAACACAGGGATCCAGGTCATATGTGGTCAATTTTAATCTTCAAAAGATATCAGATGGATGTTAGTGACCATTGGGACACCTCAACTACCTAATTCTATTGTTTTCCTTGTGTGTCGGCCATCTTGGTTTTAGGAAACACAGGGATCCAGGTCATATGTGGTCAATTTCGATCTTCAAATGTTATCAGATGGATGTTAGTGACCATTGAAAGACCTCAACTGCCTAATTCTATTGTCTCCATATGTGTCGGCCATCTTTGTTTTAGGAAACACAGGGGTCCAGGTCATATATGGTCAACTTCGATCTTCAAAAGTTATCAGATGGATGTTAGTGACCATTGGAAGACCTCAACTACCTTATTCTTTTGTTTTCCTTGTGTGTCTGCCATCTTGGTTTCAGGATCACAGGGATCCAGGTCATATGTGGTCAATTTTGATCTTCAAAAGTTATGAGATGGATGTTAGTGACCATTGAAAGACCTCAACTACCTAATTCTATTGTTTTTCATATGTGTCGGCCATCTTGGTTTTAGAAAACACAGGGATCCAGCTCAAATATGGTCAATTTTGATCTTTCAAAGTTATGAGGTGGATGTTAGTAGTCATTGGGAGACCTCAACTACCCAATTTTATTGTTTTCCATGTGTGTCGGCCATCTTGGTTTTAGGAAACACAGGGATCCAGGTCATATGTGGTCAATTTTGATCTTCAAAAGTTATCAGATGGATGTTAGTGACCATTGGGACACCTCAACTACCTATTTCTTTTGTTTTCCTTGTGTGTCGGCCATCTTTGTTTCAGGAATCACAGGGAGCCAGGTCATATGTGGTCAATTTTGATCTTCAAAAGTTATCAGATGGATGTTAGTGACCATTGGGACACCTCAACTACCTAATTCTTTTGTTTTCCTTGTGTGTCGGCCATCTTGGTTTCAGGAATCACAGGGATCCAGGTCATATGTGGTCAATTTTGATCTTCAAAAGTTATCAGATGGATGTTAGTGACCATTGTGACACCACCACTACCAATACCACCACCACACTACTCCCAACCCTCACACACATTCCTTATTTGCATATTTTAATCCAGGCATAGGTTTACTCCATACTATAGCAATGGGACAGGATTTTACATGGAGAGCGAGGAAGCACCACAATCAGAGCATATATTTAAGTATAGGTCCATTCCAAAGGCCATAGAGTTCATATATAATGATCTTTTTTCCTTGGATCATAATAGGAATATGCACGGCATTACAGCATTGCTGTGTTTACTTTCCTGAAAATATGTTATAGATTAATAAATTGCAAAACACACAACATATGAAGGGCTTTTATATTCCGTATTAAAATAATATTTGTTCTGAAAATTTTGATCTAAGATCATATTAAAAATGTTGTAAATCAATTCTATACTTCTTAGAACATGATATGAATATGCACGGCATTACAGCTTTGCTGTGTTTACTTTGCCGAAAATATGGGATAAATTTCTATTCCGGGAAACGCACTGCAATTTAACTGCTTTTAGAATTGATATTAAACTCAGAATTGATCGTCAAATTTAAATATGAAATCCTAATATCTTGATCATAGATGACAGATCCTAAATTCAATCCTCTCAATTGCATCCTTAACACGGGCCTCTTGATCATAGATCTTAGATCCTAAATTTTCAATTGAATCCTTAACATAATCTCCTAACCATTGACCCCTTGTCTTCTATTTACCCCGGTACTAGTAGCAACTCTTTGATTCACGCTAACGTTCATGGATTTCTTATGCGCCTTTCGTATTTCAGATTTGGATGAACTTGCTCCGAATGAATTCCTTAGTCCATTCCTAGAGGTGATTCGGTCTGAAGACACAACAGGTCCCATTACAGGACTCGCCCTAACCTCTATCAACAAATTCCTATCTTATGGACTTATAGGTATGTTGTTTTACATTATTCTACAAGTCAGTTTCACAATAGTATTCATTTTTTAGCGCCTCCCACGCCACATAGCGGCGGTACCGCGAAGCGGTACGGGAGTGCGCTATGATGATTGCATTTGCCCCATGTGATGAGGTCTCACAATACAAAATTTCTGAATAGAGAAATTAATAATTGTGAAATCTTCTTTATGTCTGCTTTTACGAGACATGTCATCAAACACTGGTATACCGACATTAACGGCAGGAGGCGTTTTTTTACGCGGTCACAACTGCATTTCTTGTTATTGCATCCTTTTATTACTCACACTTATCACTTACTGTTTTGTTTCACATCATAATGCATGCATATATGCATTTATAATTTCATGTGTTATTTGCATTAGACATGGTATTTGTGGGCACTTTTTATCATCGTTTGCTATGTTTTGTCTTTGTAGATCCAGGATGCGACACTGCGGCAGCAGCTATAGAGAACATCGCAGATGCGGTCACCCATGCACGCTTTGTGGGCACAGACCCTGGCTCTGATGAAGTTGTTCTCATGAAAATCTTACATGTATGTTTCCCGTTCCGTAATAGAGTAATTGAATGTATATATTTCATGATCCAATATAATTACTTGCATGAGCGGCATTTCACTTCAAAGGCTACATTTACAACGTTTATGAGTGGAGTTGAATGATTCGATTTAGGTTTACGACGGACCTGATATTCAATATTGATATTGCTTATTTCAGGTTTTAAGGACATTGCTCCTCACACCGGCAGGTGCGCAGTTAACGAACGAGTCGGTTTGCGAGATAATGCAGTCCTGCTTCAGAATTACATTTGAAATGAGACTTAGTGGTAAGTCAAAGTATTATCTAAAAAATCAAAAAGAATAAAACTTAGTGTGAATATGGTAGAATATTCAGCATAAAAAACAACCTTTAAATAACATACTAGGGGATGGGACACTCTAGGGGTGGGACTTTGGACCCTGGAGGAAGAATGAAGCATTCCAGAACCACTCTAGAACCTACCCAGAATATCAGATGCATATCTCCAAGCTATGATACTGCCACTATAATGCGCTCAATCTTCACGTTCACAGAGTTACTCAGACGGTCAGCAGAGAACACGCTCATGGACATGGTCCAGTTACTCTTCTCCCGTCTGCCACAGTTCAAGGAGGATGCCAAGTGGGCCATCAATATGAAAAAGGTATTTAAAGTAAAAAATGAAAGTATCTATAGCTTTGTATAGGTAGATAGCAGTAACTTAGCCAAGTAAAGGACTATGGTAAAGGACCATGTTTAATAGTTAATATGGGTTCTTTATGTGCACTCTATCTGTTTCAATTGATGCAGCAGAGGATAGCCAGGGCCACTTTTGGATAAATAGGGAGTAGCCGCATATTATCAAATGTAGTAGTTATTCATACAGAAATTATTGAAGAAAATGTCTGCTTGTTTTCTTATGAAGTTAAAAATGCGAGCCAGTGGCATGGATCCTCGGGGGAACAAGAAGCGTCGATCACCTAAGCCCAAACAGCGCCGGATGTCACCGGGGCCGCATGGTGGTGCATCCACCAGTGCTTCAGTCATTCCCCGCCTTCCACCAGATGGCACCCCAGTGCCTCAAGAGGTGGCACCTTCAGGGGCAGACTCCGCCCTGCCTACCCCGCCCCCATCTAACGCTGCCACTCCACAGGATGACGAGGCCATGGCTGTAGAAGAGGAGCTTACACGGAGTGAGGCAATAGCCACAACTCCAGTCAGTGGGATGAATAATGTAGTCGACATCCATGAGAGCTTTAAGGCAAGTATAGCATCATTACACCGTTGAACTCACTTAAATATGTCCCTCAGTCGAAAGGGACACTATAGGTATAAGCCTTCAGGTCAATATGCCAGTTAGTTATGTTTTGTCCACTTTGTAATTATAATCCCCAGAGGAGAGCAAGAAGCGGCACTAAATGCCATGAACCTAGCGGTAATATTGAGAAATATTCTTTCTCTAGTAGAGCAGCTGAAATCCTCAATTTGATACCTTGAACCATTGGGTAGAAAATGAAGAAAATGATGTCATACTCTACTTGAATATTTTTTTTATAAAAGTTAACCAAGAAATAAATTGTATTCAGAATGCGGATGAGGCAGAAGAAGCTGACAGTCGTCCCAAGGAATCTTTAGAAACAGCGCAATCAGATGAAGCACCTGGGTCTGAGGAGACGCCCATCATTAGGGAACCAGTCCCAGGAGATACTGAAGCACCACCAACTACAGGGGAGGAAAGCGACCAACCTTGTACACAAAGTGCAGAAGAGGAGTCACACACTATTAAAGTAAGTAGTAGTAGCCTACCACTAAGATAAAAATAAATGATGTAGATGAAAGAGCAAATTCTGCAGTCTTGTAGAGGAGAAGCTGGATTTTCATCTTATTGCTTAGCAATTACTGGCTCTCAAGTTTGCACAGGCCATGATGTCATAAAGAATGATTATTGTGTCGCTAATCCTGCTAGATGCCTCTGGGACTTTTTGTATCTCCGTCATGATGGTGCCCCAATACAGTAAAAGCTGCATTCATTGGGATAACCAGCTGACTTATATACATAATTTGGTCCAGGTTGATGTAAAAAAAAAGCAAATTCAGTGATGAATACCCTGTATTTTCCTTCATTTCTAAACCTCTGTACTCTATTACAGATGAGCTCGAGTGAGACCCATCTGTACGTTGACTCTGACCCAGAGGGCACCACGTCTGACCCAGGGACGGAACTTGACGTGTCGATGACTTCTATGGACCAGAGCGATGCACCGATGGAAAATGAGGAGTACATCAGCTCACGAGGAGTTCGCTTTACACAGCAACAACAACAAAAAGATGGTCAGTTCTCATTTGAAGCTTGAACTTACACACTGTTGATATAGGTTTCCAGTTCTTCCCATTTTCAATGCTGAATTTGAAGGTGAAAAAAAAATTAAGGTATATATAGACTCGCATGCAAAACTAACCAAAGAAACAATCACAAGCATTACACAATGTAAGTGCCATGTTTCCTGATATATTTTTGCAGGTTCTGGCCCCCTAATTCCCTATGGCCTGCCCTGTGTGCGGGAATTATTCCGGTTCCTCGTCTCGTTGACCAACCCGATTGACCGGCATAACACAGATGTGATGACACATATGGGGCTCAGTCTCCTCACGGTGGCGCTCGAGTCTGGTGCTGACCATATCGGGTCTTTCTCCTCACTGATGTCTCTGGTCAAGGACGACATGTGCAAGAACTTATTCTTTGTTAGTTCTATATTTTTTTTTTAAGTATAGCATGTTAGAAATATAGAATGTGCATTTAAATTGGCTTCTCCAAGTAATTTACAAGGAGCAATATTTTTATCACTCTTGATGAATACCCATCATTAACCTTTTATAAAATTTAATTGAATTAGGCCTAGTCGAAACAATTTGCTGATATTTTGACATTACCATTTTACAGCTGCTACAAACAGAGCGCCTTTCCCTGTTTGCCGCCACAGTAAGGGTCTGCTTTCTACTGTTTGAGTCGATGCGCAGTCAGCTCAAGTTTCAGCTAGAGGTAAGGTTCTGGTTTCTTCCTCTTTACATTTAACAATTTCCTTGCACTAGAAATTGAAATAATTATAAACAATTTATCATAACCGTAGACAGAGTAAATGGTGTAAATTTACATGGTAAGAAATGACATGAATAAAAAAGTTTAAATATATGAAATAACTTGTTAGAAATCTTGCCTTTGAAAATACGAATTGTCTACCACTTATAGTGATATCACACTCCCAATTCCTCCACAGCACTACCTCATCAAACTACAGGAGATTATTGTATCTGAGGCACCACGGATTTCCTACGAACAACGAGAAATTGCACTTGAGTCGACAGTCCAGCTACTCCGCGTGCCGGGACTTGTGACAGAGCTGTACCTGAATTACGATTGTGATTTGTACTGTACAAACTTATTTGAGGACCTCATGAAGTTACTATCTAAGGTATGTATTTTTATAATGATACAAATATAAGGTTTGCACATCAGCAACACTTGAGGAATAATTACTGTAAATCCTCTTGTATAGGACGCCCTTTCGCGTATAGGATGCACCCTGAGTTAGGCTAAACCTTATAGGACGCATCTAGGGTCAAAGTCTGGTAATTTTAGTACTCTTCTATTGATTAAAATCCTGATGTATAAGGCGCACCCTGACTTTGGCTTAATCCCAAAGGACGCACAAGTTTTGGTGTAAGACCCTTGTCTTATACGTGAGGATTTACAATATCAAGATTCCCATGCAATGAATTGCATTTTTATCTTTTATAAAAACTATTTGATACAACTTAATCTGGTGCTGACATTAATGTATCCTTATATTAGTTAATAAAGCCCTTTTGAATCTTTGATAACTAACTTACTTGAGAATGAACATTCATAAATATTTGCAGAATGCCTTCCCGGTATCTGGACTGTTCACGACACACCTTTTGTCACTAGACGCATTACTCGCAGTCATTGACAGTATAGAACAGCACTGCCACCATCGCGTCATACACAATGCCAAGACGGGAAACGCAGATCGGGAAACAGACACAACACCACGCTTCCTGCCTGAAGGTAAACCCAAGATATAAACATTGATATAATTTCTTTTAATCTTAAGAGAACAGGCTCGTGGAGTGTAAGTGATGAATTACTTCCGGTCTTCACATAGGACTTCAAAAGTAAAAGTGGGGGGGGGGGGGGTCGTCAGCAGTATAATTCTATGCCTGTGCAAGTATATGCCCAGAGATTTCGAAAATTTCGCAATTTCTGAAATTATTGGTTCAAAAATGGGAGCAGAGAGTGACAAACTTTTCTGACCACGCCGAAAATTTCCTAACCTTTTTTAATCTATGAATACAATTAATATATAGCTCTAGTATCATAAGCACTATACGTATAAGGCCATTTATAGCATACACGTTTCTACATTTTATATATCAGTCTTTTGTTGTTGACATTGTTAGAATTTTTATCTACATAACCTTTTCTTTTGAAACTCATATAAAATAGACTTTTGAATTAAATGGTTGTTTCTTAAGTCAAATTAGGCCCACAGTAATATATATTTTTATTTTGGTAAATTTATAACCAACCTTTATGATAAATCAAATTGTCAATATTTTGTTTGCTTGAGAATACTCTTAATGCTTAATCCGCCTAGAATTTATTATTTCATTTATACTCAAACCAAGCATTAACTGTTCATAGATATCGTTGTTATTTTTTTTCACCTCAGTTATCCATATATATTTCTTATAGTTAAATAGTTAGTTTCATCTGCTAGTTCTTATCCCATACTCTTACCCTTTTATAAGTTCTCACCTTCTTAAGATAATGTAAATATCTCACTATTGTTTAGAATTCAGTCACATCAAACTCTTAATTATCTACAGGACATGCTTTCCTTACTGCTAGATAATTGAAGCCCATTATTCCTCTCTGAGTGATGTGCTAATTCAAACCAGTTAAGAGTGGCATGCTTTTGAAAATGACCCTTGTTTGTTATTTCTTGTTCCCCTTGAAGGGTTTCTTTATATCATTCCATCCCCTCCCTTAAACCCCATATCCTACGGTTTGATGTAGTAGTAATCCCTTCCCATGGCCCGGGCGGGCTTCCCTAGCCCACTTAAAAGGGTCTATTTCTCCTCTTTCCTATCCCCTTGGGATGTGTGTGGTGCACATATGCGCGGGCACCGACACATTCCCCTGTGAAATTGTGTAATGTAGTTCTCGCCATGAATATGACCTTAGTTGTCAAAATGGCGTTAAACATCTATTACTCACTCACATGGCCCGGGCTTTGAAGTTGGTGACTTGAATTCCTTCACTTCTGCATTCTCTAATTTGTTTTGTCCCTGACTTGTATCAAATGGAAATCTTTTTGTCTATTTATTGACTCATACCTAATGACAACCCTTTGTGGGATTCCCCTAGTGCTTCTGAAAGAGGAGGAAGTAGAGGTTTGATTGCATTTTAATAAGACTAGGACAGCCCTCGGTTTTCTTCAGTTTTTAACCCATTTGGCTTCCTGGTATTCAACAAACCCCTGCTGCATTATCAACAGCAAGTAGCATGGTGTTAAGGTGCTTGTAACAGGTCTAATATTAGTTTTTGTAACAGTCCCTGGGATATTGCTAGTTTTGGAGACATTGCTAGTTTTGGAGACAAGTCCCAGTCTGATCCTAGTTCAGCTAACACGTCACAGACCTATTGCTAGTTGCAGTGACAGTCCCTGGTCTCTGATGCTAGTTCTAGGGACAGTACCCAGTAAAATGCTATACCGTATTTGACTTGATAAGCCAACATACTCTAGTAAGCACATACACCCTCTTTTTGCTCATATTTCAAAATAGAAACTGCCCAACACTTTCTGATTTTTAAGCCAAATTAAACTACTAGACAGACATTTAGATATTTTCAAAGTGCACTCGCTCTAATTATGTCGAATACGGTATATTTGTCATTTGCTAGTTGTGGTTGCAGTCCTGAGGATAATGTTAGTTCTGGAAACAGTCCCCAGACAAATGCTGGTTCTGGTGGCAGGCATCAGCCTAATGCTAGTTCTGGAAACAGTCCCCAGACAAATGTTGGTTCTGGTGCCAGGCATCATCCTAATGCTAGTTCTGGTGCCAGGCATCAGCCTGATACTAGTTCTGGCAACAGTCCCCAGACAAATGTTGGTTCTGGTGGCAGGTGTCAACCTGATGCTGGTTCTGGTGGCAGTTGCCAGACTAATACTAGTTCTGGTGGCAGCCCTTAAACTAATGCAAGTTCTGGTGTCAATTCCCAGACTAATGCTAGTTCTGGTGGCAGTCCCTAACTAATACTGGTTCTAGTGATCATACCTAGACAAATGCTAATGCCATTGACAGTACCAAGACTAATGCTAGTTCTGGTGACAATCCCTTAAATTTTAGTTCTGGTGACAGTTCTGTGCCTATTGCTAGTTCAGATGACAGTCTTGAGCCTAATGCTACCATAAAACCTTGCATATAAGCCGCAGCTTAAAGACCAACTCAGAGGCTAGGTGTTTCTTATAGTATCTTTTTGAACTAAGGGTGCAACTAGTTTCAGCTAAAAATATGGCTAATGGCTTTCTTTCAAAGTTGGGTTGCGGCTTTTATGTTTGGATCGCTTTAATATCAGCGAGATTTTCATGGTAGTTTTGGTGCCAGTCGTGGGTCTAATGCTGCTTATGGTGGCAGTCTCAGTCTGATGCTAGTTCTGTAGAGTGGGCTGGATCACTGCTACAATTATGTTCACTTCTGGTACAGTACGTGTTGCCATGGATACTCAGCCGCCCGAGACGCCACCCGAAGGATCCCCTGGTCCCCCTACTTGCGGCTTTGATATGGCTGAACAAATGGCCATTGATTCCCCTCGCATCGATCGAGACCCAGGTCAGTTTGAGCCATGACCTTGTGACCTTTTAACCTCTTGGACAAATTGAAACTGAAAGTGAAACTTGGCTCGAAGGTTTTTGATTAGTCAGCAAGCAGCAAGCAGCTTGAGAATTCACAGATGGCCATGAAGTTTTAAACCGCTACCACACATATGTTCATGATACAGACTTTTTCTGTTGTCCTCTCAAATGAGACCGATCTTGTCAATGAACGAATGAACAAGACTTTCATTTCACACAATGAGCATTAGCCGCTGAATTAGTAAAAAAATTCACAAAGAAATGATAAATCTGAATTAATAGTATGTAAAGTGTTTGATAACGAGTAAGATATTCTTTTAATTCGCCCTTCCCTAAATACCCAGAGATGGAGGTGTGGTGAAGTTAAGTTAGACTGTGTTGCCTGCTGACTATGGGTGAGGGTTTGACTGTAGAACTAACACCATTTTCATGTAGATTTTGTGAACAGGGCCTCAAATGGTCACCATCTTAACTGAGGAGGTATTTAGGGTAGAGGTAACCCATCTACTGCAACTCTTCTTTTACCTTATACCGCCCATACTTATGTATACAGATATTTCTCATACTTCAGCACCCTTTGTAGTTAGTTAGTAGAAGTAGGAAATCATTGTGTACACCTTTATTATACACACATATACTTCTGCCCAACTTGGTTGTTCCGTATTTGTTGCATGGATTGTATTTCTGATCAGCAATCTTTAGTTTGTAGAATTAGAGTAATCATGTACTGTTAAATCATCATTACTAGATTTTCAGTTAAATGTCAACCTATACAGTGAAAAGTGCAGTTCTTTATGGTAGATTGGGTGGAGGGAGGGGGCGTCCCTGTTCTCCCGTAACCCCCCTCCTATTCCCCTATAGCAATAACCACTGTCTAAGAACAAATGTATTCAAGACCACCGTCATTTCCCATTCTGAAAGCTCTTTTCAATCTTATAACTCACTTTGTATGTGGGATATATTTGGGTTTTGGACCGACTGATCTTTATTTTGCCAGTAATGGAATGAATAGTTCTAATAAGTTTTATCTTTTGCACGACTCAGAGGTGAGGCCCAAGACGCGAGAGAATCGCAAGGGTCCACAGATCCGGCCAAACCGGATGAAAGTAACGGATAATATTCCATCGGAGGATGACCTCCTAGCCACCAAACACAAGAAGAAGGTAAGTCTTACTTATACAGGCCATCAAATAGGAATGCTGACTAACTCTTTCAATACCACATACAGTACTGGCTCGCTTAAGGGCCAGGGTTTGAAATAAATGCCGGTCTCAAATAAGCGTGGGGGTGCGTGGTATCCAAACCAATCTTAAGCACTAAAAACAGGATTCAAATAAGCACCTGTCTCGAAAAAGGGCCGGGCATACAGAGGTATTGAAATAACTAAGCGCATGGGCGCTTAAACTGGCCACCATGGTAGTACACTTATGGACTGTTCATTGTCAGATGCATAAAAGAAGCACCGGTGTGAAAGTGACTGCATTTAGGTGTCATGCTGACTTTGAGTACACTCTCAAGATGCTGAAAAAGAATTATATATTTAGCTGTAGGTGTACAAGATCTAGAATTATGATTAAGTTTAATTCCCAGGCTTTCCCAAAGGAAATTAAGTTATATGCAAAATACCCAAGATATTATTAATCAAAACCTGACACATTCCATTGTAGGTATATCAGACTGGGACAGAACAGTTTAACATCAAACCGTCTAAGGGAGTAGCGTATATGCAGGAGCAGGGTCTGTTATCTACTCCGCTAGACCCCGGGGAAATCGTCTCATTCATCAGGGAAAACCCGAAGCTAGACAAAAAGCAGATTGGCGAATACCTCTCAAACAAGAAAAACAAAACTGTGCTTGATGCATACAACAGGTAAGAATTTGTTGTATTTGCTATGTATTATACATTAACCACTTAACTATACAGTGATTAGTGCAGGCCATTTCTTTTGAGTTGTTCTGTGAAAGTATTTCTTGGTATCAAACCCCTCATGGCAAGATATTTTACACTTGCTTAACGCGGAAGATAAACAAGCTGCCAAGGCGAGACAAGAACAGACAATAGATGAAGGGGATGGAATATAATGAATCATATTTGGCGTGTTTACAGGTCGTTTGTCTTCTCGGATACGAGAGTGGATGAGGCCCTTCGGATGTACCTTGAGTCGTTCAGACTGCCTGGTGAAGCGCCAGTCATTTCATACCTATTAGAAAGTTTTGCTGATCATTGGCATGTGAGTATCTTAAAAGCAGATCTTTAAAGCTAATAGGAAAATATGTGTGGTTAATACTAGAACACAACCAAAAGAAAGAATAAATTTAATTAATCCAATTAAAATTTGAAATATACGTGTACATACTATTCTGATCCCAGAGAATAAAGGTATCCTACATGTAGCAGGGTCCTAATCTCTGCTCTGGTTTAATTTGCAGAAAATGAACGGTGAGCCGTTCGCCAACTCAGATGCAGCTTTTACATTAGGGTATGCCGTTATCATGTTAAACGTCGACCAACACAACCACAACGCCAAAAAACAAAACATTCCCATGTCACTAGCAGTAAGTTGTGTTTGATTATTCATGTAGATGTAGACTGGTATGGCTTATGTGTGAAAGCAAGTGCACCTTTAAGGTGCAAAGAAAAAAAAACAGATTTGTTTCAGGTAAAACTGCTACTAAGACTCGCGACGAGTCTCTGCGATAACTAATATGATTAAAAACTTGCTGAAAATAATTTTCTTTAGTATCGAAGAAAAAATTCCAAGGTTGGCCCCTACACGAAACCCTATGCTACTTCAGTAAATAGCTAATACAAATCTGTGATATTTCATTCCAGGAGTTCCGGCGTAATGTTAAAGGTGTTAATGGCGGAGAAAACTTTGACCAGGACATGTTGGAGGAAACATACAATGCTGTTAAGTAAGTTACAACCTCGGATCATATTAACTGATGAAGTAGCCCTTCCATCAAAGATTGTATTGAAATTAAATCTTGTGTACAATATTCTCAACTGTTACATTAAGTGTCTGCATGATGATTTTTTTTTTCAGGAATGAAGAAATTGTGATGCCAGCTGAACAAACTGGTCTTGTAAAGGAAAATTACCTTTGGCGGGTAAGTATCCAATCAAAGGAAGTATTGGTATGTCAAATATGACAGTAGTCATAATTAGCTGAACCTTTGAGGACAAGATGATGCATTTTTTCAGTCATCATAGCTAAAAGAGTTAAAAAGGATCGTGTAATCGATTTGTAGATGTAAAAGTTTTGCATGTATTCTCATGTATAAATTTGTGTGCATAATTGTAGGTACTGTTGCGGCGAGGAACAACAAAAGACGGCCTCTTTACACACGCGCCGACTGGCCTCTTTGACAGGGACCTGTTTGCCCTGGTCTGGGGGCCCACAGTAGCCGCCCTGTCCTTCGTCTTTGACAAGAGTCTAGATGAGACCATCATTCAAAAAGCCATCTCAGGATTTAGGTAGGTACATGTACCTAGCAGTAGCTATAGAGGAATCTTTTGTATTTGTTTCCACAGTTTGATATTTCATACTGTTTGATTCATATGTAGCTTGACACTGACCAAATGATGCCTGATTGCAATACCAGTGATTATCTCCACGTGCATCAACAAAAGGGCATGTTGCATTGATGCATAATGATACTTAAAGAAATGAACTTAATTGAAGCTCTAAACTGACCGTGTTCCGCCATAACAGGAAATGTGCGATGATCTCTGCGCATTACGGACTAAGCGACGTGTTTGACAACCTGGTGATCTCGCTGTGCAAGTTTACGACACTACTAAGTCAGGTAGAGGTAAGGTTTTACACACACCTTACCTAGTCTCTTACAGCACAATATTTATGGTACTTCAAAGGAACAACCAGCAATCAAAGTCTTCTTGTATTTTTTCAGTGTTACTTATTATCTATGTCAAAAACTTCTAAAATCATACATAGAAGTACACCTTTTCTGGGATTTCTTTTCAAATATACTAGTTTTTTTTTCTTTTTCAAGATTGTCCAATTCATCCTTGGAAATATTGATTTCTTTGATTTTAACTCAAAGGGATAAAAAGCTTTATACGTACCGAAAGTTGAACTGGGATATCTGCATTTGCTTTTTGAAGATGTTCCTTTATGGTTCCACATCTAAATAATTAAAAGAAAGATCTTTAATGTGTTGAAGTTTTGTTTCCTTCAAACTGATATAGAGAGAAATTATGAGAATGTAGCGATGAATAGATAGCTATCAGTGTTGTCTATATGCCACATTTGTATTGTAATCACGTTCTTGTATGTTAAATGTTGTGGTTTATTTCTTCTATTAGTCAGCATGCACTGTGTTCACAGAGATCTGTGATTGTATGCCATTAACTGGGATGCACATAAGGCAAACTTAGAAGCCTACCCGTCAGTAAAGTTAACGAAAAGAAGGAAAAATATCACAACTGTAATCCATAGATGTGATCCTTTAAATTGATGTGAGTTTTTATTAAACTCATTCCAAAATTGAAAATTCTTTATTTTCTTTCATTTTCTCCCACACAGTCTGCAGAGTCCATCCCCATACAATTTGGCAGCAATTTGAAGGCACAACTGGCAGCAAAAACTGTGTTTGGCCTGGCTCACCGGCACGGGGACATTCTCCGCGAAGGCTGGAAGAACATTTTAGATTGTCAGTTACAGCTGTACCGTGCTAAGATGTTGCCCGACGTATTGACCAAGGTCGAGGACTACATCGAGGGGCAAATATCGCTCGTTAGGGAGGAGGTGACCACCACCAAGTAAGTTTTGTATTTTTTGGTTTAATCACTCAGGGCCTCATGGAAATTCCAATGAATGCATTTTCATCTTTCAGAAAAATCCTAGTCCAAGTCCCCAATAATTTCTTTACCATTAGAACGTAATACTTAGGTAACTAAGTATTTATACATGTGTATATCCAGATGCGGCAACACTGTTCTGGTGAGTAACTTGCCAGCTGGTGTATCATGCAAATCCATCGGCTTTTGTCAGCTCCATTGGCAGTGCTGTTTTTATGCACTCTGCCAACTAATAAATGGGCATAAAAATACTCTGTGTTAAAAGGTATTGTTTGCTGTTCATCCCAAGCTAAATACATATGAATAATTTACCTTACAGGGCAGACGGAGGTGTGCTCAGCAGCTTCTACTCATACTTCACATTAGCCGAGCCGGTCGCGGCGCGAGGTCCATCAGCTGAGGAGCAAAGTGCTATCCAACAGGCGCACCGCTGTATACAAGAATGTCATGTAGAACAACTTATCACTGAGAGCAAGTTCCTGCGGGGAGACTCACTACAAGAACTACTAAAGGTAAGGGACTGATATGCCCATTAACCTTTCAGGAAAATCATGATACTTAAGGGATTCGTTCTCATTTCTCGCCATGAATATGACCTTAGCTGTCGAAATGACGTTAAACATCTATTACTCACTCACTCATTCTCATTTACAGTCATAATGCACCAGTGAAAAATGAACTATTTAGGGCAGCATTAGTACCTTATATGCATCAGTCCACAACTGAAATTTCTTGTATTTTATTGTCTCGCATGGTGCATATATCACTCGGTTTAGAGTTATTTCAAAATCAAGAAATCACACCCATCATATCAATTTTACTCAAGTGATACCTTCTTCTATCCACAGGCACTGATGTTTGCGTCTCGCTGTCCAGAACAGCAGGAGACACTCACAGGGAACGCCTGCGATGAAGATGCAGCTGTCTTTTTCCTTGAGTTGCTCATCCGAGTTGTTCTACAGAACCGTGACCGTATTGCACCCTTCTGGCAGAACCTGCGTGACCACATGTACAACCTTGTGGTGAACGCCTCAGCTCACACCTTCCTGGTGGAGCGAGCCGTGGTTGGTCTATTGCGGCTTGCTATCAGACTACTACGACGGGAGGACATTGCACCGCAGGTGTTGGCCTCACTCCGCATGTTGTTGATGATGAAACCAGCAGTGATCCATGCAGTCTCCAGACAGGTAAGGATGGTGTGGAAATATAACATTATATGAGAGCTCTATTTAATGTAAGGAGAGGTTTTTTGAAAGTTATCTTTTGAACACTTTCAACGAGATGCATAGTTTAAGATCCCTACACCCCGACACTCCCCCCCCCCCACTGACAGAAGTGAATTGACAGACCATCCCACTTAGTTATGGAAAGTCCGTAAAATACTTGAGCAGTATATATAATAAATCCATTTCCGTTACTCTCAGGTGGCATTTGGGCTGCATGACCTTCTTAAGACGAATGCGGCCAACATACACTCGTCACAGGACTGGTATACGCTATTCACGTTACTTGAGGTGTGCGGTGCAGGCACCGACCCACCACCCCTCATGCAGGTCACCGCAGGGGTCAATGTACCAGAGAGTATCTCAGATGCTGGTAAGGCTTGGAGGAGTGATAGGTGTTGTAAAGTCAATAATTGTTGTAAATTAATATATAATAGAATTCTATAACGTTCGGCTGAACAAAAAGTAAGATGATTGTGTTATTGACTTTAGTCAATAACACATTCATATATATGGAAACTGCAGCACAGAACCACATTAGATTAAAGAGGGTTTCTGACACATAGTAACATAGAGGGAAATCTGGTCTATAGTGTATCTCTGAACAATTGCCACCACAGCTAGGCCATGGTTGAATAATCTCTCTTTGACCTTATATGCATTTAGTAAATAAAATGCTGAACCAGGTATGACAAAATGGCTTGGACAGCTGGCTTTTGCACCTTAGAGATAGAGCATAGTCAGCTGTTCATTGGGGCTTGAAGGTGGGAGGTGGATTACTGACGCCTCATTGTTGGTGCACACAAACGATTAACCCTTTAGGGGCTGCATAGAACTTAAACATTTTTTTTCATTGAACTTATAAGCCGATAACAAGTAGGCCTTTGGCCTAGACTTAACCTTCATAAGATATCACAGGTAATTTAAATCAAAAGTTTTTCCCACTAGGTCATTCTTAACAATTGTAGGTGACAACCTTACTAGTGGCTTCAGGTCAATGTAACTTGGTCGTCATGATACACTGTAGAATTGCTGACGGATGTAACACTGCATTGGTGCATCATGTCGACCCTTTGGGAGTACCTACATCAACATCATCGGGTCAGCATGATGCATGATTGCAGCACCTAAAGTAGACTTTCTTAGGCTACATTTATGCTTCATGGCAGCAAATGGGAAGAGTAAATCAAAGCACTCTGCAGCTGTTTTAAAGGGTTAATATGTATAAACGCTGTCTAATTCATTTCAGGTGCACAGAGTGACAGTGAGTTGTCGACAGCGACAGGGTCTGACAGTTGTGACCGGGGTTATACGTCCGACAGCGAGCTGTACGAGTCGCAAAACCGACACACGAAGGCAAGTGGGGAGACACTGCCGACACATGGCAGTTGGCTGCTGGTGAGTGGTCAGTCACAGACAGTGCAGGAGATCAGGGGTTAACTTATGACCCTTTAAGGACAGCATCAGGCCTCAATGCTGCAGCGTCATGATGCACTGACACCGTGCCAGGCCAGCGAGTAACTCACCAGTGCTGAAAAAATCAGTGTATCATGGCTAGCCTTTTTGCGTGTACCAAAAGGCTATAGTGCATTGAAGCACTGTCCTACTTTAAAGGGTTAACAGTCAGAGACATGTAGGGTCTGGGGCCAAATTTCCACAGGAGATGTTCAAAAAAAGTAAGGGATTCCATAAAGTACCACAAAGAAAGAAAAAAAAAGAGATTTCTCGGCACAGTTTCACACTTTACATCAGCATCACAAATAATTAGGTAAAGAGGATATGGGTTTGAATCTGGGACGATTTCTCTGTGCAAACGTCAGCGACAGGGCTCGACAAATCCCTGTGCCCAATGCCCCTGACTCAAAAAAAATTCACTGGGCACAAAGAAATTGTCAAGTTGTGCCCAATGGGCATTGGTTGCTGATATTGTCTCTGAAACTTTAAATGGAGTTATTTCACCAGAGATGTAATGAAATAAAATCGCCCCCCCCCCTTTTAATCTTAAAACTATGTGTGTTCCATCTATCTAAATATGTAATTTTGGGTATATAAAGCAAAGGTGCTTGGCACAGAGCTTGCCTGTTGGGCGCAACTTTTATTTGCCCATGTGCCCAGTGGGCGCACGGTCTCCAAACTGATTGTCGATCCATGCAGCGGAGTTCAGTCCTCGATTCAGTACTCGTTTAAATGCAATAGAACAATTCCAAAATTGTTTTGTGCATATGCCTTTGTAAATCATCTAACACTCATTCAACTAATGTACCGGACGACTGACTCCCTGACTAGAACTAAAAAAAATAGATTGAATGAGATAGGGAACTAAAGATATACTCGTACCGTGTTAAAGTTAATGTTACTTAAAGCTGGCGCACTTGCTGCTGCACTTTGAGTTCACTATCCTAGCCTATTCTTTTTCAACAAAATAAAGTTAGTTTATACTTGTAGATAAATGAAAGAGGACAACCCCTTTAGTAGTTTCTGAGCCATGTGCTGCACTGTGACTGTGTCTGGCAAGAGCAGAGCCATTTTACCTTTATGTTTCTGCATGCCTTATATCCATTTCCCCTGTCCTTTAGCTTTGAGTTTGGTAAGAGTTATTTAGTATTAGGTACTGCATGCATGGTGGAGCAGATAGTACTTTAGAATTATACCGTCGGTAATTCAAGCAATGTGTACTGTATCGTTTTGTGTGCGTGCTATTTTGGTGGTGTCTGCTTTATAAGTGTTTTTATTTTCTATGTGACTGCTTAATTAATTAGCAAACCTATCAGAATATTATCAACAGTCATCTCATAAGGCTAAATTTGAATTGATAAAACAGTTTATTGGGTGATCATGCAGAAATAACAAATGAATCAGAGACAAATATTATTCTAAGGGTAACATAGGTGAAATAAGTGTTTTGTTTCGATATCCTAGCAGTTTAAGGCTTATAACAGGACATTTTTCTGTTGTTAAGTTTACAAATTCCACGGTGAAGATCTATTTGGATCATAGAAATTTGTAATCCAACTTAACAGCTAATAACACAAGGCCACTAAGGGACCGTTTGGTTGCAGCTTCCCCATTTTTGACACCTATATCACTATTTTTATGACTTATACTTAAGATGGTATGGTTGACCATGGTGGAAGGAGGTCTCTGTACCTCCATGGTTTAACACACTGATGTCATTGGCCAGTTGTCGTGATTCAGTAGTGGTCCGTAAAGCTCCGCATATAAGCCACAGCTGTCGCATGATTCAGACCCGAGTTGCAAGTTGTTGGGGCCCAACTCGTGGTTAATCTTATATGAGTCGTTCTGTTTATGTACTGACAGTTTTTCGAGTACCAGTTGTGGCTTATAGCTTTTGTTTAACGTGGGCATGTGGCTTATACGTGAAGCTTTATGGTACGGATAGTTATTCCAACCTTTCTAAGTAAACAACTTTGAAGTTACAATATACTACAGTATCATGCATAATAAAATACTGCAACCACTTTTACTTATATTTTTGCTTAACTTCATAAAGCTTTTTTATGCTACCATAATCTCCCACGGATAAGGCGCATCCTACGTTTAAGACGCACCAAGAGTTTTTTTTAAAAATTGTCTACAAAATGAAAAGTTCACATCTTTTGTTTTACTGGATGGATTTTCAAAATTCAAAAAGTTACGTATGTGAGGCTTGGGCCTCCCAGACCCCACTGGGCCCCTTATATCCTATTATGACTTAGGGGGCATGTAAAATATTAAAAGAAAGGTCTTGGTTTACCCCTTGTGAATCCAGAGAACTAAATTCCCGCGTATAAGACGCGCCTTATATGTGGGAGATTATGGTATTATCTTTTGTGATAGGTTTATAACATTCTACCATAATTACTTATGTGATGGAAAACCTTTACAAAGCAATATTATTCTAAATATGCATGCAATACTTATTAAAATGATCACTTTTCGAATATAATGTTTTGATATAGAAAACAAAGTATAAGTGATAAGCAACTTAGACATCTGAAATCTTTTGGTGACAGGTAAACCGGGAGGACATAGAAAATGGACGGAGACCAACACCGATAAACCAGTACAATATTGTACTACAAGAAGAATTGAAACATTACGACAACCGGTCGCTGCTACGGTCATGTGAGACCCTCGCCTTCCTGGTCCGAGATGCTGCACACATAACACCGCACAACTTTGAGAGCTGTGTACATACAATACGCACCTTTGTTGAAGCCTCTATCAATGGTGGTAGGTACCATGAGCTGTTGTAAAAAGTAATTGTTTAATGGATAAGAATGTATCTAGTTCAGACTAAAATCAAAAAAAAAAAGGAAGATAGAGGGAAGAGGAACATAGGCTTATTGATTATGATGGGTCAAAAATATGATGGAATCTTAGAAAAGTTATAAAACAAAATTTAATCTTGTATTTTAAATGTTGACTAATGATTATTTAATCATTATAACATTCTGTAGGGCGACATATTAAACAGAAACAAACAAAAGAAAAACGGGGCTCACATAAAGGAAAACGGCGGAAACCAGAGCAAGGAATGAGAAATTCGAGGTCATCACCAAGTCGATTGGCACATGTGACTGACTCAGACGAGGAGCCAGAAAATGATGGCTTCCATTCACTATCTATACAGGTCTGTTTCTGAATGTCTTTGATCTCTGTAATGGATCAATTTATACCAAAATGCTTATGCCACTGACACTACTTATCACTCCTTGTTTCATGAACTCCTTGATGAAGTAATAATAAGTATCTTTTTTCACTTCAGTTACTGGATCTGATGCACACATTGCACACACGGGCAGCCACCATCTTCAGTTCGTGGGCGGAGGAGGAGAAAGAGCGTAGTAGCACGCCACCCGAACCCCGCCCCGCACCCAACGGTACCGAGACAACGACTGAGCCTATTGTTGATGCTGCCACCTCCTCCTTGTGGACCAAGTGTTGGTGTCCACTTCTCCAGGGTAAGTCATCCATAAGTAACCATTATTCGAAGAAATAGTACAGAAAATTACATGTGTACCTGGAAAAAAAGGCACCGCTGAATACGCGAGTATAGACCCTTGCTGCATCTTAAACAATCTGTCTGAATCAGTATTATATCCCTTAAAGGCAAGGATTTTGTTCAACAGAAAAGTATTAAACTGCTCAGATTCAAGCCCCTGCCGTGACACCCTACATTTCCTTCAACACAGGGTGTGCCTTTTACTGAAAGTGTCCCTCACATGGCCTTAGTTTCAACTACTGATACCTAAAATTTGAGGTGAAAAGCATGGCCTTTGATATTTGTATTGCCATTGTACAATCGTATGTGAATAGTATATACTCTACATGTACAAAATATCACTTTATATTGCACCATTTTCAGGTATTGCCCGTTTGTGTTGCGACTCGAGGCGCACAGTGCGGAGTCAAGCTCTGACCTACCTGCAGAGGGCGCTACTCGTCCATGACCTACAGACACTCTCCGCCGTTGAGTGGGAGAACTGCTTTAATAAGGTGAGATTGCCTTTAACAGTCAAAAATATGGTATGCTACACTATCTGATGAAGTGTACCATGGTGCATTATGCATTTAATACATTGATGGTCTTTTTTTTGCTTTTGTATGCCAGATTCACAGCCGCTGCGATTCATAGAGATCGGAATTTTTATTTTAAGGGTTTTAAGTATCAGAATTTACCTATAAGAAGATAGGGGGCTGGCTATTCTCCAAAACACCATCCGGAAACTAGAATCCATTCTCCATAGCCACATTCTTCACATGTTAGTCCTCGGGCTATATATATTCACCCTGCGAGGCCTCATGAAATACAACCCAAGGCTAACACTGAGTTTGGAGCAATTCTCTTGAAACTTTATCTCACTGATAATACCATGTAACCATTGAATCCATATCTTGTCTCTCCCTCCAGGTGCTCTTCCCGCTCCTGTCCAAGCTGCTTGGCGTCATTAACGCGGCTGACCCTGGAGGCATTGAGGAGACGCGTATGCGTGCATCAACCCTGCTCTGTAAGGTTTTCCTCCAGCACCTCTCCCCGCTCCTGTCACTTTCCACCTTCACAGCCCTGTGGCTCACCATCCTAGACTTCATGGACAAGTATATGCACGCTGATCGGTCAGATCTACTAGTAAGTATATGTATGGCAGTCGGTGAGGTCAGCCTGGAATAAAATATTTAATGACAGCTTAATGCCACCAGGTTCATGTTTCGGAGGATGTCAGCCTTGGGGAATTACTTCCCAGAGCTGCATTCATGCAATGTTATGACAACCAAAGGGCATAGTCTATTAAGTGTGAAGATTTGTCCCCATCACTTACGAGAAACAGGTGCGCCTACCTTACCCTCCACAAGTGTCACCTCCTTGGGTTGGGGGAACACCTTTATGAGGTACCATAATCTCCCGCGTATAAGACGCTTCCTCTACGCCAAACAAAATGCTGGGGAGTCTTATAGGATGTACTGAAATTGGGGGTGCGTCTTATAGGAGGGGTAATTTTACTATAGAAATGTACTGAATTTACAAAATTGGTACCTAAGAGGTGCGTCTTATACGCGAAAATGCATGTGCTGAGTTTGGGGTGCGTCTTATACGCGCAGCGCGTCTTCTACGCGGGAGATTACGGTACTTCAATAATGACTTTGTCAACTGAGTGTTAACCTTGTTTGATCATTTACAGTGTGAGGCGATCCCCGAGTCACTGAAAAATATGCTGCTTGTGATGAACACGGCAGGCATCCTCCAGGGCCCCGAGTTGGAGACAACACAGCTGTGGAAGTTAACCTGGGATCGTATCGATACCTTCCTACCTTCACTACGCAACGAGTTATTTAAACCCTCTCACATGGGTGAGTTTAACTATGAAGGTTATAGCACGCATGAATTTTGGCTTGAAATCGCATGCCTGATATGCCATTTACATCTTGCAGATGTCACTATTAAAAGAAAAAAAAAATCAAGATCATTTCATGATGGATATTATGATATATAGCTGTACTTGATAATGAAGTAAATGTCTTGTCCGCCCAATTAAGCTTTTTTTAAGCAACAAATAATTTCCCTATTTCGCATGGTTTTGAATCGCATTATGATGCATACAAATTTCTTCTAGAATACACATCAAAGTAGTTTGACCCTAACTGTAGTCAATCAACTAACTAACATCTTATTAGCTCAGGGACCACCCTGAGTCTATACCGCCGGGTAAGTTGTGGCAAAGAAACAAAGCATGTAAACAAATAAAATCACCATACATGAGTAGTTCATATATCAGTCTTTAGTTACAGTCAAGAAAAAAATTCAAAAATCCATGCATGAGTTCATACAAAATTAAACAAAGAAGAAAGTCATTTCATAAAAATGTTTTCTCCAATCCAGTCCTCCATAGGTTTACCTCCAGGCTGGACTTTTCTCATTGTTTCGAAAACAGCGTCTAAAAGTGAGATGCTTTGGACGCCTTTAAAAAAAAACGCGGGAAAAGTCACCCTGAGCCCTCTGTGCCAATGCACGTCGTTCAATTTTTTTTCAATGCCAAGCTTTAAGGTAGAATAACTATGAATACAATAATCCTTATAAGCCCATTTTATACATAGTACTTGGCTGAATTTTTCCTTATTTTGTTTCTCTTACTTTGTGTTGACTATGGGCATGCCAGACGTGAAACGAGGGCAGGCTGCGTCACAGCGAGAGCCTCCTGTGCAGCCGGGTATTCCCCGTAGCCAGTCTCCACCTCCTGCTACCCACTCGGGTAGTCCTACCGCTGTCCCCACCCCAAGCTCAGCTGACCAGTCTCCAGCTTCTGCCACAACGCCTGGTCAGTAGCTGAGTTACAAAATAACCTACCGGTTAATGGGGTTTTCCAACACTACTCAATAGATACCTGCTTGGTCACAAAAAAATGAAAATTCAAAATTTAACTCAAAATTGAGTTTTGTCAGGGACAAGACTGACGAATCCGTTGAGTATTGTCCAATTAACCGTCACTATGAACAGTCATGGTATAAGTTATATCCCCATATAAGTCGCACCATAATTTCAGTTCAATCTTTTGAGCTGCACCAAGATTCCAGATTTTTTTAATTGAATGGTGTCTTATGCAGACTTCAGGAAGATCCCACATGCTATAGTAAGCCTGCGATAAACACTGTTATATATTTGCGACATTTTAAAATAAACTTGTTTAAATATTATTACCAGCTAGTCTATTGAATAGTGTACCCCTGTATGAAATAAACTAACAGGATAGTGCATAATGTGCCTGCCCAGATGATAAAGTGCCGTGTTTGAGTTTTTGACGCAGACATTAAATATCTTTGCATTGCTGAAATATTGGCAGCTATGTAGCTTAAGAATTTTAACAAGGTTCAGTAAGAATTGATTTGATTACTCCCATATATTTATTGGCCAGTCTAGAAAGACCTGAAATTGGTTTCTTTTTGGTAGAACCGGTAGTAGATTAATATATCTATCTTTGTTAAATGACAGTTTCCTTAAGAATAGTGTTCTTTTAAATAATACTTTTTCCTTCATTTCAAGTTCCTTCTCTTAATAGCTTTCAAAATAAACCTTTTATATTTTTGATTTGGTGATATGCTAAGATCCCATACCCTTTCACTTACTCTTTTATTCAATATCACCAAACCTTTATTTCTTTGACTTCCAGCAGAGACGGACAGTCCTCGGGCAGGCAGTCCGCTGACTGTGCCGCCCCAGGCGGACGGTGCAGCGACATCATCACCAGCCTACATCTTACACCCGCCCCTACCCCAGGTTCCCCGGCAATCCCCAGCGCCCGCTCCCTCTGACACATCGTCTGGGGCCCCGCAGGCAGCCGTACCCATTCTCCTTAATCCAGAACTGATGAAAGGAACGTCCATCCCCATCATCTCACCCCAGGTGGGCTTTGGTGCTTCTATCTTTTTTCATTCACTTTAATCCTTTATGGGCCACATAATGATACATCATCCCCACTGGTCGTCATGATGCAGAGATGCAGCTCGAGTGAGTCAGTCACCAGTGCTACATTCATGCATTCTAAGATGATCAACCCCAGAGGGTCGGCATGATGACCAATATAGTATTGGCTTATAGACTTGCCAGCACAACAAGGCAGGCATTATGTGGTATTTAAAGGGCTTATTGAATAGAATTAGGCTGTTAAACTGTATCTTAGACCTTTCGATCGGATTTATCGAAAAAGGTTCAACTGAAATTACTTCATTTGTCAACTGATACCAGATTCCTTGGACTGCCTGCTCCATCAGATACAAAAATCCTCTGTAGTACCTCTGAAGACTATTCCAAACTTTTCCTATGTAATAAATACAATGACAGAATTATACTCAGCTGGTCATCTTATGTTTCCTATTTACATTACACATTTTGTCTATTTTATTTACTACAGACCACCCCTGAGAGGAAGACAGAGATTATCACAAATGCTCGGTGACCTTGAGGATCAGATCCCTGCTTTGCGAGTACTGTGAAAATAACGGATGAAAAACACACACCATAAAAGTCACGTCTTAGGATATGAATACCACACACCATGACTTACCAAACTGCTCACACACCACGAGTTACTACCTCGTCTAAGCGATGAGGATGTGAGTCAACACGTGACTGGTATTGTGCAAGTTGTGGCGTGTTACATCTAGATAAACCAGCCGTTAAACACAGTTCTGTTAATGACAAAAACTATGAAATTGGCTGCGACCTGCATAGTTTCAGCTGGTACCGTCTTGTGAGCTGACACAGCATTATTTGTTAAACCCAGGTAACAGTGAACACTGAGGCCAGAACCCAGGTGACATGATGGTTTGTCTGTTAATAAATAATGTGATGTGCAAGTCTGATAACCCCGGCTGATAACCTATTTGGCCCGCTAGTATTTAGCGGTAAATATTCCATGGCCTAAGATTGGAACTAAGACTTTTCGAATCATCAGGTTTTCTAAAGATACTTCAGAATCAGAGACTCATAAAAGAAGTATGGAACACCATGGGATACTTCGCAATCCTTAACTCCACATTATCACCCCCTGCCTTTCCCTCACCCCAAATAAAATGTTTACCCCGATGGTGTCCTGGAAACAAGACAAACCAGTAATGCTTTAACCAAAAGTACCATTCCAAAAGTGAAGCTTAAGATGCAGTGTTCACTGAATTGAATACTACACATACTTTGAAGGTTGTTACTTTGATGTAAGTTCAATTTGGCCTATGACTTTAGTGTATACATCAGGAGCATGTAGATATTCCATTGAAAACAAAAAAAATTATTGAATTATTTTAATAATTCCAATCTAGGAAAATCAGAATTGCTCTGAATGTGGTTGGCTCTTCAGTGTTATAAGACAGCTGAGTGGGTGAGTCGTCTTAGAAAGTAGAATAATTTTGTTAAGGCAATCATGAAATAAACTGCATATTCTATTATAGATCAAAATTAGCTATGCATGAGTAATTATATCTAACATGAAGAGCCGTAGAATCCATTTTGGTTACTCGCTGTCACACAAAGTATTACCAAAGTTGACAGCTAACATTTCGCATAGCCCATAGAATTAATTACAGTTTGGTAAAGCTTCCATATTCTAGTTCTAGTATAATCTCTCTCTTTCAATTGAAAGTTTCCTTTAGTTTTTTTTGCCTGACTTAATCCACAGCTGAATTTGAAAAAGCTATGCTCGTTGTGTCCATATGTCCATTTTCTAGTTCCGATATAATGTAAGGCAGTCCTTGGACTGTGCAGTGATTAATTAGAAGATGAACATGGAGCGCACTTATTCCAGTTTTCCCTACTTCGTGCAATTATCCCCAAAAGCTGTGGCGTAAGAGGGGTGGTAACTTATGTGTTGAAAATAAGTGAAATGTGTTATTTCTAGTATATATGTGATGTGCAAGTGTTTTGTGATGATTTTATAAATGATAGTATAATGGCTACACTGTGTCAAGGTGCCAGTGATATTCTAGGTTATTATACATATATAATATGCAAAATGACATGTTATTACTTAGAAAAGCAAGTGTCATATTGCATCTATTACATATGCGTACTGCATATCAATGGAGTATGTCATGTAAGACTTTTTTCCATATTTATTTTCTTTTCTGCTTGTGAATAAGTGTGCCAATGTCCCCACAGAACACATTTTTTGTATAATATCTGTAGTATATAATAGTATGGGACAGGTAGAGTGTGTGTATACATGATTAATGACAAAAAGAGTTATATTGATAAGTTAACTGGGGTGGTGTTGATATAATGATACCTGGTTTGTCTTTCATATTATATACAGAAGATTGACCTTGTCTCATCTAGTGCTGCATATTAACTTTATACAGACGCGTGATGGGGGAACGCTTCACGCTCATTTGTTGTCATGATGCACAAAGCAGTGCCGGTGAATAACTCACTGGGACTGCTGCATTGTTGTGCCATGCTGACTGCCGGAGTGCATCACCACAGGTATATTGTATGCTGCAACACTGGTGAGTGAAGCACAGGTGTTTCACTCTTGCTGCATCATAACAACAAAGGGGCATAGTGCACTATTCCGACATCAAAGGGTTGATAGAGCATAAGGGACATTTTCATTACCAAATATGTTGAGTTATTATGCATCATTTATATCAGTAACCCCCATACAATATCAGTAGGGATTAAGGATTTTGATAATTTACTGCAAAGCTTTGGTAACCTTAGTTTTCAAAATCATATCCTTTCCACACTAAACTTCATTTAAACTTATATACAAGAAGATTGGAATTTCTCGACGATTGCTGATGGTTTAGAATAGCTATTGGGGTATGTACATACATGCAAGTCACAGTTGTTCAAATATCATAATATTTTCTAATATTATCATTAGGATTTTATGGGTAAATATAAAATCTGACTGGCAGTTCCTCACACAGGAGACATGTATGAACATTTGCTTTTATCTGGTACAGATCACTGAATTCTTATTAGCAACTGAGATTCTAATATCTGTCAGCATTAAATTACTATACATAATAACTTGAGAGGCAGAAAATAATTGAAGATGGTCCTACTTTAGCAACCCCCACTCCAACCCCATCCCAAATACCCAGTGATACTGTGTACCTAAATCATCATGCAGGAAACTGAACGTTTGTAATAAAAATTATACTCCCCATGACGAAATACTACAGATCTTTTCTAATATTATCATTAGGATTTTATGGGTAAATATAAAAATAATACCGTCATAATGGGAGTGTGTATAGCTATAAATATATACATAAAATCAGCTACAGTTGGACTGTTGTTACTCTCTGGTGTTTCCCCAGTCGGAGTCTTGTTAATTGTATATAAGCAGTGATCAAATATAGGGAAGAGAGTGGTCACTTTTTAACACTAGGGTATACTGGAATTTGCACGCACTCATCAAAAACCATACTCCCCTACTTGAGAGCTCCCTTTAGCACTCTCTTTTATTCTTATTTTTACAGAAATCAATTTTTTTTAACCACCATTGTGTCTAACTCCGGTAGAGAGGACAAAAGCTTTTTCCCTCCTGAAATCCAGCCCCATCCCTGGTTAAAAACATGACCACTCCCTAAATGTACCAAAAATGTTCTTGTGATGACATGTGCCGCACAACCAGAAGTTATTTATACCAATAATTTACCTTGTGGAGGGCATATCAGAACACAATGGTATCATTTGTTGAAGACAGACATAGCTGGCTATAAATATGAATCAGTACCAATCCCTGTATTATACAATGCATATAATGTCTGTACATGTTTTATGTGTTAATATTAAAATATAGTAATTCCAAAGTGAAATCAAATTTTTTTCTTTAAGAAAATATGACAGTAAATTTCAGGAATTTAGTTGAATCCTGACTTACGACGATCAATGTAGTTGATAGGACATTTAATATTAAATGCGATCTGTTCATGTTCATGGGGTTGGGGTATTTGTCATACATGAGAGTGAGAGAATTAACCCCCCCCCCCACCCATCACTCCACTATATTCATCCATCTTTCTTGACATCTGCAGATGTAAGTATTCTGAGTGAAGAGAACACAAAGTAAAGGGGGGTAATACAATTGACATGATTTATAGGCGCTGATTCTGCTAGAATAACTATGTTGTACCCCTTCAAGTGCATTAATGCATCATGCTGACCCTAACAGAGTAGATACAGTCCCAGAGGGTTGGCATGATGCTCCACTGGAGTGCTGGCGAGCAGTCTCGCCGGCACTCCAGTGGAGCATCATGCCAATTCACCCTGCATCAGCAGTCACCTTAGAGGGTTAACGCCATTGTGCCCACATGCCGCCATGATTTAATCCAGGAAGAAGATATTGCTGAAGTGGGTGGCACACAACTTCTTTACTTCCTCTGAAAAAGAAGAAAACAAACTTTTGTTTTTATCATTTTAAAATTGATCCACTGCCTTGCGACGAACAGAACATGTCTTGTCATGTATCGCCATGAAATATAAATCATTCTCCAATATATTTTTTCCTCTTCCCCTTTTGATACTTTGTATTGTTGTGCTCTTAGCCTCTAGCATTCAATCCTCCACCTAACCATGTGCCTATTAAAATAACTTTAGAGAAGAAATAGTCATTATCTTATATTGCAGAATATCTGCACATTATGACATGATGTTCACTTACTGTTAATTTCTATAAGGTTGGCATTCTTCTGGTTGATTGTGACATAGAACTTGCGTTGGTCTGACTTCTTTCCCACCACCCAGCAATCAGATACTGTCTTGACAATCGTCTCCCCATCCTCCTGTAGTCCTATATGGGAGAAATCAAGTGTTAAACCGTCAACCCTTTAAGGATCGTTAATGAATTAGCGCATCATTAGTCGGCATCATTAGTCGGCATGATGGTTCAATAAAGTGTTGGTAAGGAGCCTCATCGGCACATAGTTCATCATGCCAACCCGCCAGGAGAGTATCAACCCCTTAGGGTTGGCATGATGCACTAATGCAGTCCTGGTGAATACTGCAGCGTACATGCATTATAGGAGTGAAGACCCATACCCAGTGGGTCCACCATTTTGAATTTTGCTGGTTATGCCAAAGGTGGCAAGACACACTGATAAGACATTGTCATGGTGGGTACCTAGTCCCTGGATAACATCCACGTCCAAGGACAAGCTGGTTACCATCTCATGAGCTGTTATCAGTGCATGTCACCAGAGCCAGTTCCAGTCCCACTTACACTCAATAGCGATAGGACATGATGCCTCAATGCACTTTGTTGCCCTTAACGACTTATCACATGTCTACATAGAGCAATATTACTCACGTCTCAAGGTCGTTGTTGAGGTCAGCGAGAAGTCTGAGTATGTCTGGATGTACTTTCACGGAGGCTGACTTGCATCCGTCAGCATGGACCGTCGTCTTCTCTGCTAGGTTCATCTGGTTAAAGTATACATACTTAAACTGGATCTCTCCTGTACTACTGAAACACATAAAAGGACCACATGTAGGGTAAAGATTTTTTAGCACAATGCAACTCATCCTTACTTTTTGTATTGACAAAAGCTGACAATGTGCACCTTGTGTATAAGGCACATTCTGTGTTCATGCCAGGGCTATAGGGCACATCAGGGGCTAATGTTTTATAATTCTATAATAAAAGCCTCGCATATATTTAAGGCACATCCTGACTTCATACAATATTATTGATATCTTTAAGGCTCAGCAAGGATATCTCCTTGTGTTTAAGCCATGCCTGATCCTTCAGGGATGAAAGAGTTCAAGGTTTTCCTTGATTTCAAGGTTTTTTTTCTCACTCACTTAAGAAAAATGAGTTTTCTTAAAAATCCTCTGAAAACAGGATAAAGGAGTCACAAATTACCTCCAGAGGTTGCATACATGCACACAGTCAGGTCCCACAACACTGCATACAGTGGCAGCATGCCAGTATTTAGTTCAAGGATTCTCAAGTTTTTCCTTGAAAATTTTCCCCTCTATATTGGTGTTTGTTCCACTCTTCAGTGTAGTCTTAGCAGCAAGCTATAGTTCCTATGCTAGAAGAGTGTCGGATAGTATACCCCTTTTCTGCGCATTATGCTTTCACCATGTAACTATATTGGTCATATATTCCCTGCACCATTTGACCCATCTCCATACATTTAACATTGTACTTGGACCATAGGTCATGTTGTGCAAAAGTACCATCAGGTGGTGCATATTTTGGGTATGCTATCCAAAAAAAGACCTTAGAAAACAGCTATACAGTAGCATTCTAAAGGGATCCTAGGTCATACTCTGCAAAAGGGCCATAATGTGCACATTTTGGGTATGGTATCCGAACAACATCTTGAAAAGCAGCTTTTCCTGTTATTTGAGGACAAACTACACCCTTATACAACCCCTACTGCACCCCCACCCCAACCACACAAACACACTTATAGATGGGATTGGAGGGCATATACAGTGTATTTGCGGTAGAATCTATGATTCCATGCGCATGTTGCATTCATGCATTATTCCAATCCTATCATTTTTGACCCCTAAAATAGTTGGTATAATGCATTGCCAAATTTTCAATGAACAGGGTGCCTTCCTTGAGGGCTTATTCTACACAAACAGGTTATTTTGAAAAAAAAGTTAGCCCACTTATTACTACAGCCTTACCTTTCTGGTCGTTTTGAGTACTGGTCACCAATGTCAGATGCGAGTGAGGTCAGACTGGATCCATGGAAGTTGTCAAGACGCCAGTAGGGTGAAGCTCATAGAACTGCCACAGACCATATACCAGGCAATGTCACAAAGTAGGAGTGGTGACTTCATCATCCAAAATTAATTAATAATAAGTACAGTAGCAATGCATTATTTTATGCCCAACAAAATTAATAATTCAACCCTCCCCAAGGTGTGATTATGATATTTTTGTGATATTTTTTCATTTTCCATAGTTTTCTAGAAAAATTCTATGAGAATTCGAATAAAATAATTAGCGCAGCGACTCTAGGTACTACTCGTAAGACTTGTTTACTAGTGTATGGTTCAGAGTCACCACGGTGTTAAGCATAGGGGGAGCCTGCAATCTATTTTTGTCTGTGGCTCCTCTGCTATGGACTATTCCTACACAATGTTCTAATATAATAACAACACTGTGTGTATTAACTATGAGTGAAGGAATTTCCAGAATATATCTCATACTTTTGATTTTATTCACAGATTAGACATTTCATCATTTGGAGCCCTATGGCAGATTAGCATTGGAGCATTTTCAGAAATGCATCCCTGTAGCCTTTGTTTTAGAATTGTTTCTTCTGAAACTACTATATATATGTAGTACAGGTTTTATCTCAGAGGGTTATGGTACAATTTTATCATATTTTTCTGTATATGAACAAGGTATTCACTGGTAAAGATCTCTATGGAGAAATCAGTGCTAAAGTGTGTGTTGCCATATCTGCATTTTTTAATATCAGAGGAGGTCTAAGCGTAAAGACACCTTGTGGAACTGCTATGTTCTTCTCTGTGTAAAATTTTTTAGTTCACCTTGAAATAATGCTTTCTCATAATATCTATATCCTGTTAGTGATGAAACATTACTTTAATTACCCGTTTCATTATATTTCACTTTATAAAAGATTTTGTGGAACACTGAAAACATGTATGTATGCAGGTATCCTTACACTGTGCTTCTCCTCTACAGAGAGGTGGGGTGATTTTGGCCAGTTTGCTGACCACTGGCCCGTGACGAGGTACAGACTATTACATGGTGATTGGCAGTTGTGTGTGTGTGTGTGTGGGGGGGGGAGGCAGAGCAGGGTACACTCATAATGACACACTTGTTGACTATGATATTGGACATTGAATGAGACAGGTCCCTCTGACAGCTGAGTGAGGTGCATGCAGAATGGACAGTCTACATGCTATAAGTACATAGCTGCAGTGGGTAGTTCGGGTTGAATTTGTGCTATATACTACCAAAAGCCCATATGATAGTATAACCTATCTATCAGTCTCACCAACTGAAACTAGCGACAAGATTACAAGTCGCCACACCATGTCTCACAGGACTATTCTCTACTATTGTATTAAAATCTACAACACTATGGTTTTATTATTGACTACTTTTTTTATTTGAAAATTATCTCTATATGTTTCATGATCGAGAATTAGTTAGAACAATTGGATTCTTTTCAAAGATGTAAATTGCCACTTTTTGGACCTAGAAGTATGAATTTTCACCATTTCTACAAAGGTTTAAATCAATGTCACAAAACGACCATGTTAAGAACGTCCGTTACGCCATATGGGGTCATATGTGCCAATATGATGTACAGAAAATTTCAATATATGGCAGGCCCTGGCTTCGTTATTATTCATCATATAACAATTCTAAGGTCACCTACCCCCCCCCCGGGCTTCCCTAGCCCACTTAAAAGGGTCTATATCTTCTCTTTGCTATCCCCTAAGGATGTGTGTGGTGCACATATGCGCGGGCACTGGCACATTCCTCTGTGAAAATGTAGTAATGTTATTCTCGCCATGAATATGATCTTAGCTGTCAAAATGGCGTTAAAAGTCTATTACTCACTCTCACTCACTCACCTACCCCCCCCCCCTAAATCGATACCAAGGAATCCAATGGTGCTATTCATTTTGTTCTATTCCAAATGGTTGCTTAGCAACGGGCCCTTTTATTTGGATATGTTCCGAGCTTAATGGCCACTAGTGGTAATGAGGAAAAGCTGTGATTTTACAAGGTATTTTCATGATTATAATTTTCCAAGAAAGACTCATAGCTATATCATGAAATTTCATGAACATGTTCCTGTAGACCTATATTTTCCGTTGGAATTGATAAATAATCAGGAAAGACAAATCTATTTTTCATGATTTTTTTCACTTTTATTTGTTTCAAACTCATGAGCTTGAGCCGGTAACAGTCACCCTTCAATTGAAATGATGCCGAAATATAGACACATGTATGCAATTGCTCTACTATACATACTGCCATGTTTGGAAAATAAGGTGCTTAGGTTGTCTAACCCCGATCCTCGACAGACCTATTACTGTCATGAGTACACTTACATTCCATAGTGTTTGGTCTGAGATGAGTTATTGGAGGCGCCCCCTTTTTGCGAGTCCTGGCACTCTTGCTCTATGTTGGACGAGAAGAGGCTAGTGATGAGGTAACGGTACATGAACTGCATGTCTTGCTCCAAGCCACTCCTGTATCACAAACAAACATCAATTAATAAACATACATATTATGTCCTGTCCTAGGCTATTCATAATATGAAACATATTAGGTGTAGATGGTGCTTTAATTTGGACCAGTTCAGTACTGATTTAATGTTTCTTTTATCTATGTGATTGGCTTATACATGCAGTATTACAGTACCATAAAACCCTTTGTATACGCCACGGCTTATAGACCATTTCAAGCCCCTGGTGTGGCTTATAGCAACTCCAAGTGCGGCTTGTACACAGGGTTTTACTTATATAAAATATGGGAAGGAATGGAAATTCAGACCCCTGGTGCAGCTTAGAACAAAGCCCTGAACTCAGGGTGTGGCTTATACTTGGGGTTTTAAGGTAGTACATTTTTTGTCACACTTACCATCCCAGTTTGTCATTGTAGAGGAACGCAGAGTACTGGACTTGGGCGAAAGACGACTCAAGAAGGTTGATCAAGCACTGAATGCACATGTTCTTGTCTAGTAGCAGAAGGAGGAGATATAGACCCTTTTAAGTGGGCTTGGGAAGCCCGAATATTTGATGGAAATCCTGGACATTGAACATATATTCCCTAAACCTAGTCGCCTAAAAAACGAGGTCTCCAATCTAATAAATGGTTGAAGTAGTTGAATCAAATGTGAGACAGAATATTTCTAACAACTCACCCTTGAGAAGAAGTGATCTAGCCCTTGCATTATTCATTGTACTCCACTCTTCTCGAAAATAGGCACAAACATTCCCATGAAAAGCTGAAAGTAAGACGTACATAAATGCCTTAAGTTGACCTGACACAAGGTATTAGCAAGACAGGACAGCAGGACAGCAGCATGTTGCCATATACATGTACTTACAAAGGGATATTAAAGACATCATGCAGCCCTCAGAGGAATAAAATAGTGAATAACCCACTTTAAACATGTTGTAGGCATGGTCTGGGATAGGGTGGGAGTCCAAGTCCTGTACGTCCTCCCTGTGTATAATTGACCGTCTTTTGTCTTCTGACTGTGTGGTACGGACAGCATCCGAAACATGACAGGTTCATATCTGAGTGAGTTTTCTTTAGTTTTATTTCTGTGCATTTGTTCTTTTTTTTTTCCAAATATATGATACAAACCAATAATTCTTCTGAAAACCAAGTACATGTATTGAACAGCTGATGTCAATCCTCATTTCCTAGGATAAGACCAAATGCATCACTCACATCGAAGTTGGTGATTTAATTGCCAGAATAAATTTTCATAGTCCATGTCTTTTTTCTCAAAAATAAAATTTTGAACTAATAATGAGGAACCAAAAACAAACTGCTAGCTTACCATAACAATCCAATAGCCTGGTTCTGGCTCAAGGAAAACCTGCTGAGTCTTTTGTGTGTGGACCGACTTTGTTGGTTTTACTGTAAATGCCCTATAATAAGAATGATTCGAGAGATTAAATATCCACACAAAACCAGACAAGTTCAAATACAGTTCAATTATTTTATTGGGGTTTTATAACATCGAGAATATGGGGGGAGTGATCATTTGAATGCAACGTTTCGTTTATTTTCAATAAACTTCTTCAGGCAATGATGTAATAAGAATGAAACAGTAGAATTTAATCAAAATGGCAAATTCGTAATCCTAAGTACTCAGCTGCTAAATAAGTGATCAGTGATGAAGAAGATTGGTCAAATACTTAACCTCCAAGTTCATGTATCTTTTGTCTCCTGATTTTTGACAAGGGCTAATGGTTGACTACCTCCTTTGCATGACGCTACCACTCAAATGACGGTTTGGGCGGATGGCCCGTGATGTCACCAAGAACACCATTGCCTAGCAACAGTCACTGTTGATAAATCTCTAAGGAGACTTGGTTACTGTTGTCATGGTTGCTTGGCAACCATAGTAACAGTCAACAACCTTGGTATTTTACCAAAATAGAGTAGTTTCGTCCCATGGGGACTCATCAGGCATTTGTTTGTGCTAATAAAGTGACAATTAATTGCAATGTGGTCCCAAACTCATGTGAGTTTGATGTTATTAGGTCAAGTGTAAGGCAGATCAGTCTGTCTACATGACCTCCCAGTTTATCATTGGATTAACCAGGTGTGTAAGTGGAAAATAAAGATTTTACACCTGTATTTAATTAAAAATGTTTCTAATTAAATAAAAGTGGCTTGACCAGATCTATTGTCTTGTCTAACGGTGTTCTCATTTTTCAATGGAATAAATTCCAAATAAAATCAGGATGGGGTTTGCCCCCTACTCAAATCACCAAGGAATTTAGTGAAAAATTTTTTGGCCGCGGCTAGGTTGAGTAATTCGGTTATGCGGGGCTTCTACCAACTTGGTACAATCAGAATAGCTCCATTTTAATTAGCCAGCCCAAAAGGGGGCATCTGCAATATTCAACCCATGTGGTGCATTTGTGTGGAGCCGTTGAATCCAATTGAATTCAATCAGGTTCCTGAGGTAGGATGCCTTGTCACTAGCTGGGTGAGCATGAATGAAATCCACTATCGTGAGTTCCACATCATGCAATTTCTTATGGAAGGCCTACGATACTCGTTTTAACATTTCTCCTAATGTTTTTGTAATGTGTCTTGATTCGGTCCATCAACTTCCCCTTTGTTTGACCTACATAGCTTTTGCCACATCTTTTGCAGCTTAAGCAGTAGATCACATCGGAGCTTTTACAGCAAACATTGCTTTTGCTGGTATATGTACGGCCGGTGGTAGCGCACACAATTTTTCCAGTGTGGTTCATCCGTGTGCAATATCCACAATTCCTGGTTTTGCAGATATTGCCGCGAATTTCACTTGCCAACTTAGGAGGGGCAGGTAATTTCACACGGACAACTATGTCTCCAATGTGCCTTTTGTGGGTGGTCATAAAACCTTTGGCATGTATGTTCCTAGTATTGTATACATAGGAGCTTACCAAAGTGTCCCAGTTCTTGGACACAATCTGTCTCAGGCAATCTGAGCCTGGGTTGAAGGTTGTGATCAAGATCTGCTTTTGAGATTTTTTTTTACCTTTTTTGGGCTCCAAGAGAAAGTCTCTTGATTGTGCCCAAGTTTTAAGGAAGGCAGATTTTACTAGACAGGGGTCATGGCCTCACCTTACAAAGTGCCTACCCTTCATTATGCTATGGCGTATGAAGTCTTTATCACTATTACAGATGCAATGTAGTCTCAAGAATTGTCCATAGGGTATGCCCCTTACACAATGTCTTGGGTGAGCTGAGTCGAATCTGAGGTAGTTGTTGGAGTCTGTGGGTTTTGTGTACAGATCAGTCTGTATACCATCGTTGGTTATTTTGACTACTGTGTCCAAAAAGTTCACTGAGGTGTCTGAGATTTCCCCAGTGAATTTGATTGTGTTATGGACACTATTCAAATGCTGTAGGAAATTTAGATATTCCTTGTTCCCATGGGTTCAGATGAAGAATATGTCGTCTATGAACCTTAACCACAACAAAGGTTGTAGTTTGTAGGTGTAAACATGACTTTCTTCAAACTCACCCATGAATATATTGGCATAGGTTGGGGCTACCCTAGTGCCCATTGCTGTGCCAGCAATTTGAAGGTAATGTTTGCCATCAAAGTCAAAGTTATTCATGGTGAGTACCTGCCATAATAGATGGCAGAGGCTCTGTTTGGTCGGTTTATTAGCATTTACCCACGAGAGAGTTTGGCGGCAGGTGGTCCAGTTTCTTGAAAATCTGTAACAAATGTCTGGTGTCCCTAAGGTAAGATTTTATCTTAGGGACTAGGGGTCTCATATAGGCATCAACAAAGGCTAAAATCTTTTCTGAGGGGGATCCATTAGCAGAAACAATGGGTCTACCAGGGGGTGGGGTCTGTCCCTTGTGTATCTTTGGAAGAAGGTACAGTTGGGGGGTTCTGGGGCTTTTTGTTAGAAGTTTCTGTTCTAATCTCTCATCTATTTCACCTTTGAGTTTTAATAGATTAACACTGAAATTGATTTTTTGAGTATGCTCATTGGTCAAATCAATGGCAGTTTCTTTATAGAACTTACCATCATTCAGTTGTCTCTGTCCTTCCTTTGTGTAGTCTTGGCGATTCATGATGACCACTGAGCCACCCTTGTCTGCCTTCTTCACAACTATGGAGCGGTTTCTGGAAATCTCGCGTAGCGCTAATTTTTCCTCTCGTAATAAATTTTGACCACGTGGCGCACGTGGGTGGAATTTATTTAGGTTTGATTCATTGCTGGAGATAAAAGTTTCAAGAGATGTTGGGCCATTAGGTGGTTTCCAACTCTTTTCTCGTTTTATCACTTTGGATTTTTCTAGAATTTTTTCTGTTTCAGATAATAAGGGTGGGTCCCTCAGTTGTGTCCTGATCATTAGACCTACTGTCAGGTGTATTTGTAGGGGTTGATAGATTCATAGAGCTGAAATCAGTATTGGCAGTTAGAGTCAACTGTGATTCTGAGTCAAAAGGATTGGCTCTTTCAGGGTCAAAAAAAGATTTGATTCTGAGTGTTCTATGAAATCTGTCTAATTCCCTACGGAGATCACCCGTGTTTGGTTCACCTGGCATAGGACAGAAATTCAAACCTCTTTCCAAGACTGATAGCTCACTCGTGGATAGAGGTTTAGAGGATATGTTGACCACTGACGAAGGAGAGTCAACATAAGGAATAGCGATTTTATTTTTGAACACAGATTCAAGTAATACAGAATCACTAAAAAAAAAAATCTTTTGTCTGATGCATCAATGCAGTGCTGGTGAGAAGACTTACCAGCCCTGCATTGCTTAAATGCTTAACTGATAGAGTCAGGTCCGGGTGACAGGCCCAAGCTGTAGCTCCAGTAGCTGGCTTCACATGAGGTAATACGACAGTAATACTTTTTTAAAAAATATGTAAGTGATACTATCATAAAATGTGGCATATAAGTTGCATGCCAACCTAGCAAAAGTATACATTCTTATATATCAGGCACAGTACAGTACACTACAAGTCCATGCTTAGGCTGACCGATAATTAGTCTGATAAAGACCAGGTAGGTACCACAACTAACTAAGACCTGATCTTGGCATATGATAGGCTTACCAGTACATTCTGATCCCACAAAATCTGTGACTGTGATACTGAATGGAAACCACTCTGAATGCAGGCTTGCTAAGGGAGTGGTCATTAATTAAAACAATTTTATGCCCCCCCCCCCCAATCTGAGGGCATAACAAATTTTGGCCCTGTTTGAAATCCCTTTGCCTTTGGGAGGCATAAAGAATTTTTACTCTTCGTGGTGTTATTAAATTCACCCAAATCAAATGCCTGCATTCTTCAATAGTTGAAGAGCAGCAGAGAAGATTTCATGTGTCCACTATGGTAGGCCCTGATTTTAAAAGTGAATGGTGCCATGGCATGGGCCTCAAAATAGGACCATCAATTTCACTTTCTGGAACTGCCAGAGATAAGACATTTTGACTCTTCCTTAGTGTGGTGTAAATAAATTCACCCAAATGTCTACATGCTAATATACCTGTAGTTCAAAGAGAGGCAAAGATAATTGTGTGTGCCCCTGCTTCCACTAAGGTAGGGCCTGATTTTTGTAAGTGCATGGTGCCATGGCATAGCCATGGGTCACAAAAAAAAGGACCATCAATCTCACTTTCTGGAACCACCAGACATAAGACATTTCCAAAAAGGTCAAACAATAGGCATACCTATCACTATTAGAAAAGGGCAATTTCCCCTTTTCACAAACGATTTGGAATATGTTCAGTCTACAGCAAAACATAATATAAATTGTGAGAGATGGTCTGTAAAATTTAGTATATGTACGGTATTTGAGATTGAGGGGAGGGGGACAAGACTTTCCGACAAAGTCAAGTGTAATCCTGTGGCTTTCGGCGACTATTGGATCCTAAACTATTTGAGCAGTGTTTTAATTGCCTCAGTCACCTGGGTAGCCTAATCATGAAAAAGAAAATGAAGCAAAAAGAAAAAAAATCCACTTCAGACTCTAGTCTAGTGCATTGCCTATAATATAGGCATTGGCCTATCTCCAGTGTGTGATTCTGCTGCAGTGGAGGTGTGAACTGCTGAAACTGGAGAGTGTTTTGCACTCCTTTCTTTGCAAGCTCATTCTGAAGCTATTCATTGGAGGATCTTAACAAACATGGGCTCAATTTAATGAGCCTGGCTAGCCCTTTGAAATTATATAAGATTGAATACAGGGAATTTGGTCTTTGACACCATTGAAGTTCAAACAAAAGTTTAGAACCATTTTATGATAAGAAGATCACAGAGCATATACAAATGAATGGTTTCCACCTATTCTATGGTTAAAAATTATTTAGAAAATGTCTTGCTTTTATTTTTCTAAGGGGTTGCAGTATGTTTGCCAGACCCTGCAAACTTTTTAAACTCTGAACACTTGCCCCCACCTCCCCCATGTTGGGCACTAAAATATCAATTAAGACTTTATCCTATACATTTTATATAATGAGAGATTGATGGATGTGATGAAGATAGGTGGTTTTGCTATTAAAATGAAGTTTTTACAACAATTTGAATGGAAGTTATGATCATTCAAACATCCTGAGTCAAAAACAATATTCTGCCATGATTCTGTCAAGGCGTGCAGTCTAGATGACATTAAGAATTTCCTTTTAGATTGTTTCATTATAATAAAATCTACTTTATCATGGTTTACATATTTGGGGGTAAATTTTTGCTTTATATTAAAAGAAACTTGCACAAACTTTAACCATTATTTCTAGTGTAATTTATCCATTCTCTATTATATCTACATCCCTTTACTGAGCAGTTATTTGGCATAACTGTCAAAATGAGTTAGCCCATGCAAGTTTCCATCAGTAATATCTGAAAAATTTTAAGAGGTCTCTCCCTTTTGCTTTTGGCAATACCCTACAGAACTGGCCTACCATATCACCCCCAAGGTCCTGGTGATTATGCCAAATCTAAGATTGACTTTAAGTTTGAAAAATATTTTATTTGGCCATAATCAAAGCATCTCCTCGTCTTTTCAATTTTTTTACCTGGCCGGAAGTGGACTGACGTCATACCACCCCATAAACATTTCATTCCCTGAGAGACCCATCCGGCCACATCCCCCGGATAACCCCCCAACTATATAACACATTTCCCACCTTTCAGATGAGTTGTCATCTGAATAATAATCTTCCATGTAAGTTTCCATAAGTTTCAGATGATCTCATCTGAATGTAATTCAAATTCAGATGAGAACAATCAGTACAAAATACCAGAGTAACAAAGATTCTGCAGTTGACAATTATTATGAAGAACATAGGTTGTCAATGAACAACTGTTATGTGTGCTTTTTTTGGACTACTGGAGACGGTTTGCTACATAGCTTTTATCCATGATAAAGCAGTCTTTGGCATGAGTGACACTCAATCTAACCTCACTGGAGCTCCTAAGGGCTCTTGGGGGTTCTGTAATATTCAGGTTCTCCTTGCTGTGGGTATACATCAGGCTCAAGAGTTTTCCTTTTCATTACCGGTACAATACTTTTTCCTTCTCTTGCTTAATTTATGAGTTCCAGCTTTCTCGTGAAGTTCAGTTCTGCTGATGCCGGTGGGCACTCTGATGCCCAGGCAATTGAGCCAACTGTTCTGGATGGTATCTAATTTTCTAACCTTCCTTTTTAGGGAGCCATCAGCTACACCCCCACCATAATCAAACACAGGGATCACCATGTGTCTGAATACTTTCAGTGCCAGATCAGGTGCTGACATAAGTGTACCTGTACATTAGTCAATAAAGCCATCTTGAATCTTAAATCTTGATTGAATCTTGAATCTACAACTTTTACAGACGGTTCTGTGCTGCCTGTATCTTCTTTGCTCAATTTGGCTAATACCAGGCCCTCACAATTCGCCAAAGTGGCTATTTGTGGTTGTAAATATACAGTCCTGGGGAGGTTGTAACTGGCCCCTGAACCTCCAAATAGAGAATTTTCTTGGAGATGATGTTTGGCTAATGAATTTTGAATTTTGCTTATCAAAATGCAAACAAAGTCACCAAATCGGCTAAGAGAACATCATACCAGTTGATATATCCACTGAGAAACAGATGCTAAAATAGGTTATGATTGATGCCGTTAAAATGACATCATCAATTTCATCAGTGTTGACAACAGGTTATTCAACATTGTCCAAACTGATTCAGCATGACTCTCGGTGACTTCTAATTGATGCTGCATGTAACCACTATGTTGACCCATCTGAATTCATACACTGTATTGAAGGGTTAGGTAGATGGCCTAGTAAACTGTAAAAAAATAACCGTTAAATCTACCATGGATCCATAATACTAAACAGAGGACCATCACAATTTATTGCAATGAACTAGTCTAGCTCATACAATGAAGCCCAGATGGCACAACATGGCAGAGGGAATATCCATGAAAATAACAATGGATTCCTGGCAGCTTTGGAAAAGGGATCTCATCTTTATTTCAAAAACATTTCTTTTTATTCCAGCAATATAACATAACACTTTGACCCAGAATATTGCTCTGAAAGTTAGATATAAAAGGGATAGTGCTCAAACTCCTCTAGTTGATGTTATTTGTGACACAAATTTTCACGTTGTGAAATACACTCCAGCCATACATCCTTTTTAATCACAATAATATCATGTTCTGTTCCTCCAAGTTTGCATTAAATGAAATCTAAGATCTGTATGTAGGAACACTCTCAAGCTGGTAAAGCTTTGGGATGGATTTATATACTGAACATTACATATGTTTAGTCAATCTCTCGAAAAGTTGGAAACAATACCTAGTCAGTTCATTTTCCCCTGATACCAATAGTCTTGGGCCTCATCAGATATTTAGGGAGGGTCATTGGAGGGTGCCACTTCCATATGTTTCCGCAGTGAGAATTATTGGGTGGTTGGAGGCCGTTTTTGGCATTGTCGTCCCTCATGTTTTTGAGCATGTTGACATACCACGCTGGTGTGGGCTTGCAGAGCTTTACTATACGCTAAAAATGTGGAGAGATAAAAAAAAATAGTATTGCGGTAGCAATTGCATTAGGCTGGTGGGATAGCAAAAGATTAAAGGGGGAAGGCCAAACAAAACCTCCATCATAACAAATGGTGATTTTCATCCCCTCCCTCTCTCAAACTACCCAAAGAAAAAATGGTGACAAGATTTTGTGTCTCACCTCTCTCCTTAAATATTTTCTAGAAACACTATATGTAGGGCATATAGTCATTCTTTTTCTATGCCACAAATTAATGACATAATGTGGTTGAGTGATGTCATGCTTTGCACCTGAACAAATATATAAACTGGCAATAAATGCGAAAAACCCATTTTTGATCAAAATGATGTTTTCCCCTTCAGACCCCTGTATCCCAGTTCGCGCCGATGCGACTAACCTATCATACTGATGAAATAGGTCACATATATACATAAAATCAGCTACAGTTGGACTGTTGTTACACTCTGGTGTTTCCCCAGTCGGAGTCTTGTTAATTGTATATAAGCAGTGATCAAATATAGGGAAGGGAGTGGTCACTTTTTAACACCAGGGTATACTGGAATTTGCACGCACTCATCAAAAAGCATACTCCCCTACTTGAGAGCTCCCTTTAGCATATAAAATTTGCAGTTTTACTTTTATTCTTATTTTTACAGATATTTTTAAACCACCATTGTGTCTACCTGTGGTAGAGAGGACAAAAAGCTTTTTCCCTCCAGAAATCCATCCCCTTGTTAAAAACATGACTACTCACTAAGCAAAAATGTTCTTGTGATGACATATGCCACAAAACCAGAAGTTATTTATACCAATAATTTACCTTGTGCAGGGCATATCAGAACACAATGGTATCACTTATTGAAGACTGACATTGCTGGTGAATAAATATGAATCAGTACCAAGCCCTGTGGCCCTAATTATACAATGCATATAATGTCTGTACACATTTTATATGTTGATATTAAAATATATCCAAATAAATAAATCCAAAGTGAAATCAAATTTTGTTTTCCTTTAAGAAAAATTTCAGGTATTTAGTCAAATCCTGACTTAGGACATCTCCTAGAAGTGATACCTTGGTGCAGTTTATATTCCATGCATTGTTATTATGAACAAAAATCAGGAATGTGATATGATTTTAGCAATCGAGAAGGAGAACACAAGTAATCTCCCATGCATAAGATGCATCCCGCATATTAAACGCACCTAGAGTTTAAGAATATGGTCAGATCTACTGAATGGATTTTAAAAATTCAAAAAGCTATGTGTAGCTAGGCCTTTCAGTCTTTCTCGGACCCCTCTATGTCCTATCATAACTTAGGGGGAGTGTAAGATATAAAAAAAAAGCTCTTAGTGTCCCCCTTGCGGATCCAGGGAGAACTAAAACCTTGCGTATGAGACGTGCCTTATATGCGAGAGATTACATTAGTTTAGTCTACATAGTGAGATGAGCTTCAAATTATCAGACCCCACCCCAAATAAAATTCGCATTTCCATAATAGGTATTTGACAATGTTTGGATGGTTTTCAAATTTTCAGTAATCAGTGGATAATATCCCTACTTAATGGGCCTAGGGAAACTGCAGGGGTAATCTTTTTTAATCAAAAGTATAAGATAACCCACAGATGTAGGATGCCCCTGAATTGCTCGAGTAGAACCTGCATCCCTAGCTCTGAAGGTTGTTTCAATTAATTCAGGAAAGTTGTTCAGCGAATGTAAACATTATCTATACTAGAAAATGAATTTGAATAGGGTGATGTCCAATATGAAAGGAAAATGAGTTGTGTAAGACCCCAAAAACACTGGTCACACAGGCCTGTGTTGGTAAAAAGTCTTCGGCAATAATTTGAATGATTGTATATCTTCCAACGGCATACTTGTGTCATTAAGGATCAAAAAGTAAAACTATCTAACCATTAATAAATTATTTTATTATGTTGAGCATATATACACATAGTTTAGCAATATTGAAATTATCATACACATTCTGGAGTTCCACATATAAAATGGATGTCATTGCACATTTGGGAAATATAACCTAACCCTCTGAGGGCTGTTTATGGGAGTCATTCAGCATTTTAAAGATTAAAACAAAAACATTACATACATCCTAGACAGTTTCAGTTCAATCCCTCATTCATGTATATCAAATTCATTTTCAATTTCTATTTACATACATTCTCATCCTCACATTAGAAATCGCACCAACGATCTTTATACAATAAACAAGTCTATTGGTCTATCAAGGTGTGAGATTAACTTAAAAGAATATAGGCTACTATTATACTTATGTTGCAGACTATTTAATATCAATCTTCATTCATTAATTTGTAGAGATCGGTGATCAATGTAGTTTATGGGAAATCTAATATTTAACGCAATCTGCTCATGATCATGGGATTGGGGTATTTCTCATACATCAGACTGAAAGAATTAAACCCCCCCCACCCCTCGCTCCACTATATTCATCCATGTTTCTTGACATCTGCAGATGTAAGAATGCTGAGTTAAAGAGACCACAAAGAGAAAGGGGTTAATATCACTGACATGATTTATAATCCCTAATTCAGCTAGAATTAACCAGCAGTGACTGCTTTAACCCTTCAAGTGCTGCACAGTACATTAATGTCACTGTGCCCACTTGCCGGCATGATCTAATCCAGGAAGAAGATATTGCTGAAGTGGGTGGCACACAACTTCTTTACTTCTTCTGAAAAAGAAGAAAATATGTTTTGTTTTCATTATTTTAGAATTCAACACTGCCTTGCTACATTCAAAAGTCTTTTATCATGCATCACCATGAATTATAAATCATCTTTTTCCTCTTACCGTAATCTCCCGCGTATAAGGCGCATCTTATACGCCAAACAAAATGCTGCTGAGTCTTATACGTGGGAGGGACATTGCCTTGAGTTTGGGGTGCACCTTATGGGGGGGTATTTTTACTATAGAACAGTACTAAATTAGCAACAATCTGCCCTTAGAGGTGCGCCTTATACGTGGACTTGCATTTTCTGAATTGGGGGTGCACCTTATATGCGAGCTGCGCCTTATACGCGGGAGATTACGGTACCATTTAGTATTTGTATTGTTACGCTCTAGCTTTCGGTCCTCCACCTAGCCACCTGCCTATTAAACAAACTTCTGAGAAGGGACATTCCATATCTTATTCTGCAGAATATCAGCAGAATTTATAAAATCAGATTTTGCAGAATATCTGCACATTATGGTATGACATTCACTTACCGTTAATTTCTATAAGGTTGGCGTTCTTCTGGTTGATTATGACATAGAACTCACGTTGGTCTGACTTCTTTCCTACCACCCAGCAATCAGATACTGTCTTGACGATCGTCTCCCCATCCTCTACTGCTGTAGTCCTGTAGGGAAGAAATCAAGTGTTAAACAGTTAACCCTTTAATGTCTGTTAATGGATTAGTGCATCATACCCAATGGTTTCCTGATGGTTTAATAAAGTTCTGGTGAGCAGTCTCACTGGCACACAGTGCATTATGCAGACCCCGTAGGAGTGTATCAACCCCATAGGGTTGGAATGATGCATGAATACAGTCCTGGTAATTACGGCAGGATACATGCATTACAAGAGTGTAGACCCATATCCCAGTGGGTCCACCATTTTTGATTTAGCTAGTAATGCCAAAGGTGCCAAAACACACTGATAAGGCATTGCTATGATGGGTACCTAGTCCCTGGATAACATCCATGTCCAGGGACAAGCTGGTTGTCATCTCATCAGCTGTTATCAGTGCATGTCACCAGAACGAGCTCCAGTCCCGCTTACACTCAATAGCGATAGGATATGATGCCTCAATGCACTTTTTTGCCCAAAACAGCTTACCACATGTCTAAATTAAGCAATATTACTCACGTCTCAAGGTCGTTGTTGAGATCAGCAAGAAGTCGAAGTATGTCTGGATGTACATTAACAGAGGCTGACTTGCGTCCATCCGCATGGACGGTTGTCTTCTGTGCTAGGTTCATCTGGTTAAAGTAGACGTACTTAAACTGGATCTCTCCTGTACTACTGGAACAAATAAAGGGAGAAACATCTAGGATGAAGTATAGATAGCATTATTCCTTTTCTCTACCTCACAAGTTTATTGGCAATGGGAATATCCATATACCATTCATGAATCATACAGATTCTACCGGTCAGCATTAATGTAATGTCAAGGCAAAATATGAAGTGCATTATAACTTTAAATTGCCAAATGAAAATTAATCTAGCTCAGTTATTACAACTGCGTTACCTTGCTGGTCGTTTTGAGTACTGGTCACCAATGTCGGATGCAAGTGAACTCAGACTGGGTCCAAGGAAGTTGTCCAGACGCCGGTAATAGTCACCCGTCAATTGGAATGATGCTGAAACAAGGACACAATTGTAGTACCTGTACTGTAATACACTGCCATGCTTACAAAATAATGTACTCTGCCAACAAAGTAAAAAAGAAAAGAATTGTAACTTGTTAACTTCAATGGTTAAAGCTATAATCATAAACATCCAATGAAACTTAGCCTGTTACCAAGATAAATCTTGTTGATATATAAGATTAGATTTTGATGACAATATGTCTTTACCCTAGTGGAAGATGGTTGTAATTGCAGTACTCTACAGTGTCAGTTACAACCTTCTTGCACTATGGCGATGATGTAATTCTCACATTATAATATCACTACCACTTACCATCAACAAGTAGGCAGATACTAGCACTGAGGGCCTTGTAGACTAGTAGGTAACATTCTTCATATGTTGTGTCTGTGTTCACATATACTCGCGGTACCTTGCCAAGGTTACTATCATCATGCACGTTAGGCGGACCAGTGATAAACCTTCAGGAAAGAGATAATTAAATTAGTTTTCTGTGGCGAATCTCTCTCCACTCGCTAGGGAAATTTCATACCAGATTTAAGTTTTTGAAGCGCCTGCTACTCAGCTGCTTCCAGCCATTATGCTCAAGTTTTCTTCCCCCCCCCCCCGCCTTGCCTTCTTTCAATTGATGTCATGAAGTGCAGACATTGCCAACATTATTTTTATAATCCCTGACAGACCTATTTATAATACTGTCATGAGTAAACTTACTTTCCATAGTGTTTGGTCTGAGATGAGTTATTGGAGGCACCCCCTTGTTGTGAGCCCTGGAACTCTTGCTCCATGTTGGATGGGAAAAGGCTAGTGATGAGGTAACGGTACATGACCCGCATGTCGTCTTGCTCCAAGCCACTCCTGAATGGCAAACCAACACATAATATAATACATGAACTAGTATCAATGACATTAGAGGCTGGTGATGAGGTAGTGGTACATGACCAATGCATCAGCCTGTTCTAGGCTATACATGTATATGATAAGAAAGTATTTACAAAACCTACGGTATTAGGCACAGATAGGGCCTTGATTTGGACCAGGATAATTTAATTTGGCTTTTATATGTGATTGGCCTAAACATGTGGTATTACAGTACCGGGTAGTATATTTTTTGTAGCACTCACCATACGAGTTGGTCATTGTAGAGGAACGCGGAGTACCTGACCTGGGTGAAGGACGACTCGAGCAGGTTGATGAAGCACTGAATGCGCAGGTATGTGTTTTTGTCTAGTGGCAGAAAGTGTAACCCAGAAAATACATCCAGAATGTCACTCTGTGCCACCTTTAATGTTAACAAGTACTGGAAAAGGGAGAAATAAAATACTATAGAAATGTAATGCTAACAGTGCTATAATTTCTAGACTGGTCTATAGCTATACAGTGTTGGTGAGTAACTCGCCGAAGCTGAATTTGTGCATCATGCTGACCAGTGAGAGTGTATCAACACCTTTGGGTCGGCATAATGAGACTTAGGAAGCAGAAAATCATCAGCATTGTGAAAATTTAATTTTTAAAAAAAATGAATATTTGATGGAAACCCGTGGACACTGAACATATGATCTTTAAATCTAGTGACCTAAAAGCGAGGTCTACAACCTAATAAATGACTGAAATAATTAAATGGATATCTCAAATGTGAGACAGTACATTTCTGACTACTTACCCTTGAGAAGAAGTGATCTAGCCTTTGCATTATTCCTTGTACTCCACTCTTCTCGAAAATAGGCACAAACATTCCCATGAAGAGCTGAAAGGAAGAAATGCAAAATGTACCTGTAAGTTTACCTGACACAAGGTATTAGCAAGACAGACCAGCAGTACAGCACAATGTCAGCATATAATTACAAAAGGACATTGGGGGCACCATGCAGCCCTTAAAGGATCAAACAGTGAAACTTACTTTAAACATGTTGTAGGCATGGTCTAGGATAGCGTAGGACACAGAGTCCTGTACGTCCTCTCCGTGGTACTCTATGTACAGCTGACCGTCCTTCGTCTTCTGACTGTGTGGGACGGACAGTGTCTGAAACATAACAGGTTCATATTTGAGTGAGCTTTCCTTTACAGTTTTGTTTCTTTGTGTATATGTTCTTTTTTACAAATGGATGAATAAATGGATATATCAATAGATATGATACAAACTAAAATTCCTTATGACAAGCTAGTACTTAACAGCTGATGCTGATGCAATCCTAGTTGCCTAGGATAGAATGCAATCCATCACTCACACTGAAGTAATTGTACTTGATTTAATCACTAGAATACATTGTTATAGTTTGTTTTTGTCTTTTTTAGTTTTGTTTTTCTCAAAAATAAATTTTTGGAATGATTTTGAAATAAGGATGAAGAATTAAACAAAGTGCTAACTTACCATAACCATCCAATAGCCTGGTTCTGGTTCAAGGAAAACCTGTCGAGTCTTTTGTGTGTGGACCGACTTTGTTGGTTTTACTGTAAATGTCCTAGAATTAGAATGAAACATATAGAGTAAACAGTAGAATTTAATCAAAATGACAAATTTGTATTCCTGAGAACTCAGCTGCTAAGTGATCAGTGATGAAGAAAAGAGAAGATGGGTAGAATACTTAACCTTCAGGTTCACATGTGTCTTTCGTCTCCTGATGCACCAATGCAGTGCTGGTGAGAACACTTACCAGCCCTGCATTAGTGCATCATAGCAACCCTTTGTCAACCATGTTGTATCGTGAGGGGCAGCACTTACGTATCACATTCAGCAGTTGGCCCTTTAATGGTGTAAGATAATCTAAATACTTACTCAGTAAACTTAGTGATTGCCTCACATAGTCCAACTGCTTTTATCTTTGCATCTATATCAGTGTCAGGTGGGTAGTAGTAAAGGATCTTCTTCTCCTCCTGAAATACAAAAATATACTTATAGAGACCATATGCCGATAATATGGTTGGAATTTTAAATGTCCTTAAATGATAGAGTCAGGTCTGGGTGACAGACCCAAGCCAGTAGCTGGCTTCACAAGAGGTACTGGTACGACAGTAATACTTAAAAAAAAAGAAAAAAAGATGTAATTAATACAATCATAAAATGTGGCATATAAGTTGCATGCCAACTTAGCAAAAGTGTACAGTTTTATATATTAGGCTATGGAATTTACCAAGCAAACACTACATACAGTACAAGTCCATACTTAGGCCGACCGGTAATTAGTCTGATAAAGACCAGGTAGGTACCACAACTCACTGCGACGTGATCTTGGTGTCTATGGTACCTGATCTTTACATATGATAGGCTTATCAGAACATTTAACAAATTCCGCCCCCGCTTATGTACTGATCAGCCTGGTCCAAAGAGTACCAAAAGCAGGACAAACCTTCAACAGAACTTAGGAGGTCCATCTTGTTCATTACTTTCCCTGCTCTGTGTTATAGATCATCAACATTTATTTTGTTTTTTTCTACATGAGAGAGACAGCCCATTCACCCCTTCTTACACATACCTTTTCATCAACCAAAAACCAAGAGTGATTCAAAAGCCCTTGGGCTCTACAATAACATCCAGTTGAAACCTGATGATTACTTCCCCCACATAGACAAATCATACCACCATTTCCGCTGATAGTGCCTATCAACCTGTGAAGCACAGGATAGCCACTTAGTGCCGCTAAAGTGCTGTAAAACACAAATCAATCAATCAGTACATTTATCTGATCCCACAAAATCTGTGACTGGATGATACTGAATGGAAACCACTCTGAATTGAGACTAGCTAAGGGAGTGGTCATTAATTAAAAAATATGCCCCCTTCAATCCCATCTTGAGGGCATATTACAAATTTTGGCCCCCTTTGAAAGCCCTTTACCTTTGGGAGGCATAAAGAATTTTTACTTATCGTGGTGTTATTAAATTCACCCAAATCAAATGCCTGCATTCTTCTATAGTTGAAGAGCAGCAGAGAAAATTTCATGCGTCCACTATGGTAGGCCCTTATTTTAAAAGTGAATGGTGCCATGGCATGGGCCTCTAAATGGGACTATCAATTTCACTTTCTGGAACCGCCAGAGATAAGACATTTCCCAAAGGGACATACTATAGGCATACCGTAGGCCTACGTGTACTTACAGGAACCCTACCCGGTACCAGTAGGTAGCGAAGTCAGCCGAATCTGGCTGCCCACTCCCCATATCTGTTACAGTGGTGAACATGTCTTAGTAAAACATTGATTCTGAGGGTTCTACTGGGCAGAATGACTTCAAATTAGTGTCAAATTAAAGGAAAAACATACCTCCATCTCACTGGTATAATATTTTGCTTCTTTTACATTATTTACTGTTGATTATAACAGCTAACATTAGGGCAATTTAGTAAATTCTGTCAGACCATACTGTAAGAGTAACCTGAACCGCCAGGCACTTATTGCAAAAATACAGGTATTGTCAATTTTAGACATAGCTATGCATAATACAATATCATGACCTTATGACCAACATATAGACCTACATTTTGAGGGGATTCTGGGTGCTATCGACAGATTATTAAAAGCAGGGCAGTCTTGGAAACTTCTACAACTTTGAATCAAGTTTCCTAAAAAAATATTTGTTACAGAAGCTAACAGAACCAACAGGGCTATTCTTCAACATCTTTTTACTCAGGATATTGTCAGTTTGTAAAGCAATAGAGCTGCGATTTTCTGCGATTTTTAATCTTCTGAATGTATACCAAAATATTTATGAAAAAATTATTGAATTTTCTGATTTCAGCTTGATATTTAAAAAGCTTTCACTTCTAGTATTTTAATGCCACTTAGATATATGAATCTCCTATTTCTCAGCTTTAAGGTGGTGTCTTTGGTTAGTAGATTGACCTTTTCAATCAGAATCTATGAGTAATTTTGTAAAGTGTTGTCCAAATACCTCACGCGCAGTGCATGATTAATGCTCGGTCTTATCTGTATATTTAGGCAATCTAGTGGGGTGGTGAAATGACAGAAAGATTTTTCATATATTGAATATATAAAGTGGCACAGAAATGCTTCTAAAAAGAGTATCAACTTCATTCAAAAACCTGTAAACTGCAAATTTTACGCACTTACATTTGATGTACGACTTGCGTAATTCTGTTGAGGTCCGGATTTTTGGCTGACTTCGCTACAGTAGGCCTACTTAGTAGGTCTAACGGTACCGGTAGGCTACTAGAAAAGGGCAATAACAGTAAGGCCCTCTTCACAAAGGATCATACACTCCTAGCAATAGACGGTCACGATTTCACCAATCTCACCAAGGAAAAGGTTCAAAAAGGCCAAAACTACGAAAACCATTGAAATAGGGGGCGATGCGAGGGGAGGAGAGACTCAGTCTCAGAGACTAAGTGACAGAGGGGACACTCACACTGACAGTAGTGTGGGGAATCCACACCCGTCTGCCACTCCCAAGATTGTTGTGTACGGGTGTGGGAGAGTTGTAATACCAAATGTTTCGGTAGCGCAGGGAGCTTTTCCACACAACCCTTTCCCTTACTTACTCCTTTTAAAATTTACAACAACGATAGATATACACCAGGAGAAGAGGTACTGAAAATCTAGAGGCTCTACGATCATTTTAAGATGTGAAAAATGGATATTTTGCAAGCCTGTCCTTCTTGCCACTGTGCGTTTTTTCAAAACAAATATGGCGGCCACCGGAAGTGCAAGGCTTCACTTGGCAGGTTTTTTAAACTCCTATATTTCAATAAATATGGCAAATTTCACTTCCATTTTTTTTAAATCGCTAGAGGACAACCCAATTTATTGCCCATATTTTCTACAGCACTCAGTTTTACTTTTAACTATATTGGTGATACACTTGTAAACAACCCCCTTGCAACTTCCGTTTGCCAGCACATAACTGCAGGGAGTGCCAGTAGCTGAAAGAGATATGCCTATAGAGACCGGTTGGCAGGTCTGACTGTAGGAATAACACCCATGCACCCACTCCCGCGAGTCCCTATCTGTCACTATAGTAGGTCAATCAATATGATTTTCTATTTTAGGGCTCTTTTCCACTGTCAACATTAACTATTTTCATGTACCAAGGGTAAAACTAACCAAGGAATCAGAATTTGTGGGTCATTTTACTCTAGATCCAGTCATCGATTTAATATCTTATCAGTTCTCAAGGGGTATTGGTGTGTGCAGACTGTAATTTCTATAAAACCTTGAAATATAAAATGCAGATATTTTTGTTAATTCTTGGTCAATTTTTACATTTGAGACCTCTATTGAAAGCTTAAGACATTATCAGTTACCATAGAGGGAAAAAATGAAATACCTGGACAGATTGTATATATTTCAGAAGAGTTTTGACTTAAACCTTATTATTTGTGTAACTTTTTTAAACTTATGTGGGATAACCACAAAAGTGTGTACTTTTAGGATCTTTAATCAGCTTTTTATTATCTATTAGCCCGAATTAGCCCAAAGCTAAAGAGTATAGGAGAGTTGAGTAAAAAAATCCAAGAATTTCAGGTCTGCTTATCACACTGCCATTTAGAAAAATTTGATTTTCCAACTTGATCTATAATACTTATCTTAGTTCCTTTAGATGCAAAATATAGCCCATTAATCCCCAAACTGTTGTGCATACAGTGATGTAATTGGTTAGCCTCTATAATCATTCAATCAATTTTAACTTGAGATTAAGTAAAGCAAGGTCTGAAATGTGTGAGAACCAGTGCAGCCTGTGCACAGTGGGCAGGGACTGATAAGACCCACACTGGCTGGAAATCCACTGACAGAAAATATTATAGAAATTCCACATACAATCCCTCATAACTTCTGTTTTAGTACCATTATAAAGATAATTTAAACACCATTAAATTACTCAAGTTGCCAGCTTCCCGGTGATGTAAAATTATCCGGGTAAATCCAAAATAAAAGTTTGGCATGTTTTCCCTACTATTTTTTTACTACTACTAACTGACAGTAGGGAAAACATGCCAAACTTTTTCTCACTGGTTCTCACACATTTCAGACCTTGCTTTACTTAATCTCAAATTAAAATTGATTGAATGATCATAGAGGCTAACCAATTACATCACTGCAAGCACAACAGTTTGAGGATTAAGGGGCTATATTTTGCATCAAAAGGAACTAAGATAAGTATTATAGATCATGTTGGAAAGTCAAACTTTTCAAATGGCAGTGATAAGCAGACCTGAAATTCTTGGATTTTTTACTCAACTCTCCTATACTCTTTAGCTTTGGGCTAATAGATAATAAAAAGCTGATTAAAGATCCTAAAAGTACACACTTTTGTGTTTATCCCATATAAGTTTTGAAAAGTTACACAAATATTTAGTTTTGATATTTTCAGGTTTAAGTCAAAACTCTTCTGAAATATATACAATCTGTCCAGATATTTCATTCTTTCTCCCTCTATGGTAACTGATAATGTCTTAAGCTTTCAATAGAGGTCTCAAATGTAAAAATTGACCAAGAATTAACAAAAAATATCAGCATTTTATATTTCAAGGTTTTATAGAAATTACATTCTGCGCACACCAATACCCCTTGAGAACTGATAAGATATAAAATCAATGACTGGATCTAGAGTAGAATGACCCACAGATTCTGATTCCTTGGTTAGTTTTACCCTTGGTCCATGGAAACAGTTAATGTTGACAGTGGAAAAGAGCCCTCAAATAGAAAATCATATTGATTGATTTACTATAGTGACAGATAGGGACTCGCGGGAGTTGGTGCAGGGTACTCCGTAGACGTTCTGAGGGAACCTCAGAGACCAAGTGTGTCTGTTGTAGTCTGTTTGGTCAGCCAGATTGGCTGAGTGCCCAGTTCTCACAGAAGTACTTACTGTCAGGTCCAATGCTTCCACCAACACTTCCCTCAATGTATATCCAAAGATTCACAATACACAAAGCACTTGAAATACTTGTAATAATTAATAATCCAGGTGATTTTCAAATCTCCCTCCCTAACTCCAAATCATTGTCGGACATCTTGAAGCCAGGTGTAGCCACCTAGTGCCAAAAAGACTACACTATTCTTGGTTGGTTAGCCCTATGTTTCAAGAGCAGTCTAACACCAGGTAGCACCACATCATGTTGACAATGGAGGCCATTGAGGTAGTGATATCTAAGCTCAAGATAAACATGTCAGATTTATTGGATATATCTCATGTTTCAGTCAATATAATAAGCTGATGTACGGTACATGAAAACTACATGTTTGTGAATAGGAGGGACAATTTCCAGGAACTGAAAGTGAGTACTTAGTTCAGGCTAGCCATGTGTTTGTGCCACTATAGGCTTGTATACATCTTGGATCCTGCCTGTGAGCAGGCAGGTATTTCGGCCTAGTGCAGGGGTGTTAATACTGTTATTCCTACTCAGGCTAGTGACAGTGACACGGCGAAAACTATTGAAATCTTGCTCTTACCTCGCCTTCTCTCGGGCCAAAAGCGGAATTGAAGACAAAGAAGTTAGATAAGGTAATTGGTGTTTTGACAGTCATCTTTACATTTCTAATAAAGCAGAATTGTGATAATTATCAACAAAAATTAAAGCTCGTCGTCTGCGATTTGCCAAGCGGCGGCCATTGCTTTGCTGGTCCCTACAGTATGTATTTCGCGAGCCAGCAACCAGCTTCAGCAATTACAGACTCTCCCAGCCGAGCACTATTATGTGTATTTTCACAAAGAAAGGGAAACGGCATATGCAATTAATAAGTAGTATTCTTAAATATCTAAAAAATTTCAAAACTTATAAAAATGAGTTGTATTACATTATTCATATTGTTTTGTCTAAATAGCGATTATACGCGACCAACTAAGTAATCGGCTAGTACACAGCAGGTGCTCGCTCGCCATTGGTCCGTAGTTTTGGGAGCCATATTTGAATCATTAGGGAAGATCTTGAGGCGCGGTAAAGAAAGGTTTGTGATCAAAATATTCTATACCAGAGAAAAACAGATGTTACCATGTGTACATAGAATCTACTTTTTGCTTCTTTTGGTGTGCAGATTTGATATACCGTCTTTATCCCTTTCTAAATACACGGGAAGTCTCCGAAGTTTTTCTGGTCACAAGAAGAAGTCACAGCTTTGTTTTGAGGTTGAACACGCTGGCAAGGCCAGTTCAGTTGAAGTTGGATCATGCTATTTTTAAAATTAGCCATAGACGCAACAAGGGCAGTAAATTATATTGGCTAAGCCTTAAATGGTTTCCAATGACAGCAGGGTCATAGCCTAGGGTCAGTTTCTCAGAAAGATTCGACAAATCCGTCATCAACTAAAAAAACTTAAAAATTTAAATCTCAAGTGTGTAGTCAAGTCTTGACTCAACAGTCAAATTCAAGAAGGTACTTTACTTACTAACTTAGGGTGAGGCCTGAGGGACTTTTCAGCGACTTTGTCACCATGTGCATGCCAATGCTGCAGTGGATTTTGACAAGATCATTGAAGATGGAGATCTAGGTGGCAATTGAGTACCGTAGTCTCGGCGTAGATGATCATTACCTGGTCCATGTAAATATAGCGAAGCAGGGGCGGATCCAGGATTTTCAGAAAGGGACGGGGGGCGTGATTTGGGCTGGACATCATGGGGGGGGGGCAATTGCAGTATTGACTATTGTGATGTCACATGACTGTATAATGGGGGGCCTGGGGGCATATCCTCCAGGAAAATTTTGATATATTGATTTGAGTGGGAGTAGTGCATTCTGGTGGATTCTGAGGGCTCTCCCAACGTGGTTATCTATAGCTAAATAAGGATTTTCCCCCTCTAGATTTCAAAATGTCCCATGGAGGCAAGCCCCAGAAAAGTTTTAATTCTAGAAAGGAGTGTGTGAAAGCTGGCATGCTACAGTGACACTTTAGGCTAGATGTGAAAAAGGCTGCCGATGGCGGCCTCGCGTAAATCGCCGATTTGTGCCATTGCCAATCTAGTTCTTATATTTTAATAGTTATTCTTAAATTGGTGATCTTCAGCTACCCATTAGCGAAATCTGGGTTCAAAAAGACCAATTATTAACCGAGTTACATTGAATTAGATATAAGGGTAATTTTGAAGCTTTTATAAATATATCTAACATTGGAGAAACATAAAAATAACCACCATAAACACGATTTTTGGAACATAAATGATCAGCATGTGAAATTTCATGAAAGTCTGACTTGGTCCAGTGATGCTTTAGAGCTGTCCAAAATTTGAGACTTTGTGTATCTTTTCCCTAAGTGACGGCCACACCAGTTGGTGCAATCTGACATCTTTTCATGAGCATTTGAATGCTATTTGGGATAAACTTGAAAGATATCAAATAATAAAGCAAGATTTCAAATATTTCAGAAATATAAATTTTGTGAAAATTGTACCATGAGAACCCTTTATTACAAACACTTATAAATGGGGAAGAAAGCACACACCAGTGACACCTCCGCAGGTGGCCACTGGCAATGCCCATGCATGGCTGCACTCCCATCACAAAAACTGAAACACACTGCCTACCATTTCTATAGCTCACATAGCCATTATCAGCTGGGGGCCGCCATTAGACCCCGATGGCACTATAACTAACACCTTCAGCCCCCGACTCCGCAGTATATGCCAGGGATGCCTCCCATTGGTCAATAATACAATAGCCGAGGTAGCGGATTGTCCAATGGGCGCGGCCATTGCTGAAGCTGATTACAAGCAGTTATCACTGATAACAGTTATAAGATGGGTGCCACCTGCTCCCCGAGAGGACCACAGTGAATATTTGGTGTTATTCCATTGGCTTATAATCAAACCAGCTAAGGCGGTATAGTGCTACTTGCCTTAGAATTTCACTCACTATTTTTCTTGTATCTTTGGCTCTACCAAAGATAGAAGCATAATTCCAAAAGTTTTTTAAATGACTCAATGAGCTTAACAGAATGCGCCCCCCCTAAATTGTTCTATGTGCTTTTTAAAATTTTTGTTGAAGTGCCTACCAAATGGCTCTCCTGACCAAAATATCAACAACTATAAGTAAGACCTTTTCTCCTCTCCTGTGGGGGCAAACCCCCAGGAATTTTGAATTCTAGAAGGGAAAGGGTGCATTCTAGTGGATTCTGTAGGCTATCCTGACTAAGTTATCCATAGCTACAGGTAAGAATTCTCCCCCCCCCTCTAGATTTCAAAAGCACTCAGAAAATTTTGAGATCTCAAAGGGAAAAAGTTCATTCTGGTGGATTCTGATGGCTCTCCTGGCTAAGTTCAGGGCTCGACAAATCCCTGTGCCCAATGCCCGTGACTCAAAAAAAATTCACTGTGCACAAAAAAAAATTCAGGTTGTGCCCAATGGGCACAGCTGTCCAAAAGCTACTAAAGCCATCTTAAAACTATGTGTGTTCCCTTTATCGAAATATGTAATTTTGAGTATATAAAGCAAAGGTGTTGGGCACAGACCTTGCCTATTGGGCACAACCTTTTTTTGCCCTTGTGCCCAGTGGGCTCACAGTCTCCAAACTGATTTGTCGAGCCCTGAAGTTATAAACAGCTACATTTGTGTATAAGTAAGACTTTTTTCACTCTCGAATTAACTAGAGGAAAGCGCCAAGGTCGCTTCTAACTCAGAAGAGGCAGGAATACTGCTATAGCAGGCCTCCTATCTGCAATCTCCATAGCAGCTAAAGCAATAGCATCCCAAAAGTATGACATCAGCATCTATGTTTAACTTACACCTCTGTGGTGAACACAGACCCTAAAAGGGCGGGAAAAAAGGTTTCCCAATGAAATGTGTATTCTTTGCCATTGGAGAGCCAAAGTGCTGCCTCTCTGCTGTTTCTATCCAACATTTTGTAATCCATGATTTGTGAAAACATCAAAGATTTATTCAATTACCATTCAACATATATGATCTCAACATATTAATCTACCCATGTACAGAGATATTTTTGTAAAATTACAGTGCTTTGATGCTGTAGTTCCACAAAGTTTGGCCATATCTGCCTCTTTTTGGAAACCCCCAAAAGCATCTTAATCCATGGTAGTGCCTATAACTCTTCTGAGTTAATAACATTTCAGGGATGTAAGTCTTCAGGATTTATCAGGATTTCCTGATTTCTGAAAATTTTGAATGCCATGTACTTTCCTTATATGAGTGGTAAGGAGGGATGTTTGGAAAAATAGAAGGCTTTTATATCAAGTAAATGTATGGCTTCCTGATTAGATAGGTGTTGTAGAAGACCTCTGTTGGTTCTGTTAGCTTCCTAAATAAATATTTTTTAGGGAAAATTGATCCAATTTTTTCTTTTTTTTTTTTGGGTGCTGAGGTGAAGACGGGTCCATCCCCTTGTCTCATTGGAAAATTGATCCAAAGTTGAACAAGTTTGTAAGAACCCCCTGCGATTAATAATTGCTGAAAAAAATTCCAGATCCCATTACAATGTAGGCCAATATATTGGTTACAAGTACATAATATTGCATTCCATTTAACTTTTACTGTAAAGGGTAATATCCATGTATTTCTGCAATAAGTGCATGGCCACTCATGTTACTGAAACAGGGTGGTCTGACAACCACTAAAATCACTTAAATGTTCACTCTCTGAAGTGGTAAAAAAATATAGAAATGCACTATGCAGTAGAATAATGTGCCAGTGAGATAGACGTATGTTTTTCCTTTAATTTGATACTATACAGAAGTAAATTACCCAGTAGAACCATCAGAATCAATAATTTTCCAACACATGTTAACCACTGTGACCGATATGGGGAGCTGGCCCCAAATTCAGCTGACTTCGCTACAATAGTGACATGAATTTGGCCACTCAGACTCCGTCCACTCACTGTCCTGTTAAGGACATTCATTCATGGCTTCACCAGGCTGAGGACTGTCCAAGTTTTAATGTCATTAAGCCCCATATTAATTAATTATTCGAAAATGCATTGTTGGTGTGTATTATGTTTATTGGAGGATTAAAGCTAACAATATAATGAGTGCAGGATCCACTTCTGTGACCATGGCATGGTTTCTAACTTTCTTCTCATACAAGCACAAAATCTTATCAGCGGATCAGCAGGATTGTAGGACAGATTGGTTGCCGGACCTGGCAAATCGCCCAGGTCCGGCAATTTGACAGAATTTCATTTTAGTTAGGCAATTTGACAGGACGGTTTAAACCATGAATCATGATCTAGCCATAATAATATCTTCCTTGTTATAGAATTTGAAAGGACAACAACCCTAATAATACTTTCCCTATGCCGTAGAATCATGAAATGGCAAACATCTGTTTTGAGATGTTTTAATAATTATTTCGGAAGGTTATTTATATCAATCCCAACCTGTCTCAAAAATTTGTCCAATAGTCCTATCCATGTCTGTCCAATAGTCCTGTCGAATCATCCGGTCGGAACCGCCAATCTGGTGAACTGTCTGCTCCCCTTCCTCAGCTGAGATGAGCAATGTCTGACAATATTTACAGAAATCAAAAAAATTCTCTTGGATGATGGCATGCATAAAGGGAAACGCACTGTTAGTGGATCCTGGTCTATGGTTCTTATGTTTCATCCCTCAATGCAGCAAGAAAACCTGAGTGGTACTAAAGAGTAAAAGGGGGTGCAGAAAAAACTTTAGGCTCCTTCAAAGGACGTATGGGGGGAAAAATGGGCTTTTTTGTTGAAATGAAGACTCACCTGAGAATGATATAATGCAGGTAGTGGCAATTTACATATAATCTACAGTAATTATGAGGGTAGGTAGGTATAAATTAAAGCATACGTCCCAGGGGACCCATGTTTGATCCTCTTTTACTCTTTAACAGTGTGTTATCCCGTGCAAATAAATTATCTTGAAGAAAAAAAAAATCTAATTAAAGTTATTCTCTTTTCAGGGTGCCCTCATATGACGTCACAATGTCTCAGTCTCAATACTCAGTATTGAAGGGGCTCTATCACCTTCGGGAAACCATCGGTTCAGGTAAGACATGCAAAGTTTTACATTTTGAGACAAACTCAACATATAATCCCAAAATGGTATTACTCTGTTAAACAAGTGTACTAAACATCTTCTCCACTGGACCTAACCTGGCTTGCCTAGGGAGTAGCGCAGAGCGTATACTCACCCAGGTGTCAGCCAATGCAGAAATTGCCTTCACCCTACTGGATCTAGATGTGTATTTCAGCTAATCTTTTACTTGTTTTATGGCTCCTTTGATCAAGATAACAATCTCATTGAAGTTGGTAGTGTATTGGTTACCCTGCCTACCCCCTCCCCCACCCACCTCAACCTTCTTAGTATAATAATACACTTCGCGCAGATGCCTATCTCGTGATGCCACACTACCTGCTTATTTGACCAATGAGGTTCACCCATCCGTTCTACTAAGAGCCCAGTCATTCCGGGAGGATGGATTGTTTGCTGAGATCTGGCTGTAGTGTAGGTACGAACACGGGCAGCTGGTCAGCCAACACTGGACCAGCTACGGTAGTAGCTACCGATAATGATACTGATAAGAAGTACAGGTGCTACCACTGCACCTCCCCTTTTTAAGTCAGTTACTTTGATAACTGAATTTGTACCAAAGTCCTCGCTAAGGCCACAACAACAAAAAATAAGTTGGTCTATGGATTTTGGTTTTGAAAAAATGGTGCGAGCTAGCGATTTTTTTTTTGATTTTTTTTTAAGAATTTTTTGGCGTCCAATGGATTCCTTGCTGGGAAATTGAGGCGAGCGAACAAATTTTTTTCTTTTTTTTAATTTTGCCAAACATCACAAAGAGAAAACTTGTAGAAACTGAAGCAAGCGAAATCTGTAGACAAGATTTTTTTCAAAGAAAAAAAAAGTTGTATTTCCGAAAATGTGGAGAGGGCGATCCGTAGACCAACTTATTTTTTTTGGTGTGGCCTAATATGAAGTCATCATGAAGAACATGATTGACTTAATATTCTTTGCATTCTAAATCATTACCAAATAATTATACTCCATTGATAATCAGAATAATATTGAAATGTTATCTAAATATTTCATCTTTTGTTTTATTTCCCACAGGTGGATTTGCCAAGGTGAAACTAGCTTACCATGCCCTCACAGGAGACAAAGTGGCCATCAAAATTATGGACAAGAAGACTCTAGGGGTTAGTATAAAATGTTTTAATCGTTCCTTTGTGAAGACTGGAAACATTGGAAAACCTTGGAAACCTTCGCAACTTTTAATGGAGTTAAATCCATTTCCATGATATTTTTAACTCGAAAAAAGTTATAGGAGAAAACTATGGGTCCTCTCATTTTTAGTCAGTTTGGTGGTGCGAAAAAGTTTAAAAAAAGATGGAAATTTTATATATAAGAGGCAGAATTACTTAATGAATTCGTAGTGCCATTAAAGGAGGAGATGTAGGGGTCTTGCAGGAAAAGGTATTTCAGTACCAACTATTGTAAATTTTGAGTACCGTAATCTCCCGCGTATAAGACGCGTCCTCTATGCCAAACAAAATGCTGGGGAGTCTTATAGGATGTACTGAAATTCGGGGTGCGTCTTATACGAGGGGTAATTTTACTATAGAAATGTACTGAATTTACAAAATTGGTGCCTAAGAGGTGCGTCTTATACGCGAAAATGCATGTGCTAAGTTTGGGGTGCGTCTTATACGCGGGAGATTACGGTAATTGTCTTTATTCTACAGAGTCAGTTGGTTGGCAGCCATGAGACGATTTTTGCCTGCAATGGTGAAGGTATATGATGTTGATCCATGTATCAACTTTCCCGCCTTTTTTTGGCAATGTGGTGCGAATAGGGCAGTTTTGGCAGGAGTTATGTGAATAGTGGCTTGGTGGTGAGGGAGTGCTGATGTCAGACCACAAGCTAGACTTGCTCAACGCTATTGTTTTATTTCTTTTCGAGTTACAAGCAATGCAAATTGCTGGCCTATATTCAAGAACATGGCGTCGCCTCAGTGCAACAAGGTTGTATCTGCATATTTCAAGTTTTGCAGGAGAGGCAAAAGAAGTGTTTTAATTACTTTAGCCAAGTGGACACAACCTTATTGCACTTGGGTCTGTAGGCACATACCGTGATCTCTTGCGTATAAGGCGTGTCTTGAATCATGAATCAGAGATCTCCTTTGCCTTATACAATCATCCCAATATCAAGACGGGGTACTTTTCCTATAGAACAGTATTAAGCCTCCAAAATCCAGGCCCTATGTGAGCCTTATAGGTTTCTCTTCAACTCAGGGTGCGTCTTATATACGGGAGATTACGGTATATCATAGACAGGGCGTTAATATGTTCATACTAGGTAGATAAGGGTTAAAGATGCGAAAACGGAAGAAAAGTGAGTTATGCCAAAATGTCACTTACAACCTTGTTGCATTGAGGCGACGATGTATTAACTCAAGTATCACTGTCTCTTATATGACCATCGCTAGACTTGTTTCACTCGAGGTAGTTCTGTAAGAGATTAAAGAGAGAAACAAATATTTTAGGCAAATGAACCATGGGTAATGTTATTTCCATATTACATTTCTCACTCAGGATGATCTACCCAGAGTCCGCACTGAAATAGAGGCCATGAAGAAACTCTGCCACCAACACATTTGTAAACTTTACCAGGTCATTGAGACTGAGGAAAAGTTCTTCATGGTCCTTGAGGTAAGTACGATTCAATATAATCTAATAAAAATTGAAGAAAACTGCAGTAAGAACTTATTGTCCTTGAAAGTTATCCATAATCATCTAACCCACCGACTTTTCCCCTACTCATATACATAGTCTCAATACTCTCATCTTTTCAGTACTGTCCTGGAGGGGAACTATTCGATTATATCGTGGCAAAGGATCGCCTACCTGAGGATGAAGCACGGATCTTCTTCCGCCAAATTGTATCTGCTGTGATGTACATCCATGAAAAAGGCTACGCACACAGAGATCTCAAACCAGTAAGATTTTATATTTTTTTGATTTTCTTCAGAGGAAAGAGTGATTTTTTTTTGATTTTTTTTTTGCTTTCAATATAGAGAGATGCTACTTTCCCGTGATTTTTAGAAATTCCGAATTTTTGGATTTATTTCCTGTACGTATTTCCTAAGGAGTCGAGAAAATTAAGATGATTTCCGAATTTTCATTGACCAGTGAGTGGCATCCCTGAAGATATCATGATAGGGCAGTGAAGTGTATAACGAAAGAAAAAAAAAACTTGGCATTTTTTTTTTTATTATTATTATTGTGCCATTTCACGGTACACTTTTTGTCGCTGTTGTAACAGGATGTCCAGTCAACTTTCTTCAATGTAACCCTCCCCGATTATTAAAAGGGCCATGATGTCAAATCTTAGTGTTGATAACACAGTGAACCAATGTAATGGTCTATATTTGCCATATATATCCCTAGCCCCTATTAAATGGCATTAGGGTCTGAATCACAGTGTTCTTTCCCCTCTGTGTGTCTGATGTACATATGCGAGGGCATTGACACATCCTGGCATCATTTAATGTCTAAAGAAGTTTTCCCACCATGATTATGATCTTAGCTGTTGAAATGGCATGAAACAATCATTACCTTATACTCACTTGTCCATTTGTAGGAGAACCTATTGTTAGACGAGGACCAGAACCTGAAGTTGATAGACTTTGGGCTGTGTGCGAAACCTCGGGGTGGCATGGACAATCACCTCACTACGTGCTGCGGAAGTCCGGCCTACGCTGCTCCTGAACTTATCGCGGGCGACAAGTACCTAGGACGGGAGGTAAGGGCATTTGACTACATCTGATACAGCAAAGTGGCAAATATAGCAAAACTAGTTAAGCACACCATCACATTTAGAGGAATAAATGAGAATAAAAATGAGTGATATATGTGTTTTTATGATATTCAGTATGTTACAATGTAAAGGCACGGGTCTATCTAAAAGAATCGACCCTCCAGAGGGTGGGTTGCTGGATCTGGTTAGATACTGATCAATCGGTATATAGTGGAAGAACGCCAGCCACCTCTATACTGACCAATCAGTGCCACTACACAAATAAACCATTCAATGACGAATTATACAGGAACCACTAGTATGTTGTGTTATCAAAGTATCTGACAGGTAATTTGTATTCAGACTGCTTTCCTCCAAACTGATATGCAGTGATATGTGGACATTGTATCAGATAGATTCTATTTCTTTTGATTATAACCAGGCGGACTTGTGGAGCATGGGTGTTCTACTTTACGCCTTACTCTGTGGATTCCTGCCCTTTGACGACGACAACATTAGCCACCTCTACAAAAAGATCCAGGTATGGATGGTCTCATCTCCCTCTCGCAGTTTACTTCTGTTGTGTCAAAAGCTACTCGGAAAATATCATAATCTACAGGGATGAACTTCTTCATGGTTTCCCTAATTTCAGGGAATTTTAAGTGCCAAAATTTTATACATTCCAATACAAACCCCTGATTAGGGGATTATATTTGAACATTTACGTCTCCTTTCGCAAAATGTTCTGATATGCTACATTTATAATGTTACCCTACAAGTTATCCAGATATATCTCCCAACCTATACAGTGTTCTCCAGGTTATGATAATTTCATATTATGACAACTATAATTGACTTGATTTTCGCTGTGATTAACAGACAGGGCGGTATGACACCCCTAAGTGGCTGTCTGCGGGTAGTATGGAGATCCTACAGGCCATGCTGCAGGTGGACCCCAAGAGGCGGATTCAGATCCGTGACTTGCTGCGCCACCCCTGGGTGCTCACCAACTATAACAACACACCGGTCACATGGAGGAGCAAGTTTAAGGTAAACCTCTATCATCTAAAGGCTAGGGCATTGGAATCTTTGAAGATATTTGGGGGGGGGGCTAGGTTGAAAAATTGTAACGTCAAATTAATGTACAATGATTATAGATAATAATGCTGTGATATATAATACAATCTTATATGCTGAGCTAAGGCCTTCTGCTCCTAAAAAAATCAGCCCTTATATATATATATAGTCTTTACTTTTACTATAGAACAAAACTAACCTTTTAAAAACAAGCCCAAGCTGCGCCTTATAGCATTTCAACTTGGGATGCGCCTTATATGCGGGAGATTACCGTAGTGAATACAGCAAACTTACACTGAAAGATGCAGGGTCACAAACCCCTCGCCTTACTGACGGTGCGCACAAACTGCACCTTACATGTGAGGTTCTTCACTGACAGTGCACACAAACTGCACCTTACATGTGAGGTTCTTCACTGACAGTGCACACAAACTGCACCTTACATGTGAGGTTCTTCACTGACAGTGCACACAAACTGCACCTTACATGTGAGGTTCTTCACTGACAGTGCACACAAACTGCACCTTACATGTGAGGTTCTTCACTGACAGTGCACACAAACTGCACCTTACATGTGAGGTTCTACACTGACAGTGCACACAAACTGCACCTTACATGTGAGGTTCTTCACTGACAGTGCACACAAACTGCACCTTACATGTGAGGTTCTTCACTGACAGTGCACACAAACTGCACCTTACATGTGAGGTTCTTCACTGACAGTGCACACAAACTGCAAGGTTCTTCAGTATGTAAGGTTTCAGAGTAATCCAAATTTCAAATCTGATCCTTTTGATTGCAGAAAGAACGACTTGATGAGGACTGTTTAACTGAGCTGTCGGTTCACTACAACATATCCAAAGAGGAGATGAAGGAACAGATTGATGAGGTATGATATCACCTTTTGAAGAGATTAAAATTTCTGGTTTGGGTTGGAAATTGTGTGAATTGCATGCAGAGAGATAATTATAAACTTTAAAGAAAAGAATAAGATAACAAAAAAACTACTATTTGATTGTCTAGTGGAAGTACGATTACCTGAGTGCTACCTACCTACTGCTGCTAAACAAGAAGCTGAAGGGACGACCCATCAGGCTCGTCTCACAAAAAGCTCTCACAGAGAGACAACGGGTGAGTTCTTCAAAATTTTCATGCTATTTGTTGCTGATGTGGACAGAGTCCAGTCTACATTGAAAAGGAATTAAGGGGAAGGGGATGCAGTGGGCCATTTAGCCATTTGGGTAAAGCTGCCTGAGGCTAACACATTTTGCTTTGTCAATATTGCAGGTTAACAGCGTTGATCTCTCAGAGGTCCTACAGGAGTCTCCATTTGTTGGTAAGACAAGGCGAGCCCCGGCTGGGCGATCTAAGTCTGGGTCTCGCGTTGGCAGTTCTTCATCATCTGATGGTGGCACAGAAGAGAACATCTATATCAATATGAACGGTGAGGGCAAGGAGAATCAGGACAACTTCCGGGTACCGATGACGCCGAGAACGCCGCGTGGAAAGCGCCCACCAACATATGGCAGAGCGTCACCCACACCAACATCGTCAACCAAAAAGAAGACGCGCCCCGTCTCCACACCACAGCCCATGGCCGACCTACTCGCCAACTCCGTAGAAATGACAAGTATGTACATGTATACATGTATTTACAAATGAGTATTGGGCGGATATCTGAAAATTCATTTTATAGAAAAGTTTTCTTTTGTTCAGTTAGGATCTTTCTTTTTGTCTTGAAACGTCAAGTTTGTTGACACCTCAACATGTACCCATTTTATCTTTCTTATTAAAATGATCTGTACATATTAGTTTAAGATGGTCTGAATAGTAACTTAGGAAGCTCCTATAAGGTGTATCAGGGTTCAAAAAATTAAAAACTCTCCCTATGCGCAAGTATACGCAAGGTATTACAGAAGATATTCTGTAGGCTAACTCTGCACTAGATACATGTTCACTGTTTTTAATTTAAAAACTTTTAAACAAAAGTGATTCTATATTTGTAACAGCCCCACGTAAGTCACGGCGTGTCCTGGAGGATCAGTTCCAGAACTCGCTGTCTCCATCTCGCTCCATGGACTCCCAGCTCAACAACCTGTCACTAGTTATGAACAAAACTCCTGTCAGCGAACAGCAAATGTAAGTCTCACCTTTACTATAATGGGTTATTAACAAAGGTCCTATAGAAGGAGTCTCCTGGAGATTTGAAAATCAAAAGTGAAAATATGAAATAGAATGAATGTACATCGTTTTCTGTTGAGTGTTGACTACGGCTTTTACAGTTGGCATCAATATCATTTCTTTAGTGCCTGTAGGATTAAAATATTTCATGCTGTAATGCCATACATGCAGCACTAAATACTTGTATCTGATAAATCGATTTTTCCAAAAATAATCAACTTACAGGTCTTTGGATAGCTTAGCTATTGGAAAGCTTTATCTGCTCACCTGAGATACATGCACTGACAACATAATTAAAGTATTATTGAAGTAATGTAATGTCCTGAAAATGATGATAAAAACTAATAATATCTTATAGATTGGACAGTGAAAACAAGCCTACCACGACTGGGGTGTCTGGTCAGGCCAAGTGAGTGCTTTCCATATTGTTGGTGTTGTGCTGCATGACGCTGGTCGCATGTTATGTTTCACCTCCATCTGCTACCCAACACTTAAAACAATCCTACTAACAAATCCCAAACACAGTACCGACTTAACCAAACCAATGCCCCCCCCCCCCATATCCCATATCTAGGGCCAAGTCAGTTCCTGCCTAAACCCAACGATGGAAATACATTTGTCAGTCCTATTCAGAAGGGTCCATATTTCCCGGGTTTACAAGTTAATTTATCGCAGCAGTGCCAGATCCTGTGAGGAGTCAAGAATATTGATCTATTAAATACCAGGGTACAATCTCTGCCCTCATATCCCCCGCCCCCTCCCCCCCCCCAAATCCAGCTGGTGTTTTACAAATTGGTGTTGTCTATGTATGCATACAAGCATGTACTTCTTGATGCTGTTTGGGCTCTGTGCTGCCACCTCGTGACTCATTCTCTCACCACAGCTTGTATCGCCCCCTGGTGTCTTTTGTCTCATACGCCCCCTGGTGTTCTGTATTTGAACGCCATGGCAGCTTAATCAACTTTTATTTCCTTTTTGTGTATCTCATTACATTGCTTAATAATTTTCAAAATAATTATTTAAATATGTTTTCTGAACATGAAAAGGAGGATATCGTGTGAATGGGAATGTCAAATCTTTCTGGCATGGCGCAGTCTTACGTCAATTACAATATTGTGTTTCTTTGTCAGATTCTAGAGTTGTCTTCAAACTTTTAATTTAAATGATTTTAAGAATAGGGAAAGATTTGATGAGGAAATTAAATTGGATATCTCAACATAGGAGAAACCGTCACACAGTTTAAAAAATGATGGAAGGTGTTCTGTTACAATATACTCCAATAATCCTGTCGGTTTCATTCTAAATTATGAATCATAAGATGACTGCCTCTGTTAATGCTATACAGCTTAATAAACATTTAATCCGGTATCAACAAAATTACCGTCCATCATCAAGAAAGGTATTACAACACTAACAGTGTTAGCCGCGGGTTCTTTCCCTCTATTACTTATCTTTCATTTTTATCTTTTCTTGTACACTTTATATTTTCTCAGACACCTTATTTTTATGTTGTATCCCTTACATTTTCTGCCATTTTGTCTCCTTAAACATTCCAATTTGACTCTTCGCTCATTCTATGTAGTCTTTTTAAATGATCAGACCTTATTGTACCTTTCTCTTAACAGAGCGGGTGGTTCAGTGGACACAGAACTGGACCGAATGCATCTCCACCTCGACACACCATGCAAGTCTGCGAAGAAACAAAGTGGCAAGTTTGGATCGATAGAACGAGGTATTAACAAAATGATCTGTATGTTGACCCCGAAGAAGAAGCATCTGTCTGGATGCGAGGAACCACGGAAAGTAAAGGTGAGGCATTGGGTTGAATTATTCTAACTCTTAAAAAGACAAGTAAATTGTCTGAATGTATTATACGGATTTGTGATCTTGATGTATGAATGCAGCCCTGGCACCAGTCTTTTAATAATTCAATCAAAGAGATCAGCATCAAAGACTACATCTTGTTAAATAGGGTGTAAACCAATAAATAGGGACGAGGAGTATAGTAGATCTATTCATTTCCTTCATTCCAGGCTACCCACAATGTATCAAACACATCACAGCACGGAGCAGAGTATGTTCTCCACAGGCTCAAGACGGTACTCGTAGAGCGAAAGATCACCTTCAAACAAGTCGGGTAAGTGATCTTTAAAATCTCATACATCATGTCCATATTTCACATGATGAAACCTTTATTGAGTTAGAGACGTGGTAAAAAATGAACATTTTCACATTGATTACTTTACAGGTTCACCTTAAGGTGCAGCATCATGGACGACTGGGGTAAAATCCAGCTGGCGTTTGACCTAGAGATTGTACAGATCTCCAAGATGAACCTGATGGGTGTACGACGAAAGCGCGTCAAGGGCGACACGTGGCACTACAAGCGACTTTGTGAGGACGTCCTCAAGACAGCAACTCTCTGAATGTCGTAAAGTGTGAGTCGCTTTGCAGAGCACTCTTCAAAATTTTATTATTTGTGTCACAAATGAGAGAACACTAAATGTGAACATTGGAGTCAATATTTAGTCTCCAATTTTGTGCCAATCAGTCAGGTTTCAGATGAAAGTAACAGATTGAGTTAAAATTAGCGAGAACATATGTCACATGGAGGTTTGAAACTGAGATCATGTGAAAAAGAGATAGATTCAAAGAGTGCTATAAGAGAGATTGTGATAGATCTCCAGGTTTCCTTGTGGAAAAATCATGCCGAGTGATTTCTGCCTTTTAATCACATCCATATACAGTCTTTTAACCATAGAGCGACAGTTAAAGATATGTGTTCACGTGTAAAGTGGAAAGCTAAAAGGTGTTAATACCTTCAGAGTCCTAAGTACAGTCATGTATACTGAATACAAGTATTTCTTCTTGTGGTGCTGTATTTTTTAATAGGCTGATTAACTGCTTTCTTTGCACATACGCTTGCCACATCTGACTTTTATAAAATGTTGTAAATTTTAGTCAACAGTCTAGTAATTTAGCTATAACCTCATACAATCTATCTATTATTAGCATTCTTAGAGTACCATGACCTCAAATTGACCAGAGTCGGAACTATTTTCAATATCTTTCTTCTTCTTTTTTCGTAGCAAATGATATCTTGATTCTGTTTATCGTCAAAATTTTCGTTTAGTATTTATTATGCAGATATAACTTTTTTGAACTTGCCATCAATCTGGCATGTATCTTAGCCTATTCCCTTTAATACACATACTCATGTCGCACTTGTATTTCATTTTACTTGGTTTTAAATAGGTATATGAGACGGCTTTTTATTTGTATCGGGATCATACTTGTACATGTTAAATAGATTCATAATAACATGTGCCTAAAACTCCTCAAACGGCAATCTTCCCACCAATATTATACTACAGATTGTCACTGTATATAGCTCATTGAAAAGTGGGTCTTCTCTGGTGTGTTTGGTAAATAAGAGAAATTCAGAAAAGCTAGGGCATATAAAGTCATAGTTCTTTCATGTACTCATAACGTCTTCCATTACCTGTATATAGTCATTTAGTGTTAACTAGCGCCATGGTACGCTACATAACCACTAGGGGGAGGTGCAGTAGATCTTAAGTTCATGAACCTTCCACATGGGGGCAGTACTGTTAGGTATAAGGACCAAAAATGAATTTTGTTCTTGTATATGTAAATACTATTACAGGTTTACTTCACCTTTTATCATGACATTATTTTCTGGTTTTACTCTTCTTTATTGGTGTGTACATTGATTCTAGGTTATATTCACACCATTTAAATCATGTCTTACATTATCATTTTCAGCTATTTAGATCATGATAGGTTGGTAATTGCTTTATCATTAATTGATAATATATTAATTGCATCTAACCATGGAGTGTTTCAGTCGGTGTACTTATCGCCCACAACCCCACATCAAATGTTGAAATATTTGGAACATGTACATTTTTGTGAATCTGTAATCCTTGTATATGACAATAGATGACAAAGACATTCCACAGGTGACGGGAGTATTCACACTCATCCACAAAGAAATTATATTTTTGTATATTTAGAAAAACAGATGTAGAAGATTGCATATTAAATCGAAAGGCTTGAAATTGCATTTATCAATCGCAGCAGCTGCTATTTATATGTATTTGTAATCAAAATTATTTTATCCATTATCATTATTGTTAGCTTTTCACTACCAAGGGGGTTTGATCACTGATGGTCAAAACTATGAAATTGTATGTGCTTTAATGTATAATTTGTACTTTATAATAGTTATTGTTAACATCAGTCGTCACTTAGGTATGATTGTTTAGTTTTGTTATCCAAGAAACTATCCATGACTTCAATATAATACCATGGTTGTCCTGTGTCATATGCTGATACCTCTGAGCAGATAAGACCATCTGCCACACTGACCGCGCCATTTGATTATAACCCACTATTATATGAAATAATCCAGAAAAAAAAATAAGAGGGAAAACATCACGTTTTCTAGACTGTGACATTTAAAGTTATAATAACGTTTGTATAGAGAGTTATTGGCTTTAGACCAGGGTTAAAAGTTAAACTGTGATATGTGTTCTATGCTGGCCCCTGTGTCTAGGATCTGTGCGCTCTCTGACATTATATAGTTTGTTGATTGGCTTGTACAAGCGGATGTTACGTGCACCCACATTTGTGTTCATATAAACCTTCTACTCCTGCACATATAAACAACAAAGACCTTAACCACTCAGATGCTGCATAGTGTTTTAGTACATCGTTTGTCGTTGTTATACATAAATGCATCACATTTGATGACCTCAATAGAGATGCCACTTCCAGTGCTTTAACAGAAATTCCTGGATTTTTGGTCGAATTCTTTTTAATTGAATTTCGTTAACCCCCCCCCCCCCCCCCCGGTTTCTGTCGATGAGTGTCATCTATGCTGACATACTATTCATGTGGGAACGTGCCTCGGAAGTTGAGACACTCCTTAAGAGTGAACATGGTTCACCAAATATCACTGGCGAGTTACTCGCCAGTGCTGCATTGATGCATCATGATGGCAAATAAATGTCAAGTTTGGACCTACAGCCCTAATAAGATTAACGAACACACCAGACAAGTACTTCACCCACAAAACAAATAAACCCCTGCTCACAACTTAGGCACGTCTTAAGTGCATGTACATATGAAAAATAAATCATTTCTTAACCAATATCATTTGCATGTTTTTGTTTTGTATGACTTGGTGTGTAGAATATTGTAATACCTACATTTTAGACGCACCAAGACTTAATCCATGTAGGGGCGGATGTAACATTGTTGAGTATTCTCAACATGTAGGGCCTGATGTTGATTATAATTGACAGATAATTGATATGGCAGCCATGTTTGGACATTTGAGATAATTTAAGTGGGTGGCTAATTTTTGGTCTGGGGATGTTATTTGCCTGTTTTGGGGCTGAGGAATTCGAATCTGGGAAGTTTAGAATGATAGAGGCACTGGAAAATGATATCAAAGGTATGGACAGTGCATTATACCTTGCAACCTCTCGCCCTCTGGCCGCCATGAATATGACCTTAGCTGTGGGCTTGGCGTTGAACAACCATTACTCACTCACTCACTCTCGCCCTCTGGTGAATGAACTCATTAAAATCCAGCCCCCTAGCCTTTCAAAGTACCCTCATAGCTCGCCCTTAATAGGTTAAGCCAAATTCTCTATTAAAGTCGCTGCAGCTTGAGTGAAATTATGTGAACTTTTGAACATTGCAGTGAACTAGTGCGAATTATAATTTCATATAAAAAAGACACGTAACACACGTAACAGATACTGATATTTAGCAATTCAGGCCCCTGAGCAAGGTTTTATCCTCACGTAAAAGTCGAACCTTAAAACACGAGGTATTACATTAACTAGCGAGGTACAGTTGGTAACAAATTGTCTTGGCAACATCAGCGATAAGCCGGGTTCTAAACACCTATAATCGTCCATAAAACATGATCGAGGTCCTCCATTTGAATATCTCCAGGCTATTTTTTTTTTTTTTTTTTTGGGGGGGGGGTGGGGTGGGAATATGACCCTTTTCATACTCTGATACACTCCCGTCTCATCATCCGGGTGTTCCTACTCTTCTAGGCTCAAGATTCGAACCTCCCGGGAATCTATAGCCATTGAGTAGCCTAGTGTTTTGGTGTGAACTTGTGGAAAATTTGTCTCGATATGATTGGGAAGTTTAGGCCTATAACGACCGTTCACCCATTGAGCAGCTTAGATAATAATAATAAGGCCATTTAATTATGATAACTTGGATTACAGATCCGCCGCTAGGATTTTTGGCAACAGAAAAAAAAATTATATATATTTTTTTTCCTCTGCGGATGCTGGGATTTTTCAAGATCCTTGGCAAAAAAAAGTACATGGACATTTGCCAACATCCAACAACTCTCGTTCTTTCTACATTTACTTCTCCAAAAAGTATTCTTGATTGCCAAAAGATGACTTTGATAGCCGGAAAAGTGCATTTTTGGGGCAATCTGGGTGGATTTTTTTTTTTTTTTTTGCCTCTAGCCGCTGGGATTTTTTTTTGTCTGAAAATCAAACTTCTTTTTAATTTTTTTTACCTCTGGCCGCCCAAAGTTCCAGCTCAAAATTCCCGTTACCCAAGTTATTATAATACAGAGATGACAGACTTTCAGATTTTCTCTGATTTCAGAGTTTCAAAGGTGATATTTTACTACAGAAATAATAAGAAAAAAAAATTAAAATGAATATTTTATAATTCTGATAATCCTTAAAGATACACCCAACCCTAAGTGATTAATTTTGAAGGTATTTGTCACTCTGATTAGGGTATAACCCCCCTTTTGAAGTGCCCAAAAATAATTTTCAGAGTTTCGCCAAATATCGAACTGACATCTCTGATAATAACATGGCCTAAGTTAAAGTGATTTTAGCCCGCTTATAGAGTGTACCTTGAATCCAGAGGCACTTGTTTATAGGCGCACTAAAAATAGGGGTAGGTTTCGCGTATAAGCCGGGCACAAGGTGGTAGTCCTAATTTATACAGGTACGGTAGACCTAGGATATATAATTACGGTACTGTTAATCTCAGGCATGTTTATTGTTTCCACAAATCAACCTCTCACGGGAATAGTTAACACTATTCTGTTCTGTTAGGTCTACTTCTCAATCGTTGGGGAGAGATAATACCGTGACAAAAGCAGGCGCATGCCTAGTTGGCATTGAGCGTCTCAGAAGGCCACCATATTGGATCCAGCGGCGAGGTAATCCGATCACATTAATCTTGCCAAATGATGACATTTCCTGACGACATTTTGCCCCTTCAATCTCTCTTTCTCCCTTTGCGGCGGGAATTGTCAGAATTGGGGACCGATAACAACAGAACTACATCGATTACTGCGCGATGGGCAATGAATAGCGGGACCAGAGTGATTTGGCCCTGCGCCAGACAAAAAAGACCCCACCCACCGCGGACCGCCGACTCCGCAATAAAAAAAAAGTAGTACGCGCAATAGGGATTACATTCGGCGTGCGGAGGGACACGAAACGGCCGGCTGTGGTTTGGGCGTCTGGATGGAACGGACCGCATCACTGAATCAGATTACTGAGCACGTAAATTGATGATTGACTTGTTCTTAGCCGGAGACGAGACTATTATTTTGCCTTCCACCCTTACCATTACCCACCCATAGTCTCAATCACGTCAATCCCCCCCAACACTGGGGGGGGGGGGGTAATGATTAAAGTGATTGGGAAAACTTGTCCCTATATGCTTACGGGCCTATAGGTCTAGCCTAGATCTTGTTCAGGCTAGGTCTATGTCTAATTAGGCCTGATCGAAATCAAAACCCTGAGCCTACTATGTAAAAGGAAATTTTGGATTTAGGGGGTCTTGGGGGGGGGGGTAGCCTATCACGTGTCGCTTTTAAGAAAGAATATTATTAATTTCAAGAAAGAATCATTAATGTCACTTTATTTCAATCTCCTGTCTTTGTCACTATACCCCATGTCACCTGTCATTTTTTCCCTTCTTCGATTTTAGCAAAGGCCCATGTGTCCCACTATATATGGACCCACATTTTAAATCTATGCATGTATGGTACGATGTTAATGGCTGTGAAGCCTTTCATAATCCTGAATCTAATAAATGCATTCTCATTCATTGATGTCTCATTAATTTGGCATCAATAAATGTCCAGAAAAATAGTTCCTACATGGGCCAATCGCACCAGTTTTGCCGGTAATATACACCATGAAACTTTGCCAAAGGTGTGCAGGCCTATAAAACGTGTTCCCTCTATTAGTTACACACATGACTACACAAAAAGCATTATAATTAACGAACATAATACGCTATGCTAAAACATTTTCTAGACGACGCACCTTGTTTGATTTCCATATTGGGGGTCTAGATGGGGGGTCCCCATGTCACTTGTCGATTTTAAGATAAGCCCATGTCACATGTCACTAAATTTGTAATTTCCTCTGTCCTTGTCACTTAGCTCCATGTCACATGTCGATTTTAAGAAAAGACCATGTCCCATGTCATTATCTTTTTTTCTCCCCTGTCCTTGTCACTTGAGCTCTATGTCCCTTGTCGATTTTAAGAAAAGGCCATGTCACACTGTCGATTTTAGGGGTCTAGACCCCCCATATTCTTGACATAATAGAATAATAATTTGTTGACAACACGTAGAACCGATAATATGAACTGCGGAGAAAACTGCTGTTAACCCACATATTTGACTTGCACCGAGGTAACCCCCTCCACTCCCACAACTGTCTAACCCCTCAATTAGACCATGAGGTCAACATATTTCAACTCCATTTGTCAGTACAATGTGTGTACAATGGAGCGTTGGTGGGTAATTCGTCAGCATTACAGTGTATCAAATCCATAGGACCAGCATGATGCATTTTTCAAATTCCATTCAGATGAGTTACTCGCCACGACCGAAACACACGAATTATTTTTCTCATGTCAACAAAACTATAGGCCAGTGCATTATAATACATTTATGCCGCCTTTGAAGTGTTGATAGATACATGATGTTGACAAACTTTTTACAAAATGAGGATTTAATTGTCGTGCTTATTAGTGTTAATTGTTTCTAAGTATTCAGTCATTAAACTTTATTATGCTGTCTATGTCCAGGATAGAGATACCATAAAGGTACAGATAGGAAGTGTTAGGGAGTGGTCATTATTTATCAACGGTGGGGGGAGGGGTAGTGGGTTTTCGCGCAGACACGCGGAAATTTTTTACCCCCCCCCTTAATGGCAGTCAAAAATTGTTACGCCTCCCCCTGCGATGGAGGCCCGGAGAATTTTCGTGTCCCTAATTAATCTATAGTGACTAGTAGCATGCAGGCTTTTTTTTTGCTAAAAAGGGTAAACTTTTTATGCCCCCTCAAGAGAGGTCAAAAATGTTAGGCCTCCCCCCTTCAGGAGGGGTCTGAAATTTTTATGCCCCCCTCAACCCCACCACCCCCTGTTGATAAATAATGACCACTCCCATAATGAGCCACCCAGTTCAAAGTTGAAGATGAGCCGGTTGGTGTAATTACAGGGGCTATCTCTAGAAACATCAAAGGTATAGGTAATTTACGTATCTGTAAATGTATAGAAGTAAAGTCATCAAAGTGCATGAACTGTTATCACTGACAACTCCACATTAAAGAGGTTTTGATTTGAAAGCTGTCATTAACAGCACCATACCCTACACTTAATACATTGGCCATTATCCAAAACCTGGGAGTAATATCGCCTTTTTTATCGCCTATAAACGTCAACATGAAAAATTGTGATGGTTGTTGTGGAAAAAGGAGTCCTGTGGACATCTTGTAGCACACGATTTAGAGATATGGTCAGTACTCACTTGGTCGATCCTTCGATTCCTGAGATCCGTCATTATTTCAGAAAAAAAGAAGATTTGCAGCTTCCTCTATGTTTTCTATATGTGTGATTTTAATTGAGAAGGGGCTTCCCTAGCCCACTTAAAAGGGTCAATGTCTCCTCCTTCCTATCCCCTTGGATATGTGTGGTGCACATATTATTATGCGTTGGTACAAACACATTCTTCTGTGAAATTGTGTAATGTAGCTCTCAGCATGAATATGACCTTAGTCGCCGAAATGGCGTTAAACATCTATTAATCACTCACTCAATCACTCACTCACTTGAGAAGACTCCTTTATGGGTCGCGGAATGGCTCAAGTTCCATCATTTTAACTTTGAAATGACTATGCACGCCACTGAAATATGTAGCCAGGACTATTCTTCTGGTGCGCCATGCGCCAACCTTCCCCCCACCCCCCCCCCCCACACACCCACACCTTGCATCATCCCTTTGTAGGGTCGCCATGATGCTTAAATGCAGCAATTGTGAAATTGACTAGTCTTTTGCATGTAGGGGTACTAGTAGCTCCAAATGTCGGCTCCTTTCATCATACTTTTCCCCGAGTCAAGGTGATATCTCCATATACTACTCACACTCACAGACTCAGGTGTAGCTCGGACGGCCATAGGAGCAGCACCTGTCCAGTAGGTCCGATTTCATAGCCTACTTAGGTCTGTTCAGTACACACACACACACACACACACCCACACACACACACACACACACACACACACACAATACATATATATATATATATATATATATATATATATATATATATATATATATATATATAATTATCTGTTTTACTTCTTTATCCTTTTATAGATTAATACTTTATTCGAGCTGCAATTCTCAATTGGGATCTACCTGGATACTTGAAGCAGCATTTGTAGAACTACCTTCCCCGCACCTTTGGTCTATTTATTCAAGTTGGTGAGCGTATTGTCCATGTTTGATAACAAAAGTCGGGAGAGCTTTATGGTAACTATATATGGTGCAATCATGGTCATTCATTACGGCTAAATTCCTTTATAGATACCACATCATATGTTAATCTACACACACACACACACACACACACACATACGTGTTTATGGTGAGAAATGGGGACCCAGGATTTATGCCTCTAAATGGGGACCATGGTTTCCATTAGGCCTAGAGCCATCAAACAGTAATTATAAAGATTGCATCCATATAAACATTGGATTGATCACTTAGTATAGATCAGAGGTGATATATTTCTGTACATTTCTATGACAAGGATTTCAACAGGTAAATGGGGACTGTTTTGTAAACAATGCCACATGGTGGAAACCACGTGGATCTAGGGTGTTAATATTTTGCAATGAAATGGGAACTTGTAGTAACATAGTAAAATGGCAAATCACAATGAAATGGGGTCTGTTGAGTCACGATATATGAAATATATAGTGGGCCATATTTAAAACTAGTTAAGCATACAGATCAACCAGGATCAACTAATTAAGTATAAGATGCTTTAGAGAAGTGTGTAACAAAGTCCCCTATGGTGGGTTCATGTGTGAAATACAAGGTCCCCAGTTACAATATTTACTGAACCTTTAGAGATGTGTGTCACCCAGTCTCCATTTGTTGGTGTGTGTTCGTCATCCCCCAGGTCCCCAGTCACAATGTACCCTTTAGAGACATGTGTTGCGTTAGTCCCCACTTGTGGGTGTATCCCCCTGGTCCCCAGTTACACTGTTATCTAACCCTTTACAGATGTGTGTTGTGTTAGTCCCCACTTGCAGGTGCATCCCCCAGGTTCCCAGTTACACTGTTATCTAACCCTTTAGAGATGTGAGTGGTGTTAGTCCCCACTTGTGGGTATATCCCCCAGGTCCCCAGTAACAATGTCATCTATCCCTTTAGAGATGTGTGTTAATTTAGTCCCCATTTGTGTGTGTGTGTGTTGGTCATCTCCCAGGTCCCCAGTTACAATGTAATCTATCCCTTTAGAGATGTGTGTTGTGTTAGTCCCCAATTGTGGGTGTGTGTTGGTCATCCCCCAGGTCACCAGTCACAATGTACCCTGTGTTAGTCCCCACTTGTGGGTGTATCCCCCAGGTCCCTAGTTACAATGTTATTTAACCCTTTAGAGATGTGTGTGGTGTTAGTCCCCACTTGCGGGTGTACATGTGTATCCCCCAGGTGCCCAGTTACACTATTATCTAACCATTTAGAGATATGTGTCCATCAGTCCCCACTTGTAGGTGTAGGTTTGTAGATCCCCAGGTCCTCAGTTACAATGTTATGTATTTGTCTACAGATGTTTAAAGCAAAGTTCCCCTACAATGTGCTCCATCCATCTTTGGTATTTAATCAACATACAAACAATGATTGAATGAACAGAATTTTTTACCAATGCAGAGAACTTTATTTTCACCTTAAAGTTTAGATCTAGCTCTCAACATCAGACTACATCCACTGATGCTGGTATACCTGCCAGAATATCATGAGCTTGAATCTTGAATGAGGTAACACAGATTCTAAAACACATCACTCTTTAGTTAACTAATGTAAGTTAAGTCTCTAAGACAAAATCAGTTATTTGTTGAACACTAACTTGTGTCCAATCAAGCAAAAATGGGCATAACTGCTCGCATATCATGAGCATAATCTTGACAGTCATACATACAAAAATATATGTAGTTATACATATATACTTGAAATCCATCTAACTGTTGTTATGATAATGTTCAAACAGTACTTAAGAAACCATAAAACTTGTTGAAAATCAACCAGTATACTATTAAGCAAGAACAAAGTCTGTGTCCCAGCAGACACTTCAAGAGTTTAAAATGGTTGATCATCAATTCAAAAAAAGAAGAATGACACAAATACTTGAAATGCATCTCTAAGACATTATCATCAATGAATTGAACACTAACTTGTGTCCCATTATACGAAACCAAGCATAGCTGCTAGCATATCAGGAACAAAATCTTGACAGTCATATATAAAAAAAGACATGGAGTAATACAAATACTTGACATGCACGAATAAAGGCTGTGTCCCAGCAAGTAAGTAAACATCTATGATTGCTTTGCCTTCCTGATTCTGTGAGAGATGAAGTCTTTTATGTTTCTCCAATGTCTATTTTGAAGAGTTTTGTTCTTCATCATTGCCTCTTCAATGTCTTTCTTTTTTGGATACTTCTTCAATTGCACAAACACTCCAAAGGAGTCCCATGCTGCAGTCCTCTCTTCTTGTGTCCATGATTTTGATTTCTTTTGTCTGGGTTCTCCTTGAGGTTATGAAAAATGAGAACAGTGATTTGAAAAAATAATTTACATAAAACATAATATTATTTAGAGCTTAGCTCATGATTTTGAATGAAAATGATTGTATGGAGAAAGGTTCCTATAAACAATTCAGAGTCACTATACAAGACACAGGACACAGGATTTATCACGGCTTTGGATTTCATAAAACTAGACGTTTTTACCTTTCTTACATGTTAGAAGACATTTAGGTAACCACCAACCTGATGATCCTGCCTCTTGATTGTCTTTCCCATCAGACTTCCTCTTTTTCTTCTTCGATTTTGTAACTGGAATTAACCATTGGTCTTAAGTAACATAAGTATAATCAAGACATTAGGCTGACAAAAAAATATCTATCATAAGTGTGTAGAGGTTTAATACTAACTGGTGCCGTCTGGTGTAGGCCTCCGTGCATAATACATGAAGATATCATGTTATCCTGATCATGTACTCTCAAGGGTAACTGGAAGGTGTAAAGCATAATAAAACTGTTGGCATACACTCTGAATACTGTCTTTGTCTTTCCTTTCGAATTACAAGACCCGAACCCCTCTGGTTAGAAAGACCGAACCATTACAAGTGTAATGGAAGCCTAATAGTTGACATAATTGATCCCATCACCCTTAATGAGCCTGATACAATTTCTATATTCAAGATAGGTACCTGTATTGTAAAAGCTTGAGAGATGTGTTTTCAACTTTACTGTAATGCATGATTCCTGTAATATATGATATAAGGAAGAAGAAACCTACCAGGGGGAGTCGCATTTGCATCGTCTTCTCCTACAGAGTCTTCATTATCACTGGCATCTGCATGCTCAGTACTGGCATCTTCTTTCTTTGCTGCAGTTTCCACTGAAAATAAATCAGTCAACCACATTGGAATGACAACAAGTAATTGCAAATATATGTCAAGGTCCTTAGTTTGTATTGTTTGGTTATAAATTTCAGATTAAAGAAATAGAAAAGGTTCAATTTTTGGTTGTGCTACTATGTGAAGTGAGATACATCTGATGTCAGGAAATAATGCCTACCTGTTTCTGTGGTGATGTCCTCTATTTGGATCTCCTCTGAAAAAGATGTAACATGGAGACTTCACATGCAGGCAATTACTACAGAAATTAAATTGACTTTTCTGGTTGAATTACTGTTTTCTTCTATAATCGTAACAAAGATCATATTAAGTATTCCAATGTATTGCAATGTCTTGGTAGTAGTATCAATAAGAAACATTTCATTTGTATTTGAGTTGAGAAGCTTAAATCTATATTCAAACGTGTAAACGTTGAACAGACCCTAACAGTAGTAGTTAACTTCTTGCATATAAATCACACCCGCAAATAAGCCACATTCCTCCTTTAGCTACTGTTACAAGTGGCAGGGACATTAGTGGCTTATACACAGGAATTTACTGAATACCCCATATCCATCAATAGAATTATGCCCCATGTCTAAGAGAACATTTTCAACTTTGAATAGAATTGTTAGTATTCTAACAACTATTCTACAAATAAGTAACTTAGAATACTTAAAAAACATCTAATAACCTTGAACTGTTTCTGATTTAGTAATACTTTTTGTCCCTCACCATCCTCAGTAACAGACACATCTTCAATAGATGTCACCCCATTGACCTTAAGGAGAATCTTCGCTTCTTTTGCCTTTTGTATTATGTCAAGTGGTAGTCGGTAAAAGTCTCTGTGTACCCGGATATCGTGACCCAGGAACCTTGCTAATTGGTCTTGCTGTGTATCAGCTACTTCTATGACTTGTGTCATTGTTGCAACATGCTTTCTGAGATTGGTCCATGTAAAACAATCTCCCTGTTTGAGTGGCAAGTCACAACTTTTGATCACATCACAGAGGCAGTCTGAGCCCCTGTAGGGGCTTTCTGATGGGGTCCACCTTGCAAATATGAAGTCGTTAGTTTTGATATTGTTTTGATCCTGAATTTCTAGAAGACAGTCAATGTTCTCACGCATGTTCGATGTCAGGAGGATTGGTACCATGTTTTCATTTTTCCCCATAACTTCTACTCTCTGCAGGGATGAAGCTAGAGTCTTCTCAAAATCTGACAATGTCTTCATGATCTCAATGTCAGGCTCTTTGTTGTTTTCCATCGCTTTTTTGTATGATGATATCTGGGTCCTTTCCACTTCACCTCCTCTTTTGAGATTGAAAAGGTTAATCTCGCATCGAGTGTGCTTTGCAAGATCGGGATACCGGTTGGGGTCAACCTTAACAGCAGCACATAGTTCTGTGCTATGGGATTTCAAGTGATTGTACACCACCTCTACGTCTGAACATAATGGTAGTAGTTTTGGCATGTTATACTGATTCACTTTGAGTGTGCGCAATGCAGCTCCAGACAGCATAACTGCCCAGTCTGACTGGTACAAAGTTTTGAAGTCTTTTGCTAGTTTTTTTCTTTTCCTCATTTCTCTTATGGACAGCTTCGCTCTTTTGGATTCTGCAGCAAGCTATCAGAGAATACCCGATCTTCAATGCTAACGACGGTATTCCAAAGTCCTGCTCCTTGTCAGAATATTTGGATACCTCATGTGTTGCCTCAGTAGTAACTTTGAAGTTGCTTGGATGTATGCACTTTTCAATTGTGTCAACTTCTCCATGGGATATCTCCTCAGCTTTCATGACAAGCTTGCCAAGTTCTCTCATGACGCACCTTATGTAAGTTGGAGTCTGAAGTTGCCTTTTTTTTGCATTAAACTTTCGCATGCCAAGTGCAAGGATTAGGTGGTCATTTTTCACCCTTAGCCCTACCTTATCAAGGCTCGTTCTAGAGAGAACTGTCTTGAAGAACTCCTGTGAAATGCCTTCAGTCAGTGGGAGAAGAGTTCTCCCCTGGCGCAAGGAAGATTCAGAGTCATCATTTTCCTGTTTCTCAGAACAACGTTTTTTGTGCTGCTACAGCTCTCTACCATTGTATAAACCCTTGCACTGAGGACAGGGCACATAGTCTGTGGACTTTTTGTTAGTGTTCCTTTTAGGTCCCTCCTCACGTATACTAACTCTGTATTTTGGTATTATCACACCGTCATTGTTCTTCAAAACTTTGAAGTTATGTTCGTAGTCCCCCCTGTTACGAATTCTAGCCCATGCTTGTTGACGTTCCTTTGATCCCTTAGGGAGTCTCAATGCGTTGTTTACTTCTTTTTCGTCACTGTGCTTTTGCTCCAGGTGTCGAGCTATGTTTGTATACTGAATACTGCAGTATGCACATGCAAGCCGTTTATCCCATCGCTGTTTATTATCTTTGGTCTGGGTTTGTTGAATAGTGAGTGCTCTCTTTTCGGCAACTACTTCTGACTCAGTGTCTGATACTGCCTCTGTCTGAACTTTTGATCCTGGGACTTTGTCATCTGGATTTTCAACTTCCATTTCATCATACATCGCTATGTCAGTGAGTGCTCTCTTTCTCACAAATACTTCTGACTCAGCGTCTGATACTGTCTCTGTCTGAACTTTTGATACCGGGACTTTGTCATCTACATTTTCAACTTCCATTTCATCTTGTGTCACTAATTCCCTTGAAGAAGGCCAGGTCCCTAGAATTTCAGACTCATTGTCTGAGTCTGACACACAGGATTTGTCAGATGTTTTTGGGGGGATATAGTCTTTGTCATCATCTGAGTTATCTGTTCCATTGTCATCATCTGAGTTATCTATTTCATTGTCATCATCTGAGTTATCTGTTTCATAGCTAGGTCCTTTGTATGTTTTAGGCTGAATCATGGGATAAAATTTAAATCAGTAGAGCAGGTGCACTATCAAATTATTACCCAATGAGAGGCATTTTGGCAAAATAATTTTTTAACCTGAAAAATCTAATATTAACATCAACAACTTTATGCTTATTTATCAGGGGTACCCACAAAATTACCTGAGCCATTACAAATAGTACTCACATTACAGTCTAAACCTTCTTAATTGTAAAAATGATTTTGCAAAAATGTACTGTACCTTCCATAAGCCTCTTGTGTTGTAGATATTTGTCAGTGACCTATAAAAAAGTTTTGTCATAACCATCAAGATATGTGCATGACCATTAGTCCCCATTAAAGTGTGTGTATGTTAAACTGCTGAGTCCCTACTTACTACATCAAATTACCACCTACATTATTCTGACATCTCTCTGAGGTTCTCACTTACTACAATCATACACCCACAAATGGGGACTAACACAACACACATCTCTAAAGGGTTAGATAGCATTGTAACTGGGGACCTGAGGGACAACAATCATACACCCACAAATGGGAACTGATGGACACACATCTCTAAAGGGTTAGAAAGCATTGTAACGCGGGACGACTAACATACACCTACAAGTGGGGACTAACCCAACACACATCTCTATAAAGGGTTAGATAGCATTGTAACTGGGGACTTGGGGGTCTACATGCATATACTCACAAGTGGGGACTGAAGTGACACACATGTCAAAAGAGTTAGATAACATTGTACCTGGCAAGCTTGGGGTCTACACACATAAACCCACAAGTGGGGACTAACGCAACACACATCCGTAAATGGTTAGATAACATTGTAACTGGGGACCTGGGGGTTGACCAACACCCACCCACAAGTGGGGACTAATACGACACACATTTCTAAAAGGTTAGATAACATTGTAACTGGGGACCTGGGGGTCTACACACATCCACCCACAAGTGGGGACTAACCCGACACATCTCTAAAGGGTTAGATAGCATTGTAACTGGGGACCTGGGGGTCTACACACATAAACCCACAAGTGGGGACGAACACAACACACATCCATAAATTGTAACTGGGGACCTAGGGGATGCCCAACACCCACCCACAAGTGGTGACTAACATGACACACATCTCTAAAAGGTTTGATAACATTGTAACTGGGGACCTGGGGGATACAGCCACAAGTGGGGACTAACACAACACACATCTCTAAAGGGTTAGACAACATTGTAACTGGGGACCTGGGGGTCTACACACATTCACCCACAAATGGGGACTGATGGACACACATCTCTAAAGGGTTAGATAGCATTGTAATGCGGGACGACTAACATACACCTACAAGTGGGGACTAACCCGACACACATCTCTAAAGGGTTAGATAGCATTGTAACTGGGGACCTGGGGGTCTACATGCATATACCCACAAGTGGGGACTGAAGTGACACACATGTCAAAAGAGTTAGATAACTTTGTACCTGGCAAGCTTGGGGTCTACACACATAAACCCACAAGTGGGGACTAACGCAACACACATCCGTAAATGGTTAGATAACATTGTAACTGGGGACCTGGGGGTCTACACACATAAACCCACAAGTGGGGACAAACACAACACACATCCGTAAATTGTAACTGGGGACCTGGGGGATGCCCAACACCCACCTACAAGTGGTGACTAACATGACACACATCTCTAAAAGGTTTGATAACATTGTAACTGGGGACCTGGGGGATACAGCCACAAGTGGGGACTAACACAACACACATCTCTAAAGGGTTAGATAACATTATAATTGGGGACCTGGGGGTCTACACACATTCACCCACAAATGGGGACTGATGGACACACATCTCTAAAGGGTTAGATAGCATTGTAACGCAGGACGACTAACATACACCTGCAAGTGGGGACTAACCCGACACACATCTCTAAAGGGTTAGATAGCATTGTAACTGGGGACCTGGGGGTCTACATGCATATACCCACAAGTGGGGACTGAAGTGACACACATGTCAAAAGAGTAAGATAACTTTGTACCTGGCAAGCTTGGGGTCTACACACATAAACCCACAAGTGGGGACTAACGCAACACACATCCGTAAATGGTTAGATAACATTGTAACTGGGGACCTGGGGGTTGACCAACACCCACCCACAAGTGGGGACTAATACGACACACATTTCTAAAAGGTTAGATAACATTGTAACTGGGGACCTGGGGGTCTACACACATCCACCCACAAGTGGGGACTAACCCACCACATCTCTAAAGGGTTAGATAGCATTGTAACTGGGGACCTGGGGGTCTACACACATAAACTCACAAGTGGGGACGAACACAACACACATCCGTAAATTGTAACTGGAGACCTGGGGGATGCCCAACACCCACCCACAAGTGGTGACTAACATGACACACATCTCTAAAAGGTTTGATAACATAGTAACTGGGGACCTGGGGGATACAGCCACAAGTGGGAACTAACATAACACACATCTCTAAAGGGTTAGATAACATTGTAACTGGGGACCTGGGGGTCTACACACATTCACCCACAACTGGGGACTGATGGACACACATCTCTAAAGGGTTAGATAGCATTGTAACGCGGGATGACTAACATACACCTACAAGTGGGGACTAACCCGACACACATCTCTAAAGGATAAGATAGCATTGTAACTGGGGACCTGGGGGTCTACATGCATATACCCACAAGTGGGGACTGAAGTGACACACATGTCAAAAGAGTAAGTTAACATTGTAACTGGGAAGCTTGGGGTTTACACACATCCACTCACAAGTGGGGACTAACCCAACACATCTCTAAAGGGTTAGATAGCATTGTAACTGGGGACCTGAGGGTCTACACACATAAACCCACAAGTGGGGACTAACATGACACACATCTCTAAAAGGTTAGATAACATTGTAACTGGGGACCCGGGGGATACCCGCCGGTTGTCATGTGAGCTCCCTCCAAATCGCACTCTCAACCACAACTCATGGCTGTCAGACTACAATAGCCTGAACCAACAACTGTTGGAGAGTGTATGACGTTTGTCAGGATGCACGTAGTGGTCGTGTGTGTGAGTCCTCAGTTACAGGTTAAATTCCAGACATCATGAATATTGATGAGAAGACCTGCACATGCGCAGAACTAATGTGTGTGTAGGTTCCAACATATGTAGAGTGTGTGAGTGCAGAAACCTCTGTATTTTTGCCAAGAATTGAGGTCTTTTCCAAAAACGAATTTTTAGGTATCACTAAGGTATTTCTAGTCAAAATCAGGCTTCAATTAATTGGGGACTTGGTCAAGTCCCCAGTTAATTTTCAGGTCCCCAGTTTATGGGTACTTTTCCGTGTCTGAGTCCCCAGTTCTTGGCAGAAACACACGCACACACACACACACACACACACACACACACACACACACACAATTGATTTGACCCCGACTCTGAGCGTGTATTCAGCGAGCTGTATCTAATGTGTCAATAATATATCGTCTCAGTACCTAAGGGTCGCCCTAGTAGACCGGAAGGAGCACCTGTCTCGCACCATATGTTTCACCTTTCTCCACTCCCATATTACCTCCTTTAAGTTTACACCCAATTATAACCTTTAATTGGAATGGAATAAACTTCCCCCAGGGCTTTCACCCCTTAACCCCCGCTGTTCACTTTGCGCGCGGTCATTTCACCTTATCCACGCACGCGCATGGCGGCCGATATACATGTACGTATATAGACTTTGCTTGCTTAGATATGTCAGCCCTAAACCTCACCCTTCTTTCCGTCTCTCCTCCCTTAGCATCTCTTCCTACTGCATCCCTTCCCCTAGCGTCCCTTCTCCCGGCGTCCCCTCAAGCGTCTAGATTACTCTAGTGTCCCCTCCTCAAGCGTCGACCCCCCTCTTCAATCGTCCCCTCCTTTAGCGTCCCCTCCCAAGCGTCCCCTCCTCTAGCGACCCTGCCTCCAGTTTCCCTCTCCCTTAGCACTCATTCCTCCCAGCCCCTCCCCCTTGGATCCATATACCTCCCGTGACCCCCCGTCACTCCTCCTCCTCTTGCTTCCCGTCCCTTAAATTCGCGTCCGTTCTTCTTGCGTCTCCTCCCTTAGCGTCTAGACCTCCTGCGTCCCCTCCCTTAGCACTCATTCCTCCTGCGTCCCCTCCCTTATGGGTGTGGACCAATAACATTGACATGTCGACATGGGGCTATTTTAGTGACATGGGATATGAACAATTTCTTAAAAAATTGACATGGTGACATGAACAATTTCTTAAAATTGACATGGGGACATGGCCTTTTTTAAAAATCGACATGTGACATGGGGGACCCCCCATCCACACCCCCTCCCTTAGCACTCATTCCTCCTGTGTCCCTATTCATCCCTCTCCTCAGGTCCCTTCCGCCTTACCATATCATGTTCCACTCCCTCACCACCCACCCCCTCCCTGCAAGTTGTTCCGATTCATCTGTTTCCATCTCCATACCAACCTGTAACTGACAGCATGAATGTGGGTTCACATGCACAGGGCCATATCAGACCGCCCCATGCGGCATTGTGGACATATGGACGCCTGCAGGCCACAAAACGCTTGACTGCAGGTCGCATGATTTTATTACATTAAAACAGTTTCCCCTCCGTACAAAACTGCTGTAATGGGGGTATTTTTTGTGAGGCAATCCTTCATGGACCAATGCCTGATTTATTTAACTGTAAACCCCTAGGACCACAGCAGTTGTTTTTGGTGGTTTATCATGAATAATCACGGCAGATGAATTAGAGGTAGGAAATTGGAAACAAATCGTGGGAAAATGTTTATTCTATTCCTAACAAGGGACTTCATGACGAGCAGGAATTAAGACCCTCTCTGATTTCAAATAATTGAGATTGTGCACGTGAGAACCACACTTAAAAGTGGAAACAATTTGAAAATTAGCCATGCATCCAATGAGATACTGGTCGATACAGAGATATGATACAACAATCTCACTATCTAGAATGTTAGATGTAGAGGACAAATGTCCTGACAGGGGACCCCGGCAGGGGACGTATCACTGTGCTGTGTTCACTTTTGAATTAGATACAGAAAGTTTATAGTACAGACAGCGGCCTGATATTTCTTTAACCAATGCCCATAAATTGCCAAGTTGATAAACCCTTCAGAGAACGTGCCAGGACCGTGTGGATTAACCTTCCTAGGGAGTTGTCATTTTTCAACAACGGGGTGGGGGGAGTGAAATTCCGTGCGTGCACTGTGAAAATTTTCCGTCCCCTCCCCCCTCCGAGGGGTCTGAACATTTTCCGTCCCCCCTTTTACTTTTTAGTGGAGCACGGGCTTTTTCACTCAAATAGAGCAACATCTTTTTTGTCCCCCCGGCCCCCCTCAGAGGGGTCTGACATTTTTTGTCCCCCCCAAAACCCACCGACCCCCCCCCCCACCCCGTTGTTGTAAAATGACCACTGATGAAGGATTGCATTATGTCCATTGGTCGGCATGAAGCATGATGCATCCACAATAGCCAGACACCTACATTAAAACAGTGTGTGGTGCTTTAAGTGGATAAAACTTCTACGACTATGAAAATATGTAATGGAATGAAATGTGTCTGATTAAAAGTAATATTACAAGAAGAGTTATATGTACTACTCCGTAATGGCGTAGATAAGAAGGAAGTCCTGTGAAGTGTCGGTATGAATACAATAATATAATTTGCCTAATTATGGAGTTATTTAGGAACTCGTTAATTCTTGGATCTATTTAGGAACTCGTGGAGTTGATGGGATCAAAGATCGTGCAACCTTAGAATTATGACCGTTTGATAGGCATCTATACACAAATAATAAGCGTACACAAATAACTAGACTGTACCTATAAACATCATTGGTCAGTGTATTGTTTGAAAACTGTATATGACCAGGAGCAAGGTAAGACAGTAGTGCTAGGCCTGGACGTGTGATGGGTGGGGATTCATCCAGGCCGTCCCTGTGGCTCGAGATCCAGCCGAGGTGCCTTCAGATCCAGCCGGCCACAGGGAGTGGGATCCAGTCCCCGGTCGCTGCCTCCAGGTGCTGGTCCTTATGCATTGTAAACTCCAGCACGTGGTTCCCTTACTAGCCACCGTCTCCAGGCCCTGCAGTTATGTGCAGCAGGGTCCGTAGCCTCCAGACCATATACACAGTCAAGGCATCATGCTTTATCAGCCAAGAGTGGTGAGAGATAAACTGGATAACATCAATAACCTTATAAGGGCGGCATATAACACCTCATGTCCATTTGTCATAAGTTTGGTATAGGATTGGTGAGTAACTCGCAAGACTGTATTGCTGCATCATGTGGTTAGTTATTAGACCGATGGGGTTAAAATGGGGTGTGGGGAATGCAGTTGTTCCGGCGAGTAGGCCGAGCTCCCTGCCGACTCTTCCTACCGGGAGCGGCAGAGAGCAAAGGCTTTTGGTGCAGTATTCGGTACCATTGGTACCTAATAAATTTAACAAACTTCCCCTTAATGTATGGGTTCCAAACTTTAGCCATACAACTATGATACATTTTACTTGTCATTTTACTTGGATGGAAAGATAGAAGCTTTTATTGACTTGCAGTCCTCTTTTTTAAATGTGCTGGCTGCAGCAAAAGCCTTGGCTTGGCCTCAAATTTCTAGATTTGTCTAAAATATGGATCATCAAGACTATAAAAGTTAAGATTAAGTATTGCAGGAGCAGAATCACATGTTATATTAGGCATATGAGAAGTTTAAAGAAGGAGGGTGAGAGAAAAATGTATTTTTGCTTGAGCTATTTGTTATCTATGAGGCCAGCCAACTTTGCTGTCAGCCGTTAGCGGGAGCGAGAGGCTGTCATCGTCTGACCTACCGGCGAGTTACTCTCCAACAAGGCTGAATGCATTGATTTCATGCATCATTACAAATGGAGAGATTAATATGATAATGTCATCAACACAGTATATCATTGAGGCAGCTTTTAACATTTAAAGTTGTCAGATTGTAGGGTGAGGGTAGATGCCTAACTGCATGGGCGTGTACTAGTGACCAAGTTGAGTCTGTGTAGGTGTTCCATATATACTAAGAGAGGGTTGGCCCTCAAGGGCCTTTGCTGCCCTCTGGCAGATACCCTTTGAACTATTTCCTATACATATAGCCATGGGTGACAGAGGTGAGGGGGGACCTTGGCAAGTCCCCCCCTCACCTCTGTCACCAATGGCTATGCATAGGAATAGAGCTGCCAGAGGGCAGCATCAGTCATAGAGTGTCACACCCTCTCCTTAGTATATAGATAACAGCTACACAGATCCAACGTGGTAACTAGTACATGCCCATGCCTAACTGTATATAGTTGATACAAACGCCAATATATATAAGGATCTTTAAATGGTGCAGGACCCTTACCATTTCTGTTATACAAACGACTTTTGAGAGGCATGCAGAGTGCGAATATTAAGTGCAGCATTTATACATGTCAACAGATTACATGAGAATCAGAGATAATGCCCTTGTGGATTCGGCAAATGACGAGAAATAGCTCAATATTCAGGTACACTGCAATGCATGTTGCAAATGACCTTGCTGGAAACGTCAACATAGACCTTTATCAATTTTGTCAGTCTTCAATTAGGACTTGACTGATTACTACCTTAAGTTAAACAAGACAAGGTCAGCCGACAGTATACATATTAAACCCGTCATATGAATTAGTTTCCTAGACTATCACGTGACTGATAATTGGGTGTAATTAAAATTAAACATAATTATCATAATTGATACGTGTGCAGGGTGGGCTGTGACATTTGGTGGGTGTGACTATGACATTATCAAGAAATCTGAGCTGTTTGTCAATTACACTTCGTGTATCAAAGGTTGGGCCATTCCGTTGAAATGATTATCATGAAATATTTACCTATAGTGCTCAGTACTGAGGCCTAGTGGGTCCACCATTGCTTGATCCGGCACTGGGCGAGAAAAGCACTGCTAACAACTGTAATGTTCTATGGGCTATGACCTGAATAATCCATGAATTTAACTCCTGGAGATACACTCACAACACTGAACCAAAATGGCTGCTGGACTCAAACTAATTATTTATTCACAAGAGGTCACATGACCTGAATACTGGTCTGTGATTGGCCGATGGCTCAACACTACAACAACCAGCATGATGGGTACCAGGTATTACATTATGTACCCAAAAAGTTCTGCAGTGACTACAGGGACTTATCTGATTGGTCAATATAATGCAACCCGGGTCAACCCTATACTGTAAGTCATGGACCTATGGATTTCTGTAGCTTGTATATAACTAGCTGTGACTACAAAAGTGTCATTAGGTAATGTTCTTCAAAGGATTATCTCAGGGAGATATATGTCTGCTTGTCTGTCTCTGCCTCTCTCTCTCTCTCTCTCTCTCTCTCTCTCTCTCTCTCTCTCTCTCTCTCTCTCTCTCTCTCTCTCTGCGCCTCCTCTCTCTCCCTTTATAATCTCTAGTTGTCTTTATCTCTGTGGCCATTTGTGATTGGGAGGATTTCACTCTCTGCTTCCAGACACGATTCTAGACACGATTCATCAAATAAAGTCTCGTGACTCATCATTACTGCATCATGTTAAGTAGCTACTTAAATCACTGGACTGGTGTATGACGTCACAAATTGGCAGTGGGTTCCCACATGGACGACAACGCCCAGAGTAAAATGATGTCGGTAGACCACAAGGCTATTAAGTTGCCGTCTTTGTAACTTGTCACGCACTTGAATGACAGGTATGACAGGTATACTAAGGGAAATGGGAAAAAACTGGATACATGGCCAGAATTTCTATATTTTCTTCTCCTTTTTTGCTCCAGGGATATTGCAATAAATATATGTCTATGTATGCAAATATAGTCTGTATGCATGCTAGTAATAGCATATGTCCTGATAAAAATGTCATCCTGGTTGGCAATCTAAAAATGCACTGTTCATGTATGAAAAGGGAACTTAGTAATAGTGCCTACCTGACTGTATAGACTATATATATATATATATATATATATATATATATATATATATATATATATATATATATATAAAATACTGCACATATAAATACTAGGGGTGATACTGTACCTAATACGTAAAATTATGGAGATCATTGATCCCTTTAATAGGAGAGGGTGAAACCACTAAGGTTACACATGGTGATCCCTAGAGGCATGGGTTATATATTGGATATATGCTTTCTATGATTTATATAAATGTACTTGAGGTTTTAAAGAAGGCTAAGAGTTACCAATTAACTGAGGATAGGCACTAAATCTACGTCCTCGACAAAAATACATTGGGAAATATGGACGTCGCAATCCCCCGTCGATATTTCTTAACCCTTTAAGGAAGCAGTTGCATTAAGTTCATTTTTCTGATGCAATCATTCTACTGTAATTCACCAGTGAGCAGCATTTATCTATCATTTCTATTATACAGCATCGCTATAGTTTAGAGGGGTCTTTTGTTCATGTATGAAAAGGGAACTTAGTGGAAGTACCTACCAGACTTTATAGACTATATATATATATATATATATATATATATATATATATATATATATATATATATATATATATACTGCACGTATAAATACTAGGGGTGATATTGTACCTAATCATCACAATTATGGAGATCATTGATCCCTTTAATAGGAGAGGGTGAAACTACTAAGGTTACACATGGTGATCCCTAGAGGCATGGGTTATATATTGGATTATGCTTTCTATGATTTATATAAATGTACTTCGCTTTCCTTTTGCTTAAAGTTACCAGTTAGGCTGAGGATAGAAACTAAATCTAGGTCCACGACAAAAATACAGTGGGAAATATGGATGTCACGATCTTCCGTCGATTTTTCTTAACCCTTAAAAGACGCAGTTGCATTAAGTTCATTTTCCTGATGCAGTCATTCGGTACTGGCTAATAATTCACCAGTGAGCAGCATTTATCTATAGCATCGATATGGTTTAGAGGGGCATTTTATTAACCAATACGATGCTGGCGATGCTGGTGGTGTTGCATCATAATGACATGTAAAGTGCATATAGATCTACATCGATCCTCAGAATTTTCAGGCTGTCACTCCATCACATTTTAAGAAAAAGATAGCGTCACTGCAACACTCTTTATGCTTCGAAGAATGAACATGGAACATTTGAAACTGCAAAACTCTTTATGCTTAGAAGAATGAACATGGAACATTTGAAACTGTCTCCTTCCTACAATTTATAAAACCCCTGCCTCACCAGTATCTATTTTCAAAACCCTTGCCTTACTCTGTCACCTTTTACCCACGTATGGGCACAATAAATATCAACCATTTAAAAAGTCAAAGACACAGCATGAACATTACAAGTTAAGTCTTACTTTATGGATCAAGTTACTTGTACCCAAGTGGTGGATGGGCATCAAGTTTCATATGTCATACCATAACTAATCAGTCAACAGCTGCTAACGACCCCCATACGTCACGGGGTCCATACGCCACAACTCATGACGTGATAAGTCACTCCATACTGCACCCACAGATGGGGATTTAGACGACATAATGACATATGCACAAAACATAGTCAAAAACACTTTACGAAATACATAAGACCAGCATCTTCATTTTTTACAAAGAGGATAATCTTAGTGTGAAGTATATCATCTACGGGTCTGACATTGTAGTGGTCCTGTGCACAGACAGTGAGGTATCTTCCCTAAAGATAGGTAGAAATGAAGATAACACTGAAGATAACTCTGTGGATATCTTCAAAATTTCATTTCTATATCTTCTGTTTCCTTTGGAAATAGCATTGAATTATCCTTACCATCTGAAGTTATCTTCACTGTCTGTGCATAAGACCACTGGCCTCTCTTAGAGGTTAGATATGATGGATGGATGTGATCTCTTATTTCTGTCAGCCAATTTTAAGTGAGTTCCTCAAGAGACATGGTAGACCTAATTTGATTGGTTGAGATAAGTACTGCTTTGCCTATACCTTATGCCCGCGGCCATTACACCAATAGGACCACCCTGCCTTAGTGTGCCAACCTACCAGTGGGGGAGCCACTGTGTTAGTGACCTTGTGTAGTAAATCTTACCATGTAGTGACGTGCGCAGAGGGTGTAGTGCGCATCTTTCACTGTAGGACGTCATGATGGATGACGTCGCAGCAGGGGTCGACGATTCAAGAAGGTCCACTTGACCTGCCCCTACATGATGATGGCTTTTTGTAAAACTATAATCTTCATAATCAATGAACAGCGCTTCTCTCGATTTTTAAAAAGTTCTCTTAGGGCATTTTTTTAGATAGTGTACCGACTACATAGGTCAGGACTTGAAAGATCTATTCCGGGAATTAGAATGATGAAAATGTGTTTGAGCTTTGAAAACTACATTTACTGTGTTGTCTATTTGTATGAAACCTGGAAGACATTATTGTCCATTTTTATCTGTTTTGACCATCCAGTTAATTCATCACCCCCAGCCCCAAGAGAGCCATGGTGAAGTCATTTTGATTTTCTGATAACCTGGATTACAGATCCGCAACTGGGACCATTGAACTGGGATCTTTCGCAAATCCCCCTAGGGGGGGGGGCGACATTTTTTGGTATCATGTACATAATTATACAATCCTATACAAATGTCTAAGGCTCGTTGTAGAACCTTTCTACATATCCTATTTATCAATTATGTTCTATCTGTCGTCCCAATCTCACCAGTGAACATCAGTTATCCAAGTAATCATGGTACTACTACTAATATTATTCCTATAACAAAGTTGTGGGCGCAGCCATTACCTGAACTGGTCACCAGCAAGGGATCACTGAAAAGAATTATTTGCGTTTGGCACCCCCCCCCCCCTTGGTGCACATCCTTAACCTCCTCTCCGAGAAAAGACCTTTGTCCAATTCCTTTCACCATAAAACGCCCCATTACTCCCTAGTTTTATTTTATGGTAAGTTAAAAACATTAAAAATCAATTTAAAGCTGACCCCCAGCCAGCACTGCCCATTAAAGAAAAGAGAAAAGTAAGATACTTTCTAGACATGTCCATCTTGACGGCATACTTCTCCAGACGCTGAGATTAACCCCCTAAGGACAATGTAGTGAGCTTTATAGTCTTTTATCTCCCGAGGCTTGAGGGCAGTCTTGGAAGGTAACCTGGTGCTAGTGAGCTAGTAACGCTCAAAAGGAGCGCACCAATGCATTTTCTTTTCTCTCTCTTTTTTTTTTTTGGTATATAGTGACTAGCTGACGATGAAGACAAACTAGGAACACGAGAAGCCTTGATACATCATGCTAGACATAAAGGGCTAGGTACCCCACAGTCGGTCAGAGGTCAGTTAGTATATTGCGTGGGTGGTTCATAAACATAGATAATCAATTTAACTACCACACCATCGATTTACTTAGTGAAAGTGCCGCATTAGGGAACAAGATATATAAAGATTGTAGATTGCATTGGGAGAAGAGATGAAAGTTGAAGTCTATTTACAAATAAGACAGGTGACAATCGATTTTTTTTCAATTTGGTTATGACTTTTGTCGATATGGTATCTTTTCTAAACCTCTGGCCACTGTAGTTTCCCAAATATTTAAGGGATGCTTAGACATAATAGCTATAGGTGCTATACCACCGTCAGGATATACACAAAGATGGCCCTGGTGAGCAACTCACAAGATAGCCTGAGGGATCAATGCGGGAGTGCATCATGCCCATTGATGCATCATGCCGACCCCGAGGGAGTGTATCAGGCCTGTGCGGCCAGCATGATAATACCATATTGATCTTCAAAATGTTAAAAGGATGTCTTGGGGTCGGAGTAGGGCTACATGGTGGGGGGGGGGTTCTATTGCCATAGTGATTTCTGGGGCATGTTTCATAACGTTGTACGATGACTAAATTAATGTACTATCACTAAAATCGTACAACATACACAGAATCTGGGTAAATCGTAGGTTTTACATGATAGCATATACAGAATTATACCAAGCACTAGCATAGGGTTCTACACCTGGGATATTTCTACTATGTTTATTAACAGTCTGATGTAATTTTCCTTGTAGTTCAATGACTTATTGTGGTCCAAAAGGCAGCATTATGATTATCAACCAATCGTACAATTTCTGATCGTTTAAGATACAAAATGTGAGGCAAATCGTTGCCTGTTCTGAAACATACCCCAGGGTATGTTTCAAAAGGATTAACGATTTGGTCCTATTTGGGATCGTTTGAGATCATAATTGTTAAAATTGTACAATTATGAATGTAACCTTCAATTGTACAACACAAAATCGTACAGATTCCTGGACAAGACTCTAGACGATTTACAGCAATAGAACAAGTAGTGTTGTTGTACATTGTGTATACACTCTCAGTCCCAATTGTAAATGGGCAGTATATACCTTTGTAGTACATACACTAGAACCCAAATGAGGGTCAATATGTTTGTACTAACACCAACTAGATGGTGTGCTGGAGGGTGTTGCTCCTATAGTAAAAGGAAGAGCTGGCTAAAAATGCCCTCATTTCCATTCCTTTCTTTTCATGTAGCTTTAACTTGTCCCTTTTGTTGCTCACAAGTGGTCATTCAAGTATGGTGCTAAAAAAGGGGGATTTGAGTAGGTATCTATTTAGGAGAAGTCAGTCAGAATAATAAACTATGGATCATGTGACATGAGTAGGTACCTGGTAGTGCAGCTCTCTCTATTTTAAACAAGGCAGGTGACTTTTCAGACTAATGTGGTGAGTGCAAGTACTTAGGGGAAGCAGTGCACGACTTGTTTAGAAAAGAGGGCACATACTCACAGCTCTTTTTACAATAGGAGCAACACCCTCCAGGTCCAAGCAGTGGGTCTAGGAAAAGCATTTAACTTTTTTTGTAAGGGTGTCGTTGAAATTACCCCTGAGTTCATCATTTAACAAAAAGATCAGTACTTTTGCGCTACCCTGTATCATAATTGTTGAGAGCTCTCAAACAGAAAGTAATGTATTCAACATGGCAGACAAGACGTCAACATCCATATCATAGTAAATGAGATCATATTAAGGGAGTGATCATTTTTTAACAACAGGGGGGGGGGGCCGGTGGGTTTGAGGGGGGGGTCAGAATTTTTTCAACCCCTTGACCGGGGGGGGGGGTCAGAACTTTTTCAATACCTCTGATGGGGGAGGTCAAAATAATTTCACCTGTTTTCAGTGGAAAACCCTGCGCGTTACTATAGGCTAGAAAGGGACGTTCGCGCGCGATTTTTGTCCCTTATGGGGGGGGTCGAAAAAATTTTACCCCCTCGAGAGGGGGGGGGTCGAAATTTTTTTCGCGCGTCCGCGCGCAAACCCACCAGCCCCCCCCCCTGTTGTTAAAAAATGATCACTCCCTAAGTAACACTTGACAGTATCGTTTATACATCAGACAAATGCAAGTATGGTATCATCAGGAGGAAATAACCACTTGGCCTTTTATAAATTCGTCCATCTTTATCAATCTTCATACAATATATTTTGATTTCTCAGTTCAGCATTAAACAGCTCAACACTAACAAGGCGCTGACAAGTGCCTTCCAACTGATTCTAAAGCGTTATTCCCTTAAAGAGTAGACTTTTTAAATAGCACACAGCGAGGCATATACACGTAAAGCTTTACCTTTGTATTTCCACGTAAATTTCGTACAGGATTAATTACATTATCCGGTAATTTGGATAGCTTAAACATCTTCACAAGCAGCGAATTACCTCTGCGGACCTTTCGTAAACTACAATCTGTCTCACGATGGAGTCATTCCTGCTTTTATCCTGTGGACGACGCACACATAAGTAACAGCGGAGGCAATGCAGCGAATGAAGTGTATATTTGCATTTTAACCTGAGTCCACAATGCATAAAGGCATATAGCAAATAGCCAAGGGAAGAATGGCAGACAAAGGCAATGATGACATGTTCAAATTGGACTTATTCCAGCCAATAAGAACCATTCTCTCAGGGTATTTTGTAACAATACGCCTGATTAGCTGCAGCTATCATGTCTGAGGACGAGAGCAGGAGGTCCAAAATGGCGGCTGCCCTGTGTAATTGATACTGCTGGTTAACCCTTTAAAAGCCGTTGATGCATTAAAGCATCATGCCCTTTGGTCGTCATGATGCATGAATGCAGCCCTTGCGAGAAACTCTCCATGGCTACATTCATGCATCATGCCGACCCTACGGGGTTGATACACAAACTCCCAGAGAGTCTGCATGATGCTCCGATGAAGAACTGGCAAGCAGTCGCCAGCACTTCATCGGTGCATCATGACGACCAATGGCCCCTAAAGGGTTATCAGGAAACTCAAATTGATTTCTACCGACACGACAGGATGCGCAGAGGCTATAAGGCTATTGTTCTACCCAAATGATATTAAGTCCTGGTACTTCGTACAAATTTTATCTAAAATGTAAGGATAGCTGCAAGATAATATCATGTGCATTTCTTCCTCTATCACGGATAAAGAATCCTCTACGCCTCCAACTAATTTCCAAAACCGAGGATCCCAAGGTTAACATTTTCTATGGGTCTGGTGGTATTGGACGTCAATAATGTTACAAGGCATATACCTGGGTATTTATAATAGCACTTGCGGTTGTAATTGGCAGTGTCGGCCATTTTCTTTTTGATAAATATGAGTGTTTTTTTTTGTCAGGAGAAGAAATATGGCAAAATCTTGAATTATTTTTCAAGTGAGGTCTACTTATGGGACAGCGTGACGAAGGAGATGACGAAGATTATTGATATGGTTTAGAAGTGCCCTCTTAAATAACCCATCCCTCGATCCATATGTCCTGTGGCAGTATATATATTGGCTCGGGACACCTAGCTGTTAAATCTTTAAATTCACTTTTTTTCCCTCAAGAAAGCAATTCACTGAAAGCATAACATCCCCCCTTTCAATAACAAGGGGTATTGTCTAGATTGGGGACCCGCCAAATTGACAGCGTCTTTGAAGAGAAGTGCCTCCCCATTCATATCTCTTTTACTAGTCCCAGCATGCATAGCTGGGGCGCGAAATGCTCGAAATCTCCAAGTTAGGAGGTGGGAAACATGGATCATATGACGTGTGGATCAACACATCAAAAGAACCGCGGTGAATTTAACACATGGAGAATGAAAGGATTCATTGCCTTCACATAATACCCGGTATGAGTGACGTTACGGCATTAGAAATGTTGGGTCCTTGTCAACTTGCCTGTCCCCTATACTGCAATTCTGAAGGACCACTGCACTTCCTCAAGTTATACATTGTACTGATGAAATCCATCAAAGGGTAATTGAAAGATTAAACGCTTTATCACAGTCACTTTTTTCCCTCAGAATCGTAACGATTACCTTCTTTCCAAATTCCCTAAATGCGCAGAAGGGCATTTAAGGACTCATTCTAAAGGCCCAAAGCGTGCATAGTTAAGGGGTGGTGCCGAGTTGGTAGGAGTGTACGTATGGGACATTGGACGTCAGGGTTCTGTAGGATTCAAGATGGCATCTTCTTTCCCACAGAAATCTTTACCTGCCAATCAGGTAGAATCAAAAACGAGCGCCTTTACAAAAATAAATCTTTTGATTGCAATGTCATCTGGTCACGTGGTCATCCCACGGAGCAGAGGACATTTATCAAACACCGCCTGGCAGCGTTGCCGTCAGCGTCTCTCCAATGGACGTGACGGGACGTCCCTACAGCCGGCAATAACACCCCCAGCTTCTTTCACACCCCAAGTAGGTGGCGGCATCTCACGGCGGCCAACTGAACCCCCCCCCCCATATATTGTTAACCTGTTACAACGCGGGCAGGGGAATATCCAAGTTAAACTAAAGATCCCGCGTCCTTTAAGCTCCTATATGTAGATACAGAGGAGCCCATCTAGTGCAGGGATGGAGGACATGTAGGCTATTTAATAACCAAGCGCACAGACGGTCATCTTCAGCAGGTCTTCTATCTATAAACAGGGCCATCGTATTTTATTGCATTAAGAAGTGTCCAATTATTTTTCAACCTTATAACGTTTTATTTTGATGCATTATTCCCATTTGTCAGCATGTAACCCTCATGAGGGCAAATAGATACCCCCCCCCCCCAACCCCCACTTAAGTTAAGGGTTAGCAGCGGGCCAGGCAGACTGGTCTATCAAAGGGTCGGTATGATGCAATCCTGTAGTCATGGAGAGTTACTCACTAGAGCTCCATTCACGCATCACCTATACATGCATCAGGAAACTAACGGGCATAATGCAATTACTCGTAATGCGGCCCTTAACTAGCTACATGTGCTGTTCATGGTCATGGCCCCAGGTGATACAAGGTATAATAAGCCCACCTGGGATCCCCTGGGAAGCTATACACAGGTCTTCACAAAACATTGATCCTCATATGTTTGTCAAAAATACGACTGAAAAGGGTTACTGTAAATGTATTAATTTTGGCGCCGTACATATTTTCGCTACTTTCGCGCACCTATGTAGGTGCGGGAAAATAAGATGTGCGTGAAAATTTGACCCCAGTACTCTCTGGATTACTGAACCTGTGGATGCGTGAAAATATGATTGTCTGAAAACATCTTTCTATGCCAGATGCGTGAAAATTTAGCTGCGTGAAATTATCTACGTTTACAATAGGTGAAAATACAGATAATAACTAACCCACGCCTAAATAAAATCTCTAGGCTCTGAAAAGATAACATTAGAATACCCACATACACAGCGACGCGTTAGGAAAGAGATATGATGTAGAAAGATCTGAAGATACGTAGCCATGGTGCATTAATTCATTAAAGATCCCTAAAGCGTTAACCAAAATCATGAAAATCGACCAGAAGCAGTCCCCCGCCTAGTCGCCTTTCAATACAAATGATAACAACAGTGAGGAAATAAAAGTAAACAAATATGAATGCAATGTAGCAGTCCATAGATACCAGGTAGCTTAGTGTGATGATAGTACATGCCCCTGGGGGAGTCGATTCTTTGTGTCAAATAAAGTGTGTGATCTTCAAAACTTTGGCTAGAATGGACCCAGACCAATTGGGAAAATTGAGTGACCCATCCCATCCAGAAATACAAAGAAGAAGATCTCTACACATATGACGTACACTGCAGGTGTGTGCCGAACAGGTCCAGAGAGACAGGGGAGGGGGGTGGGGCAACGTTTTTTACGGTTTGAATGTGTATTTCTATTTGTAAAAATACTCTGCAGCAAAAGTCCAACATGTCATAGTTGAACCTATGCCTTCCAGCTCCTTTTCTTTTTTCTGCTTTTGGCTTAACCTTTTCTCCTTTTTTTGGTGGGGGGAGGGTTATCCAAGGCTTCCTATAGGGAAAAATTGAAGAGTCTGTGTTAAATATGCATTCATTGGACTTTTCGACCCCATCATCGGAATAAAAGAAATAATATATTTTCTTATGGCATTTGAGTTGCGGGATATTCAGCAAAACCTCATGTCTTGATGAGGAGGGCATAGCTTTACACTCTAGTAGAAGGTCTCAATACTGAAGAGGCGTTCCGAGGAGGAGACGCGTCATTAAATTCAAAGTACCCAAGACGAATGTCGTCTGCAAAAATAAATGTCCCTACGAGGGCGCCCTCTATTGTTGCTTGCCATTGACGTTTATTGACGTCACACGCTTTGCGTCTTAAAGAGGATAACTCTCTCCACCCCACTGGCAAGTATAGTTGCCAAAAAATGGATTGTGTATACAGGGAATCTGGGGGCGAGAGAGTTACGGGAGTGGCCATTTTTCCTTTAACAGCGACGGCTGGAACTTAGAGAGATACCAACATAATAAGATCCGTCTTTGAAAGCGGTTCAAAGTTCACACGTAATTACCCCGCCCTCATAAGAATATAAAGGAATGGAGAGAGAAAACGATTAAAAAGAAAAAAAAGAACACATACAAAACAACAAAGTACATGGATGAATAAAAAAAGAGAAGTATAGTGCTGGATCCATACAAAAGAGAACTGCAATATGCCCTCCCCCTCCACATCGACAATGATATGAAATGACCACCTTCTTGACCTGTAGGCTTCTTTTTACTTCAGGTGATTTGAAATGGGGAGAGGGACGAGCCTGGTCGCCATTCTGGGTGCAGATTGAACGGTCCCCCATGTTTACATTACTGTTTACTATTGAATAGTCCCGCATACCCTCCCTCAAGCACTTCTATACACCATATTATCACAACCTTGCCAATGACTAGACCTTTGAGTTAATTATCACGACTTTGGCTTGATTTTATTTCTCACTTTAAGAAGTTATTTCATCACATCACTGTATGGGAAATAAATGAATGAAGCAGTTTCTGTTATCAATGAAGCAGTTTAAATGGTAAACTTTGACCATAAATGGTTTAAGCACTCTTTTTCATAGAACAAATCATCTAGCTATTCCAAATGGTAATTCTTTTGTAAAAAATGGACAAAATCTGTGAGAATTGGCCTTTTGATGCTATCTGATTCTCCCCAGTGATTTTAGTGACATTTTTACCAAAAGGACCCACTCTGGGTAGACCAGAGAGGCAGTTTATTGACGTTTAAAGGTAGATGACAAAAGAAAGTTGGGTGAACATTTGTTTTGGTGAAAGGTGAATGTTATCAGTGGTTGCTATCAGACTGTAGAGGCTATAGCCATTGAAGGGGAGCATGATGCACCAAATATGTTCTTTCTTGGGTGTTGCTGTTATGATGCACTGATGCCGCTAAATGAGTAACTCACTGGTCCTGCATTGGTGCATCATGGCGTCCATTTGACACTTTGTCAAACCCCATGTGATCTCAGTGATGCTTGAACGCACCTTTGATAAGTAAAAGAAGCATGAAGACTAATGGGATTGTGCACTGAAGCAGGATGCAACTCTTTAAAGGGTTAGGGATGAAAGAGATAGGAATCTGAATCTCAGCTTTTCAGAGTGGGGAAACTTGTACTATTTTCACCTTTAAACCAACCACATGTTACAATTTCTTTTTCTGCCAGGCAAAGAAATAAATGTGCATGCTTCGCCTATATAAGCCGCACCTACCCTGACTTAAGGAGAATGCTATGTAAAAGGCACACCTGAGGCCTGAAAAGGTGTCCATTCTTTAATATATTCTATAAATTCAAAACCACACCCATTAAGCCGCACCCTGGGTTAAGAAGTATCGTAAAAGCTGCACCACATATGATCTATAAGCCGATCACCAGAGTGATGATATTAGAATGAACATAATGCGTACATACAAAGCTGGTGAGTAACTCGCAGCTCTAAATTGGTGCATCATGATCACGGATGAGCATGAAGCTTTGGGCATAATACCACACATAAAGGTTAATGTGCACAAATTGTGAGGGAAAGGATATGACTAGGCACATGCTCAAATTGAAATATTCAGAACAGCAGCAGAATCTGTTGAAAATGTGGACGTCTCCAAACACACTATTTGAGAACTACAGCGTTGTAAGATGACCCTCTATCCTTATAACTACACATACTCAGGTTACATGTAAATCTAATCAGATTAAACTTCTTTAATACCATTGAAACTCACCCCACCACTCCTCCACAATTGATACCATGAATTGCTACTGCAGTAATAATAATAAGACCAACAAAACCAGGACTTTTTGAATCAACCTCTCTCCCTCTCAACACGCCACGCATAATCTTGGAATAGAATTATTAGGAAAGGGGGCGGGTATTGAAAAGGAAATCAGGCTTGGAATCTAAATCCTGTTATTCCTAGTGTTACTGGGTCATTTGGCTGGTGCTTTGTGAGAAGAGGATGGCCAGGTTGGGCCTACACAGTCCCTGCATGCCACTCGTGTGGAGAGGTCCAAATGATACCAGCTCAGGTTACTACAGTATCATCAATCCTTATGGGTAGATCTATCAGGACTCGGACCCTTCTCTTGGGTACTACAATTAATCTTGCACATTATTCATGTAGGGTTATAAACAAAGCGCTACTGGGTATAGTCTTTGTTTTAAAGATTAACACCTTCAATATTCTATAGTTCTCGTTGGAGAATGAATGCTACCGTTTTCTAACATAATGTCAAGCTCAGTGAACATGTACGTGGCCGCCTCTAGACGAATCTACCCATACAACATAATTATAGAAGGGACAGCGGGCACTGGTGGCAGCTCTCTCCACAGCAGAACACAGCACATCACCCTGAGAAGGTCCAATACCCAGCCTAATACCTCACTTCCTATGGGACGCAGATATCATATCTCCATCTGGGCATGTGCATATTGAATCAGACAGCTACAATAATTCTAAACATGATCAGAAAACTTGGAGATATCTATAATTTGTTTTTAAGGTCAAGTAAGTTCATGTAAATGAATACCCTCTCCACTTATGAAATCAGGACCATACTCTTATCAGCTTCCTCCTTCTTAAGCATTTTGTCAAATTTTGATGTGGAGGGCAGTTCATAGAGTGAAGAGGGGGCTCTTATAGTTATACTCCATTCCCAAAACTCCCTAACAATGCACCACCCGAACACTCAGCCACAGGTGGCGCTGCCACCAGAGCCCCCAGGCACTAAGGTCACCTTACCTTGATCATAGAAAAACTCCATATTGGCTGTGTCCTTCATCCTCTTCAAGCAGACATCCTCTGAATTTGTGCCTCTTGGCCTAAGTATCTATATCTGCTTTAGTAGAAAATGATCCTTTTAAGGGTCCTTAATTTTTAGATCGGAACTCTTCACGTTGTGTTTGGGTGAGTGTTTGGGGGGGGGGGCGCTGTGGCAATGGACTTGTTTATTTTCAATTTTGTGATGTCCTTAGTTTTCATGTCATGCTACCCTGGAAGGATTTGGTGGTTTAATATGATTAACTGCTGTAGAAACTTCAAGGCTGGTCCAAAATGTTCATGGGCACGATGGGGTGGGGCTGAAGGGCCCGGAGAGGGAGTCAAGAGAGAAGGAGGGGGTGCTTTTAGTCTAAGATGATCTCATAAATAACTAGATGTGAATGAAAGGCATGCAGCAAATAAATCCAGTATGTAGAGCTTTAACACTTTAGTGACAGCATGTTATTTGATGACATACTCTATCACCTTCTTGTTATGATTCCTGAATGTACATCCACATATAACCTGATTGTCTATTATATATGATACTCATATATATGACATATATGGGGTTACCTTCCATGCTGAGTTACTCACCCATCCGGTGGGGTGGGGGGGGGGGGCTGGTCCCGTGTTATCAGTAAGGCAGTAAACCGAATCCTGACACAAAACTCTCTTGTTATCAGTAAGACAGTAAACCGAATACTGACCCAAAACTCTCTTAAAACTTACTAATATTTACTACAAATTGATACTTAAAACTTACTAATATTTACTACAAATTGATACAGCAGTGTCATTTGCATCAGTATACAATCATCACATTTACAAATACACCCAGCCCATTGGTAGTTAATGGCGTCACTAAACAGCAAGGTATCCCAGCATGCCTTTCAGTGAGGGGCCCTCCTGAGCTCGTTCATTCTCAGCAAAGTGACGCTAACCCACTTTCAAATTCCACTTTTTGTGCCATCCCAATTTCGTTTGTTAATTGGTTCCTGGGGAAAATGCAACATGAGCAAAGAAACTGAGCCTTGTTCCCTTTGATAGTGTATTTGTCCAGGTAATGATTTTAACAAGTCTTTCACGATCTTTCCTTTCAAGCTGGAGTAAAAATTACACATTGTAGAGGGCTCACTTCAGGTGGTGCTATTTTAGCAAAGAAGGGGCATTCACGAAAAAAAGAAGAAATTGCCTTAATGGTCCTTCAGTCGTTATTTGAGGAACACAGTTCAAAGCCATGTTTAGGGACGAAATCTAATGACCTAATCTCTCCCTTAATTGCAGTAGTAAGAGTGTTTTCTACTTAAAAATAACGGAATATGCACATAATAATTGGTCCAATTTTAACATTTTCTACACTTTCTGTCGATGAATATTCAGAGCTTTTTTAAAATAAACTTGATGAAAATTCTTTTCTAAACTTGATGGCGAACATGAAAACGGATAGCTCCCTCACCACCCATTATTGCGAGAGGAGATGTACTTAGCATGTTTGATACATAGGGCCCTATTTAACTATTAAATCCTAATTTGCATCTTTATAGGATGTGGGGGAAAGGCCGAGGGGAAAGGGAAGCTGGAAGACGTAGATACTCACTGAATTACATGTTGCCTTATGATTAAACTCGGATTACGACTGTGATTAATTCAGCACGGTGCCTCCAATCAATTATAACATTCTATGGCCACCAGTGGATGGCTAACACAGAGGATCCTACCCATTAGATATAAACTGACATTGATGAATGAGGCACTTTACACAGGTACAGAAATTGGGAAACCATTGCCAATATCGCCCTCTATGTGCACAGGGATATGTTATTTGTAGGAAATTGTGGTGGGTGATGGATTCTTACATCCCCCTCTAGTCGTAAGAATGTCCACCTCCATGTTTCCTATATCTGCCATGCCCTTCTCTTGAATTACCTTTCGACCCCCTCCCCCCCCAATGGTTCTGCCCGTCTGTCTGATTCTGTTTTATCTCTCTCTGTCTGTCTGTTTGTCTGTCAGTCTGTCTCTGCCTCTGTCTTTCTGTCTCTAAGCCTCTGTCTAATTGCCTCTCTGGCTCTATCTCTCTGCCTTTGTCTCTGTCTGTCTGTCCTCGTCTCTGTCTGTCTGTCCTTCCGTCCGTCTCTCTCTCTCTCTCTCTCTCTCTCTCTCTCTCTCTCTCTCTCTCTCCCTCTCAGAATTTCACTTTGTCCTCGCATATCCACTTAGTCTATTCCCCTTCCATCTGGCCACAAATGACTCGTTTCATTCATGCATCATCACACTATCACAGATAGATATCTCCAGGAGCAAAGTGCCACCTTTAAAGGGTTACAATAACACTCAATGGCAGAGGCCTCCCAATGAGTAGACGTGATATAACTGAGGGAGGAATACTCACTCAAGGCCCCACAATAACATCAAAGACTCACAACATGGCGGCCAATTCCAACTCCCGGCATGCAGCTGGATTGAACATGTCTCAGTGATAGATCGACCACCACAGAGCGCCCTGGTGGCCACAGCTAGAACTAAATGAGGACCTTTGTTAGTTGAAGGTATACGTTGGAGGTTATTCACCTCTCTATAAGACTTCAGGGTGTATCATGTTTACAATAAATGCTTGCTTTGAAACCTCACCTGGTGCATATATTTCGATCTCTTTATCGCTTCTTCAGATTTTACAGATTTGAACAGCTCAGTGGTAGGTTAATTACATCGTGAATGGATACTGGGCTCTATGACATGAGCTGACATGACGTTTTCCATAGAATGCTATCCATCAAATTGACTCACACTTTATGGAGTGTTTTGTCATATCATTTAATTGATAAATCAAAAAGGATTTATACCCCCTTATATTACAGTCATTAGAGTTTGGAGCATCATATACATTTACATGCCTTTTTAAAACTTGCCTAGGTGAGCTCAGTTGGCAGAATACCTACCTCCAAATCTGAGGTTCTGAGTTCGAGCCTCTCTTGGAACTTCCTATCAAATGCTTTCTTGAAGCGACCACATGACTTGTGCTCTAAAAATTTCCACTGGGTGCCACCAGTTTCTAACTTTCATGCTTGATGCCACCCTTTGTGAGAATAGACCAAGGAATCGAAGCAAAGATACTTATATAAATCTTTCTATGAATGTCCACCCCTTATGTATACCTTTACCTTAAAAACATGGAGACTAGAGGAACCTTTACACTCTATTTTAAAACCGAAGCAACTGCTAGCGTAAAGCAGATGCAGCCTATCCTGGGCAGGCAGAGATACCTTCTGCAGGGGAGGCTGGGCTGGGGAGGGTTGGATTAATCGGTGTCTCTAACTGCGTCATGGTGAGCCTCACCACTATGTGATTTATGCCTCCATGTAGCTACCTGGTGTGTAGGCAACAGAAAGGGTCTACTTTTTAAAAGTCCTTCATTTTGATCTCTAGTATGTCTAAAACGTTCTTTTAAGAAATAACAATGACAGACCTGTGTAAAACAGAAAAAAAAATCATACTGAAATTAATTCTGGGGTAGATAAATAAGCAAATGAATAAAGGAAAATGTATAGAAATTGATGGATAAGCAGAAGTTGAAAACAACAACAGAATTACGGTCGTTTCTTAATTCTTGCTGGATCCAGGTGGGTCAATTATGTTGCAGCAAACATAATTCGTATTGTTTTTTTTCCGTGGCCTAAAGGATAGAACAGTGAGAAATGGAAGAGTCATCACTTACCACACTGCCACCTGTAGGTCTCGGGGACACGGGATTCCCCGAGACCTGACCGGGGGCTTTATCTTCTTTCGGTTTCAGGTAATTTGAGAACTTGGAAGACTGATGTTCTGTGTGCGAAATCTCTTTTCATCAATCTAATTTGTATCCACCCTCCTTTTAGGCCTAACTGGCAAGTCCGTTACATATCACACGGATTGCACACCTTATTATCACACTACCTGCCTAACCTGTAATGCCGCATTTAATGATTGTTATGAAGATCTAACAGGCTGTCAGTGTCACACTGTCTGCGCTGTCAGAAGCTCTTCCCAAATGGACATAACTATATGATGATAATAATACTTAAATATTTTATTGACAACAAAAGATGTCATTACTGACCTCTATATATCATATCTTCGATGTGCCCCATTCTTACTTTTTTAGATGAAAGTGGACTCTTGCGATGTCTAATAGGTGTATGGCTGCACACTGATTTGACTATAGGGAATGTAAATGCTCACAAAATATCATATAGGAGGACAATGTATTTGTCTATCTGTGGACTCTTTTTTTTTTGCAAGGTTTGTGGACCGAATTCCTTTTGTCGCCATGAACTATTAGGCAAAGCATGATAATTTGGGGGTAGATAAATTTCCATATCTGTGATATCTAATACTGGACCTATACAATTCATAGTCACTGACAAGGGTTTGTGAATTGACTGAGAATTTAGATGTGTCTTATTATGGAACAGCGATAAGCCAATTGTACAGACAGCTATCAAGATGTGGGCGGTTTACACTGAGATGTATTTGTGTAACACATGTTTTTACCCACTTCTTTAGAAAAAGTGTTTGGGACCATCAACGTTTCGTACTATTGGACAACGAGGCTAATTGTCGTTGCTGTCGTTTGGCGGCAAAATTCAGAGGATAAAGCTGACAGAAGAAGACATATGCTCATTTAAAGCTCACCTTCACAAAAGTACCCCTAAATCACACTCACAAAATAGAATGAAAACACCCCACCAACATCCATACAACATAACATTCACGCCATTTCAAAAGGCCTTTCAATCGTTAATTGACAAAATGATGTTCGAAAATGACACTCATTGGTGGGGGATAGCGGTGTCTCGGTGACAGTTCTCCCCACCGTTAGATCCATCAAATCTCGTCATTTCTCGCGGTAGGTGGATGAGGTGTTGTGTGGGCTTTGGGAGAATGCCATACCCTATGACACTGGGATGTTTTGACACTTTTCTGGTAATTGTGAGCAGGGGGGTGATTGGTAACCTTAGTGACCTTCTTGCGTGGTTTGGCTTCATCAGACGGCCGAGAGGGGGCAGTAGGCCTACAGGTAGGCGTCTACCTGGAGGAAGCCTTAAGATGCCGTGCCCTCACCCCTCACCCTCCACACGACAACATACACCCTACACGCACAACTCTTAACCCTTTAAAACCGGCATGATGCCCCAAGGCGCCATGTACACTTTTAATTTTGTTAATTGCTTGTCAATGCTTTATGACCCACTTGGTTAAGGGTCCTCAAAATTTATACTTTACAATAATTTACTAAATATAGAATGTGCCAGTATATTATAATAACTAGGTGCAATTCTGAAGAATATCATGTGAATGAATGTCTTGATTGCTTATCAAATAAAAAAAAAATCATGATAAACCAAAGCAGTCCCTATATATGAGTAACTCGCCTAAACAGGATTGGTGCATCATACCAACCCTGAAAACAGCACTTTTAAACATTATTGTACATCTTAGTTGAAAGCCACTTCTGGAGCTTAATTCAAAACATCCTGGGATCCCAACCCCAGCGATCTTAGTGTAGGCACATATCATAAGACCTGGCTGGTCTACCCTATGTAATGCAGTGGTTGCAGGCCTGTCCAGAATAGCTAGTCCTGGGATCACTTCACTATTCCATTTCCACCACTAAGATCACTGCGATCTTAGTGAAAGAAATGCATAGTGGTTTCACCTGAGTACAAGAGCACTTACAGGGAACACTCCTGATCGAAAGAGTGAATAGTCTGCTGCATACATAAAGAGGGGAGGGAGGACATTTGTTGAGTGTCATTGAGGACTCTTAGGGCTACTCATGCGTTAAGTGCACTGTAAGGTAATTCTTCCCTTCTCTCTCTTTGTCCTGGGGGGAGGGCACAATGCTTCTAATAGGCAAGCATAAATCATACATTCATGGGAACAACTCTTGAATACTGTACGGGGGTCAACTACACCCTGTGCTCTTCTGTTAGCCCATATGGGGACGGGGAACGATGGTATAAGCACTCTTGTGAAGAAGAGTGACTCCACAGCTATTCCTTTATTTTGGGACTCTTACCCCTGTGCCTAGTCAGTTCTTCTTGGAATAGTGTAGGAGGGCTGAGGCTAAGATCGATGCGATCTTAGTGCTGGCTAGGATATGTGAACCCAGTCAACTCTTAAGATCGCTTAATAGGATAAGGGTGATTTATTCCTAAGATCGCTGGGGTCGTGATCCCAGGATGTTTTGAATTAAGCTCCTGAAGCTTAATTCAAAACATCCTGGGATCCCAACCCCAGTGATCTTAGGGTAGGAACATATCATAAGCCCTGGCTGGTCTACCCTATGTAATGCAGTGGTTGCAGGCCTGTCCAGAATAGCTAGTCCTGGGATCACTTCACTATTCCATTTCCACCACTAAGATCACTGCGATCTTAGTAAAAGAAATGCATAGTGGTTTCACCTGAGTACAAGAGCACTTACAGGGAACACTCCTGATCGAAAGAGTGAATAGCCTGCTGCATACATAAAGAGGGGAGGGAGGACGTTTGCTGAGTGTCCTTGAGGGCTCTTAGGGCTACTCATGCATTAAGTGCACTGTAAGGTAATTCTTCCCTTCTCTCTCTGTCCTGGGGGTCAACTGCACCCTGTGATCTTTTGTTAGCCCATATGGGGACGGGGAACGATGGTATAAGCAATCTTGTGAAGAAGAGTGACTCCACAGCTATTCCTTTATTTTGGGACTCTTACCCCTGTGCCTAGTCAGTTCTTCTTGGAATAGTGTAGGAGGGCTGAGGCTAAGATCGATGCGATCTTAGTGCTGGCTAGGATATGTGAACCCAGTCAACTCTTAAGATCGCTTAATAGGATAAGGGTGATTTATTCCTAAGATCGCTGGGGTCGTGATCCCAGGATGTTTTGAATTAACCTCCTGGCCACTCCGTGATATGTACATGTATAGGCCTATGAAATAACTGTTTGGCACATTCTGCAAAAGTAGCCATGATACACTGACTGCCTATTTATAGAACATTTCCTTTCGCATCATATCCTTGGCACTGGGTATAGCCATTTATATATGTCCTTGGTCGTGGGGTCGTTTGGGCCCAAATGTTGTTATAACATGCTTACCCACACTGCGTATGGCCTAATAGTCTACCATGTATTTTAGAGATGTTTAATGCCTACATGCCCAAACAGCACATACATGCCAAGATGTACAGCAGCAGATCAATCAAAATGTTAGATTTTTAATCACAGTGTGCTTTCTGATACTATTTGTAACATTATATCAACATGGCTTGAGAAGGGCTGCTACCATTGGCATTTATAAGCGCCTGGGGTCTGTTACTCAGAAGTACCCAACATATTTAGACTGTACCTGCACCATCTGTTCTGTGGTCTTAGGGGATCTGTTGTACTCTTAGGTGATCTTACAGGGCTGATGAAAGCAAGATTAATATTAGGTGATCTTACAGGGCTGAAGAGAGTAAGAGTATCAAGATTCTTGGCCCCATTCGTGATCCTATTCAATTCTTGATCTTATCTGTAATTTCATCTTGTTTTGCATTCAGGGTGTAGGATTAGTTTTTCCTATGCTGGTTCCAAATATATTTGTGATGAAACGCATTTCAGTTCTTTTCACACTCAACACTTAAAATATTATGAAGCAAATTGAAATCTGAATACTACAAATCCTATCTTTGGTAACTTTGGCCCCTTCCCAACACCAGCTCATGGCATTTTAGTTTGTCATGATGCGCCAATAGAGGGCCGGTGAGCAACTCGCCAACAGTGTAACAACGTAATAATCATGTTGACCGTCTGTACAGTTGGCAAGCTGTAAGTATAGAGTATAGATCTAAAACCAGAGGTGCATTCATATAACATGACGACAATGTTATATATATATATATATATATATATATATATATATATATATATATATATATATATATATATATATATATATAATGAGTTAAGGATGACTTCCCGTTGACCAGGTGCCAAGGCCCGCTCAGTTAGGGTAAGAAAGTGGCACCTGGAGTTACCTGACCACAGGTGAGGTAAGATCTAGGTATGCGACACTCAGGTGTGTCATTATGTCGACCTCTAATGACTACATGGTCAGTTGGACGATCTCTGTCGGATACCGTTCGCATCGAACATGGTGGAAATGCATGCAGGCATACAAGGAAAGTATGAAGCTTTTACGTGTACATACCCCCCCCCCCCCACCGGTAATAGTAATATTGGTTTCGAGATTACTATCTGCAGGACATTGTACGTATCATATATACATTATCAGAAAAGAAGTGAAAGGGAAGAGGTTTTCTTCAGGTCGGACATGATCTACGACCACAACTATGGAGCTAGAGCTTCAACAGGGACATTATGTTTTAGTCTTGAGGTGGGGTATGTCTGACAGTTAGTACTAAATGGATCAGAAGGTGCCTACACAATTATATGCCTTTCAAGTGGTATAGGGCCAGTCATTCAAATTTATTTTTCTTGCAATTTTAACATATGCTAATGGGTTGACATCTTTTGGGATTTTTGCTTCTGAAACTAAGCGGATTTTGGTCACAGCAGTCCCAAAAGCAGATTTTTTGATTAATAGTCTAACATATTATTAATATATTGATATGGAACTTTACTGGAACGTTATTGAAACTATTGTGTTCATTGATTAATTTATAATCATTCCGATCTTGACATTGCAGTGCAACCTCTACATATTTGTGAAACCTGGAAAGAACTCTAAGATTAAGCCCCATAAACACCATTTCTATGACGTACAGACATGGCATGCAATTGTAAAAGTCATTATATGATTATTAACTACAAGCACCCCTGTGCCCAACTATCCCCCACTTCAAACCACTGCCTTTCACCCACCCAACCCACAATCTAACCCACCACCTCCCACAAACCCTATCCATGGGAGGTTCCCACGAACAGACTACCATTAATAAGTAATAACTGGTTGTTTTCTGTAAATAAGTGTCACAAAGCTTGTGAATTGGTATTCTCATACTTGTCAAGACCAAGACTGTCCTCCACTTAGTGTCACCATAAGGAATGTGTATATGTAACATGTAAGGCCAAGAAGAGACAGGAATGATTTTAGAATTCATGTTGAGGAAGAATAGTTAGGGGGAGGGAAACCTGGACCACCAGAAAGCAATCATTGCACAGGGAATTTTGGGGACCTTAGAGGAAGGGGGAGGTGAAGCCTCTATCTTGCTAATAATTAATCAGAAGAAAAGCTACGCTGGGCATCTGCGGTCTGTATAACTACCTTATGTAGTGGGAGAGAAGTGGGAGCGGAATTCAGGGGTAGGTTTCCACCCTAAAGAAAAGCTATACAGAAATCATCAACAGCATTCATAGGTGGCAGCACAGTCTTTGGTCTGATGTCACATGGGTCGGCTCTTCTGATGATAATGATTCACAAAATCTGCGTCGGAAGGTCGAAATTTTGACGAAGTACCGAGGTAGTTTCATTTGACCAACCCTAAATTACTCTGGCCCAACACAATAAAGACTCTGGTTCAGTCAAAAAATGGGGGTTCAGAGTAAAATACTCTAGTAAGGTCTGATAATTCTTGTGCGTGCGAAACTGAAACCTAATTTTTTTAAACTGCATAGGGTAGAGGCACCCTGAGTCAGACAGACACTTAAAGTTGGACACCTTTTGCATTGAATTACATAATAGATATGAAAAATTCAGCTACTATTTAAATTAGACATGAAAATTCATGTATCATACTTTCTAACAAATGGGGAATAACATGTAAAACATCTTTCATACATGGTTTTACAACTGTACAAACCCAGGGTATTTTTGTTATATTCTGAGATTCTGAGGATGAAGAATGGTGAGTGAATGGAGATCCTGGTTTGATTTGTCAATTTGTCATGTCTTAACCTCCATGTTTACAGGATTTCTATACATGTCAATGGCAATATAGACATTTTTGCTAATAATTTGACTTGACAAACCTAAATACATCCCTCATGTTACAGTATGGGAGTTATTCTTCTATGGCATTCATATGACACCTCCAGTCGGACACCAATTACACCCCACCTGGGACACAATTATATCATGATTTCAATACTTATATAATGGATATTTCATTACAAACAGAATCCTTCTTAATATACCTGTACTCCCAGATCTGAATATTTAAGCTGTGTTTGGTTTACCTAGTCACCTAAACCTAATCACTATTCCATCTGCCCATAAAAGTCATGCTCATCTGGGCCTGTAGACTGACCTGTTATAAGTATGCATAATTAAACATCTGAGAGTATCCTGGAGAGGAGTATTGCATCAGATTGGATTCCTTAGTGTCATATGCTATGTGCCTTTAAAGAATATTTCAAATACGGTGACCCATTGTGTCTATATCAATTAGATAATATAGTATCTGACTCTAGGGTCACCTCTGGCATGAGCTGTCTGACTTGAGGTGCAAGTTGATGTTTTGGAGACTAAATATGTACAGCTCATTTATTCATATGTATTGGAGAGTTTCATTAAACATTTCTTCAAGGATCTTGAGGGTTAACTATCATGTATCAACTGGTGAAATGGAAAGTAGAATTTACTACTTTTAAAGGTACAAGATTTGAGCACCAAATATGGCCACCTCCTGTGTGGTCAGGAGCGTCCGAAATGGGTGCCTCTACCCTACTCTGATGCAAAAAAAAAAATGGAATCAATTTCATTGGAACCTCAAACCACAATGCGCATTGTATTTGTGGAGATGGAATGGTATCAACATTGTAGCCAAAATGCTGTCAGTCTCTTTAGTTGGGCCAATAAACTGTCTACAATATTGGCACACCCTATTCTACTCTATATCCCAGTGGTCACACTGACGTTCATTCTGCATTGAATCAACATTTGCAATGTGTGCATGTCAACAGTTGACTCAGGGTTGAAATATGTTTGAACTTGAAATTCGACACAACATAATAAAATCAACAGCTAACCATCAGTGCTGATTCAATGTTTGTTTTTATATGTTGATTTGATGTTGTTTCAACATCATTTCAACATTGGTAGTTGTGAGGTGGTTCTGAGTTGACATGCCAACGTTGAATCATCATTGAAATTGACATTTTTGATTCAATGGTGACAAAATTAGTTCTGTTAATCTGACGTTGAAATGGAAATGGTTGACAAAATTAAAATAGAATCATTGAAACACATATTAACCAGACTTTGTTGACGTTGATTCAATGTTCTGTGCCCGGTGTGATGGTGATCTCCATGATTACCTCACAAGGTATACAATAAGATAACCCTGTGCCAAACCAATATTGGGGTGTTCAAATTTCCCTCGGCATCAATTGACAAAGAAGATGTTTTTGATTATAGCTATATGGCACATAGACTGTATTCGACAGTTCTTCAATGATGTCATTCCAATTCTGTTAACCATCAACATAAGATCAACACTAGACATATAAACATTGAAATATTGTTCTCCATACAACATTGATTTTGTCAGCATTGAATCAATACAGTCATTTCTACCATTTATTCAGTTGTAATATCAACTATGAATCACATATCAACGTTAGAACAATGGCATATCACCAATGAATCAACACAGAACACATAAGTTGGATCAGCACTGACGTGTACATAGGTTGAATCATGGATGATTTGATTATGTTGCATCAACTAACAAATTCAATCATAGTCAATCATAGACAACCAAACATCATTTATATCATATCAACCTTGATTCTACGTACATGTGCCCCCTGGGTGTGAGGTCAAGGTTATCTCACCAAAAAGGAAAAGTTCTTGTGTCCAAATGGAATAATTAGAGCATGCAGAGGTGTTTACTTGACATAAGGAATGTACTGGAGAGAGATATTTTAGGACACCTTGAATGCTTCGTATGTCACGTTATCAGGGTTTCAGCAATACTTGGCATTGCCATATGCAGCAGAACAAACAAATTTTGGGAACTTTCAGGGGTCATTGCCAGCAGCCCACACTTCCAGTCCTCTCCCCTTCTCCCCATGTCCTGTGTATGGCGTGAGAGAGAGAGTTCTTTGATCTAGTTAGTGTTTGTTCATACCTATATACAGACCACATTAACCACGTTACCCACCTTTTGTGGGCAGGCTGGACTATCTTCGCCTTATCTAGGCCTACAGAATGGTTGACATGCTAGGGGAGATAGCATGTCACCTGAAGCATGTAATATATGCACCTGACTAAACCCTACCTTTTTTTCTTCTGTGCCAGGGAGTAGGGGGAAAACTTCAGGCTCACCATACCATTAACCCAGTAAACACACTACGTGTTTCAACGTAGATTTCTGGTAGATCTAGGTTGTTTTTCTACTGAACCTCTATATGAGGTTCCAGCAACATAGATATCGGTTGGTGGATATATGTTGATAAATAAGGTTTATGCTTCGTAATTTTAAGAGGTTTATCCACGTAAATCTTGATCCATATTTTTGATTGGCTTTGTTCGTAGGTAGAACGATTGTAAGACGTAGATATTGGTTGGTTCATGTATGTAGATTTTGGATAAAAACTTCTAATGATAAATAGTATTGTTTCATTTATTTCACCAAACTTTCATTTCATTAACAACTGCCTTATAAAGATCAGGGGTGAATAATAATGAAAATCAATCACTTGATATGAAAAAAATATAACTCAGCTGGGCCTAGGTCTACAAGAATCCTGTACATATCATGGTGTTTAGAGTCCAGTACAGATAGATAGGATAATTAACAGATTGACCCTGGAATAAACCATGTTTTCTATCATAATCAAATCTATTGGTGGACAGGTATCTGACCTACATGGAGTAGTTGTAATTATGTGCATTTTTAGGTAATAATGGATAATAATTCCTATTTTCATATCCCTATGGGGATTAACACCGTATTGACATTACATCTTAAATATGCATTATTTAAGCAAGAGTATTTGTTGGTCATATAAAATATATGTACCATATGGGTTAGAGCATCATGTGGCAAAATCTCATTCAGTAATGAATTCTAGATTCCAAACAAACAGTGGAAATGTAGGTGTGCAGAGGGTGATAATAGGGAATATAGAAAGCACATGGTCATAGAGGTTGGAAATATGTTAGATTACGTCCCACATACATTATTTTGTGCTTCACTCCTATCTCACTAGATGGCAGCATATCCAATACCAGTACAAATATGAAAGCTGTATGGTTACAGCTTTCAAACATAGTCTGGGTCTATCTAAATGTAGAAATAAAAATCACAAGGCAGATTCATTTCCATTTAGTGCTCACCTTATCTGTTCTAAATTTTTTTACTTGAAAAGAGGTCTGAAATACGTAAAATTACGTTTATCTACGTATTTCTGTACTTTCAGTTTATCTCAACAGGTGTCACTATTGCTGAGCATTGTATTTAATTTAGACCTCCATGATGATTGGCATCTATATTAATCAACTATACTAATTAAAAACACATTATTGAGAACTCATTGTATCAACCTTTCATTTGGGAATAGGTTTGTGTAAAATATTCAATGATTGATGATGCTACCATGTATATTTCTGGATCCAGGTATGGTAAACATCCATGCTGTAGCATTAAGAAATAGACTTATACACCTAGCATCACAGAACCTTCAACATACAATCAGGAGTTATACTTCAATCTTAATTCAAATGATGAAACTGATGGCTAAAGCATTGGTGTCTCTTGCTAAATACTGGCCCTGAAAATACCAGTATTATAGAATGAGACAAGAAAATAACATTCTTAAATGAATAAAGTTAACTGAGGGTATAGGGGTAGGTATATGAACGTCTCTTTGAGGTAATTTTACGTATATTGGAGCATAACCAGAACCTGCAAAACTACATACATTGTAGTTATTAGTATAAAAGTATTGAAAATATACGTTGGATATCTAAATATATAGGAACATTTATGTTTAAAGAACATCATTTTTCTTCGTTAATTCGGGTAATAATGAGGTATATGTATGTAAATTCTACATCTACGTCAGAAATACGTACATCAGCATACACGTTTATACGTTATTCTACGTTGAGAAAATACGTAAATGTACTGAAATCTCTACGTGCAATCTACGTATGTATAACGTAACTGTCTTTACTGGGAAGAGACATTCTGTCTACCTTACACAGTTAGTCCAAGTAATAGGAACTAGCAAAAATGACTCATTAAGTTTTTGAGGAACAAACCTGGACACTACTCTAGATATGGGATAAAGACTTAACCTTGACTGCTGAAAAAAGGAATATTGTTTCCCAGTCATTGACCACAGAATTTAGGGGGTGGCCTAAAAGAATAACTTCAACCTATAGACATGAAGTATGGAGGGGTCCACAAGCTCCCCAGATGTCAAACTTAAGACCTCTCCCTTAGTCTTTACACCATCCCCTTCTCTCCCATCTCTACCATGCCAGAGGATCACTATCCTACATCACTATATCATCACATTTGCCAACTATGCCACATGAAAAGTCTGTTTCTTTTACCAGTTGATCTTATTCAAGGCACATAAAATATGTTATCAGATGCTAGTCCAGTTTCAGCTATTCACCTAAAATCTTACTCCTGCAGGAAATTGTGGTTTCTAAAATGTTCTAATCAGGGAGCTCAGAATACATGCATTCGGGTTCTCCCTCAAACATACCTTCATTTTTCATGCTGAGCAATATGATTTACCGGTATTTGGCATACAGGGATGTAAGAGATGACAGTCGAAATAACATTGTAACTTTGTACATGGCTCCATAATACACACCAACTGTTACCCACAAATCATCTCCATTGTACTTCTAGTTTCTCTTCTCCATGTCCTCTTCTTCAAACCATCTTAGTTTCCATGGCAACATGTAAGTAAGGGGGCAATTTACACTTTAACAAGAAGCACACCTACTGCGCATGCTCCATGGGAACTAGGGACATGGAGGTTGCCATGGCAATCTGGTAGATGGCATGAGTAAGTGGGGTATGATTTGTGCCTGGCGGTCATCGGGGGACAACCCCAGGGTAGTGATTATATTTCTAGCATGCTACTCCAGGTATACACTCACAAAAGGCAAAAGGGAGAACAGAGAGTAACTTAAGGTGCAGGAGTTAGTTTATGGCCAAGGTGAAAGTGGAAATGTCCATGTATTAGCACCTAGATTGCACATTGTCACAGAGGGTAGCAATGGACATGAAATTTGCCTGAAGTATCCCACGGTGTCATATATAGTGATGGTTGGGCGGCACATGAGTGTATAACTCTATGTGTGTAATTGTTTTGCATAGGAGGATAAAGCTATATCTAACATTTAAACATATGAAAATTAGAACACATCATTTGGACGGTAGTTGTCTGGGCTAAATTAAATTACTGTATTCGAAAACACATATGTGACGTGTACTGGGGATAGGGACCTTAATGCCCCTTGCATTGAGGCCCCTTTTAGCAGACCCTGCCACATAGTTTTAGAAAAAAAAAAAACCAATAATATTAGAACAGCTATAAATGTATATTATTTACTAGTGAATTAAGGGATTCAAAATCGATGGTCCAGATGTTCGCTAATTGGAGGTCATTGAATGCTAATCCAGGGAGCGAGCAAAAGGCTGAATCTATCTCCTGCTTTGCATGTTCGGCAATCTATATCTTTGCCACGATTTACGATATTGAGTTTTCACTGCAATATTGTTCTCTTTAAAGAGTGATTTTTTTTAAATCCACGCTAAAATTAAACTAGTAATGACATTGTTTAATTTTCTTGCACCGCGTACATAATTCCGCTTATATAATTCCTTCAATCTATACTTTATATATATCCCCACCCCCTCCCCAAAAAGCGGAAAATGCATCTATAGGCTGAAAACTCGATATTCTCACATAGAAAATGACACATCAAAGTATTAATACCTGCTGCCTATTACATGGTGCATTACCCAGGTACCCACAAATGGTGAACCACCCCTTGGCTACAGCATACTGGTCTATATCTTGCGTGACGTCATCACATCACGTCATCTCTCAGGGTTCATGGCATAGGCCATGTAGTTCACTTATGACACGTCATACTGGTCATAATTTCAACAGAAAATATCATCGATGGTTGCCACCTTTAAATTGGAATTTTGTTAATGATATTGAAAACTTTTAGTTTAGATTAGATACCGTAATACCCCGCGTATAAGGCACACCTCGCGTATTAGGCGCACCCAGACTTTGGGGATGTGATAGAAAATATTAAAATTGATATAACTTTTGTTCTTATCAATGGATTTTCAAAATTCGAAGACCCATGGGTATCTTGGACCTTCCCCCACCTGATTCTACTACTGTATAGGGATGAGGAAATATTAGGTAGATTTTAGAGCAAAACATCCCCTGACTTTTGGTGATTCTATAAGGCGCACTAGGGGTCCACCCTCGCGTATAAGGCGCGCCTTCTACGCGATGTATTACAGTAGTACCTTTCATAACTAGTGAGACATTAAGATATGACACTGGTATACTATATTACATTAGGATCAGGCCTTGAACTGTTTGCTATTCATAACCGACATCTAAAAATGCTCAAAGGCTTCCAAGAAGTCATATTTAGGCCTTAAGGAGAAGGCTTTCTCGTGATATGGTGTGGCACTGTGTTTTGGCACTATGTCAATGTAAGTATGGTAATGGTATATTGCCATGGAGTGATCTTTATCTCATCACATGCTATTAAGCTATTATTTGATTAGAAATAACCACAGAGCTTGAAAATCTATTATCAGGTAATCATCAATTTATCATTGGGTGATATTCCAAGTAAAAATGATAAATCACCAATCAACATGCCATCCAAAGAACATAATTGATTTGTTCACCAATTTTTTACAAGGAATGTGGACTCCATTCCCCATTTCCCAAACCCACACAAGGCCATCTTTTGGATTGTTTTGGCTAGGATTTAGAAGATTGATTCAAGGTATAAAGTTCTGAAAAGGTAACTGCCTTCTTTTAGATATCGAATAAAAATTTGAATTTGAATACAAAGGAATTGCTTCAAAGGACCGAGGAACTTCACTTGGTATAATCCCAATCTTATGTGGCTGTGAGAATGGTGACAATAATATTAAGGCATTGAATGCTTACTTAGAGTTCAGAAACACGGGAGGTCAGACACAGCAGATTGCACTAACCTCTAGACAGTGCATGGTCGAGTCTCATGAGATTAGTACAGATTGGGCAGGAAAAGATTTGGAGTATGAGAATGTATGACTGTGGCCCAACGGGGGAGAATGATTTCCCAAACAGGGGAAGAAAGGAGGGCATGGGCGATAATACAGAGAACAGAGGTGTGGTCGATAACACAGGTACTAGTCACCAGGGTGATGCTGGTTTCCTGGGTGAAGCTGGCGTCTGCTATAAGCACGCCGGGAATCAGGCAATGGAGGGGAGAGTGCAGGCGAACATGTTCACATCAAAGGTGCCGACCTGAGAGGACCGAGGACTAGAGGTGTGGGGGTTCTAGGGGGAAGGGGGGGTTGGGTATTTGGGGGTGTGGTAAGTTATTTTTCAAGGAAATAAAAAGGGGAAACAAGCATACTCCCACTTGTACTTAAGGCCGGTGAAAGGGTTTTTGTTAAAGTGTGATTTGGGAGCATAGTGTGGGACTACCACAACAGTATCGATGTACAGCTCTGGGAATAGCTAGACTATAATATCATAAATATATACTTTATGCTTCCTGACTCTTACATTTCTAAAAGGACCTGCATGGTGTAGGCCTACCTATGGCCTTGATATGTAGGCAGGGATTTTGTTGTATAGTTATTTTTGCGCGTCTACTGCAGTTGCAGTATTTGCATTTACTTATGAATAAGTCTGGATCAATGGAGCAGGCATATAGTTTTACCCATTACAAGCAACGAAAAAGAACCCACTATTGTTATTTTTGTCGTTGAACGTTTAAGAACGGAACAGCTCTGACCCCAAAATGGCGACCTCTGGGTCACTGCTGCGTCTCTAGGGGCGTCGTCGTGCCATCAAGTGGCGCTTCAGAGAACCAATTCCAGGCCTAGGATTGGCGGGATTTTGGTAGTTGCCCTCTTTTCACAGAACTGAGGGGTGGAAATGGCCTTCCCGATTCGCAGATCTATCCATTTAGTAACCACCGGTCTCTTTGCTTTCAAACGGGTCCGATCTTATCTAGCCTGAAAAATCATCCATCACTGTCCAACCTGAGGGACTTTTGTCCAGGGGTGAAATGGAGTGTGTATGTGTGTGTGTGTGTGTGTGTGTGTGTGTGTGTGTGGGGGCTCTGAACATAGGGGCCTATGCAGAGGCCTCAAAGCAAAAGCAGGGAGAAACTCAGACTGACCCTAACTCGGGCCCTAACTGGTTCAGGAAAAATTCTTTGCAATTGCAATGGAGGGCAAAGGGGCGGGCTGTAGGGCCCAGAGGTTAGGGATAGACCTTCACCAAGCAAAATCTTTGTCTAATGGAAAAGGGAATTCCATGAGTGTAATCAGGAAGAACATTTTAGTTCAGTTTTGAATAAACCAGAAACATCTCTCCTAAACCTACGGTCATTTAAAAGCACAGATTCAGGATTGATTAACTAGATACGAATTACAGATGAGAAATTCTACAAAGAAATAGAAAGAAAAAAACATAACCATAAAAGAAATCAAGGGAAGGACAGGAGGAATGGCGACAATGTCCCAGAGCAAAGTTGGGACAGGAATGACAAGGTGGATACTTGGGGTGAGTTGGTTTGGGGGTGGGGGAGGGGTGGAGGTTACAAATTTAGGTTTTTACTGTCGTTTTAGGTCAGCAAATTATTCTGAGTGCCCTGTTGAGAACAGAGGGGACGTTTGTTGAGGTTGGGGCGGTGAGCGTGGGGCCCTTATATATGATCACGTTAAACTACACAGGTGTGAAATCATCCAACGATACAATGCTTACATATGGCAGAATGAAAGGTAAAGGGAGTCGTTACTCTATTCATCCTTTTCTCTTTTCCTTTTTTCTAGCACAGTTCAGGATTGAATTCCTTGAGGACCTATCCGCGTACTAAGGTAGATATAAAGAGTGTATTTCGGTTAGACCAGAATCATAGTCTTAAGGATTTCTGGTGAGTATATAATTATATAGACGGAAAAAAAGTTTTACTGATAGTCCAAGTACTCCAGATAGACCACATAATCGTAATTGATTAGAGCTTTACAGAATCAATGGCATTATATATTTAGAGAATAGACAACGACATTCTTCATGTCAAGACTCTCTGTTGGACTATAATGCACGATGGTCGAGGGAATCTATAATGCCCGAGACCAGAGTGCATTAAAGTCCAACAGAGAATCAAGACAGTCATGAAGAATGACTATCGTCTTTATAAAACATGTTAGCATTTTCATCACATTGATTAAAAGTATAAAGCTTCCGATATCCCACATGATTGATGGACAAGCTGTGATCTTGTTCAGATGTGCACTGTACTCCTATAATGCACTCAATGTCACTTCTATCGTGCATCAGTGCATGGGCTGCTGTTTTATAAAGATTTACAATTCATTTTATAATTATACATCCTGATATCAAATGAATGTCAAAATCTTTAAATTACTTGAAGCCTTTAAGGGCTGCAATACCCATCCAGGTCCATGTTCCCTGGTTGCCATGATGCACTGATACATAGACTCCTCCAGCACTGTATTGCTGCATCATGACAAGGTATGTACCCATCATGTAGAGTCAGAATGACGTATAGGTTATCTGACATGCAGCCTGGTGATTAACTCGTCCATGCATCATGATAACCAATGGGCATGCTGCATTGATATATCATGCGCGGGCGGCCTTTAAAGAGTTAATTATCAGGAAGTCAGGATGGAATACACTAAGTCAGTGAGATTTGAGGTCAGTGAGAGGTGAAATTGTAGATCCACAGACTCCATAGAATGTATTAACCACCATCAAAGATAATACTATCAATAAAGGTATTATCAATCTGTATCCCATGTCCCTGTCTGCTACCATACAGTTCAATCATCGTGTCGCACCATTGTGGCGTGGACTGTCGCTGGACAGGGGAGGACACCTAAGAGACATGTGCAGACAATACTCTATATGACCAGATGCAGACGACCTGAAAAGATATTGAGGGCTTGGTCATGGGGATCATCCATTCCGCTTGGCTGTTGTCAATGAAAAATAGGGAATATATCTAAGGTCAAGTCTCAGCAGCCAAGCACGAAAGATTGTCTGTGGATTCCTATTTGGAGTATCATTTTTGAGTGAATTCCTGCAATGTTGGCCATGGAGGAGCAGGCTTTCTCCCCATCAGATAACCATTAATCGTGAAGGGTAGACATCGGGCTTTCTCCTCACCTTCACACCCCACCATGAAAGGTGCATGAAGTCTCTATGTAAAGTCATCTGGGTGAAAGCCATGGTTATATGTCATAATGCAATATTTTAAAGCCAAAATATAAGTGTACTTGCGTATATCAGGAAAAATAAGGTGATTGTAAATGGAGCAACTCCACTGAAATGACTAGGCCCTATATACATCATTGAACTTTTTCTTTACTATATTATGGGTATTGGCGTTTAGGTTCACCTGCAAAACACCTGTGAAGAAGGGGTCAGAAAGGATGTAGGTGAAAACGAGTAAGTCATCACTCAGTTAACTAGTCATTTCTTCAGTCAAAAACAATCGCCAAAAGCTAGTATTCTTCTTTAAATGAATTGTTGGTAATAGCTCTGAAATTATAGAGTTTTTTGCAACTTGGTTTTTCCTAGCATGGTTTTCCATAGTTAGCAGTACTTTCACCCCTGTAACCTGACCAAGGTTAATGGACACTCTACCCTTCAGTCTGCACCCCCAACAACAGCTTTTAGCGACCTGTCCTCCTGGACCCCTCTCAGGGCCTTTGTAAGAAAAGAGAAGGGCAATGGCCCAAGTAACGGTCAAATGAGGACGTCTTACAAAAGTACAAAAATGCATAGGGGTATACCATAAAGCACCCCATGTTTTCTTATCCCTCTTCAGCTTTGTCGTTTAGCCCTTTAACCCCTCCAGTATACTGCATTTATGGATCAGAAGTCCCAAGGCTTATAATAAATAATCATCATGATGAACCAATACTGTATTGGTATTTTATGCCAATCTCTTTAGAAAGTATAAACCTCACAGAGTTGGTGTGATACTCTAAAGCTTAACTTACATTGGCAAAAGCTTGGACATGTGATTGAACTAGGAAGGAACATTTTCCTACGGCTGAGGGTGCTATGTTGTCCTTAAAATGTCTGATCTTATCTCATTTCTACTCTCTGAGTAGAAATGACTTCTTTTTCCCAATAACAGAAGCAACACTGCACCCGTCCCATTTCCACCTCTCCTTTCTGTGCACAATTTTAAAGAGACCGAGGAACCTCTCCAGGACTGAAAAGACTTCCTCTCTCCTGTGTTGCTGTATCTTGCAGGTTTTCCATTCATGGTGTTTAGTTTGTGTATGTAAAGAATGTTTCACAGGAGGTGATTTGGATCCTCCAACAGGCAGTTAAACCAAAGGTGAGTGATGAGTTTCATGGTCATTCAATGCCACACCTGTCTCATTTATTGTCGCCACGATGCATTCATGGACGCGGCCCTAGTGAGTAACTCGCCAGTGCTATACTCGTGGGTCATGTCAACCCTATAGAGTGTTCATCATACACCCCAGAATTGAACATAACGGACCAATACATTTGAGACCTGCCCTCCTTGTGAGGGCTTCAAAAGTTCACCATGGACCATTACAGCGGTGGTGAGTTACTTACCATCGCATTTTAATTGGTGCATCATCATGACAAGGGAAAAGAACCTTGAGGCATGGTACAACGCTTAAAGGGTTCATAACATGAGTGAAGAGTTAATCATGGGGCAGTAAAGCCGTTACGTGCCGATGTGAATAAAAGTGTCAGCATACCTGACATTCCGTTGTCTTATTCACCACCCAGGCTACATAAAGACCTCCTTCTCCCTCTCCAACATCATGTCCGGGATCCACATGCACATATACCTTCATTATCGCCCATTTCATTTTTGGTGATACTGAGAATGAATGTGTGGGAAACATGATCTCATCGTGCTTGCATGCCTTAAATGAATTTAAGTAAGGTTATTATCCACAATAAAGTACAGATATAACCAGACGTATGTTGCAATGATCTCACCTTTTTTTAATGGCGATGCACTGTCTCCTAAAATTTGAGCTGAAGACGAGAATGTACATTTGATAACAGCTACATGTACATGTACAGAGCTCTCGGGACAGAGCTAAGTGTCCAGACGAGGAGACCTGTGGATTAGACTTGCCCAACATTTCAAATACAGCTAGAATCCAAAAGATAGATACAATTGAGGATCATCATATCCCCTACTTATTTCCAGTGCCAATAATCTTGTCATATTTTGATCATATATACAAGAATATGCCTTCATACAAAGCCACGAATCAGCATCAGAACGCAGTCTTACAGTGTTATAAGCCGTCAACATTTGAGATCTTTTGCGCTTTAAGATGCTAATTGACAAGTCAAAATGGCAATGAAGAACCAGCTATTTCAGAACAATCTGAAGGCAACTTAAGCACACAAAATAATTTGTACACAATCAGTTAAAAAAGGAAATATCTTTATGCATATATTTTAGTCATCGCGTTGATTGAAAAGGCCAGAGGATGCATTTATATCAATTTCCAGTGGTATTTGGCATGTTCTTATCCAATCAAAGGCTCCATGATACAACAAGTGGTGTTTGGCGAGGGGCGGATGATGACATGTGTATACTCTACACATGTGTGTGTGTGTGTGTGTGTGTGTGTGTGTGTGTGTGTGTGTGTGTGTGTGTGTGTGTGTGTGTATAGATCATGGTGCTCGTGTAGTACGATAAGACACATATGTTAGACTATATTATACGGACACACACTGTTACCTCTGCGTGAAGTAACACCTGTTTGATCCCGATCACTGCACACCACCGCCCCTGCGCACACCCCCAGCACGCGCCGCGCACACCTGTGTCCCGCTCCGACACGTAAAAAGTAGTCCTACGTAAAAAGTAGTTCCGGTCTAGTCGCCATGACAGGAGGGGCGTCCGTTATGCTATCCCAGCGCTCGTTGGGCCATGGCGGAGAAGCTTCAAAATGAGACAGTGTCGTATTGTGTGGTTCGTAAGACATCGATAAGGATATTATGGGTGTCTTTATTATGGAATAAGAAACTGTGTAGTATAGCATGCACCCATTCATACACGCCTGAACAGTTTGAGTTTCGGCATATGGTTTGGGTTATATTCAGACTGCACATGGTGTCCTCTTTAATTTGGATGTAGGCGATTAGAATTTTCCTGTGTTAATATCAACACCAAGTATGATTTTGTATTATAAAGGGAGGTGGGCATGCGTCTGTCCGTGTAAGTGCCGGGATTCCTTTAACATTATTTTGCCCCTGGTAAAATCCAGTACATCAATGCTCGTCATAAGGTAATATTAACATTCTAGAGGTTATGTAGTCATTAGGCCATATTCACTCATAGAAAAAAAAAGAAGAAATAATCATTTCGTCATTAAAAGTTATATGAGGGTGGCTCTGCTATGTTCTAGAACACATAAACTTAATCATTTTCAAGGCGACAGTCTATCAAGATATGCATATCAAACAGATGTGATCTTGAAAACAAATCAAGAAGACAAACAAAACGATTAACTAAAAGCACCATGCCCATATAATAAAAGTCACAAATGAAAAGGAACAAAAACATGTGTACCGAATCAAGAAATATGGTTTCAAATAGACTCTAGGCCATAATTATCATAACACAGATACACAATATACTAACAAAACATGTTAATAATTATAATCTCAAATATATATAGATATATCCTTGAGTATGAGCATAATTATCTTAATTTATCAGGGTTATTTATGGGAGTCATTATAAATCTAGTGTGCCCTACATACTGCCAATTTTACCACGACATATATATACATGTGCGCATGGGCATCCCATCCCATCTCATCCCTCCACATATGCACACCTTTCCATATAGATCTAGGGTACCAAGTATTTTCCCACCATGGCTCTCCTCAGCCTGTCAGGCACATCTTAGCCATACACGGCCATTTTGGCCAATTACTGAACCCTTGGCTGTTGGCCTACCTGCTGTACTTGGCTGATCGACTTGGTCTGGTCTGGGTAAGGTACATAGCTGTCATGACCATGGACTATTCATCATGTAACTCCCCTCTACCTTCAACCCTAGCCCTTTAAGGAACACTGATGCATTGATGCATCATGCCCATTGGTCGTCACGATACATGAATGCAGCCCTGGTGAGTTACTCACCAGGGCTACATTCATGCATCATGCCGACCCTACAGGGTTGATAGGTGTACTCCCAGAGGGTTGGCATGGTGCTCTAAGTCTCGCCAGCACTTCATTAGTGCATCATGCTGATCTATGGGCATGATGCGCTCCTGCAGCACGGCCCTTAAAGGGCTAGGAGACATTACTTTTCTGCCGCCCCACCCTCCACACCTCCCCTATTGGCCGGGAATGTAACTAACGCCAAAGAGGGCACCACAACGTCCGCTGCATTGCATGTTGGGAACCCAGAGACAAGATAATTGACGTGGATCCGTGTTTACCTGAAAACTGAACACACCCCATGCCGTGTCTGTGTGTCTGTCCTGGGGATCACACCCTGCAGCCAGTCATATGAACCATAATATGCCGTAATGGTCCGTTTAAGCGCCGGGTTCTCAAATAAGCGCCGGTCTCGTATAAGCGCCGTGGGTACAGGGTCATTAAAATCATTCTTAACCACTAAAATCAGTATTTAAATAAGCGCCTGTCTCGTATAAGCGCCAGGGGTACAGTGGAAATGAAATCGATGAGCGCCCAGACGGTTATAAATACGGGCCATTACGGTACCCATCTCCCTGTCCTAAAAATGACACACCCCTCACCCTGTCCTAAAAATTGCACACCACTCTGTCCTGAAAATGAAACACCCCTCACCCTGTCATTAAGATGACACAGATATCACCCTGCCCTAAAAATAATACACCCCTTTATTCTGAAAGTCACGCATCCCAACACCCTTATCATGCCGAGCTTCATCCCTGGATCAAACCCCTCAGAATGTCATGATGCCCTTAGTGCTCGTTCAATTCTATACGTGGGCCTTCCACCAAAACCCTTGATTTTGTCAGGCCGATAGTTGGCCGATAGCATCGTTTTAGGGTATTGGCTCCCTATCGGCCTGATTTTTTGTTGGGCCGATAGCAGACCGACAGGAGAAGTATCTCACACTTTTGACCTCTTCCACCATGGAAAAAATAAAATCGTTCACGATTATCAGGCCAATTTTGCACACCATATTATCACTCTGTGCACTGTACAGACTACCTACTCAAGGCTTGCATACTGCATTGTCAGAACTTCTCACATAAACCAGCATTATCCAAAGAATATGTGGTATTATGTTGTCATGTGGTGTTAATTAGCAGGTCGATTTTGCAAAGGTAGCCGATAAGAAAATAAACTGATTTAATATTATCAGCCACCTATCAGGAGCATCACCGATGCAAAACGATAGGTAGACGATGCAAACCGATGGCCAACCTTGACCTCTTCCACTGAAGCCGATTGTTGAACGATTTGTGGCCGATGCTCAAAAATCATCGCCGAGGCAAACCAACGCCAAAATCGTGCATGATTTCATTTTGGTTGAAGGCACCCTATGCACTTTTAAGACTCGGCTCTGTATTTGCCAGAGGAAGCCCCATGCATCATCTGACCAGCTTTATCACTTGTATCCTTGTTCATTGACATTACAGGCTGTCCTTCATCTTGTCCAATAAATCTACGTTTTTCGCCACAGGTCTTATTCACATCCCTTTATCTAACAGGCAGAAGGGATGGCCCATGTGGAGGTCCACAGGTTATCATTTCTTCACAACCTGTGTTTCACCTGCGCTGACTAGTGAATATTCCCTTCTCCAAACCACAATAGAACACAAGTGACTGGGCATGTCCACCTTTGGAGTCCTATAAAATGGCACCCCTGGACGCACCCAATGAGGCAGCACTTTTATCGCACTGCAGGTTGACAAAAATGCGCATTTCACTTTTCTTGGAATATCTCTCCCCAAAAATGGTAACCGGTAATGTACATTTCTATTTCTACATGTATGAATAGTGGACGCTACACTTTGCGATTTTCGCCGAGAATCGCAGCTATTCTCATGAAAGTACACACAAACACAGCTTATATGGTGATATTTGTTATACTTTCAATGTAGAAATTAAATGTTGACAGAGCCATTTGTTTATGAGGGGAAGGGTTTGTGGGTGATCTCAGGCACGCTTTTGTTGACAAAAGATGTTTTTGTTTACTAAATCCAGTTGGTCTAATGTAATCATTGCAGACTTTCACACTGATGAGTCTCTGCAACTCAATAACAGACAGGTTTGATTTTTACAGTACAAGACCCTGTGATTTGTGTGACCGCTGTGTTGTTATTTAGATTTTGCTGTGTTGATGTTTATATACTGACCCCCCCCCCACCCACCCAATCACAGAGTCTATGCAGGTGCAGGCTAGTTTGTAAATATGGCACACAAGGAGAGAGATCACCCATGAAATGACCCCTGACATCTCATGTTTACATTTTTGGATCTCATGTTTACAATATAGGAATGTCAACACCCTAGACCTTAGGCACTATAGCAATAACATTTCATGAAAATGTAGGAAAAAATTGCATAGTTGAGCCTCCACTTATCCTACTCTCTGCCTGTCTATCTGGGGAAGCGATATCCGGACGAGGACAGCGATGGTGGGACACAAGACGCACCTGGGAGGGGGGGGGCACAGGCCATACACGGATGGTTGGACACAGGACACACATGGGGTGGGATACAGGACACACATGGGAGATGGGACACAGGACATGTTGGGGATATACCTGTACAACTCTACAGTTCAATGTGAAGCCTCGTGGCCTAATGGATAATGTTCTGGACTTTGAATATGAGATTACTGTTTCGAACGAATCCTGCTGTAGGATTAGTCTGTTTTTTTTTTGTTTTTTTTTAAACCAGGGTGTTATACAGGACAGGATACGGATGGTAGGACACAGGACATACATGGGAGGTGGGGCACAGGACATACACGGATGGTGGGACACAGGACATGTTAGGCTTTCTCTATGTCCTGTGTCCCACCCTCCCTCTATATCCTGTGTCCCACCCACCCTCTATGTCATGTGGCTGCCCTCAACGAGATCAGGGGAGCCTGTATACCACCCTTCCTCTATGTCCTATATACCACCCTCCCTCTATGTCCTGTGTCCCACCTGCACCGTCCGAATAAGGATTGTTATATGGAGTATGGAGGATGAGTCCGTCCGCATATCACTTGCCGTCTGTCTGTCGGGCTGTATGTCTGTCTGTCCGTCTGTGCGATCTCTCTCTCTCTCTCTCTCTCTCTCTCTCTCTCTCTCTCTCTCTCTCTCTCTCCCCCCCCCCCATTTTTCTCTCTGGAACACAGGTGCCCCCGTCACTCTGCAGTGTGGCAGGCAGACTGCACTACCATAAAATGTGGGCCACTGAATGAAGAAATGGTAAACTGATATTTTCCCCCTCCTATGGTAAAAAAAAAAAACTGTCAGTAGGTACCCTCTTTATACCATTCAACTTGCACTTACCACATTAATTTGAAAAGTCACCTGCCTTGTTTAAAACAGAGAGAGCTGCACTATCAGGTACCTACTCATTTCACACACTCTATAGTATATCATACTAGGTATACCTACTCAAATCCCCCTTTTTCAGCATCATACTTGAATGACCACTTGTGAGCAACAAAAGGGACAAGTTATACCTACATGAAAAGAAGGGACTGGAAACAAGGGTATTTTTAGTGAGCTCTTCCTTTTAGTATAGGAGCAACACCCTCAAGGTGACACAAATCGAGGTTGCCACTGCAAAGTAGGCTATCCTGGCGATTTTCTTTCTCTGGAAAGTTCAGGAGACGATTACACTAGACACCAATACATCAACTCCCTCTTTTTTACAAATGTGATGGTGTTGGCAGAGGCTTGTGTTCTAACTTATTTTTTAATGAGTTTTGCTTCAAAATTTGAAACAAATTGAAGGATTATCCCCATGCAGGGTGATTCATAAAAACTGAAGACCTTTCTAGAAGTAAAAGATGGATTTAGAAACGACCCTTCTAAAATGATATTTCTGAAAATATATCAAGAAGATTCACCTTTCTTACAACCTTTCAGCCCCTATTCATTAGATAGATTATTATTTCCTATTTCAATGAAAGAGTGTGCTTAAAAGTTTATAATTTGGTTACTTCCAAGAATTATCAGTATTGACGAAAAATCATGATTCTGAGGTCGTCTTATAATGCTGATATCGTGTGTTTTTATGAATCGCCCTCCTGTGAAGATTAATAATTTAGTCTAGATAAAGTGTCGTCGATCATAAAAGCTCTGGCTGATGCTTGCTATACTCAAACACGTAAAGTTTTGCCCTAACAGTATAACTTGTAAACGTCTTTTTTTTAATGTTGTAGAGTGTTGAAATATTGTGAATGCGTGGATTTTGGCCAATGCTTGATAATGGACAATAAAATAGTATACGTCAGAGCACTGGGTGGGTTGGGGGGTGTACACATATGTAAGAAGGGGTGACAAGTGGGCTCTGGGCCAAAGATAATGAGGCTAGGAAGGAGACAGGTCTGTAATAACGTTCCATTATGGCTATAACATGGAATCATATACATTGTAATACACAGTCCCTCCGTGTTATTTAGCAAATTGTGACTCCCACCCCCTGGTTTCTTTTACATGGTCTGTGGGAATGGGGTTTTCATTTCTTGCTGTGGAGATCTCTGGGTGGGTCTCTTTTATTACAGAATCATATCATATGGCATATATCATATGTTTCTGTGCAACCCATGTACATACATCAAACGCTATATTATTTACCTATACCTGTTCTCAACTGAAAGACAATTGAATTCAAATGAATTGTATTATTTCACACCTACACTGCAAAAATGGTGTTTAGATTTTAAACATGTTTAGGTCTAAACACGTTTAAAACCTAAACATATAGGTCAGTTAGGTGTCTCATTGACTACACATTTAGGAAATGAACACTTTTGTTCTAACTACATAAACATTTATGCTAAACATGTTTAGATGTTTAGAGTTGAAACAGTTGAATAATAGGTGTTTAGATTTAAACATCAATATGACTTGTTTAGATACTTGGATGTTGAATCCACACCAGGTAGCAGCACTACCTTTGGAAGGACTATCTGCACACAGTTATAATCAATTGTTGTGACAAATGTCCCCAAATCCCATGTTTATCATGTTTTCATTTCATAGAATGTCATGTGAATAGAAAGGGCAATAGAAAATTGACTAGATTAACCTTACTCCACCATCATTAGCATAAAATAATCAATAAGCTTCATGACTTACACCTACTTTATGTTATTCTGGAATAGATAAGGCAATGTCCTTCCTGCCAAGCTGTTGTACTTTCTCAAGTCTCTCATTCTGATGCAGTGTGTAATACATGTACATGTATGTATATATAGCTGTGGCTGACATCTTTGGAGACTTTCCCAAGTAAATACCCCCCCGTAAATGAGAAAACAAACAAAATATATCTCTTTTTTTAATGCATACATATCTGCAAACCTTAACTCTCTGTCAAATCATTTAAACATCTAAACACAAAAATTCATAAACACCTAAACACAAACATTCATAGATATCTATACACAAAGTTTTAACTGAAACACCTACATTTCTAAACACTTGAGCTAAGCACATTGTTTGGCTAAACATGTTTAGGAAATTAATGTGATTACAAAAACGTTGCAAGAATATGTTTAGAATTGTGTTTAGGATCTAAACACCATTTTTGCAGTGTACTAGAAATGATGATTGATGCACATTGGAAATTCCTTGAACAACATATACAAACGTTGTATAAACCGAGAAACTTTCTGTTACTTTCACATCATTGATGCCAACTGAATACCATAGTGTCAATATAGATTATCACTAGCCCTATACCTAGCTCTATAAAGGCAGAGGGGGCATTAATGTATGGCCAGCGATATACGAACGAGCTCCTCGTGCATGGAGTGCCACTGTATGCACGAGGAAAAGGTGGTCACAGGACAACAGGGGGGGGGGTTACAGGACACAAAAGTAGGGATGGTTACTGGACACACACGGGGGTAGTTACAGGACACACAAGGAGGGGGTGGTTATAGGACACATTTAAGTAAGGGTGGTTACAGGACACAAAAGTAGGGGTGGTTCCTGGACACACACTGGGGTGGTTACAGGACACAAAAAGAGAGATGGTTACAGGACACACAGTGAGGGGTGGTTACAGGACACAAAAGGAGGGATGGTCACAGGACATAGACACAGGGGTGGTCACAGCCCAGTAAACACCATACCAAAATGCTATGTAGCAATTTGGTCCTGTGACCACTCCTCTCTTGTGTTGTCCTGTGACCACCCTTTTCTCATGTTGTCCTGTGACCACCCCTAACTCAGGTCATCCTGTGACCACCCATTTCTCATGCAGTCCTGTGACACCTTTTCCATGTGTTGTCCTGTGACCAACCATTCCATGTGTTGTCCTGTGACCACACTTTCTTTGTGCTGTCCTGTAACCACCCCATAAGGATGCAGTCCTGTGACCACCCTTTCCTTGTGAAGTCCTGTGACTACCCCATAAGGATGTTGTCCTGTGACCACCCATTCCTCATATTGTCCTATGACTACCCTTTCCTCATGCAGTCCTGTGACTACCCCATAAGGATGCAGTCCTGTGACTACCCTTTCCTCATGCAGTCCTGTGACTACCCCATAAGGATGCAGTCCTGTGACCACCCTTTCCTCATGCAGTCCTGTGACTACCCCATAAGGATGTAGTCCTGTGACCACCCTTTCCTCATGCAGTCCTGTGACTACCCCATAAGGATGTAGTCCTGTGACCACCCTTTCCTCATGCAGTCCTGTGACTACCCTTTCCTCATGCAGTCCTGTGACTACCCTATAAGGATGCAGTCATGTGACTACCCTTTCCTTATGCAGTCCTGTGACTACCCCATAAGCATGTAGTCCTGTGACCACCCTTTCCTCATGCAGTCCTGTGACTTCCCCATAAGGATGTAGTCCTATGACTACCCTTTCCTCATGCAGTCCTGTGACTACCTCATCCCAGTTTGTCCTGTTACCTACTATGCTCGTGTTGTCCTGTGACCACCCCATAAGGTAGTCCTGTGACCACCTTTTCCTCGTGCATATAGTGGTGATATACGCACGAGCCCCTCGTGCGTATATCATCGGCCTGTATCAAGCCAGTCGAACCTACAGGGTTGATACAGACCAGGTAGCACACAAAAATTTGCCGATGTTGGCCCGATGCATCGGGCCAACGTCGGGCCAACATTGGCTGCCTATGTAGGCCTATGTAGGCCCGACCAGTGGCATTTACCAACCAAATGCCAACATTGGCAGGACATCGGCAAATGGTCGACCAGGGGCCAACCAAAAGCCAATGTTGGGCCTATGTTGGCATTTGTTTGGCACCGTCAGGCCTACATAGGCAGTATGGGCAGCCTATGTAAAGCCGATGGTTGGGCAAACGTCGGCCCAACGTTATGCCAATGTCTCTGTGCTACCTGGGCCCAGGGTCGGCATGATGCACCAATGCAGGCAGACCCGACAGCACTTCATTGACAAGAACATCATGCTGACCAATGTGCATCACCAGTCCTACCGGTTAATACATGAGTGGCCATTATAAAGGCTTAGAATCGCTTAATACTGTACATGCCTCAACACTTCCTGTATTAATATATCCTGACATCTTGGATCTTACCAATATATAGTACTAAGATGGGTAAAGGCAGCGCTGTCGGGTTACTAACCCACGCTGTATAGATATGCCATCAAAGTCATTATAGGAGCCAGCTGACCTTTGTGGGTTAATTGTGCTAGAGTAAGGAACGCGGAAGTGATCTCTCCTTTTCCCAACAACGGTCTGACTAATGACACGAGATAGTGGTGTGCTGTGTCTTGGGTTAACCCTTTGAATCTCGCTACAGCTTCTTGTCCCTTTGTCAGCTTGCATTTTGTTAGTTCACAATTGGTCGTGCCGGGCAAGCCTACTCACAAACACTGCGTTTATAATACACTGTGGCTCATTGGGTCAGCATGCTGTATGAATAAATCCCTGTTGGGTAGAGGCTCACCATGGCTACATTGATACATCATGACGACTAGTACACTGCAAAAATGGTGTTTAGACTTTAAACATGTTTAGGTCTAAACATGTTTAAAATCTAAACATTTTGGTTCAATAGGTGTTTAGTTAACCATGTGTTTAGGATTTAAACATTTGAATTCTAAACACCTAAACAGTTACATTAAAAATGCTTACACATTAAGACCGTAAACGGAGAGAAAACTAGGCATTTAGCTTTTTAAACACTAATAATTCTAGGGGTTTAGACATAAAATATACACAAGGTGACAGCTGTATTCTATAATTGACCTTCTGCATACAGTCACCTGTTACTGCTTAGTTACAATATGTTGCAGTATTCTCTTAAATCACAATTTCACATGATATAGCATATAGAGTATGTCAACAATAAAAGGTTATGCAATTAAACTCTATGGCATTGCCATTAGTGCATCAGGGGTAAGCAAGTAGTGCTTGGACACCCATTTTGTGAATTAAGAAAATATATAAAGCAAGCAAGCAAGCAAGCAAGTGTCTCTGTTGCACTGGACAATAGGGCCCTGACACTGATGTGATAAGGGTTTAATACAGTATAGATGAAATACTTGTACAATATAGCTGTCCCTGTAGACGGAGGTGCATTGATCCCCTTCAGAAAGTGGGCATGAATGATATAGGGTCCTCAACCTAAATACATTCATCTACATAAGCCAATTACAATATCATATTATCCATACATAGGCAAATCAAATACCTAAGCAAAATTCTTCAAATAGGGGGGGGGGAGGCAGTATAAACCTAAACATGTTATAGCATGAACACTTTAAGTAGCTAAACATGTCATTTTTTTAATCATTTTTCATGTGTTTAGGATAATATTGTGTTCAGAAAAACGGGACAAGATTATGTTTAGGATTATGTTTAGGATCTAAACACCTTTTTTGCAGTGTAGGCATTTACTACGTTATCATTAAAGGGTTAATTACACGAGATCACGCGTTAATGGCGTCATGGGGATGTCATGATGTCTATGTAAGTTGTGATAAACGTTATCATCCTTTTACTGTGGCCTTAAGGAGGTCTACATCCTTACCGTATAGGTATAGGAGACATGCCTCATTAGGGTAATTAATATGTATACAGTTGGGTATTGCGGAAAGGGGATGACGTATACATGAATTCTCTTGCTCTTAAGAACATATCGAGAGAGATTCACTTGCCAGGGATATTTCGTCAGGTAGATCCGATCAACATTTGAAAATTTCATGTGAGACTCTGTACTTATTTGAAGAAGATTTTGATTTGATCCTTCAAAACAAATTCATCATGGTTATTTTTTTCATATTTTTTCGGTGGCTGTTACTGGCAATGAGAAAAGCACCGAGGACGAGGAATGCATATAAACGGCGGGTCTTAATATCATGGGGATTTATTGGGATGCTCAGGCAAAACAATTAGATTGTAGAAATGGTCAATTAGATGAGAAAGGGAAAAACCTGAATCAGTAGAGCGAAAATGTCATACAGCCAAACAAGCCAGCAAGCAGAGCATGTTGGTTCCACCACCTTTTTGTGCATCTAAGCGAGAAGACACTATTATGCTCTAATGATTTATACTACCATTGTTATGTTGATAATATTATGTGTTTTAGTGATTTTGTGGCCCTTAACTTCTACTTTAACTTCAGGTTCTGCATATTGGCTGAGTAAAAGGTGGCAGATTTCTTTTTATCGACGATACTTGACTTTTAATATTGAAGTATGGAAAACCCCATTAATGACATTTGCTAGTTTTGTACGGCTATTACTCTCATTGTCCAGGTGCATGGTTAAGATAAAATGTTAATTGGTGTTTCATATTTTCAATAAGAATCCTTTCCTGTAACTTATGAAGGAAGAGCACGTTGTGTTATATGATTTGGCAATGAGTATAGAAATCTAAACCTACCAGGTTTTATCATACACAAGTTTTATAATTCTGTATGGCAAGTCTACAAGAAAAAAAACTTCACATGACCTTCAGCAAATAAAAAGAGGGCTTTATTTAGGAAAGCTTTTTGCATCATAAAGTATGGCCTGTCACCAAATTCCTAACACTATAATTAGTTAGTAAAGATTACCATCTAAGCCTAGAGCTGAAGAAACCAAATAATTGTACCAGCATTCACATATAAAGGGCCTTACCCCATTTATTTACTATAACATGTATATTGTATGTGTATGTATTTCACATGTGCTACTAATTAATGCAAATTGTACACCTGGGTGCAATATGTCATGATGTCTCTGTTCCTGCCCTACCATTAGTGCCCCAATTACTGCTGTTTGCCCCTAAGTATAGCGACTAATTCTGAGAACTAAATGTAGATCTAGTTCATAGTTTTTTATTTGCCTTTGCCACTGGTTCACTCTGTCATGGTTGTATCAATTGTGATTTTTCTCCGTTTGTGATGTCCTATAGGTTTGAATCCTGCTGTCTGGCCGACAGATCCCTACTGATCCCTTTATACAAATGTGTTACAAACTTTTGTTATCTTATGATCATTATTCCCTCTTATTGTTGGTCATGCCCTTACCAGGCTCATTCCCACGAGCAGCATTCGTGACAGCTGCCACTGCTTTCCCACACACCAGTATTAACACTTTAAACCCACACAAGGCATTAATGCGTCATGCTGTCATGATGCATTAATACAGACTAGGCGAGTAACTCACCAAAGGCGGCTTCCAAGCAACATGCAGACATGACAGGATTGAGATGTACACTTGATTCAGTTGGTGCACCAATACAGTGCTGGCTTGTCTCCATGATGCTTTGATGCATCATGGAGACAAGGCAGCATAAACGCATCATGCAGGTTTTAGTGGGTTAATAGAGATTCCCTCACGCACCTCTCTGAGCCAAGGACAAAAATAAAGGATATCACTCCTGGACGTCAGAGTGCCCATATTAAGAGGGGCAGGTGAATTATACCACCCCTGCTGATCTATAAAAACACTCAAAGGTATATCCCCGCAGTTACTCCCCTGGGGAATCATATATCTTCAATATGGCCATGCAAAAGAGGGCCAGGCCTCTTGACAGTGATTTACAAACGTTTCTTCTCCATCTATATCAAATATGTCTTTTAAATTATTTGTCAGCTTATTTTCTGATTTGTTTTAGAGCACTTTGGATACCAGTAGGAATTCAGGCAGTGCAACTTATATGGTCATAGAAACCAAAGAATGGTATACAAAAATCGAACAGCACAATGACCCCATTTTGAAAGGAAATACTAAATTAGATTCGCATTCATCCTTTTTCGATTTGCATTTACCCTTTCTTCATGTTATATGGGAAGGGTGAATCGGTAATTTGGTGTAACTGTCTCATTCTAGAGTACTAATAATAGTATAATATGCAACACTTATATCAGTTTTGGCTGTCTAGAATTTTACACCATGTCAGGGTTTGTACTGTCCGACTTGATTATGGACCTTCTTAACTATCTATGTGCGATAAAACCTAAAGATTCATGTTCCTTGATCTACATATTGCACCTGAATAGTGCTGGTGAATATATTGGTCAGGACTATTTTGGTGTATCATGCTGACCCTCCAGGAGTGTTTCATCTTCATATGGAGTCGGCATGATGCATGAATGTGGCCCAGATCAGTGTTGCATTCATGCATCATTCCGCCCAATTGCCATGATGCTTTAAAGTGCTATACAGTTTTAGCAGTGAGTTGATTATGGGCGTTGTTAAAGGCCAGTAAATGGTGGTCTTACTCCTCATCCAACAGACATTACATCTCTCAGCACAAGGCAGGCATTCTCCACCTTATAATTTAGCTGTCTCTCGACCCTGCAGCGCAGAACACAATGTTTCCAATGACTCCTCCTCACCCACTGACATACACATAAATATCCTGTCTCTCCACTAAAGTATATTCCTGATGAGAGGACAAACTTTGGTGGAATAACTTTTTTAATTCCCATGGGGGTGGGTGGTGGAATGGGGATCAAATATCAGAAAGGCGTGGTTAGTTTCTGATGAGAATTCTGATTAAAAAGGAAACTCTTAAAGGACCTCTGAATCGGCTACGTCGGCGGACGTAGGGCCTCGATTCAGAGTGCCTTATTCTCTCAATATAACTAGACCAACTTCAATTCATGGATTCACTGGTTGATAAAGAACTTATTTGCAAACAGGTATCTGTCCTTTCTTTTTATGAAGTAACTAGAAGTATCCTCAGTAAAAGACAGCAGGTTATATAAAATTATATAAAATCGATGTGCTTTGTTTTCTTCAAGGGGATGACTTGATATGTATCTTAGGTATATGCTAAACAAAGTGAGGATATTGTGGTATTGTGAAAAAGCTACACATGGAGAACAAAACAAAAGCCAGCCATGCATTATACTGACTCAGTTGTGAAACTTTGAATCTTGTATATGTAGTAGTCATGGTCTGTATTTGGAACATAACAAGGTTTTTAGGCTTTACGCAAGATATATTAAATGTAATACCACTCATGCACATCCAGCCTAGCAATGCACTGCACTCTGTGGTTAGCCTTTAAAGGGAGACTCCTGGTGCCACTGGGACCTAGTCTTACAGTACCAATATGACACAACAGATGTCTATGTAGCATAGTGGGTGGGGCCTCAGCCAAAAGTGTGTGGGAGGGGGGCAGAACCATTGGATACTTTGTAACTACTGAGGTCATGTATGAATGGAGGCACACATATTCTGACCGATTTCTGCAACATACACACCTAAACACAGCAAGCTATATTTAGAAAGTCAGACTCTATGCACCACACTGAACAGAACCCTTTGCTGGGGACCTTCTGGTAGTTGTAGGTAACGAGATCAGAATGTACACATGTAGCTAATAACAATAAGAATATTGGTAGTATTGGTATTTTGAATTATTAAACAGAGGTCTCCAAAGTATAAATAGGTCATCCATGGGTCAGTAGGGAGGCCATTGACCATCCATTTGCCTTCTACCTGAGCTAGAGTTGTGTAATTTGCAGTTTCAGTCATGGATGAATGGAGGCACCCAGATCCTGGTCTATTCTAGTACCAGGCATACACCTATGAAACCAAAATTAGTAAGTGGGAATATAAATGTTTGTTCCACACTACATAAAAACTTCCTCACTGCACCTTTGTACAGTATTGGTATTGGGTTTAGGATGTGTGGATAAATCTAAAAGCAATAGGAATATTGTTAATCTTGGTATCTGTCATACCTTTGTTAAAACCTAATATGGGTTTGTTTGTTTCCCTCTAGATAATAGAGGTGATGAAATACAGTACTAGAGGAAGACTCCCTTACATACCAAATATTTCTAGCATATTTCATAAACCATCCCCCAGAAGCCAACCCCCTAACCTGAGGGAATTAAATGAGCTGAATTTTGACCGAATTAAACCCACCTTTAACTAAAAGCAATGCACTCAAAACCTTCCTCAAAAGGCTACCCCCACTTTACAAGAAATTCCAAATTTTGGGTGCCTTCTGAGGGAACTTTATGGTGATATTTACATCATTTCTCCAATGCGGTGTGTGGGGGGGGGGAGGAGAATCAATTTTAATTAATGTCACATGTTACATAGCAGGTACAGAGAGCTGGCTGTCACCTGTGGTCCTTTGCACGGACGGTGAGGTATCTTCACTAAAGATAGGTAGAAATGAAGATAACACTGAAGATAGCTCTGTGGATATCTTCAAAATGTCATTTCTATAGATGTTGGCATTATTTGTAATACATTTGCAATAATGTGCTTGAAAAGATAAGTTAGAGATAACTATTCTCAAGATATCTTTAAATTTTCAAAGATATCTTCAGTTTCCTTTGGAAATGGCATTGGCTTATCTTTACCATCTGAAGTTATCGTCACCATCCGTGCAAAAGACCACAGGTCATGTACATAGTACACACTCTATGAGACAGTATAGTATTTGCTTGATTATTGTTGAATTTTATTTCCATGTGCCCTCAATAATGTGAGGGTGACTAGTGATATGTCCACAGAAGGGTATACCTGAGAGAGAGTAACATCCCAATGTATATATGCTTATCTATAGAATTAGAGTGTCTTGTGCACCCTATAGAAACATTGACCTGATAATCACGTAGAGTGTTTGGAGCCAACCTGCAGCTGGGTTCTTCATTGCCAGCTGTTGGAGTGGTCATGTTTGAACATCAGTATTAGGGGAGGGTCTAGGGTATTGCCTGCAGTTGATACCTAGCACAGATCTCACATATTCAAAGTGATACAAGTAAAGTTTAAAAGGAGAGAATGGTTAGCAAACCTTTGAGCAGACTAATTAGAGTTTAACCCTTTAGACCTTAAATTAAAGTGGCCAAAAAGACAGCTGTTCTTGTTTGATACTGTTTAGTCAGAGAGTAAAAATCTTGTTATCATCTTCATTTCATAAAGATTTAAAATGTGATGAAGTTTGTGAAAAAGGGCCAATCTTTGGGCATAGTTTTGAGGAAATGAAACACTACTTTATGCTATTCTTTAGGGCCTAAATGATTTTCGAAAGCCAGGATAGGTGTGTACAAGTGGATAAAGGCTAAGGTTATGAGGGAGGTGGCTCAGTAAGAGGCTTGTGATGTGAATACCTCAATAACTTTACAAAATATATCCAGCCCTAATAATGACCACCCCGAAGAAATCAGTTGGTAGAATGAGGTTGGGTTTTGCCTGCAAGCTACACAGACCCCTAGTTATATATAGCATGCATGTGTGTGCCCATGGGTGTCAGTGGGGTAGTCTTTGCATGTGAAATCTGTGCTAAATATATCCACTTGCTCATACAATAGAACTTTGTTATATGTGACAGGATCTGCGAAAAAGGCCCCTAGTGCAGGGTGCATTAAGGTCCCTAATCCCAGTACATGGCACATATGGAGCATTTTAGGTTCATACAACTTCCTCCCTATAGTCAAAGTGTCCTTATGGAAGAGAGTAGGCTAAGTAGCCCACTAAATACAATGTCAGCTTATTACAGAAAAAGCTAGGACAAGAAAATCTGGTGCATATTAGCAATACCTCCTAATAATAAAAGCGTCTATTTAGCTGGTTTAATTGTACCCTTGGTGAATGCTGACCAAGATCTCATCTGAGGCAGGTCCAATACCAGTGCCACCACCCTGCTAAATATAACTGACCTGAACTTTGAAGGTCACCCTGATCCCTGACTCTATGCATGTTAACCAGACTGTGAAAAAGAGGTCAGCTAGGTCTAACCTGTGCTATTCCTTGTGGCAGCTAAATATAGCCGGGTGCTGCTCTGCTAACTTACAAACATTGGCTATAAATAAGGTATGTCAGGGGGTCACTCCTTGTTTTTCTATGCAGAAGCAAACCTTCTGATTCAGTGCCATTGTCATGGGTGAAAGACTTTGAGAATGTGGATAAGTGCCAAATAACGCTTATCAAGGGGGACCGACCAAATACTATTATCCCAGAAGTGTTATTCAAAATTATTATCTTTGGACATATTACACTATATATAGACCTGAAAATCCCCTGCTGCTGCACACAAATGGATGGCCCAGACTGAAGTTTGCTCTGTCTATTGTAAAGTTTGCCTCACAGGTAAAGGATTGATGTACCCATATTGGGCCCAGATAGGACCCCTTTCCCTTGAAGTCATGTTTGCACATGGTATCCAAATATCCAGGAGTGACCCCCCCCCCTCAGGAAAAGTGTGTCCAAGGCAACTACCTTACCCCAACCAGTGCCACCACCCTGTTAAATATAGCATACTCCACACTATTCTGGCTCATACTCTCTCCCCAACCCATGGCTCTCTGCATATCATTCAGTTGAGTGACATATAGGCGGGTCCTATTATGAGAAGCAGCAAGCTGTGGGTCAGTTTTTATATGTTCAGCCATAGTGAACTTCCCCCTTTAAGGCCTGTTGTTCTGTGGAGCTGTGTGGAGCTGGGCAGGTGATCTGCTGGATCACCGCCCAGCTCTAGGCCTACTCTCAAAGTCTGGCCTCCCTGTTAATTGTATAAATGAAACTTATCTTATATCTAATTCTAAAAGAAGGGCCCACTGTAAAAAATGATCAAGTTATATAGTACTAATGAGGGTGTGCTATCCATTCCTTACTATCAACAGGGCACGGATTACTGGTCAATACCGCGCCAACTATTTACAGCACATTGCTTTCATTTTTAGAAAACAGTAAGAAGTGCTGTAAGTACAAACCTTACCTCTCTACAGTAAAGATTGCCCCGTACCCAGTACACGACAATGTGCTGTATATTTACAATCCGGGCTCAGAGTGTACTGGAGGCCAATGGAACAATAGTATTCATCTATACATGATTTGGAAAATGGGATTTTATGCATTGTGCATAATTAATACAAGGTCAATAATATGAACATGGACCTTGTACTGGTACGGAGATGAATGGTAGATTGCATTTGAAAAAATACCTCTATATTTTGAAACCTGTGGCTGTATACCCAACTACTATAACATAATATACCTACCGTGGTGGGACACTGCGAAATGCTCAGCATGATGTACCAATACAGCACCAGTGCCAACCAGGGCTGGATTTGTGCATCATGACGACAGATAAAGACCACATGTCAGGCACTTTACGATACTGACAGGGTAACCCCACTGAGGCTAATGGTATCACGTATAATCCTTTGACATAGAATGGAAACTGTGACACATTTATCAAAATGCAATTTCCCCCATTGAAAAAGGCTAATCCTCTCCTGCCTACTTAAAGCACACTTAAGAAATGTCAGTTGCCTTTCTGACTAACCTGTTCTGGATCAGGGAACTCTGAATGGATTTTCCATATTATTATATTGTATTCAGACCTAAAGCTGGTCCAAGGATGAATGTGAATTATTTCTAATCTAGGTTTCTTCAAGGCGATTTACCTATTCTGATATCAAGGATAAGATTCTTTAGGCACATAATCATCTTGCGAGGAGATGTTTAAAGCAGTCCAACCTAGCCATGTGAATCCTAAGTATAAGATGAAGTTTTATTGCATTTTACATATCCTTTTGTTGTAAAGATGCATGAGTGGCTCCCTAGTGCTGCATTCATGCATCAGTCTCTGACCTTATGGAATTTAACACTTCTGATGTAGGCCTAGTGGATAGTGAGAAACTTGCTGGCTTCAACTTTAGTATCATATCGACAAATTAACCTTAAACTCGACCAGAATCCTCTTCTGAATGGCCACGGCTAATAGTGATCGTGTACATCTTCACCACATCATTTTACACTATTCTGGATAGTGAGAATTCGATGAGGGCACCCCCCCCCCCTCATTCCTTCTTTATCCCTGTATGATAAGAGAAGATAGCATGTCTTTATCCTGCCAAAATGTCCATTTATGCCCACCTAAGATCGAGATCAATGATATAAAAATTATCATAACCTTAGGATATTGGGTTGAACCACTGATCCTAATACAAGTATGCAGCACACCACTAAACTCAAAAATGGCAAATGAAACTCAAATAGAACTATCACCTGTAACCTCTCCCCTACAGCTATTAACCCAGGTGTATAAAATAACAGCCAAGGGACCCTATAGGGAGTCAATTTAGGTTATATATCACATAGGATAGGGGGACTACTCTGAACTTGGATGATCCCAGCCTGAGGGGTCTATAAATGTTTTAAGGTGAGGATTTAAATGTTCCAAAGGAGCGATTTATATTCCGCTGTCTCGCATGCTAATAGCCTCCAATGACATAGAGTCTTAATGACTGACTCTCTCCTACCAGAAATGTTGTTACCCCGGTCCCCGCACTCCCTGTGTCAACTGACAACATCCTCGTTACCGGGATTGAAAATCACCCCCTATCTACTAATTTTTGAGCAAAAAGGATACCCTATTTTTAAGTCAATCACTGACTTGTGAGGCCTAAAAATGACCCCTATTTTTGCGAAAACGCTGATATCTCTGATACCTTTTTATTACAATTCATCTCACTCCCCAACTAGAATATCCAATGTAGGTCTTATAAAAAGATGAAGCATTTGTTAGATTAACTTGAATTTTAATTGGATGTATGATACCATGATCGGTACCATGTTCATGACTTCTCCCCCCTCCCCCTCCTTATTTCTTTATTCCCAGGCTCCTCTTGGGAATTTGACCCCTAACTTTTGAAGAACGCACACATGCAGACTGTGATGAATTATACCCTATATCAGTGCCTTTGGTAACGAGGATGGTGTCCAACAGATGTGGAAGTACGGGGGCCGGGGTTGTTACTGCACACCAGTAATGAAGTCTTTGCAACCTCCGAATATTGCATTTAAACCTTTAAAGACTTTAGTGAGTGATACCCTTTTAACAAGGGGGCAAACTTTTTCAGCCCCTTGGCCAGGGGTAGGCAAAATTCTTTTCAGTGGGATGGCAGAATAATCTTATCTGTTTTCAACAAAAAAAGCCAGTGCGTTGCTATAGGTTAAAACGTTCACATGTAATTTTCGGCTTTTCCGGGGGCAATGTAATTTTGAGCCTTGAGACTAGAGGGTGGAGAAAATCTTCAGCGTATGTCGGCATGCAAAGCCACCACCTCCCTTTTGTTAAAATATGATCACTCCCTTAGGACGCTGAGTTATTATCCATCAAAGTTCCATGAACATTAGTTGTCCTGATGCAGCAATGGTAGTACCAGTGAATAAATTGTCAGTGAGTAAATGGCTGACACTCAATTGGTGCATATGATGCCTTCAGGAATGTATCAAACCTATGTGTGAATTGGAATGAATGCAGTATCATTGCTGCACTGATTTATCACACTCACAAAAGGACAATGCGCATACATGTAACCCTCATACTTGACATGGGCATTTGCACAAAGTCTCCAGCCTGATATTCTTCTGTCTACTTTTGGCGATTTTTTTGAAGGAGCACTTGTTGTAAGCCTCTTGATCCTGCAAGTGCAAGTGTCAAATGTTAGTGCAAAGCATGGCCTCTTTATGTCTTTATGATGCATTAACGCAACACCCCATCACGTATGTGAGTGTGTAAAGGACTGCTATATAAAGAGGTAATAGGGTATGGGCAATTTGCTTGGCAGATATGCATCTTTGTGTCATTGCAAAACAATTTAGGATTGCAGCTGCCTTGCATCAAATAAAAAGGTCAAATTCATATTTATATAAGAGACTGTTCAAAAGGGCATTAGAATACCTTGCCACCTGAAATATAGTATACATGTATGCATCCTGTGGATAAATGAACATGATCTATGAGACAATAATTATGCTGTATCTAAATGGTTAATGCAGTGAGTGATTGAGGTAGACTCGGACCCTCATTGAAATGGTTCTTAGGGTCCATAAGGGGTTCCAACGTGTCAACTGTCATAGTCAGGCCCCTGATGGTCACGATAAAAAGCCATGGGCACAGATCAGATATTGGATTACACTAAGGTAGGCTCCATTGTGGTGGCATTGCCCCAGCAGTGGGCAAGGAGGCTTAGGAATGGGTGGCATCTGTACTGCCATTGGGAGCAAGCCATGGGAGGCTGATTCTGTCAAGATCATGTAGGAGTGTTACCAATTTGATGAGTATTTGAACAATAGTTTTCTTTTTTAACTATAGATGGGAACCAGCAAGAGAGAATTGCATATGTCAATTGTAGGCCCTCCAGCTTAGTCTGGTTTACTCCTGAACTCAAGCTACCATGGGGTGCTTGTATCTAATGATTCTGGTGTTGGGTAGGGTATCTTAAAATGGGTATTACATTTTTGGGTTTAGAGTGATTTTGGGTTATTCTAAGAAATTAAAGATCGACACCCATATTCTGGGAAAAGTTATGGATAAGGGTGTAAAACTACAAGATCCTCACTTCAGATGCTCAGTCTCCTATTTTTTTTTCCTAACATGGCGCCTCAGTTACTTCATTACCTGAATACACAAAGGTGTGTGGAAGAGATCCCCATTTCAGGATGGCTTTTACACCATTGGGTTGTAGCAAATATATATCAACCACATTCAGCTGATAGCAACCCTCCTCCCATACTGTGTGGATTATTTGGCAATGCATCATCTGTCTCTATGGGAAGGCCTCCCCTATACCCCTCCCCCAGGACAGATATAAAAGACGTTGGCTGGACAAAGGGGGCCCAGGTTGTAAATGGCCCCAGTGGCATGTATCTCTCAGGTTCAAGTTGGGGCAGGGTGAGGGGAGCCTGAAAGACCCTCTGGATCTCAACCCAGCAGGGACTCCTGGAGGATTGAAGGTGCTGGAGTGACGGGTGGCCTGTAGAGTCATTAACTTTGTCCTCCATGGACACAATATTTGTCCTCTGTGACCACTACATGCCTCCTATCCTCCTCACCCCTATTCTGCCTCTGACTCCTGGAGCAGTCCCTTCTTCATCCCCCTAAAACCTGGTGTCCTTCTGTAACCTCTATGATTGCCCATTTCCTCCTAACGGTTCTTCATCCAGCGTTGTCCTGCTGTGCCCTACCTTCTCACCTTACCTGAAGCACATTCCTCTGCATAATTACCTGAAACTTTTGAGCGTCATCAGTTTTTTTTTCCTGCTTTTTTTTTTCTCTTGCATAAGAAACATGCCTATCGTTACAGAGCCAGCCTCCTCGATTTGTAGGGGAGCTAGGAGAAGAACTAAGGCACTGGATGGGGCCTCCAATTTTCCATGTGGGATTTAGTGGTCCGGACCTGTCATATTGACACTCCAGAATCATGAACCTCTTAGAGCCCTGTCATCTTTTAGAACGAAAGGTATTCAGTTACCTTTTTCTCCAGCAAACTTTACAAGTTATCCTCATCGACCATCGGCTCCTACAAAATCTTATTCTCCGTCACCATTACAAGCTGAAATATCACTTCTACGTTCTATATGATATACATCACATCACTCCCAGATCCCTAATCCTCATCAGCTGTCGCCTCATAAGAGATCCCCCTTCCACACAAACCTTCACCTTCTACTAGAACCCCACTCTACATCAACAATAACCTTCTACTTGTATTAGAACACCCGTAGAAACCCCAACCTACATCAATCATCACCTCCAACTAGAACTCAATTAATGTCAACTGCCACCTCCTACCCCATCTTAAACCCAAATCCACTCCAATGCTTAGCTCATAATGAGTACAACAACGCCTTGAACAAGAATCCACTACACAGTTAAACTTCTATTAGAACCCCACCCAGGACCACAATCCACATCAAATGATACCTCCTAGTTTTACTAGGACCCCAAACAACATCAATGCTTCAATTGTCCCTCATACACTTTACAATATCACAAATTTGAATATTGTGCCATATATAGTTCCTTTCTCTTTCAACATTCCTCCACCTCTTCCACACAGCCTCACCAAGACCCCGTCCTCCGGGTGCGCAGGTCAATCTCGGACGTGGCGGCGCTTCTCGCGAGATCACAAGGCCGCGAGTTGCCCGGATGACCCCCAGAGTTCGCTGGTTACTTGGTGCTCTGTGATCAGCGCTGACACTGGTCGCTGCCAGCTGGACGGTACCCGGCGTGTTCTTATGGTTTTCTCGCTTGTTACTACAGTGCTGGTTACCCCTCTGCAAAGGGAAAATAAGAGAGTACCCACTGCATTAAAATCATGGAACCCGAAATTGCCAGGCGGGGCGGACAAGCACATTTTTACGGACCAGTACCAGTCATGGGCATGGGAATTGGGATGGAAGGCGAGGGGCGGGGGTGTAAGGGCAAACTTGGGAGGGGTGATTATATTGTCATGTAGAAGGGAGGGCGTTTGGGGAGTGCTTATTTTCTATTCATGGTGGTTAGAGGGAGGGAAAATGGACAATATGGCTGTAATACAGTGATAAAGGCTGATGCGTTGTCAAGGCCGAGGGCCTCAAGGAACTCCCAAACTACCATAATCCATGTCCTCTATCTGCTCGTCTTAAGAGCTCTGACAGCTTTCATGCTGACAAACCAGACAGCAAAAGGAGACAGTTTTTCTTTGCCTGTTATACTTATTCTCCTTCTTTCCTATAATTTCTAACCTTCATCTCGGGAGAACTTACAGGAAACCTATAAAGGTAATATTCATAGGTATGATTTGGACAATTGCGACATCATATAGTACAACAAAGAAAACTGCTTCCTGTCCTTAGTTTAGCAGATACATCAAAAGTATGGCTGATTGGTTTGATCTTACACAAAGGCTCCAAAAGGAAGTCATCATGAATATAGGGTGGTCTTTTCATTTAAGTAACTCGGCTTTGTGCAGTTTCCATTAAAATCTAAGTTTGAAATACAGGTATACGTTGTCCTTTAACATGATTAAAACAGAAGGCATGTTCACGCAGGGGCGTGGAAAGCAAATTTTTATTGGGGGGCAGGGGTATCGGTTGGGGGGGCTGCTATATTTTTTATATAGGCTTATATAGGGAACCTCCTCGTTATTGGGGGGGGCAGCCCCCCTGCCCCACCCCCCTTTTCCTACGCCCCTGCCACGTGTCATCTTGAACCCTTGTCTGCCCTGTCCTCAATGTCCATTGGTCAGTCTGAGGTCATCTGACTGGACTGATGACCTTTGCCCTGCACCATAGTTGCCCTCTCCCTCTGTCCTCACCCCCAGTGACCTGGACAATAAAAGAAAGGTCCATGCCAATATGAGGTTATACATGATGGGTTCCTTGGTGTTTTCAGGTAAGGTATAAGTGTATAGGCCTATCAGAATCTATCTATATCACTTTCATGAAGAATCATAAAATCATAAATTTGCACGTCCCTCCTGATACCATGCCCGGTACAATGCAGTGAGCATTTACTATACCTTTCTATTAGTCTGGAGGTCTTTTGACTAGACGTAATACATTTTGAGCTGTCAACGAGAACGTCAGATTATCATTGATGAAGTAAACATGGGACACTGGCGATCCGGGACTGGGGCATACAGAATGGTCATCTCCCTGAAATACCATTGTATTGAAAATTCACCTTTGCTATACCCATGCTTGGCCTTTGCTTTTATCCTGTCTATCTCCTTCTTACAACCCTCACCCCAACCCAGCTTTCCAGCCCCTTCCACCTGCCTCCCACCATGCCATACCCACCTATCCACCCACCTATACCCGCCCACCCTGACGCAGGTTCACTTGAATTTTTCATACAATTTGACCTTTGTACCTGGCGGCCAAACTGTTGTCACTGACCAGAGAAGTGGCGCACGCCGGGCAGCATTGCCCCAATTCAGGCAGCAGCCGACCACCTCCGCCACCTACCACCAGTATGATGTATAAAAGTGTGTACATACAAACTAAATATAACCAGCAAAAATTTGAAAATGTCCCCAGGGAGCAGGGCTCTCCCTCACTCACACTCCTTACATTTAACTTCTCCTGGTCCTCAAAAAGAACGGAACGTCGAAAACAAACGTCCTCAAGCTGTTAAATCTTTTATAACTTTTTCTCTGAAGTTCTAAAGGGGTGTCAATGGCATTGGGCACCTTTCACCTGTTCAAGGCCGCTTAGGGGTTTAAAAACTATACTTATTTGTTGTGCCTGAGTGAAACTCTGGTAACCCCCCCCCCCCAAAGTGCTCCACTAAATTGACAAAAGGGGATGCATGATACACTTATGAAGAGTGGAATTATGCTTGAATTCAATGCGATTAACATGCCAGCAATACACTGATTAATGTCATCAGTGAAAATGATTATTCCACTTATGCCAGGGGTCAAGCGACAGAGGCAGCTCATGTAAGAGTCATGTGAATTCAGTACCTGTGTACCATCCTCAGCCCAAACCAATGAGTGTCTATCATAAGTTGTGCGATGGGATGATATGATATAATGATAGGAGGTAACTTCTTAAATAACAGGTCGGTAGTCTAAGGGAAGGGACATACAGATTACAGGTAAGCCAGGGTCGTGGAGGACAGACTAAGACACCCTTAAGGGTGGGGCTTTTTTCTACGATGTTTTAAGCAGCAGGTATAATGGGACTACTACAGACTATTGGGGGTGGGGTGGGGGAGGAAGGTCATCAGTCTGTATAGGTTTACATCCCCTTCCCTGTCTGCCGGCCGGCTGGAGCATACCTTGACCCTCTGACCCTTCCCCAGTTGACCCTACCCTAGACTGTCTCACAGGGTCTATAAGTCTGAGGACCCTAGGGTGCATAGGCTTAACACACCTCCATTTCCATAGCATAGCACAGCAAGCTGGCTGTCGTCATGGACAGCTGGGTCTCTTTCAAAACACTGTCTGTCATAAGGGCAACATTTACAGGTGGCCTACCCCGAAAACATTGCTTTTTGTAAGTGCAATGTTCAAGGGGCTTCTGCCAAAACATTGCCCACCACAGGTGAAAAATTTACACCAGGTTCTCATCCAAAGATGACAGCCTCCCCAAGATGCAACATTTACCTGTGGGACTCGACTGGAACTTTGACCATCTCATGTGAAACATTTACAGGTGATCCTCTTCCAAAAACTGCTCACCTCCAGTTAACATTTAGCCCCATGTGCAACCTTTGCTGTTGGGTCTCAACTTAAATACTGCCTATAGACAGGAGCAATATTAGAGGTAGGACTCATCCAAAACACTCCCCTCCTCAGGTGCAACATTGGCGTTTGGATCAAAGAATGTCTGGGGGAGCATGGAAAAATAAGAAGGGATACCAAAGTTTGCTGATTACTTATGGAATGGGCAAATGTTTCCACTTTGCCCATTGCAGTTTGAGATCATGTCTTCCAATTTCTTGAATGCTAAGATAAGATTAGAAGAAAAACCCTGTTACATCTAGATTAAGTTATATCAAATATTCATTTCTTCATCAAAGTCCTAAAGTGTGATTTCAATGCATTCTAGGATATAAGTGTCTCAACTTTAAGACGATACTAAAGCAGAGATTCAAACACGCAATCTGAACATAAAGGTATTCTTAGCTCTGCCATCATTTCTTAACCCCACTTCAACTTGAACCAACACATCCTTCTCCACCCCCTTTAGCTGCAGTAAGGCCCTATCAGGTGTGCAATAAATCGTTCAGGTGTACCCCCTACCTGGTCACAAATCACCAGTGACCATCCCATCACCGACCTCCCTACCTGGCCCCTGAGAAACCTGCAAATCTTATCATGGTCTACCCTTCTAGTCTGATTTCTCTCCTATAACAATTATTATGACACTGTCAAATAAGAATGCTTGATCCTTTAGTTTTACCAAGTGAATGACCATACCACTTAAACACCAATTCTCATTTTGTACACTGCTAATTTCTGTTGGGTACAGGCTATATTATCCAAAGTAATTTGTCAATATGTAAGAAATACAGCTAAAATATTGAAGGTTTCATGAAAGGAGGAACGTCTGTAGTTTGATAACCTTTACATGTATTTCACTCATTGATCATACCTTTGGCGTGAATGCTTTTGGCAGCTATGGTGATGCACTATACCATCTTCTCAAAGCACATTACCTCTTCCAATAGCATACAGTATAGCTACCCCTCCCCCTGCCATGCCCATAGGGGACATGTATAACGTATGGGTGTGTAGCATGTAGGGTCGGGTCAAGATACAATCTCTGCCATCCTCTTTTACTACTCACCCCCCTTTTTAACATGCTAAAGGAATTTCTGCCCCACATAGATCACACTATAACTAAATAACTCTTATAATTCTTACTTTACTTATATTTATAGCCCCTTCCCCAAAGGTTTCAGCTAATAATAACCTGAAATGCCCACCTCATTTTCGGCCTTATCTTCAAACATCTCTATATGTCAAGGCTTCATGGTGGTAGTGGGTACAGGTGTGAGACATGAGAAAAACGTTGAAAATGTTAGAGTATCAATCTTTGATAGTTCTACAGTACTGCCGGATGGTGTGCATATTGCACTAACTCTTTAATGCTTCCAGGTTTATGTCCCTGCATGGTTCATGGTGCAGGCTTCTCACGATCACTGTATCATGCCAAAACTAGCCATGGCTTTCATGGTGGTCTTGCTGTACTGTTAGTGGGGGTCTAGGCTGGACCTCTCTTGTTTTTTTTCTCTGAAATTCCTTCTCTACTAAAATTCTGGCAAGCTTTTCTGGTGAGGTGGTTATTTAAAGATCCAAACAGGGAATTATATTAGGCTACATCTTAGCATGCAACAACCAGTATAAATTCCTACTTATTTGAATAAAGAGAACATTATGTGATTGACTCTTTCTTTGTCCATTGAATACCACACAGCCTTGGGACCCTCAATGTCATGCTACCATGACAAAGGTAAACCACAGTACTACACCACATTAGGGTTGGAAGGAATGTTGTGGTTTGGAAAACGTAGTTGAAAAATGGCAAACATGGAATGCCTAGCTGTGACTCAAAACCAGGATGAGCAGGGCAATCGAAAATGCAGGATAGTGCAAAAGATATTACATGAACTTTGTCCTTCAAAAGTATGAAAAATAAACATTACTTATGTGTATTATGTCACAAGCCATATAAAGTATTGCAACTCTGTATTCCATGCCTCTAGTGGAGAATGGTCTTCAGATAGGTTTAACATAGAGAGGTTTGTTTTAGTCATACTTTTGATAAAATCAATGGTATGATCTATTTGAAAATTGTAATGGGAGTCAGATAAATAATTATTGTCCATCATAGTGTATTCGATTATGAATACGTAAGGGCACCTGGAGGTTAATTCAAAAGGTCATGGGATCACTACCTCAGCGATCTTAGGAATTATTCTGCCTTATCCAATTAAGTGATCTTAAGATTAGACTGTCTTGCCTTTTCACAGCCAGAACTAGGATCGCAGTGATCTTAGCCTCAGCCCTCCTACACCATTCCAAGTAGAACATGCTGTACACAGGGGCAAGAGGCCCATAGTGAAAGAATAACAGTGGAAACACTCTCTCTCACAAGAGTGATTAGACAAGCGTCTGCCCCCCCCCCTCTATATGAGCTACTTATAGAGTATAGGGTGCAGTTGACCTCGTACAGTATTCAAGTGCACTTCATGCCTGAGGAGCCTGAAGAGCCATCAAGGACTCTCAGCAAACCCCCTTCCTCCCCTCTTTATGTATACAGCAAGGACATTCACTTTTGGGAGCAGGAGCGTTCCCTGTGAGGGCTCTTGTACTCAGGTAAAACCACTATGCAATTATTTCACTAAGATTGCAGTGATCTTATGGCTGGAAAAGGAATAGTGAAGGGATCTCATGACTTCCTGTGCCTGACTGGCCTGCAACCACTGCATTAGATAGGGTAGCCTGGCTAGGTCTTATAATATGTGCCTAAGCTAAGATTGCAGGGGTAGAAATCCCAGGACCTTTTAAATCAACCTCCAGGTTGACTATTCCGGACTTACCGGAATTTTGTCTTACCTATTGTTGTCATACCTAGGTGGAAAACCGACACAAGCCACCGATTTTACTTAGAAATAAAACTTGTGGAGTGGGGTTAGAAAAAAGAATCTCATTTTTTTGTGTCTCTACCTTTTCCAGACAAACCACACACCATATTGTTCACATTGCCTTGTGAATGTTGAAGGGGAGTGGTGAAGGTGCAGTGGCAGATACAGGGGGGGGGGCGAACGGGCCTTGCCCCCCCCCCCAAAAAAAAAAAAAAAGGAGGAAGAGAAGAGAAAGGGAGAGGGGAAAGGAAAGGAGAGGGAGGCAGTTATTTGAATATGGGGTTCCATATACCATTAGAAAGCTTTGATCATCAGGAAATGACCTGTTGGGTTCTCTTATATGTGCAATACAAACTGAATTTCTTTTATTATTTTGAAATAATTATTTCTGTCCTCCAATATTAAAAAAAAACACCTTCCAGCCCACCTCCCGGAATGACCCTCAGTTCTAAATTGCACTTTACTCTAATGCCACATCATTGGAACTCATGCTCATTATACACCAAAGAAATTACCCTTTTCCCTCTTCAGCTGACACACTGATATCCTCTCCCCCATTCTCTTTCCCCCAACCATTTTTTTTTCAAACTTCAACTCTTAGATTTCAACTTTCTCTTGAGGGCTTGGCCCCCAAACCCCCATCCTTTCAATTATCAGAAGCTTAATACAAATGCCCTATTTCATATGGTGTTCAATGATGTACCAGAATGAAATATTTCTTGTAGAGATCTTCAAGGCATTCTGTTTGTGTAGGGAAGGAGATATACAGGCCACCTATTCATCAAGAATTGTTAACATAAAAACTGATTTCTCACCTTAAATTTTACAAGACCTGAGACTTAATATGTTAAGTTAGAATGCATAAGAATGCACCATTTCAAATCTAAACCCTCAAATTTCTTTCGCTTGTGGTGCTCAGAGACATGTAACACCCCTAACACTTTCACCAGGTCTTGCCCCCCCCCCCTTCTAGAGAATCCTGGATCCGCCACTGAGGTGCACCTGGGTACTTCACAGTTAATTACTTTAAACATTTAAAGGTCAAATATGGTGTTTAAATGAACTTCTCTATTGGTCGCCAGGTTGTATTAATGCAGCCATGGTGAGTCTATTCGTCAGGGCTGCATGCTGACCTCACAGTATTGATACACTCCAAAAAGGTTGGCATGATGCACCAATATAGTGCTGGTAGATTACTCAATGCCTTGTTGCATCATGATGACATGGAAATGGAGGCATCAGTGGGCCCTTGAAGGGTAATGGGGGTGGGAGACTGCAGGTATATGTGGAGGGTTTTGAGGTATGTTTGGGGTGGGGGTAGAAGGTTTAGGGAAGGAGAAGGGTGCATAGGCCATGTTCGCACGGTCTGCTGGTGACCCGGCCTGGGGCAATGTGATCTTAACATGTAATTGTTTCCATATTTATAACATGGAGAATGTATCACACGTATAAAGGAGAATATATTACTCTATAATTATGTCTAGTCTACTTATAACATAGTGGATATTATATCACAGACACACCTAGAACATATCATGTTATACATAATTATAATCATTTCCAGTAGATTCCTAATAAAAATGGCATAGGTTTTACATTATTCTGTACATGATGACGATGATTTGATATAATGTTGGTTACTGTCCAAGGTGGCCAGTGGACTTTCCTCATTTGATTTTGTGACTAAAGACAATTCAAACCTCTGATCATTTATTTTTGATGGGATTTTTTTTTTGTGTATACCAGATATCAAATTATCAACCTTTTTTCACTTTTTGACATACCGGTAACAGGTTTTCTTCCATTCACAAATCCTGAGCAAACAGCTTTAGCTGCGGGCCAATAGATTTCAGAGGCTGTTGCCCTGGGTGGTCAGTGGCTAAAAAGGTTAGTGTCCACCCCTGAGTACAGTACAATGTGGAAAATTTAAAAGAAGCACAACATTTAAAGGTACACCAAGACACCCCTAAATTAGACTTTATTACCAATACATCCCAGCACTACTGATCCTAGCTTGGTGTACCTGATCACCTCCCACCCCCAAATCCATTCCAACCTGTATGTGCCATTTTTCTTCTTTTCCCAAACCCGAGTCTCTATGCAGGGGGCCCAATCATCGCCTTGTGCTCTGTGATCGCCGGTTACTTGCAGACACCTCCAGCAGAGACCCCTCCTCGAACTATTCCTCTTAAGTATAAAGACCTTGAGTAGACTGCCTTGGCAACTACAGTCTTCGATACACTGATTGTGAAAAGGTGAGCTGACTTCTCAGTATTTCCAGAAAGTCATGACCTTTGTATTCTTCCTTGGTCAAGGTCAAATTGGTGTTTCCTGGAGGTCATTGGGGTTGGGTCCAGGTGGGAAACTAACCTTGAGATATGCAGATAAGAGGTTCTTATGGGTACCTACAGTATTGTGTGCCTCATAACATTCATTGTGAATACAAATGTCGTCTGCTAATCGATATGCGTAAAAACGATGCTTGTAGGTGATAATTGATGAAACAGAACAACATGGGCGATAAAGGGAGAAAGGAAGTGCACGGTGCATGCCTCACCTGGTCAGTAGTTCCTTAGGTGCTCGCTAGGAGGCCAGGATATGAAAGCCTAGCCGGAACTTGACCTGACCTTGGGACAAACGGCAGTGACCTTGTGTGACCTCTGAGTGAATGTTACCCACACACGGAGCCCTGTGTGCGTGACACGGGGTAGTGCCATGCACCCCGGGTACACACTGCCCACAGCAGGATTGTTGGTCTTTTCTTATAAGATTTTCAGGAGACTGAACATTAAAGAAAAATAGGGTGGGGTGATTAGGACCGCACTGCTATAAATGTAGGCCTAGGATTCGGCCTGGGGTTTTCCATGTCTCATGTCTGTGGGTAGGAATTGACAGAAAACTGATATCCACAAGATGTATAAATGAATGGGGAAAACCTTGCAATATCGAGTTTTATTGATGGTCTTGTAGGTCTAGTTGCCGACATCTAATATCCTATTTACGACCTTAAATTGGCCTTCCTGAAAGCCCTTTCTAAAGGTATAATGATAGATATAATCCACTGCCTCAATGGTCTTAGCCATATGTATTTGTATCTTGAAGTTAGTATCTTAAACATTATTAGACTACAGGAAGATTATGCTAAGAGCAGGGCAGTGTATAATATACTTACGTCTCAAAGCTAATTCTACGTCATCAGTATACGTCCACTGGTATTGATGACAGGGCTGGGGGCCGCTTACAGCACTAAACATATTTGTAATGGGCACCACCAAGCGGCCAGGTAAAAAACTACTGACCTGTGAGATGACAGGCCTCCAATCTACCACCCCGCCCTCCACTCTTTCACCTGGAGATAGGAATAATACTGCACAACAGGACCCCACCTGTAGCTCTGTAAGGACAGAAGAGTGTTTTGATGCATATATGACATAGGGGGCATGATGCATTAATGCAGTTTTAACACAGCCGTATCAATTGATGCATCATGCCAATTCTTCATAAGCATGATAAACCCTTATAGGGTTGGTATGATGCATGAATGCATCCCTGGCGGGTGACTTCTAGAGGTGCATTTATTCATACATCATGACAACAAATGGGCATAATGCTACGATGCACTGTGTGGTAGATAAGATTTATAAGGATAAAACTTGCAGACTGTTGTGTATTGACACCTTGTCACTAGGCCTGTGTACTAGAGCATACATGGATCATTCTTTATTCAGCTGTGAGATAAAGCCTTTCTTTTCTTTAGCGCCTCATGGGCCGCATGGTGCATTAATTCACCATGTCAATGGAAGTATACATCATGACGACCAAATAAAAGGGATTTTTAGGCAGTGACCCTCACAGGGCTAAATATATCTGTGTGGGTTACATACCTTTGAGGTGGGATTGGGTAAGTATTATTATGTCCATCATTATGATGTTCCGTAGGAGCATTAGTCATGTCCTCCTCCCCATGTGTTTGGCATGGGAGATGGTTATATTCTGGCATAATTTCATGTACGTAATGGACAGACCATTGTAGGCATGTACAGCATTGTGAGACTGACAATTATAGATAACTATCTTCTATGGGACGAGCCTTTCCTGCAAAATCACTTTGGTACAGAGTCCAAGATGGCAATTCACAATATCAAAGAGATGGAAATACATAAAGACGGTAAAAAAGATATTCCCTCCCTTAGAGGCTAGACATGCATGCCTGAGAATACTCCCTTCAACACTGATGTAATTCATAAAATTTACATGACGGGGTTAAAGTCTGACAAGACTTAGTATTCATTTTAGAATTGCACCACAGGTTTACACCCATAAAACCTGCCTGGAAATTCAATCACTGGACAAAAAAATCCAAAACATTCATCAAACTTTTTCATTAGATTTCAGGACATTAATTTGTTTTTGTGAATTCTATTTATTAATGCAAGTTTTTTAATAAATTTATTTTGTATTAATGTGTTTTTTAATCATATATCTATCTATTCATGTATTCCCTTCTTTTCTTTTTCACTTGAAATATGTGAGTGTCAGGGAAGAGAGCCAAACACCTAACTACTCCTTCATAATTAGCTATTCCAAAAGCAACTTAGCTTTCAATATCAAATTGCAATACCAAAAAAGAAAAGTCTTGAACCTTGACAAGATGGCCACCCATAGATGTGCATGGAAACACAACACCTTGCTGGTGCTGGGCGTACCTGTCCAGGGGGCCCACCACACGCCGGGAACAGGCGTCGGACAACTGCTGGTTGCCGACGCCCTCTCTGTTAGTGTATTGTAGCCGTGCGGATCACGTCATTGAATTATAACATAATGACAGGATAAATCATCCCTCCATGAGTGCTCCTTTGATACATGGCGATCGTTCATTCATTTATGAATCGATAACCTGTAATTTTGAAGAATGTGGCAAAAGTTGATACAGTAATGTAATTGTTGAAAATTAGAGAGGGCGGGTTTTCTAGGACAGTGTGACATAGGCCTGAATGACAGAGGAGTTAAATTATTCTCATTTCATATTTTTGCACTGCTAGATATACGATATGGAACTGGGCATAAGCCTGTGATCATACCTTACCATTTTACACCTGTGTCTATGACCATGAGCATGTTCACATTCCTTGGTACTTTTCATAATTTAGCTACGATTTCTTTAAAGGTACAGGGCCATAATCTTGTAAATGTTCCATCTCTATCGGGTATTCGGTCCAACCCTGCCTCCATGTTCTTCAATCAGTGTTGTCAATCTGATATACTTCATTCATCATCAATTATTACAGGCAGTCATTCGTGAACATCGACTGGTCAACTTAATTTCATGTTAACTTGCTTTTATGACCTTCTCATGATTAATCCAACTCTGATATGGGCCTACAAATCAGCATAATTATACATCAAGAGTGCACATCTCAGCCTTCATCGTAATGTCCGACTGCGTTCTTAAGAAAATCAGCACAAAACAATCGAAGGAAGCTAATAAAGGAATAGGAAATTGACATCTCATCAGGCTGCTCTTTTAGGAACGACTGATCCCAGTTTTTGTTCACACCTTAACGCCTTCTTGGACTCCAAAATGTAAATCTGACTTAGATTCACTTTTTAATGGAACCCGGAAGAAAAAATGAATAAGCTATTATCCCTAACCTGAACTTTTGGAGGGATTGGGGATAAAATGGTGCCAAGCAGTCAAAGACGAGACTGTAAGAGGTACAGAGAAGACCATTATAAGTAATAATCATACAGTCCAAGTCGTCTAGATCCAGGTCTGGAGGAGGCACAGAGTGCCAGTGTTGACAGGTTCATGGTTGATGGGTGCTCACTGAGGCATGGCATTTGTAGGAACATCTTCCTGAAGTATTAAAGATTTAACTATCTCATGATGCGTTCAAGTTTTTGATCCCTTGTCGTCATGATGCACTGAGGCAGTGCTGGTGCCAATACTGCATCAAAGCACGAGTAGTGATACATTGGAGTGTGTCATAGGTTCAGATGATGCAAAACATATACCTCTCATAAATAAATATTCCAATGGCATCACTCATTCACCTCGGAAATCAAATATTGTATTGCATTAAAGCAATATGCCACCTGAAAGGGTAAGGACCCTGGTTGATCCTGCACCTCCTCCGCCAACATCCAGCTTAAGGCTAGGGAGGCCTCTTCCCATGGAACATACCATTAGTAAGTCTATCCTACCTCCAGAACATTAAGCCTCAATACTAACGCAGTCCAGATGATATTAGCTGGTTTTATAAACATTTTCTTTGTATTGGCATTCTAATATCCCTCAAGGGTTCTGGCTTAGTGAATGGTGTAAGGACATTGAGGGGAGTTGGTGAGATGATGGAAAGTGCCCTCATATGTATAGATAGGGTCAGATATCAAGTCAGGGTGGAGCAATTTGAAAGCAGATATAAATAGAAATGTAAATGAATACAGTCATGTCACGATAGAGGTGTCTTTTTTTGTATCACAACATCAGTGAGTGATAAACAACTTTCCCACTGCGTATCTATAACTGTATACAAGTGTAAACAAGTTCAGCATTCATTGTAAAAGCATTGGACATATTTGATTCCAGGCCAACAGTTTTTGTTATTGCCCAAAAGCCAAACTAAGCGTATGATGTCTGTGAATGAGGCTGGGTGTATAACTATGCAGTCCCCCTCCCATGTGTGCTTCCAGTGAATACAGCCTATTCTAGAGGCATATCCTGGCCCTAAACCAGCATCGTCCTTCTGACTGCCCTTTAAGGTTCATATGATGCACCCATATTCATATTCCTGTATCGTCTGATGCACGTATGCAGTGAGTACCTCGCCAGAACTGCAATGGGTACACATCATGTCAACCTTTATAGGGTATGAATCGATCTAGCAGGGTCGGCATGATGCAAGCATGCAGCCATGGTGAGTAACTCTCCAGGACTGCATTCCTGCATCATGCCGACCATGGGTATGAAGCGTTAAAACCCTGTGTGGGCCTTAGACGTTTACTGGCAGTAGGAATGTATAGCTACTTATCCATGGCTGGGTGGCTTACTGTGGGCTGAATGGTCACTTTCCCTGCACTACTTACACCCGACTGGACACTGGGCAGTGCTGGAATCTCCAGTCTCCTGCCTGGCTACCGCGACCATTTTACATAGCCATTATTGGATGTATTCTATACAGGCGGCAGGAGTATCCCAAAAACTTCCTCCATTTAATCAGACCGTTAAGGATAGCAGGGTACCTTACTGCCCTAAGATGCTTTGGAATATACAATTGAAGCACCCAGAAGTGCTGGCATGATCAAGCACATAATTTGTTGTACAAAATGTACAATTTATTAAGTATAAAGTTTTCCTGGTTGAAGTGATGTAATGACTTTATATTGAAAATAAAGGTTATATTATTTTAGACACAAGTACGTATATATTTTACTCTAATAAATCATGTGAAAATGCAGCATGATAATTTTCAGATAACCTCTCTCTGAACCGTCTGTTTCATGCTAAGAGAATATATAATCCTGTGGCCGTTACATGTGACTTATTTATCATGTAGAATAACCCTCCTACCCTCTAAGTATCCTGAAATGGAGACTTTGCAGATAAAGCCTTCTAAGTCTCTACATTATAGGCTGGTATACAATACACTCTGTGTTACTACACAACAGGGGGCGTGACAGTCCAAGTTAATAACATTCTCATCACATCCTCCGTTACCATAGATACATCACCCTGACCACGCCCATTGCCTTAACCTACCAGTAAGGACAGCATAGTGTGGGCATCGTACACAGAGGGTAGATGTAGTTTCCTTAAGGACATATCAATTCTTGGTCACGGTGTTTCAAATGCTTTCTTGTGTACTTACCAATACAAAATATATCAAACTGAAATGACCAATTATAGCTATTACCTTCAACCTTTTGATGACAAAACTGTGCAGTAATACTCGTTTCCTATTATTCACAGGCACATGCAGTGCCTGCGAGTTAATTACTGGCATGGCATTGGTGTACCATGTCAACCCATATCACACCATACCAAATCTGAATTACGATACCAAAGTAGGATGCGGCATTACGTTTCATAGGAGATCTATGAATTTCACCAACACTTCCACCAAGACCCGAGCAGATTTTTGTCCAATTTGATATATCTGAATCCATCGTCATATATCATATTCTAATTATCTCTCACCATCCTTACCTCAGTAGAAAGCAAGTTCACAGAAATCCTCTGCCCTCAAACTACCTCCAACTCCTTAAGACTCCAGCCCTTCCCCATAATAAACACCACGCCCACCCACCTATAATGTAGTTTGTCAATGATACAAGGTCATATATAATAAGACTACAAGGGGTACCTGTTTTAGGGTAGGGTGAGGAAGGGATGGAGGGCCTCAGGGAGTAGCTAATGTGGTGCCTGGACAGCCACACAACAACCCCGGGAACACACAGGTCATGTGCAGGTGAGGTGTAGGGGGGGGTGGTGGTGGTGGTGTGTGTGTGTGTGGGGGGGTACTTGAAGGATAATCAACAGGTGTATGAAATGTGACATCATCATAGGCTTACTTGCCTTCCAGGAACCTTAGAATGACCCTAGACTCCTTGGTCCGACATCGCAGACATGACAAATTTTAAAATTTGACATGTCCCCCTTGTCGAATTTGACATTGCAAAAATATCTATGTTAGGGCAAAAGATACTTGTTAAATTTTAGATGGGACATGATAGGTCGTGAGAAGTGGGATGGATGATTCGAATGGATTATCCTTTTCCTACATGTGACATGAGGACCTCTCAACCCTTCCAATCAGCCTCATAGTCCACCTTCCACCTCACGGCCGTCGTAAGAATGACATGTACTTGGAAAGGGGGTCTTAGGGCCCCCTGCACTCTGCCCCGTTTTCGCAGATCGTGTCACTCATCTCCAAAGTCCCTAGGAACTGTTGACATTAAATTTTGCTATTGCATTGTTGTGAAATGTGGCCCCTCTGAAATATAATCACCTGTGATTTGCACATTGCCTGTCATTTTATTGACAGTAATGAATTATAGTATTTTCTACCCCTCCCTCCATATATGTATAAAAATTGCTATGACACCTGTTCCACATTCATGGTCTCCTAATATCAACCCTAATATATGATTCCCTTCCTGTTTCCCTAATTTTCTTAAGTTTAACCCTCTTTCTCTCAACTCGGGCGGGCTTCCCTAGCCCACTTAAAAGGGTCTATATCTCCTCTTTCCTATCCCCTCGGATGTGTGTGGTGCACATATGCGCGGGCACTGACACGTTCCTCTGTCGTTCTCGCCATGAATATGACCTTAGCTGTTGAAATGGCGTTAAACATCTATTACTCACTCACTCACTCAACTCGGGCTTCCCTAGCCCACTTTCCTATCCCCTCGGATGTGTGTGGTGCACATATGCGTGGGCACTGACACATTCTAATGTGAAATTGTGTAATATAGTTCTCGCCAATGATATGACCTTAGCTGTCGATATGGCGTTAAACATCTATTACTCACTCACTCACTCTCTCTCAATTCACCACAACATAAACCCATATCCGTCACAGTTACGTCATGCCTCTCTTCCCATGACGGGCCGTGTTTTGATCCGCAGGCGGGCATCGTATCGAGCTGTGGCTGGTGGCGGCATGTGCGGGTGGGCGGCCCGTGAAGTTGGGACACGAGCCGCCCCCACCCGTGTCCCGATGACCACCATTGACCATGCATATCCAATCACACCTGTTGATACGGGGGCTGAATGTGCAGGTGGTGGAGGGTGGGTATCGATCTGTTAGTTTCAAGGATAAGGAAGCCGTGGTGGGGGACGACGTAAGAAACCTATTAAAAATAGCTGGGTGAAAGACCATAGAGGTCTCCATTATGTGGGGCAAAAATGGATATTCTTCACTACCAGTGCATGTCACGTATGTAAACTGTATTATCAGACCCCAGAAAATGTCTCTATGGGTAGGAGTTATTGCAGCCTGTAGAGTAAAAGTATAAATGACTATATAATATTAATTACTCAAAGGAGTGCAAGGGGAAAAAGGACCGTTCAATGATGAAAAGAGGAAAGCATGCCATGACAGGAGGAAAGCATGCCATGACAGGAGGAAGGGGTGGAGGGTGGGGGGTTATCTGGATGGAGGGAATCATCAGGTAGCTATTATTGGAAGGGGATGGGAGGAAGGGAAGAGGGGGAGAGAGGAGGGAAGGTGGTGACAGCTCTGACAATACGGAAGTAGATCTACTGGTATAAGAGCAGGACATCACGGAGCATACCGGTAACATAGATTTCAGAGTTACAGAATAATTATTCATTGGCGGATTTAGACTGGGGGGGGGGGGGGCGCCCCCTCCTTTTTGTCAGTAATTTATAGTTTATTTTTTTGGACTGAAAATTAGGGGATGCACCCCCTGTTATGCTTCACTTTAGCCACGTGACACATATTGTCCACATCACATTTTTTCACAATACCTCCACAACGGCCCAGCCCGGGGGCCCAGCGCAAGGTGTCCAAAAAAATGTACTATCCACAGACTATTTTCGCAGAGTGTCTGTAAGATACAATTTGTCCACACCCAACAATGACAATGTATCCACAAAATACACTCTGTCCACAACCTATCATCACAAAGTGTTCACAAAACACATTCTGCCCACATACTTTCATCACGAAATGTCCAAAAGACATTTTGTAGCACATTGTGTGGACATTTTTTTTATGTCAACACCCTGTGGTGCCTGGCAAGAGTGTGAACAATTTGTGATGGTTTGCTGTTGACAAGGGGTGTATTTCAGATACTTATATGTACAGCAAGGACACACAGTGGATACTTAGTGATTCTTAACAGTGAGACCACCCTGATTATGTATATAAATGTTGCCAAGCTGCATTACTGGGCTAATTTCATACAGCATGATTTTCTTTAAGAGGTTGTGAGGGGGGATTCCACAAAATCAAATAAGTGTGTAATAAATAAATAGGTGGGCAAAGGATACTTTTCTATACCTTTTCTGTATAAAAATTGTTGAATTAGCAAAGAATTGCCCAAACAGCATTAGTGGAACCAGTTCTTCAAGACCTTGAAAAAAATAATACTTTCAGAAAGCACCCACACTATATGCTAGTGATCCCAAAATGACAAACATTCACATTTAATTTCTCAGCTTCTGAGAATTACTAGAGAGGCAAGGGTTTGCATATGTAGTAGATGATCAGGATAAAATTACTTAGCATTCTGGGTAATTAGTCTTGGAAAAGGTGTGTTTACACTGAAAAGCAATTATTGAAAAAAGAATTCTATGTACCGAATGATATCTTACTTAGAATTTATAAAACTTGACAGTTTCACCTTTACCTGAAACACCTGCATTAACTTCTACAGATTCTATACATCATGTTACTTTTGTTAGCTGAGAGAAGACACTATCATCCCAGAATTATTCAAAATATCAAGATTTTCAACAAAATTTGATGGACCAATTTTAAAATATCTATACTGAACTTTATGTCAGAAGTCTCTGTTGAACAATTGAAAAGTTGAGGAAAAGATCTATAACTTGATATAGATCTTAATGTGTTGATCGAGTGTACTGGTAATAATTAATAATGAACCATTACAATAATTATAACAATAAATATGGAATAAATAAGAAGACATTGGGTTTGGTGGGAATTGACTTTGTCAAAATCAATCCTATACATGCCTTTATTAAATAAGACAATAATTTACAATACAATAACATAGCAATATATAGACATATAACAATATAATACAATATAATAATAATATGTACAAAAATTTCAATATATCACAGTAACAATAAGGTTTAAAATTTCCAGCACCACCCAGCGTGGTGTATGCTGTCCGAGTGTACGAAGCCAATTGACCGTTAGTTCAACTGCTGGAGTTTATATACTGGAGGAAATGTTATGTGTGATGTCATAGAAAACCATGCGCTCAGGGTAAAGTAGTACCAACGTATCACTCATTAATTATATATATATACCTCGGAGTATATAGTCCCATATTGTAGTGTTCCGAATACCTGTCGTCTTAGCTCTATGGAAAGGACCACAAAGACTCCGTCAACTTTAGTATCAATACTGTTTATTGCCTGGCTTCTGGCTACACCATCTAAGCCGTCGGTGAATATCTCTTATCTGCTTTCACCACTGGGGCAAGCCGGGCTATGAGTCTCGACCAGCACATACCTCCTCTCTGTCTGTCGGAGAAACACAACCACTATATATACGCTTGCCATTCCCCCGACACTGGCACAGTTGGCATGGTGCCAGCGGCGGTGAACATTCCCCCGAGCACCGCCAGGCGATGCTCGCTCCTAACGTGACTCCAGGATCGGCGGCTTCCACGCCCCCATACCAGGATGGTTTCACTTCCACCGCCTCCCCCTCGGTCTACGCCACACTCTCCCCAACTAATTAACAACTTGCGGGGTAGAAGTGTCAATATTACCCTCCTGCGGATGGGTATCCAATTTTGAATAAAACTATCACACCGGTCCCCTAGGTGTCTCTGTGTTATTTTTATATACAAGGAAAAAGTACATGATATACAGTGGTATAACAATGGACACTCTACCCCACTCCTATGAGTGGCTTAAAATACTAGTAACCGGCTGCTGTCCCCTATGCAGCATATTTTTACAGGCGATAGCATGCTTTTAAACAGTAATACGATGTCAGCCACCAACAACAACCTATGTACAACCAGCTGCTCCTCGTCCTTCGGATGGATCCGCAGCTCCGCCGGTGCCCCCCTCCGACTCCTCCGCCGGTGGCTTCCTCCCGCAGTCTCCTCTTCCCTGGACCTCCTCCGACTGCAACACAAGGTGAGTAGCCCTTTTTAGTACCATCTCCCACCTTCCATGCTTCGTCTAGTTGTGTCCCCCTGCTTTAGGTGATGCTCCCCTGAGAACCTTATGCCCTGGCTGGCCTGTACTGGCTGTACCTGCCGGTGGCTAATTCATCAGTGTTTCCTCCGCCTGTAATGGCCACCTCTCCGCCCCTCTCCGACAGCAACGATTCCGACCCGGTAGCACCTTCGCACACCCCCTATACTGGGGGCAGCCCTCTCCCTTCGCCTGGAACACGTCTTTAGGATGGACTTACCCTACTGACTGGTTGACTGGACTTCCCCGCAGTCATCTCCGGCTGGCTGCTCCTCTGCAGGCACGTCAGTCGACTCGTCTTTCTCCGCCCTCTCCCTTCGTGGCCAAGCTTGCCCACACCGAGCGCACTGACCCGAAGGTGCAGCATCCCCGTATCTTGTCCGCGTCACTTGCACCAACCCATAGTCCCCATTAGGTAAGCTTTGGATGACTGCCGACATGATAACTCCTGGTACCACCTTCAGACTTGGCTCCATGGACACCGGCTGACCCAACCGTCTGGCGAATTCCCTCAGAGCTGTAGGTCCCGTAAAATCCTTGTGCCAAGGCATGGTAGCCTCCGCACACTCCTCTTCCCCTCCGCCCCCTTGATCTCCTCCTTCTGGTTTAGCCGTGACCCCCACTATGCCTTGTGTCGGCGCCACCCCTCTTTCCTCCATCTCCCCACCACTCTATCCCGAGTCGGTGGTGGTAGCTCCAACTCCCTAGCCATGCTCTCCACTATGGTCTCAGTTCCAGGCGGGACCAGCACCATGGTGTCCGCCGCCTCCCCCTCCGCCACCGTCTCCACTTGCAGGAGGAACTCCCCTTTTGGTGGCTTAATCACTAGCCCATTCATTCCCACAGTCACAGTCCTGGGGTGCCTCACCAGCCGCGGAGATGTAGCCCGGGTACGGCCTCCCTCCTCCACTAGTTTGGCCTGGTCCCTCGCAGATGTCTCCTGACCACCCTCCCCCCTAGCCGGTGGAGTCTGTCTCAATAGTTCCTCCGTGCTCCGCCTAGCTGACCCTCCTCCTTCAGGGGAAATCATTACCTGGCTCATTAAGCCTGTCAGTACACCTGTAGTCTCCTGTTTTCGTGTCGCCTTATGCGACGTCTTCCCCTTTCCTTTATCCTTCTTCGGTGTTTTCGGCGCTTTCTGGATTTCCTCCTCCTGGATCTGCCTCTCTTGTTCCGCCTTCAACAGCCGGGCCTTCTCCGCCTGCTCCTCCTTTTGCTTCTGGGCCAGTACCTCTCTCTGTCGGCGCCTCTCCTCCACCCTTTTCTTCCTCCCCTCACTTATCACCTCCCTGAATTTCTCCGGGCATCCCCTGAACAGGGGGGGTATCTCTATCTCCTCCTGCTCGGTGGTGTCACTCTCAGCCGGTACAGCCCTGGTAGACTGTGAGGGATCCACCACCTTTGGGCCCCTATCCTCCTCCTTGGCCGGTGAATGGGGGGTGGTTGCCGACCCACTCAGTTCTGGTCGCGGCTTGTCTGCTGCCAGCTGATATGGTGCCCGTTTGTCAGGACTGCTGTCGAGTCCCCCAGTTATTTGGAATGAATTCTCCTTAGTGGGAGAGGAATCGGGCTTGTCCGCACCATTCCCTTCCGACACGTCCTCATACCTTCCCACCTTTATCAGGGAGCGGGGGATAGGCTTCCCCGCCATTATGGCCTCGTACTCCTTCTCAATACTCTGGATATCCAACTTGTCGACAGGTAAGTCCCTCTGTAGGCGGTTTAACGTCTTAGTAGGTGTTTCCCCCCTTCCCCAAACCCTATCTAACACAAATCGGAGCTTTTTATCCTCCTCTTGGGATAGTAAGTGCTTGCCGGAATCCTCCTCCCACCCTAGGTCTGCCCAGCTCTTCTCCCCCCTTGCCACAGTCCCTCTGCTGGCGGGTAATTCCTGGCGCGGTGATTTCCGGAGCTGTTTCTCTGGCATTCCCCCTTCAATTTCCAAGGTCCTCTTTGCCCCCTTCCCAGCACTCCTAGTCACTATCCAGGTGTCAACCAACCCCCCCAACAGCTCTGGGCTGGGTAGCCACACTAAGCTTTTCAGAAACTGTGATGCCCTGGCCACCTCCTCCTTGTCCTCCGACCCCAGGCAGATACCTGGTGAGATCAGTGATGACACAGTAGAAGCGGGGGTGGCGTCGCCCCGCCCGGCCATAGAGGTCTCTGGCTTGGCATCCCCCTCTAGTTGCTTTGCTCTGGTGGAGCCGTTCTTGTGGATGATTCCCCCGTCTCACTAGGAGTATTCTTGACTAGTCCAAACGGTAAGAGTTTCACCTCTCTCAGTGGTCTCCATGGCCCGAGGTCTCTGTGGGCCCTCTCCACGTGCCGTAACAAAACTGACAGCCTGTCCTTGGACACCATGTACTCACAGTCGGGCCACTGGTACCCCGCTTGGTACTCCACATGTGAGTTAAGATGGCGTGTCATAGCATACTTGGTTTTGAATACCCATCTCCTAGTCCCTAGAGGATCCTCCCTACACTTCTCAGACCGGAATCGTGGTATCTCCACCCCCTCCACCACCTCCATGGGGAGTCTTGTCTAGCTGCGCTTTAGGTCCCATTACGATGTATTCGGGTGTTGGCCAAAAACTCGTCGGAATTGACAGTCCCCACCCCTGTTTTCTCCGTATTTATGGGGTTACCGACCGTCGCTCTGCCCCTCTCTGGCTCCTCCCCTGTCCTCCTTTCGGCCAATCAGGAGACAGTCCTTCTTTGGTGCATGTGCGCCACCATCTCCTGTCGTGGTGGGCCGACTTCCACTCTTCCCACGGTCCTTCCCCTTCTCCGAGTTGGACCCATGGGAACCCTCGTCTGGGTGTTTCCTGTCCTTCTCACTTCTCTGGTGCCCTGAGGAGTATTTCCCCGAACTGGGGCGCCTCCTATCACCGCTCTCATCCTTTCTTTTATCACCATCTCTCCGGTGACGGCTCCCCGACCGACTAGAGGAGGAATGCGGGGGGTTGCCTGGCGACGACGTCAAGGGCTGGAAGTTATCTCCCTCAGGGGGCGCCACTTTCTTGACGCCCTGCACTGTAGGGGGCGCCGCCACTCTTCCCGCGGGGCTACCAGCCGCCACCGCAGGGGGTCCCCCTCTTGGTGGCTGCTGTCTGCTGTCGGTTCCCTGCGCCCTCTCTTCCTCTCTCAAGTGATTCTGGAATTTCTCCTCCTGGGCCTCCTCCAGCATCTCATAGATTCTCCACCTTTCCTCGTGTTTGGCTATGATCCTCTTCCTCTCAGGGTCCCTCTGTGCCGCCTCCCTCACCGCCCTCTTTGCTGTATTCCGCGCCCTCCTGGCCCCTGTTTCCACGGGGTTTTCTTCCTCCCCTGAACTGTCTGGGTCATAGGTAGGTATTTCATTAACGGGGGGTTCATCATTCGGGGCATATCCCATCCAGTGTGACATGGCAGCCTCTTTTCAGGAAGCTTGTGTACCAGTTGTCCCCCATTCTACTCGTTTTCACGGGCACGGTACCCTGCAAGTAGTCGTCCACCTCACACCTCCTCTTTTCTCCCTGGAAAACCGTCCTAACTTCGCTGGTTCCCTCGTCTTCAGCATCCGCTGAAGGTGACAATGCTTCTCCGTCCGAAGCAGCCTCCTCCTCCGGGGAAATTTCCATGGTACTTCCTGTGTCCACCCCCAGGGCCGGTTTCAAGGAGTCAAAATTCGAACTATCCTCCCTCTCTTTATGCGGTATACCGCCTCCCCTATCCTTCCCACCACCTCCCACGGCCCCGTCCAGTAACTTTGTAGTTTAGGCGACAAACCTCTCTTCTTCAGTGGGTGATAGTAGTAGACCCTTTTTCCGACTCCTATCTCCCCCGCCTGTGCCCGGGCATCATAGTTTCGCCTTTGTCTCTCCACCGACTTTCCCAAGGTGTCCCTGGCCACTTGATAGGCTTCTGTCATAAATGCCTGCAACTCCGCCGGGTACCCTTTTGTGCCCCTGGGCTCAGCTAGGGGATATATCAGGTCCAAGGGCACCACCGTCTCCCTGGCTAACATCATGGCATTAGGCGACACCCCAGTGGAGGAGTGTGCGGAGAAGCGGTACGCTGCCATAACGAAGGGAAGCTGTCTGTCCCAATCTTTGTGGTCGGAGGCGACCACCGTCGCCAACAGCATCTCTATGGTTCTGTTGGCTCGCTCTACCATCCCGTCACTCTGGGGTCTAAATGTGCAAGTCCTTGTCTGGCGTACTCCCAAGAGGGCGATGATTTCTCTGAATAGTCCTGACTGGAAGTTCTTTCCCTGGTCGGTGTGTATTTCCACCAGGGCTCCCAATCGGCAGAATTGGGAGCCCTGGTGGAAATTCCTCCACAAACTTCCGCGCCACCGTCAATGCTTCCTGGTTGGGCAACGCGTATGCTTCAGCCCACTTGGTGAAGTAGTTGGCCGCCACCAAGATAAATTGATTCCCTGTGTTGGAGATGGGTAGAGGACCCATTACATCCAATGCCATCCTCTGTAGGGGCAGCCCTACTCCAACATGTCCCATGTTTGCCCGGTGTGGAGCTGGTGGGGGTTTCCTCCGAACACAGGGTTCACACTTAGAGCACCAGAGGGTCACAGCTCGTCGATAATCCGGCCAGTAATACCCTCCCTGCAGCCGTTGTAGTGTCTTGTTCTGGCCCAGATGGCCGGCCAATGGTTCCCCATGCACCGAGCGTAGCACTCCACTCCTCTCACCGGCGGGGACAGCTATCTGGAAGCACTTTCGGCCTGCCCGTGTTTCCCACCAGCGCCCTATCACCCCCTTTTCTTTGGACAGTCTACCCACTTGTGCAAACCAAGCTCAATTTTCATAATCCCAGCATCTACGCACTCCTTCTTCAGGTAAGTCATCATTTACCATCCATTCAGCCACCTGACTCATCATTTTATCCTTCTCTTGCAGATCCGCCCAGGACTCAGTGGCCGGAACCTCAGGGCCTTCCACCGCCTGTTCATCCACCCCCGACAGAGCAGATTGCTGCCCCCTTGTGACCACCTGGCAGAAGGAAGCCTCCTCCACCTAGTCCCTTACACACTGGGAGCACGGCCGCTGGGACAGCCGAATCAGCATTACCGTGGAGTTTACCCGGTTGATGATGGATGACAATATTGTATGTGCTGATGATCTGGAGCCATCTAGCCAGTTGCCCCTCTGGTTCCTTAAAGTCCAGCAGCCACCGCAGGGAAGCATGGTCTGTCCGTACCACCACTGGTCGCCCGACCAAGTAATGACAAAACTTCCTGAGGCCAAAGACGATAGCCAGCAACTCTCTCCAAGTGACACAATAGTTCCTTTCCGGTTTGCTAAGGGTACGGCTCCCGTAGGCCAAAACCCTTTCTCCTCCCTCCTGCTCCTGGCTGAGCACCAACCCTAACCCAGTGCCACTGGTGTCGGTGTCCATTATCAATTGGCCTTCTGGTCGGGGAAAGGCCAAGATTGGTGCCTTGGTCAGCCGCCTCTTTAGCTTGCCGAAGGCATCCTCACAGTCAGGGGTCCACTTAAACTTCCTACCCTTCTCCGCTAGGGCACTCAGCAGCCTGGCTATGGAGGAGAATTCGGGGACGAATGTCCGCTAATACCCCGCCAGCCCCAAGAAACCACGAAACTCCAACAACCCTTTTGGTGTAGGCCACGACTCCACAGCTTCTATCTTCTCCGGATCTTTGCCCACCCCTGCACGACTAACCACGTGGCCCAGGAACAGGACCCATCGACAGGCTAGTTGACACTTGGAGGGTTTGATTTTGAGCCCCGCCCCTTCTAACCGCTCCAAGACCTCCCCCAACCGGCGGAGGTGTTCACTGAAAGTACTGGCTGTTCAAAGGCGGGTAGGTGAGCGCCACTAAATCAGTGGCTGCCATGGCATTGTTGCTGTCGTCTGATTTTAAGGTCGATGATCATGGTTGTGTTGGTGGTGTCGATGTATCCGGATCTGAAGGGCTGGATTCTAAAGACCAGGGGGGATCCTTCACTGATGGCTGTCTTGGGGTAGTACCTCACTCGCTCCGTGTCGATGATAGAAGTGTTCATTTTGGGGGCGTCAAACACCGCCTGCTTAGTGGAAAATCCCTCCTCGCTCTCAGAAAACCTCTTGCATGATGATGTCGTGTGAGTGTAAGATTAGGAACTAGCTCTTGGCAGACTTCCGACCCGCTCCAAGGGAAATGGTCTGGGTTGCATACCAAGGGCTCCATTTCTGGTCTTCGTGCATCTTTCTGTGAACTTTAAATAAACAGTTCCATCAGCCTCAGTACACAGCTCTACGTCTCCCCAAAGCATCTGTTTACTTTCGTGTGACCCTCTTAGTCCAAACCCAACACCCAAAATCCAATACAGGGTATTCTGTAGAGAACGGGGATGGAGGTCCCAAAAACATCATTATTCCAAAGTGCTTCAATCTCATCTTCATCCAACGACTCCATCCATAATCTGCTTCACTGAGGTGTCTAAAATTGAAAATAAATACACAAAAAAAATTAGGCAAAATTTCAGACTTTTTTGCATTTTTTCCCTATTTTTCCCATCATTTCTCTACTAAAATTTTGCGTGTCAGGTACATAACAAATTTTTAAAAAAATTAAAAATAATAAATAGACAGAACTAAACGACCGTGATGTACAAGGTGGTCGATTTTTTAATTTGTGGTACATTTTCCACATATTTCTGGCCCGCTGAGGTGATACAAAACAAAATTATTGACCTTGCCATAGCTCTGTGGATGGCTGTGAGACTGTCGGGTTCATGATCTGTACCGTCTGGCTTCTTCTTTTGAAGTATGTAGGTGGCTATAAATTGGTCTAGTTCAGACCCCATAATAGATTCTATGGCCCTTTCCTCCTGGCATGCCTCTGACCGCCATCTCTGGAACGCTGTGACAACCTGTGACATAAATAAGACCCATTAAATAACTTTTAACACTTTAAAAATCATTTTCTATATATCACAAAGCCAATTTAAGTACGATATAATTGCGATATTTACATCGTCAATATATTATTTTTGCGATATTTATATCGTCAAACTCGTCAATACCCTTAATATCGCTCACCTGCGTCGTCTTCTTTACGGTATTGACAGTCTTTGATGACTTGATAAAGTCTTTTAACTCTACTACAGACTTCATTTCAACCATAGGTTTCTTCAACTCCCTTTCCCTGTCTCCAGAATTGTCACAGTTTGATCGTTTCTTCGTTATTCTAGCCATTGACGAGCATATAAATCTTCGTTGTCGTCTGCTGCTTCAATATATGCTTGAACAGCGCTATTGACGTCGATTGAACCAAAATCAATGGTGGAAATATCAAAGGAACCTACGTCCACCTCGTCATTTACTTGGGGGGTCGTCATTTCGACAGATTGTTCGTCTATTTCACCAAAAACGCTGTTTTGGTGGTCGTCAGTCGCCATTTCGATCCAAATCGGCCACGAACTGTGCAATACCTACACTGGTGCCGTGACCAGGATACAGTAGGAACTAAGAGTCTGAAGTGGAATTCCGTCAGAATGATGGAATCGGCTTAGAGGGGAGAGAAGATGTGGGAGAAGCTACAGGCTTTGCCACACCGACTCAATCGATAGAATCCGGTAGTTATGTCGTATCAGCAGGTCTAGAAAGCGAACAGGAACAGATTCTCTCTTCTGATGAAATGGAAGACGATGGATTTATTCCACAAGGGGTGAGGCTGGACGAGGAAATCTTTCCTCCCAGTTCTCGAGGCCGAGGCCTGCTACATTTTGCAGGAAAGAAAATGCCTTTCTTGAATCCTATGGGGAGGGCTCAAGGCAGAGCTTGAGGGGTCGCTCGAAGTCCCAGTCATGGGGAAACCTACAATGATATCAATGAAAGTCTCTTCAACCCTGGAGGTTTAACGTAAACGGCCCGATGCCTCCAAAGAGGTCGGTAGCGTTCATTGACAAGGCAATTCGGGAAGCTGAAAAAGCCCGAAAGGAACTCAAAGAGTTGCAAGCAGAGATTGCAAAATGGAATGTTTGCATTGATGATCTCGATAAGAGGTATGAGGCGGAACAGCAGGATTTGAATGCTACTAAACATCAGCTGAATAGTTTAAAGAACGAGGTACAAACAAACCAGTTAAAACTTGGCAAGACTTTTGACCAATTTAAACAGATTAGTGACAATCTGAACCAATTGGTACAAGCTCGAGACTGACAAGTTGAAGAAAATGAAGAGATTTGTCGAGTTATTCTTAATGAGAATAAAGATCTCGAAAAGAAAAAAAGCCGAATCAGTTTGAGAACTAGCTGACCTCCAAACTAGGAAAAGTATGCTCGATGATTATATCAAAGGAACTAAAGCTCAGTTACCGCCTTTTAATGCACCTAATGTGAGTGCAGTACCTAACACTGAAGATCAGTTTCAAGCCATGAGAGATGATAGTTCTGATGATGATGTTCGTGTACTAGTACGCCTGCTCTGTCTCAAACTAAATCAATACTGAAATCTTCCAGCTCGGCACAAGCTGGAACTTCAGGAGGGGTTACGGGTTCGAGACCAAATGGTTCAAACCAGGTCCAGGCACCTGCAAGACCAACGAGCACTACTACAGGCAGTACTTTCCATAGTACACAAAGTCAAGCTACCCAACAACCGTTGACCAGTAGTAATAGTACCTCATCGGGGTCTAGACCTGTATTTACGGGAACAGCTCAAAACCAAACAGCAACAGGTATTAATCAAGGTAATACCCCTGTTTCATCGAGCTCAGGCCAGTTCTCGACACCGTCTACGACACAATCAGTAGCAAATCCAGCAGTAACTGTTCAATATGCTAATAGAACAGTTAGTGGAGCATGTTACTTAACGAAGCCTACTACACCCACACCGGTTCGAAGGTCTAGTTTAAGCCCGAGAGAAAGCGATTTGTATAACGCTAACCCCGCCATCGCTGGCTTGGGATTAGATACAATCTCTTGACATTCTGATGGTTTTGATGTTGTCGAGAAAAGTGTAAATCTTGCTCGCTCTATCAAAAGATCAACTAATGCTGCTCAAAGAGTTGCATCACAGTCTAAACCAGACAGGGGAGATATCCCTTGGCTAGAATGGTTAGTAGGTTTCATGGATGACATGAAAATAAGTGGATGGAGTGATGAGAAAGCCCTTCCTCAATTCTGTAAATGCCTCCGAGATGGAGTGGGAAAAGTAGCTCTCGACAAGTGGACTGAAGAATGTTCTGGTGGGACCTTCTTACAGTTGATAGAGTGTGCTAGCTATGTTTTTGGGACAGTGGGACGCACAGACCCTCAAGTGGAATTTCGTAAGCGCACTCAAAAGCTAGGAGAGTTTCTGAAGATATATGGATTGGCTCTACAAAGTTTGTTAACGAAAGGTACACCCTACTATGCCAATGGATGACGAATTGTGGGCAGATGAGGGGAAAGGGCCCTCCCTGCGGGATTTTTAGTACTGGATTTGGAATGGAACGTTTTGAATCCAAAACAAGGCCTAAATAACGGCTTTCAGAGACATGTGTTGCCATGGCAACCAAAATTTTATTCCAAATAGAAAAAATAATAATGTGGACTGATGGAATGATTCATGGAGATTCATATGCTGAAAAAAGCATAAAGATACCATTTCTAGATCCAAAACTATGCCCAAATGTATGGAAAGAGATGGACATTTTTTAATTGACTATTAAATTATTATGCTAATTACATGCCCGATTTGATTAAAACAATGAATAATAGACCTTATTGGCTGTATTGATACAGTCATGTCATTACATGTTTGTGAAGCAATATTTCAAGACTAGAAGGGCTATCTACAAGTGTAATACCTCATTTTAAAGCTGATAACATCAATTTTAAATTTCATATTAACCTCAGAGGACCCTTTCCCCTCAACTGTTCACAATTCTTTATGGAGGAATTGTTTGTTCAATTCGCTTCGGGACTAAAGGATCCGTCTATACAGCAAGTTGTGTATGATAGTTGGAAAAATGACAGTTCTTTGAACGATCTCTTCCAGGCTATCGATAATCACAATAAAAAGAAAACCTTGATGGCTGGTAAAGTACCACAAGCTAGAGCTAACCCAATGTTTGTCCTGGAAGGTTTCAAGGAAAGCACTCCTGGTGACTGTGAGGATCCTTATGTTGAGGATTCGGAAATGAATGTCAGTGCAGCCCGTTTCCAGTCGAGGGGATACCAAAACTGGCGACAAAATATTGAGCCTGGTTGAAAGGCTAGTGAAGGAAATTACTGAATCACTAGCCAAGAAGCGATCTAGAAATAGACCAAAGGTCGACAAGAGCAACATAACTTGCTATCGTTGTCAGGAGAAGGGACATTTTGCTATGGACTGCCCTGCCAAAATGCCTGTGTTGAAAGGTAAACAGGAAAACTAAAGGGAGTTGCTTCCAAAGGCGACCAGGTAACCCCGAGTGTGGAACTTCACCATACAAGTGATGCGGTGAATCGAGAGGAATCTAAAGTGATAAAAATGGCCAGCACTGTATAAGATGGGCAGGAACAACCTGTTGAGCAGGGGTCTGACAACCTCGAGAAAGAAAAATCGTTCACTATAAGTGATAGTCAATTCGAAAGCTCGAGTGAAGAGGGAGTCAAGCTTGAGAGCTGCAGGTGCTCAACTCTCCCCGAGTCATCCATGTTTGTTTCGTATACTTATCTGAAATATGTTCAATGCTCCGAAAGTGCTTTTAAAGTGCCTGAGGGGTCCCTGGGAGGGTATGCCCTGCAGTTGCTGGTCGACACAGGGGCCTTGGTGACCTGTTATCAGACAGATGGTGGGAGAGGTTCCGACCCGGTGGAGACTCCGGAAGTTGACCACCAAGATCTACTTTACAGACGGCAGCCCAACAAAAGTGATAGGAGAGGGGTTGCGAGATCTGCAATTGGGACGGAGGACGATACAGGCAGAGTTCACCCCCAGAGGCAGCTGGTTGAAAAGGAGGTGGAGAAGATGCTGGAGGCAGGGGTCATAGAGCCGTGGGGCTCGCTGGTAGTATTGGTTAAGAAGAAAGATGGCACCACATGTTTCTGTGTGGACTACAGGAAGTTAAATGCTGTCACAATCAAGGATGCATACCCCTTGGTACAGGACTGCCTTGACACTATGGCTGGAGCAGTCTGATTCTCTTCACTAGATTTTGCAAGCGGCTACTGGCAGCTGGAGATTGCGGAGGAGGATTGAGCCAAGATGGCGTTCACGACACATACGGGGTTGTATCAGTTCAGGAGGATGCCATTTGGCCTCTGCAACGCCCCTGGAACCTTCGAGAGAGTTATGTAGGTGGTCATGAGGGGACTCCAGTGGGAAACCTGCCTAGTGTATCTAGATGACATTGTTGTCATTGATACCTTCGATGAACATCTCCGGAGGTTGGGGGAGGTGTTGGACCGATTGATAGGAACAGGATTGAAAGTAAAGCCGTCTAAATGCAAGCTTGCTCACCGGAGGGTGAGGTTCTTAGGACATGCTGTCTCGGAGGGGGGAGTGGGGACAGATCCGGTGAAAGTAGAGGCAGTACGGGAGTGGCCCACACCTACTAGCGTTACAGAAGTGAGGAGCTTCCTGGGATTGGCAGGCTCTTATAGAACCTTTGTGAAAAACTTCTCTGTGTTAGCATGTCCTCTCTCGGCGTTGGCAGAAAAAGGGAGGAAGTTTGAGTGGACCTATGAGTGTGAAAGGGTTTTCCAGCCCATTAAGAGCAGGTTGACATTGGCACCCATCCTGTCATTCCCTATGCTGGAGGGAGCGTTGGTGTTGGATACAGATGCAAGTGATTGTGGCCTGGGGACAGTGTTGTCACAGGAGCAAAGGGGGCAGGGGGGGTACTAGCCTACGCCAGCTGGACACTGAATAAACCCAAGAAGAACTACTGTGTTACCGGGAAGGAGCTGTTGGCCATTGTGTTCGGATTACGAAAGTTCAAACACTATCTGGCCTATCATTGAATAGTGCTCCTTCATTAGCACCAGTTGCAATGAGGACGGTCTCAACCTACTCCAGAGGTTACAGAATCGAGCATTGAGAATCTGTTTAAAGTGTAATATAAGAAAATATAGTGTCAATGAATTACATGAGATTTGCAAGGTAGAAAGATTACAACGTAGGTTTGATATATTATTACTGTGCTTGATGTACAAAAAATCAAAAAGTGTTGTTAATCGAGACCAAATACATAATACCCATTCACAAAGAAAAGTTTGTTTTGAATTGCCAAGGTTAATTACAAGACACTACAAAACGTCACCATGGTACAGCGGTGTTGTCCTTTGGGACCTGCTACCTGAGGAGGTTCAAAGGGCTACCACCAAGGTAAAGTTCAAGGAGTTTTTGAGTAAAAGAAAAGACTTAAGGTCAGGTATCAAGTTGGGATACAATTAGAGAATTGACGGAGTAGGTGTAGATACTGCACCACTCTTACTCTTATTCTTATAATTTGCTTGTTTGTTTAGCGCTATCTGATGCTATGTAATGTCATACAGTATATCCATAAACATCATATGACATATATAATCATCTGTCATCTTGGATTTGATTGATTTGTGTTTTACAGCACTTTAGCGGCACTAAGTGGCTATCCCGTGCTTCACAAGTTGATAATCTAACAGAGGAATGTGTCAGTGCCCGCGCATATGTGCACCACACACATCCTGAGGGGAGAGGAAAGAGGAGATATAGACCCTTTTAAGTGGGCTGTCATCTTGGAATGATATATAAGGTGTACCATTTATATACGGTCTCTTTTCTCTCTCATTGTCTTGTATGTGTTGTTGCGTGGAATTTATTACCAACCCCTTCCAAGTACTGCTGATGTATATATACTGGCACTTGTCAAGCAAGGGAGCAGCTGGTCCGGAGGAGGACAAGGTAGACGTGCCTGAGGAGGAGGGGCAAGGGGAAGGTAACCCGGGAGAGGGGGAAGCGGCAGTGAACCTGAGCAGGCAGAGGCGTCAGAGTCGGGAGACGTCTGGGAGACAGGAAGGCGGGAGGGGACTGGTGGTTGGCGGCTACTTACCGGTGGAGCGGGAGGAAGTGGATCAGAGAGGAGGTGCTAAGGGAGGAGGGAGGCAGGAATGTAGAGTCATAGAAGCGAGATTGTGACTTACCTGTGGTATTCCTGTGGTGCTTGACGTTCGGAGGAGCGGTGGGGAGTGCTGGACCAGGGGAGAGGTCGGAGGAGGAGTCGGGAGGCAGTCCGCGGGAACATCCATAGGTGGTCGAATCCGGAGGCAGCTGGAGGAGGATCACGGGACAACTCAGGGAGGATCTGGTGGTGTTTGAAACTTGTTGATTGTAAATAGTTATGTTATTGTTATTGTTGGTGCTATGTATCACTAGTTAAACTTAAGGGCCCTTAGGAGGGCACTGGCCCAGGTTAGTTAGAACAAAGAAGTCAGAAAATAGCAAGAAAATAAATTCTTTGCATAACCAAAGATATCTGGTTGAAAACTTGCAGCTTTTGAAAAGCATCCCTGGGCTGGAATCAAACTCAGGATCTTCTGATATGAAGGTAAACATGTTACCACTACACCTTCTTGACTGTACTGAAAGATCTCCACTCGAAATCTCATATGATCTGCTCCCTCGGTGTGTTGAAAGCTGGTATTCTACTTTTTCCAAGGCCCAAAACATTAGAAATATGTATGGGACCATATGTCACTTTTGCATTTACTGCAAAGATATGATCATACTCTAAATGTTTTAGTGACCAATTACCATTATAATCCTATATAGATAAGATTATATTCTTAGATATCCTGGTGACAAGGACCAGAGAATAATAGAAAGGATATTGAGTATGTGCAAGAATGGGTGAGGGGGGGGGCTTAATAGGGAACAATTTTCTCACAAACCCATTATGAATGCTTATGACATGACTTCTGTGATTTTGGGTGCTTTTTCTGGATATTCCCATGCACATACCTGTCGATATTGCATGGCATGATGCATGCATCATGACTTTTGTAAGGTGTGCAGTTATTCATGGATAACATGCCTCCTTACATGTCATATGTTACATGTTAAAACCTATGAAATTTTCATTGCCAGGGTAGGGGTCGAACCTGCAGTCTCCTGATCCCAAATCCAACTCCCTATGCAGTGCACCACAGGGACTGACGAGAAATGCTTGGTTAGATCCAAGTCTCTATAAGTCATTGATATGGTTGTGACCCCCCACAACAACTCTCACATGCGCAAGGTTAGAATAGCATTATAATTACAGAGGACTGCTGGACGCGTTCAAACTAAGCCAAGCCAGGCGCCGTGGTGTGTGACCCGGTGGTCTAGTGGGTAGTGCATTGCCCTCAGCTCTTTTTTTTTGGCTATGGCAGGCTTCGAGTCCTGGGGAAGGGGAACGATTTTTGTTTTCAAATTATATTTATTGATTTTCTATTGATTATCTATTGATTAACGTGTAATGACTGATATTGTGTAATGACTGATATCCAACAATGACATGCAACGAGGGGGACAAAGCCCCCCGAGTTGCATGTTTTTTTTTGGTTTGAATTTACTTTATTATCACAAATAAATATATACGATACAGTCTATGAGTCCTTTCTGTTGATACATCAATAACTGAAATTATACATGCATGTTTGTTATACCGGTAAAATATAGATCGCTTCATAGTTACGAAGTATATATGAGTTATAGTACACTTGTTTGTAGTAGTTCCGGTAATTGAACATAGCATTTAGTGTCAATAGTAATCAGTGTAGTAGTAATCAACACGAATGGCAAGAAATTTAAGTCGAGATAATAATGAAGGAAGAGAACCTCATCCCCACAGAGATCTGTGTAAGGGTTGATTCTTCTGGTTCAACCTTTCTTCTATTCTTATTAAGCAAGACAGTTGACACATAAGAGCATGTTGTAATAATGAGGGATGATAAGGGGCAATTTAGTTATACAAATCCTATAATAAGCTGTGTACTATGTACTATTGTATTATATCTATATAAGCAAAAAATAAATAAATATTAGGCTATAATAAGATAATAACAAATTAGTGATGCGCTATGTTCTGACATATGGGAAGAGATTTGCCAGGTAGCTTTTGGACTCAGTTTTAAACTGCTCCCGGCTAGGGGCATTTCTCCTACCAGTTATCAGTGCATTCCAGCTAATAGCACCCATGTACTCCACACTTCTAGCATATGTTAAACAGTTTGGGGTTATTACATTAAACGTAGGAGCATCATGTAACCTGGTTCTAATTGGTCTGTTATCCAAGTAAAATTGATTTTGAGACCTTGTGTACATATAGTTTAACAGGTGCACATATCGCCTATCACATAAGTAGTTAATTTTACACAAATTGTGGATATGGTTTGTACTAGTTAAATGAGGCACTTGGAGACATATTTTAATACATCTATTTTGGTAATATTGTAAGGGGTCCAGGTATTTATCATAAGTGTTCATAAAACATATATCCGCATAATCCATATATGGTAAGATAGTAGATTTATAAATTTTTAAAGCAAGTTTTCCATCTAGATATCTGCGTAGCAAGCACAATTTATACATTTTGTAAGCAATTGTTTTGGTCTGGTTGGTTAGATGTAGGTTATATTGTAATAATGGATCCAGTAGTACTCCAAGATATTTATAACTAGGTACAACCTAGTAATTGGTCATTTAACATTATATCAGCTGACAGAGTATTTAGTTTCCTTGAACTCGATGATAATATCATTATTTTCGTTTTTGCCACATTGATAGAAAGTTTGTTTTGAATACACCAAGTATAATAGATTTCAAGGTCATTTTGAAGTTTGTCTTTGGCTATGCTAAAATTATTATGGGCAGAGTAGATCACAGTGTCATCTGCATACAACTTAATTTTACATTTTTTAATACAATTTGTTACATCATTTATATACATTAGAAAAAGTAGTGGGCCTAAAATGGAGCCCTGTGGTACCCCACAGATCACCCTCTCCTTCTGCGACTGTATTCCATTTGCTAGAGTAGTTTGGTATCTATTATTAAGGTAGTTTTCGAACCAATGGTAGTTATCTGATCTTATACCATAATGATCAATTTTGGTGAGAAGGACAGAGTGATCGACAGTGTCAAAAGCTTTACGCAGGTCTATAAATGCAGCAACTGTAGATTCACCAATATTAATATTTCGTTTAACATCATCAGTAAAGTTTGCCAAAGTGTCTATTGTACTATGACCGGGTCTAAAACCACCCTGGTGGGTAGTTAAAATATTTTCTTTCAATAAGAAACCGTATACTCTATGATGCACAATTTTTTCTAGTAGTTTACATGGCAAGGGTAATAATGAAATTGGTCTATAGTTATTTACTAATTTCAGATTACCAGATTTTGGAATAGGAGTAACTCTAGATACTTTCCACGAGTCAGGTACTGTATTGGTTTGGAACGATAGATTGAACAATTTAACCAATTTACCAGGATCATGTTTGAAGACCTTTTTTAGAACAGTCGTAGATATATTGTTTATAGCTGAAGATTTAAATACCTGTATTTCATTTATAAGTTTAGTGACTTCTTGGAGGTTCGTACTAAAAGGATCAATTTTATCTATTACGCAGTCATCATAGGGTTTCCATGGAATATTCAGGTCTTTAGCAAGAGTAGGACCTATATTTACAAAGTATTGATTAATAAAATCAGGGATCTTTTCAGGTGGAACAGGAGTGTTATTATTGTCATGGTCGTTCAAATCAATGTTCTTCGATCTGTTTGGCTGCCCCGGTATTAAGTTATTTATGATTCGCCAAAATTTTCTATGGTCGTTTTTGTAAGTATCCAGTTGTTCTTTAAAGAAATTTTTACGGGCCTTTCCAATTATTTTATTAGCTCTGTTTCGAAAATTTGAAGATATTCTCCAATCAGCTTCTCTATCAGTACGTCTAGCCTTCCATAGTTTGGCATTTTTTTTCTCTAATTATTTCAAAAACATTTTGTGTCATCCAGGGGTCCCTATGTTTAGATACTAAAAACTTATGAACCGGGCAATGTCTATCTAAGATATCACGTATTGCTTTTTCATAGTGGAACCACGCACAATTTATATCATTTGTGTTATTGAAAGTGGTCCAATTGTAATTATCAAAATCATTTAGTAAAATATTATCGGCAAGTCTTGAGTATGAACGACCAGTTATATATACTTTTTCATCTATAACCTTCCATTTTTTTCATATTAGATATATGGGCAGATGGTCAGATATATAATTGTTTGCCACTCCTGCTTTGATATAGTTAGGTTTGATATCCGTAAAGATTAAGTCAAGAATGGCCTTCTTACGTGTGGCTTCTTGTATAACTTGTTCAAGTCCATAAGTCTTCATAATATTCAACAGCGTATTTATAACATCATTATCTTCAACCACATTAAAATTGAAATCACCCATTGCCACAATCTCAAACCTTTCCCTGTTTTCAATATTGGATACAGTACCTTCCAGAATATTAGTAAATTCTTTCTTATCACCATCCGGGGGTCTGTATATATTAAGTATAATTATGGGTTTCATGTGTTCCTTATTAATTAATACAGTCTGTATTTTTGTACAGTATGTTATTGTTGGATATCAGTCACGAGTCATGACATATCCATTAATTACTTGTTCAATATTCATGCTCATATTATAGCAATAAGATTGACTTACCGAAATAAGTATCTTTACAAAAATTCTCAATGGGGCTTGAACTTGCCACCTTCAGATGTGAAGTCCAGTGCCGTATCAACTGAGCTAATGAGGCACATGGTGTGGTTGGTGCTAGGATATGATATAATCTCAGACATCAGTGTAGGGACTAGACCCCTGCTTTGCTGGAGTATTCAGTTAGATTCAGACTGAGTATGTGCCTGAGCCTTGTGCCATACTCATGCTGATCCCATGCAGGCTCAGCATGAGTATGGCGTGTCAAGGGAGAGCCTCTAGCAGATACTCAGGCAGCGCCAGAGACTAGGTGCAACTCAGGCAGATGCTCTTTATTTCGTCAGTGTATATCTCCAGAACAAAACAAGAATGTATAATAGGAGCCTTGGTAATCTATGAAACATATACGGTCCAGTGACAAATGGAGAGAAAACATGCAGTATGTACCCTGAAACAATGTCAACTACACAGCAGAATGATAGGGTGCCATTAATACCAATGACTGAGCAGATCTGTTGTTATTACTGGCACCTCCTATCAAATCCACTGTTAATTAATTTCAAATTGACTGTTTTGGGAGGCAAATGACATTCTTAGGTATGGGAAATATCACTAAAGTTGTTCTGAGATTAGATTTGAATGGAGTAAACATTGGCATCAAGTTGAGCACAAACTTAGCAAAAGCCATAAAACCTCATTTCTGCTGGTTGGTGAATCAGTAACTGCAAAATCAATGGGAAATATCATGATCTACAAACATGATTTTCTCACTTTTCTGCACATAGGCTGGGAGAGAAAAGTCTAAAGAATGGGCTCAAAGTTGAAAAATATCTAAAAACTCATTTGCATATTGCTAAAACAGCTGCACAATGCTAGGGTGCCAGTAATACCCCCCATGCCAGTAATACCCATGGCTGCTCTAACCCAGTTGTAACCTTAATACACCTGATCTCTTTGTTCAACACATTTGACTAGTTCATTTTGACCTTGCCTAGAACTTCAGCCATTCACATCCATCATTTGCTTTTGCTGCTAGCCATTTTCAAAAATCACATTTTACATAAAATCCCCATAGATGTCAGCATCATTTACATTTGTTATTAGGATTATTTATCTAATTCTTCAGTTAACACAGCGTTTCCTTCATGGCAAGGCAAGGTTGTCTGCATACCAGATTGGGATCTAAAGTGTAATGTTAAAATACCCCCTTTGCCACACAAAACCATACAAACAACTTTCTGTCTAGCTGCGCTATAAGACTTTGTGTCACCTTATCTGCTTCATTATGGGATGTAATCATTATCAGCGCCTTATAGGGGGAGTGGCTCTGGTAGAGTACTAGGTCGAAAATCATAGAAGGTTTGCATATGACGAATTTGGAGGTATTCCAGCCCCTACTCTTCGAATTTTAGTTTCCCACTCTATTTTTTTGGCTCAAAGTGTCAGGCTGGATGAGATCTTTGTGTTACATATGGGTTTTGATGGTCCCATATGAATATTTTGGGCTCCAGGGGGCTAAAATGGGCCCAAAATTGTCTGGGCGAAATTGTGTCTGGGCGAATGACATTTAGGGGCCTAAGTTACAAGCCATGTTGGGGGCTTCATTTCCTACAGAAACAATCATCATACCTCCATGAAAATCTCAGGTCCAGACTATTTTGACCTGTAGATTAGGAAAATCACATTATCATTTATGTCAGATGTGTCCTTGTTATCATAAAAGAAGCATACTTATAAGAATTATTTTTCATGATTCTGGGCACATGTCTGGGCGAATGACATGTGAGGCCCCATATGCACACTTTCTATGATTTGTGACCACTAATGCACCTACTCAATGATCGCAAGTCCATGTTACAGGTTACCTTTTATTGAACATTCCATTTCCAGGCGAAATACAATCCTCATTTACAGTAACTCCTGCTGTGATTTGTTAGTGTTTATCCAAACCTTTACATGTATTTACACTTCAATCGCATGTAAACTTCATATCCATGTGTGTGTGTGAGACCTCTGTTAACAATCACTGAGGCTTAAGTAACAGCTTTATCTAACACTCGTAATCCTACATAGTGCTATTGATGATACAGCTGGTGCACTCTCCTATTGGATTAACTCCGCGAGTACATCGCCCAGTTGCCGACCCTCTAGCTTCGTGTGTCATCTTACTCTAATAATACTATCTCCTCCTTTATCGTCCTTTATGTATATCCCTCTGTCCCTTTACTAGTTCACTGTTCTTCAGGTAGGGACCCCTTATGCCCTTGATAGCTTATAATCGTACTTTGGCCCAGTTTTCTACCTTGGGGCGCTTATGCTGGTATTTTCATGTAGATTATTATATTAATTGTAAGGGGCCTTCTGTACTATCTTTTGGACAAGCTCCCTGGTCGGTCGGTGCAGGTGGGAGGGTGTATGGTATATCCTGTTTACATGATTCTCCTAACCTTTACCCATCTCTTCCTATCTTGCAGGTGTGGTTCTCCCAAGCCGTCTTCCACCTCTATGTTAACCCCTTATGGACCATGTTAACTCTTCATGGATTATATTAACCCCTCATGGATTGCAGTCTACTTTTAAGTACATTATTACATTCTGACACTCGTTATTTACAGCAACATTTCTCACTATTTTCCTATTATGCTCCCTTGCACATAGCCCTACAAAGTGTTGAAATCATATTGAGTTTTTCTGTCATAATATGTGCACAGAACGTGTTACCAGATATCCACAGAGAAAATATTCTCCACACAATCTAGCACAATGTGTCCATATAGATGGAACTATATACTACCAGGTATATATATATATATATATATATATATATATATATATATATATATATATAATAATAATAAATGTGTGAATCGTAGGACTACTTTTCACCAGGGCGCATGGATATCTATGACGTCATCATAACATCTCCAGTATTATATAAGCCCCAACGGTTGAACTAATGGTCAATTAGCTTCATATACTCGAGCGGCACACACCACGCTTAGTGGTGCTGAAAAATTTTAAACTTTATTTTTATTATTGTATTTGTGATTTATATGTGAATATTATTGTCTTATAGTTGGTTTATGGTATTATATTTGTGATATGTGATATTATTGTCTTATAATAAGGGGTGTTATAGGATTGATATCGACAAAGTCAATTCTCACCAAACCCACTGTCTTCTCCTTATTCCACATTTATGAGTATATGTAATTATTAACAATATTAAAACAATATTTATTATATCACCGGTACACATTTATTAATATGTATTATTATCAACGGTAAATACTATTTATTATATTACCGGTACACTCGTTCAATACATTAACTTATAAATTGTACCTTTTGAACAAAATGTAATTTGTGGACACTTTGTTAATATATCTGGTGGAGAAAATGTATTTTGTGGACACTTTGTTACTATGCACTGTGGACAAAATGTGTTTTGTGGATACTTTGTGATCAAAATTTGTGGTCAAAATGTGTTTTGTGGACAATATGGGTTGATAGATTGTGGACAATTTGTAATTTGTGGACACTTTGTTCAAGTTGAATGTGGACAGTGTGGTTTTTGCGGATGCTCTGTGGTAAAGTCTTGTGGGCTAATAGTGTTTTTGGACATTTTGTGACAAAGGTATGTGGACAAACCATGTTTTGTGGATACTTTGTGATGATAGATTGTGGACAGAGTGTATTTTGCGGATACCATGATGTTGTTGGTTGTGGACAAAATTTATTTTATGGACACTCTGTAAAAATAGTCTGTGGACAGTACATTTTTTATGGACATCTTGCACTGGGCCTTTGTGGACAAAATGTTGAAAAATGTGATGTGGACAATATGTGTCCCGTGGCTAAAGTGAAGCACAACACCCCCTCCTTTTTGGCCGCACCCCCTCCTTTTCCAAATCATTGATCCGCAACTGTTAGAATAACCATGTATAGACTATAAATCGGTTGTTGTCAATGATCTGTCTGTGCTGCGTGCCATTGTGGGTGAAATATGGCTGATGGTATATATGATGGGCATGGTATGATAGGGTCCATGGGGATGTCTACGACCTACCGCATTGCCTACAGGTCAGGGTGTATTTCTTACCCTACTTATCCTGGTTATAACAGAGTGTTCAATTGGCCACTATAGCTAGTCTGGAGCTGGTTCCAGCCACACACACTGATAAGAACTGATAAGATGGGACCAGCATGTCCCTGGAAGTGGGTGTTAACCAGGGACAAGGTACCCATCATGGTATGTTTTATCAGTGGGCTTTACCTCATCTGGCGATTTTCAAAATGGCGGCTCCACTAGGCCTCCATACTGAGTCCTATATGTCTAATATATGTACATCCTCCTTACTTGAAGTAACAAGCACCAAGGTACTGAGCTAACAACAAGAGGGTATAAATGCACCTGAAGGGTCTTGCCAAAAAAGAAACGAGAACCCAAAACTTGATTATTGTTTAGATAACCGTTTAGATGCACTCAGATGCATTCGTGCATTATAGGACAACAAACAGTCTTGATGTGAAGGAGATCGTTGTCTATTCTCTAAATAAAGACTCAGGATCGTGGAAAATCTCGACACACATCAATTCACAACATTTTCCTGAAATATTTTCTGGAAACAAGAGGGTTTATCTTTGACTGTGGGGAATAATGACTGTATAGCTGTTAGAGCAGAGGCGAGATAAGTACAGGTAATTGTATGATTGTACCACATGGACCTTCTCAGGACTGTTCTCCTGACAGGAAAATTGTGAGAGCTGAAGCTGGATCCTTTCTGTCCCAGTCTTTAAGAAATGAAGAAGTGAAGAGGGCATGGGAAATTGGCAAAGTTTCTCTCTGAGTAGGAGGGAAACAAGGATGTGGAGATTGTTATTTCCTTCTGTTTTTCACACAAAGTAGCTATAAGGACATTGTATTTTCTAATACTCAGCATTGTTGGCAAAAGATAGTGGAAAAGCAACCTCAACTTTGGTGATTTCCCATAAGTTAGGAATTGTTTGGATGGCCCCATGTGTCTAACAATGAGTACAATAGGTTATGGCCCGCTTCAACCTGCCAATTTCATCTTGGAATTTCACTAAAGGGGTGGCAATGATGAATGCCCCATCAAACTGAGTTATTCTCCTTACTCGAAATGCACATGCCACATGGTTCCTTACAGTTCACACTTCTGTGTTGTCATGATGCAGTGGGAACTCTGAGTAACTCACGATCACAGTGTGTGTTTTAGTGTCATGCTGACCCCTCGGGGATGTATCATTATCATGGGGTCAACATCACGCATAGAATCAGAAGTTATTCAGTTGCACGCATGCATCGTGACGATGAAATGCCTTTATGTAACAATATCCCCATGCTTTTGCAAGTCAATCTAGGTTTAATATGAGAGCAGGAACACAAAAAGAGAGATGTTGGAGAGGAGGCAGTTTGGCTGTCCACTCCATCAAAATATATGCCATTTAAAATGACAAGATTGATATGAAGAATTGGTATGACTAATATATGTTTTATTCCTTTACTCCCCAGGGGTATAGTTTAGCATTTGAAGTCAGTATTTACGCACACTAATGCATCATGCCAGTCAGTGGTCTCGATACACAAAATGTGCAATCCTGTGGAGATGACTTATTCTCGAAGGGTCAGCATGATATGCAAGGGGCCTAATCTACTCCTGCATTAGCGGCCTTTTAATGTGTTTCTTTTTAAAAGCACCAAGTGCATAGCACATAAAGGGTTAAACCTGTGTGAGTTCTAAAAGGTTAAACCTGTGTGAGTTCTAAAAGGTTAAACCTGTGTGAGTTCTAAAAGGTTAAACCTGTGTGAGTTCTAAATGTGAAGGTATCCAGGTTGACAATTATATAGGTCGGCGTTGACATGAATGAATACGGTGCTCGTCCATTCTGATCTAATCATCAAAGTTGCATTCACCGTCACCTTGAGCTGTCTTGATAGATCACTCTAATAAAACACCACACTGGGCAGAGTTATATTGCTACAGATTTTATCAACCTTACTTCTTCTTGCTCTGTGGACCTTTTACATGATTCGAGAGAAGAAAATCCATTTTTTGAATTGTATACATAAAAGCTTATTTCAATGGAAATTCAACATAATATTATGTATGTACAGGCATATGACATGCAGTATTAGGCTTGTGATATTGTATCTGTAATGGGAACTTTCTAAATTAAGTTATCAAGGATACTATTGATGGAGACTTTTTCACGCAAAAGATGTTGAGGAGGAAGTGTTATGCCAAACACTTTTTTAGGAGAAAGGAGGTAGTTGGAGCTAAATGCATTTGAAGACATTTTATCATCTTGAATTGACGTGATACGAATATTCAATATTATATTGGTTCAAGAATATTGAACTTGTGCATGTATTTCACAATTATTTTGATTAGCATAACATTATAGTATTAAAATGGCATCCAGATACATTGATAGACCCCACTTTAGTTAAAGTGTACCGACATACTGCAAACTAAATGGCTGTAACAGATATAAAGAGAGGGAAATGACCATAGCCCTTTGATGTCAACAAGACAGTGAGCCCCTTTGGCGTCATAATGGATGCCAAATCTATCAGATTGATATACTTCTAGTAAGGGGTTTCCAATGATGAAAACAATGTGCCAAGTTCACGTAGCCTACTCTTTACCACCAATAGGACATGCATCTTTACCTTCCTATGAAACATTGATACTCAAAAGGGCATAAAATCACCAATCTGTCCTCAAGGGATAAGTGTCTCTCTGCTGGACGGTCCTACTCATTGTAGAATAGTGATGCTAAACTACTATTTTATCGCCCCCAAAGAACACCACTTTACGTTGCTTTCTATCCAGGATATATTAATCAAACCCCTTTCACACAACCACTAGATAAGCAGCAACCAAAGACCGCCATTTATTATCAGATACACTACCCATACAAACAAATTCCGACCTAGCAGGATGGGGGTAGCGCCGTAGTGTCTGGCTGAAGCTGGTCATCAGCATGTGCCTTAAACTGGTTTCAGGGTGTACACAGTTATGTAATACCTGGTGGGAATCCACTCTGTCCCACCCTACATACAGAAGTACTATTAAGACTCATCAAGTAGCACATAGTGGCTTAAATATATAATCACAAGTTCAAAGGTATGGTTAGTGTACTGATGACACCTCCAGGTGAGGAGTCTTCACACTTACAGTCGTCTGACCCCTGAAGCTGCAAATCTTGCGAGAATGCATGTTAATTAGACCTTAGCTGGTGGCTGCAGTGCAGTCACACCTGTATTCCCAACCTGTATGGTACCAGCACCCGTTGGCAAATATGCAAAGTCGATATAGCAATTTCAAAGGGGGCATTTCGTCCAAACCAAATTCTCACCATTGCAGATAACATATTTTAAGGTGATGTGCCTTTCTTAGCTGAGGGCCATAAACTGGATTGTCGATAAAGATTGCTCACAATGCATCACCCTCAGAGTGCACACAGAACTTTGACAAGGGATACATCTGCGTCATTTAGACTATATGGGAAGACCAAAGGGATGTCATTTGGACTGAACCTAGCGCGTCAGACCATAAAAACGCTGCCAGTAATTGTGGCAAATACCTATAAGAAGACCTTACCGTTTATACTGTAAACAGCAACAGTGAAGGACAGGGAGGACACTATTATTGTGAACAGATACACTGGGAAAGCAGTGCAAAGAGATTGTTAACTGGGTGGATCACTATCAGGATATTCGGGAGAGTTATGAGAATTTATAATAGGGAGATACTATTACTTTATAAGTGGCATAATCAATTGGATCACTAGTTTGAATTGCGGTTTCCTATATAATTTCAGAATGACACCCCACCAACGATGCCGACAATGCAAATGTATACTTATTTTATTTATTTTTTATTTTTTTTTAGATTCATGATAGCTATTTGTTTTGTGATCAAATCGCCCCCTTCATTGTCATATGGCTAAACCGCAATGACAAAGCAGTGAAATCGTGGCTGGAATTTTCTCATGACACCGCCCAAAGACGGCGAGTAGAAGCTGAAAGAGCATCCAGCTAATTTTCCCACGAATCCCCCTTGGTGGATCATTTAACCCGTTAAAGGTTGCATGATGCCTCTAAGATCTTGCTCCTTGGTAGTCATGATGCCCCAATGCAGTGCTGGCGAGTAGACTCGCCAGCACTGCATTGGGGCATCATGACGACCCTCCGGGAATGTATCGACCTAATAGGGTCCCTCATGATGCATGAATGCATCACTGGCCGCATTCATGCATCATGCATCATGACGACCACTGGACGTAATGGCATTCATGTGGCATGTGACGTACTAGGGGAGTAGGTGGGGAGTTGAACCCTGTCCTCACAATGTAGGCGTCAGGACTCTGTCAGCCCCCTCCACCCTTCATCTCCAGTACTCCCCCCCCCCACTCCCTTTTAGGGCCGCTGTTGCATTAATGTATCATGCTCATTGGTTGTCACGATGCATGAATACAGCCTTGGCGAGTTACTCACCAGGGCTGTATTTATGCATTATACCAATCATACGGTGTTAGCAGTCCCGTATGGTCGGCATAATGCTCCAATGATGCATTGATGCATCATCTTGACCAACGGGCAAGATGCACTCCTGTGTCAAGGACCCTTATAGGGTTAACCCCCCCCCCCTCCGCCACGTCCAGGTCCAACAGCAGTACCCCTGGTGTCCTACCACCATAGAGCACGGGTGATTTACGTGTCCTGCACACAGCCTCACCTTCCAAAGGCACACCAGGGGTGGCAATGTATCCCCTGCCACCCCACCCCTTCTACTTAGCCAGAGCTGGATCTTTGCTGGGCTTCAAACACACCGCAAAGCCTTAGGGAGAAGTGCTGGTCGGGGGGGGGGGTGAGAGGAGGGGGTGGGGTCCCGGGGTGGGGTGGACTCCAAAGCAACGGCCCAAATTGGTGCTAACGGTGATAGGAGACACAGTTAGCATAACCCTGGGAAAGCTTTATAAGCCCTCGTGCTGTCCGCCCCCAGGTCCTTAGTGCTAGGGTGGATACTAAGACTAGGGCTATGACCTTTTCAGGGCACCTGCCCTTATGAATGTTGCCCTCACCCCCCTCGCCGCCCATTAAACCCCCATCTTAAGGGAGAAAACGGCATTCCCGGGCATGCGCCGCATTGTCCTTCCGGTGGCCGCAGCCATATTGTTGTGGGCTGCCTGTGAAGCTGTGATAATAAAAGGGAAGGGAATATAAAAGCTGAAAGGGCTGTGGCCAGCAATAAAAACACAGGTACGATTTTAGGCCTTTAAAGTCAGCTTAACCTATGAAAGCTTCATATTCCTCTGACATCGTGATGCACGAACGCAGCACTGACAAGTGTCTTGCTAGCACTGCATTGTTGCATCGTGTCGACCATTTTGAAAGGTCATTTATCCTATGGTGGTGAGAAGTTGCTCGCCAGCACTGCTTTCATGTACCATGACCACACACTTAAGACATTGAAGCACCACTCGGTCCTCAAAGGTCTAACCTATAGTGGAGATCCTGGGGGTCAGAGTGGTGACCCTGAGGTGGATCCTATGGGTACACCTGGTACAGTGGGCACTACAGCTCCAAGTAGGTGTATAGGCAGGTGAGCAAATACGCGGACAGTAAAGTGAAGGGTTTGTCGATCTATAGGGCTGCTGGTATCTAAGTGTTTATCTGGGAGGATATACAGTTAGATGTACATATACACACTCCACAATTTATGTGTAACTTATAAATACATCAAACAGTTACTGGTCATCTCCATGATTCATGCACTAGTACCTCTTTTCCCCTTTCACCAGGTGCCTCAGGTTTTCATGGTATTATACCACAGTGCTGGTTATACTACATTGGCACATCCATGTCAATCATCTATGACTGTTTCAACGAAGTGCGATCAGGATGATGCAGGAATACAGGCTTGGGAATTCCTTCAAAGGGCTTGGGAATTCCTTCAAAGGGCTTGGGAATTCCTTCAAAGGGCTGTATTCTTTCCTGCTCCCTACAAAATGACATAGAGTCCTCCTTGAAGGGACGGTTAAGCAAAAAGTAAAACAAAATAAGAGATTAGTAATAAATAATTAGAGTCTATACACGATGTGATCCTGTTATATGTACCGTGGGTCGCATGTCAGCACGTGAAAGGCTAGGTAAGCCCCTAGTTAAAGATATAAAGAGATAATATTATAATTTAATTAAGTTTATGTTTCAAAATTAAATGTCTTAATCTGACAGGTGTGTCCTTTCTGTAGACGATGAAGTGTCCTAACATTTATGCAATTAAACAATTAACAAACGTCATCCTAAACAAATTCATGACAACAAGTATAATGTCTTCATGTTTTGTCAGGTTTCCCTTCTGTAATTGAAGCAACTTTTGAAAACCTAATCCCTAGTCGGCTCAATTAAATCATTAATTGATTATGATTATCAAAACAAGTACACAGGATAAATATGTCAGTAAATTCTCTGCTTCCATGTCAAGCAATTTGAAAAATACCTGGAGTTAACATCCTCGATCAAACAAAGTGAGGGTCGCATGAAACATTATCAATCTGGGCTCTCTAGTTGTCATGATGCAGCCTTGAGAAGTAACTAGCCAGTACTGCATTTATGCATCGTGAAAACACCTTGGAAGTGATGTATTTCTAAATGTTCCACTGTAGTACTGGCCGATCATTAAAAATAGTATCATTAAAAAGAATATTGTAGAAACTTTCTGTAGGATCACCACATCTGTGACTGCATTCAAACTTAACTGCAGCCATCTTCCTTCCCTACTTTCAAAATGTTAAAGAGGTCTGAGCAATTCAGGAATTCACTGTAAAAGAAATGTCCTTGGCATAACGCCAAAATTCTTGTCCAAAATTTGCCAGAGATTAATCGATATTTTAGGAGGGAGATTCCTTGTACCACTCTGTGTACTGTACTGCTTTGTTGTCGAAACTACACAGCAGGATACCGATGACGGGGGTCTAGCTAGTCCTGAGGACTGAGGCGTTTGCCGCGTCTGCGCTGCCCCTGTTTGACGCGTACGCTGCAGCGGCCAGCAGCAGCCACACGCCGACATCTAGTCCTGGGGACTAGAACGCGCCCTTACTATGCGTTCTACAGTTTAGTCCTCAGGACTAAACAGGTGGTCAATGGGACTATGAATCTCACCCCTCAGGGCACCATGACTATTCCCTACTCTTGGATGATTATGAGCCAGGGTCTCAGTCCCAACGACTATAATCTTTGAACCTAAGTAACAAAGGTGAAACTGCTAGGGACTAGATGCATGCTCATGGGGAGTCAAGGTTTGGTCCTGGAGACTAGAATTTTAGTCCCTGGAGCTACTTTTTATTCCCCAGGACTTGACTTGTAGCTTCAAAGCCTGTCTGTCTAGTCCCAGGGACTAAACATATAGTCCTAGGAACTAGAACATAATCCTTGGGACAAAGATACAATCCTTGGGACTAAGGCCCTACGTTTTATTTGTACAACCACATGGGTACGCGGAACAGCCTTCGGTGCTAGAAAGACATAGTCCCTGGGACTAAAAACTTAGTCCTGAGGACTAAAGATTATAGTCCTCAGGGTGATATTTTAGCCCTGAGGACTACACATCTAGTGCTAGTGACCTAGTGCTAGTGACTACAGACATTCCTGGTGATTGGACGTTAGTCCTGAGGTCTACAACTTTAGTCCTAAGGACTTAAAGTGTAGTCCTAGGGCTAGAAGAATGGTCCTGAAGGCTAGAAATTGATCAACGCAGCCTTTTCCATATCTATACCCTGGTACAAGGTTCAGTCCCAGTGACTAACTGTTAAGTCCTGAGGGCTAAAGATGTAGCTGCCTGGTCCTCAGGACTAAAGATGTAGTCCTGGGGACTAGAGACATAGTCCCAGGGACTACTATTTCAGTCCAGCCGGTCCTGAGGACTAGGTCTTAGTCCCGAGGACTATCTATATCTGTCAAGTCTCAAGAGGTAGGTGGGATGTAGGGTCTAAACGCAAGGACTATGCTCTAGGACCATAGGCCTACCTTCAGTGTGCAGTCCCAGGTACTAAAGATACAGTCCTGGGGACTAGAACATTGTCCTTGAGACTAGAGACACAGTCCTTGGTCCCCAGGACTGTATCTTTAGTCCCTGGGACTACACAGATTAGTCATGGGGACTAAAAAGTAGTCCTCAGGACTAAATTTGAAGTCGTGGGGACTACATCCCTAGTCACAATTACATTAGACATCAATCAATGAATTAGTCCTCAGAACCACATGCATTAGTCCTAAGGACTAGGCAAATGTTTTTTTTTAGTCCTCAGGACTAAACAAGTAGTCCCTGAGTCTATGAATAGTCCCCAGGGGCAGAAAGCTTAGTCCTGGAGACTAACAGCACAATCTTATACAAAGTCATGTGGCTTGCAAGGTAATTCATGGGAATGTACAATTAGTCCCTAGGACAATATCCTCATATTCTTAGTCCTGGGGACTAGGCTTTAGTCCTTAGGACTATGCTTACTAGCTACTAGCAGCATTAGACTTAAGCATCGTATTATTAGCTATAGTCCTGAGGACTACCACTACGCCCGCGCACCTACGCTCACCGCCGGAGGCTCCGCGTAGAGTCCGCGTATTTGCGTCAGTGCGGACGCGCCAGACGCCTTAGTCCTCAGGACTAGCTAGACCGCCGTCATCGGTATCCTGCAACTACACACAGCACTTCACTTAAATGCAAATATGCATGGTGGTTCATTTTTCAGTTGTACGAGGACCCTGGTAGATTCAGCAGTTATTCTTTGGTGATTTGGGCTGTGATAGATTCTCATCTATCCCTGCACTTTTGTCTGGACCTCTGATGCACCTGACATATAGGCTGAGGGATACTCTACATTACAATGTATAATAGAAATGTAGATGGATATTTTACCAAGGTAAAGGTAAATCCATGCATACAATGCCAACTCATATCCCTCCAACACTAGCTACCTTTATGCCCTTTGTTGACTTTGAATTGGCTTTTTGGTGCATGCCAATACCATCAGACTTAAAGTCTCTCTTTCATTCCTGCCGACGTGAATGTCGGCAGAGGTCCGCACGTTCCGTGTCTAGTCGGCGTTTCCTATAAACTACTTCCGGTACAGTGACTATGAGTACTTCTAGCCCCTTGGATATACCATAGTTCTTTTTTACATTATTCCCATTTTTACCAAGATGATTGATAACAGCTGTGACCAATAAATCACCTGGACTGCAATATTATGCATCATGCAGACCCTATATTGAATGAGTATACTCTTGAAGGCTTGGCATGGTGCCTCAATGCAGTTTGCCTTAGCTGCTTACAAGTGCCTCATTGGGGCATCAAGACGACAGAATGATGCCCTTTAGATACGATGCAATCCTTAATGGTTTAAGGCCCTCTCCTGCTGCCCTAATCTGTCACCCACCTCCATGCAGTGCGTCCTCTCAGTCTCAGCCACACTCGGTGAAAATAATTTCCACCTCATGTCACCTTTTGTATATGTCTCAGTCACCATGACAACCGGTCGGCAGTTTGTAAATTGGTTACCACAAGGTAAATTATCACCGATTCGGGTAAATCTTATACATCATCTCTCCATGATAATTATTTAATTGATGTATATCACTCACTTTGGAAGGACTTCCCTGGCCATTGTTTAAAACACACATACATCCATCAGGTAATATCTAATGTACTCACCATGAAAATCACCATAACTATAGAAAATGTGTTAAACAACCATTATTCACTCCCTATGTTTGAAAAACAAATCAAGAAGTTGGCGTACTTAACCTTTTATAGGGGTTGATTATCAGCCAACCCTCACCCAAAAGCATTAAGGCAAACTCAACATTTTTTGGGGTCACATTTTTGGCCGAACTCTTAAGAATCCATCACATGTCGGGAGGTTAGGGTGTGGTGCCTAACGCCTCACTCAGACATGGTAGCTGCAGGAATTTTATACATTTCTTCTCTCCTTTCTGTCCTAAAAACATGCAGGGGAAAACAAGTAGCCACCTGTTCTTCCCTACACGAAGAAGGTGGTGCAAAACACGAAAATCCTGCTGGTTATTGTGTAAGGCAATGATAGTCACGACCAAAAGTATCCATTAAATACACCAGGCCCGCACGAATGGAGTGAAGAGAGGGGAGGGGAGGGGCCAAGACATGAATTTAAGGACACAAATAAGATCTAACGTTGGAGTGGCATAAAGTCATAGTAATATATCTCTGAGAGCTAAGGTAACTGAAGTGGAGGATGTCAAGTGTGTAATACAGTCTTGGGCACTGTAAGGTAGGTTAACCATGAGTCGTCCACATGCTCTGAGACGACCACCCTGTCCAGGGGCTATTAAATGGTGGTGAATCAATCATCCCATCTGGTTGACTCAATGCTCATTAACCATTTGGCAATGTCCATTCATCAGGGAAGCTATTTCTATTCGCACTGGGTTGGATGGGCGTCTCAGGGCATGTGGACAGTCTCGCTGCATTCTGTTCTAAAATGACCTGTACATGCGACCCTGGGAAATGGGGACATCTGCTGATGGTCATTTAAGATGTGACTTGTAATTACTACACTGTAAGAAATGTGTGTTGCATTTACACGCTTTGTAACACACTTCTTTGCAGCATACTTTTACTCACTTATTTTTTTAACACACAACACGCTTTTGGCAAAAGTGTGTTAAGAAGTGTGTTCATGTCAAAAGGGTGTTACAACAAAAGTGTGTTGCAAAAAGTGTGTTCATGTATATAGAGTGTTCATAGAAAGTGTCTTGCTTCATAAAGTGTTTAGATATGAAAGTGAGTTAATATTTCTACAATGAAGGGGGTGGGTGGGGGGCATTTAGCCTTTATTTCTTCATATTTTTATTTTGGTGTACTTGTTATTGTCCTGAGATGACGTGAGGAAGGTAACCATGAGGCACACATACTTAATCTGGAAAGGAATAACAATATATTTTTGTAAGACCATAATTATGATAATAAAATTATGTTGATTTAGTGCATAAATTGTCCTAATATCACTTAAACTTCTACATTAAAATATACTAATACATTAATAATATATCTTCTGATTTCTCTGTCTAGAATTTTGAATGGTGACTGAGTCTAGGCTTCCATATGTAAAAAAAAGTCGTTAGGTAGGTACATTATAATGATAAAGAATTATATTCAAAATGCAGAATAGTCCCATTTACCTATTCCTGGTATTTTGTAAATCACAAATCATCATGAGAGCTTGTTAGTGACTGGAGCAAGCAGATTGTAGTTTTCTGAAACAGAAGATTTGGTGAATGAACACTGTATGCTACACTAGATAGTATGTTAGGCAGCATATTGATAAAGCTTTAGAGAATTTCTTTATGTGAGTGTAAATCCATGATTAACCAACTTACTACACTCTTTTACAGCTTGTATAGCACTAGTGTTGAGGATGATATATAAGATTACTTACCAGAAATAAGCAGAGAAGTGAAGACATTCCTCTCTCCAGCCGGTGCAGATTAAAACTGAGTTTGTGTAACTGTTATAACTGACCTTTGGTTAGGTGAGGGGCAATTAATGGGTTACATAATACCACTGATAAGACTGAAGGATTAATAAAATGTGTGTTGATTTAACACACTTTTCAGTACCTAAACACTTTTGAGAAAAAAGTGTGTACATGTGTTAGAAAAAGTGTGTTGATGCCCTCAAAGTGAGTAAACTGCTCAAAGCCGGTTGAATATCCATGTGTGTTACAATCTTGTGTGTTCCCACAACACACATTATGTAACCATGTGTAACCATGGAAAACCAGAACAGAATGCAGTCCTACGCTCTGAGCCCGAATTGTAAATATGCAGTGCATTCCCAGGTAGCAAGGATACATAGGGCCAATGTCGGCTTATATCAGGCCAATGTCGGCTTATATTGGGCCAATGTTGGCTTATATCGGGCCAATGTCGGCTAATATTGGGCCAATGTCGGCTTATATTGGGCCAATGTAGGCTTATATCGGGCCAATGTCGGCTTATATTGGGCCAATGTCGGCTTATATTGGGCCAATGTCGGCTTATATTGGGCCAATGTCGGCTTATATTGGGCCAAGCATGGACAAGCATGGGTAGGGGGCAATCCTCTGTAGAGTCATATAAGGTTTGTACTTACAGCACTTCTTACTTTTTTTTTCTAAAAATAAAAGCGATGTGCTGTAAATAGCTTGGCGCGGTATTACAGTGATATATGTATCTTAATTGCCCAGAGAGATACACAGGGACAGGATGGTAAATTAAGTATGATGGATAGATGGATGGATCAAAGCTCAGACAAGGAAATACAACATAGTGCCCCCAGCTCCCCACTAAAGTAGTAAAGGAAAAATCCTCAGATAAGTTGGTTGACAGATGTTCAATGTATCACTGTTTTTTTTTCCAGTGAAAATATGGTTTCTAAAGGATAATCAACACTAGACAGCCCCTTCCCATACCATCGATGAACATAATACAGAAACACATCTATAACATTCTTCTCAGTAAAAACTGTTCTACACAGGGAATGCTGTAAAGATTAGATTTATGCATGTAAGCTTTAGAAGATTTTTCCCCTATCTACTTCTTTTTTTGTAGCCCCTCCCTCCTTTATACAGCCAAAGGTGTCTGGTTGTCATGACTTCCATGGAAGCTTGATCCTGGTATCACGGCATGTCATATACTAACGGCCAGCTATGACATGCAACGGATCCATTTTCTTAAATTGGGCCAAAATCCATGCATCACTCTGCATCACAATTGTTTGCCATTAAACTGTGAGGATATGTTAATCAAGCAGTTAGCACTCCCATGTCTCTCGAGGGGCTCTTTGTCATTTTCACTTAACACAGCCAGAACTGGTAACAGGCTGCTTTAGAAAACGTGACTGCAGCTTACAGTTATACTCACTAGGATGAGGGATTAATTCATTACACAAGAGTGGGTGATTTGACCCTAATCTCAGTTTTGTGCAACCCTAATTGTATGATTTGCAAAACAATTATTGTGCTGTCCCATTGCACAATACAGAATCATTCAAATGCCTGGAAGATAGATCTCAGTGATTTGGTGATTGCGCAATGTTTTGATATTGACCCCAGGGTTTGTGCCAGTGTATGATAGAGCCAAGCTGGCCCCACCCCGACCATTAGCGTGAGTCGTCACTGGCACCTAGGGATGCTGGGTAAAAGTAGTTCTAGCCGCTGGTTGCGGTAGTGGTAAAATGTATGCAGGTAACATGCTCAGTAATATTCCCCACTAAATGGGGACCTACAATCCCCAAACACGAGAGAGATATTTCCTAGAATGCCGACCAGACGAGAAAGATGTTAGAGCAGTCGTAGCAGGCCAATGATTAGCTATGACTGGTAATGGACTGCTATGTTAGCATCATGGTGAGAGCTCTCACTATCTAATGAGTTCAAACTGTGTGGGACTTTCGCGAGAATCACTTCTGCTATGGCAACAAGATGCTGCTCACTGTCCCCACACTGTAAAAAGAAATGTCGCGAAATAACGGCGTATTCCTTGTCTCAAAGTTGCCAGAGATCCGTTGTTATTTTCACAGAGATTCCTTGTACATTTGTGTACCGATGTACATGTACTTCCACATACCTGGGGCTTCTTGTAAAAACTACACTGGTGCAATGTTTTTCAATTATGGTGGTCCACTGTTCAGTTTTATGAGGATCCCTCATAGATTCAACAGTTAAATTTTTCAATGTACAGTTTGAAAACTCCCAAATCGTAGCTGGCAATTTTAAAGCACTGACTGTGAAATGCCTAGTTGTACCATCTTTTGAAGTTACCCTAAAAGTATCAAGGACTAATCAAAACCTTTCTGGTCAGTTTCATGAGAATGGACCAATATATATGCTGGAGGTTGGAGGTGTCTTAGCAAATTTCACACCCTCCTCCATGGTGACAAACATAATGCAACCCCTCCTCCAGTCACACACCTTGTGCACCTACAGACACTGGAAGGGGGTCCAAAATATGACATGTAGTTGTTAAAAATCACCTCTACAACCCCCTGCTACCAGTTTATGCTTCTGCTGTCTCCAAACTACCCCACATGAATGGTCCCAGATGAGCTTTGCACGCAAGGACCCTTAAAGGCCATAAATGGTGCCTTAGTAGTTCTTGTTTCTTGCATGCATCATGATGCACCAATGCAGTACAGGCAATTTTCTTCACTAGCACTGGATTGGTGCACCACACTCATCCTTGGTGAATATATAATGGATCATGATGCTGAGTTACTCACCAGTACTATATGCATGCACAATGATTCCTAATGGGCGTATTGCAGTTAGGTTTTATCCTGCCCTTACAGGATTACCAGGAGGAAATGAGGCAGGAGGGTGGGATAGTTGCACCAGGTGAATCCCTGCACAGAAAAGGGGGAATTTTTACAACAAGAATAGCTACAAAACATATAGATTAGTTTGGAGGGACATGAGCATTCAGGGCACCTGTTGAATTGTAGAGACATCATATATGATTTGGAGGAAGATGTCAGGTTGTAGGATACAGCTGGGGAAGAACAGCACTATTCTGCCCTTTTGATGCCATCATAGTGCGTGAATGCAGTCCTGGTGGATAACTTATCAGGGTTGCATAAATTGTAAGCATAATGCAGATAATATTGGCAGCTCTAAGTGTCAGGGTCTCAAATATGTGTTTGTCTCGATAAGATAAAGGGGAGGGGGGGGAGGGGAATTTATATAAATCTTAAGCACTGAAAACTGCACACCACTACTAGTAGTAGGATTACTGGTATATGTAGTCTAATATGAGTGCGAGGGAAAGAGAGATTATTGTAATCTAGTACCAGGATGGCTAAACAGGCCATTATGGCATTGTAACTTAATGGATAGCATATTCCAATGGTGCACTACCAGTGAGTGCTTTCCTGTACTCCATTGCTGATCATGAAGCACAATGTCTTTAAGGGTTTCAAGGCACTAATCCGAGCTGAAGTAAAAGGGGGAAAGGTGAGCTGACCCATAAGCTTCTATTCTCTAACAATGCTCTGTTTCTGTTCTGATCACCAAAGTGTCCTCTCTACCCCTTAACCCCAACCTTGATCTTCTCCACAGCCTACTCCACCTACCATCACCCTTCATTTCCCAGTCTGAACAGTCTACCTTTAACACTGCAAGCCCTGTGCCTACCAAAGACTTGGACTGAGGTCTGACAGTATGACAAACCAATAGAGGGCCACACCCACACATACAGCTTAAAAAGAAGGGAATCAAACTGAATGTAGAAGGCATTGATGCCACCTGCGGTTTCAACCCTGGAATACAAACGATATACCTGTCTGAAATAGGACTAATTCAGTTAGAAATACCTCAGTGTATGTCTGTGGTGACAGTACAGTGGGGACACCTATGAGCGTAATTCAATCGCTATACTAATAGGCAAGGGTCTGAGTTAACATACTTAGAAGGCATTATAGGAGTTGCCATTACATACACATAATGCATAAAGGATAGACCTATCAAAGGGTCCATCATTTAAGGTGCCAAATGCTAAGGATTTTATCTGAGAAGGGAGAGAATTTTCTGAAATATGAGCATAATTCAGTTTGCACTCAAGTCATGGTATGTGCGTAATTCATGACAGGTATGTGCGTAATTCTGGACAATTGTATCAGTTCGACTCCAATGTTTAAGCTTTAAAATGGCATGTTCAGGTGTTTCAACAGTGTGAGAACAGTGTCTACTGTCCATAGTAAATCCCCTGCCACTATAAATACAGGCCATCCATCCTCAGGGAAGGAAAACAGACACATGTGACCATGTACATGCATAATTCTCACTTACATATAGAGTATGAGCGTAATTCCCACACAGTCAGGAAGACAATATCTCTTGAAGCTGTGGTTGATTTTTGCTTTTGTTGATCAAAATCATTCATTAGAATTCAATTGAAATAATAAGCATAGCAGAGGAAAAGATATACTACCTAGGGAATCAGCATGGTGCTACAGCACTTCTTTGGATCATGATGCTGACCAATGGGAATAACACACTCTCCAATAAACAGTTTTCAAATGGTTAGTTCACTGTAGTCACCCATATCAATGGTTGGAGTGGTATGGCCACAAACCCCCTAGCCATTACTTATATACATGTACCTCCTCCTGCTGAATCATTGCCTCGGCCTCCTCCCTACTCCCAAAGTTTCTAATTGTTCACGATTATCACTCGAGTTGAAACTGTTAGCCATATGACCTCAGAAGAAGCGGCTGACTTTACCCCTGAATAGCTTTTTTCACAACAGACCAACAGTCTATGTTGGTTTTGTGTAACAGACATTATTGGTTGTCTGAGCAGATAAGAAGTTCTCTATGTCAAACAGCAGACGTAGAGATATGTTTTTTTGGGCTAGATCACCATTTGCAAGTCCTGTGAGAGTAGAAATGAACTCTTCTTGTCGATCAATATCCTTCATCACACTCAAAATACTCATTTATTTCATCATTTGTAGTACATTCAGTGATGGTGTTGGTGTCATCTTTCTCCATTTTATCATGCAAATGTTTCATCCGTTTATTTGCACAGCCCTCTTTCACCCATTTTAGCTTTGTTGTCAAGTCAACTTGATAACTAAATTCATATACTGGACTTTCCTGCTCATCTGTGAGAGTTCTACAGGGAAATGTACTGCTTGATAAAACATTTTTCCCATGAACTCATGTAATAGGAGTTTTTGTTTAGTTTGAAGGTGCATTGAGCAGGGCTTGTAAGGAGGCATTCATTATTTATGGCAGGGGTGGGGGTAAGCAAATTGAGGGGGGGCCATTTATTTTCATGGTATTCTTAGGGGGCGGGCAAATATTTTCAGGGTATTCTTAGAGGGGGGCCATTTGTTTTTAGGGTATTTATCCAAAATGCTGCGAATTTCTTCACCATAAAATGACTTTTGATGTATCATAGAGTTATCTGTTATCTGGCCATGGGGGCAGCTGTAGGGCCTACCAAATTTATTCTAATAAACACACCTGCTCTAATAAGTGCACCCCCTCACCTTTTGGACTGTAAGCACACACCTCTGGTGTCAAATCATGCAGATGAGGGTAAAAACAAAGTTTCTTAGAGCAAAAACAATGGTTTTAAGCTGCAGAGGTGTGCTTATTGGAATTAAATTTTTGTATAAAGGTTTTGCCCATCTTATGACTAACTTTCAGCACCAGTGTGCTTATTAGAATGAATATGGTATTCACAGTCCCTATACAAGGAGGGCTATAATGGACAATAGGCCTACATGGTGTAGCCTATAGTCAACACTAGACCATCCACAGTGGTGTTGACTATAGTCAAAGCTACTCATTAAAAGGTTAAAGTACTAATCCCATTAATTATAGCTAATAGAGAGGCATAAGTACTAGCTTATCTAAATTTGCAGTAGAGGGCGGCACAAGGCACATCCGATCTACAGCTTATTCTAGCCTATGGCGGCCATATTGGAAAGCACGATAATCCATGCTTTTTTGTTAGCCCCAACTGCACCATATGTCACAGCATGGAGATTGTGACAGGTCCCGGATTTTCAAACAAAGATAGCAGCTAATTTACATATTAGGTCAAGAGGGCTTTCAGTTGATGTTCATTACGAAGAAATCTCTGCACAGATTCCTTGCCTAAACATAGCGTCTTCCATATTTTGGATTCATTCAATCCATCTGTAAGACCCACTTTTGCCCAGATGGTCACTGAGAATGTGAACTCACATATCAACAAACCCAGTGGCGTTGCGGTGACCCCTGTGCTAAATATAGACAAGCCAGTGGGAGAGTTCCATATACGCAGCCAATCAGTGATGACGCCAGGTAGGGGGTGACAATCTGTAGATAGCCCTCTGTACAGATTGCATAACAATCTATATAATTACATGTATCACACAATGTACACTGCATCAGGCATGGTTTTGGCATTTATGTTAGATAAAAGAATATTCATGGATGATCGTCATGGATGGGGGCACTTTATTTTCAACCTATTCTTTAGGGGGGGACCTTTTTGTTTTTGACCTATTCTTTTGCGCCACCCACCCCTGCCATAAAAAATGAATGCTCCCTAATACATGTACTGTGATCTATAATTTCCTTGAGTTGGTTACTGCCAGTATCACAGTAGTAACACATAACTGGTAGATCCGGGGAAAAAATCCTAACAATATCATTCAAGAATGACAGGTTCCATTGTATGAGATTTTACTGAATTACGCTCATACATTTTCAGAGAACTACGGACGTAGTTGACAGTTTCAATGACAGAATTACGCTCATACCATCAACTGAATTACGGACGTACTCTCCATTTTAACAAAGCTGATTCATGCAATAACTGTTTTATGTAAGACAAATATAGGGGGATACATATCTTCTCTGATATCAATCTCATAGCCTGTCCAAATTACAGGCTTTAGCTCCCTACAGTTCTCATGCAATTCAGTGAAACAAATATGGACCAAACTCAGCTGGTGACAGGATCTATGTACACGTATTTCGAATTACGCTCATGGGTGTCCCCACTGTGAGTAGTGGTGGTTCAACTATAAGGGGGTGGGGAACTGGAGGAGTAGGGGGTGCAGGAGTGGGGCTTCTGAGTTAAGGACTGGGGTGACTGGTAGGACCTTGGTTCCATTGATGCAGTCTTGTCAGTGTATATGTTACACTGAAATTGGCTGCCACAGGCCATGGGTAGGGTTAGGTCCCTACAATAGCGTCTCTGGTGATTAATTACCTTAGCCCTGGAGGGACTTAGGGGTGGTTACAGGTATGGAGGGGTGGAGGATGGGGGGAGGCAGTGTAGGGTTGACCTGTAGATGGTGCTGATTGGCCCTGATTGCCATGGTTACCGGTTTGTGATGGTTACAGGTGGGTTGGTAGGACTCTGTACAGGTTTTGAGGTGAATCTCAGAGGATAGAATAACTAAGTTAGAATACAGCTCAAATAGGCAATGTCCCTCTCAGGGGATTAAGACTTCCTCAAATGTCAATAGATACAGGATAAACAAATAAAATGGACCTGCTTGTATGAGTTTGAATCTTTTTATTTTATTCATAAATTTATCTATCTACTCATTTGTATATCATTAATTTATTTTTTGTTGCACAAGCTCATCTTTTATGCATAGGTATGCCTAAAAGTAGTTATTAGAATGTGTGTTTTAGAGTGTCTTTATTCACTCATAAATACCCTGAATTCATACAAATTGTATTCAGATATACGTGGTGCACTAATAAAAACAGGCCTGGAATTGTTAGTCAGTACAGACTAAGTTTCTAGTCAAGTGAATGTATCTCTCACGACTGTACTTGCTTTAGTCACTGGTTACTAACTTAACTTAGTCATATAGTCACCATATAGTCATGCCTTGATGCTTAGCATCAAGTACTTAGTCACTGTAACTAATATATATACTCAGCATGACCAATATCCATCCAAGATGGCTGCTGTATGCCTTCTCCATGATGCCCATTTGGAACTGAAAATATCTCTTGAAACACTGCAATAATCACACAATATCATGATACATAGATGACTTACATATCCCTTTATTGTCACAAAATAGGGAGAAGATTAAGCCTGATTATAGATGTCCTGATGTGTCACTGTCTCCTCTCAGTCAAAGCATCCAGCAAACATGCACTCTTTGTTCTTTTTTGCACAGAAACCTGACATCATCAATCTGTGAGCTCTACACAGTCAGAATGACTATTTCCATGACTAATATGTGACTAATGCATATATGGTCATTTGACTATGGTGTCAAAATAATATGCTGGTATAGTCAGTTCTGACTATATGTTTTATTATAGATGTAGGTATCCTTATTAAGTCTAGCTGAGATTCATGTGCCAAGTCTCGTGCTCTGTATGATCTACCAATTATTGGTGAATAACTGATGCCATTTCCATTCCTCTTGCTATAAGGGCTCCAGCAAAATATGATTATGAAGGATAAGTGGGAATGAGGGATGAAAATAGAGTGAACGAACAATCGTTTTATCATTTGCAGAATATCATGTCTTTTTTTAGGTTTCAGAAAAACAGGAAAATGCACAAAGTATATCCTAGACAACGGTTTCAGAGGGGGAGACCATTTTACTGTGTATAGTTAGGAGTATGCCTCCATATCAATCTACACATAGTTCAAAGAGGGGAGCTGATGCATTAACTATCCTACAATGCCCCCGTAAGGTAAGACTGTACACCTATCCTATCTCACCTACAAACGTTTACAACACCACCCTTGCAGCACCAGTGGTATAGTTTCCAGTGGATGGCACAAATATTTTATGATTTTGGCTCAGGACGCTATCTTCCTCACCCTGCATAGTATACCCAGAGTGGTATAGGAGTCAGTTCCTTCTATACAATACCTGGTTCGTCTCTGTACATAATTTACCTCTTGTAAAACCTACCTAAGCTCACTTCTCCCCAACATTGCCCCCTAGTACGCGTTGCCTCTCAAATTAGGCGACATAAAAATACAGAGCACTTGAGTTGGGGAATAATTGGGGGCTTGATGGCCCCAGCAATGGGGTGGTTTGGAGAGAGTGTATAATTTTGTTTGGTGGGTAGGATGGGGAACAGGGCAGAGAGGGCATTTCTTTTAGGTCAGATGTATGCAACACACACCATATGTTCCTTTAGGGTGATGTCTACGGAGCACTGAAATATCAACAGGCATCTAACATCTCTCCATTATCACTCAACTATCTGTGTGGAAGTTCCTTTGACCTACTGTCTAACTTCCTAATTCCAACTCCTTTTGAAAGGATGAACTATTATCAAGGGAGACTTACCTTCTCCTACTTAGAGAGTCATATTGCCTTACAAATGAAATCCAGTTCAACACCTGTCACCAAAATACACTATATAATAATTACAACACCAATGAGCAACTCAACAACATTGCATGGGTTCCATCCATCCCAACCTTCAAAGGTCTATCAATCCCATAGGGGCGTGTTTAAATCAACGTGATAAAGGAAATAAATAAAACTTACCTCCATATAATCATTGGTTCTGTTCTACTTGTTATGTTAACCCATCGTGTAATACTTTAAACTTTAGGATTGACCTTTGAGGTGGCCCGGTGTTGACAAGGTGGTTTATTTTTTTCACGTTTCAAAAGGTTTGAGCATCTTGCATTTGCATTGGAAAGGTTAGTTCGAGAAACTTATACCATCCTCACATTGTCAAGACTGCAACTGAACCTCTTACCTACTAAAGTAGATTAAGGTTATCTAAGATGTTTTCCTCCCAAGTTGTATGCAGAAGTGTTGGAAAGAAATCTATATGGGGGGGGGGCCCACTCCAACCAGCGCGAATCATTGATATTGGCTTTTGCACACAGGTGCCCATTGCGGGCCTACATGCCCACATATAGGCGTTGTATGAAATAAGCACTCTTTGGTGCCCCGATTTTCCCTTTATCACTACACATATTCTTCCCATATGAGAGCTTTGCTTTATGGATTTTGTGTTTTGTTTTTTTTTTGTTTTTTTAGGGGGAGTAGACATATTCAGTCCCCCCACCCCTTTTTTTTTTTGGATTGGGTGGCCCATGCTGCCCTTTCCTACGTCCCTGCTCTGATTCAAGGATCAAGTCTGGTTCCCTATCTGGGCTTGTGCCTTCATTATCAAAGAACCTAATTGGTGGTTTTAAAGTTATAATTAGTGTGCCAAGACATTTAAAGTGTGGGCAATCCCCCTAGATCATAGTCCAGGTCTTTAAGGAGTTTAACATCTAGTTCATGGAGCATGCCAAATAATCACAATTTCCCTTTGAGTTGGTGCCAAGAAGATCCATCTCAGTTCTGTCCCCATGCCCACACAGAATGATCTAGAATCTTGAATTTTCTGTACTTTCCTTGTTGGTCAATATCTATTTTGAGAACGGTGTTGGAAGATAGGGTGAACATTACTGGCAGGAGTGTAAAAGCAATCATTTTTTTTTATATGTTAGCCCAAAGGCTAGTCAATGAGCTTTTTTTTTTCTAAAAACATGAGATTACTATTGTGGTCCAGCTCTAGATGGATCTCTGCACCCATGGTTCAGACTCTCCTACCCCCCCCCAATGAAAATATGCCTAATAAAAGCCTATAAGGATAGGGCCCACAACCAAGACACCCCCCCCCCCGCCACCAGCCAAAAAAAAAAACTGTCCACGCCTCTTCATAAAGCTTTCTCCTGAGCTCATGTTGAGTCATCATTATAATGTATGGATCGTATTATCAATTACCGTATATGTTCTTATCTTGGTGAACAGATAGAGGAAAGAACAATGTGGAGTAGGTCTTTATGTAAAAGATATATGAACAGATACAATGTGATGTGAATAGAAACAATGTGATATGAATTGACACCTAGTGTTATTGGGGAAAAAAAACTCACACACAAAAAAACAACAACAACAACAACACAACAAAAACCGTGGGTGCCTGGGAATTTCACATGTCTACAATGATCGCCATGCATTCATAATTGGCAATTCACTGAGTCTTTCAGTGTATACTGCAATTTCTTTTGAAGTTGGCAATTGCTCTGATATGAATGATAATCACAAAAGATAATCTAACTTTGCTGTGGGCGACATTCTCCCTGTGTAGCTGGCCGGGACAACACTGTTGTCCTTTTAGACGACTGGCTTGAGATTTGGTACATGTTAGATGATGGTGAACTCAGTATAGTGGAAGAGAGGGGAGTTTGGGGCGGGTGGGAGAATTCTCTCCACACTTGATTGCCCAAGCGAATTTACGTAAACAACAACAGGCAGCGTGGCCGGTGTTGGAACCACGTGGATACCTAAAGAGCACGTGGGTTCACAGATCGAGAACTTTGACTCAGAGGACCCCTTCTACATCTTTTTAATAGTAACTGTCTATCAGTTACCAAAATGAGCTATACATTAATGAACACTATCTAGACTCATACTCTATTTCAGCACTCTATGTCCCCTCTTGTTTTTTTTTGTCTTATTTTTCAGTCTTCCTGAGCAGAAATTCTATATGCTTTGATCAATATTTATGATTCCATGAAAGACAATTTCAATCGTTTTGCTTCGATGCACAATTAGAGCGTCTGTGGGAGATTTCAAAGACGTTGTACATTTCAACCCGCTTAATTGGGTCGGTTCCCAGCGGTCTAGTATTTAGTTCGAAGTTGTACATTTCACATTGCGTCATATGCTCTTCTTGACGACAATATCTGCAGACGACGTCATGCATTATTTGGATTTTGGCTCCGATTCAACACACATCGAGATTCAAATGGACTGGGATTACACGAACGCTTCGGTTCCCCTTCATTTATCTTTCAGCCGAGTCATTTCTGAAATAATTCATGCCACAAAAGTGCCATCTGTTGTGTACAAAATCGATCCTGAGAAGTACATTTGAATGCCCAAAGCCAAGGTACACGGGTGATCTGAACTGGCGGTTACTTCAACGCGGGATATCATAGGAGAGTTTGTCATACTAACGGTGGGTATAGTTTGGTGTATTGGAGAGTGTATTGGAACAGGTATAAGGTTGGTTGAGGGAACTAGTACAGGTGGGGCCAGTTGTGTGTAGGTTACTACCCTCCCTACGTTCCTATTATAGTGTGGTACACCTAGACTATTCGGTTCTCGACAGAAGAGTTCTAAACTGGGCCAAAAGGACCAAGTGGGGCATAGCTATTCTACATGACAATACCCCAGCCCAGCCCGGCCAATCATGGCCCCTGCACCCACCCCTGCACCCCTCCCTCCCCACCGTTAATACCTGTGGATGCCAGCACACCGGCTACAACTTTAAGAACACATCCAACTATTCTCAGGCATTAAAACTAGCTCCGAGTTCAGTTGTGGCGTCTATATTTTGATGTATATTCACTTGTAAGTACATGTGCCTGAGTTGTGTATACATTCAGCCAAAACAATGAGTCGTGTGCCTGGGCCATGCAAGGAGGTCTATTTAGCTTGGAATAACTTTAAAGAAGTGATATTCTTTATGCCTGTTCAGGGCCTTGGTTGGTTCTAAACTGGTTTGGCATGGGTGTATGGTGAGGCCCGGGAACATGCTTTCTGAACGTCTTATAGCAGTGAGGTGAGGTCGGGGGGGGGGGTTAAGGGGGGGGGAGAGAAGGAGGGGGAGGGGGTGTCCCCATTTTGGTCTGGCTGTAGGTATAGGTGTGCAGTCGGCTGTGCCGCCACAAACTTTCAGGTGTAGTGCACAGGTAACTCAGGCTGCACCCAGGCGCCTTGCTCCCGGCATACCTCCATACCGGACCCCAACCACCTTCCACCAACGTCTTCAACCTTCCTCCCCGGCCTTCTCCACCCCAAATCGGACTTATTATCAACCATGCACTGCCTCAGTGGCTGTGGGCATATCTGACGGAATCTTGTGGACTCATTCTTGCAGTTGCCAGGAGAATATATTGGGACAGGACTTGAAGCGGTAAGGCTTGGGTCGACTGGCACTCACCAGAGAGTAGAGAGAGAAGAGAGAGAGACAGGTCGTCAAGTTTCCTCCAGCACCCCTAGACTGACTTCAGCATGGAGCAAACGGCAACGGACATCGATCCAGTCAAGCTGAACAAGATGGGCAAAGGTAGGAACACTTTTTATGTTTCTTCATGGGCATCTAACCATCCATATCCCTGCAACTTACAAGCAGACGACATTTTTTCTTTTGCCAAGGATTATTTTTATTCGCTGATAATAGGGACAGGGCTCAGATGAAAGATTTTTTAATGCCGTCTGATGTCATCTGTGGACATTGCTCTCTGCATATCCCTCCACCCCGCCATTTATTTGCAGCAGCTGCCTGAGACAAATGTCGTCTGTCTTTTAAGAAAGAAAATGAAAGGTGTAAAAATATTGTTTTCTCTAGATATAGACAGGTGATAGGGTTAATATGTAGCATTTCCTCACATATGTTGTCATGGGGAATCGGTAGGTCTTCTACCAGCTTTAAGGTTTACTATGTTCGTTATCTAATCAATTGCCAGTCAGTGGAAATGGTACGAATTCATAAATTTGACAGTTTTCATCTTATCGATCAGTCAGATATTTGAAAGACGCTTGTAAACTTTCTACATGAGATTGAGAATGACAGATTGAATTCCATGTCACGACTCCGATGTGTATTGGAATGTAGATCATCTCACGGTTCACTGGCCTTGCTAATCGACCATGACATCACCAATTAAACTGTAGCACAACACCGTTATCACAAATCACCAAAGCACCAACCCTTGAAGTCAGTGAGGGGTTTAGAAAGTGTTCAAATCTCACCAGTCGGTAGCATGGCTTCTCAGAGGCAGGGTAGGTAGTGGGTAGCTAGTAGGTGGATGTGGAGCAGGGTAGGGTGGCTTGCAGGGGCTTAACTGTCAACCACCTAGCCAAGGCCAGGTGGGGCAGACACAGGTAGACAGAACCATGGGGTGACACTGACACAGTGACAGTGGCTTCCTCAAAATCAGCCTCAAATTCAACTTTGATCCAAGCTAAATCCTTCCAATTTGATGTGTATAGACTTTGGGTCGTTGTAGTCTTGGGGTCAGTCGACCGGTTCGTTCACAACACTAGACCATGGCAGTGCTACTATTACCTCTACACATGTCGCAACCGCGCGGAACGACCAAAACATGGGCAGGTGGGAGTCTTAGAGGTTGAATGGCGGCCCACTGCTCAACCTGGTCCTGTGTGTATGTGGGGGGGGGGGGGGGGGGTAGCCTGTGCTAGTACTATGGCTTACAAGGTGAGCCGAGACAATGGAAAGTATTCTGAAGCATGACGATTTCAGTGCACTGAGGTGTAGTGTTGAGTATTTATTCACTCATGGGTGAAGGTATTAATATGAAGGGGAAAGTTGTTATTAATACCAGTAGTAAAGAGAGGGGGGTAGGGGTCATATGCTTTTTAATAGTGATTTTAGTGTCAATTGATGCTTGATGTAATTATGATACATATCTAATTTATCATGCACAGATTTTATCTGTCTGATGTAATGTGTATACACATTCTTCATCTACTCAAGAAAGGATGGTATACCTTATTAAATATTTACCATATAAACAATGTGTATTCTAGACATGAGGCATTAGATTCAGATTAGATTAGATATTTATTTCTGGAGGAGACCAATAATTCAGTAACAATTCAGTAGAACTTGGTCATTGTCAATGAGACTAGAATGATTTAGTGATTCATTCCTTCTACATTGATTTTAGATGTACAAACATGTACGACTACCCATGCGATATATATTTGGGTACAATAACAAGAATTCTGGACTATGTCTTTAGAAAAGGGACATAGCATCGAAGGTGGCCATCTCCCTCCCTTTACCCTCACCCCCAATCTCACCTCAACTCCACGTGTCATCAGTGTCAGGAAAATGGAGGGCAGCGCGGGAATGGTTCTGGCGCCATTTTGAGAACTGCCGCGATGCTCCATTGCTGCCAATATGGCCTGGTGTGGTTTGTGAGGACAAACACACCCTGGCCTTTGTCATCCTACAGATCCCCCTACCCCACAATCCCCTGTTCTCCTCTTCCTCTGCCCCTCGCCTTCTGTCTGATGCCCCTAGCCTAGGAACTGTATGTCTCTTGGGTGGGTTGAAGGGAGGGGTGGGTTGAGGGTAATGACAGGTGCAAGGCGCACGACATATAGGCACAGGCAGGGGTATAACGTAGTGTTTTTGGACAGGGGATGTTGTGGTATGTTTTGAGCAGGGACTATAAAATGTCCACATCAACCTTTTTGGACAATTTGCAACCACTTGGTGTTGAAAATGGTGTGGTTTCTGGATATTTTCTGACATTAAGTTTGGAAAATTTGTGAAGGTTTTACATTTTCCAAAATGTCATAACCTAGTGGTGTGTACACTTGGACGAAATGAGACAAGAAAACTTCCAGTATAAGGGGGGGGGGGTAGGAAAGTGGTAGTTGTAATGGCAGGTTCCTGAGTGAAGGAGGGGGGCATTGGGGAGGGCTTAGTAGGTGGTTAGCATCTTATAGCCATACCAGTCAATAATAGACCCCCTTCCTCTGCTCCCCTGGGGCCTACAAACATACCCACAGAATACACATCAAAATGCAAATCTATACTCCCATCAGAATACTCTCACTTTTCTTCAAGCTGACATTTCCAAGTCAGATCTCCCTGGGTGGGTTATGAATTTAGTCCAATGCACTCATTTTGCCCTTTTTTAGATTCTATGAAATAGATTAGAAGCTTTTTTTGTGAAGTGGATTTATGTGAGAGTATAAGTTTATAATGTTGCTCTGCATAATAAGCTATTAAGGGGATGCCAGGTACTGTGTATACTAATTATAGTCTACTAGCATAATATTTTAGGTCCCATAATTACATGTTACCTCACTTGTATAGCATTCTTGCTGTGAGTTTTACGTCATACGGTCATGCACTCGTAGTATGGGATTGTCTTGGGATCTATCATTATGGTCTGCCGATCAGGAAAATTAGAGGTTAAATCTAATGATAAAGATATGTTTACAACCTAAAATGCAGTACCGGTAATTGCAAAACCCAATTGACACTGGTAAAACCAATTAGTATCCAACGGTTTGAGGGGGGGGGGGCAAAGGGATGATAGCATGACATGATAAGTCTACAGTTTGAAGATTTTAAAGTTTTTAAGAGGAGAACAGCTAATTTATATAAGCCTCACAACTTTTCAAATGGATTTTGGACATGAGGATGAAAATTTATATTACTTGCTTTACCTGTAAATGATGAGATCTCATTTCTCTGAACACATGGATGTAGACAGCCCATGATTATTATAAGACGTTGCTACTTTTCTAGAATTACGCGATATCACAAGGTGGAATAATTTTTTGAGAAAGCACTATGGAGTCTTATTTTTCTAGAGAACACTGTACTTCACATATATGACAATATATCATTTTCCTAGAAGACATGTTCACATATTTATATATGAATTAAGATGATGTCGTCATCTCTAGACTACGTTATCAGATATTATCATATTTATAGGCCCATCATGTTACAAGACAGGGTTAATGTCTGAAAGACACCTCATGTCATAAAATGGTGTAATATGATTAGAAGACACGTCATAAGACGTTGTTGCTTTTTTTTTTCTAGAAGACACCATATTATAAAAAGACATTTATTCAGTGCCTGTGTGTGTGTGAGGTGGTATGGACACGCTGTTATAGCTCGATGCAGCAAGTTGGGAACCTAAAACTTAGTTTTTCCTGAATTTTCAGTAAGAAATGCTGTGGTTTAGCCAAAAATTATCCGATTTACACAATATTTGCAGCAAATGAAAGATGAAACTCTTTGCTTTTAGGCCAGATGGTATTACAATAATATAGTGCACAGTTTACCACTGAAGTACGAAGTATAAATTTACAAATCATTAGTTTGAAAAAATTGCTGTTTTTCAAAGTTTGGCCCTATATTTTTTGTGAAAAAATATTCTAATCATCAGTTTTTGATAGACAGTGCATAATACTGACCCATCAAGTTTATAAATGAGTATGCTTTTTCCCCCTACCTCTATGGTGGCTTATTACACTATGGGAGACATGTGATTTTTGTTAGTTTGCAAAAACTGTGATTTTCAGCAAAATTTCTGCTTGGTTTTTGATGTGGGACCACATAGATCACCATATATGGATGCGTGATCACCCATTGATACCAGAATTATCCATTTTTATGGTCTACTTGATCATCTTTAAAGGCATGGGAAATATCTAAGTGATACAATAAGTGTGAGAAGAATTAGCCCCATTTTATGATTCTAGTCTTTGGTGCCGACAACGCTTTTGCAGCTAAATAGCTCAATAGTGCATTATAATAGGCCTCACATGCCTAATATGGGGTTCTAATAGCATTTCAATATGGTTTTCAATGGGTCATCAGGTCAAAACAACAATTGATGATGGAATTTACTAGAAACAAAAGGGTTTTGCACCATGGACCTGTTCACATTGTTCAGGTCTTCAGATATTCTTATCTTGAAAATGATGAAGGCATTTATGAGCATGGTGCTTTTCCAGCCCATATGGGACCTACGGAGGGCATTTTGTCTAGTCTGACATGTATTATGAGGGAATAATGCATAGCAAATGATTCTATTTTCATATTTTGTTATGATTTTTGAGAGAGAATCATACACAAGACTTGTCTTCTGCTGCATATACAAAAATGTCCCTTGAATGAAGGCATTTTACATGCACAGCTGCCTCCAAAACTGGAAAACACTCAGGTTCCCAACTTGCTGCATCGAGCTATAGTAGAGGTGGTGCTGTGACCTGGTTGACAGTGTGCCAACCAAACATGAATGACAGCAACCACTACACCTCACTTCTCCTCCAGGTGCGCTGTAAACCGTTCCTCCTGCTCTTCCCTTAAACCCTTAAGGGCCACAGGAGACCTCCAGATTCATGTAGACCCTCAGCACTGCATTGGGGATCATAACTCTCCTTAGGGATTCAAGATTCAAGATTAATGGTTATGGACGGCATGATGCCTCGTAGATTCAAGGTATTTACCTTCCCGATGTACCAATGCAGTGCCCCACAAGTGCATTATGTTAATACTAATTTACTGGCCTTGACTGCATTCATGCTAACAAGTGACATTGTGCAGGAATTAGTGTAAATAAGCTGGATCTCATTTATGCATTAGTTACCCACGACTTGGGGATCCTGCGGATTGACTTTTTGAAGCTGTAGCAATTTTCTATTGTGACTTGACACGACCACCCACTGATCAAAGTCAGTGGATGGAAGGATATATAAGCTGCCATAAGCCTCTGATTTGTGTATAGAATTCACAGTTTGTCATATATTGGCTCAGCTCATCCTCATCACATATGACTCACCCTAATACCATTACAAATATATATACCCGCCATGTCCGTCTATTCATGTCCCAATTTACCCCCTGTCATTTGAGGGCAATTGGCCTAGGCACCCTTAGAATTAACTTAAGTACTTACCATAAATGTCTACTCTGATTCATTGCTACTATTAATTATTTGAATCGTCTTAACTGGTAAAAATAGGTCATCGGGACATGGACAAGCCAAAAGAGAAAAAAAGAGGTACATTGAACAGAATTGAATTGTCAGCATAATTATGTTGACCATTAATTAATTCAATCAGAATTCTTCAATGCAATGTGTCCTTTGGTCCTTATGATGCATGCATGCACACCTGCTAACTAACTAGGGCTACATTGATACATCATGCTAGCTACACAGGATCGATACACTCCCAAGGTGTCTTAATGATGCACTCCCAAGTGCATTCATGATGCACTCCCAAGTGTCTTCATGATGCACTCCCAAGTGTCTTCATGATGCACTCCCAAGTGTCTTCATGATGCACTCCCAACTCCCAAGTGTCTTCATGATGCACTCCCAAGTGTCTTCATGATGCACTCCCAACTCCCAAGTGTCTTCATGATACATCAAGGATTGCTGGCAGGTCACTTACCAGGACTATGATGGTGTGTCATATCAGATGACAAGTGAAAAGTGGCCTTTTTATTGCCCTGGATACAACGACTACTGCACTAGGGCTGGCATGAACTGATGTCCTTGTGAATGCTAAAACATGTCAGTACATTGTGCTCCAAGCCATCACAGTGACAAGAAAACTCCAGTAGCCAAGACAATGGTTTGCATGAATCTCCTCTCCTATAGTCATCACTGTCCTTATTGCTCCCCCTCCAGACTCAACCAGAAGTGAGGATTAAAAGCCCCCCCCCCCTTCATCCACCCATCCTCCCAGAGGCTAAATATACACACATTGTGTCTCTTCTGCCTTAGTGGCGTCCAACAAAAGTCCGAGGTGCGTCTCCATAGTGAAGCCTCCCACCCTGCAGTGGTCACTCTTCACTGAATAGAACTGTCAGGCCTGACCACCCCAGGCTTTAAGCCGTGTGCAGTGGAGCGTGACAAGGTTAGGCCGACTATTAATTAGGCCTGGATCAAAGGCTTAAGGGCCATCACCGACTGTCAGATGGAATGTCTAATATATGGTTAGGCCTATAAGCCTGCTTTAGTCAGTTCCTTCTGTTTTTGAAAGAAGTCTACTCATAAGGCCCCTCTGGCAAATATAGATCTATTCTGCTGTAAATAAACTAGGGAGAAAATATGATTTTCATCCCAAATTGATCCCATAGAATCTTAGTAATGTAAAGATTGATTTGAATATTTTGTAATATCAAAATTCTTACCCACAAAATCAGTACCAGAGTGATACATGTTCATATTTAATTGATAGAATCATATCACTTGAAGTAAGATAGAAGTATTGAACTTAATCTAGCCCCAGATCACAAACTTACCCATTGAGGAGACATGCAGTAAATCTAACCTGTCCACTTTTTTTGCTGCGTACTTGTATGAGTTCGGTGTGAATTTTATTTAATGTGCCTTGTACAGACTTAGACAATGCTTGTGTCTGTGTTAAGGTCTGTGGCCTGGGGAGGTGGGTAGAGGTGGGTGACCTGACAAAATAAAACTTACTTCCGTGAACAGAGAAAGACAAGAAAATAAAAACGAAAGACTGAAAAGAAGTGTAAAAGATAAGTACACATCCGTTGAAGAAGGCAGAAGTAGTGGTCAGGCGTGGGAGGGTGTGGTGGGGTTCTTTAGGTGTGGCCATTTTGGTGTGTAGTTTTTTTCTCACCTTATAGGGGTATGTGTATACATATTGATTTATCATTACAAAACTTAATCCTGAATTAGTCTGTGAATGGGCTGAAAGAAACAACTCACGGACTCCTTGATTTCCATCTGAATTTGATTGATAAATTGATCCTGTCTTGATGATGGGAGGAGATGAACTGTGGGTGGACTGAGTACATGCATTGTGATATATAATTATGATGTATTGGGGTAGCACGGTAGGGCAGTAGGATGTGGTTAAACTGTGGTACATGGTGGGAAATAGGATGCCTGTGCATGATTGAACCATAGAACCTACCTGCTAAAATGTACCCCACACAATGCATACTCTGGCAATGTCAATCACTTTTAGATTTTATGCAATCTTGAATCGTTGGGTCTCATTACAGGACCTGTCATATGTGCCACCCTTTATCCACCATTACTTGTGGGGCATTCTGTGATATTTTTTTTTATACCACGATTTCGGCACTTCCGGTGGGTTTATATGCAGTTTAGCCGTGCATTATTCTGCATATACCACCCTTGTGCATTTTTGAAATTTTTGGTATATACTTTTTCGAGGTCAAGTTGGACTTAGAATATTTTTGGAGACGCTGGCGGACATAGAAATTTAGTCTCGCCATTGTTTCAATGTGAAAAATCGTCTCAACTCGAAGGAGAATTGAACCCCGGCCGCAGTGCTGGTTGGCGAGGACGTTAGCCATAGCGCCACACTGAACGGTGATGAAAACCCAATGCGAAAATAAATAAGATCTAACCTGAGGTCCTAGTCCTATGTTTGCACTCAGTTTTCGTATGGAATCCAACCATAGCATGTTATAATATTGAAATCCCAAGAAGTTTTCGATCCATAGACGAGGAATGCGTGCTAATTTTCTCCATTTTCTTCGATATAAATAAGAATCCATTGATTTTTCCATCGTACGCCTGTGGCCGCTCTGCGCGAAGCCATTGTTTTTGTTCCTTGCCGGGACAGGTACCGCCGTGTTCACACTCACTTTTCGTATCGAATCCAACCATGACAAGTCTTCAAAATAAAACATACATATCCTTAGACATCCTAGATGAGTACTCCATGCTTGATATGTCCGATACATTCAAAATAAATAAGAATCCATTGATTTTCCAAAACGGTCCGAAATTTTCGGCGTCTTCCTCGTACAGCGAGCGGATGACCTATATCTACATCCGGGCCACTGACACACTTTCGCCGAACAAGGAGGCGGGTGGGAATGGCCGGACCGCGACTCGCGTACGTTGGGGAAATCAATGGATTCTTATTTATATTGAAGAAAATGGAGAAAATTAGCACGCATTCCTCGTCTATGGATCAAATACTTCTTGGGATTTTAATATTATAACATGTCATGGCTGGATTCCATACGAAAAGTGAGTGTAAACACGGCGGTACCTCTCCCGGCAAGAACAAAAACAATGGCTTCGCGCAGGGCAGCCACGAGCCGTGTCGCTAGCACTTACAAAATGTCTTCGCCTGGCTATATTCTTTGGATTTCAGGTAAGAAATTGATACAAAATGGAGGAAATGGTGGTATAAACCTATTAGGTGATGCATATCGGGGCCCCACGGGCTGTATATGCTGTATATACCCTCGCCGCTCCGCGGCTCAGGTATATACAGCATATACAGCCCTAGGGCCCCGATATGCATCATCTATTAGCTTAATGTACACCATTTCTAGAATGATAATGCAAGTTAATTTGTTTCTATAACTTCAGAACAGAGCACCCCCAGTGTTTTGCCTCTCCCCTCATGTGCACCCATAAGTGTTCCTTATTGTACCCAGGAGGGGTTCCTCTACATCATAACCTGGATCACCAGCCCCAGCAGGTGTTAGCACGCCCCCTGCACATCTTGACCCACTTCCCACCAAATACACTATTTTTCTATAGACATTTCTGATTTACAAAAATGAAAATAAAAAATGAAATAAAGAATAAGAAGAGAAATGTGAACACTGCCTGGTGTCTGGGTACCACAACAGCTGTTGCCTTGTATGATCATTGTAATGAGCCTCTACAGACAGTAAAGACAGCAGGTGCCCAAGATGTGCAAATGTTGTAAGGTCATTTATAACTGCCTTGCAATATATAAGCCCATTTTGTAGGGATTCATGTTTTTCTTTGCTGGAATTTCTCTATTGAGAAGAATCAATTTCCTGCAAAGAAAAAAGATAATAGAAATGGGAGGATTCCATTATATTGTCGACTAGGAAGTGGGAACTCTAAGTATCTTTTCTAGATTAGAAGACAAAGAACAAGCTTCAATGGCAAGCAAGGATTTATGATCTGTACTTAATACATTATTTTACCACAGATAGTGGGAACAATAAAGGATAGACACTCTACAGTGCATAAACTTCAAGTGTTCTAGAATGTAACCACTGGCCATCACAATCTCAATGAATATTTAGGCATAGATTGCTATCATACTTTAATCGTGATAATCCACAAAGTATGGCAAACTCTGAAGAAACCTATTGCATAAACCATGGATATCAAGTCTGCATATTCTCTATATTTGGGGAACTATGACAGTGATAAATTATAATACTAGTAATATAAAAGACACTGTTCTCTCACCAACCATTGTCAACATGGGTCTTGTTTACCTTTCTATGGCTCAACAGTTCCCACTGTCAACACAGACATGGTTATGCCTGTCCTTTGAGTGTCAGCACAGGAGTCAATAGAGAACAGAGACCTTGACATAGATGGGAGGTGACAGGTCAGTGTGCTAGTTTCGTATTTGTCTATGCAAAAGAAGTAGGAGTATAGAGACGCTGTCATTGTGTTGGTGCCAGTAAAGTGTGACAGCAGTGTCTGTCAAGTGTGACAGCAGTGGTACTGATAGTGACAGAGACTGTGGCATTGTCTCAGTGTTAGTAAGGTGTGACAATACAGTGTCACTGACTGTGACAGAGTCAGTTGAATTCCATCTGGAAAAGTGTCATTGACATAGTCAAGTGTCACAGTACTGACAGTGAAGGTATCAGACAGATGAGACAATTACAGTGACAGTGACCTACCAGGAGTAGCTCCAGGTATATGAATAAGCACTTCTCAGATAAGCACTGTGAACACAAAATAAGTACCGTAGTGGCACATATAAGCGCCAGGTCTTTGAATAAGCGCCGGGGTGCTGCAGCATTGAAATTGTATTATGCACTATAAACTAAGTCTTGAATAAACGCCGGTCTTGAATAAGGGCCTGGAGTAGAGGCAGGTTGAAATGTATGAGTGCCCGGGGGCTTATACAAGCCACTACGAAATGCATCATGTTTTTGATAAGTGCTTATCTTTTATAACCACTGGGGTATAGCTTGGCTGAAATTGATAAGCACTCAGGTGCTGATACAAGCTACTGCAAAATTCTTTCTGCCTTCAGGGTTGAGCCAGTGAGACGTGAAAGATTTAACTCATCTGCTGTGAGCTTTACCATCCTTGATAAAAAACGGTACACCTGTCTGTGGAGCAAGTGGTTATAATTAAGTGATGCTTTATTAGTTTATACTCGAAAAGAATATCACATGTATAATGTTAAAGCATATGCATAGGAAAAATATCAAGATCCTTTTTTAGGAGATGTGACATGGCAAGGTTAAGGAAGTGGATGGAATTGGGGGGGGGGGTATGGAGGGGAGGAAATGGCGCTGGGTGTGGAGGGGGCTGGCCTAGTGCCAGTTAGCCATATAAGTAATACCTGTGTTTAGGCCCGTACTAAGCGGTGCCTACCTAGACTGGGGGTGGGCTCACTAAATAGGACTCCTAACTTGTGTACATGTACTGGAGCATGCCTCTAGCTGATGGTAACATCATTGTGCTGAGCTCTTCTTGTTTGTATGTGTGGAGGGAGGCATGTTGACATCCTCATATTCTTAGAACTATGTACTTCTTAACTACTTTCGTTTTGGTTTTGTTTTTCCACCCTCTGTGCCCATTTTGTTTACTTTTATTTTTGTTTTCTAAATCTAGCTACTGCTTATCTCATTACATTCCCTCTTCCCTCCTACCGTTCCACAGAACTCACCTGTCCAGATCGGATCAACCCTCAAGTACTTGAGGTTAATGTACCTGAAGCATACTTCCATAATTGCAGATTTGTTTTGCATAGGCTATACCTCCAATGTGCCACCTACAGTCAATATCTGACATGTAGTTCAACTTATAAAACTGATCAGGGACCCTGGAGTCATAACTAAGAGTCATAACCAGGTCTTGTGGGTACTAGTGGGTTGGTTTCCCACAGACCCCTGACGCCTGGCTTTGGTCAAGATCCAAAATAGTCATTGAACTACACAGACCTAATAATGAATTAGAACCTCCCACATGAAGAAATAAATAAATAGTACGTATACAAATGTACCCTGGGACGCATTAATGCCCCAATATGATGGCACATAAGTATTTGTATTCATTGGAAATGTATCTACATTGGATAAATGACATGATGCATTAATGCAGTGATGGCGAGTAACTCGCAATACAAGGGACGTATAAATGTATCATAAAAATCTTATGGGGTACATTATTTCAAACACTATGTAGCCCTAAAGAGTTAAGATATTGGAATGACATTTAGATGTGAAGATGATGAATTGCATGCATTTAGATGTGATTTAGAATTGATAGTGTCAGCAGGCTAAGAACAGAGTGACAAATAGTACCAGATCCTATCTGCTGACACTAGAGGTTGAACTACATACTTACCCCCTATATTGCAAGCACCAAGCACCATCTAAGAGGTTGAAATGGTTATTAATGCTATAATATTTTAAAGTGTAGAGGCAACGAGAAAGGGTGCTCTGTGCTAAAAGTCAACTTTAAAATTCAGATCACTAGCTTTACAGAGATACATTGTATGAGAAGATGCTCCTGTTAGTTTTGGAGGAATATAGCTTGCTAAATATGGGTAGGTATGACCATTTCGTAAATGTCAATAAGCCCTACATCTCCATGGTCATGAGATACAACTATAATTAGGGTAATTTATGCTAACTAGCTAAATTAGCATAAATTGTCATTCTTTTGCCCGTAACTTTTGATCTAGAAATGATATTTTCATTCTGTTTTCACCATAGTGGTCCTTGTGAAATGTTCCTTCAAATAGGATAAGCGTTTTTTTTTTATTTAGAATGAATATCATGTTTCCATGGCAACAGACATCAACAAAAATGCCTATTTTGGCCCAAAAACATTCTTTTTAATGCCATATAAGGACCCTTTCCCCCTGAAATAGAAAGTTTTATCAAAAATCTTTGAATTCTCCACAAAAAAGTAGCCTATAGCAGTTTTAGGCATATTTTTCCTATTCCTGGTGGCTTAAACAGGTACTAAATCCCGCAGGAACGCCCATTTCTGCTTGCTGGCTGTTTATCTATATCTAGTGTCTTAGAAATACATCTATATTTTACACACAAAAAGGGGAACACCTCCTTTCAACCCCCAATCCCACAGACCCACCTGAAGTCCTTGGTCTGAAATCTACCTGTCCTCTTCCTTATACCTAAACAACATAGCCGGAAGCACCGACGTCGGGTACATCGACGATGAGTCTGTGATAGCACAGTCGGCACTCTTTGAACACAGACTGGACAGGTGAAGCAGTGTGCTCTAGGGTGGTTTGGAGGGTGGCTGGAGGTGTTGAGCAAGGTGGTCTTGAGGAAATGCTTTCCTTTATTCTAAGAACTACATGTATGTTCAACTTAATTCCAGTATACCACAAAATTGGCTATCATGAGAGTTAAATTCATGTATATGGAAAAAAAAGACAACAACCAGGTATATCAGATTTGTTTGTTGACATTCCTGGCCTCTGTATAGAGCACAGAAGTATATTACAAAAGTATACACAATGTATAAAACAGGGGCTAGAGATCAACCGCTGACACGGGGCCTTATTCAAACGTAGTTAAAATTACAGGACTTCATAATGGCCAGGGGCACAGATGAAGAGTAGAGATGGTGAGGCCACTTCTTCAAATAAAAAAGTCAATTGTTAATCCTTTTTGTAGACTTAAATAAAGCCTTTGTAGAGGAACTCTGTGAGGTGGGTGTGACCCAGGGCTCTGTGCTTGGGCCCCTAGGCTGTATTTTAATGGTTGGCAATGACTGGGGGTATTGGTCCATGTAACAGGCCGGCTTATCTCCACAAGTAAGCCCAGGTAATTAGACATAAAGAAAGCCCTTGACTTCATGATTATTTGGTGCGCTACTGTACCTTTCTGTGAGATGGAGTATGGAAGGAGATTTGTTCATATTGGGATGTAATAGACCCCTCTACATACATGTATCTACTAATGGACCTCCGATGAATACAAGGCTTCCTTCCACTGATATCGTCGAATCGGTATTTGTTAAAGATCTACAAATAGAGTGTAGCTCCAAACATATATTTGCAGATACACACATGTGGTCAAGCTTACACAGAATTATATGACATAAATGTGAAATCGGTATGTATACATGTACATGTGCACTTGCACTAGTACTTCCTTAGAATTAGACCTATGGGTGATTCATTCCAGTAAAATTTGACATTACCAATATGAAGTACTTCATTTGTATCATAGACAATCTCATTATATCTCTCATTATTATATAGTCAATTGAATCGTTATATGTGTTGTTAGCAACTTGAGATGAATTTGACAATAAAATGCTCAGTGAATATACAAACCTATTCAATATCAAAAACAATCATATATAGGCAGTAGCTTAACCCCTGAAAGGCCAACCTTTGACATTGGTCGTGTATCTTGTACAAGTGCAATACTGGCGAGTGAATCGCCAGGAGTTGACTCGTATACATTATGTCAACCCTGTCTGATGCACCAATGCATCATGCGAGTTACTCACCAATGGTAGATTATGATAACGTAGATCTGCATGACTTGCTCCTTAAATGTACGTTAGTATGGGTATCAGGGATTTAATGTGTACATGGGGGTGGAGATGACTTTAAGAGATAAGCCACAGGCAGCTTGTGGTACTGACAACATTCAGCCATTGTCAGCTCAGAGATACATGCGTCCATTGCATGATTTGCTGCCAATTAATGCCTTTCACACAGGACAAAGGATGGCGGCGTTAGTGCCGAGCTGGGCTGAGCTCCACAAAAGGCCCAACATGTCCTCCCTCTTGTCTGACAATAGGCAGTGGTCTGTTGGAAATCTGTTGCGTTTTAATAACTTATCAGTAGCCCGAGCCGCCGCTGGTTTTCAGCTTGTATGCTGCACGTATACACACGCACGCAAGGTACTAGTTTTCTATTGAAATGTCCTCTGCCACTGACAAAAGATAACAGAAGAAATTTATACTTTTAAAATGCATCAAAAGATCAACTCTCTAAAGTAGTGGTTCTCTTGTCAGATTTACCCCTCCCCCCAAAAAAGACCAATCAGATCAAAATATCTGTCTGTCTCCATTATTACTTTTCATAAAATTAGATTTATTAAGTACTAACATCTCATGGCCTAAAACCTGCAAAACCTAAAATATGTAGATTATGAAGTATATAAAATATACAACATGTAGGATATAAAACATGTAAAAAGCGAAGTAAGCATTGATCCACTGCCATGACAAATAGTCATGACGATGATAATGATAATGAGTGGTTAGAAGGGGAGGCGTGGAACCATGTGCACAGGAACGTGTGATCGTTCAGGTATGTCGGCTTGAACCTGTATTATTAACCCCTTCATTAACCCTTTAAGTGCCGCATGTTGTCTCCAGGTCCATGATCCTTGGTCGTCATAATGCACCAATGCAGTGCTGGCGAGTCTGCTCGCCAGCACTACATTGATGCATCATGCCGACCCTTCGGGGATGTATCTATCAACCTAGTAGAGCCAGTATGATGCATGAATGCAGCACTGATGAGTTGCTCCCCAGGGCTGCATTCTTGTATGATACCGGTCAAAGGGCGGTCCTTCAAGGGTTAACACCCACACATGGTACTTCCGATAGAGCCCTACTCCATGAATCTTCCCCTCTCATGCCCAAACCTTCCCCAGCCGCCTTCCCCCGACCCAACCGCTTTCCCTGTTATCATTGATAACCCGCCTTGCACGCCACCACCATATGCTTGGTTTGGCTATGACAATAGGAGGATTGCCTCGCATGCACATCCCCTTTTTGTTGCTGTGTCATTGTGATCCTCGGGACCTGATTAACCTCTATTATCGCCCAGCATGGTGCCAAGAGGCTCTTTAAGCTGGAATTTATTGGTTAATGTTATCTATTCTCCAGCATAAGGATAAAATGAAACCCAGTGAGATAGGCATTTAATATATTTGTGCACCATTATCATTCAGGGGTTGTATGATGCATTAATGCATATTTCAACTCACCAGTGCTGCATTCATTCATGATGCTGACCATGGTGAGTTGGTACATCCCCAGAAGGGTCGGCATAATGCAGTGCTGACGAGTAGGATCACCAGCACTGCATTTGTGCATCTCGCCACCCCTGCATATTAAAGTGCACCCTAAAGACAATTCAATGTTGCTTTTAGGAAGCATGTTACCTAAAGTGTCAGAGTAATTTCATGATATACGTAGTGTAATGCAGACATATGGCACAAAGGAGGGTGTATACTTAAAAATATCAAATATGAGACAAAGAGTTAAATCTAGATTGCTAATTTGTACTGTTTGCACATGTTGCTATCTGATGGGGTGCTGTCATGAAAGGGTTACACTTAATTAGCTGTTTTAGATCCCAATAACGACGTGACAACTGTAATGACAGACAAATAGGGTACAAACACGCACAATCCCTATACGGACTTAGCATGATTATTTATTAGCAAATGAGATAATCCCTACGATTCACTGCGGTCCTCTCGGAGGCCGACTGGTACCCATCTGATAGGTCTTATCAGTAGAACTTGCTGGTAACAAGCTCCAGTAATGGCGGTGCCCATATGACGACCTGCTAACTCGGAATACTTGTGGCAAGGTGGATTGATTTACCCCTCCCTACTTTCCTCCGGGCCATGTTAGATCTCATGATATTTTAATTGCACAATCAAGTGCCAATTAGTCTATCTAGGACTGTGTAGATGTGCGGTGTTTCAGTGCATCATGCCCTCTGGTTATCATGATGCACCAAGGCATAGCTGCACACACCAGCAATGCATTGGTGCATCATGAAGACTGTAAAGGATTAGTACCATTTCATTGCAAAGTGGATTTCAGTTTCCTAAATTTCAATGAATTCTTGCATTTTTCTTAGAATCTCTGTATGAAATGAGATTTGTTTGCAGCAAAAATATGTTAAACTAGAGCACCTGTCCTCCAATGAACCCAACGAAAGCCCTGATGTGACAGATGGATACTTTATCTAACATTGTATATTTCCTTCATTTTGCCACCAGTGAATGGCAAATACTTAAGTTAGTCAAAATATGCTCGGAAAATCACATCAGATTACTAGAAATTTAAGTGTACGTAGTGGCGTACATGTATTGGTAATAATGATGATGATAAAGTACTTTATAATTGCGATGCTTTAAGTGAATTAAATGTAACCTAATTATCATAATGAGGCTTGACGTCAACTCTAGTTGGAAACGAAATCTTATATGTGGCTGTGGTTGAAAAAAAATTACATTCAGGCTAATATCATACAATTATTCAGAGATTGGAAAAACTGTGTGACCTGTGTTGGTAAAAGGGACCTTATTACCCCTGAAATAAAATTTCAGCAGATCCTGCCACTTGTATTGAAGTACGTTATGGGCCCAACATAAGATTTATATAATAAGAGTACCTATTGCCTAGTGCCTGTGGTTAGAAGAAATATAATATGTTACACATTTTAACATCTTGTGTGCATATTGAATACTGGCAGATTGAAGAGTGAAATATGCAGGGGTTTCCCTTACTTTCAGGAATTTTCAAGTTCCAAAGATCTATACTTTCCTATACAAAACCCATATCAATGGTGATTTGATATAGCATTTCAGTGACTTATGTGCTCAATCACTTTCATCCCTGAATAATATTGAATTTTAACAATATTCTGTCTGGACTTTTGTTCTGATCGTATGTATAGTCTACTGCATTGTAGCTGCCCCTGTGTGCATGGGTTGGTAGCAGGAGGAAAGGTTGTGTGTATTGAGACGGGCATTGAGCAGTCAGATTGAGAGCAGGGGGGGGGGGGGGCGACCATGCAAATCGGTGCCAGTCGTCTCTAGTGACTGGTCAAGCCTACTGTTTTGGTGGTTCCGTTCTAGTGCCTCTCCAGCCAGGTTTATTTTTGTACAAGAGTGTATATTTATAACCTGTGACGTAACGTCCTTGTCAATGTGTGTGTTCTGGCTAGCCATGCATACCCGCCCACCCAACCAGCCAACCAGTTGACCCCCGTCCCCTAGCTCAATATCTCCTGTACTGCGCTCCACTGGCCATGGGTATAGAGTACCACAGCAGCAGGTATATATAGACATGATAGACATCTACAACACCCTTGTACTCCTTAGTGGCCGGTATAAGCGCCGGGTCTTTAAGGGAAGGCTGGTCTCGAATTACGGCCAGGGGTAGGGGGTACTAGTTTGAAACATATAAGCGCCGGAGTGAAATATGCAAAGAGATTCCTCCCTACCTGATTTCGAGTAAATGAATACACAGTGATGGGAGACCTTGCATCACAACAACAATAATGTGTCAATATCATATGCATGTAACAGAATTTTATCTGATAATAGCATACATGTACTAATATTATCAATTATATGTTTTTACTGGGGATTGCTTCTAAATTGTCCTACTTTGCATTTTAGAACTGTATGTATTCGTGTCTCTCTTTAATATATTAGTTTTCGATAACGCAGACATTTAAAGAATTTGACAATTTCTAGATCAGTGAGAAAAAGTATTAAGTTATTTGTCTAATCATATCACAAGCACTTCCACAGTAACATGCATTACATATACCATGAATCTCTCATTTTGTCCATTCTAGATCCTGGAGTTTTTGATGGTAAGTCCACTCACATACGACCTAAGCATGCGTTTGTTTGGAATGATTCCTGCATGTTGAATGTATACTACCTATAGTTGTAAGTGTTGTGTATCATTGAAAGTAGGAGATTAATTAAGAGGACCCAGTCATCAAGACAGGCAGAAATTTACATAGAACGTAAAGAGTCACCTGTATACATATATCCATCCCTTAGGCTTAAGTGTTAATGTACAGACAGGTAGCTTGTATGCATGCATCGATCAAGGTTATGTCAATGAATGCATGCCGTCCGACACAAGGTGCCTTTACCCTATAGACAGTGCTCTAGATTGGTGGATCAGTATGAGGTTATACAGAACGATAAGTGCCCTACATCTAAGACGTACACTTCCTGAACATGCCTTCTATCACTGTTTTATATCTCAGCCGAATCACAAAACCTCAGACATCTAATCCACCCAAAGAAATGGTGAAAAAATTAGAATTGGATAGGTAAAATTTGAAAAAGTAAAAATGAGCAAAATAGAAAGGAGACACCTGATGTGCGGACATTGAGTTATACCAGGGCCTATAGAGTAAGGCATTTGGATTGACGTTGATTAACGAGCTCCAAATATGTAGCTCCACTGTTGTATTCAAAAGGTGAGAAATGAGAATGTTCAAACAGTATCAAATGTAACAACGTAGAGATATACTACTTACATGTCCTATGGGCACATCCAGGGCTATCCGTAGTCGTTGTTAAGTTGTGAGGGGATATCGTTAAGGAACACATTGGATGACAAGGTATCCCAGGTGCCCAAAATTCTGTATTTAGGTTGGTGCTGGACAGGTGCTGCAGGGCAAAGAATCATTAATAAGGATGGAAGTGAACACAGGTAAGGAAGAGGACCCCCCCCCCCACTCCCCAAAACTTTACACTTAGGGATTGATAACCTATTTCTTACCAATGCTTTGATAGCTGGGTGATAGATGGCACTGCGGTGGTCTGCGTTGTTACTGGTTTCTGGCGGTCGTTTTGAGCCGGTGTGTGTTTTAGTCGGGTGTCTGGCTACGTGACGTAGATACGTAATTGGAAGCTGGCAAGGTAAATTTTACCCCACCTTTACCCCCAAGCAATCGAGCCTCCAGGGTAGCTCATCATTCAGTAGTCTGGTGGAGGGGGGGGGCAGGTTGGGGGTGCTTCTATTCTGATACTCTGCCTACCTGCCTTTTATCTGGAGTTAGGTTGATTTACGTCAACCATCGTAACCACCCCTCCTTAAACTAGTCCCCTCGCTCTGCTACCTGGGCAGGAGGTGTAGGGCTCGACTGGGGACGCTAGGAATATCTCACTTACAGCAAAGTATGACCCACCTGTGATGCTAACTACTTACCTGTTCATCACAAGTCTGTTGGGTTAGTCTGATTTCAATTTAATGCAGGGGAATTATCTTTATCAGATCCCCAGAGACAGCCACATGGTGGATTGAACTGCTCAGTTGATGCTTTGCTCGTGGCTGCTTGATAAAGTGTGTAGGTAGGGCCAGGAGGTAGGGACTGGGGTGATTGGTGATTGCTTTGCTGTTCAGGGATGAGGAGACTCATCAGTCTGGGATGCTCAGCAGGCCTATAGAGGAAAGGTTACATTGGGGGATGGGTGTGGGACATTCCTCTTGTGGTTAGGAGGCTCAGGTCAATATAGAGAATTTTCCACAAAATTCCCATATCACTTAGTTAAGGCTGTATATTTAGAAGGACACTTGGCTCGCTGAGGGCATTGCAGGATATTGCATAGCACCCATCACAAGCCATACTATAATGGGGATGTAGTGGAGTAGAGCCATTGAAGGTGTGAGTGGAACTGAGGGACATCATGAGGATTTTAGTATTTATGTGTACGTCTTCATGAGGAAGCCTTCAGTGCTAACTCATGCAGAAAGTGGGGTCTGGTGTTGAAGTTATGATGTTTAATTTTATTAATACTGTGTTCATCTTTGTCTTTCACACCTTAAAATACTACTTGTACTTTGGATAGATGATGTCCAACTAGGTACATTGATATAAAAGAAATTGCCTCTCAGATAAAAACCCAACTGTATGTCCAGTGTGCTGCATAATTGTAAGTAAAGGGACCCAGTTAATTATATGGTAGTTTCACCATGTACATGTCTCAGTATGTTTGTCAGAAATGACAGCCTACTTTTAGACATCTTCCTGCTTCAATAACCCCTCCAACCCCCGTACCCAGACCATTGATTGACCACTTACACAATACAGATTGGAAACCACAATAGCCCCTTCCTCACCCATCCCACTGACCTCTAGTGGCAGTTCTGGGCATCACATTGTACAGGAAGTTTACCTATGACGTCACAGCCGGGATTACTTTCATCTGGTTTCCAAGGTTACAGTGTTAGATTGTTGTGATATGTAGGCCGGTAGGTGGCCTATTGTGGTCAGGTATTAATAGACACCCCCTCCCCCCACACACACTCCCATTCACCTGCTGGTCACCCTACTTTTAACACTGCGACACTCAGATATCCTCTCACATTGTGGTCCTGACGGCTTGACCACCTGACCTCAGGTGAACTGACCACCCTGCCCCCTTGTAGAAAGTGGTAGAATTAGAAAGAATAGTTTACCATTAGAGGCTGCAGAACACTAATTATTTTTCCACTGTTGGCCTATATAGCTTTTGGGCGAAAATAAAATACTTGTGCAAGTATCTGGGCTTAGCCACTATTATTTTCTTGTAGATATACATTTTCCCAATAATTTAGGGCCATGGCATGTGGTACAATGTGATTAACGTTTTTGCTATAGGCCTTAGAGTGTGGACATACCCAGATTTGGGGGTTTTGCAGTAAATGATTTCAATACATTCTCTAATTAAATAGAGTGCACCCCCCTCAACTTACCATCAAATATCAGCCTAAATAACACTCATAGCGATTAACATACACCCTAAGGATTAATTTGATACCTGGTTTGCCTACCCACTGTCAGATTTTAGACCAATAATCATTGTACAACACCCTTCAGTGCGGAGCTACAAAGTGTCTCCTGCTGCCACCTCCCGTCAATTAGTGTACTGCAACCTAAAGGCCTGGGTTGGAATCTTGGTGGTCAATGAAATAGCTTGGAAAGCTTTTATTCACTGGCCCAGTAATGTCTTATCCAGAATCTTTTACTTTTATGCCCCTCAGGCCCCTTAAATCTCTCTGAGAATCAATTCCCAGAGCGGGTATCAGTCTGTGCGCTCTCTGTAGATTTTATCGATTTCTAGCATTGACATGGACATATGGTGCTTTCACATAGAAAAAATGGTCACAGGGCCAAGAAATTTGACATGCTGATAGCCAAGGGGCACCATGTGACGTGCTGCGTGTTATTCTCTCTCTAGGTGCTATAATTCACAGAAATATCTGGCTAAAATGTATGAAAAACCCTCGGAAATATAATGATATAAAGGAATAAATTCAACAAAATGCATCTTAACTCCATGTGTAATGGCTTAGATGGCCCCATTTACACATTATTCAAGCTCCTCCATATAAGGACAACAAAATTTACCAGATATGGTGAATACAAGGACATTTTATTAAGTGTCAGTAAACATTCATTGGCTGCATAGCTCGGGGAGAGAAAAATGATGTTTTCCCCCGATGCATGAAAAGGCCTCCCATAGAGCACTGAGGACAATAGAAATAGATGGAAACAGCTGAGAATGTAAAATTCAGGTCATTCTGACCCTGAAAACCATAATTTTGGTTACCTGGCACCCCCAAGAGAGAAGTATCAGGCTTGCGGATTGACACCAGAATATTTCTCATAAACCTCTCCAAGGCCGAAACTCCGCTACTACGATTTTCAGTGATTTCTCACTAATTTTATTGATTCCCTTGCCCTTTCTCACCATAACATTGTCAAACTGACTTGCCCTAAGCAAAATAAACACATTTTAGCGAGATTTGACAAACTTGGTAGAAGGCCCTATATAGCCCGTAGAGGCTGCAGAACACTAATTATTTTTCCACTGTTGGCCTATATAGCTTTTGGGCGAAAATAAAATACTTGTGCAAGTATCTGGGCTTAGCCACTATTATTTTCTTGTAGATATACATTTTTCCCAATAATTTAGGGCCATGGCATGTGGTACAATGTGATTAACTTTTTTGCTATAGGCCTTAGAGTGCGGACATACCCAGATTTGGGGGTTTTGCAGTGAATGATTTCAATACATTCTCTAATTAAATAGAGTGCACCCCCCTCAACTTACCATCAAATATCAGCCTAAATAACACTCATAGCGATTAATATACACCCTAAGGATTAATTTGATACCTGGTTTGCCTACCCACTGTCAGATTTTAGACCAATAATCATTGTACAACACCCTTCAGTGCGGAGCTACAAAGTGTCTCCTGCTGCCACCTCCCGTCAATTAGTGTACTGCAACCTTGAAGGGAAAAGTCCTAATTGTTTTGAATTGAGCGGATCCAGAGAGTGTGTTAGCTACGGGGAGGGGCATGTGCTGCCCACCACAGGCTATGAGGAAATCAGCGCTGGTCCTGCCTGTGTCCCCAGACCAAACGCATTCCCAGGATCATATGGCCTTGCAATACAAGCAATACTCCCCCATTTTTTTAGAATCTCCCTGTAACCCAACTCTGGATGTAAAACAAGATGTTCTATGGGGAATACAGGTCACCCTGCACCATAACAAACAGAGTGATTAGATGGATAGGACTACTTTGATACTACCACTCTCTGTATATAAACACAATCATATACAAGCACAGGATCTGATGGATTCTGCTGTTACTCTGATGTAAGCACTGTTAAGGAGTTGCAAAGTGCTTTAATGATGGCACCTTAGTAATCAGGCCCGTAACTAGCCCTCTTCGCGGGGTGGTTCGATTTTCAATAAGGTGGGACTCAATGAGTTCAAAGATGGAACCTGCCAAAACTCTTGTAGAATAAAAGACTAAAATTTCCTTATTTTTTGTACAGATGTGTAATGGTGATGGGCCATATGAAGCAAAATTTCCCCATTTTAAGGTTTGCTTTCTAAAATCCTTAATAATTGTCCGATTTACAAGCCGCGAAAACTGACATGTAGCCAATTATGTGCACTTTTAGGCTGGCTAGGGTGGAACATTTTTGGTCCATCAGGGGCCTGGGGGGGTTCGTTCGAACCGACGAACCCCCCCTAGTTACGGGCCTGGTAATAGACAATACCCACAGGAGGACCTGTGTGTTGTCAGTAGCAGTAGTGAAGCCTGAGGGTTGTCATCATTAATATCTGATCCCTCCAGTACCGCCCACCCTCCCACCTCTAGTATTGGACACGGTGAATTAATCCACAGCGATTACTATCCCTACACTACATTCACCATAGGGCAACCGAGAACAACAACCTGCCATGAGTCATAGTCATACGAATGGACTCATTCTGGTCTTCCTGAGAAAGGTTATTTTTGGCATGGACCATTCATTTGATGATGTTTACCCCACACATGATTAGGACCTGTGTCCTATAATTTTAACGCACTTTATCCATTTTTTTGTCATGATATATGAATGCACACAACCCCCCAGATACTGTTGACAAGTTCATCAGTGCATATTTTTTGTTCATCTTGGTTATCTGGGCTGGCAGTGTGAGACACCATTTTTACTGTGCGTCACGACAACTAGGGTGGAGCCTAAGCAGGATCTGGGACAACAAGTCAAAAACTTGGACAAGGAAGAGACCTGGGACAGGTGAATAATTCTGCAACAATAACAACAACAAACACCAAAATAAAGCTATCAATTGCCCTCCCATTTTGGTACTCATTCAGAAATATACCTACATTTCTGACTACCAGAGGTAGGAATGATCATAGGCGATATAATTATCTGAAAGTGGCTTCAGAATGTGCTTCGAAAGACTTGGTCTCGAACTATGAAGGAGATTCAGATTCACCTGATTGAACGCTGTTTGTGAGGCTTTAGTTCCGCGTTTCTACACGAGGTGGCGGCAGTGTGCTGGCGGCGGCCAGTGTGGCGCGGGACGCTAAAAACACGCTCGTTATAAAAACACTGGTTGATGGCAGCATGTGAACGTGCTCTGAATAACATAGCAATATCCAAACCTATCAACACACCAATTGTAGCAATAAAGATAGGCTGTGGGCTGACTCAGATCATTAAATGTATTGGATATGTGTGTATGCGTCATTCTCACAAGTTAAGCTGCTGACTTTTGGTAACCTAGCCAGAGTTAGAGGGTGAAAAAGGGAATTAGGTTTAAAGAAACGTCTATCCTTGGTAGATTTATATCAAAGGCTTAAAAATAGATTCCCCCCCCCCACACACACACACACATTAATAGAGGTACAATCAATTTCTTAATTTTATTATGCATGAATGCCGCACTGGTGATTAACTCACCAGGGCTGCATTCATTCATCATGAAGACAAAAACCAGTGCTCACCATCATTGGAGTTCAATATTTCTGATGGTAATATACCTTAAATCGTCACAAAATACACTCAGAATGTATATATAAGGGCAGACATTAGTTATTGCATTGCTACGACTGTTCTATACCAAGTCATACGTTGTGATGACAAAGGGACCAATCTTAGGGAGGAATCTCTGAGCAGACCATTGCCCTTGGCAATTATATTGAAATAAACTGCTGATTCATGTGCATGTACTACACTGCGTGACGTCGGTCGTGATACACCCCGTACAAAACGACTTCTTTTTTTTTCATTCATTATCATCGTTGTGCTTGGTCATGATCAGATTTTGTAAAACAGGCATAATTCCGCGTTTTATAACCATCTCTTAGTCATATCTACTGTTCCTGAAATGAACGTAGGTACAAAAACCGGCAGCTAGTCAGTCAAAAGAAACCCCCGAAGTAGCACTATTCAGTTCCTAGCGTCGACACTAGGGGACCTAGTGTCGCGGCGGACGCCTTCTATTGCCACAGTCCTGGACTCCCTATCCACAGAGCCTGTCATCTCACCCAACACGACCAACCACCCATCCACCTCCCCAATACAAGCCTGCCGTCACCTCAACCAGCAATGTCCCTACCCCTGATCAGTATGATACTATCACTATCACAAGGACAAAGCTCTGACCACCCTCCTCCAAAACACACACCCCCTCCCCCACTGGCCAGCCCTGGCAGGCAGGCAGGCAGGCAGGCAGGCAGGCAGGCAGGCAGGCAGGCAGGCAGGCAGGCAGGCAGGCAGGCAGGCAGGCAGGCAGGCAGGCAGGCAGAGAAGAGACTCACAGACTGAGGCTTCTCTCTCACTGTCGAGCGCCAATAACGTAATTTCGCAGTTCACTGGGCTGTCACTAAAGTTTATCAAGTTGAAATATGAAGACGTGATTCCTATTGAGCCGCTTGTGCCAATTAAATACCCCCATCGCTCAGGGCAGGCCGCGGGGACGCAATTAGCCCGAGCAGAAACTTCATTAGCTTGCTTTTCTATGCTAATTGTGGTGCGTCTGTGAAGGATGGCATGGTGGGTGAAGTGAGGTGGGGGGGGCGGGCTGGAGATAGAAACTTCTATCCATATTTCAGTCCAATTAAAGATTGTGCAATAGTTCTGAGGTGCTTTCTGTATAGAGTGTTATGAGAGCTAGACCTAGGGTGCTAGATCTAATGCTATAGAGTCATTCACATGAGCTGCTCCTGAACTGCTCAGTATAGCTCTATGGTTAGTTACTCATCAAGTAGCTCCCTTTTTTGGGCCTCCCTACCCCACTTAAAAGGGTCTATTTCTCCTCTTTCCTATCCCCTCAGGATGTGTGTGGTGCACATATGCGCGGGCACCAACACATTCCTCTGTGAAATTGTGTAATGTCGTTCTCGCCATGAATATGACCTTAGTTGTCGAAATGGCGTTAAACATCTATTACTCACTCACTCAGCTCCCTTTTTTGACAAGTACCTAATATCACTGGTTATTCTTATTGAATGCCCCAAATTCCAAGGCCGTGCAATGCAGTAGAAGTAGAGGCTTTCATTTCTTAATTCTATTTATTCTACATGCATGGAGTTTTTGTTGTCCTTTTCTTGCACGTCTGGGGTCATAGGGTTTGGCCAAAGTCATTATTATGTTACAGAATTAAAGTTGGGGAGGGACGATATGGGCGTGGAAAGCAGGGGGGACAGGGGGGGGCATGTCCCCCCCCCACTTTTGCAGGGGCGTAGGAAAAGGGGGGCCAGGGGGGGCTGGCCCCCCCCCCCCCCAATCATAAAGGAGGTGGGGCCCGAGTATGTCTGGGCCCCCCCAAAATTTGCCAAAAACTCATAACAAAATGGAAAAGAAACTAAACATTGGCATTTCAGATTAGATTATTATGGTAATGGGATAGGGTAAATAGGGGCCTTGGGCTCAAGTCCAATTCAAAATCCACCAGAAATTACTTTTCTATACAAATTCTATATACAGAAATAGAGGTGTCATCACAGTTGAGCCGAAAATTCAAGGTAGTTTTGCTGGGGCCCTCACTAGGCCCCCTCAATGAAGATTTGCTTCCTACGCCTCTGCTTTTGGCCAACTCCTCAAAAGGTCAAAACTAAAAGGTCAAGCAAAGGGAGGTCAAAAATTGCAGAAAACCCCCCTGGTCCCACCCACTCTGAAACTACTTCCCATGCCCCTGGACGAGGCTCTCTTTGTTGTTTTTTTTCGGGTAATTTTCTAACAGATTCAGGTATACATATCGTACATATACATGGATTATCCATGCACCTCAAATAAATACACATGTACTTTGAAGCCATAAATACACATCATATTCCTGATTGATTGTTTTTTTTTCTGTTGATGCCCTTTGGTGATTCTTGTTTGTCATTAAGGCGGGAAAGTAGAGTGTCGGCAGACGATAATTATCTCCTACAATCAGACACCATCGAACGCCGCTCACACCGCTAACAGGCGTTCTGCGTCAACCGCGCAGACATAATGATTTTTCCACGGTTTTCCTGACTTTGATCTCCCAAAGAGAACATTTTATAATGAATAGCAGAGAGAAGTTGATGTACTTGTTGTATCAATTTGGTTCTTTTTGCGGGCGGCGGTCTTTGCTGCGTTCTGAAACAGGTGCCCGGCGTTCCAATAAACAAGTGCGTCTTTGAACCCTTGCCGCAACCCACCACCATTTGCACATAGGACCTGGCTCTGGGACCTGGCCACCTAGGCATGCAGGTCCCAGAAGGGTACATTCCTATCCTCTCATATCCCTCTGGGCTCTTCCACTCTTTAAACTACTTCATCCCTCGGGTGTTGGTTAGTGTAGAGGTTTATCTCCAAATAAACCTTCTGGTGCATTATAATGGCGGTGCTGAAATCGCAGTTCTTGTAACATGACAAATAGTCATTCAGCAAGCACCATTTTTGACTCCATAGCTTTCTATGGACTACCTAAAGGGAGGCAACTTATTCCTAGAATGAACATGAAATTCGCCGCCCACACAAAATGGCGGCGCCCGTCGATGTTCACCGTATTTCCATGTGGGGGCAGGTGTGTTCCGGTACCATTAGATTAGGTAGCCATAGGTACCGGTGTAGCGGTACACCGACATGATATGAGGGGTCTGTCGGCGTCGTGCCCTGCTCATTAAAACGGATGCTGTAATTAGGATGATTGAGATAAGTGGATACTGGGAACGCACGCCGCCACCAGGACTCAGGTCAGGGAGGTCTTTATACCAAGACCATGGAAGAATTAACCCTCCAAGGGCCGCATGGAGCCTTCATCATTGTCGGCATGAGTGGCATGATGCACACATGCACTGCTGGCGAGTCTACTGCATTTGTACATCATACCGGCCCTTTGGGAGTGCCTCAGTCACACAGTGTTGGCATGATGTACGAATGGAGCCCTGTAGTATTACTTCAAAAATATGTGTATTTGAACACTTTACAGCCCTTGAGGGTCCAGGGAGGTACTTAGCGGTAGATCTATGGGGTACTGGAGAAACGGGACACATGCTTCCAGACTCCAAACTAAACCCCAACTCTCGCCAGTACCCGTTCCCGCGAGACCATAGCGCTAACCACTCCCTAGAGGGCAGCACTTGCTCATGTTTATTTTAGCGGAGGTTTTGGTGTTGGGCAGGTATCGTGTTTCAGGGTGAGTGTGTGTGTGTGGTTTGGGGGGGGGGGGGTAGTAATGATGATGAGAGGTCCAGGTCCAGGTAGAGACCTGACAGCTGTGGTCAGGGTGTGTGGGATGGTAGACTACATGATACATGGTTGGGTAGGAATGTCCGCTATTCGCCGTGGTCGGTAATTATAATGCAGACATGACTTGTGGGGCTATTGAGGCTGAATAGGACCCCACCAGGTAGACTTAACCCTACATGCATACCTGAACTGTTACATCACGTGATCCTGACTCAGGTATCACCCCTCTGTCTACTCCAAGGCTGTCTCCGGGTTCCCCTCTGCACATTGCCCCAGCTATTGCCATAGTTAAAATAAATGATTCTGTGAACTGATTCTTTTTGCAGTTCATTTCACTGTCATAAAAACTTGGAACATGTTCAGTTCTGAAAGTAGGCCCCTCCCCTATACTTCTAACTAGATTTCTCTCAAAGTTGTCGTGGAAAATTGCGATATTTAACAGACCGAGTAGAGGTCTGAATCTCCTTTGTTAAAAATGAATTGAGGGACTTGCAATATCACAATAGGATAGCATAATGGACTTGAAACAGGGGCAACGCCTATCGTCCAAGCGAATACATGGGGTACTATGGATTGTATTCATTTACATGTATATATTCGACTCGTACTTATGCTTATCAGTACCTAATTATACACCTAATTATACATATGATATATAAAGATCCTGCCTGGAAAAGTACCCCATTGTCTGACTGAATAGTCACTATTTTCCTGCGACAGCATCTGTCATTTGGGTATAGACTCTTTGGAGTCCCTGGAACCAGCACATTCTTTGATATAGAGACAAGGTCATGCGTTACATTCAACTTGAATTCCAATAAAGGGAAACCCATTGAAATTTATTCATCGTGTTCTGCTACGTGCTGGAGTTTTAACAGTTGTTCTTTCAGGGAAAAAAGCCACTGTCTATTGAAGTAGATCTAGGGGCCGGGTTGTGTGGTTGTCTGTTAGGAGGGTGACAGGGAATATCAAATTTACCTTTTAAGGGCCGCATGCTGCCTACTGGGTCGTGGACCGTTGGCGTTTAACTCGCCACCACGGCATTGCAGTATCAAATGCTGTATCATGCTGACCCTTTGGGAGTGCATCAACCATATAGCCTATGGCCGGCATGGTGCATGACATCCTCTTTTGTGAGTAGACTGGTATGGACTGGCATTTATTCATCTGAGGGCCAAATGGGTAGAGTGTCATCATTAAAGCACTTTGCAACCCTTAAATGATTGAATATTAAAACGTGACTTGAGGTGTGACGGAAGGGCGCTGAGACATCAAAGGACCCTACCACCACTCTCTCTAATTCTCCCATAATGCCATCTTAAATAACTCCCCTCCTCCCACTTGTTATTATCGTAAATAATCTCAAACCATCTGGGGGAATTTTTACCCCGCCTACCCCGTCCTCTTCTTCATAATTCAAATTACGGCCGGGTCACGGTTGGTTGCTATGGCAACATGACGCCGGGACCCTGGGAACGTCAGAACACGGCCAGCGGGCACCAGCGGAATTCTTCACTCCGAGCCACCTAGCGGGGGGGTCGATGGAAACGAGCAGAAAACAATTGTTTCTTCCGCCGATTTGGGCCTTGGAGAAAATGAGCCGTGGTCATTGATTGGTGGAGCGCAAGATGGTTTTGGCCAATCAGATGTCAAGGCGGGGGTGTATTGAGAAGAAGGAGGAATGAGGATGGAGAGGTTGTGGTGGGAGGGGGGGGGGTTCTCGTGCCAGCCTTGGGTTAGTCTTCCAGAGAGTGAGTCTATTATCCGCCATCCGATCAGGCTGGTTGTAACAATAAAGTATAACATTACTCCTGATGGTGTTCTGTACACTACCCTACCCCCCCCCCCCCGACAAACCAGCAAGTTGGCCTTCTGTTCTTTTTAGAAAGTACAAGAAGATCTGTATCTTAATTGTCTTCTTGTACTTTCTCCTTCCCCTCCCCATGCTGTCCCTACCCATAAGTGTCCTTTCATATATCAACCCCCCCCCCTTTCACTTCCCTGTACCATTTCTACCGTCAATTTTACCATGGATGGGACAGTATCATCAGATCATGGAATGCAGTGAGATGCTTGGTTTGTTTCTATCAGTTTTGCATGAATTGCTCATGAGTAGCTCCTATTAGAATACACTGTATACAAGTACTGTTGTATAACATATATTTTCCTACGTAAAAGTCAATTTGCTACAGCCCAGTCTACACAGAAGTTCCATGTTATACGTGGTACTTTACTAGGGGGAGTTTACCCTGGCCATATCTCTTAGCGAGTTGACTTTTTGGCCGCCTACTGACGTGTGCATGTTGGAAAATGACCGTGAAGCGTCTCCAGCCCGGTTGGTTACTTGTGGGAGTGCGGGATGGTGGTAATAGTGGGGTCGGTGTTAGAATTAGCCACCCGGAGAACTAAACACTCAAACACCAGAACCTCTCCTCCACGCCCCTACAACCCACACCCAACCCCTTCTCCAGGCTTCTTATCACCCCCTCCTCCATGGAGGCCGCTCCATGAAGTGTAAGGGTCTGGTCGTCACTCTCACTCACCCTTCGCTCTCTGATCATATAAAGACCATTTTTTAATTTAGAAAAAAAGAAGAAGCATAAAATAACGTGAAATCCACAAACTGTCTTAGTATATATGGGCAGACATTGAGATTGAAATACAAACATAATGTAGATAAATCCATCCATTCTGAAGCCCATCTGAAGTCATTTGTTTCTTCCACTCATTAGAGGAGCAGCTCTAACCAGCTCCCAATGTATCCTTCCTGCTCCTCCAGGTGCGCCTCTGCCCCTTCACCTGATACACCTGTACCCTGTGCCGTATACAGAGAGGGTGGTTGACATTTATCACCTGGAGGAGCGGCTCACACCTGGACTGTGGTGGGAGGGGCCGCCCTGGAGGAGGCTGAGCTGGTTGGTCGGCTGGAGAAGTGGGGTGTCGGCTCCATGGCTGGGATGGATGGTACCCCTCACCCACCCACCTATCCCGACTCCTGCAGCATGGCGGAATGGGGGGGGGGGTGTAGGACTGTGAAGGGTAGAGTTGTGGCCGGTAGCCCTCTGGTCGTCTTGCACTTGTCCCCGGGACGACCCTGGAGTGATACAACAAGCACAGGATGAATGCTCCAGAGGACGAGTGAGACGTTGGAGGAGCGGTCCTGAGTTGTATATTTTCCTACTCCCTTACATTATTCTGCCTCCCAACTCCAGAAACAGTGTACAGGGTCACATCTCCTCACACAAGAGGAAGCCATGTTAGATACACTAGTATAACGTCCGTACACCCTGGAGAAGATGGGCAGGTCATGAGCAGGTGCTGGTATGGAGCAGTGAGCGCTAGGAGCACACAGGATCCAGATATCATCACTGTGACTGCTTATTTTAGGCACCAACACACGAGGCTATGGTTACAGGGTAGAATAAGGGGAGCAAACCCTCTGGTGACTTTTCTTATGAAACCTACTATTCACCTGCTCACTTCCACAATATGAGCAACTCACCTCTGCATTCAATCCCACCAGGAAGGAGGCCTATTTGTGACTCATATATGATTCAACTGTAAACTACCCGGCTATTTGTCAACATTTACCTTTGATCATTGTTCCTGGTAACTGTAGGTGCCTGGATATGAAACGGTCGTTTTGTCTTTTGAAATAAGCTTTATTGCCATGTTTATCTCCATAAATACACAATAATAATTGTGGTGTTTTTTTATGACCATGGTTATTAAAAGGCAACTTTCGTCGTGTTTCTAAGTATCCTATATGTATAGGACTACAAAGAAGAAGTGAAGGAGGAGTGAAGGACAAGGGAGTGACAAGACGCCGTCTGATTGTTCATAGCTCGCTGATCACACATCTTACACATCTTATTGAAAAGCAGACGACAATTAAACCCCCAAGTAACGTCTCATCGACCTACTGCGCACGCGCCCTGCGCTGCACGTGCAGGTGGCGCCGCGAGGTGGGAAAGGTGTGCGTTCTCCGCGTGCGGCGCCCACTGACAGTTGTCGTCACCCCCTCCCCCCTACTTTCTCCTTCACCCCACTGCTTCACCCCCACCTCGCCCATCCCACCCCACCCTCCTGCTCCCACCCCCTGGTACCAGTAACTGTTGGTGGTAAGGTAAGAGTGGGGCGGGCCGTGTATGTTGTCTTATACCTCTTACCTGGTCAGTCATAACGGTGCTTCCTCCCACCCCGACCACATACACTCACCCCATAACACTATCACCAGGCACCGCCCCCTCCCACAAGTGCCACACACATACAGGAGGAGCACCAGGAGGAGACTGTGTCAGGGAGTTAACACACTGGAGGAGTGTTATCAGGCCTGTGTATATACACACCGGGGATATTGATACGCACGGTCAGTTAACGTGGAGGAGGGGTGAGCAGACCATTTGACGCTCCTGTAGGTGTAACTGTAACATACTGCCAAGCAGTGCACTACTGTATATATACCCCCCCCCCCAGTACCACTACACACGCCCTGGAGGAAAGCGGCACAGTGGTGAGGCTGATGCTGGAGAACTGACGGATCATGTTGACGGTCCACCCTGGAGTCGCCTCCGTCACTACACTAACTGTAGTGTCCTGGACTTGACCCCCGCTCACTCTCAGTGCTCCGCGTTGTCGGCAACTTCCGCCGCGTGCGTGCGACCAAGTAGTAGGTCGCCGATGTCGCGCCTGGAGGGCGACATGGTGTGAGGGCCGCGTATTAGCATAGTACACAGGAGGAGAGCCTTTGATGTCCACATCGCCGCCTGGAGAGACTGGGGTCAACTCCAGGTGATGGGCTTCTGAAGAAATCAGGAACAGGAAGAAGTAGATGTTTGAGACGAGGGGATCCAGCCCTGGAGGACAACTATAACCCCTGTATCTAGCCTTAACCCTCCGACATCACAGGAGGGAAGCAGGAGCAGTGTCGGCCCTGGAGCAGTCAGCGGCCGCTGCCAGGAGGAGGACCAGGAGCAGGAGGAGATCGGCCGTCCTGCCCTGGAGGAGACGGTGTACCTTAGTAATAGACAATACCCACAGGAGGACCTGTGTGTTGTCAGTAGCAGTAGTGAAGCCTGAGGGTTGTCATTATTAATATCTGATCCCTCCAGTACCGCCCACCCACCCACCTCTAGTATTGGACACGGTGAATTCATCCACAGCGATTACTATCCCTCCTGGTTTACTGTCGTTAATATTATTATTCATGTGTGTATTCATATATAGCTCCATCGACTTCTTATATAAGCAAAGACTCGGGAGATACACAGAGGACTGAGAGGACGTACCGCCATTGTCGCTGCTACGTCACAGCGGCCGCTACGTCAAGTCTTGTAGAGTATAGGGAGAGGGAGAAACCCCTGACTGGGTAGTATTAGAAAGGAGAGGGAGACTGATCATCCACTCCCTACCGTTAACTTTTACCTGACATTGTCACCTGTCCGTACGGTGTCATGATGTACCTACCGGACGCCTACTCCAGTGCCTACCACGGAGGGCCCGGCGGCCACCCCGGCCCCGGCTACGGTCACCATCCGCACCATCCGCACCCCGCCACCGCAGACCCCTACCAGGCCGCCGCCTATGCCGCCAAGTGTGCCGCCGCCCAGGAGGTGGCGTACGCCGGACATCATCAGGCGTACGCCGGGGGCGCGCCACATAAGATGGAGTACCCGGGCGGGCGGCCGGCGTGTAGCTACGACCAGGCCGTCAACCTGGCCGCCATGGGCGCGCACTTCGACTACGACAGCCTCGGCCCCCTGGCTCGTATGGACCCGTACGGACGGAGCAAGTCAGGTAGGGCCAAAGGTAGGCAAACCCTCCATATCTATTCTATACTTGTAAAATAAAGTCACCATGCGCCATGCCTATACCGTGGGCAAATGGATCCCTTGGTTATAATACTAAGGGCAAATGCAATGTCTGTCAATATTTCTTTTTATCTATTTCCCAATCCCCAAGAACTATTCAAAGATTTATGAAGGATAAATCTCATATATACAAAATTAGTGCTCCTCTCACCCTCTGAATTTTCAGTTGCCATGTGTCTATAATAATAAAGTAGACATAGAGATGGTGTACATCCCATGCTGGGACTGTAAGTAGTCTGTAACATTGTAACAGTCCCCATCTGCCACCAACTGTAACCCTACCCTTGCAACTGGTGCACGTCACATGACGTGAGACGTACATCTGACATGGATACTACGTTCTCAAACCACTTGGTGAACAGAAAAGCACAAAGTGATGTGCGCTACCCCACAATTTTCAGTAAGATATCTATAAAGCAGTTTGTTGCAAGGCGTCTGGTTTCTTAATCATTGTTTTGTGACAGGAAGATCTCACGGGAACAAAACTATTTCTAATTCAGATAAAATTCACGTTCGGGCTGAAAGTATTAGATTTCTACATTGCTCAATGTCCCTGTAGAAATAAAGATAATTTTACCTTCACTGAGACATAAAGTTGGACGTGAACGTCACAGCGTTCGTACCTAGCGTCTTCAGTGCGTCCCAGCCTGACGCGCCCCCTACTAGGGGCGGATGGTACTATAACAGAGTCAAACCAACTATAAGTGGCTCTCTTGTTAGATAACCCAGCTGATAAAACTGCTCCTACTTTTTAAAAGTAGAATTTCCTACTTTTCCATCTGAATCGAGTATAGTTTGAGAATATCAATAAAAAATGAAACATTTTCGAAATCTATTTTCTCCCCATGAACTTGAAATTGCTCTTATGCCATGTTCAAGTTATGATGAAGATATGAAGTTTTCCAAGTATACAATATATGTATCAGGACTGGATATTAAGCAGTAGCTTAAGTAGAGTGTGCAGGATGAATTAGACCAGTTTCTATGTTGATTTATATGTACACATCTACTCTAAGTGTGCCCTGCCGGGTGGAACCTAGACTGATGGTTTGTTGTGGTGTGGGGCGGCGAGCCGTGCCCCATGTTCACGGTGCGTGGTGTCCTGTACTAAGGTCTCAATGAAGGAGACCTCTTTAGCACAACCAGGTCTAGATATCCACACATGATGGACTGGATCTCAACCAGAACGTTGGTGTAACAGATCTACAAAATATATGTTAGGTGTGGGAGATGAAGGGTCAGTTTATAGGACATGCAGAAATACTATGTAGTCTGAAAAAGATAGAATAGTAATTCAGTTCAGCTGGCTGTAGTCAATGAGTCCAAATTCTCCGAAAGAAGATGATACCCATTGCTTGAGATAAGGTTTTCATAACTTTGCGATAATTGTTGAAAATGAATAAAAAATGTAAAATGATGATAAAGTAAAAGATCATAATTAGATTATCAGATGAGACCTTGAGTTGAACAAGAGTCCAAAGGTAGGAAAGGTCTAAACAATGAATACACCTTAAGTTTTTGAAAGGTTTTCATGCTGTTTAAACCATACGGCGGGTGAACTCCCAATATGGATACAGTACCCTAGCCTTGGACGCGGTTACTGTTTGATACCCGAACCCCTGCAGTGGGCGGGATACGGCTTGCTACCTGTGCCGTATGGACCATGCAGCCTCCCGGGGCGCCCTGCCCGCCTCCCGGTCCTCCCCCACTGGGTGCCCCGCCCAGCCCGCTGGCACCTCCCGGTCTCCCCTACCCCAACCTTGCCCTGCCTCTCGTTACAGGTGATGCTTGGGTGATAATCCCTGAGTGATGTTAATCCTAGAGATAACGTATTATCCAACGGTGCACTGACACGGCTAATCAGGGAGGGTAGATAAGCGGTATACTGCCTCTTATCCAGTCAGGGGTAGGGTAGATATGGAGGAGAAGCACTTTCATCAGTAGCTCCTGAAAACTGGGTAATCTTAATTTCTCTTTACCCAATTAAAATTATAAAAGCCAATGGTTAAGTGCTTGTTATATGCAATTTTCCCACAAGAGTTTTAATGAACCTCTAGATAAAGGTAGAGCGAGGAGGTAGAGATAGGTCAACGCTAGGTATTGGTGTAGATTTATATGCTAATTGGTAAAACAAATAATTTAAGACAATAATAAAATTAGCAGTGAGAGCACAGCGCTTATACACCATTCTTGTACATGTGTGATATCTGTTTATCGCTATTGAAAAATAGTGATGACTCAAAAAGTATCCGGGCCCTACCAAAAGACTGCCTCCACATTAAATATGTCTCACTTTAGCCCATTCCCACACCCACACCAAGTTACCCACACTTTGTCGGGTACATTTGAAGTACAGCTGATTATACAGCCAAGACATACCTATAACACTCACACATGTCGGTCTATGCCACGACTAAAACAAAGAGTAATTGGTAATTTCTACAGCCCCAGGCCATCCTAGGTCTCCGACCACAGCGCCACCAGCGGGCTCTAACACAGCACCTAAATACAGCATTTCTACACTCTTTTAGAGCTTAATCCCTGTATTTAGGCACCTGAGGGGCCTAGGGTGCAGGGCCCTGGGGCTTAAGGCCCGGCTTGACGTTTAAAGCTCCCCGCACCAACATATGGCCCTAGTATTCCCGTATTAAAGCCATTAAACTCCTTCATACCCTCCGGGGGTTTAACCCTGTAAGGACCTCGTCACTACTCTAGGCTAAGACCCCTCTTTTATACCAGCACGATAGAATGATGGCGAGGCTGCATATCCATGCTGGCGAGGTCTGTATTCCTGCACCTTCTGGTCCTTTTGGGTAGGTGTCAAAACTCTTGGATCGACATGATACATAAATGCAGCCCTGGCGAGTCTCCTCACTAAGGCTATATTCATGTACAGTACATGCCAACTCCCAACTAATGGACACAATGGCATCATGCGACACTTCAGAGGGTTGACGGCAGTGCATGGGTGGCAGTGGAGGGTTGTGTAGGCGGTCATGGGGATTGGTGGAGTGATATGTACTATATTGTGGATGAATGGATAGGTCTCAATGACTCACAATATACTGATTGGATCTACTACCATCAGGAACTTGGCCATACCCAACCCAATCTTGTCTGCATTCCGCCCCCCCTCTTCTCTTGTTTTTCTTTTCTAGAAAATGATACATGCATGTACAATGTGTAATTAACACGACACAAGATTTTAAAAAAAAAGTATAAAAAAAAGTGGAGATCATGACATTGTTAGGAAAGTTTGTGGTGGGACCACCTGAGGGTAGACTGCCCTCAGGGCCCCATGTGGTGCCCTGAGGGCCCCCAGTGCCCTTTGTCTGGTTAACCCTGAGGTCATGGCCCTTCCTGGTGATCAAGGCCATCAAGGCCCTACAGCGGTACATGCAACCCTTCTGTCCTTTGTCTTACAGCAATTAGCGCATATGGTGGGTACTAACCAACCTACCTGTTAGACAGGTGTAATAGAGATATCAGCACTCATTGCCATATATACCTGCATGTGTGGGCAGGTATGACAGCAGGTATGGGTCTGTGGGTGGGGGGGGGGGGTAGATAGGGATCATGCCACAGGTATATACCTCCCCCCCTTTCACAAGCCTCCTATCTGCAGCTATATATAATAACCCTTTGATGTCCCCATGATACCTTCAGGCCTATATTTATGCTCCACTGTCGCCATGATGCTCAGATGCGGTGGTGGCGACTTTTAGAGGACTGTATCAACCCCCGGAGGGTCGGCATGATGCATGAATGCAGCCCTGGCGAGTAGACTCCCCAGGGCTGCATTCATGCATCATGCCGACCAAGGGGTATACCATATCAAATCCCTATGTCATCCTTAAAGGTGTATATATAACTGTAGGAGCAGGGTTACCTGCTGGAGACAGGTATTATGATGGATGGTGGTGGGCACGCCACTCCTCCTGTACTTATAACCGTACCCCTCTACCCTCCTCATGAACCCATGACCCCCCCCAAACCACCACAACCAGCCAACCACACACCGGTTTGAGTGTAAAATTATATTGGCTATGTGTGCCGGCAGTATGTGCACTTTAAGTAATCTTGTCTAGTAGCATTTCTTCTAAGAAAAATGATAAGTACAAGAATCGGTCTTTTCTGTGGAAGGTAAGAAATTACAGGATGCCGCACGAGTATAACGCCCAGTATACCGACTCAGCTGGTTTGATTATCAGCCAATGAAATTACTCTTCTCTGCGGTCCCCTCGGGGGGGGGGGGGGCAGTTGGTACCCATCTGATAGCTGTTATCAGTGGTAAGCGCAGGTAATCAGCTTCAGTAATGGCCGCGCCCGTAGGACAATCCGTTACTTCGGTATATGATAAAGTCTACTCCTCAGCACTGGATGTGTGCATCAAGCCAACTCTTCAAGAATGTATCAGTGCACACTGAACTGTAATGATAAATCACGGAAACCAATCAGCATAAAGCATTAGAGAACTACATGTACATTATTGCCCGTGTGTCAGATGAGGATGTGTGTGTGTGTGTGGGGGGGGCTATCAAGCACCTGGAGGAGGGGAACCTGCCCTGGAGGTGGAGCATGAAGATGAGCAGCTCGTGACGTGTCGGGACCGTGTTCAGGTACGGGAGGAACGCGCGCCGGGCGATAACAGAGGTAAATTAGGTGTCTGATGGGGGCGGGCTGAGGCCTCCTTATCTGCCCTCTGGCTGGTATCTTACTGCACCCAGCCGTGCCTTATCTCCTATCGTGCTGCTCCACCCTCGATGCCGCTCCTCCAGGGCTGCATGCCGCCTCCTCCAGGTCCTGTTGGCCTTTTATGTGACCAGTGTTGAACAGAGATTCTTAGATTTTTTTTTATCATTTATTTATTCATTCATTTTTTACTGTATCTTGGAGAGGTGGGGATAGCTTTGACACTGACAGAGGTGTCTTCATCATCGATATTTATGTACTGACCTCTACTTTTAAAATCACTCCAAAAATCACATCACATGAATTACATTACAACAAAAGCTTGCAGAACAGTTTTCCTTGATCCGTCTCCATATAGCTCTACAGGATCCTAGCAATCTAGCTATCATGACTAGACTAAGGCATTGACTTGTACCTATCTATAGGAGCTCAATCGTTATAGTGACTGCGTAGATGAGATAAGAGAGTAGAAGGGTTGGAGTACACGTAGAACGGTCTCCAACCACACCACAAAGTATCCATGTCTTTTATGTGGCTACCCCTTCCCTCCCCTCCCCGACCACTTTACCACCCACCCACATCCCTCACCCATTGCCTTCTATAGGCTAGGCGAGTTTCCATGACAACGGACGTGAGTGCCCATGCGCCCCACGCTCCTCAATCTCCATGGGTTCTACCCATCCCCATTACATTCCAGCCTCACCTCAGAGAGTTCTGGTATTCACCCCCCTCCCAAACCCTTTAAGGGCTGCTAATGCGGGAGTGCATCATGGTCGGCATGATGCATCAATGAAGTGCTGGAGACACTGCTAGGCAGCACATCATTTGGAGCATCCTGTCGACCCTCTGGGTCTGTATCAGCCCCGCAGGGTCGTCATGATGCATGCATGTAGCCCTGGCGAGTTACTCGCCAGGGCTGCATTCATGCATCATGACGACCAATGGGCATGATGCATTTATACATCAGCGGCCCTTCAAGGGTTAACCACTGTGTGTGAGTGTGTGTATTCATGTGTGTTAAGTGTTAGAGTAGATTAAAGCTGTGCCGACAGACATGTACTTACACTTGTAGATGGGATGGTTACTTAGATGTTGCTGGTGCATATATGGAGTGTTTATGTATAGGCATACAGAGTATGATAGTAATCCTTAAACCATACCCCTGGACCATACTCCAACCAATAGACTTGCTTGGAATATCCCTAGATCATATTGATAGCAACTACTGCCAGCCTATATATACAATCAGTATTAACCAATTAGATAATTATGTAGAAAATTCACAGAGACGTAAGCCAGTCTAAATGATATGAAGGCTTTATCGAAACTGAAGGACTCATGGTGTGTCGCGTGACTTAAGCAAGTCTAGTCGGCCCTATATATGCACATACCCTCAAATATCGTGAAATGTTTGCTTAGTGAAATGAAGTCCTGTTCAGTAGGGTGCGTCTTAAAACATGTTTGGGTGTAGCAATGTTTCCCCCCATCAAATCAGTCAGTACAAAATAACAGAACAATTAGTGGGTAATGAGTGCAGTTTGTTGCACACCTGTGTCAGTGTGTGTGTGTGTTTTAATTACACAGTGTAATTACCTTTAGTTGTGTGTGGGTTGTAGGGATGGAATTCCTGTACCGGATTTATGGTGCAGAGATATGTGTGTGCATACAGTCTTGGGCAGTGCTCCCTTCAACTATTGGTATGTAGAATTATACCACTATCCACTCTCTCCCCCGAACCCCCTACAAAAGCACTCTCCCTGTCGAACCATTGCATATTATTGGGTTCACCTAGAGCTTCAACCAGGATTAAGCCTACATAGATAATGCGTATGTTGAATTATATCTATGCCTGAATGTCTCTACAGAATGGAATAACAAAAAGAAAAACAAAAGAAGAAAAGGGCAGTGTCATTTAAGATGGATATTGGATTGAATGTACCAAAGACAGATATAAAATATACCACTGGTGTGTCACTTCATGTGTCTCGTAAACCCTTCTGTCCATGAGTGACCATAAGTTTGAGATGCTAATCCAACATTGACGGTTACTCTACATAATAACGGGATGTTGTATTATCTCCATACGGTGCAGGTGTAGGTAGTGGAGGTCAATATGTCTACATATGGTAATAATAGTGTCCTGGACTCCTCATCAGTCACACCCACTGATCACACTAACGGTCACACCCCCTCTCCCTCCCTCCCTCCCTCCCTCCCTCCTCCTGCACCCCCTTTTATGGTACACTGTATACATGTACTGGGCTCCACTGTAAACCCTGGTCAGGGCTGGACTCCACTATAGTAAGTAGTATATGGAGTGTAGGACCTGATTCAGGTATTGAAGTGCTGAAGTGGACATATGGCTGCCGATTATACATGTTTAAAACCCATAGTCCACTTGGCCTCTGTCGTCAAATTGAGCCATACCTTTCCTATATAAATTTCTGCGCCAGAGACCTAGTGGACTATCGATGTTGGGCTACATGGATATCGTTTTAAAAGGGAGCTCAAACCATCATATCGGGTCAACTGTACTGCAACTGAAGCATTTTGTATATTCAGGGATAAACTGATAAAAGTATCCTATTCTACAGCATATCCCATTAACCATAGAGGACAAGTTGGACACTATAAAACTTTTTAGAACTGTTTTGTACCAATACCAACTCTGTTTCTGTGTCCCACCCCGCCACCCTCCATCCATCCCTTTATATTAGACACTGAAGACACACAGGAGGACACTGAGTGATGGCAGGCGGAGGTTGACATGGAGCAGCAGCTACAGAAGGTGGGGTAGAGATTGACCATGGAGGAGGGTGTGGGCAGGGTAGCAGTGAGTGGTATTCATGCCGGTTTCTGCGGGGCAGTTGGTCGCCGTCCCCTGAGTCATGTCCAGCCCAATCCCAACATGTGAGGGGCGCCCTGCCCGCCGATAAGGTGGCGCCACCGGCGCGTGCTGCCCCCTATCGGGCGGAAGGCGGGCGGCTACGGTCGGCAGACACACACACATCAGTCTGCCCCCCTCCCTAGCTATCCGTGCCAACCAAACCCCACAGCGTCCATTGCCGACGACCAACCGGAAGTGCTGGGCCGGAAGTGACGCCAGCAAGGGTCGCGGCGCTAAGTGGCGGCACCTAGTGGCTGGGGGTGAGTGAGGGTGTGTATACGGGTTATCGTGCGGCATGGAGGAGGTTATGGAGGAGGCATGGTGCTGTCTACTGCCGATATACCCTGACCCTATGCCCTACCTTACCCCACCCCTATCCCCCCCCCTCCCTGTGATGTGGCTGGGGACTAGCGGCCTGCTGCTCAATGACCGATGACCGACGGCCACTATACAGATCTAGCTGCAGGCGGACTTCTCCAGTCTTCTGACCTCCGCCTCCTATATTATAGCTACCCTGCAAGCCCTGCTTACGCTATTCCCCACAAAATGCCCCCCCCCCCTTCACTCTACCAGAAAGTATCCTACACCTTCCATCTTCACTGCAGTGACCCCAACGTCCGCCCCGCCCTCATCCTCAGTGGTCCCGACCATTGAGCCGACGTCCTTTTGTGTGCGCATGCGCTGGCCATCAGATGTCCATTTCCGGTTTAAAAGACGGTGCGAGGCAGACCGAGAATGGCGGCGCCCATAGGAGGGCAACCAAGGGGTCGTGCAGCGTCAAAGCACCCTGTGTGTGGCATTGAGCGTGCTTGGAGCCTCTCTACATCCTCCTCCTGTACCCAGTGTATTGAGGACTCCTCTCCATGAGCTGCTCACCCACCCTGAGCTGCTCACACGGCGCCCACACTGATTGGCAGGCTTTGGGGGCGCGGCGCCCACAGGGGCCTTCACACTTCCCCGGGATGAACCCTGGAGATAAATCTGAGCGTACCGAGATAAAGGCGGAGCCTGCCGCATCCCGGGCAGGGCAATACGCTGCCTTCAGGGCCATGTGGTTGAGTGGGCTGGAGATCGGGATGGGGTGGGAGTGAGTAGTAGCTGTATAGCAAAGAAGGCAGGAGTTTTAAATAAACTTTGGCTGGTGCCGTTAGAATAGGGAGGAATTGCATCGCTGGAATTTGTCTGCATTTCGAAATTATAGAATGAAGTGAAGAAGGGACACATACATAGGATCAAGATCAATTAGATCTAGAGGGGAAATCTCGCTGTATTTCTTTCACGTATCGTCTATTGAAGAAACGATAGGCACAGTGAAGGTTGCAATTCATCGCAGAGAAAGGAAGATGGGAAAGCTAAGGACATCAGCAGCCTCTTGATACTAGGGGCAGGGGAGGAGAAAGGGAGAGGAAAGGGAGGGGGCAGGGGGCTGGGAGGGCCCCCGGGCGGCGCTTTCAGCGGCTTTATCTGCGGCGGGCAGGCCGCGCCCATCAACGTAAGACCCGCACAAATTAAAGCAGTCCCGGGCTCCCTGAAAAGCCATCAGGCCCTTTTATGGGACATCCACCAGGCCAGTGCTCCCCGCGTGGACGCCGGAAAGAGCGCCACTCCCGACATGGATATGTGCTGGGAATGTGGGCCGAGGTGAGGCTAACTGATGTTAACTCACGGTCTTAGGAGGAGGTATTTATAAGATCTCCCAAGTCTATTTTCGTCTTTTGATTGGTGGGATTTAGCAATATTTGGGTGCAGGTGTTTGAGATGTGAATTATAAAGGCTATCAAGTGTAATAGCAGGACACACGTAATCCCACACCTCGACTTATGGCATTGTTTACACCTATCCAAATTTACATAATACATGGAGATAGCGTTATGTCTTTCAAATAATGAAGTTCTGACCTGGTAGGACATTGACTTAACTGCGGCCACAATAAGGCATATTGAGTTGCTCCTCGAGCTGATTTATTTATAAATGTGCATTATACGACTTCAACTTATCTAAATTCATTGCTTTTACTAGTGTGTACTAGTAAAAGCAGAGAAGGTATCACTATCATATTGAATATTAAAATCAATGGTATTAATGGAGGTGAATCAAGCGGTGATGCATTTGTGTCATTTCAAACATTTATGCAGGTATGTACTGTTGGGGACATGACACCTTGTCCATATAGTGGTGGACATCTAGACGTAGACGTAGCAGTGTGTGGTTTATACATGACCTCCTTCCCTTCAGGCTATGGCTTACAGCAGAGTGGAACACCTCAAGGGTGGGAGCAACTCAGGGTAGGATGTTTGCATGTGTTGGGTGGGGGGTGGGCAGTGGCCTAGCGATGTGCTCTGTCCATGATTGATGGGCCCCTGACATTGTTTATGAATTAACCAGGCCCATTATCACATACAGCCTCCCTTCTCCCATTCACTCTCCTATAGTATGCCCTCCTCTCTCTGCACTCAATCCCCAATCTTTCTGCCCGCCTTTCTGTAGCAGCATATGATTAAAATGAGCAATGTACACATGTTTGTTAGGATAAATTAGAATACACTAATGTATTGCTCGCTCGCTCTAGTGCTATACAATGTATCTATGCTTCGCGTCGACGCTGGCGTTTCACAGCTGGATCTAAGAAATGTAGATGGTATGCCTCCATATGTGCGGCGAAAATCATATCTTTATGCATGCAGGGCAACTGTTTTAACATGGACCTGTAGAAAAAGAAATGTGTCCATTTAGATTTAGGAACACCAAGCACTACATTTCGTACACATCAACCAAAATGGCCAACCCCGCCTCCACCCTCACCATACCCAACCGTTCCCTTCCCCGCCACCCTGAACACCAATCCATCTCTGTCTTGGACCAGAACAGAATGGACAATGATCCCACTAAAACAGGCACCACACAGAATGGAATAGTAAAAAAAAAACACAAACATAAAACCTACTGGAGCAAAAACAGCAGCCCCTTGACGTTAGGGAGGCTGAGGACCAGAATAGATTCAGGTTAAAAAGAGGAGGTGGGCCTGACAAATAAGAGAGTGGTGGAGCAGCATCAAGCTGAAGCTCACAACTGCTTAACTGCTTAATGGGGATTTTTGTGTGTGAGCAGCTCAGTTATGTACTGCTGTGGGCAATGAGCAGTTCTGTGCGGTCTCAGTATGGGTAGGATATGAGCTACATGTACTGGGAGCTGCCCATGGTTGTATTGGGTCTGAGTGTGTTAGGTCATGTATTAGGTCTTCTCTTGGAACAAGACAGTCTGGCACATCGATCATTGGGCATATACCGGTGTGTGTGTGTGGGAGGGGGATGTATTCCTCGGGGTTTCTTACTATACAAAACTACCAGGGGACAACAAAGGGTTGGAGTCTGACTAATCGGTTGGAAAGTGTTTAGCTGAGATGTAGAATAACAGTGTATGGAGCGGCTACCTTGGTGATAAAGTAGTGCTGTATTTTTTTATGTGTGATGGAGAGGGTGTTAGTAAGAGCTAGGGCACGAGAGTGAAGTGTTTATCCATTAACGCCCACCGCCTTCACATGGCACCTACCTTTGTGCGATCGACTCTCGCGAGTTTGACTAACATCTGACAGAGACATTTTAGTGTGCATTGATGCAAAACAGCACTTGGAGAGAGTTATGTAAATTAATTACTTGTCTAATCTCCTTTCTCCCTAGGTAGAATAATATCATTAGAAGAATTATTACATTGTATCACAGGCAGATAAGAATTGTACTCCATTTGCATATTCTGACCAAATCTGTGAGAGTGGCTCACACACGGTCGAGTTTATTCATTCAGCTCACCTACCTGCTTCATCCCTACCCACACCCCACCTGCCGTGTGCCCTCAATTATCCACTAACAATAAATTATAGAAATTAATTCATTTAATTGATACAGCGACCACTGCATCCTGTGTTCTCATCTGACTTAGAGAGTCTGGGACGTGTGTGTAAAAGGGGTGGGGAAATGATAGGCCTCCATGCAGCAGGGTGGGATGGGGTGGTGGCCATATTGGCTACCGTGTCATAACTGTGTAAGTGGTACCCCCCCCCCCCCACACACACACACAAACCCCGCCCCCCTCCCCCATGTTTCCTACCTGTCACTCAGACCCCCCGCGGGCAGGTGATTGACACGGCAGGAGGTCTATTAGAGTGCCCCAGGCCACGCCCACCCCCACTGTTTGTCTTCCTGTTTCCCCCATCCAACCAATCTTTGGCCAATCGAGTTAATTCTGCCACAATGAATGGTTGGGGTGGGAGTGGGGGAGGAGGGGGTGGCACAATGAGCAAATAGGGCCCATGCACACTATGGCATGGAACTGGTGGGAATTGGGAGGGAAAGTGGGGAGGGGGTTGAGTTGATTCAAGTTGAGGTGACTGGGTTGATTGGAGGAAGAATGTTGTACACTTTGTCAGACTTGGGGGTTAAATATTTGCCTGTACATGACCAGGGCATGATCCCGATGTGTTGTTCAATATTTGAAGATGCTTATCAAGGTGTTAGTGTCTGCCATGTAGTGGGTATTAGGGGTGGCACTGGGAGAAGTCATGAGTGCTGAATGTTGTGATGGTATCAATAAAGGGTCCATGCTTCTATAAGTGCTACATCTGAATGAGATTGATATCAAGAAGTACGAGATGACATCTTATATCAATATCGGCTCACACCTTCCCCTCCTCACCCATGTCCTTAGTACCCTGCCATCCATGTCTGATGTAGTCACCATAATCCAGACACACACAAAACTGTGTCAATATGGAAATACTGTGTTTATCACATCAAAAACAAACTGAAAAAAGAAGATCAGTATAGTTTTATAGTAATCTGTTGTCATTATAATGTGGGCCGCACGCATCCATTCCTACCCAGGTGTGTCTGTCACGTGATAGTGCATACTGTGTGTGCATGTGTTGTCCCCCAGGTGGCACCACTGGTCAGTCCAGCGTTCACAATGATACCCGGAACTGGCGCAGACTGAATAGAAATATCAGTAGAGGAATATTACAATGCATCTTTTTGTCCACCCCTACGAGAAATGCACCTTTTCTGAGCCACTGTCCACTTCAGAACTGCCCTTAGTGGGGTCTAGTTGCCAGTCACATAATCTATCTACATCATATACATTCATAATAATGGTGCTTGTATATACCTATTTCAAGTGCACCCCAATGCTGGGTTAGCCCCTGTATACTATAGTTTCACCCATTATACAATATGCTACTGTAGCCATGACAGTATTACTATAGGAGAGTCTTGCGGTGGTCGTGGTTCGGTAAGGGTTACAGTGACCGTGTAACACAGGCCGACCCCTCGTCTAAGGGCCGATCCTAGCCCCGACCTTATAACACACTTTGTTACACATCGACATCTGTGTGTATTGTATCTAACCCTAGCCATTGCCGTTATAACTACATGTAGTCACATTCTAAGCCATAATTGGATGAAGCATGGCTTTTCTTTCCGTTTTCATGTTTGATAAAAGCGATGTGTGGGTGAAGATTTGATACAAATAAGAATGTAACATTCTGAAGGAGACAATACACATAACCACAATACAGAAGATGTATTAAAATGTGGCCAATGCATAAGAATGAATGTGGATGTAGTTCCCATACAATCAGACCAAAACAAAGAACGTCGCCTGCTGAAAGCGGCAATATCCATATACTACTCACAACAACCAGTTGGGTCCCGCTTGGCATATATGGCTCCACCTTTTCTCCTCCTCTCTCATATAAAAGCACACGAATAATGGTCAGTATTGTGCCGTAGGGCTAAGTACCCTCCGCCCATAAGAAAAGAAGTGAAACTGTTTTTGTCTGCGAGTAGAAAATTAACGATGTGTAACGAGGGGAATTGTAAAACGGCTTCATTGGACTGGAAGATTTCCAAGGTGCTCCGTGGGAACCTACCCTGTCCACATACAACTTATATCAAGCCTGTGAAAAGGAGAAAAGAAGATATTTTCCCACCAGTTCTAGCGGCGTTTTTACTTTAAAACTATTGTTTATCTCTATTAGAATTACTTTTAGAATGAAATTTTATTCTTTAAAATCGGAGGAATGGTTGCCCATTGATGTCTCACTTATACAGTTCCCTTTCAATAGGAGCATTTACATATACAGGTTCAGGGAGGTTAAAACATCTGCCGGTCGTTATTCAGCGTGTGCATGGAAGGCAATGGGGGTGGGATGGAGGGGGTACCCACCCATTGTTTATAGAGTAAGGAGTAGGGAGGGGCTCCACAATAGGAATATATCCTTTGAAGCAATTCTTCCAGCAATCATGTCATTTATGTGTCTCCGTGTATTGATATGTCATTGTGTTCTCGTCCTATTTTTTCCTTCTAACCACTTCTTCTCTGACATATTTTGACAGTCGTCCCAGTAGAAACTAGCGAGAATTACACTATTAGGTTAGAGAGTTTGACAGTTTTGTATTTTAGTTGCATTTAATCATCTGCGTTTTGAGTGGGAAGCTTATAACGTATACGTGCACATATAGTTAGACCTAGTAGGCTGTTAAAAGAACTTTTAAGGCACTCATGTATTACGACGATTATGATTATTATCGTAGGCATGCCAAGGCTATCAGCATAAGATACACGTCCACATATTTATATCTATAAATCCATAGAATATAAGTCAAATAGACAACACAGTGAAGCATGAAAGATATATATCCATCACAATGTTGTACTGCCAAGGCGGTGTAAAAGGAGCTATTTGGTGCTAGCCATGATTTAATGGTGCGTGCTCCCGTAAATACATCACGGGAATAAAGGAGGTGAGATCTACACACCCTGGAGGATTGAGTGGTGTGGGTGGGGGAAGGTATTCAGAGCGTGCCATGTCTACTGTCTCATATGGATCAACATATTACCCCACTCACACCCCTCCCCAATCCTACCCACACCTATAGGAATCTAGGGGAATATAATATTGACCAATGAGAAAATTCCTTTCATTCAGTGGCGACTTTTCAGGGTGCATTACGTAATACCTGGTACCCATCAGCTCGCTGTTATCAGTCCTTATCTCGCAAGGTATCGGCTTCAGCAGGGGTCAGAGTGTGGAAGGGCTCATACCCTTCCACACTCTATTTTTCACCTCGCCCTTCTTGCACTGTAGGAGAAGAAAGGGAAGGGGTGCATGGGCACTGGGATCCGATTACACTCCAGTATCAAATCCTATGGGCCTCACAAATGAGGCCCCTTGATTTAAAAGAAAAAATAGCAACTTCTTCTGTGTCTCCTTGCAAACATCAGTAAGGCAATGTACAGCACTTGCCTTTCTTCCATTGGGATCCACCTCAGAACCATGTGTATTGTCACCCTTACACCATGTCACCTTATGGGGTGAATCCAATGAACTATAGTAGGATGACATTGGCTGGGTGTTTGAGGTATTAATAACACCTTGATGTACACATCCCCTGGAGTGTGCACTGAAGGTGTTCGGCTCCATGGGGTGGGGGTGAGGTGGTGGAGGTATGAGGGGATTTCACACTGACTTGCTTCTGCTAAACAGTCTGGGCAGCTGAGGAGAAGGGTGAATGAAGCCCAGGGAGCCTTAATACCCCCCAATATCCGCTCACTCAGGGAGGTGTGATTTTAACAAGGGCCACAGTGGTCAGAAGTGAGGCTTTTATTGGCCGGCCGCGTGACAGTGGGGTATCACCCCCTCCCCCAAAATACCCCCACCCCCTTGCCCACAGCCAGGCCCCGCCCACTGATAGGGCTGGGGTAGGGGTGGTACAGAGGGTGGGTGGGGGGGGGGTGCAGCAGCAGTAGCCGTGTTGCTGATGGGGAAGGTAGTCAGTCAGTCACATGGCAGGCAGTCAGTCGGCCCTGAGCATCAGACCATAGAGAGCTCAGTCACTACTACCAGTGCCATACTCCATAGGCCCTACCGCCACACACCCACCCCCACCCTAAGGCACCAGCAGCACCAGGAGGACTGGGGCAGCAACACACAGGAGGAGGGCAGGGTAAAGCATTGGTGGTAAGTAGGAGGGAGCAGGAGGAGGAGATCGCCAACCAACCAACCAGCCACCACTCCACCCACAACCAGGCTCAGACTGCGACCAGCAGGCGTGAAAAGTGGCCTTGTACGCAGCCATCCACGCCGCCACCTCCCACCGCCTCCCGTTACATCCCAACACCTCCTGGAGGACCCCCCCCCCCATGCACCACCCAGCTATCACAGGCCGCCTCCTGCAGTAACTAGTCTGTGACGGGAACACACGTCTAAATACCATATCAACCTTTGTGTTTACACGCTGCTAACTTACGCACTCACTCCTCCAGCAGGTCCTGGGACTCCTCCAGGCGAGGAGGTATAAACTGGAGCAGTTAGGGACTGGAGGAAAATTTGCAGCATGACCAGGAGCAAGTCGTGACAGCAGTAAACCCTGCTGTACAGCACGCCCGGAGGACGGTCATACACCGGGAGGGACTAGAAGGGCTGTCTGTCACCAGATTCCCTCCAGTGGGTAGAGAAAAGAACTAATACCATTAAGGGCCAGAGATATAACCGTGGAGACAGACGTCCTAAATAATATAGCACCAGGCCTTTTCTCACCCAGTGGCTAACCTTACCTTACCATAACCCCACCGTCCGTTAACATAAGGTGCTCCTCCAGGGTACCTTCTTCCAGTAGCTGTCCGCCATGATGACGACCAGCCTGTCCCACCACCACCACCATCCACACCAGTACGGTCCTGCCGCGCACCACGCGCCCTCCTCCGTCACTCCAGGCGGACCCTGGAGCCACCATCATCACCACCACCACCACCCCGGGGCTGGGGGCCCTGGAGGAGGGGGTGAGGGGCGCGCCGGGGCCGGCCACCACCCAGGTCTAAGCGCCGACCCGGCCATGGACCTTAGCACGTCATATCGGTATCACCACAACATGTCCATGATGGAATACTTCCACTCCTGTAAAAGTAAGTACCTCCAGTGAACCCGACATACATGTATACAGCATTCTGTTGCATCTGCAATGAAATATATACATAATAAGAAAAATCGTCATCACGTAGCCCTTGCACCATTTGAATTCAGGGGAGGACCAGCCCCTTGCGCCCCCATTTTTTGAGTGGGGATTAATACCTATTTCCAGCGAAAATGTTGGTCCGAAAGTCAACAAGGAATGTTTCTTACTGGTGCAACTTCCCCGCCCTTTCCATATCCTTGATCCTATTGAAATTAAATTCTACTCTCATTTTATCAGCGTACTGATCTGACGATAACATATCACGCGTTTATAAATCATACACCTTCCAAGAACCAGCAGCACATACGGTGTACGTCTAACTGTTGTATATTGTATGAAGTAGTCCGAAGTAGTTATCATGTTTGTACTTATCACGCACTTAATCAATCAACATAGCTGGAATAATTTATTCTCCTATAAATCTTGAATTAGTCCTAGCTCTCTCACATTTTTTTTTCAAAACACATAACTTATACAGCCGTCTCATATTTTTAATACAGCGCTTTTGAAAGAAAGTCCTTTACTTTTATGCAGCCTATGTGTCCTATTCAATCTGAGTGATTTATGTTCTGTTCTCAGAACGAACCAACTATACATGTACACATGTTATTATTACCAACAATAAGAGAATGAAATAATAATACAACCAATTAGGATTTCTAAACTTGTTGCTGGGGGGATACGCTCCTTGCCATCATGATACATTTACTATACTAGAGCATTGTTGCCAAACCTTTAGAGTATTTTCATTAGCTTGGTAATTGTACGTTGTGACTGAGGTTCAGAGGATGAGTTATGAGTGCCCGGGACTGAATGCCTATGATAATAAGTAATTACAAAAAAATACTCTTGAGCTCACTGCTACACTAAGACTCCCCCATTTCACATTTACGACCGGCAGTTTCTTTTTGATATTTTATTCTATTTTCTCCATGCACAAGGCGCATCGCTTCAGAAATGGGGACGACCACCCGCCATTGTGTTTCTATGGCAATTGTACATTCATCAGTGACAGCGGGTGAAAGTAATTTGACTGACACACCAAAATCACCTACACCCCCCCCTCTCGGAAGACCTTATATAGCACATTCAGAATATAGTGGGTACCGCGGGTGGGTTTGTAACTTAAATTTATATATCGGTATTGGGTCTCACCTCAAGCTATTTAGGTTGATACCACGCCATCGACTTTGCATCATTTGACAATTCTCAGTGACTGACCAGAGCCAAAATCACGCGGGATTGTGAGGCTACTGCATGCCCGATAGCTAGCTTATAAAGTACATGTATGATGTTGGGAGTGGTATATTTGCGCTCACCCCTGCACCCACCCCTGCACCCACCCCTTATAATCCACGCATTCTCCTGTCCCCAATATGCTCCCACCTGCCCTACCACTACCATCCCCACATTACCCAGACCTGATTTGTGTGCTGGTGTGATAGTGGTCAGTGAGGCCGGGTAGTAAGACGTTACCTTGAGTAGCTCAGAGTAGCTCCAAGATGAGTTAATCAGGAGGAAGGCCGGGAGCAGCTCAGCCTTAATGTACTGCCCGCCCACCCGGGGGCGCTCTGTCTCTCCTCCTGCCCCTGGTCACCTACCAAACTACCCCCTCCTCACGACCTCCTAACTTATTTACACCCTACCCGCGGTTAGAGTTAACTTCGTTTCCTGTTCCGGGGAATATGAAGGCCGTTCGGACGGCCCAGGCAGCAGTTGGTGTCCGTCTTCTGGTGGAGCCCGTCGAGCAGCTCGCGAGCAGTTCCTGACGGGAGACGCAGCTCGCTGTGCCGGTACTGTGGGCTGCTCCTGTCGGTCTCACTCTATCAGTGATATCTGGTATATATGGGACAATATGCTAAGCTTATTTACTGGTACCACACACTGCTGTGAAAATCACTCTTTTAGGCTATCATCTGTACGACCCCGATAGGGTGAGCAGGAGTGAGAAGGAATTCCCCAGAGTCTGTACAGACCTATATGGGAGTGATAAGGGATCTTTCAATTGTCGCGTAAGGTGGACCCCTGTTCCTCCAGTACCATGGAGAATACACACTACCTGGCGTCAGACGTGCATCACCTGCTCAACTTTCTCTCCAAATTGGGTATGTATGGTCGTGTTCAGTAGGAAATACTCTCTTTGGCCTATAGTAATCTCTCATTTGCTGATGGAGAATTAGGATAGTAGGCAGTATATACAGTTACGTTTTGACTTGCCCTTTCTGTCCACTAGTGTCCCCAATCTTGTGTTTCTTAAACCGGTGCCGAAGCCCAGGTTGCATATTGACGCCGAGCTCCGAGCGCCAAGCTCCGAGAAGTGTTATTCGCTGACCATTCACATTTGGAAATGGGGATAATTTACTTCTATAAGAGTTTATTACTTCCGCTGAACCTGATGAAAACCCACTTTTCCATATACTACTGGACGTTGTGGATAATGCGTCTGATGATGCGTGACATTCCCGTATAGCTCACATAGCCATTATCAGCTGGGGGCCGCCATTAGACCCCGACGGCACTATGACTAACACCTTCAGCCCCCGACTCCGCAGTATATGCCAGGGATGCCTCCCATTGGTCAATAATACAATAGCCATGTGCCGTATACTACTGACATGTCTGTTGCCTGGAACAAATGAACCATGACTCGGTGTTACATACTACTTACTACAGTGAGAGTGGTGGAAACCAGTGAACTGTGAACATTTCTATGTACTACTCACACACAGGGCGCACCCAAACCAATGGACTGTGACATCTCTCTATACTACTAATAACTATTCTGTGGCTAAATTATAGATATCTGTCATTTTGAATGGTATTACAAGAGCCTACACTGCTCTAAAATGGTATTTTGGACGCTGTGTTTACATTAAGGGATCGTCTATAGTCTATGCAAATCGATTCCCTATGCCTCTAGTATTGGGTCTCTGGGAAAAGCCACCTCACATAGCCTTACTATTTCTCCTCCATAGCCTTACTATTTGGACTATAGAGAAGGGTAGTAATAGACACAGAGGGCAGGGAATTGGGTTTTCACTAAGGGGCTAATATGTAGATTCTAGCCCCCTGGTCACAGGAAGCTGATACCATCAGTTATACCCCACTCCCGTGAGAAGAATGACCCCTTCCTCCCACCCCCATGCGGGTCACGTCCACCTGTACCGACCCGATCTATCAGTGCCCGCCGCCGCTGCTCCCTGGGGAACGCCTCCCGAGCAGCTCGGCTTTGATCCACCGGGGTCCCGGGCGGGGGGAGGGAGCAGCTCCCCGCCCCGCCCGGCCCCCACGCTGCCTGGAGAACACCTGATACAGGCCGCCAGCCGCCTGACCCAGTTAGCTCACCGCGCACTGTACTGCTCATGCTACTGCTGCTCCTACCCAGCTGATCGGTAATATGGCTGTGTGAGCAGCTTACCAGAATGGTCTACGTTGTCACTACTCCTGTTTGATGAAACCAAGTATGATGCTGTATGATCCACTCTTTGGATTTTTGGAATGGTGGAATGTCCCAAATAATAAGCCAGACCGAATAATCCTCTGGATATCAGCTTGAGTGGGCAGGAGCAGTTTAGATACTCGTCTCAGAGAGCTAGTCTACTATATTATAGTGCACAGTGTATATATACCTGTATGGGGTGTGTCAACAAAGCAGTATTTTGTTTGGTAAACGTGTAGAATGGGTGAATCTACACAATATTAATGATTGTCTCTTCCCTATACTCTTTATAATACATGTACAGTCCTACGTGGTTACTATATATCTATCTTAACTTGCAGAGGTACAACTATGTTTTGCAAGTCTCTCGATACCCTTTGTGTATACATTGTACACAATGCACAAAAGAGAATAGCTCAGTGGGTGTTAAATTATCAACAGAAAATAGTCAGTCGTATCTGAAACCTCCCCACCCAGGAGGGTGATGCGGGCAGTGAGGCTCTAAACCTCTGAGAAAATCTAAAACAAATCGGGAAATGACTTGAGGAAATATATAGAAAAAATTCATCCTATTTAGTAATAGATATTCCCTTTTTAAGAAAAATAGAGATATTTGTAAACCAGGGGCCAGGAGTACAGGGAATCAATTGAACCCTTATCTTATCTCTTATCTCCGATCTTCTCAAAACTACTCCCAACTGACCACCAAGTGTAGTACTCACAAAAAGATCAAAACCACTTGCTCATATAATAGTGATGTAGAGGCGTGAGTTATTCCAGATAACACCTACACATGTACACACCCACCTATGGAGTCCCCAATCATGTGCTCAGTGAGCAATTCATGAGCTATATTGGCCACAAACAGAGCAGCTCCCCACCTCACCTCGCTGCTGCTGAGTACTGTTAGTGCTCGGCCAAGCAACTCACACCGTGTATATCATAACACTGGGGCCCTATGGAGCAGCTCACAACTGCTCGCTCTGATAACTCCCACCCCACACACACTGGCTGGTGTGGGAATGGGGTTTGGGGTATAGACTGCAGAGAAGGGGGCGGACACTGAGCGTATTGGTGAGCGACTACTGTGACTGAGTGACCCAGTTCTATTCGGACCTGCTCGTGTTGTGCTCGACACAATGGGGCGAGCTGCTCCTGTCATTGCTGGTGCTGCATATCACATGGCCTGCTCCTGGTGTAGAGTAGAGATTGGGGGAATCTAATTTGTGTCACTGTATCATGTATGGAGCAGTTCACCGAGCAGCTCACTGAGCGCATAATGCTCCCTCCTCCAGCTCTATTAATGATAACTCCATGCAGACACCTATACATAGCTCTTTCCTTTTATAGATTCTGCACTTGGGGGAATTTCTATATGGTGGTCCACGTATGAAAAGCTTTGAAAAGCCTTGCGTTGGAAATACAACCCATGTGTTTATATTAAGTATATTCTAAGAAATTTATTCTTGAATGGCCGTTTATCTGATTTCCATTTATATCAGTATATCACGTCAAGATAAATAACAATTATTTGTTTCGTGGAAATCCAAGCCCACTCTTCATGGCGGGATAGTTTTTAAAATGATAAGTAAATTCCATCACCCATGATTAGGAAATTGTTTTAAACATCTAGGTTATTTTACACATGCACAGTGCTTGTACCTCAGATTGCAAAATAACAGCCCCAAGTGCAGGTTTCTGAAGTATATCAAACATCATAAATTTGAGTCATAGAATAGCGTCTTGTGGTGCATGTCCATACGAGTACATGTACATGTATATTGTATGGCATTATGAGAAATGAGTGCTCACTGACACTTTAAAATAACCTCCACCCCACCCCCCTTCCCAAGATGTGGTTTGGGGACCAGGCACATGTATACCATGGTGCATCATATTAATAGACCTGTACATGTGTGCCAGTGGTTAACCATGTAGGGTTCTATGGTATATCCCACACTACACTGTAAAAAAGGAGCTTAGGTTTTAAACATGTGTAGGTCTAAACATGTTTAAAGTCTAAACATATTGGATAGGTACGTGTACTATTGGCTATCTATTTAGGATTTAAACACTTTAATTCTAAATACCTAAACAGCTATGCTAAACATGTTCAGATGTTATTAAAATAGGCTGAAGAGTACGTGTTTAGGATATCAACATGTATATGTTTAGGTGTTTTGGTTTGGAAGACTCACTAGGTGGCAGCTCTTTGCTCGAATGGAATTTCTAGAAAGAGTTATACTCTCTTCTCATAAAAAAAATATGTTAAAAATCCTTTGTAAATCTGTAATCAGGAATTTCATATGAAAGAACATCAATGTTATGATTAAACATTTTGAATTGGTCATTTATATCCTATAATTATTGTTTGGATCAATGGGCAATTCATTCCATAGAAACCTTTACTCTGTCCTCCAAGAATTGTTAAAGCTGTCTTCATTCATCCATTCTGTTGTAATCTAAACACAATATCATAATGCTAAACACAATAACCTTAAAAAATCATCTAAGCATGTAATATCAAAACACATGGGTAAACCTAAACATAAACACAGTAAACACTTCACAAGCCTAAAGACAGTCCTAAACACATTGAAAGCTAAACACAAAAGCTAATCCCATTATGAGGCTAAACATGTTTAGGTTGAGAAAGTGTCCTCAAAAACGGGACAAGAAAATATTTAGCAATGTGTTTAGACTCTAAACACCTTTTTTTACAGTGTATATAAATCAGATTACTGCTACTGGAGCTGTATCTAAGTGGGTGCTGGCTACTTGGATGTGTGCACATGTGTGTGTGTGTGTGTGGGGGGGGGGAGTTATGAGGGACAGAGCCATTGCTAGTATCAAACAAATTAGCTAGGTGGCTCATGTAGTTGGGGGCTAGATCAGCAGTTGGCCTCTTTGTACAGTTTAATTTGGTTGGGTCTTCCTAATAGTCTATATGAAGCTATATTCTAGAAATCTATACCTTTAGATAGCAAATACTTTAAACTTAAACAATATAAGCTTTATAGGGACTAAGTACTTCAAATACAAGAGAAATTAAACTTTGAAAGTTTTCTTAGAAGGCACCTATAATCCAGGCTGAGTAAAACCAAGCCATTGTCTTCCTATCAGGCTAATCCCCTCCATTCACACCTAAAACAATGGACAGGTACTTAAGGTGATTAAGATAGAGGCAGGGGCAGCTTATCAGTCTTATCAGTTCCCATTCTTTTCTGTGGGTGGAGGGGAAGATAAGAGATTACCAACAATCCTCTGCCAGATCCAAGATGGCCATGGGGTCAGTTACATAACTGATTTCAAGATGGCCACCTCCATACAGGAATGGCTCTGTTCCCTATATATACATATATTATCCCCCCGCGGGTCTGTATGGATGATTCATAACCCCCCACCCCCACCCCTCTACATGAAGCCGACCTGTTTACCAGAATGACATTAATTCATACCCTGATGTGTCTTAGGACTGGCTGGGGGTCGAGTCAAGTCAGAACCAGTTCCAGGACTAGGGTATCAGCTAAATATATCAGAGTCAAGGTTCACATCATGAGCCAACTAACGAGGCAATTTCAAACAAGAAAATGGAGGTGGGGTAATGTCATGCTAGCTACATTGTATACTGTTTCATTAGAGAATATAATACCATGGATGTCAGTCTATGAACCAATCATATTCATGTGGCTAACAGCACTATAATGTAGTTTGTAGGGTCTGACTAACCCATGTCATCATGAGGCTTTTGGATTCTCCAGGTGCCTATCTGCTTTAAGGCCTATTTTGGGAGGGATACATGTAAACCTGGAGCAGTGTGCATCTCTCGTCACGTCTGGCTGATCACAGCAGGGGATCCAACCTACCTACCTACCTGCCGCCAGTCCCGTTGATCTCCGCTATACTCCCCCCACCCTGCACCAACCCTAAGAACACATTTAGATCCCCCCCCCGCTCCAGTCACCAGTCTTAAGGTAGCACGCGGCCTGCTGTCAGGTACATGGACAGGTAGGGGGAGGGGCCTGAGGGATCAGGACCGGCTCTGGTTGGCTGAACACCTTCTGATGTACCTCTGACGTTATCTGCTGGTGGGATGGGGGACTGTAATGGGACGTGCGGGGTGCGTGTACCATGTACCTCTGAGTCTCTACCCCCCCCCCCCCATGGCCCAGGTAGGTAGCTAATTGCCGGGGTAGAGGGGGCCATAGTCGGCCAGGTGTGACGGGGAGGTGGGGGGACGGTGTCAGGCAGCTTGTGGTCGTCAGTCGGTACAGGAGGAGGGGAGCGTCAGTGTCACATCCAGGCACAGGAGGGTGTGACTTACATGTATTAGATTCTTACCTCTATACACCTGTATTATCTACCTGTGGGACGGTGTTTTAAGTACATACCTGCACTGGGACTTTTAATGCACAGGAGGAGATACCGGTTATCATAACAAAAGAGGCTTATGAACTATATCGCCATCTCATCTCCAGAAAAAAAATAGTCAACTGAATTAGCTAGATCAAATCCATATCTGTGACCATGGAGTACCATTAATTGTAACTGGACCCCCTGGAGGAAATTATCAAGCTGACTTAGGGATCAGGGAGAGAGAGGAGTCAGATAGAAGCAGTAGTTACTCCTGCAGCGTTAAGCGGAATCCCGGACCGCGTCCGCCGCTTGGTTACTGACGCGGCTGCCGTGGCTCCTGCAGTGCTTCCGGCTGCCACCCTGTCCGATGTTCGGTACTAACGTGCCGTCGGCGCCCGGCGCCATGTGGTCGGTGCCCGCCACGGAGGCCCACCACTACCACTACACACCCAGTGATGGACGAGGTGGGTTTTATAAAAGTTTAAATTGGACCGCGTCCTCTAAAAATTGAGAGTGATAGCATATATTTTGGCCCTCTTTCACTTTTTATAATCTGGATATCTAATAGATAATATCAAAGAGCTAAGAAATAGTGTGGGGCAAAAAAGGAAGGTATCGTGGGGTTGGATATTTTGACACTGCCTCTTGGAGAATACTCGATGGCATTGCATATTACCAGGTCATATATCTATGGGGAAATCACAACGCAGTTACTTTTTTCTTCTTTTTGCAATGCTGAAACCAGTATACGGGCTCTGTTAAATGTATCGCTACCTCTGGCGGTACATTCAAATACGTAGACTGCTTTGATTTTGTTCGCATCATTTTGATGCGTTTCATATGTAATTTTTTTCTTTAACCACCTCCGCTGAACCGCACAGATGCGTGTAGAAAAAAAGGGCGCAGCTGAGATTGGGTGAGGTCACATAACGTGATTTGTGTTCTATATGTCCGCACTCTCACGTTTACTGCGTCTCTATATAATGACGGTAGAACACGCAAACCTAGACCTGGGTATCACCGGTGCACCCCCCCCCCCTTCCAGCTCAGGATAGTTTGATGTGGGGGGGGGGGTGATTTATAAAATTCATGTTGCAATGACAGGGCACTGGAGATAAGGACCTAGGGGGCGGGGTAGGTTGGATGGGTTGTGTGTAATCAATTGGGTCATCATCTAGTGGAGAGCTATTGTTTCTAAGCCCAGTCCAAGTCAATGTCAGTCACCCCTGTGACTCCCACCCCTACAGGCCCTAGGGCTATAACATAGGGTCTGTAACCTTCCTGAAATAAGGAGCTCCTGACTGGTTATTATACAGGGGTGCAGGGCAGGGGTATGTTGCAGGGTTGTGGGGTAGTTTCATTCACCCCTTGGGTATACACACCACGCCCTCTGCATGGGGCACAGTGTATTTTCCCCCTTTTCTAACGTCCTCAAGTCATCTCGGCTGCCGCGCGTCGCCCCAGGCGCACGCCGCCGCCTTCCGCCGCCGGGCGACCTGCTATTGTGAACCCCACCTCTACTTGATGAACCCCACCCCCCTACAATATACCCCCCGCACTGTCGTCTGCCCTACAACAACCACAAAACACCCCCTCTGCTGTAGCTACTGCCCCACCACAAGGACGTACGTATTGCCCTTGTCACCTAGCAACACGTTAAAACAACACCACGGACCACAGACCACACCCCAGCCTCGGTCAGCGCCAATTGATACTCAGTTCAATAGTAGTGTGCGAAGGGCTGGAGAGTGCGAGCCTGACCACACCCCGACTCGATTGTGTCCCACACTTTCCTTGGCAACCATGGGAGGGGTCACAACAACAATCTACTTGGCAACCATGGTAGGGGTCACAACATCAGGGCATCAACGCCAACAACAGCAGTGTCGTCTGCTCTGTTCTTGGGAGAGACGCTGAGTCAATTATAAATTGGAAGCGATCCATGTATCTTATGTCCCATACTATTACGTGTACAATACATGTGTATTCTCAAAATAATTTCAGTGAAAATTCATGGTATCATGCAGCGTCCGACGCTACGTCAAAGTGTCGTCTGCTTGCTGCGTCCGTCATTTTGCGGCGTCCTTATGGCGGAGGCTGTTAACGGACACTCAGCGCGCCCTCTGGTGAGCTGCAGGCTGCTGATTATTTCGTCGTCGGGGCCGGATTTGGTTTTAATTCAGCCATGATTGCCGACAAGCCGCCCTCTGCCATTGTGCTGCTCAGGGGCCACTAATTATATCACTCTGTGAGTGCATTACCAATTAATACAAGCCAATCAAGCGACGACAGCGCCGTCTGACGGAATCAGTAACACCGCCATCAGGCTCCACTTGTTTTAATTCAATCAGAGGCTCGTTGAAACACTCGGGATCCAGCCTCGGCTGGATGATGGGGGTGGGGGTGTGCAGATCCAGTAGTGAATGCACCCGAAAAGCGTCTAAAAGGAAGAGGATCCATGGTCTTGGTGGTATGGTGCACATATGACTCTCTTACATAAAAAAAAAAAGATAACGAAGTAGAATAGACAAAACAGGAACAACCAAAAATAAAACATCAACAATGGAGGATGTTTCAAAATGCAAAATATTGAAGCAGACGACAATGAATCATGAGTCAATAGCATCCAACATGCATAACTCCCAACCAAACATATATCTACAGCCTCACGGGTCCTCCTCCTGCTGCTCTTGGGTATTGACATGTACCCTCAGTTATCTCACACTGTATAGATCCTATCACTTGTTTACGTATCTTTTTCACCCGGAAACGACATTTCGCCAGAGCAGACGACAATCGTGTTTTGGCGGCCACGTGGCGTGCGGAGGCAGAAATGTCAGATGTCAACTAAGTGCCTTTGTCAGTAGTGAGTGAGGATGGTAGCATGAGGCAGGCTGTTGGTGAGGGAAGGCTGTATTGGGGGGGGGGGGGGGGGTGACCGTAGGGACCTCACTGTACTGGTGTCTAGTGCCAGAGTTGTACTGATCAAGTCCTCCTGTGTGAAATCGACACACTCCCTGTCAATATCTACACTGCTATAGTCCTGGTATGGGAGCTGTGGATCACGGATAGAGCTAAGTCGGGGTAGGGTGAGGGTGAGCGGGGGGGGGGAGTGTAGGGATGGAGAGAGGTATGGGGGGGGGGGGGTAAAACATGGTGCCTTCTGTTTTTCTCTATATAATCTACCCGCATGCGCTGTTTAGACACACTCAATATAACAGTACAAATATATCATCACAACAAATCACAAATCAGGGCTCAGTTAACCATAGCTATTGTCATCATTGATGTTATCACAGAACTAAGTTCTGAGATTTCACCACTTTCATCTCTAGCTTATTTCATAAGAACCCAACGTGTATACACCCCACCGACCCTCTATTGGATCCCCTTCCCTTCCCCCTCCCCTTCCAACAGTGTAGTGCCTATGTGTGCCTATCCCTATTGTGATTACACGGCCGGACGACTCCCCCACTGTTCCCTCTGTCTCCCCCTCTCACCACCTCCTCCTGCATCCTCAGCCTCCTCCAGGGTGGTGCTGTATCCATGACAAAGGGCCCCCTGGATGCTTGGGGTGGGGGGAGGGGAGGCCGGGGACCCGCCGGTCCCGGGACGCGCTCTGGCCGGGTGAGATAAGGCGGTGAGGCGGGGTGTGGGGCGCCGTGCACCTGATCTGTGCACACAAAGCACCATCGACGCCTGCCGCATCTGATGACGGCCCCAGCCTTCCTCGTCCTCCATACCCTCACCATCACCTTGTGTACCTACCTTGTGGATAGCCTCCATACCCTAGCTGTCCATGTATACACGCCCCCTCCCCCACAGTCTATTTTCAATTAAATATAGCTTGTAGTGTTTCAAGTCTTCCATTTACCTGGACTTATCTGGATTTATTATCTATATTCGATGCCCTGCTTGACCCACCTCTCAAGGTACCGTCTAGTCTCGGTATCTTGCATATAAAAAAAACAAAACAAAGCAAAAGACAAGAAAAAAAAACACTAAAAAAAAAACAACAAAAAATGGTCCACTATATATATATATATATATATATATATATATATATATATATATATATATATATATATATATATGCCAGGTCTCAAAGGAGTACTGGTGTCTTATATACGGTATGTGCTTCTACAAGAGGATGGTGAGGGGGCATTGAATAAATAGGTCGTGAATGAGCGCCGGGTTCCTCTCTATCTCTGGAGCGGATGCCAATTGAATTAATGCAGAATCTAACCTGGGAGCTTATAGGCTGCCAATGTACCTTACCATCCACCTAAAGATTTGCCTCTTCTGGTACTCACTACTGTGCTAGTGTCAGTTCTCTACCCTCATACCCTTCCTCCTCCTACCCACCATACTGACGCAAATTGTACACAAAGTGGCACCTTTCAACATCCACTAAATCGCTGTCAACTGACGGACAGCAGCACACATCCAAGTCAAAAAGGACAAAAAAGAAGAAAAATCTTGGCTCTAAAACTCCTCCCATGTATTTGGAGATGCTTGTTCCCACGAGACTTAAACCGGAAGTGGTGAGGAGTGGTTTGTAAAGGAGAGGTTCCTCCTCCAGTAGCTGACAGTGTGGACGGTAATGAGTGAAAGACCAATTTAGAACCGGTTAATAATGGGCGGTACTGACAGTGCTATAGAATGGGCCTGAACCCAAGGCTCTGGCTACAACTCTGGCTCCTACCTGTCCTTACTGTAATGCCATTTCTATTTATGACGTCATGGGCACTTTTTTTCAGTCAAAGGTAGCCATTATTATACATATATCAATGCACCATATATGCCCCCATGTCACACGGGCATGGACTATCGTAGAGGACCCATGGAGAAAGGGCAGTCTACTCAATATGGCCGCACCTAGATAATCTATAACCAACCTTCTGCAGCCCCACCCAGGAAATCCACATCCAGGGGAGCCCCGCCTCACATTCCCATTTAGAACGGCAGCATCCTTCTCAGTCCAACCCTGCAAAGCCCTACTTGGGCCATTTCCATCTTAATGGATCCACTGCTTCCTTAATTACTTCAGTGGAATGAGGTCAACGTTGTGTATAGAGTAGGACTATTACAAAGTGTGGCATTCGATGTGTCATGAGATTTACTTACAATGTATAGAGAGAAACACCATGCAGGTGTGGTGTGAGGGGAGCCAACAGGACATAGAGGATGACCGCACCTGATTCTTATCTGCCATGAGTCGTACCAAATGGGTACATAGGTAGAAAACACACAGGTCTTACATACGCCTTAGCATATATGTAAGTACGCATATAGATATATATCACACATACCGGGGTATGTACATAAATGTCAAATGTCGTGCCACAGACAGTATGATCTAGATGCCACATCCACTGTCATACACGTATGACCTGTGTAAAGAAATAAGCGCTAGACCCTTGGACCAAGGGTCCACGGAGAGTAATTTTGGAGATTATGTAGACTAGACACCGACAAAGTACATGGGATGTACACACTTAGTTCGGCCCCTTTACCATCTATATACATACATGCAGTACTTTAAACATCCCTGACATTAGTACCGTCCACCGCCTTAAACACAGATGCCATTACAGGCCGGTCTCAAGGCCGGTAATTAGCACGAGAAAAGGGGCAGACGACTTTCAGATCTGACGGACGCTGATGGAACGCCGCGTTCGGCGCCGTTTTCATGTTGTCTGTCTGCCGTCTGGGGGCGATGCATGTAGAATACACGTGTTATTATGTTAATAACGTACTGTACATGTGTCATTAGGGACATAATTACAGGTGACCAAATGGACTGTTTGTCGGCTCAGGGAGGGTGCAGGATACATTAGGGGAAATAAAGCTTAGGTGTAGTAATTAATACTGACAGTTATGCTGATATAAGTATGCATCATTTTTTGTGATACATGTGCAGGAAACAACTGTACTGGCCCTATCACCATTATATGGTACAAACAACGTTTCAGAAAATGAATTGCAGGACCAATTTCTGAACATTACATTCATGTAGCGTTTAGCATTGCTGCGTCTTACTGCTCTGGAATATGCAGAATATAACATTCTGAACACACCTCAACTGATGCCAGCAGTTATTCATGAATTCTAAGTCTTCAAATGGGAACTGTTTGTACATGTAGTAGATATATCAGAACACCAACGTGCAAATGACGTCTCTTGCCAATTATAAATCACTATTTTTGAATTTATGACGTACAATGCCTCCAGACCTATTAGCTTCAGAAAAGCCTCAGGGTGACTTTCTGTTGATGAGTCAAAGAGTCAACAGCCAATGGCTATATTTAGATATCTCATCCCAGTGGTGTGTTCCTAAATCTATACCATTTTATCGCAGTTTCATCCAATGCCATTGATTTGGGACCATCAGATAAGTAGTATTTTCAGTGCCCACCATGTACTAATATACTAGAATGTTATACTGATGATTTAGATGCTTTGGGCTAGTATGTACTAGTATACACCCTTGGTGGTTGTCATGCCCTCTGGCGGTGGTGGTATGAGGAGGTGTTTTGGGGGCAGATTGAGGTGTTTATATGACCTGTCTGTCCACCTGCCTCCCACACCTAGGGGCATCAACACTGCTAAACTCCTTACTCATGCTGGAGGGACTTAAGGTGTGTATTGATGAGTGGGCACCTGCCCTCATCCCTATAGCCATACAGGTCCATGCCCAAAATATACCTCGCACGGGGGGGCTAGAGGTCGGGGGTAAACTTTGAAAAAGAGGGGACACATTCAACAACCAGCAGGCGATAATAGAGGAAATGTGTGATACCCATGGCTAGTGTGATGGCTGTGACACTATTGGACATGGCAGCTGGGGAGGTTGATGGGTGATAGGTTCTACCCTAGAAGCAATATATGTCAGGTGGGTCGGTGAGCTGCTGGAGGTGTCAACTGGGATCTGGGAGGTAAAGGGTTATTGGTACCATATATCAATAGGTACAGGAGGTGATTTAACCCCCTCTCTCCCTCATCCACCATCCCTTCACATCCTGTCCACTACTGGACACGTATACCCTAAGGTATTAACCTTCTAACCCCAGACACACCTGTAATACCTTAACCTTTGCACCCCAGGTAACCTGACTGATCCTAGACACTTTAAACTAAAAACCTCCCCCTACTACATGTAATATATCTAAACTTCTCATTAACCATGGCTCTTCCTGCATGAGTTTGAATCTGATTTGCAGATCACATTGGACAATGACGATTGAGCCTCAGTTAATGATCTGGAGAGCAGAAAATAAACAAAAAGAAAAAGAAAAGAGAAAAGATCTCAATTTTTGCATAGAAGTCACCACTACCTGGGTGGTGTCCTACACAGGTTGACTTATGTCATGAAGTGTCCACCTTCAACTATTGTGCGCCACCAAGTGACCAGAAAATGGTGGTCAACTCTTAGAGAGAAGTGGCTGGGGTTGACCTTTCAAGGACTGTCCACTCATACTGGTCAGCAGGGGTTGGGGTGGGCAGTGACATGTGGGGCAGAGGTCAAGAGGCTGATTGGCAAGTGGGTGGGTGGGGGGTGGTTGTGGGGCTATCTGGCCACCAACACTCAACAACCAATGCAGATAGTGGAGCCAAGAATGATGATCATCCACCACCCCTGTAGTTGATGTCAATGGGATATACACTGAGTTGAGTGTAAAAGGCCTCACTTTTGAGGGTATAATTATTGTGTTGTGGAAAAACATGTGTAAAAATGAAAGCAAAGAAGAGAATGTTAATTGAGATCCATACATGACCCAGTACAGAAGTATACTTGTGTCGGGATGTGATGTATATACACGTGAATCATAAGAGCCAGAATGATATTTTTGTTGGGGTTTCTGAATCTGGCCCAAATGGGAATGGAAAAAATACTATATTTTAAGTCAGTTAGAATTACATGTCGTGACAACAAGTCAGCAATGGTAATTGATATGAAAGCTATCACCATGAATAGCAATAAGATGAATTGGATATACACATTGGACAGGTCCAGAGTACTTTTTGTAGTTACCCCAACAATCCTGCTTCATCAGAAGTAACACTTGAACTATACATATTGTATCACCTATAAAGATGCACGTATGTTGACTCATAGTACATATAGTTATCAACTCTTCAGTTGTATTGAAGTGCATGCATGTTTCTGCATATGCCCTTCTTACACCTAACAGCTCTATATATTTATCACGGTCCCATCTGGTTTGTATGTCTAATAAATGAGTCTGCATAAAATACTCTGGTGAGACATGTTATTTATAAGTCTAATAGAAGCTAGGCAGTGAGTTATCTCATATACCTGCACTCCACCCCAGTCCTCTAAAACGGGAGTAAAGAGCCATATGCCACCAGCCCAGGCCTACAACAAACGTGCAGAAGGTGATGGTGTCTATGGCGTGATAGGTGAGCCTAGCTTAGGCCTACAACATAGCCTGACAGGCCTAATACAGGCTCATCTCTGTCCCCACACAAAACCCATCCCCTCCACACACGCCAACCCTCCCGTTAGAGGCATTTATATCAGTGTAATTTTCTCCCTCCTCCTTTCACCCGACCATATGTTGGTCAGACTAGGGCTATAGTCTACTTTCATTATCACTATTTTTTTTTGTTCAGAGCCAGAGTCAGAGGGCGTGATTTGTGGAGATTTGTTATCACGATTTTTCCACGAGTCATGAGAGATAAGTCAATCAGAGTAGTCTTTGTCACGACAGGGCTCAGAGGGTGCTTATGCCTGATAAGGGTGGGGTGTAAATGGGGAGAGGTGTATAGGCAAAACTGCTGAATAATGGAAAAATATAATGACTCGACTTAATTTAATACTCTACATTCATACATGAGTAATCTGGCGTATTAATTCAGATATATTAAAATCCCCTCCAGATAATAATATGATAATTATTACCAGAATAAAAAAACAAACACAACAGATTCGTCAAAATTAACTGACATCGAGGAGGGTAAAGAAAAATGATAAAACAGACTACATTGTTTATATCTACCCTAGCTATCGAAACATCTTCGGTAGAATTTCACCCTAGGACACCCCACTCTATGAAAAGGCTGATATTCTACCCCCGCCCCCCCCCCCCAACACACAGAGGCCAGTTTGCCTGTGGTGTGGAATTGGGAGTGGCAGGTCGTACAATGCCAAGTGGAACAATATTACCGGGTGTGTGCTGCTCCACTCCATGGGGACTTGAGGGTTAACCCATCCCACTTCCCCCTCACACCCCTCACTACGTCCAGCACACTCAGGGGAAGGGTTAACTAATAGCAGCATTAAGGGTGTGAGGGCGAGCAGGACTGGCACAAGCATGGGGTAATTAATTTCAATAATTGCAAGCTGTTTGCAAATATTCCAATTGGACATGGGGTTGTTTTATGGCTGTTAGCAATGTTTTAGTTGTGTATTTATTGATGATAAATGTCCCAATTATTTGATATCACCAGTTGTACTGAATGTGTCAACCAGCTGCCGACCAATGTGTCAGTGGCTGCACACTATGATAGTCAGATGGATATCGGATCAATAGCAGTAGGCAGGGGAAATAGTGTAGAGATCATCCTGCTGATGATCCACTAGCAGAACTTTGCTACACGACACATCTGATACTATGAAAGCGATTTTAAACCAAATAATCAAGCCATCACAGCACATGCGAGTAATCCTTTCCAATGCCACGGTGAGTTATTCGCCAGGACTGCACTCATATATGTGACACGATCTGCGAAAAGGGCCCTTAATGCAGGGGGCAATAAGGGCCCCTTTCCTAATACATGTCATATATTTGTAAATGCAGAAGAGCAAGGTGCATTGAAACACAATTCTACCCGTAGATGTTTAAAAACCACCCCTCTTTAAGTGATTGAGTGCAAACTATTGAACCCTACACCACAGTATGAGTGTCAGATTACAGAGATCTAATGGCTTTATACTAAGATGCAATACGTCATGACAACGTATACTTTTTATCTCAAGTACAATACGCTATGAAGACGTATATCAAGTTAGCTGTATTATATACCATGAGATACACATCGTTCCTGTTTTTGTGGGACAGTTTTTGAGTTTATATCTTCATACTTGAATCAGGCGCGCCACGCTATGACCCCAATATTCCTGAGGTGAGATGGTCATACCTGTTTGTTTAGTGGTACTGCTGGGGTTTTGTGGAAACAGGATAACAAGGGGGGGGGGGGCATCCTGATTCTTTTTGCAGGTGCCTTTACTACTCAGTCTACTGTGTATGTTTGCAAAATTATATTTCTTTGGGTTGGAAAGGACGTTAGAAATTCAAATGGCCCTTGGAGAATATTCCTTATAGCTCTAGCCACAGAAGGCTGCAAAATCATACAGGACTGGGGGAGATTATATTTTTCCTACTTTCCTCTCCACGTTATGTGTATAATCTAGAAGGCTCTAAACTAGTCTGTATGATTGGGAGGAGAAGGTGGGGGGGGGGGTGATGGAGGAGCACCTCCCGGGAGTCGGACCCCCGAGACCCAGGAGCAACGATCCGCAACGCCGCACTCCCCTCCTCCCCCACCCACCCCCTTTACACACCCTCCTAGATGCCTAGCACTGCAACCCTTTCTCCACTGTCCTGCATGGCACCAGTTCAGGTTTCCAAATCCAATACAACATCCAAGCATTATCGTTAATAAAATTCTGAATTTCTAAAGGATTGTTTGGGAGTGCAGTTTGGATTTTGTGTGTGTGTAGTCTTGGTATTTATCAGCAATGTTTATGTGGCAAGGTTTAGCAAAAAAATATAAAATAAATAATAAAAAAACATAAAAAAAAACCAAAAAAAACGCAGGGAGGACATAACAGCTAGTGCCATATTTTACTTGTAGTCCTCTACCCAGCGTCGATCAGGGTCTGACGGTGGTCTCTTGGGCTAGGCATACCTGTACCTGTAGACATTATGATCTAAATTTAAAGCATAGCTCTCTTTAGATAAATCACCAAAGTGATCGACTATAGGTATGTGCATAGACTTAGAGATATGCTATGTGGAGCTTGGCAATACCCCCCCCCACTCCTCATAATAACCCTACAGCACCAAATCTCATACAGAAATATAAAATGAGACATGGGCAGTATGGCTATACATACACAACCTACCTCCTGTGTACTGGAGGCCCTTCACCCAGGGCCTGGTGGTAGGTAGGGGGTGGAGGCACTGACTACCCCCCCACCCCACCCACACCCCCTCACCTTCTATCTCGGCTGTCAGGCCAGGTTATAGTGAAGCAGGCAGGTCCAGATTTATGAAGTCAATTTGTGCCCAACTCAGCAGTGTGATGCATATGAATGAAGGCCAGCCCCGCTCTACTGCCATTAAAAGCCCGCCTGGAGGTAGAACTGGAGGAAGAAGGAGAGGTGGTGGCGGAGGGGAGGGGGGGGGGGCTTCCCAATGGGGTCAATCGATGGCCAGCCGTATAACACAGCTATAAATATGTCCAGTCTATTCATTCCTTTTGTGGATATGAAAAAATGGCCTGTCAGGCTGGCTAGCTCTCCGACCTCCAGGTCGTCACTACAGCGTAAGTAGACGGTGTGTCCTGGATAGCATAAACAGGTGTACACTCACTATTACATAAAGATTCTGAAGGGCTAGAGTAGATGTAAAAGCCTCCCTGTAGAATGCAGTCTTTATTATGATTTCAGTTTCCCCAGAGAATCATCATAACCTTTTCAAAACCAGAATTTTATAGAATCAATTCCCAAAAGAATATATACAAGAATTATGCTTTAACAGAAATTGATATTAAATTTGATGAGTAGGTCTACCCATATCTCCTAACGGGCACCCAGTGCATTATGCAGGCACTGCCAAGTCTCCTCAACCTGTTCCAGCTAATAAAACCCCTACCTCACTACCTCCTGATGTATGCTAAGTCTCCACAGCCTAGGTGCATATTTCATATCTCATCAATAATTCTAAGAAGCCACCATCGACTGCACATTTATTGGGCAGTGTCCTGGCAGGTCTTCTATGTTGCCATACAATGATACATTGTACTGTACAAATGCACCTGTGGCATTGCTAGAATTGTAGGGACTATTGACATACATTGTATTTTTGTTGGGCGAGGCTGGTAATAATTGAGTAATAGACACTGAGAAGTAGAAAAGGAATAAATAATGCAGGGATGGAGCAATGAATTTGTACACTATCCATAGATACTGTGTTTATGGCTTATAACAATAACAGTTTCCTATTCCGATTTTCTTCAAGTTGAACCTGAAAAAAAATGTGCATGTAATTCCAAAGTCTATACTAAATTCCAATCTGTCCTGCATTGACACAATAAACCTGCATGCAACCACCCTGAGTCTACCACTAGCAGAACGTGCGGCGTTCTCACACTAAAACAGGTCCTTTACTCATGTCACCTTCAGGTCACGGCGGGGTCAACCAGCTAGGGGGAGTGTTTGTCAACGGGCGCCCTCTGCCGGACGTGGTGCGGCAGCGGATCGTCGAGTTGGCGCACCAAGGGGTGAGACCTTGCGACATCAGCAGACAACTCCGGGTTTCACACGGCTGCGTCTCTAAGATACTTGGAAGGTGAGCTGATTAACATTGGTCTTTTAGTCTAAATGGATCCTCTGATGACCTATTTATGTCTTCTGTTGCAATTGTTGTTAATACTGCTGTTTTAATTTAACTGGACCTATTGACGATATAAGGGGGACTGTAAAGGAGCATACTTATTTGGAAAAAAGAAATTGACATGATTATGACTCTTCATACATAATGTACCCCTCCATCATCTTCTAAAAATACCAGAACATTGTACATTCTGATATTAATTTGAAGAAAGGCTTAGGCTAACGTGCACTCA